>CM057344.1:320794724-322196453 GCA_030015575.1 Agapanthus africanus
CAATTACGCAAAACCAAAACATGTCCATCTGACATTCCCAGGTGATAGTCCCCCACGGCTATAGCATCCATGCTAGCTCCGTTCGCAACTCTGAGGGTCATGTCACCTGCCTTCAAAACCCTACGGTTTCTCAACGCCTGCAAAGAATTACAGATATGAGATCCTGATCCGGTATCCAATACCCAGGAAGTAGAGTTTATCGAAAGACAGTTTTCAATAACATATACACCTGAAGCTGAAGCCGCAACCTGCTTCAGTTCCTGTGTCCTGGCCTTCCAAGCCCTGCAATCTTTCTTCCAGTGTCCACTCTTATGACAATAGAAGCATTCTTCTTTACCCACAAGCTTCCCCGCTATCTTTGTTGCTTTTTCCTTTCCCTTCGTATCCACCTTACTAACACCGCCCCTTGGTTTGGCGGGGGCTTTCCTCTTCTTTCCCTTGGCTTTCGCCTTGGACCTAGAAGAAGAAGATCCTCCTACAAACAAAGTGGGTGTTTCCCTACCTTTCTGTAGGGTGCCCTCTGCGCTCCTCAGCATGTTGAGGAGTTCAGAAAGTTCAACTTCTTTTTCTTATAAGTTGAAGTTCAGTATAAACTGGGCGTAAGTGGAAGGAAGGGACTGGAGAACCAAGTCCGTATAGAGCTCACTCTCCAACGTGGTCCCAAGTTCCGCGAGCTCCTCAATGTAGCCAATCATCTTAAGCACGTGGTCCGCTACCGATGATCCGACGGCCAATCTTGCCGAAAACAACTTCTTCGACACTTCGTATCTTGCGATACGAGACTGCTCTCCATACAGTTCTTTTGTATGGAGAAATATGGATTCCAGGTCCATATTCTCGTGCCTCCTCTGATGTTCGTTATCCATAGAGGCAAGCACGAGGCACTTGGCCTTCGCGCAATCAATCTCCCAAGTCTTACGGATTTCCTTATCCGTGAGCTGGAGGTGGGACCTGGGACGGGGGGAGCTTTGGTGGTAAGAAGATACCCCAGCTTGTCGTAAGTGATTGCCATTTTGACATTCCTGAGCCAATCTTTGTAGTTTGGCCCTGTCAGTATGTTTTTATCTAGAAGTAACTTAAGTCCAGTCATGTTGATTGGTCGCTGCAATTAGGAGAGAGAGAAGAAACACTCAGCACGATGCTCTTGCAAGTTTAGAATGGTTTTTAATTTGTCCAAACAGGATGGCTCCCACTGTCTCTCGAATCCCTCCTCAAACCATAAAGGAAGAATTAGCCGGGATCAATCCCACCGCACAATACTTGCTTAACCGTTCAGCCAGGCCAGTGTCGGTACTTCGAGGGAGGTTTTCCAACGCTTTCGCGAAGTTCCTTAATTTAAGAACCTCTTTTCCTTGGGGGCGTAGCCCCGCTAACACCTTTCTCGACACCTACTAGGTTTATAGCATCGATCGTTTAGTAAGAAATTTCCCGAGGAGTAGCATATACTCACAGTAGGATCGGGATCCAAATATCATTGCGTGACGAAAATGAAGGAATCCTACCATAATCATCACACTCCAAATGGTATACAAATCTAGCAAGTTTCAGTACTTATGAAACTCCCGATGTGGATTTTTGCCCCATGCTCTTATGACCTTGACTTTGGCCAACAAATCATAAGTCACATGTCAAGTTCTACCCGTCGTTCTCCAGGTTAATTTGAATCCACCCGTACTTACCCTTGACTTTGGCCAACAAGGCAGTACGACTGTTCCAAATCAACGCATCTATCTATGCTGCACATGAATACCCAATAGCTACCAATCACTATGCCTTGACTTTGGCCAACAAACACAGCTTGAATACTATTGACTATTCATGTGAAACGACGGAGGGCTACGAATGGTTTTGGCTAAACCGTGAACGTAGTGAACTTGATATGATCGATGGAACGAGATAGCTTTTAAAAGGAGTGGCTCAAGCTCTGCATTTAAAAGTTGGTTTTGAAAAGAACCGAGTGGTTTTTCGAAAGTGTTCCAACGACTTTTGCTTGGTTTATTATCTTGCATTAGTTCTTTTAATGCGTGATATTCTTGCATTAGTTCTTTTAATGCGTCCCATCATTTAATCCTACCATTGCAGAAAACAACCAAAATATGACGTACGCTTATGCCATTCGCATTCGCCACGGGGTCCCGTCATCACCCGTTAGGTTACTTAACTGACGACAGAGCGGGGGCTGGGCTAGCGCGGCTGTAAAACATAAGCAACGCCTAAATAGTTATAAATATATAGCAATGATAGACATTACAGATCACAGATGAATACATTGGATATACTAGGAATCCGCAATCCTTTCGAGCCTGCAACGAAAAGCGGATTACACGGTCGCGGTGAATAGCCAATACCCCACCCAAGACCCCTACGGGTGCGGCAAACTACCCGCCAAGTACCCGAAGTGGAGCAACCTCCCTCATCGCCGTTTGTAGGCCACTCGGCACTTCGAGATACCCGGTAGTTTGTGCACCCCTCCATGGGTCTATCCTAGGAGCAAAAACAGTAGAAAGAATTATACAATGACGGCTATAACCCCGACCCGGTTGTGCGGCCATACAAATAATAATAATACATCAATTTACATATTACATGAATGAAAGAAAAAGAAACACTCATCTCACATCCACCCCGGCTATTCACCTGCGACAGTCCAACGCATTCATATACACAAACCATCATCAAACACAGATCACAGATATGTAAAACCCCGACTAATCGACATATAGCGATTAGCCGACGTTCAATACATATAAACATCACAGATATAACCATTATAGTCAAAGTGTAGTGAAGTTCGATAAAAATACGGATTTATAGGCCCTCAAAAACAAATTTCTTTTCTGGAAAATCTGGGCACAAATAACCCATCTGAAAAATCCCAAAACCGTACCAGAAGAACACTGCACAAAACCCGATCACGAGAGGAGCCAAAACGGCGGCGGTTCCGCGGCAAATGCATACCTATCGCCGCGGAACCGGGGCGGTTTGAGGGAATCAGGTGACCGTTTTTGGTGGGTGTTTTCACAAAACCCTGAGCCGATTTTAGGAGTAAAACTTTTTATTTTTAGAGCACCAAAAATTTCAACAATAAGTTAGGGTTTTGATTTTCCGGTTTTTGCGATTTTTCGATAGAACTTCCATACACTTTACTACTAAGCTAGTTTAAGTTTAGTTAGGCTCTGATACCACTGTAAGTCCACGTTGCCATCCCCGGTTCTTGCGGGGAGGCGGAAACGATATAAAAATCAAATTTTTAGCGCATGGGGCAACATGGACTAACAAAGTCGGGATCTTTTCCAAACTAAACTAGCAAGAAAGCTAAAGAGAGTTAGCTACTCGGAAAAGAGGTTATACCAAACTTGAACTCCTTCTTCCTGAAACCTTTGTAGGGGTTGATGGTGCTTTCCTCGTCGTCTTCTTCCGTCAAAGATGGATCCACCTGAGGGTTCAACCTTCGGGCTCTTTCTCGAACTTTGAGTGAACTAGGATCTTTGGCTTGCTAAACCTCTAACCCTAGAGTGAGTAGAGAGTGGCTTTGGGGTGTTTTTATCTCAAGGAGATGGATTCTCAACACATGAGAAGGGAGCTCCTTGAACTAGAGGAGGAGGAAGAAGAAGAGAGGAGATGGAAGTGTTATGATAGAATGAGCCAATCTTTTCATTTTACAACCATAACTAAAAAGAAAAGAATTATCAAATTAACAATAATAATAAAAATGAAATAGTTGATGGATGGTTTGGAATGACCATTATCATTACATTCATTAAATGGTTTTGCTAGAATCAAAGAGCATCTTTGATATGTAATGATGATGGTCAAACTTTCAACCATGGTCAACTAGTCAACCTTGGTCAACAAGTCAACAAACCCAACCATGACACAATTTCATTTAATTAATATTTTTAATTGATATATCATAAATTCATTAGGGTTTGAAAAAAGACGACTGTCAACTGTGCATACGCACCCGTTCCGAAACCCTAATGAAAATCCTCTTCCTCCGCCTCAATCAACTGTGCATACACACCCGCATTCTTGTTCCGAGGAACATGAATACTAAGAGATAAAATCAACCCCAAAACATATACCAGTGTCTGGCTCAAACCAGAGCTTGCTAGTAATATCTGTCCGGACTCCAAACGTGCACAAGTGCGCGGATGAGAACGAGCCCTGTCGCAAAACCATGCGATCTCTACTCTGTTTTGCCCAGAGGCGAATAGCCCTCTGTGTGGGACTCTAAAGACTCGACACTACGCTGGTAGTGGGTTTAACCACAGACCGCAAGCGGCACTAGCTGTACGTAACGGTCCCCAGGTAGATACCGATAAGAAGACTGACGAGGTGAACCCCATCTGAACTCCTACTGAGTCTGAATGTGACAGTCTCCGTACAGTCTGGTCTGTTCGTCTGATACATCGCATGTCGGGCCTAGGGGACGGTAAACGTCAGTCCCCTAATAGCGGTACAAGTCGTGTCGGAGTGAAGCCCAAAACACCCTGAGATAACACTGGAAGCCTACCAGTATATCTCGCTTGCCCTGGCCAGGGACTACTCATGTAATGGCTTTCTTAGACGCAGCGCGATGTCAACCCCCAATACCGGGAGAGACGAATCCTGTCTAACCGTCACTGCCTCCAAGTGCTTCGGGACTGCACCCAACTACCACCTGTTTGCACGACTCCTTTGAGCCGTGGTAGGGTAGTAATCAAAATACAGTGGGAACACACTCGAGGTGAAGTGCCAGTGTCAAATCAGCGGACTAAGCTGTACTCATGTCCCCTGGGAACTGATAACTGACGATAGGTATAATACCAACTTGTCAGTTCCCGACGAGTCCTGTCCAGTGTACTCGTAACCTAACGAGCACCCGCATACTATCTCAAGTACGACGTACTGACGGCTGTGGGACAGACCGTCTCCCACACTGGGATGAGAAGCGCATGCGCCAGTCTACTCCGGAGTATCGATGCCCTGTCTCGATAGTCCTGCGACTAGGGACCTGTATAAGGATGTGCTTATAGATTACCCAGCCCCCACTAGTATGACTGCCATCACAACGCTGGTAATCAAGCAAAGATCCTAAGGGCTCCACTAATGCGTATAGGTGATATGATAAAATAAACACATGTACACATTGAAGTAGAAACAAACCAAGTAGCATACTACTATTTTGAGTAAGATTGTATATACAAGGTGAATATCCTAAGCTTCCATTAAGTAATATACAAACCAGTATGATACATTAATGGCCTCTAGGGCATATACACTAACACTAGGAACCCTATATAATGCATATAAATAAAGGTATGTAAATGCATCAGTCATGAAAGGTATTCTATCAGGTACTACTAATACATGAAGCAGTGCTTAAACAATAAATGTAGAGTATGGAATGAAACATGTCATTTCCATAGAATCCTGACATCGTGGTAGGATCAAAATCTATCAAGACAATCCAACTCCCAATTCCCCAAATCAGCCCCCAAATTGGCTATCATATCATATAAGTCTCACAAATCCTTAATGTACAATATCGAATAAATCTTATATATCCTGAATGTACAAAGTCAAGTGAATCTCATATATCCTTTATGTACAATATCAAGTAATCTCAAATGTCCTAAATCCAATATCAAGTGAATCTCTTATATTCTAGGTATATTTGCATGAATAATTAAGATGAAGTATATTAATTTATACGTTTACATATGTATTAGCGTCCCATTCTACTAATATATATGTATAAGCATATATAACAGCGTCCCATTCCACTGTTATATATACTTAGGAGTAAAATATCATGAAAACCAAGTGTCATGTATCAACCCAAAATAGTGATCTATCAGGTGCTGTCACCAAGACTGGCACCCTGATAGGTACGTATCATACGCTATACCGAAAGCTCGAGTGCCTAGCTCTGACCCTCGCCTCTGGACGTATCCATACGCACATGACTCCCTTCGGTATCCCCATGATAACCGCCGAATCATTGGTAATGTCACCGGAGTGTATGGTTCTCCTGCCAGGCTCAATCGGCAAGGTCCATCAATCGTCTTGCCCCGGGGTACCTCCGGGCCCCACCATGTAGCCTCATACGGCCCCCGACTCCTCGTATGTAGTGTATATATCAGAACCGATCAATCATATAGTGGATGCTGAAATATCATATCAAGGAAAATCGGGTTTTTCAAATAATGCATAATTTCATGAACTCCCACGGTCCCCAAATCCAGAAAACATCATGAAAAATCCATAACTCAAATGCGAAAATCCATGAATATAATATATGCAACATAAAACTAAAATGTAAGCATATAAAGGAAAAGCCGCTAATTAACTGAAATAAGTTAATATAAAATGTCAGGCGATTCCTATTTTTCTCTAATTCTAAATAATATCAAGTAAAGGTAAACATGTAGCTATAACTGATATATACGTAAACATAAAGGTATAGCATGATATAGATATCTACCTATCAGAAATGATGTAATATACCCCCGGGTATAAGTGAAGTATGTATGCAAATTATACATGTAGCTATGTCATTATGTGTGTATGTACCTATCATTAATGGTACAATACCCTATAGGTATACAGGTAACTAGCATGTAAGTATGTCAAGACATATGTGTAAGCATATTGGTATACAGGTATGCTATAATTCATATGCATAAAGAAATGTGAATCAATGTCTCAATGTTCCTAACCAAACTATATAATATCTATAACTGGGTTGTGCGTGTCATGGCAATTATTGACAGTGTGTGTGGCATACAATCAGTGCTCGTGCAACTTGAGCCGTCAATAACAGTGCAGTGTCCGAAGGATACTAGTCCAAGCACAACAATTAACTAAGCAGTAGGATGTATACGCAATTCTAAATATGAAATAGAATATGCGACAAGTAAAGTCATTTCTAGCCCAGACACATAACGCCATGCGGGCGATCCCCCTGTAGATGTTAAATCTACTCATCAACGCTCCTGGCTATGTGAAGCTTACCGCCTATTTTCCCATTGTCGTAGCATCCGAAGTCCCCTCCTTCGAACCCAAAATTTCACAAACATATCACATAAGCTAAATATCCTAAATCGACGAAAAGACAAAGAAACGCAAGGATAACGCCCTGAAAATTACACTGCACGCTTAGCGTATCTAACGCGCACGACATTAGTCAAAAACCCTAATTAGGGTCGCTAAACTATGAAACACTAAGTTTATACTCCAATCGTCCCGATCGCGCAACAAAACACAATTAAATGCGAGGAATATAATAGAAATCACTTCGTAACGACCAATTGAAACCATGTCGGAAAAATCCCGAAACCTAGTAAACAACTTATCGCAATAATTCACACTAGAACAATGCTAACACAAATCTAGCGATTACAAATATCTTATATTAGCTTAACTAAGCTACTCAAACCATTTCTATATTTTTAACACTTGCTAAATAAGTTTTAGCAAAAACCTAGTAAGCAATATTTCACAATTAAACAAAGTATTAATTAACAATAATTATCATAATCTACTAGGTTATGTTTTTCCTAATCATAAATTAACACTTTAATTAACATTAAACACTTAAATCAATCTTTAACCTTAACTTGAATTTCTTAAAAATATGAATAATGAATTAACTCAAGAATTTAAAGCTATGATAACCATTTAATTAATTAACTTAAAGATCTAAACATAACAATTAAGATTAGGGTTTTGAAAATTATACCTCTTCAAGAACACAAACAAGCAACTAGATCCATCATTTTTTTTCAAAAAAATGATGTTTTTCTTGAAGATCCAACCTCGTAGTGAAGAGAAATAATGGTTTTATTTTTATTTAGGATTTTTTTGGATTTTGAAGCATTTTGTGAACAAAATGATGAAGAAATGAGCTAGGAATGAAATGGGGCAGATTTGGCGGAAGTGGGCTCGGCCAAGGTGATGGAGGGGGGGGGGGGGTTTGTGCAAAAAGGGAGTGAAGTTTCTAGCAAAAATCAATAAATGCATCAATAAATGCTATTTTGCCACCTTCCATTTTCTTTTTCTTTTCTTTTTAAAATTAACTCCTTTGCACTAAAAAACTCTAGATATCTAAAAAGAAGGTTCTAAAATAATTGTAGTGATGATTTCTAATGATTCTCATTTAGAAGAAATTTACCGATTTACGTGCATATTTTACCGGCTAAAATAATATTTTATTTGGGAAAAATTCTATCTGAACCAAAACCTCCCATAAAACCCCAAAGTTCGCGGACTACCTTTATTTTAGCTAAAATAGGTGCCGGCAAGTTTCTACGGACGTTTGATCGAAATCGTGTTAAAATGGAAAATACCGACTATTTTGCCCTAAAACGGAAAAATTCGCAAAACGATTTCTAAAACGTTACAATCTCCCCCCTTATAAAAATTCGTCCCCGAATTTAAAATTTTTACTAAGCGTATCTTCAAAGAGAAGATTACAAAACTCCCAAATCTCGCTTGCAGCCTTCCAAGTGATCACCTCACTATACGGCTACGTCCAAGAAAACCCTTCACCGATGGCAAGACCCTTGACCGAAGTTTCTCCTCCTGCCGAGCCATTCACACAATTGGCTACCGGTGAACGAAACGATCGTGTCCAAGCCAAATGGTCTGGTGCCGAATCATATGAGAAAGGTCATGAAGGTAATTGCAAAATATCGACACAAGGAATACGGGGTGAACACTCAATAATCTGGGCAGAAGTGCCAAGTCAAAGGCAACGGAACTAACTCGCTTTAAGGGTCTTAAAAGGATCTACAATTCTAGGATAAGCTTCCCAAAACTCAACACGTCCTTCATCAGAAAAATCCGTAGGAATACATGAGCTCCCAATGCGAACTCAAGTCTGCGACCACAACGGTCAGCATAAGACCTCTGTCTGCACTGGGCTGTCAACATCCTGACCTGAACGAACTGGATCATTTACGAAGTATCTAGACTATCTAGGGTCCAAAAATCCTAATCTCGCAGAGTCAGAAAAACAGACTGAAGATCGACACCACCTAACAAACAAAACTTAAAAGTTGCCAATTGGAGTGCCTCCTGATAACATCTATCGAAGGAGAATCCTAACAATGGCAAGTGACGATCTCAACTGCTGACAACAAGTAATACGTACGCACAAGCATATCCTCCAGAGTCGGTATACCCCGCTCTCACAAAACCATCATCCTGCGGATGGAAAAAAGGAGCTAAAGCTCAACCAGTACCCAAGGCTTCCTGAAGTTCCTGCCTAAGACGGCAAGCGAATAGGGTGCCCTATTTGGATACGACCCTTGAAGGAACTCCGTGCAACGCACAAACTTAACCAAGGACAACTGAGCAACCCGAGTATAACCGGACAACTAGCATCCGAATGGAGTCACACCAAGACTAAACCTGGGTAGTCGCCACAACGAATATTCATGGAGACCTGCTCCCATTCCTACTTCAGAACGGTTAAAGGTTGCAACTCTCCAGCCTATCTCAAATGCTCAACCTTAACACACAACAAGCCAGACACCTCGAAACGAAATCCGAAACTTCACTCTTCATCCCTGCCCACCCGTAACTATTTCATAAGTCACGCTACAAATTGGTGGAACTTGAATGAACACAGAAAGCTGACTGATGTGCCTGTTATAGGATTTCGCGTCTCTGTCCAATAGTATCAGGTACACAAAAGCGTCCTTAAACATAGCACATCTGGTCATAAATCAAGGACTCCGAATCTTTACCCAGCCGAGTATGCTCAAGAATCTTAGACGAACGAGCATCGGCGGGCTGTGCCTCGCGAAAGCGGTTAAGGAATAGTGGTCGAGCGCGGACATGAGCAAGCTGTCCCCTCAGTAGAGGCGAACTTAAGCTATACTCAACGATCGCACAAGAACTGTAAATCTGCAGAAGACTGTCTCAACAAACAACACCCGCTGCAGGAAGATGTATATTAAGCTCTGGTGGTCCGTGAAATTCTGACACAACTCTCGAACAAGTAGTGTCTCCAAATCTCCAACGCAAAACCACCGTGGCAATCTCCAGATCATGAGTAGGATATCCTGCGCGTACATCCTCCAGATGTAGGGAAGCAAAAGCGATAACTCTATAGTGTAACCCCAGTACACAATCGAGCCCCACTCGCAAAACATCACAGTTAAACAAAAAAGTCGCCCAAACCAGAAGCAAAGAAAGAACTGATGCAGTTGTTAACCGGGTCTTCAACGGCCAAAAACTCCGTACGCATGCCTCAGTCCAAAGAAAAAGGAACCTCCTTTCCTGTCAGTTCAGTCAATGGTGCAGCGATACATTAGTAATACTGCACGAAATGGCGGTAACAATCTGCTAAGCCCAAAAATCTGCGGAACTCCGTCCGTACACAAGTCTGGGCCGAAGCTGTACGGCCTCGATCTTCCTCGGGACTATACAAAAACCGTATCCCATAACTACAAGACCTAGGAATCAACACAAATAAGCCTGAAGGAACACTCCGAGAATCTAGCAAACCGCTGGGGCTCTTCCAATGTCTGCAAAACAAATCCTCAAGTGCTACTCCTATCCCTCACGACACATCGAATAGACCAGAACATCGTCAATAGCACAACAATAACTGGTCCAGGAACGGCCTGAAGAAATCTGGTTCATCATATCTACGAATGCTGCTAGGGCATTGGTGAGTCTAACGACACCACCAAAACACACAAAGCCCTTAGCACGCACAAGGCATGCTTCGGAATTTCATCACTCTGAACCCACAACAATGATGACCTGATTCCGAACAAACTTAGAAAAATGTCTCGCACTCTGGAGCTGATCGAAGAAATCGTCAATGCGAGGTAAAGGATACCTATCCGCACCGTAAGCCGGTTCAATTGACAATCAATCAATACACAACCTCAACTGCCGTCCTTCTCCTTGACGAACAGAAATAGGAGCTCCCCAATGTGAAACACTCATACGCACAATCCCCCCAACAAACAACTCTGCAGCTGATCTTTAAGCTCCCTAAGCTTCGCCGGATCATCTGGAACAGCGTCGGAAAACTCTCGCATGAAGGAAAGCCGGTCCAACAAACCCACTGTGGTTTCGGTATCACGAATGAACGCCAAGAATCCTCGACATCTTCTCCTCAAAAGCCGACTAGTGAAAAAGGCTGAATTCAAGCTGTGTGAGGCGGCACCACTGCCCTCCCATGCACAACAAGAACTGACCCGCCGGGAAAAAAAACCCTGTTTGTTTTCTCACGGTAGTCCACAGACGCATAGCACGTAAGTAACCAGTCCATGCCAGGAGAACATCAAATCCAACATCTCTAGAAGGATCAAGTGATGGATGAATCTCCTAACCGATTGGCACACGACTGAAATACGTGTTGCGCAACAAAAGAATCGCTGACAGAATTTAACACAACAAACGGCCGATCTAGCTAACCGACTCTCATCCCAACCACGGTACAAGTGTGTAAAACAAACAAGTACATCAACAGAACATACGAATTTAGAATACCTGAAAACTCTGCTTTGGACGCCCGCGCGTCCCGATGAGTAAAAGCAAACTCTCGTGTCTACACCCTACCGGCAAATGGCTGAAATCCTTCCTCTGCCAACCTGTCCCCTCTGAGAGAATCCTCTGTGACCACAACCTCTCTGAAAACGACCCTGTCGCAGCGCTAAGGAACAATCCCTGATGAGGTGATGAAGGCTCCCGCATCGAAAACATCCATACGATGGCTGCTGACCCTCTTGAGGATAAGAGCTGAACGACTGTCCTCGTCCTAAGCCTCTACTACTCCCACGACGATCACGAAATCTGTCTCGACGCCTAGGCCTCTGTCTCTAGACTAGTACACCGGTACTAGTCCTCCACTGTTCCAGAACACCCAAAGTCTCTGGAAGGCGTTCCTCGTCAACTGGGGCCGCATCTACTAGTGCTATATAAGTGACGGAATGCTGCATGCTGATTGCAAGGAACAACTGAGTAACAGGGGTGACAACCTCATGTCGCTGTGCTCAAACGACCTCATCCAATGAACACATCGTCTGGCGCCTGTCCTGCATCTCTGCCACACGCCTATCGATACTATCTGTCGAAGGCGGATCCATCTGCTCCTGTGCAACGAGCGTGCCATCCTGGTTAGTCCTCGTCCCACCCGAGTCAATCCTGACCTCGGCCCTCACTGCATCACTTTGAGTCCCCATAGTCATCGGCGGCAAAGGCTATAAATAGAAATAAGATTTAATATGAACACGGAAATCGAATCTCAAGGATATATATCAAGGAAGGAATTTCAATCAATTTGTACTTAGGTCACTTTAGGCGGAGTACCGCATCGTGAGTATGCCGCAGACATACACACACTACGTTACTTTGCTTAAGCTACCTACTCCATCATACCAAAGTCATCCTACACTCCGAAAGGTAAAACCTAGCGCACTGATACCAACTTTGTCACGACCCGAAATTGGCACGTGACGGCCCTAATACTATGCAACGTCTACAGGCGTAACGCAGTAAAAGAAAGCCAAAACCCAGAAATCTAAACCATTAAAATACAAGAAAAGATAAGAAACATTGTTTAAACTTTTGAAAATCATAAGTATAATTTATTTAAGTACAATTTACTTTCTTGAAAATTTCGGCGGCACCTCCTTTGTAAAAACCAACCCCAAAAATGGGTACAATATAAATAAAAAGTAAAGCATCCGCAAAGGGAGCAAATCCACGCCCAACGGCGGGAAACAACCACCACAACAGATATACGACGCCGTAGCGAAGAAATAAAAGACGATATAAGTAAAACTGCATAAAAGACATCCAAGTCCCAAAAATATACAATATCTTCCTGATCAGTCGAAAATAATGTATTTTTAACACATCAATTTTCCTATCTATTGCATTCATCTAGAGGTTTTCGGCATTCATATTGCACATATTAGCAAAACAGTCGTAAAATAACAGATTGCATGTGTTATACTCTAAAACCGGCACTTTAAGGGAAATTGATTGTTTTTCATGGCATCGCATCATTTTTGTGTAGCGCAACACTTGTTTCGAAGTCTGTGCAGGGAATTCCAGGAACTGAGCCAGAATTTTCAAAGTGCTGATCAAAAGATGCGCCAAGTCTAAGCTTTCTGATCTGGCATTTATAGAGAAAGAAATATAAAATTCAACATATTATGAAAAGACCATTATGTCCAGAGGAAGCAACACAAAGAAAATCACTTACTGAAGCGCCCACGTGACCGCTGATCCGCGGCATAAGGAGGCACGTGCCGCGGATCCGCGGCAGTCTGATGACGTCAGCAGCTCAATTTTTCCCCATGTGCTTAATTTTAATGGCCAAGCTTCCAGAACACTGCAGAACCTCCATGTGGCTTCATCTAGAAGGCTCGGCCTAACAACCTAGTTCTAGAAGCTCCCTCCAACAAACTAATTCAAGAAGCCTCTCTAGCTAACAAACTTTTGGAGGGAAATTTGAAATTTGAATTCTAGATCTAGGGTTTTGGATGGTTTATAAAAGGAAACCTAGATCTAGGGTTAAGGGTCTTCTACATTTTCTTCCTCTCTACTTAAATTCAATACAAGTTGAGTGACACAACTTGTAAGCCTTAATTCAAATTCCAAAGCCAAATTCAAGATCCCGAGTACCAAATGAAGCAAGAAGCCTTCAACCTTTTAGGAGCGGAGCCGATCTTCAATCGAGCAAGTGATCCAATCCGATCCGCGACTTAAGGAGACGAGCGAAGCCAAATCGACGATCGAGTTCTTCCTCTTATAGTTCTTGAGCGAATTGTAATGGAATTGTTGATAAATAAAAAGTGAAATTCTTTAATCTTGCTTTCTTTAAATTCTTGCATCATGATTCGATCTCATTTTGTGATTGTTGTTCTTGTTGTGATGTTTGAGTAAAACTCCGCTCGTAAAGGAGTCGAGACGATCAACAGAATGATGATGTAACAAATCTTAAAATGATTCTTAAGTCCTACGAGTTTTGTAAACCCTAGCAAATTGATGAATCGACGACCTAGTTTCGTTGCGATGCTTTCTTGATTGTGATCGCTCGAAATTAGGGATCCACGATCGATTCTTGAATTTACTAAAGGCTAGAATATGAATGATATCGACGAAGGAACAAGGGATTGAAGATGAAACCCTAGTTTTACAAGAAATCCCTAATTCTCGTCGATCAAAATCGATCTAGTATCAATTCATCGATGGATAAGAATACGTAATCAATAGATTTCATCACATCTATAGATCCGATCGATTCCTATGAGCCTCATTTCGATTCTTGATATTTGATTTGGAAATCATCACAAATTCTCAATTCTTGATTTTATTGTTTCTTGATTTAGACTAGATTTTCCTAATTCTTAAACTTCAATTTACAAATCATGAATTGTTTGTTTTCTTTTCTTTAAAGTTTCAACTCATCTAAATCGAAACACGAACGATTACACTTTCCCTGTGGACGATCCGCACTTACCAACGCGTTACAATCGACACCGTTATTGATTGCGGTCAAATAATTTTTGGTTGTGATTTCTATACAATTTTCCAACTACACAACGGAATTAGAATCAATCACGTCCTCACATCAAGTCTCTAAGTCATACAAGATAATGTTAGACGGAGAGTACACGGATACAACGAATATACAATAAAACAATGAATAACCACAAAACCCACCGAAGCAAACTGCACACTGTGAGCTGATGCGGTATCCGCAGCAAAAGATGATAAGATAGATGAATAGCCTGCCTCGACTACTCTGGGGAACACCCTGCAAAACAACTGTGGCACAACGGGGGTGAGTTGCCAACTCAAGAATAGCAAATAACATATGCAGGTAATCGCAAGTATGCACGTACAGCGTGAATCTAACATATGCAATTAATAGCAATAAAAGGTCATATGAATGCAATAATCATAAAAGGTACACAAGCAGGTACAACTAATACATGATGAAATAATAATATGACAATCGGTATGTAATAATCATGCAATAATGATATGAAAATGTATATATGCAATAGTCATGAATGGTACTCTAGCAGGTACAACTAACACATGAAGTAATGCATATAAATAAAGGTATGGAAATGCATCAGTCATGAAAGGTACTCTATCAGGTACAACTAATACATGATGCAGTACATAAACAATAAATATGAAGTATGGAATGAAACATGTCATTTCCACGGAATCCTGACATCGTGGTAGGATCAAAATCCATCAAAACAATCCATCTCCCAATTCGACAAATCAGCCCCCAAATTGGCTCTCATATCATATAAGTCTCACAAATCCTTAATATACAATATCGAATAAATCTCATATATTCTGAATGTACAAGGTCAAGTGAATCTCATATATCCTTTATGTACAATATCAAGTAATCTCAAATGTCCTAAATCCAATATCAAGTGAATCTCTTATATTCTAGGTATATTTGCATGAATAATTAAGATGGAGTATATGAATTTATACGTATACATATGTATTAGCGTCCCATTCCACTAATATATATGTATATGCATATATAATAGCCTTCCATTCCACTGTTATATATACTCCGGAGTAAAATATCATGAAAACCAAGTGTCAAGTATCGACACAAAATAGTGATCTATCAGGTGCTGTCACCAAGACTGGCACCCTGATAGGCACGTATCATACGCTATACAGAAAGCTCGAGTGCCTAGCTCTGACCCTCGCCTCTCGACGTATCCATACGCACATGACCCCCGTCGGTATCCCCATGATAACCGCTGAGTCATTTGTAATGTCACCGGGGTATATGGTTCCCCTGCTAGGCTCAATCGGCAATGTCCATCAATCGTCTTGCCCCGGGTACCTCCGGGCCCCACCATGTACCCTCATACGGCCCCCGACTCCTCGTATAGAGTGTATATATCAGAACCGATAAATCTTATGGTGGATGCTGAAATATCATATCAAGGGAAACCGGGTTTTTCAAATAATTCATAATTTCATGAACTCCCACGGTCCCCAAATCCAGAAAACATCATGAAAAATGCATAACTCAAATGCGAAAATCCATGAATATAATATATGCAACATAAAACTGAAATGTAAGCATATAAAGAAAAAGCCGCTAATTAACTGAAATAAGTTAATATAAAATGTCATGCGGTTCCTATTTTTCTCCAATTCTAAATAACATCAAGTAAAGGTAAACATGTAGCTATAACTGATATATGCGTAAACATAAAGGTATAGCAAGATATAAATATCTACCTATCAGAAATGATGTAATATACCCCCCGGATATAAGTGAAATATGTATGCAAAGTATACATGTAGCTATGTCATTATGTGTGTATGTACCTATCACTAATGGTACAATAGCCTATAATTATACATGTAACTAGCATGTAAGTATGTCAAGGCATATGTCTAAGCATATAGGTATACAGGTATGCTATAAGACATATGCATAAAGAAATATGAATCAATGTCTCAATGTTCCGAACCAAAGTATATCATATCTATAACTGGGTTGTGCGTGTCATGGCGATTATTGACGGTGTGTGTGGCATACAATCTGTGCTCGTGCAACATGAGCCGTCAATAATAGTGCAGTGTCCTAAGGATACTAGTCCAAGCACAACAATTAACTAAGCAGTAGGGTGTATACGCAATTCTAAATATGAAATAGAATATGCGACAAGTCAAGTCATTTCTAGCCCAGACGCATAACGCCATGCGGGCGATCCCCTGTAGATGTTAAATCCACTCACCAACGCTCCTGGCTAAGTGAAGCCTACCACCTGTTTTTCCTTTATCGTAGCGTCCGAAGTCCCCGCCCGCGAACCTAAAATTTCACAAACTTATCACATAAGCTAAATATCCTAAATCGACGAAAAGAAAAAGAAATGCAAGGATAACGCCCTGAAAATTACACTGCGCGCTTAGCGCATCTAATGTGCACGACATCGGTCAAAAACCCTAACTAGGGTCGTTAAACTACGAAACACTAAGTCTAGACTCCGATCGTCCCAATCGCGCAACACAACACAATTAAATGCGAGGAATATAATAGAAATCACCTCGCAACGACCAAATGAAACCACGTCGGAAAACCCCCGAAACCTAGTAAACAACTTATCGCAATAATTCGCACTAGAACAAAGATAACACAAATGTAGCGATTACAAATATCTTATATTAGCTTAACTAAGCTACTCAAATCATTTCTATATTTTTAACACGTGCTAAATAAGTTTTAGCAAAAACCTAGTAAGCAATATTTCATAATTAAACAAAGTATTAATTAACAATAATTATCATAATCTAGTAGGTTATGTTTTTCCTAATCACAAATTAACACTTCAATTAACATTAAACACTTAAATTAAGTTTTAACCTTAACTTGAATTTCTTAAAAATATGAATAATGAATTAACTCAAGAATTTAAAGCTATGATAACAATTTCATTAACTAACTTAAAGATCTAAACATAACAATTAAGATTAGGGTTTTGAAAATTATACCTCTTCAAGAACACAAACAAGCAACAAGATCCATCATTTTTTCTCTCCAAAAATGATGTTTTTCATGAAGATCCAAGCTAGTAGTGAAGAGAAATAATGGTTTTATTTTTATTTAGGAAATTTTTTGGATTTATTTTGGGATTTTGAAGCATTTTGTGAAAAAAATGATGATGAAATGAGCTAGGAATGAAATGGGGCAGATTTGGGGGAAGTGGGCTCGGCCAAGGTGATGGAGGGGGGCGGGGTTGTGCAAAAAGTGAGTGAAGTTTCTAGCAAAAATCATTAAATGCATCAATAAATGCTATTTTGCCACCTTTCATTTTCTTTTTCTTTTCTTTTTAAAATTAACTTATTTACACTAAAAAAATCTAGATATTTAAAAAGAAGGTTCTAAAATAATTGTAGTGATGATTTCTAATGATTCTCATTTAGAAGAAATTTCCCGATTTACGTGCATATTTTACCGGCTAAAATAATATTTTATTTGGGAAAAATTCTATCTGAACCAAAACCTCCCATATACCCCCAAAGTTCGTGCACTAGCTTTATTTTAGCTAAAATAGGTGCCGGCAAGTTTCTACGGACATTTGATCGAAATCGGGTTAAAACGGAAAATACCGACTATTTTGCCCTAAAACGGAAAAATTCGCAAAACGATTTCTAAAATGTTACAACTTAGCTCGAGATCACTGGTGAGTAGATTTAACATTTACGGGAAAATAGCCCGTATGACGTTATGCGTCAGGGCTTGATAGGACATTATAGCCGCATGTTTATATTCATATATGTTGATTGTGCATGAGCATCATACATAACATTACTTGTTGTGTCTTGACTTAGTACCTAGTGGACATTGCACCATTACTGACGGTTCATGTTGCACGAGCACTAAATTGTATGCTACACCCATACCATCGGTAATTGACATGACACTCACAACCTATACACATATGCCATATTGTAATTGTTATTGATATTGACATATGGATTACTGTTCTATTGTGCATATGAGATATATCGTGCATACACACTTACATGTATACACCCATACTTGCTATAGCTACATGTACACCTCTATATGATGTTGGATTTGATTTTGGAGAAATTAGGAACCGCATGATACATTTAAAAACTGGATTTATTTAAAGTAGCGGTTTTCCCTTGATATGCTCATATTACGGTTTCATATTGCATATATCATATTGCATGGATTTACGCATTGAGATATGGATTTCATGTGATTTATGGATTTGAGAACCGTGGTATTATTTCAAGAATGTATGCATTGTTTTGAAAACCCGGTTCTCTTGATATGATATTTCAGTGCGTCCACCATGCGTTTTCTCAGTTCTGAGATGTGTTATAGAAACCCGATTCGAGGAGCTGGATGATTCGTTTGCGGATTCATGGTGGACCCGGTATGGTACCCCGGGGCAAGAAAGGTATGTCGCGCAGTAGACGATGAGCTTGGCAGAGGGACTGATACCTATCGGTGATTGGTTGGACCAGGTGGTTATCTGGAGGATACTGACCGGAGTCGAGAGATGGAAATGGGCCGATTCGTACTGCCGGAGACTGAGGGCCGATCCAGACAGACAGAGCCCGTGGGTCGATCCGGACAGACGGAGCCCGATATATGAGGATTTGCGTGTCGATGTTGGATACGAGTATTTCATGATATTTTCGAGTGCTGATGTTGGGCACTCAGGTTCCATGAGATTTAGAGGATATGAGGGCCAATTAAAGTGACGGTGCCTGAGTTATTGGGATTTAGTGTGTCGTTGATGGACACCGGGTTTTTCTACATTGATGATTCGTGATGATGATATGTTTTATCGCATACTCAGCATTCATTGATATGCATTGCTTCATGTATTTTTAGTACCTGATAGAGTACCTTTCATGATTGTTGCATATGTTAGTTATATGTATGCCCTAGAGGCCATTACTGTACATATGATGTATATTGTAGTGGATGCTTGGACATATATAGGGAGGACTTTCTTGCTCAACATGATAGTATGCTATCTGGTTGCACTTTATCTTAACATGTACTCTGATTGTCTCTATGTTACATGTTGATAAAGCCCTTAGGATATGTACTCGACTACTGGGACTATGATGAGATCATACTAGTGGGGCCACGGTAGTCGACGAGTACATCCTATAACTGTTCCTAGTCGAGGGTGTATCGAGACAGGGCATCGATACACCAGAGTAGACTAGCGTATACGTATCTTGACCCATATGATGGGTGATGGATGATCCTATATCCATCGGTGTTTGACATCAAGGATGGTCTACGGGTGCTCAGTAGAGACTGGATACACTGGACGGACTCGGCGAGAACTGCCAGATGGTATTATATCTCACGTCAGATGGCAGTTCTCTGGTGACACTGGTACAGGTTAGTCTGTAGACCTGAGATCGTTATAGAGTCTTGTGTGATTCCCACCGTGCTTTGATTTCCATCATACAATGTCCAAGAGGGCATGCAAAAAGGTGGCTTTTGGGTACAGTCCTGGATCACATGGAGGCAATGAGCGATAGGAGGGGATTCGTCTTTCCCGGTATAGGGAGTTGATGTTGCGCTTTGTTCGATTGGTTATAACTGGAAATCGCTGGCCAGGGTTGCTGAGATTTACTAGTACGTGTTATCAGTAGTTTCTCGAACTGTTATAGACCTCATATCGACACGACTTATCAAGCTACTGGGTCTGACGTTTACCACCCCTAGGCGAGATATGCGAAATATCAGACGAAGAGACCGGACTGTACGGGAGTGTTACTGTTTGGATTCGCAGGAGAATGTACAGGCTTGCTTCTTGATCTTCTGATCGCTCAATACCTGGATGGCTGTTACGTTTAGCTAACAGCTTGCAGCTTGTGGGTGTTTGATATGATCATCACCTACTGCCGGCGTATTGACGATTCTTTAGAGTCCTACACTGTGGTTTCTTGACTAAGGAAAAACGGAGTCGGAGCACATATATGATATGTACGGGACCGAGAACAATACGTGTATGTGATACCGTATTAGATTCTCGCGATATGAGATATCGGCCGGGTATATATGATATAGCCGGGTCATCGGATCAAGTGTTGATTCGATGAACTGATACAGATTATATTAGTCGGTTATTTGTGATAGCCGGATTATCGGATCAAGTGTTGATTCGATAATTTAATGTATAATTATATATTTGATATATTAAATTACATTAACTGATATAAGCTCACTAAAAGATTCTTTTTCTCACTCGGGTAATACATTGATATATATGCGATATATGTTAATTGTATTATTTTATTTCGTTACAATAAATATTGTATATGTGATATATAATATTGTAACATGATATGATTACTAATGCAACATGTTTAGTGGAGATTAAACAAGGTTAGGGTTTGATTTGGGTTAGTTCTTTCTTGAGGCTTCTAGAAGGTTTTACTTTGTTTCTAGGAAAAAATATTATGCTTGATATTTTGCTAGATATTTCTAACCCAACCCAAACCCTTCACCCTAGGTTAAATCTCTACATGGGTTAGCCTTGTCATCCTTGACCATGGTTACATTTGTAATCATATTAACATTTCATTATTCATCACAAAAGGATTATTCATTCATATTCTTCTTCGTCTTCCTTGGAGAAAAGCTTTCTAGCTTTTGCTCATGTGATGATTATGAGTGAGATTAAGAAAACAAATGAGAGCTAAAATCCAACTTCATCATCCTAATCTATCCTAGCCATTTAGATTAGGGTGTTCACTTCATTTAGTGAGTGAGAGCTTGTGTTAAAGAAACTTCAAAGTAGATCATCTTAGTTATCGAAGATCGGAAGCAAGCTTGCATCTTTCTCTTCGTGGAGACTCTCTAGAGTCCTGGAAATCGATGATCGCTGCGAAGGGACCTCAACACGGAGCTTTTTGAAGTGAAGGACCGGACTACAAAGGTTGTAATCCCAAACTCTTAGTGTTAAAGTGTTTAACTTGCCTTGTTTCGCCTAATCTCTAGTTTAAAGATCTTGGTTAGGGTTGTTCGGCACGTCTAAATTTTAAATCGGGCATGGTTGATACATTGTAGACCCTTGTGAGAGTACCTAGTAACCCTACAGCATATCCATATTACCACATTGATACTATCAGATTGTATGTGATAGAGTATCGCAGTATGTGCATACCTGCGATTATCTGTATGATGTTACTTACTATTCACGAGTTGGCAACTCACCCCCGTTGTGCCACAGTGTTTTGCAGGTTGACCCTCAGAGTAGTCGCGGCAGGTCGCTTATTATCTCTATTTTGCGGATACCGTTATGATTGGTTGTTAGCCGTTTTGCTGTAGGTGGGTTGCGGCTATCCGATTTTACATTGATTTTACATCTTATTATATCTAGTACTCTCCATCTACCATTTCATGTATTGACTTAGAGACAAGTTGTGAGGACGATATTGTATATTTTTGTGACTCTGGGTGTCGAGCTCGTGTGAGCCGACTTTTATTATGCAGCTATATCTTTTATGCTTTTTTTTACTTATATTGTCCATTTCTTCGCTACGGCGTCTTATATTATGCTTGTGGTGGTAGTTTCCTCCTTTGGGCGTGATTTGCTCCCGTTTGGGGATGCTTTACTTATATCTTATGTTGTACCCATTTCGGGGCTAGTTTTCACAATGGAGGTGCTGCCGAAATTTTTAAGAAAATATAGTTAAACTTTAAATATTTTTACTTGAGATTTCCAAATGTTTTTAACAATGTTTTTATCACTAACTACTTTTGATGGTTTAGATTTCTGGGTTTCGGCTTACTTAAATTGCGTTACGCCTGTAGACGTTTCATGGTTTAAGTGCCGGTCACGTGCCAAATTTTGGGTCATGACACAAAATCACTATATTCAACAACAATATCAACTTCATTACGCTTATGGTTTTCTTAAAAACCTGCATATCCCTCCGTCATTTCAGATAAGTACTATTTAGTATTCGTGCTGTGTTTGTTGACCTTGTTAAGGCGTAGTGTGCGGTAGCTGATTAGTACTTATCTACAGCATGTGATGCAATTGGATTAGGGTAGTCGTACGGCTTTGTTGACCTTCTTAAGGGTCGTACGGGTGGGTTTAATTCAATCAAGAAATGACGGGTTGAACTTGGATAACGCTTATGATTTGTTGACCTTGCTAAGCTCATAAGTGGCTAAGGGTAAAAATATTATCGGGAATTTCATGTGTTGAAATTTGCAATGAGATTGCATACCTTCTGTCACGGCCCGAAAAGTATGGAACGTGACTGGCACTTAAATTACGAAACGTCTCAAGGCGCACATAATCTAATTAAGCCAAAACCCAGAAATCAAAACCAAATAGAGCAGTAGAGTGAAGGAAACCAAACTATTGAAAGCGATTTAAATCAACTAAGTCACATCAAGATTTTTAAAAGCAACATAATTTTCTCAAAAATTTCGGTAGAGTCTCCTTTGTAAATACTGGCCCCAAATCGGTACAAAACATGAATATATGAATAACATGAAATAAGGCATCCCTAAGCTGGAGCTAGCTCTTCGCCCAAAGAGGACTCAAATCACACGCAATATAAATATCATCTCTATGCAAAATAAGGATATAAAGGCATAATGCAATAAAACATCATGTCGGCTCAAGTGAGCTCGACCCAGAGATACAACATATAAATACACAAATCTCATTGTCTCGTCTCTAAGTCGCTAAAACACTAATACATGTGGTAGATATGATAGATGGAGTACACTAGATACAATAATGATACAAGTGGCAACAAAATAACCCCGCAACCCACCTACGAACAATGCTGCGAGTCCAAGCAAAAGGAGCAAAAGAGAAGATGCGCCCGCCTCTATTGTACTGACAGGTCAGGCCTTCAAAACACAGTGGCACGACGGGGGTGAGTTGCCAATTCGTGAGTAAAAAGTAGCATCTAATAAGGCTATCGTAAGCATATACACAATGATGTCACAACCTACATATACTAATATGATGCGATGAATAACATGTATGCAACATGAATGCAATAAATAACACGAGATTTGAATATAATTAACATGGAAAATCCGTATTCTTATCTTATTAAACTTCTGTAATTTAACTTTAGTTTTATCAATGAAATCAATATGAACCTGTATCAAGCATCGACACTAAATATGAATATCTCAATTACCCAGGGCTCCGGCAATCCGGACTGGACCAAAATATCTGATCTAGGGCTCCGGCAAATCCGGACTGGCCCATATCCTCAAAACTCAAGACTACGTCGGTATCCTCCGGATATCCGCCGCGTCACAAATAACCGGTCGATAGTTCTCCCCTGCCGGGCTCAACGCCATCATCTGTGACCATCTTGCCCTAAGGTACCGCACCGGGTCCACCATGCACCCACAAACGGTTCCTCCTCGTCCTCCTCGAATCTGGTGTATGATACTGCTCAGACACCGAGAAATCTCATGGTGGACGATAGATGCATCATAACACGAGAAAACCGCAACTTACAATTTTAAAATGGTAATAGGTTTTCAAATCCTTGCGGTTTCTCAAAATCCATAAATCTCATAACTATGGAAATCCTCGACAAAATCCATAATACATGAATATCTTTGATATTAACAATATGCAATGCAATGCGGAAACTAGAATGCTATGCATGAACAATGATGCAATAAGATATGTGCATGTGACTAGCAATCCTACATATCCACATTGATGAATTAAAAATATCAGTTGCAGGTTTATTAAACAACAATAGCGCAAGTGATAAGATTCAGATTTAACTAGTTATAATGTTTTCGTGGCGTAGCAATTACCAAGGCGTATGTGTTCCCATGAATAGTGCCCATGCAGCATAAACCAATGGTAATGGTGCAAGTGTCCTATGAGGTACTAGCACAGTATAAATACATATGATAAATGATGCAATGCAACGAGATAAATAATCAGGAACTACGCATATAATTATAAGTACTAAACTACATTCTAACTATCGAGCGTCATGCGCCATCCAAACGATTTCCCCCGTAGATGTGTACATCTACTTACCGGAACGCTTCCTCTAGTCTGGTCCAATCACCGCCTTTCTTTTCCTCGCCGCGTCCGATGTCTCCACGACCGATCCTAGAATTACACAAAGCAACACACATAAGGCTAGTATCCTGCAAAAATGCGATATCAAGACTATACGAGAAACTAGCGTCGCAAGCTAACGCGTATGCACTCGAAACACCAAAACGTGTATGCAATCGTCTGAAACCACCTTGCCACATTGCGATACATAGCAAACACTAAACCCAAACTCAGAACATACGTGTCGCACAAGTTTAAAAGTATTGAAAACAAGGTAATTGGTTCCAGATTTTGATACAAGTTGAATTAGGAAAAGCTGCAAGTACCAAAGGCCTACATTATATAGCAGACACCTACAGAAGAAACCCCGACACATAGCTCCACCATCTGGCCACAATTTGCGGCAAGAACTCTTTTATTTGCGGCCAAAAGAGGGGAGAGGGGGTCTCGTGCTTTGTGTGTGTGGTCCTAGCCCAGTAACTAAGCCCCAGTTTTTGCAACTTTTTCCTGAAGCAACAGGTTTGAAAGAAGATCACAAAACTAGTATAAATCTTAACTAAAACACTAATTAACACTAATTTAATACAATATGGTTTTTAGTGTAATATGGTGCAAAGACTTGGATTAAACGACACTAACAACACTTAATTAAGCTAATCAAGCCAGCTAAACCCTAACTTGACCTAATCTCCACTTAAACCACAAAAAACCCCATAATACTAAATTAAGCTAAATAAACTACAAGTTTAGCAAAGAGGTAAATTGGGTAAGCTTTATACCTCAAGTTGGTCCTAGGAGGGTCCAAACGTGCTGACCTTGCTTCAAGAACCAACAAGGAAGTGTTTTGGGGTGAATAGCAAGAGGTTTTTGTGAAGAAAGAAGGATTTTTGTGATATGGAGATGAGGCTTGAATGAAAGAAGAAGAAGAAGAAGAAGAAGAAGAAGAAGAAAGGGGAGGGGCTGCTGCTGGAGTGAGAGGGAGAGAGAGAAAGAGCTCCCAAAGTCAAGCCCCATGCCTCATTTAATGCCCTCATGCTTCCCTTTTCTTTTCTTTTCCTTATTTTCTAAATTGATTTTGGTTTTAAAGAAAGGATTTAAAACTAAGAGGGAAATAAAAAGAAAACATGTTACATTATACCTAGGGTAAAAATTTGTGTTGTGCATGCTAACTAAAATTTTGCTTAGAAAAATAATAGTTAAGAAAATTTGATAATTAAGTGAACAATAATTTAAATGTAAATTAATAAAACACAATTATATATATAATTACATATTATCACTTTTAAAAATAGACTTAGTCTAGTCTATGTGGAAATAGCTATTAACGAAGTTTTATGAAAAACACGCATTATCGCTAATTAACGCGAAAATAACTTAAACAAATTTTCAAGGCGTTACAATCTTCCCCCTTAAAGAAATTCGGTTCCCAAATTTAAAAATTTAGCTACGCGTACCTTCGAAGAGATGGGGATATTTCTTCCTCATCTCGTCCTCGGTCTCCTAGGTGATCTTCTCGCTGCTTGCGCCACGCCAAAGGACCTTTACGTATGGTATAACCCTTGATCTCAATTTCTTCACCTGCCGATCCAGGATGACCACCGTCTGCTCTGCAAAAGATAGGTCGCACTCCAGCTGGACCGTCGGGTGCTGAATCGCATGATAACGGTCGTGAAGGTACGTGCGGAGCATCGAAACGTGGAATATGGAGTGAACGTTTGGGAAACTGGGCGGAAGAGCCAACTCATACGCAACTGCACCAACAAGGTCGAGGATCTCGAAGGGGCCCACAAATCTGGGACTAAGTTTCCTTTTTCTCCCAAATCTCATCACGCCCTTTATTGGGAAGACCCTCAAGAAAACATGATTGCCTACAGCAAACTCAAGCCTGCGCCGACGTCGGTCCGCATAAGATCTCTACCTGCTCTGAGCCGCACTCATCCTATCACGAATCAACTGAATCTTTGCGGTTGTCTCTTCAACAATCTGTGGTCCTAAAATACTGCTCTCGCGGAGCTCTGTCCAACATACCGGCGATCGACATCTCCTCCCATATAAAGCCTCGAAAGGTGCCATCTGAATGGTCTCCTGGAAGCTATTTTGTAGGAGAACTCTACCAAGGGAAAATGATGATCCCAGCTGCCACCAAAATCTAAAACGTAAGCTCGGAGCATATCCTCAAGAGTCTGAATAGTCTGTTCTGATTGGCCGTCGGTCTGCAGATGAAATTCGGTGCTGAAACTCAATCGTGTGCCTAAAGGCTCCTGAAGCCTCTGCCATAGTCGGCTGGTGAACTGGGTGCCTCGTTCGGACACAATACACGCTGGGATGCCATGCAATCGTACGATCTCATCGATGTAAATCTAGGCGTACTAAGAAAATCCAAAAGTGGTCTTCACTGGTAGAAAGTGAGCCGCTTTCGTCAATCGATCCACAATCACCCAAATAGAGTCATACCCTCTACTTGTCCTGGGTAAACCCACAATAAAGTCCATAGAAATCTGCTCCCATTTCTACTTCGGAATGGGCAAAGGCTGCAACTCTCCTGCCGGCCTCTGGTGCTCGGCCTTGACTTGCTGACAAGTCAGGCATCTCGATATGAAGTCGGCGACGTCTCTCTTCATCCCTTTCCACCAGTAATCATCTCTCAAATCATGGTACATCTTGGTGGAACCTGGATGAACACTGTATACCAATCGGTGTGCCTCCTCAAGAATCTCACGCCTCAGTCCCTCAGAAGCTGGTATGCACAGTCTAGTCCCAAATCGTAGTATCCCCTGATCGTCGATCACGAACTCGGAATATCTGCCCTGTCTAACCTGTGTCATGATCTCTGAACAACGGTCGTCACTGTACTGTGCCTCATGGATACGGTCAAGCAACTGTGGACGTGCACGGATATGCGCAAGCTGTTCCCCGGTCGGAGTAAACTCGAACTGCACTCGGCTGTCGCATAGAGTCTGCCAATCTGTCGACGACTGCCTCCGAACTGCGTTCAAACAAGCTAAACTATCTCCGGGCCTCCGACTCAAAGCATCCGCCACTACGTTCGCCTTGCCCGGATGATACAAAATCTCGCAATCATAGTCCTTCAATAGCTCCATCCAACGGCGCTGTCTCAGATTCAGGTCTCGCTGCTGAAATATATACTTCAAGCTCTTTTGTTACGTGAATATCTGGCATGACTCGCCGTATAGGTAATGTCTCCAGTGTGCGAAGACCACTGCAGCCATCTCTAAATCATGAGTAGGGTAGTTCTTGTCACGATCCGAAATGGCACGTGACTGCCACTTGAATCATATGAAGTCTACAGGACCTCATCTAATTCAAGTAAGCCAAGAAATCAAAGAAATCCAAACCATTTAAAGAAAGAAGTGAAGAAAACATGTTTTAAAACAAAGGGGATTTAAATAACATAAGCTGAATATGCATTTTAAAATCTCAAGTCTTTTCTGAAAATTTCGGCAAAGTTTCCTTTATAAATATTGGCCCCAAAAAGGGTACAACATGCATAATATGAATAAAGGCATCCTCAAGCAGGAGCTAGCTCTTCATCAATCGACTCTCACAACCACATAAGCGATATAATATACAACGCCGAAGGACGAGGATCAAAACTTAAAAGGAAACTCAAATCATCAAGAAAACCATAATAATACAATGCGCGACTCTAAGGTCGAAAGAATATACACTGGTCTTCTAAGTCTAATAAATATACAAGTCTGGTTGATGGAGTTACTAGATACAACTCATTAAAAAAAGAATACAAGTGTGGTCACGATGCGAGTGAACCCACCTACCAAAGCAATCACCAGAAAAGGAACAGTGTGCCAGCAAAGCCGCAACGAACCTGTACGGCAAAACCTGCAAGAAACTGTGGCACAACGAGGGTGAGTTGCCATCTCGTTAGTAGAAAACATCAAAGAGTAGAAATTGTATGTATAACTCAATCTTAGGTCAATACGATCAGTAATATATATCCTCAATATGATAAAGTCTGAAGCATGATAAAGTGGCAAGGGTAAACATCTATACAAAAGTGAATACCAAGTGCTCATGTCAGTGCCTCAGGTAACAACATACCATAAACATGAGGTGTGATCAATGTAATCAACATGAAATCAGTGTCAACTATATCATGAAGTCTATATGTATGTGGATATTATCCAACTATGTAATCAATGCCTGTATGCAAGTGCATTTCGTCCATGGGTCAACCAATGACACAACAACATCATGCACGTAAATATTATAAAAGCATATGCATGAACGTATGAGGATATAAATCAACGTGTGTCTCTCGCGACACATCAAAATCATGGAACCTCTAGTATCGACACTCGAAAACATCATGAAACCCGTGTCCAGCATCGACATGTAAATCCTCATATCTCAGGCTCCATCAGTCCGGATCGGCCCTCGGGCTTTGTCAGTTCGGATCGGCCCATATCATCTCTCGACTCCGGTCGGTATCCTCCGGATATCCGCCGAGCCCAAAAATATCACCGGTAGGTATGGTTCCCCTGTCAGGCTCATCGGCGTGGTCCATCGTAATGCCTTTCTTGCCCCGAGGTACCTCCGGGCCCTACCATGTATCCGCACACGGACCACGACGCCTCCTTGCATGGGGTATATATATCAGAACCGATAAAATTCACGGTGGCTGCTGAAATATCATATCATGAGAAATCGGGTTTTTCAAATAATGCATAATTTCATGAAACTACCACGGTCCTTAAATCCAAAAATCTCATGAAAACAGCATATCTCAATGCGTATAATCATAAAGCATGATGTATGCGACATATAACAGAACTGTAAACATATCCGTATATCGTGCAACATGGAATCAGTAATATGCATATATCAAGGGAAAAACCGCTCTTTCAAATGAATCCAATTTTAAAATATATCTTGCGGTTCCTAACCTTTCCAAAGTCAAATGCGGCATCGTAAAAAGGTGCATATGTAACTATAGCAAGTAAATTGAGCAAAAAGTCATATCATGATGCAACAATCCTACTGTGTAATGACATGGCAATTATCGATGATGACGTGTCTGAGCCGGCATGTGGGTATACATGGGGTATACGCATCATCGGTAATGATGCTGGTGTCCTAACAGAATGGGTTTAATATAACAATAAACACATTTAAACATGCGATGCGATGCGAATAGTAAGAATATGCGGAAAATGAATAACAAATGCAACAGTGAAGAATCTACATCAACATATATGAGTCATACAATTTTTCCATTTGAAATAATACGAATCGTGGTGTTTAGAAAAAAATAAGGGCTACGGTGTTTTTATGAAAAGATGCGTCTTTTGAAAATATCCGTATAATCTCTTGGCATGACTTTAAAATACTCACGATTCGTTAGTTTTGTAATAGGTATCACTTGAGTTTAGTCTAACATCTATACGTAAACTACAAGACTAAACTAACAGGCTAATCGAAAAGGTAAGGAAACCACCTAAATCTGAGTCGATACATACAAATATAATAGTCGGTGATCCTGCCTCAACAGTATCACATACGATACAATATATAACATGACATCCTCAAGTCAAGAGTGTGGATCTATCATCAATATAAAGCTCGTACGGCATCCCAATCTGTGTAGGGGTCGAATCTCACATTTTGTTGGAGATAGTGCCCTCAGAGTCAATTATTGGATCACAGGCACGTGATTGCAATGATTGAGGGAGGACCTATCCCGGTAGGACAGTCTTACTCGAGATGATAGTATGCTATCTGGTTTACCTTTATCATCGTGTACTGTTTCAGGTGACCTTACAGGTCGCTATTACACGTTGATAGAGCCCCTAGGATTCTTGCTTGACGACCAGCAGTATGATGGCGATCATATACGTGGGAGCTGGGGTCTATAAGCACATCCTTAAAAGGTCCCTAGTCGTAGGAGTTTCGAGACAGGGCATCGATACTCCATTAGTAGACTAGTGTATACAGTCGAGACCCCGACGAGGGGCGGTGGCCGGTCTCACAAGCCACTGGTGTCTGTTGGTTCACCTAAGATGTATACAGGTGCTCATTGGGTTATGAGTACACCGGACAGGACTCGCCGGGAACCTGCTAGTTGGGATTATACCAGACGTCAGATAGCAGTTCCCAGGTGACATGTGTACAGGTTAGTTCATCGACCTGAGATCGTCATTTGTCTCGTGTGAGTTCCCACTGTGCTTTGATTACTACCCTACCATGGCTCAAAGGAGTCGTGCAAACAGGTTTTAGTTGGGTACAGTCCCGAGCCACATGGAGGCAGTGAGCGGATCTGCAGGGGTTCGTCTCTCCCGGTATTGGGGGTGAGGTCGCGCTGTGTCTAGGAGAGCCATTACGCAAAGCCCTCGGCCGAGGCAGGAGATTTACTGGTAGGTATTCCAGTAGTATCTCAGGGCGTTCTGGGCTACACTCCGACACGACTTGTACCGCCTTTGGGGGTCTGACTTTTACCAACCCCCTAGGCCCGACATGCGATCCTCATAGACGAACGGACCGGACTGTACGGATATTGTCACTGACAGGCTCAGTAGGGTGTCAGGATGAGTTCGCTCATCGACGTCCCTTTTGGTCAATAGCTGGTGGCCCGTCACGTATTGGCTAATACCTCTGACGTGCTAGTGGTTAAATCCACAGCCATTGTATTGACGAGTCTTTAGAGTCCACCACACTTTCAGTTACTCAAGCTTTCGGGCGAAATGCTGTTGAGGCCGTATGGAGATATGGCAGGGTCCGATCAGATACGTGCGGTATTGCACGGATCAGGATCGGACAGTTTTGTACTAGTAGCCGTATAGTTATATGGCAGGGTTCGATCTGATACGTGCGGTATTGCACGGATCAGGATCGGACGGATATTACTAGCCGGCTTTGGTTTAAGCCGGATCCTAGTTTTAGTACAGTGTAGATTTTGTCTCTTTGCATTTGTATCCGGACGGAATACAGATGCGGGTGTGTATGCACAGTATCGGGGTTTTCCTGTAATTTATTACGGGACCAGTTTTTGGAGTTGCCAGCTTGCATTCCGTTCCGGCCGGTTTTCCTTTGTTCTTTCCCGGCCGGACTTTTTCGATGGAGGGGGTTATTTGCAATTGTGCAAATAACATTTGTGGAAGGGGGTTTCTTGCAACTATATTCATTATGATAGGATTTGCCTCCTTGCTTTTTCATTATGATTTTTGCATTAATGAGATTTGAAAGGGTATGGAGAGAAAAGTATGGTTGATGTTTCTTTTGCTTTAGGATGTGGTCACCTCTTTCTATCTCCTACACTCACCTCCCTTTGTTGATTCCTCCCACCATTTCCCACATATAATGGCCGGCCACATTAGAGGAGAAAAGTGAGAATGGTTCATTTGATTTGGGTGTTGGAAATTTATCATTGATCTCATTTTTCTTGCCACCAAAAACCCTCTCCAAAGTTCATGATTTCCTTTCCCCTCCAAGGCAACTTCACCACCCCAATAGAGACTATGATTCTACACTACATTCTACAGCACATCTTGGGCACGTCGACTTGCCAGCTTCGTGCCCGAGTTGCCTCGGTATTGAGGCGGGAGCCCGTAAAAGACGCAGGCGATGTGGTGCCCTTCCGGCGAGGAGGTGACGATATGGAGACAAGACTTTCCGCGGGAGATCGGGACAATGACGAGAAGACTGGAGGACTCGAATCACTCGGTATACTTCTCTTCCCATCTCTTGTTTGCTAGCATTAGGTTAATGGTTTACGATCCGGGTTTTCATTGTCCGCGGTAGCGCCGGTTTCCAAGTAAGGAAAGTTTTTGATTCCGCATTTTGGCCTCGAGTACGAGGCCGGGGCGCTGCCGTGGCGCAACATGGTATCAGAGCCACGCCATTAACCTTTCCTAGCTTGTTCTAATGCGTTTTGCTTATCCGATCGACCAAAATTCCAAAAACCTCATTTTTGTTCACATCAGTTTTCTGTTGGAATTTTTTGGTGTCTAAAAATTTTTCAGGTTGCAGAAAAATGATGTGCTGAAAAAGATAAGGCTACTGTAGAAAAACGACAAAGTGATTCCCTAGTTGGAGCGCGGAACCGCGGCCAAAACCCCCTTTGGGCCGCGGTTCCGCCGCACTATGGTAAGGTCACTTGGTCGTTTTATTTCAGTTGCTTTCTGGGCTGAAAATAGGGCTTTTGGAATATTAAAATTGGGCCCAGATCTTCTGTGACTGCTACAGTTTCACTTGGGAGCCCACTTGTTAATTGTTTGATTGATCGGATATTTTAAACACATTATTTCACAGTATTTACATTATATCTGCGACCGTGAATGTCACTTGATCGGTAAATCCCGTCTAACTGCTATAGCCCGGTTAGACGGATTTGCGAACGTGACTTTCACGTTGATGTTCTATGTTTATGCTGTGTTGTTGCGGATCGGTCGTGGGGGATAGCCTGGATGCAATGTTAGTACAGTTTTGTTGTATTATGTACATTTGATATTGCGGGACGAGCGTCCGACATGTGGACTGCCGTCACTGCCTGATTGTATTATTCTTTTGAGGCACGACCTGGTTGCGGTCGATGTACCCGGTGTATGTATATTTTACTTTCTGTACTAGGATTACCCCACGGAGGGGTGCACGGATAGCCGGGTTCTAGAGGGCAACGAGCCCGCATCTCAGGGCATTGAGACGGAGGGGGCTTCAGTCTGGAATTGGCGGGCTATTCGCCGCACTCGTAGGGGGTACAGGTTGACCCAGGAGGGGTGCCCAAGTTACCGGATTCCGTGAAGTGCTGGGTGGTCCATTCACGGTGCTGAAGGGGGCTGGCTCGCTTCAGGTTTTGGCGGGTGACTTGCCGCGCCCGTAGGGGTCTAGGTTTTCATTGCACAGGCTATCCACACGACCAAGGGAACGTCGGGTTTCAGCAGCGGCTCTGTGAAACCCGGGGCTTCCAGATATCTGTATTGTTCTGTGATGCTGTATATTTCTGTGATGTTGCATTTTATTCACGCCTTGAGCGAAATATAATATATTGGTATATATATTAGTAGATGTTGTATATGTTTTTCATCCGCGCTAGTCCAGTCCCCGCTCTGCCGTTAGTTAGCTAACCTAACGGGTGATGACGGGACCCAGTGGCAAATGCGGATGGCATATACGTACGTCAGTATATTTTCGTTCTTTGTGGTGTGATCAATTGATGGGACTGCGTTGATTCGGATCAATGCAAGATAAACAAACCTTTCTGATGTTGTTGGAACTTTTTTTTCAAAAAGCTGTTATTGCAAGGACGTTCACTTTTGTTTTGCATCGTGGTATTCATTTGGAATATCCTGCTCCTCAGTCGATGAGGCAAGGGCCGGGATCCCTTCACAGGGAGTGACCCCTTGGACAGAAGTTTGCGTCAGGGCATTAACTTCACCATAGCCGATTACTTTTGCTTTGCATCGTGGTATTCAGTTGGAATATCCTGCACCTCATTCTACGGGGAAAGAGCCGAGATCCCTTCACCGGGAGTGACCTCTTTAGTGAAGGTTTTCGTCACTATATTTTTATAAAAGGCTATGCAGTTCCTTCAACGATATCAAGTTCATTACGTTAAAGGTTTTTCGCCAAAAACCAGTCGTAGCCCTCCGTCATTTCAGATTAGTATTACTTAGTATTCGTGCTGCGTATGTCGTGCTTAGCCGAGGCGTAGTGTTCGGTAGCTATGTAGTGCTTTTCTGTTGCATGGATATGAGATTGGTCAGGACAGTCGTGCGGTCATTTTGGCTCAGTCAAGGATTCGTGCGGGTGGGTCTAATGCAATCATGATAATGACGGGTTGAACTTGACTAGGATCCTTTGATATGTTGGCTCAGTCAAGGTCACTTGGGTCCTAGGGGTAAAAATCACATCGGGAGTTTCAAAAGAACTGAAACTTGCCAGATATGCGCATACCTTCTGGAGTGTGGTGACTTGAGTGGATTCCGTCAAGTTATCATGCGATGATAGTTAGATCCCGATTCCCACTGATAAGTTGGTTTACTCCTCGGGTGATCCCGACTAATTCTTCTTTCAGGTTTGGAGGAGAATTTGACGGTACAGTGGAAGGTTTCCTGATTAGATAAAGTGATAACCATTCTGATCTAGGTTAGAGTGCATGCTGAGTGTTTCTTTTCTCTCTCTCTGGCAGCGACCATTGACCTGACCCTAGACTATGACTCAGTGACCAAGTTGACCGAACCTTCTTAACACTGGCTTTTGGATTGTCAGAGTTGTAGACCTCATTGCCACTCCTACTTTTACCCTTTTCTCCAGGACACCCCGTACTACTACGAACGTCCACTTCCATTGGACAAAACCATCGTATGGTTAGATACGAACTCGAAGGAATTCGAGGATGGTTTCCGGTTCTGGAGAAAACGGATAGGATTATTCAGTTGTCTTTTCCCTTTTACCTTCTCTCAAGTTGTGAGTACTCCTTGGTTTAGGAGATAGTACACCTATTGTGCAAATTGGATAGTCTTCTTCCAAACCTTAGGCTGGTGCCGACCGGTAGGGAATGAAGAAATCCAATTAGCCTAAACGATGTGCAGAAGGTATTAAGATTAAGACAAAATAAAGGGATTAGTAAAAGGGCAAAGTAAATTGCGACTGCTTTTCACGACCGAACCAAGTATTTCTTCTCCAATCCTAAATCACCTTTGTATTTCTCCAGGACACTCCGTATCACTACGAAGATCCCAAGTTTATTGGATAATCTATCGTATGGTTATATACGAACTCGAAAGGAACTTGTTCCAGTTCGGGGATGGATTCTGGTTCAGGAGAAATAGGAATAAGGTTTATTCGGTTGTCTTTTATTTTCACCTTCTCTCGCATTGCGAGTGCTCCTAGGATTAGGACAGTACACCCATTATGCTTATTGGATAGTCTTCTTCCAAACCATAGGCTGGTGCCGAACGGTAGGGAAGGAAGAAAACCATTTGGCCTAAAGTGGTGTGCAGACGGTAATGACTAAAGACATATAAAGGGATTTGGACAGATGGCAAAGAGATATACGGTTACAGTTGTGAATCTGGATAATGGTAGAGGCATTACTAGGAATACCAGGATACCCCACCGAAACATTTCAATGTTTCAGTTTCACTGTGTAATGTTAAAAGAAAACTGATTTCCCGATTACATACTTACTCCAGGGTATGTATTTACCAGGTATGATTCTCACATCTGTATGGTTTTACAGATGTTGAGTGGGAGTAAGTTATTGGGAATTAGGTGACCATCCTCATTATATCGGGATTCGTTGTAATTGGTGATATTTGAGGAGATCATCTGGGCTGTTTGCCGGTCGGCAAATATTTGGTTTTGAATATCCGCTGTTGTGCACCAATTTCAAATTGATATATCTGTACGTCTATTTTCATAGAGTGAGATATACCTTTTGATATTATGTCGATGACATTTACCTATATCAGTGGATGGTTAGGTAAGGAGCATTAAACAGCGGTGTAATTCTTCTTAACCATAAGTACAGTTTTCAACCTGCGACGCACAGTGAAAGAGTTGTTAGACTCAGCGTACTTATACAGAGTATTGTATGTTGTCCTGTGTCCATTAGGACAGAGGGCTTGGTCCTCCTACTATATTCTGTTTACTTTTAACTTCTCTAGTTCTTAGACATGTGTTTCGTAGGAACACATGGTCTAAGTTTTGAGGAGTTATAGGTATTTGAATAGAGTAGAGAACCAGGTGTAGCAAGTATCGGGATTCTTCAAAGTGATCGAAGATGTAGATACTTGTGTATGGTATTCAGTTGATAGTAATGATAAAGAGAAATTTCTTCTCTTTCAGGTTACTCATAATTGGAAGCATTCCTAAGTTGAGTAACGCTGATCGACCTCCTTCCATTTAGTTGACATGCACTGGAGATAGCTGCATGATTTGAATCTGGTTCATTTAAATCAGTGCCTCTGGTTCTATATTGGATATAGAACAGTTCATATCTTAACGATGTTAAGGTACGGGGAGTTGTCCGGCTTATGCTTAAAACCAGACACTGGACAACTCAAGGCACGTTTCTGTAATGGCTGTTTGCGGGTTGACCCAGGCTATGACGAGGGTTGACTTTCTACCATCTGGCAGATCAATAGAAATATTGTTCTAGACTCGCCACAGTTTTATTAAAAATGGATTTTTTCAAAAACAGTAGTGGGAGTATGGTAGAACTGGAAGTGATTCCAGAACCGCAAACGATTACTGAGGATTTGATAAGGAACCTAAAGATTCAATCTGATTTGACATTCCATTGGCCACTCCGCAGATAAGGTGGGTAACTTCAGGCACCCGAGAGGTACTCCGGTAGCCTCAAGGACGGTGACAGGGAAGTTCTTGTTTACCCACACTTGCCATTGCTGTTGTTCCAGGCTGCGAGACCCGGTGGGAGGATGAGTATAGCGTCGTTCTAAACTAGCTTTAGAAGTGCACGTCTATATGACTCTGCCAGAGGGTTGTCGTAGTCAGTGGGAGCAGCGGAAGCATTGGTGGACATCAGGCTTATGTGTATTTATAGACTAAAGCAGATATAGCGGAGATAGATCATCTATTTCTGATGTGACAGTCATAGGTTTGACGTCATCAGAATAGGGGGTAGATCTGTTGAGAAGGTAGTAGGAAGTGATATTCCTATACTACGATCGGTTATACTTTGGTCGTCACACAGTGTTTTCTCCGTATGGGATTTGGACATTATGTCAGACATACTGGTTACTAGATCTATGGTTTTAGATCTTGATTTGGGTGGTTTCCCAATCTGGGTACTTAGACAGCATTCTAAGAGTATTTAGAATGGACGACTCCTGGCACGGTAGTGTACCTGCAGGTGATGGAGTCACCCTCTCTAAAGGTGTCTTACAGACTAAAGGGGAGAGGGATACGCATGATTGACAGATCACTTGCTTAGGCAATTGAGTCAATCATGAGATGTCAAGTACCACACCAGATGTTGTTCTTGCAGTAGATGAAATAAGTTGATATTAATCCAATCCTGGAGAAACAGTCGGAAGCAGTTTTAGAACATAAGTTGATGTTCTAGGGATGTGATAACGACAGCCTCTTTTAGGAGACAATTATCATTCCAGGCTTCCAAGGTGACATGGACGACAAGGAGGTTGTCAGAGTTATAGTTTTCCCTCTGACGAGGGGCAGTATTATGGACAGGTGATCCAAGGCAGATACTGAGGGAGGCATGGCGCAGGATACTGATTAAGTTCAGTTGACGATACAGTCTAAGAAGTTTGGATTTGGAGTTCATTTATGAACTAGGTCCCATCAGACATCCAGACATTCCAAGACAGGTATTGCTCATTTCGGGAGATGGTTTTCTCCGCGAACTTGAGATATAGAGAGACATAGAAAGAAACATCCTGGCGGATCCACTCACTGAAGCTATTCCTCGGACGCAATAGTTTCGCAAACAGGCTTTGTGCGACTGACTAGTAGAGGAGTTGGGTGTTCGGTATCACACGGGCTGTGAGTATGCGACATCGCAATAATTAGCCTTGAGTGCAAGTGGGAGATTGTTGGAGATAGTGCCCTCAAAGTCAATTATTGGATCACAGGAACGTGATTGCAATGATTGAGGGAGGACCTATCCCGGTAGGACAGTCTTACTCGAGATGATAGTATGCTATCTGGTTTACCTTTATCATCGTGTACTGTTTCAGGTGACCTTACAGGTCGCTATTACACGTTGATAGAGCCCCTAGGATTCTTGCTTGACGACCAGCAGTATGATGGCGATCATATACGTGGGAGCTGGGGTCTATAAGCACATCCTTAAAAGGTCCCTAGTCGTAGGAGTTTCGAGACAGGGCATCGATACTCCATTAGTAGACTAGTGTATACAGTCGAGACCCCGACGAGGGGCGGTGGCCGGTCTCACAAGCCACTGGTGTCTGTTGGTTCACCTAAGATGTATACAGGTGCTCATTGGGTTATGAGTACACCGGACAGGACTCGCCGGGAACCTGCTAGTTGGGATTATACCAGACGTCAGATAGCAGTTCCCAGGTGACATGTGTACAGGTTAGTTCATCGACCAGAGATCGTCATTTGTCTCGTGTGAGTTCCCACTGTGCTTTGATTACTACCCTACCACGGCTCAAAGGAGTCGTGCAAACAGGTTTTAGTTGGGTACAGTCCCGAGCTACATGGAGGCAGTGAGCGGATCTGCAGGGGTTCGTCTCTCCCGGTATTGGGGGTGAGGTCGCGCTGTGTCTAGGAGAGCCATTACGCAAAGCCCTCGGCCGAGGCAGGAGATTTACTGGTAGGTATTCCAGTAGTATCTCAGGGCATTCTGGGCTACACTCCGATACGACTTGTACCGCCTTTGGGGGTCTGACTTTTACCAACCCCCTAGGCCCGACATGCGATCCTCATAGACGAACGGACCGGACTGTACGGATATTGTCACTGACAGGCTCAGTAGGGTGTCAGGATGAGTTCGCTCATCGACGTCCCTTTTGGTCAATAGCTGGTGGCCCGTCACGTATTGGCTAATACCTCTGACGTGCTAGTGGTTAAATCTACAGTCATTGTATTGACGAGTCTTTAGAGTCCACCACACTTTCAGTTACTCAAGCTTTCGGGCGAAACGCTGTTGAGGCCGTATGGAGATATGGCAGGGTCCGATCAGATACGTGCGGTATTGCACGGATCAGGATCGGACAGTTTTGTACTAGTAGCCGTATAGTTATATGGCAGGGTTCGATCTGATACGTGCGGTATTGCACGGATCAGGATCGGACGGATATTACTAGCCGGCTTTGGTTTAAGCCGGATCCTAGTTTTAGTACTGTGTAGATTTTGTCTCTTTGCATTTGTATCCGGACGGAATACAGATGCGGGTGTGTATGCACAGTATCGGGGTTTTCCTGTAATTTATTACGGGACCAGTTTTTGGAGTTGCCAGCTTGCATTCCGTTCCGGCCGGTTTTCCTTTGTTCTTTCCCGGCCGGACTTTTTCGATGGAGGGGGTTATTTGCAATTGTGCAAATAACATTTGTGGAAGGGGGTTTCTTGCAACTATATTCATTATGATAGGATTTGCCTCCTTGCTTTTTCATGATGATTTTTGCATTAATGAGATTTGAAAGGGTATGGAGAGAAAAGTATGGTTGATGTTTCTTTTGCTTTAGGATGTGGTCACCTCTTTCTATCTCCTACACTCACCTCCCTTTGTTGATTCCTCCCACCATTTCCCACATATAATGGCCGGCCACATTAGAGGAGAAAAGTGAGAATGGTTCATTTGATTTGGGTGTTGGAAATTTATCATTGATCTCATTTTTCTTGCCACCAAAAACCCTCTCCAAAGTTCATGATTTCCTTTCCCCTCCAAGGCAACTTCACCACCCCAATAGAGACTATGATTCTACACTACATTCTACAGCACATCTTGGGCACATCGACTTGCCAGCTTCGTGCCCGAGTTGCCTCGGTATTGAGGCGGGAGCCCGTAAAAGACGCAGGCGATGTGGTGCCCTTCCGGCGAGGAGGCGACGATATGGAGACAAGACTTTCCGCGGGAGATCGGGACAATGACGAGAAGACCGGAGGACTCGGATCACTCGGTATACTTCTCTTCCCATCTCTTGTTTGCTAGCATTAGGTTAATGGTTTACGATCCGGGTTTTCATTGTCCGCGGTAGCGCCGGTTTCCAAGTAAGGAAAATTTTTGATTCCGCATTTTGGCCTCGAGTACGAGGCCGGGGCGCTGCCGTGGCGCAACACATTTATCTCATCATTTATCTGGTATCCTTATCATCATATCTTGTATTAGGGGTACTGATCTAAGTCTAGGACAAACTGATACCATCTGCATATATATGCATGTATGAAAGCACACGCTTAAAGGCCCGCTATAATCTCAGGTCGTATCTCATAATACGAATCAAATATATTACCGATCTCTTGGTATCATGCCTAATCTCATCGATTAGTCCCCAAGTACCATAAACAATCCTCATCATCCATGTATAAGTATACGTATATATATATAGTCCCATACCTATGTGTGTGTATATATATACATATCCCCATAACCGCCTAAGTAAAACAATGTAAACATGTGTGTGCACGTATGTTGGTGTAAACCTTATTCTAAGGTCCGCGACTAAACTAACTAATGACTCTATCATCCAATTATACTAAAATTATCAATGACTCCCAAAGTCTATCTAGATAATCATAATCTCATATAATATATCCATACAATATGTACCATACACTACACTACGAACTGCGGGGGTGCTATACTCCATCCACCCGACTTCCCCTGTAGATGTGTATCTACTGACTTTGTTCTTCACTTCCCGAGGCCGATGTCGCTACGCGTTTGCTTGTCGTATCAAAGTCCACATAGGGGTACCTACATGTCACAACGTATCGTATCGCATTAAAATCCAAATCAAAACCAAAACGACACGCTAAAAGCCTATAGGTTAGAACCTACGGACTACGCCTTCAAAACCACCAAACAACTCTCGATATCGTCGTACAAACGTCAAGTGATCGAGGTAAAACACTAATACCAAAACTTGAATTCCTAAACATCAAGAAACACATGGCAGCAACTAACAAAACTTGCTCCAGATTTTAGTTAATGTGAAAACAAGGTGCACAAACAACATTGGGGTGACGTATAGGGGTCCTATGAACTACAGAAGCAACCTGAGCACCCATTTTAACAACGTGGTCGGCCAAAACAACCTAGAATCCGGCCTCCTCGGTACTCCAAGTGAGTTGGGGTCTCGTCTTGGTAGGGTGGCTCGTGGTGTTTTAATTTGGTCTCTCGAGTTGTTTGCTCTTCCAGTAAAAGTCCCAGGTCATCCTAGATTTTCCCACACACTCTATTACCTCACAAACCGACATGGAAAGTTTCTGTTTTGCGGTTTTCAGGTTTTTTTCAGTGTAGTCTGGGTTTCTAACATCATGGGGAGGGGGGTGGGTAAATGTAACATTTAAAAAAAATAAAATATTGTTTTTCGGAATTTTTATAATTAAATAATAAAATATTAAATATTTTAATAAGACGGTATAATTAAATACCGATAAATTGGGGAAAAATTTGCAAAATTATGGAAATTACTAAAAGTGGGTGTTTTATGTGAATTATGCAAATTATAAGTTTTTATGATTTATTATACACTAATTTTGTGCTAATCGCGATTAAATATCGCTAATCGCGCATTAAGCTTGTTTCGTACAAAACATGCACATGTCTTTTTTTAGCACTTGTTACATTTTTCTTTCATGCTTTCTTCTTTTTATCATGCATGGTAATAAATTAGAGAGAAGAAAAGAAAAGAAAAGAAAACAAAGAAAATGAAAGGAATAAAGAATGGAGGGATAGGCATGAGAGAGAGTGAGAGGGTGAGGGGTCAAACCTTTGACCAAGCTCCCATTCCTACTTCATTTCTTCATTATTTCTCTCTTCTCCCTCACTCATTGCTACTGCTGCTGCCCTCTCTCCCTTTGCCTCTCTACCTCCTCACAATCCATCACAAAACAATATCAAAACCCCATCTCCTCTTCACAAAAATTGTACATAAGCTCACTAGCTACACTTTGGACCAAGAAAGTTTGCATTTTGATGTTCAAGGGGATTCTTGGGTCCCAAATGAGGTAAGTCTTTCACCTTAAGTGTTGTAATTTAACTCCTTTATCATCCTTGCAAGTTTAGTTATGATTAAGTGGTGTTTCGGTGAACTTTGAAAATTCTAGTTAGGGTTTAGGGTGTGATTTAAAATGAGATGTGTAATTAAGGTTAGTAGAGACTATATAACCCCTGTGGTGATTGATTGGAGACCTAAACCAGAGACTAGAACCCCAGAATACGAATTTAGAAGCCCGATATCGGAAGAATTGTGGATTCTTTGAGTGTATAATGAAATCTGCTAACACCCGGGTGATCTGAAATTTTTTTAGCAAAGACAGTGATACATGCAGGCAATCTAGAACCCCCCACTGAAACCCTAGCCCCTAACCCTCTACCCAAGCCGTAAATAAATTCATTCTGGCCATAATTTGCGGCCAGAGCAGTGAGGAAATGACTCGTATTTGTTCTGTGGCTTTATCTCCTGTAACTAGACCCTTGGAATATGTAAAATTGGCTGATTTTACCTAGGGTAAAATCTGAGACCATTTTCAAGAGTTGTTGTTTTGATTCGGGGTTTCGTTTTGCGTATTTTGAATTCTAGTTCTTGTGATTTCTGTTTTATTCGATCACTTGACGTTTGTACATCGAAATCGAGTGTTATTTGGTGGTTTTGAAAGCGTAGTCTATAGGTTCTAACTTATAGGTTTTTAGCGTGTTGTTTTGGTTTTGAATTGGGTTTTAATGCGACACGATACGTTATGATGTGTAGGTACCCCCACAAAGACTTCGAGACGACAAGCAAGCACGTGGCGACGTCGGCAACGGAAAGCGAAGAGCAAAGTGAGTAAATTATATCTACGGGGGAAGTCGGGTGGATGGCGTATAGCACCCCCGCAGTTCGATGTATAGTATGATATATATATACTATATATATATGATTTCTTTTATGTGTGACATGGATATTCAAGATATGATTAGGTGTTAAATGGTTAGATTAGGGTTATTAGAAGTGAACTAGTATAGCTTCTTAGTCGCGAACCCTAGAATAGATTTACACTCATACGCACACACATGCATGCTTCTTACACTTGTGCGTATTTGGAGATATATATATATATATATATATATACACGTTTACCTACACATGGATGATGAGGATTGCATATGATATGAGGAGACGAGTCGATGAGATTGGGCATGGTGCCATGAGATCGGTGATATGATGTGGTTCGTATTATGAGATACGACATGAGATTTTAGCGGGCCTTTGGACGTATGTTTTACACACGCATTTATATTTATATAGGTGGTATCAGTTGTACTAGACATAAATCAATACCCCAGTTCATAAGATATGATGATAAGGATACCAGATAATTGATGAGATAATTGTGAGATTCGACCCATACCCAGATTTGGTATGCCGTACGACGGATTGACCGTACAAGATTTCTATGATGATAGATCCACACTCTTGACTGGAGGATGTCATATGATATATTGTATCGTACGCGGTACTATTGAGGCGAGATCACCGACTATTATATATATATATATATATATATATATCGACTCAGATTTAGGTGGTTTCCATACCCTTTCGATTAGCAAGTTAGTTAGATCTGTAGTTTACTTAGTGGATGTTAGAATAGACCCGAGTCATACCTATTTCAAAAACTACCGAATCATGAGTATTTTAAAAATAAGCCAAGGGATTCTATGGATATTTTCAAAAGACGCATTTTTTCTTAAAAACACCGTAGCCCTTATTTATCTAAACGCCACGATTCGTCTTATTTCAAATGGCAAAACTGTTTGACATATACATATTGATGTAGATTCTTCACTGTTGCATTTATTATTCGATTTCTGCATTTCTTGCTATTTGCATCGCATTGCATGTGTAAATGTGTTTATTATTATTTTAAACCCATGCTGTCAGGAAACCAGCACCATTATCGATGATGTGTATGTTCCACGTACACCTGCTTGCCGACTCACATACTTCATCATCGATAATTGCCATGTTACTACACAGTAGGATTGTTGCATCAGGTTATGATTCCTTGTATAACATATTGGCACACAGACATATTTTACACTCATACTTGTGTATATACCTACTTGTACATCCATATTGGCACACATGCATATTGTACGCTCATACTTGCATATTTACCTACTTGTACATCCATATTGGCGCACAGGCATATTGTACACTCATACTTGCGTATATACCTAATTGTACATCCATATTTGCGTACAGACATATTGTACACTCATACTTGCGTATATACATACTTGTACATCAATATTGGAACACAGGCATATTGTACGCTCATACTTGCGTATATAACTACTTGTACATCCATATTGGCGCACATGTATATTGTACATTGATACTTGCGTATATACCTACTTGTACATCCATATTTGCGTACAGACATATTGTACACTCATACTTGCGTACAGACATATTGTACACTCATACATGCGTACACACATATTGTACACCCATACTTGCATACATACGTATTTGCACATACATACATGATTCTGGCTTGATTTTGGAGATTTGGGAACTGCAAGATATATTTTAAAACAGGATTCATTTCAAAGAGCGGTTTTCCCTCGATGTGTGCATATTACCGTTTTATGTTGCATGATATACGGATATGCTTACATTTCTATTATATCTCACATACATCATACTTTGTGATTATACGCATTGAGATATGTTGTTTTCATGAGATTTCTGGATTTGAGAACCATGGCTGTTTCCAAAGAAAGTATGTATTGTTTAAAAACCTGGTTTATCTTGATATGATATTTCAGTGCGTCCACCATGAGTTTTCTCGGTTCTGAGACGTGTGATATATGAAACCCGATTCGAGGAGGCGGATGATGCCGTTTGCGGGTACATGGTGGGCCCAGTATGGTACCCCGGGACAAGGAAGGGATGCTGTGTATACAGACGGTGAGCCTGGCAGAGGGACTACTACCTACCGGTGATTGTATTTGAGCTCGGCGGATATCCAGAGGATCCGACCGGAGTTGGGAGATGTTACAGGCCGATCCGGACTGACGGAGCCCTATATATATGAGGATTTATGTGCCGATGCTGGGCACGGGTTTCATGATGTTTTCGAGTGTCGATGCTGGACACTCAGGTTCCATGATTTTGATGTGTCGCGAGGGACACACGTTGATTTATATCCTCATACTTCCATGCATATGCTTTATGATATTTACATGCATGATGTTTTGTGTCATTGGTCGACACATGGATGAGATTCACATATATACAGACATTGATTACATAGTTGGATGATATCCACATATTTAGACTTCATGATATAGTTGACACTGATTTCATTATGATTACATTGATCATACCTCATATTTATGATATGTTGCTACCCGAGGCACCGGCACGAGCACTTGGTACTACACTTATGTATAGATGTTTACCCTTGCCACCTTATCATGTTTCAGACTTATTCATATTGAGGATATATTATTACTGATCGTTGTCCCTAGGATTGAGTCATACATACGATTTCTGCTCTGTGATGTTTTCTACTCACGAGTTGGCAACTCACCTCCGTTGTGTCACAGTTCTTGCAGGTTTTGCCGTATAGGTTTCATTGCGGCTTTCTGGCACACTGCTTCCTTTCTGGATGATTGCTTTGGTAGGTGGGTTCACTCGCATCGTGACCACCCTTGTATTTATTTTAATCAGTTGTATCTTGTAATTCCATCAACCAGACTTGTATATTTGTTTCAGACTTAGAAAACCAGTTGTGTATTACTTCGACCTTAGAGTCGCGTGTTGTAGTATTATGGTTTTCTTGATGATTTTGAGTTTCTTTTTGAGTTTTGATCCTCGCCCTTTGGCGTTGTATATTATATTGCTTGCGTGGTTGTGACCGTCGATTGACGAAGAGCTAGCTCCTGCTTGGGGATGCCTTTTATCAATGATGTATATATTATTCATGTTGTACCCCGTTTGGGGCCAGTATTTACAAAGGAAACACTGCCGAAATTTTTAGAAAAGTCTTGAGATTTTTAAAATGCATATTCGGCTTATATTATTTAAAAACACTTGTTTTAAAACTAGTTTTCTTTACTTCTTCCTTAAATTGGTTTAGATTTCTGGGATTTCTTGGCTTACATGAATTAGATGGGGTCCTATAGACTTCATATGATTCAAGTGCCAGTCGCGTACTATTTCAGGTCGTGACATTAAGGTCACCACTAAGGCTTATTAGCACTAACACAACTCAAAATTCCACATAAACTCTTCTAGGAAATTTCAATGTTCACTAAACCGCACCAAATCACAACTAAACACATATGGATACTAAAGTGAATGAAAAACTACACAATTGGTGAAGGGATTAGCTCATTTGGCACTCATGAATCCCCTAGAGCATCAAAATCTGATTTTTCTTTGTCCAAAATGCTTTTAATGGTCTTGTGCATGTTTTTTGTGAAATGGAGATGAACTTTTTGTGTTGTTTTGATGATGCTTTGAGGGTTTGAAGTGGAGGGGGAGTGAGGGCATCAGCGATAGAGGGAAAAGGGGAGGAGAAAGATGAAAAGAAATGGAGAGGGAAGAGAATGGCCATGGTCAATTGACCCCCTCACCTTTCTCTCTCATGCCCATGCCTAATTCATTAATATTTCCTTTTTCTTTTGTTTTGTTTTCTTTAGTTTTCTTTTCTCTTCTCTTTTCTTTTCATTTTCAAACAGGAAACCTAAATGAATCCATGGTTACAAAAATGCAACAATTATTTGTAAAAGTGACATGGTACATGTCATGTGCACAAAACCGGATTAATGCAAGATTAGCGATATCTAATCGCGATTAATATAAAAAGTGAACATAATTAATTATAGAAATTTGTAATTTGCATGAATCACATAAAACGCCCTTATTTCAGTAATTCCTATAATTTTCAAAATTTTCCCGATTTATCAGTATTTAATTATACCGCACTAATAAAATATTCATAATATTTATTATTTAAATATAAAAATTCCCAAAAATAATATTTTTATATTTTTGAAATGTTACAATCTTCCCCCTTTAAAGAAATTCGGTCCCCGAATTTAAATTTGAACCCCTCAAATACTAAAACATTTCAGTAAAAGCCTAAGTCGTCGGGGTTCCGAAATCATAAATACATAAAACATATCGTAGCGCAATGCATGCGCATGAAAAATGGGTGTATAAACCAAAAATCAAAACTCCGTCAAGCATCCAGCAATCATTGGAGTTATGGTGAAGACACCAATGTCAAATCCAATACGAAAACCAAAATGATATACATCAAAACTATACTTGTAAACATCTGAAGGAAATGCATGCCAAACCCTTTTTAGTTGTTGTGCGATGAGCATAACACTGCACAGTGGCGGATGTCTATTGTAAGAAATAACTATATATATATATATCCTTTATTTAACATACACGTCCCGCCGTTTTGAAAAAATAAATTAGATGGGTTTCCTTTATAATTGTTCTGTGTCATCTCAGACACGCAGGTAAATACTGAAACTATAGCTCCCTTTTTAGAAATCCCTTCGATAACTATCAATGCATGCAAAAATATATTCAGGTACTGTACTCTGACTAGTCCTGCTCAGCTACTATACCAAATAGTAAATATCATAAAAATATACTGCTCAATAAGTAATAAATCCTAAAATCTGCATAAGAATGCCTCGTGCGTCTGGTTCGCATGAAAATCGAAATCCATGAATATTCCATACATGTGCACAAAACAAAATTTTAGTGCAACGGTTGTGTACGAAACACCTGTCCAAGGCACGGGTGTGCCTGACAGCAATATCAAGTGCATCTGATATGCACGAAGAATCTCGATTTAGTGCATCTGGCGTGCACCAAAATCGCATCAAGAGCCCGAGTATGCGCAAGAATCCAAATCAAGTGCACAAATCAAATCAAAAGACTAAAAGTGCATGAAAACTATGCCGAAAGCATAAGTCAAATCATATACATATCATAGGCATGAAATCAAAATCAACCTCTTGAATGACATCAAATTGAAGTCAAGTGCAACCGTAGTGTACAAAAATCTCAATCATGCAAACAAATCGTCCAAATTACCGAAATCCAAAAATGATGGATGCATGATATTCAAATCACCAAATCCCAGATTGTAAACACTGTCATCGATATGTCCTTCATTCGCAGTCGAGAAGGTGTCGGTGCATCCAAAGCTAGTAGAGCAAGATATTAACATGCCTCCTATTCATGATCTGGCACTTTGTGCCTTTAGGCTCTTGTCTCTCACTGCGAATTTCTAGAAATATATCTCCTCGGCTCAACGGCCCAATATGGAATGACAACGTAAACAGTCCCGCTCTGGCACATCCTCTAAAGATCTCTGGCCAATTATCTCGTCGAAGTTGCCGAACTCTGGCCTACTGGGTGTGCGCAATATGACCGCTCCTGGGTCCAAGTATTTTCGTATAGTATTCCAGAAAGGTCCTGTCGAGGTCTCTCCCAAATCTCGCTTCTTCCGAACTTCCCGGAGGTTATCCACCTTTACTAACTCTATTTCTTGTTCCGGAACGGCTGCATACTCATCGCGACTCCTTCTGGAAGATATATTCATATCCAACGCCTCTGTAGGCATATCACATCTCTGGTGTCAGTAGAGTGGAACGTCGTCTCGTCAAGATCTTGTACGAACCACTTACTCTAATTTTCTCTAATGTCGACTGATTCGGACTCGTCACTTCATGGCTGCATGGACTGTGCTCCAACAGCTATACTCGTATCTGGAGTCTCCCAAGCAATATATCCCATCACATGATATCCGAATGACGGCGAACCTTCGATCGATTTGTCAAGATTCCATAATCCCCCAAGAGCTCAACATCTTGGGTACAGTTTAATAGTATTCCAGTACATGCCACAGTACCTGTGGACTAGCCGTAGAAGGTAAACCCAAGCCTCACTAATGGCACCGCGGAACTGCTGCCAACCCTAAGGTTCAAAAGCGTTCCCATGGTCATTATGTCGAGTTAGGGTTTCATACTTTTAGAGGGTCCATGGAATTACTTGCATGTTTTTCCGAATATTTTAAACTTAGAAAAATAGGTTTCCGACATTCGATCGTCTTCTTCCTACTCTCAACGTACCTTCGTGAAGTCGTCTCTAGCTGGAATCAATCAATTTGATGATCTCGCATCGGGGTAGGCAATGAACCACATGTCGTAGTCATTCCTTTTTGGGTTACTAGCGATCTTCTGTCACATATCTAAGTACAACTCGTGCGGCAATAGCTCCAACATCTGGGGAGATATCTCTTCATTCGCAGCAACAACTGGCTCATTCATCTTCATGCTGAACAGTGCCTCATCATCAAATAATCGGTGCATTGATGGCCATCACATTCTGGCTGGCCTCTAGCAGTGGCTCAATCCTCTGGTACTGATCTGCACGTCCGAGAAATCTCGTGTAAGCGATCCATCAACCGCTCATGGCGCGAAATACAATAAAACGACGCCTCTATGCAATTGTAAGTCCCTGGAATAACGCCCTGGTCAGTCCTCATTCATGACGAGCTCATGCTGACCGCAACTCTAGCCATAGCTCTCTCTGCCCATGTAATCGTGGCAGCAAAACCATAAACAAAAATCGATGAGGATAGATCATAGGAATGAATATAATACTGTGCAAGGAGATGTACATCCTAAGGCTCCCTAAGCAGAGTAGTGTATCGTAAATATGCCGCGGAACATACATACGATACGTCACTCTCCTTAAGTCACCTACTCCATAAACCAAGGTCAATCTATGCAACGAAAGTTCAGGTCTAATATCTCCCAACTAAGTCTAAGTTTCGTAAGGTCAAGCCTAGATTCCGTATATATACAAACGCTTCAGGCTCCGCATAGTCATACATAGACTCGAACCAAGGTTAACCTAGAGCTCTGATACCAACTTTGTCACGACCAGAAATGGCACGTGACTGGCACTTGAATCATATGAAGTCTATAGGACCCCATCTAATTCAAGTAAGCCAAGAAATCCCGGAAATCGAAACCATTTAAAGAAAGAACTGAAGAAAACATGTTTTAAAACAAGGGGTTTTTAAATAACATAAGCCGAATATGCATTTTAAAATCTAAAGTCTTTTTTGAAAATTTCGGCAGTGTTTCCTTTGTAAATACTGGCCCCAAAAAGGGCACAACATGCATAATATGAATAAAGGCATCCCCAAGCAGGAGCTAGCTTTTCGTCAATCGACGGTTACAACCACACAAGCAATATAATATACAACGCCGAAGGGCGAGGATCAAAACTCAAAAGGAAACTCAAATCATCAAGAAAACCTTAATAATACAACGCGCGACTCTAAGGTTGAAAGAATATACACTGGTCTTCTAAGTCTAATAAATATACAAGTCTGGTTGATGGAGTTACTATATACAACTGATTAAAAAAAATAATACAAGGGTGGTCACGATGCGAGTGAACCCACCTACCAAAGCAATCACCCGAAAAGGAACAGTGTGCCAGCAAAGCCGCAACGAACCTGTACAGTAAAATCTGCAAGAAACTGTGGCACAACGGGGGTGAGTTGCCAACTCGTGAGTAGAAAACATCACAGTGTAGAAATCGTATTTATGACTCAATCCTAGGTCAATACGATCAGTAATATATATCCTTAATATGATAAAGTCTGAACCATGATAAGGTGGCAACCAAGTGCTCGTATCAGTACTCAGGTAACAACATATCATAAACATGAGGTGTGATCAATGTAATCAACATGAAATCAGTGTCAACTATATCATGAAGTCTATAAGTATGTGGATATCATCCAAATATGTAATCAATGCCTGTATGCATGTGGATCTCGTCCACGGGTCAACCAATGACACAACAACATCAAGCACGTAAATATCATAAAAGCCTATGCACGAAAGTATGAGGATATAAATCAACGTGTGTCTCTCGCGACATATCAAAATCATGGAACCTGAGTGTCCAGCATCGACACTCAAAAACATCATGAAACCCGTGTCCAGCATCGACACGTAAATCCTCATATCTCGGGCTCCGTCAGTCCGGATCGGCCCTCGGGCTCCGTTAGTCCGGATCGACCCGTATCATCTCTCGACTCCGGTCGGTATCTTTCGGATATCCGCCGAGCCTAAATAATATCACCGGTACGTATGGTTCCCCTGTCAGGCGTATCAGCGTGGTCCATCGAAATACCTCTCTTGCCCCGGGGTACCTCCGGGCCCCACCATGTACCCGCACACGGCCTACGACGCCTCCTCGCATGGGGTATATATATCAGAACCGATAAAACTCATTGTGGTTGCTGAAATACCATATCAAGAGAAACTGGATTTTTCAAATAATGCATAATTTCTTGAAATTTCCGCGGTCCTCAAATCCAGAAATCTCATGAAAACAGCATATCTCAATGCGTATAATCATAAAGCATGATGTATGCTACATATAACAGAACTGTAAACATATCCATATATCGTGCAACATGGAATCAGTAATATGCACATATCAAGGGTAAAACCGCTCTTTCAAATGCAGTTTAAAAATATATCTTGCGGTTCCCAACCTTTCCAAAGTCAAATGCAGCATCGTAAAAAGGTGCAAATGTAACTGTAGCAAGTAAATTGAGCAAAGAGTCATATCGTGATGCAACAATCCTAATGTGTAGTGACATGGCAATTATCGATGATGATGTGTGTGAGCCGACAAGCAGATGTACGTGGAACATACGCATCATCGGTAATGGTGCTGGTGTCCTAACAAGTTGGTTTAATATAACAATAAACACATTTAAACATGCAATGCGATGCAAATAGCAAGAATATGCGGAAAATGAATAATAAATGCAACAGTGAAGAATCTACATCATTATGTATGAGTCATACAGTTTTGCCATTTGAAATAACACGAATCGTGGTGTTTAGAAAAAAATAAGGCTACTGTGTTTTTAAGAAAAGATGCGTCTTTTGAAAATATCCGTAGAATCCCTTGGCCTGTCTTTAAAATACTCATGATTCGTTAGTTTTGAAATAGGTATGACTCGAGTTTAGTCTAACATCTATACGTAAACTACAGGACTAAACTAACAGGCTAATCGAAAAGTAAAGGAAACAACTTAAATCTGAGTCGATACGTATAAATAAAATAGTCGGTGATCCCGCCTCAATAGTATCACATACGATACAATATATAACATGACATCCTCGAGTCAAGAGTGTGGATCTATCATCATTATAAATCTCGTACGGTAAATCCATCGTACGACATCCCAATTTAGGTACGGGTCGAATCTCACATTTATCTCATCATTTATCTGGTATCCTTATCATCATATCCTGTATTAGGGGTACTGATCTAAGTCTAGTACAAACTAATACCATCTGCATATATATGCGTTTATGAAAGCACAAGCCTAAAGGCACGCTATAATCTCATGTCGTGTATCATAATACGAATAAAATATATCACCGATCTCATGGCATCATTCCTAATCTCATCGACTCATACCCAAGTACCATAAACAGTCCTCATCATCCATGTATAAGTATAGGTGTGTGTGTATACACACACACACACACACACATACACATACTCCCATACCTATGTGTGTGTGTGTGTGTGTATACATATCACCATAACCGCATAAGTAAAACAATATAAACATTTGTGTGTGTGTGCATATGGGTGTAAACCTTATTCTAAGGTCCGCGACTAAACTAACTAATGACGCTATCATCCAATTATACTAAAATTATCCATGAGTCCCAAAGTCTGTCTTGATAATCATAATCTAATATAATATATCCATATAATATGTACCATACACTACACTACGAGCTGCGGGGGTACTATACGCCATCCACCCGACTTCCCCCGTAGATGTGTATCTACTCACCTTGTTCTTCGCTTGCCGAGGCCGATGTCGCCATGCGTTTGCTTGTCGTCTCAAAGTCCATATGGGGGTACCTACATGTTGTTAGTTATATGTATGCCCTAGAGGCCATTGTTGTACATGTGATGTATATTATAATGGATGCTTGGATATATATATAGAGGACTTTCTTGCTCGATATGATAGTATGCTATCTTGTTTCACTTTATCTTAACATGTTAACGAATACTATTTTGTGATCACGTGTTGATAAAGCCCTTAGGATATGTACTTGACTACTAGGACTATGATGAGATCATACTAGTGGGGCAAGGGTAGTCAACGAGTACATCTTATAATTGTTCCTAATCGAGGGTGTATCGAGACAGGGCATCGATACTCCAGAGTAGACTAGCATACACGCCTTGACCCATATGATGGGCGATGGATGATCCCATTTCCATTTGTGTTGGACATCAAAGATGTTGTATGGGTGCTCAGTGGAGACTGGGTATACTGAACAGACACGCCGAGAACTCCTGGATGGTATTATACCTATTGTCAGATAGCAGTTCTCCGGTGACACTGGTACAAGTTAGCATGTAGACCCAAGATCGTCATAGAGTCTTGTGTGATTCTCACTATGCTTTGATTTCCACCTTACCACGTCCAAGAAGGCGTGCAAAACGGTCGCTTTTGGGTACAGTCCCGAATCAGATGGAGGCAATGAGCGATAGGAGGGATTTCGTCTCTCCCGGTATAGGGAGTTGATGTTGTGCTGTGTTCGATTGGCTATAAATGGAAGTCCCGAGCCAGGGCTGATATGGAGATTTACTACTAGGAGTTATCAGTAGTTTTTCGACCTGTTATGAGCCTTACATCGACACGACTTATCGGTTACTGGGGTCTAACGTTTACCATCACTAGACTAGATATGCAACATATCAGATGAAGAGACCGGAATGTACTGTAGTGTTACTGATTGGATTCACAGGAGAATGTATAAGCTTGCTTGTTGATCTTCTGATCACTCAATACCTGGGTGGCTGTTCACACCAGAATATTACTTTTACTACCGCCCATTTTTATGCTCGTTTGATTATCGGTAGGTACTCTTGAGCCTTGTTTGCTAGTTAATTGCAGGATACTGGTTCTCAGCTCTAAACAGTGAAATTCATGGAAAAGTATGACAAATTCCGGATTACTGCCAACCACAAATAAAACACGGGTCTCCGCTCTCTATCCGTATGTTGCCACACACCAGTTTAAGGGACAAAATGGCAAATCAATGTCATTTTCATGCACAAAGCACAATGTCAATACAAGATCCAACATGTCTATGCGGAGTTCAAGGAAATCACGGCAAAAGATCCATGTCACATCACCTTTTGATCTACTGAAATTCTGGAAGAAATGTGAAGAGCTTCTGAGAAACAACATATACCACACTGAAGAGTACTAAAAACCAGGAAAACCCACCAAAGTAAATGACCCAATTCCTCTTTATGGCCGCGGTTCCACGGCATAAGCATGCTTAGGCCGCGGATCCGCGGCCATGTGGGCCCCGCAATTGATTATTATTTAGGTGTAGTTTGGGAACTTCATCTTGGGTCAGAATTTGGCCCTTGGGTTTCAGAACGCTGCCTATAAATATCCCAGAACTTGCCAAACCATGGGTGTTCTTTTTCATGCCCTCTTTTTGTTAGTTTTTAGTTTATCTTCTTCTTCTTCATCTTTCCTCCATTAAATTGTTGTGAGAGCTTTTGAGTGGATGTTAAATGAAGATGAGGGGTATTTTGTATCATTCTTTTGCTTAGCTTCCCCCTTGAGCTCTCTACCTTAACTTGATGTTGCAACCTCTTAAGTGAGCTTGCAAGTTTAAGCTTTGGTCATTGATCTCACGGGGTTGTATCATTTTGGAATCAATAATGTTCTCTCTTTTGTGCTTCATTCTCCATGAGTTCTTTGCCTTTTCTTGATCTTGCAACCTCTTAATTGAGCTTGCAAGTTTAAGATTTGCTTATTGAACCCATGTCTTGTTTTGGGTTCTATGGTTCCTAGTTTCATTTGTTGCTCATTTACTTTCTTGCACTTTAATACTTGCTTTACTTTCATGCACTTAAATTCCATACACTTTTAATTACTTGCTTGTAATCTTTTCTTTTCTTTGTTTATCTTTTCTTTTGCTTTTTTTTTTGGTTCGTTTTGTGAATGGTTGTAATATGTTGTTGTTAAGAATAAATACAGTATTGTAAGTTAAGGTTTCATTCCACATTTCCTTTTCCCGTTATTTTCCTTTGAACTCCGCCCAAACGTTACGCAAGCGCTCCGTTAGGCACCCTACCATACCAAGATAATGGTGATTCCTAACGGCGACCGGTTGCGTTCGGTTTGGCCGGAGGCGAAAGCAAGAGACAAGAACGGAAGGACAAGGGTAAATAAGCCGGATTCTACGAATACCGTACTTAAATCCCCTAATCTACGTTGTTGCCGATTGCTCAAGCTTCAATTGGTCAAGACTCGGCTCAAAGGTTTTGAGTGCGGATTTCTTTAGCTTACACTTTCGTACCTTTTTCTTAACCACTTTTTACTTGCATATAAAACACATAAGTTATATTTGAACAAACATATACAAATTCATCATTGACTCGTCTAAAACGCGAACGGACATACAACCATCTCCCTGTGGATCGACCCATGCTCAACCGGCCAGCTGCAAAGCGACACCGTCCTGATCGTGGTTATAACTTTAGAACTTTGAACATCCGACACACTAAAAGCGTGCGATCAGTGGCTGTTACGTTTAGCTGACTGCTTGCAGCTTGTGGGTGTTTGATATGATCATCACCCACTGCCGGAGTATTGACGATTCTTTAGAGTCCTACACATAGGTTTCCTGGCTCAGGCAAAACAGAGTAGGAGCACATATGTGATATGTGCGGGACCGAGAATAATACGATATGAGATACCGTATTCTATTCTCGCGATATATGATATCGGCCGGGTATATGTGATATAGCCGGGTCATCGGATCAAGTGTTGATTCGATGAATCGGTACATGTTATATTAGTCGGTTATATGCAATATAGCCGGATTGTCGGATCAAGTGTTGATTCGATAATTTAATGTATAATTATATATGTGATATATTACATTACGTTAACTAATATAAGCTCGCTTTCTTGATTCATTTTCTCACCGGATAATACATTGATATATATGCGATATATGTTAATTGTATTATTTTCTTTTGTTGCAAAATATATTATATATGTGATATATAATATAGTAACAAGTTATGATTACAAATACAACATGATTTGTGGAGATTAAACAAGTTAGGGTTTGATTTGGGTTAGCTTTTTCATGAAGCTTCTAGAAGCTTTATTTTGTTTTAAGCTTAGATATTTTGTATTGATATTTTGTGTAGATATTTCTTAACCCAACCCAAACCCTTTACCCTAGTTAATTCTCTACAAGGGTTAAGCCTTCATACTTAACCAATGGTTGGATTTGTAACCATAACAATAATTCATTATTCATCACAAAAGGATTTTCTTCTTCTTCTTCATTCTCTTGAAAGAAAACCTTGACTAGCTTTTCATTTTGTGATGATAAATGGTGAGAAATTGAATATAAAAGAGAGCTAAATTCTTACTTCATCATCCTCATCTATTCTAGCCACTTAGATTAGGGTGTTCACTTCTCTAATAAGTTGTTTAGTGAAGTGTAAGCTTGGGTTAAAGATTCATCAAGGTAGATCATCTTCGAAAAGGAAGACTTCAAGCAAGCATGGATCATTCGGCTTGTGGAGCCTCTCTTGAGTCCGGAAGATCATGGATCGCGGCATAGGGACCACTACTCGGAGCTTATGAAGCGAAGGAATGGACTACAAAGGTTCTAATCCCACTCTCTTAGATGTAAAGTTGTTTACATGCAAGTTAAACCTAATACTCTAGTTAAGATCTTGGTTAGGGTTTGTTTAGCACCCCAAAAATTTTAAAGTAGCATGTTTGATGCTTGCCAAAACCTTCACAAGATGCTATGCTAACCCTACAGTGGTATCAGAGCCGAGCTAGTGCATTAGGCGATGTGTAGATGAAGTCAAAAGTCCGATCGAACCCCAAAACGTCACTTTTGACCCCCTCTCTGGAAATTTTTTAAAAAGTTGGTTTTTTTCTTTATTAAAAATACTCAGAAAATTAAGCAGGGGATTCTATGGATAACTATGAAATACGAACCCCTTATTCCTTCAAGTCGTTGTAGAACCGCGGCAATACCATGCTTATCGCGACGGTTTCGTAGCCGTACTTGGGTATCGGGGATAGATGTTTCTAGGTAACATCCGTAGGTATTACTGCATGATTCTAGGAATTTTTAGTATTACTCAAGTGTTGAGTTTTCTAGAGATCTTTAGAATTCGTTGTTTCGATCGGAAAGTTTAACATTGTTTATTTATCTGGAATGTGATACAATATGTGGAATTCATTTAGTTAGGCATGAAATGCGAAGTATGTGACATTTCGAATTTAAGATGTCTAAAGTGATTGTGGATTCCAAATGTTGTAGTTTTACACTTTCTTTTCTGTGACCATAAGCGTAGTATGTGGTGTATCGCCGGTTTCGTTGCTATATATCAACGACAATCGAGATACGCATACTTGCTTACGTTGATGATATGTGATATTATGTGTTGTTGTGATATGTTATATTGGATTGCCGTGTTTTGAATAGCCGGGGTTTTATGTGAGATGAGAGTTTTCTTTTTTCATTCATGTAAAATTCATTTGTATGTAATATTCTTTTATTGGGGCACTTCCGGGTTGAGGATGATGTCACCATTGTATATTAATTTACTTTTCCGCATTACGATAGACCCAACGAGGGGAGCACAAGTAACAGAGTTCTAGGGTCCAGAGGGAGGCCATCTCGAGGAGTCGAGACCGGGTCTCCTAACCCTAGAATTGGCAGTGTTGCTTGCCGCTCTCGTAGGGGTGTAGGGATGTTGGTTTGGCTATTCATCGCGACCGAGGAATCCGTGTTTTATACAGGCTCGAAATAAAACACGGACGTCCTAGTATATCCAATATTTCATATGTTATCTTCCGCTGCAATGTTCTGTGATGAGATCATATTACAGACTGAGACGAATGCTTATACTATATATATAAATATTATTGCTTTCGTTTCTTCTGTGATGCTTAGGAAGCATAACTGATGGAATTTATTAATGAGATTAATAAAAGAAAAGAAACCTAAAAGATGTTGTAGAATCAAATTTTCAAAAAGGGTAGCTACAGTTTTTGCTTTGCATAGCGGTATATATGATATACCCTGCAACTTATTCGATGAGGAAAAAGCCGATATCCCTTCACCGGGAGTGACCTTATTAGCAAAACTGGCAGATGCTACAAACTCTCGGTTTAGTTTTTGATTGCTTCTATAGTTTTGCTTTGCACAGCGGTATTTGTGAAATATCCTGCACTTTATTCGATAAGGAAAGAGCCGAGATCCCTTCACCGGGAGTGACCTCTTTAGCGAAACTAGAAATGCCTAAAAAACACTCCTTTTCAAAATCACTTGTTTCTACAACAATATCAAGTTCATTACGATCATGGTTTTCTGAAAAACCTACGTAGCCCTCCGTCATTTCAAATAAGTAAATATTTAGTATTCGTGCTACGGTAGTTTGGCATGCGTCAAGGCGTAGTGTACGGTAACTGATTACTACTTATCTAAAGTATGAGATGTGATTGGATTAGGGTATTCGTACAGCGTTCTTTGGCATGCGTCAAGGGTCGTACGGGTGGGTTTAATTCACTCACGAAATGTACGGGTTGAACTTGACTAGCGGACTATGGGTTGTTTGGCATGCGTCAGGGTCATAGCACGCTAGGGGTAAAAGAATTATCGGGAATTTCAAGTGTTGAAATTTGCAATGAGATTGCATACCTCCTATAAGATAGTTGGATCCCGATACCCACTGCGAGTAGGAGTTACTGCTGGGAGAATTTTACACAGGACAATTAGCCGATCAAGTAGGTGTCTAGAAAGGTGTTTACGGGGTTCTGCCTCTGGGAAAACGAGGTTTATTTTAATTAGGTCCGTGCGAAAGCACGGGGAACCTCCCTCAAAGTACCTACACTGATCTGGCTGAAAGATTGGCGAACATGTAGGGTATAATTAATCCCGGCTAATCTGACCATTTAGGGTTTGATGGAAGATTTGATTAAAACAGCGGGAGCCATCCTGATTAGATAAGATAATAACCAATCTAATCTTGCAAAGAGCGCACGCTAAAGTGTTTTCTTCTCTCTCTCTCTCTAGGTAGCGACTATGTCAGGCCTTAATCAAGATAATAATATGGATGTATTAACCGAACCCGCTTGTTATACTGAGCAGGGGAACGTTGGTCCCATTTTTTCTTATAATTGTTATAAGACTGAACAAGAAATAGGGGAATACCAGAATTCATATGCCTCCTAAACGAAGAATAAACATGTTGATGTATCTTCTTCAGATGTGTTAGTTACCAAGAACTGTTTCTCAGTTCACTCTATGTCCTGGGCATTAGATACCAGATCAGTATCCCACATATGCAATATATTGCTTGGGCTAAAGAAAGGTAGAGAACTGGGAATGGGTGATCATTCCGTAAGAGTAGGGAATGGGTGATCATTCCGTAAGTGTTGCAGCCTAAGCAGTTGGCGAATATCACCTTGTATTACCAAGTGGTAATACATTGATTATGAATGAATGCTATTATATACCGAACATGATATGCAACATTATATCAGTCTCTTTATTAAGTAAAGAAGGATATAATTTTGTAATACAGGATAATGTTTTAAACATCTTCCTAAATCAAAAGTTGATTGGAACAAGCGTATTAAATAATGGCATATACGTTCTAAATCAAAACACAGTTCTTAATATACAGAATACACACAAGAGGAAAAGTTCAGAAATGAACGAATTCTTCTTGTGGCATTGTAGACTTGGTCATATCAATGCGACAAGACTGGCCAAATTGCATAAGGATGGATATTTGAATCCGTTCGAATTTTCATCTTATGACACTTGCCAGTCATGTCTCAAAGGCAAGATGACCAAAACTCCGTTTAGTGGACATGGAGAAAGAGTTACAGAACTCTTGGAACTGATACATAGTGATGTATGTGGTCCCATGTCTATACATGCCAGGACCGGTTCTTCCTACTTCATTACTTTCACTGACGATCTCTCAAGATACGGACATGTGTTCTTGATGAAACACAAGTCTGAAGCTTTTGAGAAATTCAGAGAATATAAGCACGAAGTGGAGAACCAAACGGGTAAAAGTATTAAGATCCTTCGATCTGATCGAGGAGAAGAATACTTGAGCAATGAGTTCCTGAACTATCTAAAAGAGAATGGGATTCTCTCTCAGCTTACTCCTTCTTACACACCACAGCACAACGGTGTATCGGAGCGGAGGAATCGCACCCTATTAGATATGGTGCGCTCTATGATGAGCAATGCTGAGTTTCCTGTTTCCTTCTGGGGGTATGCGCTTGAGACAGCCATAGACCTATTGAATAGGGTTCCCACCAAATCTGTGCCAACCACTCCATATGAGATATTGAAAGGAAAGAGACCACATCTTAATTACATTAAGATATGGGGTTGTCCGGCATATGTGAAAACACAAAATCCGGACAAGCTCGAGGCAAGGTCAGTTCTGTGCAAGTTTATTGGATATCCCAAGCATTCGCAAGGGTATATCTTCTACCACTCTGAGGAACAAAAAGTGTTTGTTTCTCGACATGCCACCTTCTTAGAAAAGGGTTTTCTTCTGAAACAAGATAGTGGCAATGAGGTAGAACTGGAAGAAGTTCCAGCGACACAAACTGCAACTGAAGATTTAGTGGAACCAGAGGATTCAGCTGTTCCCAACAAACCCCAGCCTCTCTGCCGATATAGTAGGGTTTCTCATCCACTTGAGAGATACTACGGTTTTCTCATTGATTGTGGCAGCGAGGATTGCATCATGGATGAAGATGACCCAACTAGCTTCGAGCAGGCCATCATGAGTGGGGACTCTGTGAAGTGGCTGGATGCAATGCGATCTGAGATGGAATCCATGTACACCAACAAAGTATGGACTTTGGATGTTGCTCCTGAAGGGGTAAAACCTATTGGGAGCAAATGGATCTTTAAGAAAAAACTTGGTGTAGATGGAAAGTTGAGACTTTCAAAGCTAGACTTGTTGCAAAGGGTTTTCGTCAACAACCAGGTGTGGATTATGATGAAACCTTTTCTCCAGTGGCTATGCTTAAGTCCATCCGGATCCTACTTGCCATTGCTGCATAGCATGACTATGAAATCTGGTAGATGGATGTTAAGACCGCCTTTCTAAATGGTAATTTAGAAGAGTGCGTGTACATGACTCAGCCAGAGGGCTTCGTAGATAGTGGGAGCAGCGGAAAGGTGTGCAAGCTGCTTAAATCCATTTATGGGTTAAAGTAAGTATCGCGGAGTTAGAACATCTTTTTCGATGTTGTAGTCAAAGAATTTGACTTCATCAAGAAAGTAGATGAACCTTGTATTTACAAGAAGGTTGTAGAGAGTAAGGTCGGCTTCCTCTTATTGTACGTAGATGACATACTCTTGATAGGAAATAATGTTCCTATGTTGCACTCGGTCAAGCTCTTCTTATCACACAAAGATTCTCAATGAAAGATCTTGGTGATGCCTCTTGCATTTTGGGAATTATGATCTATAGAGATAGATCTAAACAGATACTGGGATTGTCCCAATCCAGGTACATTGATACCATACTAAAGAGGTTTAGTATGGAAGAATACAAGCGTGGGAACCAACCCATGATCTCTTGACTCACTCTCTCCAAAGAGATGTCTCCCATGACTGATTTGGAGAAAGCTCACATGCAAGGGATACCCTATGCTTCGGCAGTAGGCTCTATCATGTACGCGATGCTATGTACCAGACCCGATGTAGCTGTAGGGATCCTAGGCACACTAATGAAGTCTCACAAGTGATCAAACATGTCCAATTCTAATTTTTCATGTGCCTATAAACCCTAATACGGATCGTTAACTAGATGTATAGGCGATGCAAAGCAAATAAACGGCTTTAACTAAGAGTGAACGAACATACAACCTTTGTAGATCCGGTCCTCCACCTCCATGGCTCCGTGTTGACGTCCCTCCGCTGTCCATATCAAATCCCGGACTCTAGCATCGGCTTCATCGGAGAAATGGGCGGGCTAGGTCGTCGACTTCGATGCCGAAAATGATCTACGTCGAGGCAACACAAGATCAAGCTCCAACTTCACCAAGCCATGAAACTTGTGAAGAAAACACCCTATACTACATGGCAAGTGGTAGAGGATGAAGAAATAGGAAGTGGGTTCACTTTAGAATTGGATTTCTCACTCTTTTTCTCAAGTTGCCATTGATGGTTGCAAGGTTTCTTCATTGTTGAAGATGAAGAAGATGAAGAAAGAATATGATAAGTATATCCAAAATAGAAAATAAAATGAATACTTATCATATAGCAACCATGGTTAGGTGTAGAGACTAAACTAGGGTTAGGTTAAATGGTTAGGTTAAGGAAAAGAACAAGAATAGTCAATCTTTCAACACTTCAAGAAGTTTCAACAAAACAACAAAATAAGGCACCATTCTTTTTATCTTTTCGAAATGAATAAATAAATAAATGAATAAGTAAATAAAAACCCTAACCATTAACATAACCATGGTTTAAACTAAAAATACACCCAAACATTCATGTATCATCAAACATGATGCAATCAAGTGCACAAAAATATATCACATATACAATGTGCACATCAAGTGAGAAAATCCTTTTAAAGTGAACAAATACTAGTTAATGCAAAGTAATATATCAAATATATAATTATGCATTAAATCATTAAATCAACACTTGATTTAACGATCCGGTCATATCGCATTTAACCGACTAATATCCAATGTATCAGTTTATCGAATCAATCCTCGATTCGATAACTAGGTTATATCGCATACAACCAATCGATACATTCATCGCGAGAATGAAATACGGTATCACATACACGCATTATTCTCGGTCCCGCACATATCTCATATGCGCTCCCATTTCGTTTCGCTTGAGCCAGGAAACCTCTGTGTAGGACTCTAAAGACTCGTCAATACGCCGGCAGCAGATGATGATCATATCAAGCATCCACAAGCCGCAAGCGGTCTGCTAAACATAACGGCCACCCGGGTACTGAGCGATCAGAAGATCGACGAGCAAGCCCGCTCACACTCCTGTGAATCCAACCAGTAACACTTACCGTATAGTCCGGTCTGTTCGTCTGATATGTCGCATATCTTGCCTAGGGGTGGTAAACGTCAGACCCCAATAGCTCAATAAGTTATGCCGACGTGAGGTCCATAACATTCGTGAAACTAGTGATAACTCTTACCGGTATATCACTACAACCCTGGCCAGGGATTTCCTGTTATGGCTAGTCGAGCATAGTGCAACATCAACCCCCAATACCGGAAGAGACGAATCCCCTCCTATCGCTCATTGCCTCCATGTGAATCGGGACTGTACCCAAAAACCACCTGTTTGCACGACTCAGTAGAGCCGTGGTAGGGTGGAAATCAAAGCACAGTGGGAGACACACAAGACTCTATGACGATCTCGGGTCAACAGACTAAGCTGTACCAGTGTCACCAGAGAACTGCCATCTGACGTGAGGTATAATACCATCTGGGAGTTCTCGGCGAGTCCGTTCAGTGTACCCAGTCTCCACTGGGCACCCGCATACCATCTCTGATGTCAAACACCAATGGATATAGGATCATCCATCGCCCATCACATGGGTCGAGAAGATATACGCTAGTCTACTCTGGAATATCGATGCCCCGTCTCGATATTCCCACGACTAGGAACATTGAAGGATGTACTCATGGACTATCCAGGCCCCACTAGTATGATCTACATCATAGTCCTGGAAGTCGAGCACACATCCTAAGGGCTTTATCAACATGTAATCAGAGAGACAGAGAGTATACATGTTAAGATAAAGAGCAACCAGATAGCGTACTATCATGTCGAGCAAGAAAGTCCTACCTATATATGTCCCAGCATCCACTACAATATACATCCAATGTACAGTAATGGCCTCTAGGGCATACATATAACTAACAATCTCCTACTTGCACTAGGGCCATCTGTAGCAGTAGTTGTAGTATCTAATACTCAACCATCCCCTAAAAGTCTCTCTTTGGGAAAAGGCCTTCGTGAGTGGATCCGCCGTGTTATCCTCTGAGTCTACTCTCCTAACCTTGATCACCCTGGAGATCAACTATCTCCATGATCAGGTGATACTGCCTCAGAATATGTCTGGGTCACTGATAGGATCGGGGTTCACGGGCCAAAGCCACACTTCCATTGTTACACAATGGTAGGAACCTAGTTTATGTTATGAACCAATATACACCCAAACTGCCTCTTTGGTAGTATCTTTAATAGCGATGTTACCATCCTTTATCGTCTAGTTTGCCACGGTATCTAGCTTGGAACTCTTCCAACATACCGTCCCTTTACTGAGGGTAAAGACAATGCCTGTGACTGGCATTCAGTCGTCTTTATCACCCTGGAACCCTTCCAGTGATTCTCCCCAGGATCGATTGATACCATCTCACTACATCTAGTGAGAATCCTAGCATCCAATTACATCTATCTCATAGATGAAAACTCAGGATTTAGCAGGTATCACTTTGATCCTATTGGAGAATCCTTGTGATAAGCGGAGATTGACCGAGCGTAGTATAGGAAACTCTTTTCCTATCAAGAGTATGTTGTCCACGTACAATACGAGGATAACCACCTTACTTTCTACTACCATTTTGTATATACAAGGTTCATCTACCATTTTGATGAAGTCAAACACTTTGACTATCACATCAAAACAGACGTTCCAACTCCGCGATGCCTGCTTCATTATGTAAAGCAACTTGCACACGTTTCCGCTGCTCCCACTGTTTACGAAGCCCTCTGGCTGTGTTCTTATAGACGTTCTCTTCTAAATCATTATTTAGAAAAGTAGTCATGGCACCCAACCACCAGATATCGCAGTCATGGTATGTAGCAATGGCAAGTAGGATCTGGATGGACTTAAGCATAGTCCCTGGAAGAGGTTTCATCATTATCCATGCCTGGTTGATGAAGAAAACCTTTAACAATTCTAGCTTTGAAAGTCTCAACTTTTCCATCTACACCAAGTAATCTTCTCAAGTTCTACTTGCTCCTGATGGGGATTTAACCCTTCAGATATTGCAGCCAAAATCCATACTTTGCTGGTGTACATGGATTCCATCTAAGATCGCTAAGCATCCAGCCATTCTTACAGAGTAACTACTCCCGATGGCCTGATCGAAACTAGTTGGGTCATCATTTCATGATGCATTCCTCGCTCCCACTGTCATCGAGAAACCGAAGTATCTCTCAGGCAGGTGAGGAACCCTGCCAGATCGGCGGAGAGGCTGAGGTTCGTCGGGGACTATAAAATCCTTTGGTTCTGTCAAATCATCAGCTGCAGTTTTGTATAGCTGGAACCTTTCAAGTTCTACAGAACTGACCTTGCCTCGATTTTGTTTGGATTTTTCTTTTAGACATAGGCAGGACAACCTCAAATCTTAAACTAATTTAAGAGATAGGCTCTTCCCATACCATATCTCATATGGAGTGGTAGGCTCTGATTTGATTCGAATCTAATTCAATAGGTATGCAGCTTCTCAAGTGCACAACCCCAAAAGAAAATAGGTAACTCAGTAATACTCATCATAGAGCACACCATATCTAATATTATGCGATTGCTCCGCCCCGATACACCGTTGTGCTGTGGTGTATTCAGAGGAGTAATACTGAGAGAGAATCTCATTTTCTTTTAGAATAGTCGAAGAATTCCATGCACAAGTATTCTCCTCCCTGATCTTATCATAGGACATAATACTTATACCCGTATTGGTTCTCTACTTCTAGCTTATATTCTGTGAATATCTCAAAAGGTTCGGACTTGTGTTTCAACAGGAATATATGTCTGAATCTTGAGAGATTATCAGAGAACGTAATGAAGTATAAAGAACCAGTCCTGGCATGTGTAGACAGGAGACCTTACATACATTATAATGTATCAGTCCCAAGAGTTTACTAACTCTTTCTCTGTTTCCAATATACAGAGCTGTGGTCATCTTATCTCTGTGACATGACTGGTAAGTTTCACAAGATGTAAATTCAAACTGATTTAAATATGCATCTAAAATGTAACTTCAGCCAGTCGGGTCGCATTGATATGACCTAGTCTACAATGCCTCAAGAATGATTCGTTCATTTCTGAACTCTTCCTCTTGTGTGTGTTCTGTATACGAGGAACTGTAGTTTGATTTAGAACGTCAATGCTTTTAGATAACGTGCCTGAACTGATCAACTTTTGAAATAGGAAATGTTCAAAACAATATCCAACAATACAAAATTATATCCTTCTTTACTAATAAAGAAACTGATATGATTTTGTATATCAGGTTCGGTATCTAATAGCATTTGTTCAGAATCAATGTATTGGTAATACAGGGTGACAGGGACCAACAGACTTGGCTGCAACACTTGCCCCGTTTTCTGTTTCATGAAACTTATCACCCGTTCTCAGTTTTTCTACCTTTTTGTAGTCCTATGTAACAGATTACAAATCTGGGATCCTGATCCGGTATAAAACACCCAGGATGCAGAGGATACTGAGAAACAGTTCTTTGTAATGAACACACCCGAAGGAGATGCATCATTTGCACTTTCTTCGTTTGGGTGGCATAGGAATTCTGGTATTTCCCTATTTCCTGCTCTGTCTTATAACAATTATAAGTTGGAGCGGGACCAACGTTCCCCAGCACAGTATAACAAGCGGGTTCGGTCAATACATCCATATTATTATCTTGATTAAGGCGTGATATGGTCGCTACCTGGAGAGAGAGAGAAGAAAACACTCTGCGTGCGCTCTTGCAAGATTAGATTGGTTATATATTTTATCTAATCAGGATGGCTCCCACTGTTTTTATCAAATCTTCCTTCAAACCTTATAAGGAAAGACTAGCTGGGATTAATTACACTCTACAAGTTCGCCAATCTTTCAGCCAGGCCAGTGTCGGTACTTTGAGGGTGGTTCCCCGTGCTTTCGCACGGACCTAATTACAGTAAACCTCGTTTTCCCAGAGGCGTAACCCCGTTGACACCTTTCTAGACACCTACTTGATCGGCTAATTGTAAAGTGCAAAACTCTCCCAGGAGTAACAATTACTCGCAGTGGGTATCGAGATCCAACTATCACATAGAAGGAATGCAATCTCATTGCAAGTTTCAACACTTGAAACTCCCGATAATGGTTTTTACCCCTAGCACTTATGACCTTGGCTAAGGTCAACAAATCATAGGTACTAGTCATGTTCTACCCGTCATTTCGTGATTAATTAGACCCACCCACATGACCCTTGGCTAAGGTCAACAAAGCCACATGACTGTCCTAACTAATCGCATCATATGCTGTGTAGGAAGACATCACTTAGCTACCGCACACTACGCCTCGGCTATAGTCGACAAACGTACCACGAATACTAAGTACTCAACTTCCTAAAATGACGGAGGGTTGCGAATGATTTTTAAGAAAACCTTTAACGCTTTGAACTTGATCTCGTTGCGGAATCAAATGGTTTTTTAAATGGAATGTTTTTTTAGGCTTTTCTAGTTTTGCTAAAGGGGTCACTCCCGGTGAAGGGATCGTCGGCCCTTTCCTCGTCGAATGAGGTGCGGGATATATCATATATATCACTGTGCAAAGCAGAAACTATAGAAGCAATCAAAAGACAAACCGAGGGTGTAGCATCTGCCAGTTATTGCTAAAGGAGTCACTCCTGGTGAAGGGATCTCGGTCCTTTCCTCATCGAATAAGCTGCAGGATGTTCTACAAGGAACACCGCGATGCAAAGCAAGAACTGTAGCTACCTGTTTTATTTTTGAAATTCGATTCAACAACATCAATTAGGTTTATTTTCTTTCATTAATCTCATTAATGAATATCCCATCATTTAAGTCCACCTAAACATCACAGATAAATATAACGTACGCTTATGCCATCCGCATTCGCCTCGATGTCCCGTCTGCACCGTTAGGTTAGGTAACTAACGCCAGATCGAGGCAGGGCTAGCGCGGGTGTAAAACATAAGCAACGTCTATATAATATATCATATATACTATATACTATATCTATCTGAACAAACCACATGATCACATCACAGATAACGCAGCAGAAAATATCATATGAAGTATTGGATATACTAGGATGTCCGTGGTTTCAATACGAGCCAGTATAAAACACGGATTCCACGGTCGTGATGAATAGCCAATCCCACACCCGTAGACCCCAACGAGAGCGGCAAGCAAGCCTACCAGTTCTAGGGTTAGGAGACCCGGACTCGACTCCTCGAGTTGGTCTCCTACTGGACCCTAGAACCCGGTTACTTGTGCCCTCCTCCTTGGGTCTGTCCTAGTGCAGAAAAATAAATAATATACAAATGGTGACATCATCCGCAACCTGAAAGTGCCCCAATAAAAGAATATTACATACAAGTTTTTACATGAATGAAAATGAAAAACACTCATCTCACATAAAAAACCCCTAGCTATTCAAACACGACGATCCAATATAACATATCCAGCAACACATAACATCACATGTCATCAACGTAAGTAAATAAGTGCATCCCAATTGTCGTTGACATATAGCAACGAAACTGGCGATATCATATATTACTATTACAGTCACAGAAAAGAAAGTGTAAAACTACAACAGTTGGAATCCGCAACCTCTTTAGACATCGCATGCCTTATCAAATGAAATACTTAGACATCGCATGCCTAACAATTATAAACCCCGCATTTTAGTCTCAAAATCGAAAACACTTTTCAATATAAAGTCGGACAATTCAACAGGATTCTCGACATTCTGATCGAATGCTCGTCGCAAACTTTAGTAGACGGCCGCACCCCCAATACCGTCGACGAAGTGCACTAAGGCGGAACACCGCTGCCGCGAGCACCCGAACGGATTCTTTCGGCGACGGGGTTCTCCTACAGTCACTTGGTCGGGTCTGTGGGGCGAGGCTGTCTATTAAGTTTACCCGGCGAGTATCCGCGTACACTATGTAATTGCGACGGACTTTTGATCGCATCAAAATTCCGTGGCAACCGATCAAGTGAGACTAAACTGCTATGTTTATAATATTCATTCAGTTATCTCATAACTACTTGTGAATTCCAAATGTTGTATTGTCACGACCCAAAATTGGCCCGTGACGGCCCTAATACTACGCAACGCCTAAAGACGCAACGTAGTAAAAGAAAGCCAAACCCAGAAATCTAAACCAAGAGAAATACGGAAAAGATAGTATAAGTTTTTGAAACATTTGAAATCACAACCCAAATTCTTTAAAAGTCTTACTTTCTTTCTTTAAAATTTTAGCAACACCCCCTTTTTAAAAGACTAGGCAAGATGAATACAACACAAAATAAAGACAGTAGAGAAGAAGCTGTATATAAAAGACATCAAATCCACAATAATACACATATCGTCCACACCAAGTCGCTAAGTCAACAATACAATAGTAGATGGAGAGTACAAAATACAACGAATGTACAATATGAAATACAGATAATCATCTAACCCACCTAAGCAAAATAGCACTGTGAGCTGATGCGGTATCTGGAGCAAAAGATGATAGCTGAATAGCTGAATAGAGAAATAGTCTGCCTCGACTACTCTGGGGAACAACCTGAAACACCTGTGGCACAATGAGGGTGAGTTGCCAACTCGTGAATAGAAGATAACATATGCAGGTAATCGCAGGAATGCACGTACAGCATGAATCTAAAATATGCGATTACAGTAATAACATGTCATGCAAATGCTGAAATAAGGAAAGTACAGTAGCCGGTACAATCAAAATGTGAAGCTATAGTAACATGACAGTAATATGTCGTAACTACGCCAATAAGGATATGAAGATATAGATATGCAACTATCATAAGGGTACACAACGGTACTACCACTATATGAATATGTGCATAAGGTAGATAAGGGTGAGATATAGGGTGGAATATGTCATTTCCATGGAAACCTCACATCGTGGTAGGATCACAATCCATCAAGACACTCACATCCCAAATATCAAATCGGCCCCCAAACTGGGCTCTCACATCACATAGATCTCACATCACCTCAAGTACAAAATCGAATAGCTCTCCTATGTCTCGAATGTACAAATCGACCATATCTTCCATATCCAATAAACAATCTCAATGAATCACCTAATAACCCAAGTCCAATCTAAAGTAATCTCTAACATCCTAAACATATATATGTACAGAAATAAATATGATGGGGGCAATACACATATATTAGCGTCCCATTCCACTAATATTGGTGTAAAGGTATATATAACAACGGCTAAATCCCCTGTTATACATACAAAAGGTATTAAAAGAAATATCATGAAAGCAGTGTGCCAAGCATCGACACAGAAATCCTGTATATCGGGCTCCGTCAGTCCGGATCGGCCCACGGGGTCCGTCTGCAGTGTCGGCCCTCGGACCCGGCAGTACAGATCATCCCTCATCCATCTCTTGACTCTGGCCAGTATCCTCCGGACAACTGCCAGGTCCAACCAATCACCGGTAGGTACTCGCCCGCCTCCAGGCTCAATCGGCAAACACATCGATCTTCTTGCCGAGGGGAACCATACCGGGCCCCACCATGTACTCTCATACGGCAACCACACCTCGTATGGAGCATATAATCGGCACCGATAAAACTCATGGTGGACGCGCAAATATCATATCAAGGAAACCGGGTTGTTCCATGTATGCATAATTTCATGAACTCCCGCGGTTCCCAAACCCCGAAAACATCATATAAAATCAACATAAACAATGCGATATATCTGAAATGCGAGCATATGAATGAGAATATATAGCTGAAACCAGATGTAAGCAAAACCAATAAGGTACAGCTAAGTAACATCAGTAAAGGTAAATATGTAACTGCAACTGAATATGTGTGTAACATACAGGTGTAGCGATGCATAGGTATCTACCTATAGGAACTGATGTCGTATACCCTCCCGGGGTATAAGAAGAATATCTAAAAGGTATACCTGTAGCTGTATCGCAAGGTGTATATGTACCTATCACTAAAGGTATGATACACTATAGGTATACCGGTAAGCTAGATGTCAAGTGTGACAAGCAATAGAATCTATAAGGGGTTGTGTGTGACATGGCAATTATTGACGGTGTGTGTGTAGCATACAATCCGTGCTCGTGCAACATGAACCGTCAATAATATGTGCAGTGTCCTACGGCTGCTAGTCACAGTATAACAATATCAAGGAAATAAAGTAAAGGCGCAATTCTACAATGACGTAGAATGTGCGACATGTATTTGAATCCTAGCCCAGACGCATAACGCCATGCGGGCGATTCCCCTGTAGATGTTAAATCTACTCACCTACACTCCACGCTAGGTGAATCCTACCATCTGCTCAACCTGTAGCCGTGTCCGTAGTCTCTGTCTGCAAACCTGCAAATAAGACATGGAAATCACATATAAGCCAAATATTCCGCGAAACGCGATATCGAATCGAAACGAGAAACTCGCGTCGCGAACTAAACGCGCGTGTGCACGATACGCTGAAACGTGTGTGTACGCGTCTAAAACCATCGCGACACGCCGCGATACGCTGGATCACAGAACCCACTCACGTATCGCGCGTATCGCGCAAACACAACGGACACCAAAAACGATATATGATCCCAGATTTTCCTACAGGCCAAATATTACAAAACTAGACATGCCAAAACACTACACTACACAGCAGAGAACCCTACACAAAACCCCAACACCCCAGTCCCCGTCTTGGCCGCAATTTGCGGCCAATATGAATAAATTGGCGGCCAGGTTAGGGAAGGGTGGGTTCGTGCTCTGGTGGTGTGATCTAAACTTAGGTATCATGTCCCAGTTTCCTCAATTTTGACCTGAAGGCATCGGGTCCATAGCAGATTACAAAAGTCACAAATATCGCTTTAAAACACCAATTTTGCACAATTCACAAACCCTATGGCACTTTAGTGTAATCTGGGGATTTCTCAGTTGAAGTGGCCCTATTAGCACTTAAATGAACTAGGGCAGCTAACACAATCAACAATTTCCCAAAATTCCACTTAAACACCATAATCTAGCACTAAATCGACAATTTAACACAAACCGACGCTAATTAACACATAAACAAGCAATAAAGGGAATTGGGTTCAAGAGTTATACCCTAAAGACCCCCAAGAAGCAGGTGAAGAAGTGGAAGGAGCTGCTGCAAGTTGCTGGAGCCCCTGTTGCTGCTGTTGCTGCCTGCTGCTCCTGCTGCTGCTGATGATAATGATGAAGTTGCTGTTGCTGGTGATGATGATGATGTTGCTGCCTCTGTTGTTGTTATTGTTGTCTCTGTTGTTGCTGCTGCTTCTGCTGCTGCTTCTCTCTCTCTCTCTAGGTGTGAGTGTGTGTGAGAGAAATGAGAGATATGAGAGTGAGAGGTGAGAATGAGAGAAAGACCAACAACCCCTCCCATTCTCTTTCTCTTTCCTCATAATGAAGCATGGCTCATACCATCAAGCCCATGCTTCTCTCTCTCTCAAAGTCAACACTCAAACCAAAAACTAAAACCTTTTCCAAATTCATTTTCCACTTTAAAACCATCATGAATAAATACAACCATACATACTATTAACCCAAAAGCACCTAAACAATAATTATTAACTTAAGACAATGGTTAGCTAACCATGATTGCTAATCATGTTTAACCCCAAAAACAACCCTAGTTATCATGCACAAGTGTGTGCAAGCCTAACAAAATTCCAATAAAATACACAATAAATAGGATAAAATATTTAAAACTTAATTTGGTAAACTTTTATTAAAAGCCATACTTTAAAAAAATATAATTAGCTACAAACACATTCTAAGGTGTTACAATCTCCCCCCTTAAAAGAAATTCGTCCCCGAATTTAAAAATATACTGATACGCGTACCTTAAAAGGGAAGACTACAACTCCCAAATCTCGCTCGCAGCCTCCAAGCGATTATCTCACTGTACGGCTACGTCCAAGAAAAACACTTCACAGATGGCAAGCCCCTTGACCGATGTTTCTCTGCCTGCCGAGCCATTAACACAATTGGCTGCTGGCGAACGAAAGATCGCATCCAAGCTAAATGGTCTGGTGCCAAAACAAGTGAGAAAGGTCAAGAAGGTAGTTGTAGAGTATCATCACAAGGAATACGGGGTGAAAATCCAATAATCTGGGCGGAAGTGCCAAATTAAAGGCAACGAAACTAACTCGCTTATAGGACCTCAAAAGGACCTAAATCCTGGGACAAACTTCCCAAAATCCAACACAGTCATTCATCGGAAAGTTCATAGGAATACATGAACTGTCCCTACGAACTCGAGTCTATGGCCAACACAGTCGGCATAAGACCTCAGTTCGAAATGGACAATTTCCATCCTGACCTAACACAACTGGACTATCTCCGAAGTCTCTAGACTAGCTGGGGTCCAAAGTCCTACTTACGCGGAGTCAGAAGAACAACAGACGGGTGATTGACACGACCTAACCCCTAAGCCTAAGGGTGGCCAATTGGAGTGTCTCCTGATAACGGCTATCGAAGGAGAACCCGAGCGACGGCGAGTGACGATCCCCAACTGCTGACAACAAACAAAATAAACACACAACTTAAGAAAACAATTGAGTAAACTGAGTATAACCGGACGACAAGAATCCGGATAGAGTCACGCCCTGACTAACCCTGGGTAGAAACCATAACGGAAATCATGGAGATCTGCTCCCATCCCTGCTTCGGAACGGTAAAAGATTGCAATTCTCCAGCCGGCCTCAGATGCTCGACCCAAGCACACAACAAGACAGACACCTTGAAACGAATCCTGACTTCTCTTTACATCCCTGTCCACCCATAACTATCTCACAAGTCACGTTAAGCGTTGGTGGAACTTGAATGGATATAGAGAGTTGACAGATGTGCATGCTCTTGGATTATACGTCTCTACCCGATGAAACCAGGTACACAAACGCGTCCCTAACTTAGCACATCATTGTCACAAATCAAGGTCTCCGAATCATTACCCAGCCGAGTATGCTCAAGTATCACTGACGAACGAGCATCGGCGGGCAGTGTCTCGCGAAATCGACTTAAGGAAAGTGGTCGGGCGCGGACATGAGCAAGCTGTTCACTCCGTAGAGACGAACTAAAGCTGTACTCAACGATCACACAAGAACTGTAAATCTGCAGAAAACTATCACAACAATCAAAATCCGCTGCAGGAAGATGTTCATTAAGCTCCAGTGGTCCGTGGAAAATCTGACACGACTCTCAAGCAAGTAGTGTCTCCAAATCACCAACGCAAAACCAACGCGGCCATCTCCAGATCATGAGTGGAATATCCTTCTCGTACTTCCTCCAAATGTAGGGAAGCAAAAGCGATCACTCTATAGTGTCACCCCAGTACACACTCGAGCCCACTCAAGAAACATTACAGTTAAACAACAAGGTCGCCCGAACCAGAAGCAAGAAAGAACTGATGCAGTTGTTAACCGAATCTCCAACTGCCGAAAACTCCGTACACATGCCTCAGTCCACAGTAAAGAAACCTCCATCTTGGTCAATTCAGTCGACGGTGCAGTACTACTCTCGTAATCCTGCACGAAACGGCGGTAAAAACCTGCTAAGTCCAAGAATCTGCGGATCTCCGTCCTGCACACATGTCTGGACCTAGGCTGTACGGTCACGATCTCCCTCGGAACCATACGAAACCGTCTCCCGTGACTACAAGACCTAGGAGTCAACACAAAACAAGCCTGAAGAAACACTTCGAGAATTTAGCAAACTGCTGGTGCTCTCCCAGTATCTGCATATTAAATCCTCAAGTGCTGCTCCTGTTCCTCAAGACACATTAGATAGACCAGAATGTCGTAAATAACACAACAAAAAGTGGTCGAGGAACGGCCTGAAGAAATCTGGTTCATCATATTTACAAATGCTGCCAGGGCATCAGTGAATCCAACGACTCACCAAAAACACACAAGCCCGTAGCACGCACAAGGCAGTCTTCGGAATGCCATCACTCCGAACCTGCAATAATGATGACCTGATCCCAAGAAAACTTAGAGAAAATGTCTCGCACTCTGGAGCTGATCGAAGAGATCGTCAATGCGAGGTAAGGGACACCTATCCGCACCGTAAGCCGGTTCAATTGACGATCCGTCGATACACAACCTCAAACTGCCGTCTTCCTCCTCGACGAACAGAAATCGGAGCTTCCAAAAGCGAAACACTTAGACACACAAAACTCCCAAAACCACAACTCTGCAGCTGATCCTTTAAGCTCCCTCAGCTTCGCCGACCCATCTGGAACAGCGTTGGAAAAACTCTCGCGCGAAAAGAACCCGGTCCAACAATCCCACTGTGGCTCCGGTATCACGGGTGAACGCCAAGAATCCACGACATCTCCTCAGTAGCCGACTAGCGAAAAAGGCTGAATTCAAGCTGTGAAAGGCGGCACAACTATCCACCTGCACAACAAGAACTGACTTGCCGGGGAAAACAAAACCTGACTGTTTCCTCACGGTAGTCCACAGACGCCTAGCACGTAGTTAACCAGTCCGTGCCCAGGAGAACGTCAAATCCAACTTCTCTAGAAGGATCAAAACGACGGACGAATCTCTATCTCCTATCCGATTGGCACACAACTGAAATACGCGTCACGCAACAAAAGAATCGCTGACAGAAGTTAACACCACTCCGACTAATCTACCCAACCACGGTACAAGTAAGAAAACAAATGAATACATCAAAAGAACATACGAAATAAGGATACCTGAAGACTCCACATTGGACGTCTGCGCGTCCCGATGAGTAGAAGCAAACTCCTGTGTCTGCCCTCTACTCGCAGCTGGATGAACTCCCCGGGTAGACTGAGCCCTCTGAACGAATCTTCCACGTCCATGGCCTCTCTGAATACGACTCTGACGAGGTGCTAAGGAACAATCCCTGACGAAGTGCTGAAGGCTTCCGCATCGAAAACATCCACACGCTGACTGCTGACCATCCTAGGGATAAGAGCTGAACGACCGTCCTCATCCTAAGCCTCTGCTACTCCCACGGTGGCCACGAATTCTGTCTCGACAACCAAAACTCTGCCTCTCAGCCGGTACGCTGGTACGAGTCCTCCACTGTCCTGGAATATGTGCCTCGTCAACTGGAGCTGCGATCACTGGTGCTATGTAAGTGACGGATTGCTGCATGCTGATCGTAAGGGACAGCTGAGTAACAGGGGTGACAACGTCCAGTCGTAGCTCCCGAGCGACATCAACCAAAGATCTCATTGTCTGGCGAAAGTCCTGCATCTCTACCAAAAGTCTCCATAGTATAGATCGTAGGCTGATCCGTCTGCACCTGTGCAACTAGAGTGCCATCCTGTTCAGTACTCGTCTCACCCGAGCCAACTCTGACCTCGGCCCTCGCTGCATCACTCTGAGTCCCCATAGTCATCGGCGGCAAGGCTATAAATAGATATAAGATCCGACGGGAATAAGGAAATCGAATCTTAAGGATAGGAATATCAAGGAAGGAATTTCAAGCCATTTGTACTTAGGTCACTTAATGCGAAGTACCGCATCGTGGGTATGCTGCAGACATACACACAGTATGTTACTTTGCTTAAGCTACCTACTCCATGATACTAAGGTCATCCTACACTCCGAAAGGTAAAACCGAACGCTCTGATGCCAACTTTGTCACTACCCAAAATTGGCCCGTGACGGCCCTAATACTACGCAACGCCTAAAGACGCAACGTAGTAAAAGAAAGCCAAACCCAGAAATCTAAACCAAGAGAAATACGGAAAAGATAGTATAAGTTTTTGAAACATTTGAAATCACAACCCAAATTCTTTAAAAGTCTTACTTTCTTTCTTTAAAATTTTAGCAACACCCCCTTTTTAAAAGACTAGGCAAGATGAATACAACACAAAATAGAGACAGTAGAGAAGAAGCTGTAAATAAAAGACATCAAATCCACAATAATACACATATCGTCCTCACCAAGTTGCTAAGTCAACAATACAATAGTAGATGGAGAGTACAAAATACAACGAATGTACAATAAGAAATACAGATAATCATCTAACCCACCTAAGCAAAATAGCACTGTGAGCTGATGCGGTATCTGGAGCAAAAGATGATAGCTGAATAGCTGAATAGAGAAATAGCCTGCCTCGACTACTCTGGGGAACAACCTGAAACACCTGTGGCACAACGGGGGTGAGTTGCCAACTCGTGAATAGAAGATAACATATGCAGGTAATCGCAGGAATGCACGTACAGCATGAATCTAAAATATGCGATTACAGTAATAACATGTCATGCAAATGCTGAAATAAGGAAAGTACAGTAGCCGGTACAATCAAAATGTGAAGCTATAGTAACATGACAGTAATGTTGGAGATAGTGCCCTCAGAGTCAATTATTAGGTCACAGGTACGTGATTGTAATGATTGATGGAGGACCTATCCCGGTAGGACAGTCTTACTCGAGATGATAGTATGCTATCTGGTTTACCTTTATCATCGTGTACTGTTTTAAGTGACCTGACACGTCGCTATTACACGTTGATAGAGCCCCTAGGATTCTTGCTTGACCACCAGCAGTATGAGGGCGATCATATAAGTGGGAGCTGGGGGTCTATAAGCATATCCTTAAAAAGGTCCCTAGTCGTGAGAGTTTCGAGACAGGGCATCGATTCTCCATAGTAGACTAGTGTATACAGTCGAGACCCCGACGAGGGGCGGTGGCCGGTCTCACAAGCCACTGGTGTCAGTTGGATCACCTAAGATGTATACAGGTGCTCATTGGGTTATGAGTACACCGGACAGGACTCGCCGGGAACATGCTAGTTGGTCATATACCAGACGTCAGATGGCAGTTCCCTGGTGACATGTGTGCAGGTTAGTTCATCGACCTGGGGATCGTCATTTGTCTCGTGTGAGTTCCCACCGTACTTTGATTACTACCCTACCACGGCTCAAAGGAGTCGTGCAAACAGGTTTTAGTTGGGTACAGTCCCGAGCCACATGGAGGCAGTGAGCGTATCTTCAGGGGTTCGTCTCTCCCGGTATTGGGGGTGAGGTCGTGCTGTGTCTAGGAGAGCCATTACACGAAGCCCTCGGCCGAGGCAAGGAGATTTACTGGTAGGTATTCCAGTAGTATCTCAGGGTGTTCTGGGCTACACTCCGACACGACTTGTACCGCTTTTGGGGGTCTGACTTTTACCAACCCCCTAGGCCCGCCATGCGATGCTCATAGACGAACGGACCGGACTGTACGGATATTGTCACTGACAGGCTCAGTAGGGAGTCAGGCTGAGTTCGCTCGCAGACGTCCCTTTTGGTCAATACCTGGTAGCCCGTTATGTATTGGCTTATACCTCTAACGTGCTAGTGGTTAAATCCACAACCAAGGTGTTGATGAGTCTTTAGAGTCCCCCACATTCAGTTACTCAAGTTTTCGGGCGAAAGGTTGTAGAGGCCGTATGGAGATATGGCAAGGTCCGATCAGATACGTGCGGTATTGCACGGATCAGGATCGGACAGTTTGTACTATAGGCCGTATGGATATATGGCAGGGTTCGATCAGATACGTGCGGTATTGCACGGATCAGGATCGAACAGATTTTTCTGGCCGGCTTTGGTTTAAGCCGGATCCTAGTATAGTACAGTGTAGACTTTGTCTCACTGCATTTGTATTTCGGTCGGAATACAAATGCGGGTGTGTATGCACAGTATCGGGGTTTTCCTGTAATTTATTACGGGACCAGTTTTCTGGAGTTGCCAGTTTGCTTTCCGTTTCGGCCAATTTCCTTTATATCGTTCATTGGCCGAAGATTGGTGGAGGAGGGCTTATTTGCATTGTTGCAAATAAGCTTTTATGGAAGGGGGTCTTTGCATGTTTCCTTGTATCATGATGGTGCACTATTCTTTTGACCTTGACTTCTATCTTCATGATGGCATGACTTTTGGAAGTGATCATTAGCTTGTTGGAGTGTTGGATTTGGTGCTATCATGGTTGTTGGTGAGTAGTTGAGAGTGGGTGTGATTGTGACCATATTCTTTTCATGATTTCTTTTTGCATGATAGTCTTCCCACACTCTTCTTTTTTGGATGGCACTCTCATTTTCTCTCCTCTAAAATAGCATGGCCGGCCATGAGAGAGCATGGGCGGTCCCATATTTTTGGTGGGGAAATTTTGTTCATTAGGCTTCATAAAATCCCCACATCTTCATCTCAAGAGTTGAGTTCTTAACCTCCACCAAAATGGCAACCTCCATGAACCCCAAAGTGAGACTTGAGGACTACATATTCTACAGCGAACCTTGGGCACGTCGAGTAGCCGGCTTCATGCCCGAGTTGCCTTGGCATAGAGGTGGGAGCCCGTAAAAGAAGTTGGCGATGTGGTGCGCTTCCGGCGACGAGGAGGAGACGGGACATTCCGCAGGAGATCGGGACGATGACGAGAAGACCGGAGGACTTGGATCGTCGGTATATCTCTATTCCCTTTCTTGTAGATAGCTAGGACTAATTAATGGTTCGATCCGGGTATTAGTGCGCGGCGGTTTGCCAGTTCAAGAAAAATTTAAGTTTATCACCGCTTCCGCATTTGGCCGTCGGATTGACGGCCGGGGCGCCGCCGTGCACTTACAGTGGTATCAGAGCCTCGCCATTAACTTAGTCTAGCTTTGTGTAATGTGTTTGCATTTTCGATCGATCAAAAAGTTCCAAAACCCGTATTTTGATCACATCAGTTTTCTGTTGGAAATTTTTAGTGTCGAAAAATTTTTCAGGTTGTATAAAATTGATGTACTGGAAGATCTAAGAGTTCTGGAAAAAGACGATACACTGATCTCCTCAGGGGAGCGCGGAACCGCGGCGAAACCCTGCTTGTTGCCGCGGTTCCGCCGCAGTATAGAGGATTCAGTGGGTCGGGTTTTTACAGTGGGCTTCTGTGGTGATTTTAGGGGTTTTGGAATGTTAAATTTGGGCCCATAATTTCTGTGAGTGCTACAGTATTGTTTGGGGGCCCACTTGTTAAAATTTGATTGATCGGATATTTTAAACACATTTTTCACAGTATTTACATTATATCTGCGACCGTGAATGTCACTCGATCGGTAAATCCTGTCTAACTGCTATAGCCCGGTTAGACGGATTTGCGAACGTGACTTTCACGTTGATGTTCTGTTTTTGCTGTGATGTTGCGGATCGGTCGTGGGGGATAGCCTGGATGCAATGCTAGTACTGTTGTGGTTGTATTATGTACATTTGATATTGCGGGGCGAGCGTCCGACATGTGGACTGCCGTCACTGCCTGTTTGTATTATTATTTTGGGGCACGACCTGGTTGCGGTCGATGTACCCGGTGTATGTATATTTTACTTTCTGTACTAGGATTGCCCCGAGGAGGGGTGCACGGATAGCCGGGTTCTAGAGGGCAACAAGCCCGCATCTCATGGCATTGGGACGGAGGGGGCTTCACTCTAGGATTGGCGGGCTATTCGCCGCACTCGTAGGGGGTACAGGTTGACCCAGGAGGGGTGCCCAAGTTACCGGATTCCGTGAAGTGCTGGGTGGTCCATTCACGGTGCTGAAGGGGACTGCCTCGCTTCAGGTTTTGGCGGGTGACTTGCCGCGCCCGTAGGGGTCTAGGATTACATTGCACAGGCTATCCACACGACCAGGGGAACGTCGGGTTTCAGCAGTGGCTCTGTGAAACCCGGGGATCCCAGATATCTGTATTGTTTCTGTGATGCTGTACATTTTCTGTGATGTTGCTTTTTATTCACGCCTTGAGCGAATATAATATATTGGTATATATATTAGTAGATGTTGTATATGTTTTGCATCCGCGCTAGTCCAGTCCCCGCTCTGTCGTTAGTTAGCTAACCTAACGGGTAATGACGGGACCCAGTGGCGAATGCGGATGGCATATACGTACATCAGTATATTTTCGTTCTTTGTGGTGTGATCAATTGATGGGACTGCGTTGATTCGGATCAATGCAAGTTAAAAACAAACCTAATCTGATGTTGTTGGAACACTTTTCAAAAAGCTGTTATTGGAAGGACGTTCACTTTTGTTTTGCATCGTGGTATTCAGTTGGAATATCCTGCTCCTCAATCGACGAGGCAAGGGCCGAGATCCCTTCACCGGGAGTGACCCCTTGGACAGAAGTTTGCGTCAGGGCATTAACTTCACTATAGCCGACTACTTTTGCTTTGCACCGTGGTATTCAGTTAGAATATCCTGCACCCCATTCTACGGGGAAAGAGCCGAGATCCCTTCACCGGGAGTGACCTCTTTAGCGGAAGTTGTCGTCACTATATTTTTTAAAAGCTATCTTTTCCTTCAACGATATCAAGTTCATTACGTTAAAGGTTTTCGCCAGAAACCATTCGTAGCCCTCCGTCATTTCAGTTAAATATTCGGTAGTATTCAAGCTATGTATTTTGACCTCACGCCAAGGCATAGTGATTGGTAGCTGCCGGGTATTTATCTGTTGCATAGATAGATGTGTTGGTTTGGGACAGTCGTACTACTATTTTGGCCTACGTCAAGGGTATGTACGGGTGGGTTCAAATTAACCTGGATAATGACGGGCAGAACTTGACATGTGACTTATGATATTTTGACCTCACGCCAAGGTCATAAGAGCATGGGGCAGAAATCACATCGGGAGTTTCAAAAGAACTGAAACTTGCCAGATATGCGCATACCTTCTGGAGTGTGGTAGCGTGAGCGGATTCCGTCACGCTATCATGTGATGATAGTTGGATCCCGATTCCCACTGATGAGTTAGTTTACTCCTCGGGTGACCCCGACTAATTCTTCTTTCAGGTTTGGAGGAGAATTTGAGGTACAGTGGGAGGATTCCAGATTAGATAAATTGGTAACCATTCTGATCTAGGTTAGAGTGCACGCTGAGTGTTTCTTTTCTCTCTCTCTTTGGCAGCGACCATTGATCCGACCCTAAGACTATGACTCAGTGACCAAGTTGACCGAACCTTCTTGACACCGGCTTTTGGATTGTCAGAGTTGCAGACCTCATTGCCACTCCTACTTTTACCCTTTTCTCCAGGACACACCGTATTACTACGAACGTCCACTTCCATTGGACAAAACCATCGTATGGTTAGATACGAACTCGATAGAATTTATTCGAGGATGGTTTCAGGTTCTGGAGAAAACGGATAGGACTATTCAGTTGTCTTTTCCTTTTACCTTCTCTCAGGTTGCGAGTACTCCTTGGTTTAGGAGTAGTACACCTGTTACGCAAATTGGATAGTCTTCTTCCAAACCTTAGGCTGGTGCCGACCGGTAGGGAATGAAGAAAACCAATTAGCCTAACGATGGTGTGCAGAAGGTATTAAGTTAAGAAAAAGCAAGGGATTAGTAAGAGGGCAAAGTAAATTGCAACAGATATTCACGACCAAACCAAGTATTCCTTCGCCAATCCTAAAATCACCTTTGTATTTCTCCAGGACACTCCGTATCACTACGAAGATCCACAGTTTATTGGATACTCCATCGTATGGTTATATACGAACTCGAAAGGAACTTGTTCCAGTTCGGGGATGGATTCTGGTCAAGGAGAAATAGGAATAAGGTTTATTCGGTTGTCTTTTATCTTCACCCTCTCTCATTGCGAGTGTTCCTAGGATTGGAACAGTACACCCATTATGCTTATTGGATAGTCTTCTTCCAAACCATAGGCTGGTGCCGAACGGTAGGGAAGGAAGAAAACCATTTGGCCTAAAGGGGTGTACAGAAGGTAAAGAATAAAGACATATGAAGGGATTTGGAGAGGTGGCAAAGAACTATACGGTTACTGTCACGACCCGAAGTTTGGCCCGTGACCGGCACTTAACCACGTAACGTCTACAGGCGTAACGTGACTAAGGGAACCGGAAACCCAGAAATCAAACCAGTGAAAGTATAGAGTGTGGTAAGAATTAAATGAAAGCACCAACTAACATGATAAGAAATCTATGTAAACAATCTCCAAGATAACAATATACGACGCCGTAGCGAAGCTCAAGATCCACAAGTGGGAACATCACAGATAGAATAAAACTGCATAAGAAAAGTCGGCTCACAACGAGCACGACACCAGAATACAAATAAAGTACAACATCGTCCTCACACTGTCTCTAAGTCAAATACATACATGGTAGATGGAGAATACTAGATACAACAATGTACATACAGAAAGATAAACAGATACCGCACAAAACCCACCTATCAGCAAAAGAGCTAGTACACCAACTATGGGGGTATCTGTGTCAAAAGATGCAACCGCAGCCTGCCGTGACTACTCCGAAGGGCAACCTGCAAACACTGTGGCACAACGGGGGTGAGTTGCCAACTCGTGAATAGAGATAACATATAAAGGTAATCGCGAGCATGCACGTACTACGCTACTCTATCATATGCCAACAGATGATATCAATAGGTGATAAGCAGTATGTGCAATAATCATGCAAATGCTCTATCAGGTAATGTAATCTACAGGATGAGGTACAATGCTGTATCAGGTAATGTAACTACAGGATGAGGTACAATAGTAAATGCTGAGCAGGGGCAATATAGTATCTACACGGAATGTCAACGTGGAATATATAATCGGTGTCCCTCAATGCACCTAGATCCCCCAAATAGCTCAGGCGCCGGCACTCTCATCGGCCCTCAAATCCTGTACATCTCTGAGAATTCCGAGTGCCCAACATCGGCACCCAAATATCATAAATACTCGCGTCCAGCATCGACACGCAAATCCTCATCCATCGGGCCCCGTCAGTCCGGGTCAGCCCACGGGCTCCGTCTGCGGTATCGGCCCTCGGCCCCGGCAGTACGGATCACCCCACATCCATCTATAGACTCTGATCAGTACACTCCGGATAACTGTCAGGTCCAACCAATCACCGGTAGGTAGTAGTCCCTCTGCCAGGCTCACCGTCTACTGCACAGCGAAACCGTTCTCGCCCCGGGGTACCATACCGGGTCCACCATGTACCCGTAATCGGCCTCAACCGCCTCCTCGATTCGGGTTCCCATATATCACTCTAGCACCGAGAAAACACATGGTGGACGCACCGAAATATCATATCAAGGGAACCGGGTTTTTAAATGATTACATATTGAAATGGCCACGGTTCCCAAATCCAGAAATCACATATAATCCAAACAAAATACAAGTCAATGATCCGATATGATATGTGCGTCAAATGTAAATATCCAGTCAAATTACACATAGATAAGCTACAATGCAATGATCCGTTGTGATATGTGTAGCAGGTATGAATATCAAGTCATGTCACATATAATGAGCTACAATGAAATGATCCGATGTGATATGTGTAGCAGGTATGAATATCAAGTCATGTCACATATAATGAGCTACAATGAAATGATCCGATTTGATATGTGTAGCAGGTATGAATATCAAGTCATGTCACATATAATGAGCTACAATGAAACGATCCGATGTGATATGTGTAGCAGGTATGAATATCAAGTCATGTCACATATAATGAGCTACAATGAAATGATCCGATGTGATATGTGTAGCAGGTATGAATATCAAGTCATGTCACATATAATGAGCTACAATGAAATGATCCGATGTGATATGTGTAGCAGGTATGTGTAAGTGCACGGCGGCGCCCCGGCCGTCAATCCGACGCCGGAATGCGGAAGCGGTGAAAAACTTAAATTTTGCGGACTTTGCAAACCGGCACCACCGCGCACTACTACCCGGGATCGTTACCATTAACTAGTCTAAGCTAACAAGAAGATGGGTTAGAGATATACCGACGATCCAAGTCCTCCGGTCTTCTCGTCATGGTCCCGATCTCCTCGCGGGATCTCCGTCCGTCTCATCCTCGTCGCCGGAAGTGCACCACGTTGCCTACATCGTTTACGGGCTCCCACCTCAATGCCGAGGCAACTCGGGCACGAAGCCGGCTACTCGACGTGCCCAAGATTCGCTGTAGAATGTGTAGTAGAACTTGTGTCTCACTTTTGGGGTATTAGGAATTGCCTTTTGTGGAGGGATTGAGCTATGGAGTTTAACTAGGGAATTTTGGTGAAGCAAGAATGATATATGATGAACCAAAAGACCCCCACCAATTTGGACAGCCCCACCTCCAAGTGAATGGCCGGCCAATACAAGTGAGAGGGTGAGTGATAATGAGGGAGAGGTATGATAGATGAGAAAAACATCCAATAATACAAAAATGGAGAGAGAAAGAATGCTATCATGCCAAAAAGGAAATGATCACAATAATAAACCCACACTCAACCAACCTCACCCCTCATCATCATCAACCATCATGCCCACTAAAAGTCAAGCCATCATGAGAAGGAGAAGTCAATGATGGTGCTATAATCATGACATGAATATATGCAAAGACCCCCTCCACAAAAGTCTATTTGCAACAATGCAAATAAACCCTCCTCCACCAAACTTCGGCCAATGAACGGAACAAAGGAAATTGGCCGAAACGGAAAACAAACTGGCAACTCCAGAAAACTGGTCCCGTAATAAATCACAGGAAAACCCCGATACTGTGCATACACACCCGCATCTGTATTTCGACCGAAATACAAATGCAATGAGACAAAATCTACACTGTACTATACTAGGATCCGGCTTATACCAAAGCCGGCTAGTAATTTCCGTTCGATCCTGATCCGTGCAATACCGCACGTATCTGATCGAACCCTGCCATATATCCATACGGCCTATAGTACAAACTGTCCGATCCTGATCCGTGCAATACCGCACGTATCTGATCAGACCTTGCCATATCTCCATACGGCCTCTACAACCTTTCGCCCGAAAGCTGAGTAACTGAATGTGGGGGACTCTAAAGACTCGTCAACACCTTGGTTGTGGATTTAACCACTAGCACGTCAGAGGTATAAGCCAATACATGACGGGCTACCAGGTACTGACCAAATGGGACGTCGATGAGGAAGCTCACCCCGACACCCAACTGAGCCTGTCAGTGACAATATCCGTGCAGTCCGGTCCGTTCGTCTATGAGCATCGCATGGCGGGCCTAGGGGGTTGGTAAAAGTCAGACCCCCAAAAGCGGTACAAGTCGTGTCGGAGTGTAGCCCAGAACACCCTGAGATACTACTGGAATACCTACCAGTAAATCTCCTTGCCTTGGCCAAGGACTTTGTGTAATGGCTCTCCTAGACACAGCACGACCTCACCCCCAATACCGGGAGAGACGAACCCCTGAAGATACGCTCACTGCCTCCATGTGGCTCGGGACTGTACCCAACTAAAACCTGTTTGCACGACTCCTTTGAGCCGTGGTAGGGTAGTAATCAAAGTACAGTGGGAACTCACACGAGACAAATGACGATCCCCAGGTCGAAGAACTAACCTGCACACATGTCACCAGGGAACTGCAATCTGACGTCTGGTATATGACCAACTAGCATGTTCCCGGCGAGTCCTGTCCGGTGTACTCATAACCCAATGAGCACCTGTATACATCTTAGGTGATCCAACTGACACCAGTGGCTTGTGAGACCGGCCACCGCCCCTCGTCGGGGTCTCGACTGTATACACTAGTCTACTAATGGAGTATCGATGCCCGGTCTCGAAACTCCCACGACTAGGGACCTTTTAAGGATATGCTTGTAGACCCCCAGCTCCCACTTATATGATCGCCCTCATACTGCTGGTGGTCAAGCATGAATCCTAGGGGCTCTATCAACGTGTAATAGCGACGTGTCAGGTCACCTAAAGCAGTACACGATGATAAAGGTAAACCAGATAGCATACTATCATCTCGAGTAAGACTGTCCTACCGGGATAGGTCCTCCCTCAATCATTACAATCACGTACCTGTGACCTAATAATTGACTCTGAGGGCACTATCTCCAACAATCTCCCACTTGCACTCAAGGCTAATTATTGCGATGTCGCATACTCACAGCCCGTGTGTTACCGAACACCCAACTCCTCTACAAGTCAGTCTCACAAAGCTCGTTTGCGGAACTATTGCGTTCGAGGAATAGCCTCAGTGAGTGGATCCGCTTGGTTGTTTCTTTCTATGTCTCTCTATATCTCAAGTTCGCGGAGAAAACCATCTCCCGAAATGAGCAATACATGTCTTAGAACGTGTCTGGATGTCTGATGGGACCTAGCTCATAAATGAACTCCAAATCCAAACTTCTTAGACTGTATCGTCAACTGAACTTAATCAGTATCCTGCGCGCCATGCCTCCCTCAGTACTGCCTTGGACCACCTGTCCAAAAATACTGCCCCTCATCAGAAGGAAAACTATAACTCTGACAACCTCCTTGTCGTCCATGTCACCTTGGAAGCCTGGAATGATAACTGTCTCCTGAATGAGGCTGTCGTTATCATATCCCTAGAACATCCACTTATGTTCTAAAACTGCTTCCGACTGTTTCTCCAGGATTGGATTAATATCAACTTATTGCATCTAATGCAAGAACAACATCTGGTGTGGTACTTGACATCTCACGATTGACTCAATTGCCTGAGCAAGTGATCTGCCAATCATGCACATCCCTCTCCCCTTTAGTCTGTAAGACACCTTTGGAGAGGGTGACTCCATCTTCTGCAGGTACACTACCGTGCATGGAGTCGTCCATTCTAAATACTCTTAGAATGCTGTCTAAGTACCCTGATTGGGAAACCACCCAAATCTAGATCTAAAACCATAGATCCAGTAACCAGTATGTCAGATATAAAATCCACTTCCTTTGTGGAGAAACCACTGTGTGACGACCAAAGTATAACCGATCGTAGTATAGGAGTTTCTTTTCCTACTTTGTGTATGTCATCCAAATACCATGACATCACACCCTACTACCTTCTCAACAGATCCATCCCCTATTCTGATGAAGTCAAACCCATGACTGTCACGTCAGAAATAGATGATCTATCTCCGCTACACCTGCTTTAGTCTATAAATAGACATAAGCTCCCTGTCCACCAATGCTTCCGCTGCTCCCACTGACTACGACAACCCTCTGGCAGAGTCATATAGACGTACACTTCTAAAACTAGTTTAGAACGACGCTATACTCATCCTCCCGCCTGGTTCCGCAGCCTGGAACAACAGCAATGGTAATTGTGGGTAAACAAGAACTTCCCTGTCACCGTCCTTGAGGCTACCGTAGTACCTCTCGGGTGCCTGAAGTTACCCACCGTATCTGCGGAGTGGCCAGTAGAATGTCAATCCAGATTGAATCTTTAGGTTCCTTGTCAAATCTTCAGTAATCGTTTGTGGTTCTGGAATCACTTCCAGTTCTACCATACTCCCACTACTGTTTTCTGAAAAAATCCATTTTTATTAAAACTGTGGCGAGTCTAGAACAATATTGCTATTGTTCATCTAGATGGTAGAAAATTAACCCGCGTCATAGCCTGGGTCAACCCACAAACAGCCATTACAGAAACGTGCCTTGAGTTGTCCAGTGTCTGGTTTTAATCATAAACCGGACAACTCCCCGTACCTTAACACCGTTAAGATATGAACTGTTCTATATCCAATATAGAAACAGAGGCACTGATTTAATTGAACCAGATTCAAATCATGCAGCTGTCTCCAGTGCATGTTAACTAAATGGAAGGAGGCCGATCAGCGTTACTCAACTTAGGAATACTTCCAATTATGAGTAACCTGAAAGAGAAGCAAGATCTCTTTATCATTACTATCAACTGAATACCACAAGTATCTACATCTTCGATCTCTTTGAAGAATCCCGATACTTGCTACACCTGGTTCTCTACTTTATTCAAATACCTGTAACTTCTCAAAATTCGGACCCTGTGTTTCCACGAAACACCGGTCTAAAATACTAGAGAAGTCATAAGTAAACCGAATATAGTACGAGGACCTACCCCTCTGTCGTTATGGACCCTGGACAACATACAATACTCTGTATACGTCCCTTGAGTCTGATAACTCATTCATTGTGTGTCGTAGGTTGAAAACTGTACCTTTGGTTATGAAGAATTACACCGTTGTTTAATGCTCCTTACCCAACCATCCACTGATATAGGTAAATGTCGTAGACATAATTTCATAAAGGTATATCTCACTCTATGAAAATAGACGTACAGATATATCAATTTGAAATTGGTGCATAACAGCGGATATTCAAAACCAAATATTTGCCAACCAGCAAACAGCCCAGGTGATTTCCTCAAATATCACCGATTACAACGAATCCCGATATAATGAGGATGATCACCCAATTCCCAATAACTTACTCCCACTCATCATCTGTAAAACTATACAGATGTGAGAATCGTACCTGGTAAATACATACCCTGGAGTAAGTATCTAATCGGGAAATCAGTTCTCTTTTAACATTACACAGTGAAACTGAAACATTGAAATGTTTCGTTGGGGTATCCTGGTATTCCTAGTAATGCCTCATCCATTATCCAAATTCACAACTGTAACCGTATAATTCTTTGCCACCTCTCCAAATCCCTTCATATGTCTTTAGTCATTACCTTCTGTACACCCCTTTAGGCCAAATGGTTTTCTTCCTTCCCTACCGTTCGGCACCAGCCTATGGTTTGGAAGAAGACTATCCAAAAAGCATAAAGGGTGTACTGTCCTAATCCTAGGAGCACTCGCAACGCGAGAGAAGGTGAAGATAAAAGACACCTGAATGTACTTTATTCCTATTTCTCCTGGACCAGAATCCATCCCCGAACTGGAACAAGTTCCATTCGAGTTCGTATATAACCATACGATGGTGTATCCAAATAAACTGTGGATCTTCGTAGTGATACGGAGTGTCCTGGAGAAATACAAAGGTGATGTGGGAGTGGTAACGAAATATTTGGTTTGGTCGTGAATATCTGTTGCAATTTACTTTGCCCTCTAACTAATCCCTTGCTTTGTCTGAACTTAATACCTTCTGCACACCATCGTTATGCTAATTGGTTTTCTTCATTCCCTACCGGTCGGCACCAGCCTAAGGTTTGGAAGAAGACTATCCAATTTGCGCAATAGGTGTACTACTCCTAAACCAAGGAGTACTCGCAACCTGAGAGAGGGTGAAAAGAAAAGACAACTGAATAATCCTATCCGTTTTCTCCAGAACCAGAAACCATCCTCGAATTCCTTCGAGTTCGTATCTAACCATACGATGGTTTTGTCCAATGGAAGTGGACGTTCGTAGTAATACGGGGTGTCCTGGAGAAAAGGGTAAAAGTAGGAGTGGCAATGAGGTTCGCAACTCAGACAATCCAAAAGCCAGTGTTAAGTAGGTTCGGTCAACTTGGTCACTGAGTCATAGTCTAGGGTCGGGTCAATGGTCGCTGCCAAAGAGAGAGAGAGAAAAGAAACACTCAGCGTGCACTCTAACCTAGATCAGAATGGTTACCAATTTATCTAATCTGGAGTCCTCCCACTGTACCTCAAATTCTCCTCCAAACCTGAAAGAAGAATTAGTCGGGGTCACCCGAGGAGTAAACTAACTCATCAGTGGGAATCGGGATCCAACTCTCATCGCATGACAACGTGACGGAATCCGCTCACGGTATCACACTCCAGAAGGTATGCGCATATCTGGCAAGTTTCAGTACTTTTGAAACTCCCGATGTGATTTCTGCCCCATGCTCTTATGACCTTGACTAAGGCCAACAAATCATAAGTCACATGTCAAGTTCTACCCGTCATTGTCCAGGTTAATTTGAATCCACCCGTACAAGCCCTTGACTAAGGCCAACAAGGCTATACGACTGTCCCAAACCAACGCATCTATCTATGCAGCATATGAATACCCAATAGCTACCAAACACTGTGCCTTGACTAAGGCCAACAAACACAGCTTGAATACTATTGACTACCCATATGAAACGACGGAGGGCTACGAATGGTTTCTGGCGAAAACCTTTAACGTAAAGAACTTGATATCGTCGAAGGAACGGATAGCTTTTTGAAAATATAGTGACGAAAACCGTTGCTAAAGAGGTCACTCCCGGTGAAGGGATCTCGGCTCTTTTCCCGTAGAATGGGGTGCAGGATATTCCAAATGAATACCGCGATGCAAAGCAAAAGCAATCGGCTATAGTGAAGTCATTGCCCTGACGCAAACTTTTTGTCCAAGGGGTCACTCCCGGTGAAGGGATCTCGGCCCTTGCCTCGTCGACTGAGGAGCAGGATATTCCAATGAATACCACGATGCAAAACAAAAGTAAACGTCCTTGCAATAACAGCTTTTTGAAAAGTGTTCCAACAACATCAGATTAGGTTTGTTTTTAACTTGCATTGATCCGAATCAACGCAGTCCCATCAATTGATCACACCAAAAAGAACGAAAATATACTGATGTACGTATATGCCATCCGCATTCGCCACTGGGTCCCGTCATTACCCGTTAGGTTAGCTAACTAACGACAGAGCGGGGACTGGACTAGCGCGGATGTAAAACATATACAACATCTACTAATATATATACCAATATATAGTATTCGCTCAAGGCGTGAATAAAATGCAACATCACAGAAAATGTACAGCATCACAGAAACAATACAGATATCTGGGATCCCCGGGTTTCACAGAGCCACTGCTGAAACCCGACGTTCCCCTGGTCGTGTGGATAGCCTGTGCAATGAAATCCTAGACCCCTACGGGCGCGGCAAGTCACCCGCCAAAACCTGAAGCGAGGCAGCCCCCTTCAGCACCGTGAATGGACCACCCAGCACTTCACGAAATCCGGCAACTTGGGCACCTCTCCTGGGTCAACCTGTACCCCCTACGAGTGCGGCGAATAGCCCGCCAATCCTAGAGTGAAGCCCCCTCCGTCTCAATGCCATGAGATGCGGGCTTGTTGCCTTCTAGAACCCGGCCATCCGTGCACCCCACCGCGGGGTAATCCTAGTACAGAAAGTAAAATATACATACACCGGGTACATCGACCGCAACCAGGTCGTGCCCCAAAATAATAATACAGTCAGGCAGTGACGGCAGTCCACATGTCGGACGCTCGTCCCGCAATATCAAATGTACATAATACAACAAAACTGTACTAGCATTGCATCCAGGCTATCCCCCACGACCGATCCGCAACATCACAGCAAATACATAGAACATCAACGTGAAAGTCACGTTCGCAAATCCGTCTAACCGGGCTATAGCAGTTAGACCGGATTTACCGATCGAGTGACATTCACGGTCGCAGATATAATGTAAATACTGTGAAAAATGTGTTTAAAAAATTTCCGATTGATCAAACAATTAACAAGTGGGCCCCAAAGAAAACTGTAGCACTCACAGAAACAATTGGCCCAACTTTAATATTCCAAAGCCCATATTTTAAGCCCAGAAGGCCTCTGTAAAAAAATGGTGAAGTGATGTGAATAGTGCGCGGCGGAAGGGCCGCACAAAGGGGGTTTTCGCGGCGGTTCCGCGCTCCAACTGTGGATTTACTTCATCAAATTTTTACAGAACTCTTAGATTTTCCAGTACATCAATATTATACAACCTGAAAAATTTTTCGAGACCAAAAATTTTCAACAGAAACTGTCGTGGGCAAATATGGGTTTTTGGACATTTCGATCGATCGGAACTGAAAAACACATTACACAAAGCTAGACTAAGTTAATGGCGAGGCTCTGATACCACTGTAAGTGCACGGCGGCGCCCCGGCCGTCAATCCGACGCCGGAATGCGGAAGCGGTGAAAAACTTAAATTTTGCGGACTTTGCAAACCGGCACCACCGCGCACTACTACCCGGGATCGTTACCATTAACTAGTCTAAGCTAACAAGAAGATGGGTTAGAGATATACCGACGATCCAAGTCCTCCGGTCTTCTCGTCATGGTCCCGATCTCCTCGCGGGATCTCCGTCCGTCTCATCCTCGTCGCCGGAAGTGCACCACGTTGCCTACATCGTTTACGGGCTCCCACCTCAATGCCGAGGCAACTCGGGCACGAAGCCGGCTACTCGACGTGCCCAAGATTCGCTGTAGAATGTGTAGTAGAACTTGTGTCTCACTTTTGGGGTATTAGGAATTGCCTTTTGTGGAGGGATTGAGCTATGGAGTTTAACTAGGGAATTTTGGTGAAGCAAGAATGATATATGATGAACCAAAAGACCCCCACCAATTTGGACAGCCCCACCTCCAAGTGAATGGCCGGCCAATACAAGTGAGAGGGTGAGTGATAATGAGGGAGAGGTATGATAGATGAGAAAAACATCCAATAATACAAAAATGGAGAGAGAAAGAATGCTATCATGCCAAAAAGGAAATGATCACAATAATAAACCCACACTCAACCAACCTCACCCCTCATCATCATCAACCATCATGCCCACTAAAAGTCAAGCCATCATGAGAAGGAGAAGTCAATGATGGTGCTATAATCATGACATGAATATATGCAAAGACCCCCTCCACAAAAGTCTATTTGCAACAATGCAAATAAACCCTCCTCCACCAAACTTCGGCCAATGAACGGAACAAAGGAAATTGGCCGAAACGGAAAACAAACTGGCAACTCCAGAAAACTGGTCCCGTAATAAATCACAGGAAAACCCCGATACTGTGCATACACACCCGCATCTGTATTTCGACCGAAATACAAATGCAATGAGACAAAATCTACACTGTACTATACTAGGATCCGGCTTATACCAAAGCCGGCTAGTAATTTCCGTTCGATCCTGATCCGTGCAATACCGCACGTATCTGATCGAACCCTGCCATATATCCATACGGCCTATAGTACAAACTGTCCGATCCTGATCCGTGCAATACCGCACGTATCTGATCAGACCTTGCCATATCTCCATACGGCCTCTACAACCTTTCGCCCGAAAGCTGAGTAACTGAATGTGGGGGACTCTAAAGACTCGTCAACACCTTGGTTGTGGATTTAACCACTAGCACGTCAGAGGTATAAGCCAATACATGACGGGCTACCAGGTACTGACCAAATGGGACGTCGATGAGGAAGCTCACCCCGACACCCAACTGAGCCTGTCAGTGACAATATCCGTGCAGTCCGGTCCGTTCGTCTATGAGCATCGCATGGCGGGCCTAGGGGGTTGGTAAAAGTCAGACCCCCAAAAGCGGTACAAGTCGTGTCGGAGTGTAGCCCAGAACACCCTGAGATACTACTGGAATACCTACCAGTAAATCTCCTTGCCTTGGCCAAGGACTTTGTGTAATGGCTCTCCTAGACACAGCACGACCTCACCCCCAATACCGGGAGAGACGAACCCCTGAAGATACGCTCACTGCCTCCATGTGGCTCGGGACTGTACCCAACTAAAACCTGTTTGCACGACTCCTTTGAGCCGTGGTAGGGTAGTAATCAAAGTACAGTGGGAACTCACACGAGACAAATGACGATCCCCAGGTCGAAGAACTAACCTGCACACATGTCACCAGGGAACTGCAATCTGACGTCTGGTATATGACCAACTAGCATGTTCCCGGCGAGTCCTGTCCGGTGTACTCATAACCCAATGAGCACCTGTATACATCTTAGGTGATCCAACTGACACCAGTGGCTTGTGAGACCGGCCACCGCCCCTCGTCGGGGTCTCGACTGTATACACTAGTCTACTAATGGAGTATCGATGCCCGGTCTCGAAACTCCCACGACTAGGGACCTTTTAAGGATATGCTTGTAGACCCCCAGCTCCCACTTATATGATCGCCCTCATACTGCTGGTGGTCAAGCATGAATCCTAGGGGCTCTATCAACGTGTAATAGCGACGTGTCAGGTCACCTAAAGCAGTACACGATGATAAAGGTAAACCAGATAGCATACTATCATCTCGAGTAAGACTGTCCTACCGGGATAGGTCCTCCCTCAATCATTACAATCACGTACCTGTGACCTAATAATTGACTCTGAGGGCACTATCTCCAACAGTATGAATATCAAGTCATGTCACATATAATGAGCTACAATGAAATGATCCGATGTGATATGTGTAGCAGGTATGAATATCAAGTCATGTCACATATAATGAGCTACAATGAAATGATTCGATGTGATATGTGTAGCAGGTATGAATATCAAGTCATGTCACATATAATGAGCTACAATGAAATGATCCGATATGATATAGGCATCAAGTATGAATATCTAGTCATGTCACATATAGATAAGCTATAATGCAATGATCCGATGTGACATAGGCATCAAGTATGAATATCTAGTCATGTCACATATAGATAAGCTATAATGCAATGATCCGATGTGATATATGATTCCTACGTGTCATGGCAATTACTAACGGTGTGTGTGTAACATACAGGATAGTGCTCGTGCACATGGACCGTTAGTAATGGTGCGGTGTTCTATCAATTCTAAATTATATCTGTGTAGTAGGGAATGCAATACGCACAAAATAGTAACCATGAACATGCAATATATATATATGGAACACTATAAGTTCCCATCAGCCCTGACGTAGAACGCCATGCGGGCGATATCCCCGTAGATGTGAAATCTACTCACCGCAGTCCCTCGCTAGGTGTAGCCAACAACCTGCTTCCCTTTCTTCACTGCGTCCGCCGTACTCGCCTGCGAACCTAGGATTACACAATATATCATATGTAAGCTCGAAATCACACAAATGCGACATTAAACCTAAACTAGTAACTCGTGTCGTGAACCAAGCGCGCGTGTGCGCGATACGCTAAAACGTGTGGTTACGCGTCTGAAATCACTCCGACGCGTCGCGATACGCAGAAACCCAAAACCCACACACACGTATCACGCGTGTCGCGAAAGGTTGAAAATACGGGAAAAATAGGTATTCAGCTCGAGATTTTGATACAGGAAAGATATAGAAAAACTATTGTCACGACCCGAAAGAGCACGTGACTGGCCCTTGAACCATATGAAGTCTATAGGACCCCATCTGATCCAAGTAAGCCAAAAGCCCAGCAATCTAAAACCATTTAAAGAGTAAATAAGGAAAACTGTTTTTGAAAAGTAAGGAAATCATGTTTGGAAATCAAAGTTTTTAAATAACGAAGCCGAATATGCATTTTTTTAAAATGTGTAACCTTTCCTGAAAATTTCGGCAGAGTTTCCTTTGTAAAAACTGGCCCCGAACGGGGTACAACAAGAATAATATATATGAAATGATAAAAGGCATTCCCAAGCGGGAGCTAGCTCTTCGTCAATCGACGGTCACAACCACGCAAGCAATAATAATATACAACGCCAAGGGGCGAGGATCAAAACTGAAAAGAAACTCAAAAACAGCCAGAAAACCGCAATACTACAAGCGCGACTCTAAGGTCGAAACAATACAACACTGATTTCTAAGTCTGAAACAAACTATAAGTTTTGGTTGATGGAAATTCTAGATACAATGAATAATACAAATACAATAGCGGTTCTGATACAAAAGAACCACCTAACCAAGCAAGTCACCCATAGGAAGCAGTGTGCCAGAAATGCCGCTATGGAACTGTACGGCAAACCTGCAAGAACTGGGGCACAACGGGGGTGAGTTGCCAACTCGTGAATAGAAAGATATCTACAAGCAGAGATCGAATGTATGACCCATCCTAGGTCAATACGATCAGATATAAATAAACCTCAATATGAATAAAGCTGAAGCATGCTAAACTGGCAATGTAATCTCTACATGAGTGTAATGCCAAGTGCTCGTGCTAGTGCCTCAGGTAATAGCATGTCATGAATATGAGGTATGATCAATGTAATCAAATCTGCACACTCGTGGATCCCGTCCACTCGTCACCCACTGACAATAACCACCATGCATGTACATATCATGAATCATGTGCATGGGAAATAATATGAGGATATAACCACCCGTGTCCCTCGCGACACATCAAAATCATGGAACCAGGGTGCCCAGCATCGACAGCCGAAAACATCATGAAAACTGTGCCCAGCATCGGCACGTAAATCCTCATATATCGGGCTCCGTCAGTCCGGATCGGCCCGCGGGCTCTGTCTGCGGTATCGGCCCTCGGCCCCGGCAGTATGCCCAAAACATCTATCGACTCTGGTCGGTATCCTCCGGATAACCGCCAGGTCCAACCAATCACCGGTAGGTACTCGCCCGCCTCCAGGCTCAATCGGCAAAGCTCATCGATCATCTTGCCGAGGGGAACCATACCGGGTCCACCATGTACCCGCAATCGGCTCATCCACGCCTCGATTCGGGTTACACATATTGCTCTCAGCACCGAGAAAACACATGGTGGACGCACTGAAATATCATATCAAGGGTAACCGGGTTTTTAAAGAAATGACATATTCTCTTTTGAAATACCCTCGGTTCCCAAATCCAGAAATATCATAGAAACAACATATCTCAATGCGTACAGTCAAAGCATGATGTATGCGGCATGTAACAGTAATGCAAGCATATCAGTAAGTCATGCAACATGGAATAATAATGTGCACATGTCGAGAGAGACCGCTCTTTTAAAAGGAATCTGTTTTTAAAGAGTATCTTGCGGTTCCCAAATCCCCAATCAAGCTAGAATCATCTATATATGTTACAGGTATAAGTGTACAATATGCCATGCCAGAATCATATCATGAATGCAATAGTACTATAGTGTAGTGACATGGCAATTATCGGTGATGAGTGTGTGAGCCGGCAACAAGTGTACGTGGAACATATACATCATCGATAATGGTGCTGGTGTCCTAGCAGCATGACTGAATGTCACAACAATACAAGCGATGCAATGCAAATAGCAGGAATATGCGGAAACGAATGATCAACGCAAAAGTACAGAACCTGCCCCAATAGATATGTCATGCAACCTTGCCTTTTGAAATAAGACGAATCAGGGCTTTTGGTAAAGTAAGGGCTACGGTGTTTTAAAAAAAGATGCATCATTTGAAAATATCCGTATAACCCTTCTGCTTATCTTTAAAATATCCCCGATTCGTTAGTTTGAAATAGGTATGACTCGGTCCAGTCTAATGTCTACTAAGTAATCTAGACAGGAGGGGTAAGAAACCACCTAATCTGAGTCAAAATATATAGATATGATAGTCGGTGATCCCGCCTCAATAACATATCGTAAGATATCCTCGAGTCATGAGTGCGGATCTATCATCAATATCGGCTCGTACGGTAGATCGTCGTACGGCATCCCAATAGCTGGGTAGGGGTCAATATCACAGTACCTCATCACATATCAGGTATCACTATCATCAGATCGCATAATCTGGGGTACTACTCTAAGTCTAGTACAAATCGATACCATCTATAAAAATATGAATGCGGGTAAAGCACATGTCCAAAGGCCCGCTAAAACTATCATATCGCACCTCAAAGGAAAACTATGTCACATCGCCGATCTCACGGCCTCACATCAAGTATCATCTCAAACCACGTATCATCCTCAAATCCCGTATATAAACACATAGTCCCATACCTATGTGTAGATATACGCACCATCATATGCACTCTAATAAATGAAAGAATGAATGCAAGTATGTGTGTAAATGTATGTGTGAGTGCAACCACTACTCTAGGGTTCGCACTATACTAAACCAATATATTCTTATCATCAAAATATCATTATTACCATCAATAACCCTAAACAACACATAATAAATATTCGTGTGTATACGTATTCGTATACATCACCACGGACTGCGGGGGTGCTATACGCCATCCACCCGACTTCTCCCCGTAGATATAAATCTACTCACCTTGCTTCTCGTGTGCCAAAGCCGATGTCGCTATCTTCACCTCCTTTGCCTCAACATCACGCGGGGTACCTACAAGTATATCACAATGCTAAAGCACATGACAATCACATCGGAAACCAAAATAGCACACGCTACCCGCATAGGTAAAAACCCATCGACTCGCATGTAAACACAATCAAAATCCACTTGTCGTTGACGTCCAAACGCCACCCGACAGGAATGAATCACCAAATACCAAAATCCATGCTAAAACAAGTCCCAAATTATACACCAACATAGGAAAATCAACCCAGATTTCACCCTAGATGGAATCAGTCAAAACTAGACATACTCAGGGTCAAAACTAGAGGAAATGGGGGCATGCACAGAAAACGAGGCAATTCCTTAAAATACCTTATTTTAGAATTTTCCATAATTTTTCCCTATTTATCTGTATTTAATTATACCAGAATATTAAAATATTCATTAAATAATATTAAATTATAAAATTTCCCAAAAATCATATTTTATTATTTTGAAGACGTTACAATCTACCCCCCTTAAAGAAATTCGGTCCCCGAATTTAAATTTAAAACCCCAAATTCTAAAACATTTCGATACGAATTCCAAGTCGTCGGGGCTCCGAAATCATCAACACATAAAACGTCACAGCGCAATGCATGCGCATGAGTACTGAACAGATAACTCAAAAACAACGCTCCATCAAGCATCCCGCAATCATCGGAGTCAAGGTAAGGACACAATGTCAAATCCAATACAAAACCGATATGATATGGATCAGAACTACACATGCAGACATCCAATCTATACATGTGAATAGCTGATGAAAAAGCATGCCAAATCCTTTTTAAGTCGCTGTGCGATGCGCATAACACTGCACAGTGGCGGACGTTTTTCATAAGAAAGTAACTATATATGTATATATATATCCTTTGTTTAATAAGCACGTTCCGCCATTTTGAAAACAATCAGAAGGGTTTCCTTGTTTTTTTTTAAAACGTTTCGTGTCATATCGGACACGTAGGTATATACTGAGACTATAGCTCGCTCTTTGGAAATCCCTTCGATAACTATCGATGCATGCAAAAAAAAAAAAAAAATATCCAGGTACTGTCCTCTGACTAGTCCTGCTCAGTAAGAAAATAATATCCAATATCATAAAAATGTACTGTTCCAAAAGGAATAAATCTCAAAAATATACATAACCCACCCTGTGCATCTGGTGCGCACGGGAATCAAAATCCATATATGTGCTAAACAGATGCACATAACAGCATCTAGGTGCAACGGGTGTTCACGAAGCATCTGTCATAGGCAACGTGTGTGCCTGACAGCCAAAAATCCGGTGCATCTGACATGCACGGTGCATCTGACATGCACGAAGAAATCTCGATTTAGTGCATCGGGTGTGCACCAAAATCGTATCTCAAAACATGCGCCCAACATGCGCGGAAATCCAAATCGGTGCATCCATCGTGCACGAATGAAAATCTAAACCCTGCGCACTCAATATGCACGGAATCACAAAATCCAATAGCAACGTCGAATATGCGTAAGTCCAGTCAAAAGCACGGAGTGCAAGAATCCACATCAATATCACAATCAAAATCGACATACCGAAAGGCATCAAATCGAAGTCAGGTGCAATCGTAATGCACAAAATATAAATCCGGTGCAACAAAGGAACGAAATATAAATCTGATGCGATAAACGCAAGAAACATAAAACTGGTGCGACAAATGCACGAAGTATAGAACTGGTGCATCCCATCCACAAATTCCAAGCAATAACTCAAATACGTAAGCAGCAACACCAAGTGTATCCAGATATGAAGAAAATCATAAACGTGTGCAGCTGCGGGCACAAAACACATATCGATGCACTACAAGCACATATAAGCTATACCGAGTGCAAAATCAAAACACTAAAATTACATGAAACTCTGCTGGAAGCGTAAATCAAATCACCAGCATAAAATAGGCATGAAATCGCAATCAACAGCTCAAGAGTAATAACTATGTACAAGGTATAAATACCCAGTAGGTGCAACCATGGTGCACAAAATCAAATATCATGAAACTCAGTCATCAAGACTAAATCATGCGAATAGATCGCCCAAAATACCGAAATCCAAAGCAACGGATACGTGATAATCAAATCACAAAATCACAAATCATAATTACCGTCGTCGGTATATCCTTCTTCAGGGTCGAGAAGGTACCGGTACATCCGATGCTAGCGGCGCAAGATATCTACTTGCCTCTTACTCGCGGCTGGCGTCCTCTGCCTCTGGTTCCTGATCTTTCCTGTAGATTACCAACTCGCAATCCATCGGCTCATCGGCCCGGTCAGGTGTGCTGACAGGAACGATTCCGTTCTTGCACTTCCCTGGTCATTTCTCGGTCAATCCTCACGACCGCTCGTAAAGCAGCACATCTCTGGCGCCGACCTCGGGTCCCCTGAATGCATATCACACATCCGATCCTGGGTGCAACTCTTATTGCAGCAGTGTACTGGAAGGAATCCTACTCAAGGTCTCTTCTGATCTTGCCTAAGCCAAACTGTAAGGAGGCTGGTACTCTGGCGTAATCTTTTCTCGCTCTCTGGACCTCTGCGTCCTTAGTACAACATCTCCTCGGAAGCTGGTCGCATCTCTGCGCCACTGTATGCATGTCCGGCCTTTAATCTTAACGGGGTGTAGTAACAGCTCGTCTGCCTCTCGCACGAACTTCTTGTCCCGCTTGTCTGTATCATCGACCATTCGACGTCGCGTCTTTATCTGCACACTGCAATGTCCTCGGCTACGGTCCACCCGAAGTCTCTAACACGGACTCGAAATCACGAACTCAGTATCTTCATCACTCAGTAGAAGATATCTAGCCGAACACGTCCTCAGCGTGCATATCGCATCTCTGATGTCAGCGGAGTGGAACGTCATCTCGTCGAAATCTCGTGCAAACTCTTTACTCCACCTTGCTCCACTATCGACTGATTCGGACTCATCTCATCATGGCTACACAGACTGCGCTCCGACGGCTATGCTCGTATCTGGAGTCTCCCAAGCAGTGTCCCATCACATGATATCCGAATGACGTCGAATCATCCGATCGACTCGTCAGAACCTCATAATCCCCCAAGAGCTCACATCTCGGGTACAGTTTAATAGTATCGAGTACATGCCACAGCGTCGGTGGTCCAGCCGTAGAAGGGCAAATCCAAGCCTCACTAATGGCGCCGTGGAACCGCCGCAAACCCTAAGGTTCGAAGGCTTTCACACGGTCATTAAGTCGAGTTAGGGTTTCATTCTTCTAGAGGGTCCATAGAATCACCTGCATGTCTTTCCGTATACTTTAAACTTGGAAAATAGGTTCCTGACATTCGATCGTCTCAATCGACTCTCAACGAATCTGCGTGAAGTCGCCTCTAGCTGGAAACAATCTACTGATGACCTCGCATCGGGGTAAGCGAACTCACCACACGTCCTAGTCATTCATCCTCGGTGACTAGCGACTCACTATCATATCTCCAAGAACATGCTCATGCTGCAGTAGCTCCAATCATCTGGGCGATATCTCATCACTCGCAGCAACAACTGGCTCCTTCGTATATACGCTAAACAGCGCCTCAATCCTCCAGAAAAGGCGATACATAAGCGGTCATCTCTGAATCGGTCTGCTCTAGATCTGAGCAAGACTCTCCACACTGGAGATCTTCAACTCAGCTGGGCCCGCTCCGGCGCAAAAATCGGACGAATCACCTTCGTCTCTCAAATCGGGTAGACTAGCTATCATCTGTCGCATATCTGCCTGAAAGCTCCGGCAATCTCAGCTCGTAAGCTCCGAAAGCAACATCCTGTCAATCTCAGCAACAGCTGGTCCATCTGTCTGCACGGTAGGCGACATCATAATCTCTGAGGTACGCTGTACATCAACAGTCCTCTCTCAAGTGGCAGCTCTAACAATGACCCGATCATCCGGTGCAAGACTAAGCACTCGCCTCCACTAGAGGTCACACTCATCAATACCAACTCGAGACGTTCCCATGTCACCAGAAAACACAATGGTCGGCCCTCGTACCGGACGAGCTCGCCCTGACCGTAACCCTAGCAGCAGCCCAAACTGCGCTCAACCATGGCGACAGGAACCTCAATCGAGTATCGAAGAAAGCAGGTCAATGGCAAGAAAGAGAACAACAGATCCAAAGTGGATACATGATCATAAGAAGGAACGGCATCAATAAAGGTATGATCATGAAACTAATAGAATCGGGGATCTCAAATGGATGTATAATCATGGATATGAAGAGAATCACTGATCTCGAAAGTATGTACATCCTAAGGTTCCTTAAGCGGAGTGGCGTGTCGTAAGTATGCCGCGGAACATACCAACGGTACGTCACTCTACTTTAGTCACCTATTCCATCAACTAAGGGTCATCCTACGCGAAGAAAGTTCGGGTCTAATACCCCCTCGACCAAGTCTAAGTTCCGTAAGGTCAAGCCTAAGTTCCTTATATAGATAACGCTCTAGGCTCCACATAGTCAAACTTAGACTCGAACCAAGGTCAACCTAGCGCTCTGATACCAACTTTGTCACGACCCGAAAGAGCACGTGACTGGCCCTTGAACCATATGAAGTCTATAGGACCCCATCTGATCCAAGTAAGCCAAAAGCCCAGCAATCTAAAACCATTTAAAGAGTAAATAAGGAAAACTGTTTTTGAAAAGTAAGGAAATCATGTTTGGAAATCAAAGTTTTTAAATAACGAAGCCGAATATGCATTTTTTTAAAATGTGTAACCTTTCCTGAAAATTTCGGCAGAGTTTCCTTTGTAAAAACTGGCCCCGAACGGGGTACAACAAGAATAATATATATGAAATGATAAAAGGCATTCCCAAGCGGGAGCTAGCTCTTCGTCAATCGACGGTCACAACCACGCAAGCAATAATAATATACAACGCCAAGGGGCGAGGATCAAAACTGAAAAGAAACTCAAAAACAGCCAGAAAACTGCAATACTACAAGCGCGACTCTAAGGTCGAAACAATACAACACTGATTTCTAAGTCTGAAACAAACTACAAGTTTTGGTTGATGGAAATTCTAGATACAATGAATAATACAAATACAATAGCGGTTCTGATACAAAAGAACCACCTAACCAAGCAAGTCACCCATAGGAAGCAGTGTGCCAGAAATGCCGCTATGGAACTGTACGGCAAACCTGCAAGAACTGGGGCACAACGGGGGTGAGTTGCCAACTCGTGAATAGAAAGATATCTACAAGCAGAGATCGAATGTATGACCCATCCTAGGTCAATACGATCAGATATAAATAAACCTCAATATGAATAAAGCTGAAGCATGCTAAACTGGCAATGTAATCTCTACATGAGTGTAATGCCAAGTGCTCGTGCTAGTGCCTCAGGTAATAGCATGTCATGAATATGAGGTATGATCAATGTAATCAAATCTGCACACTCGTGGATCCCGTCCACTCGTCACCCACTGACAATAACCACCATGCATGTACATATCATGAATCATGTGCATGGGAAATAATATGAGGATATAACCACCCGTGTCCCTCGCGACACATCAAAATCATGGAACCAGGGTGCCCAGCATCGACACCCGAAAACATCATGAAAACTGTGCCCAGCATCGGCACGTAAATCCTCATATATCGGGCTCCGTCAGTCCGGATCGGCCCGCGGGCTCTGTCTGCGGTATCGGCCCTCGGCCCCGGCAGTATGCCCAAAACATCTATCGACTCTGGTCGGTATCCTCCGGATAACCGCCAGGTCCAACCAATCACCGGTAGGTACTCGCCCGCCTCCAGGCTCAATCGGCAAAGCTCATCGATCATCTTGCCGAGGGGAACCATACCGGGTCCACCATGTACCCGCAATCGGCTCATCCACGCCTCGATTCGGGTTACACATATTGCTCTCAGCACCGAGAAAACACATGGTGGACGCACTGAAATATCATATCAAGGGTAACCGGGTTTTTAAAGAAATGACATATTCTCTTTTGAAATACCCTCGGTTCCCAAATCCAGAAATATCATAGAAACAACATATCTCAATGCGTACAGTCAAAGCATGATGTATGCGGCATGTAACAGTAATGCAAGCATATCAGTAAGTCATGCAACATGGAATAATAATGTGCACATGTCGAGAGAGACCGCTCTTTTAAAAGGAATCTGTTTTTAAAGAGTATCTTGCGGTTCCCAAATCCCCAATCAAGCTAGAATCATCTATATATGTGTACAGGTATAAGTGTACAATATGCCATGCCAGAATCATATCATGAATGCAATAGTACTATAGTGTAGTGACATGGCAATTATCGGTGATGAGTGTGTGAGCCGGCAACAAGTGTACGTGGAACATATACATCATCGATAATGGTGCTGGTGTCCTAGCAGCATGACTGAATGTCACAACAATACAAGCGATGCAATGCAAATAGCAGGAATATGCGGAAACGAATGATCAACGCAAAAGTACAGAACCTGCCCCAATAGATATGTCATGCAACCTTGCCTTTTGAAATAAGACGAATCAGGGCTTTTGGTAAAGTAAGGGCTACGGTGTTTTAAAAAAAGATGCATCATTTGAAAATATCCGTATAACCCTTCTGCTTATCTTTAAAATATCCCCGATTCGTTAGTTTGAAATAGGTATGACTCGGTCCAGTCTAATGTCTACTAAGTAATCTAGACAGGAGGGGTAAGAAACCACCTAATCTGAGTCAAAATATATAGATATGATAGTCGGTGATCCCGCCTCAATAACATATCGTAAGATATCCTCGAGTCATGAGTGCGGATCTATCATCAATATCGGCTCGTACGGTAGATCGTCGTACGGCATCCCAATAGCTGGGTAGGGGTCAATATCACAGTACCTCATCACATATCAGGTATCACTATCATCAGATCGCATAATCTGGGGTACTACTCTAAGTCTAGTACAAATCGATACCATCTATAAAAATATGAATGCGGGTAAAGCACATGTCCAAAGGCCCGCTAAAACTATCATATCGCACCTCAAAGGCAAACTATGTCACATCGCCGATCTCACGGCCTCACATCAAGTATCATCTCAAACCACGTATCATCCTCAAATCCCGTATATAAACACATAGTCCCATACCTATGTGTAGATATACGCACCATCATATGCACTCTAATAAATGAAAGAATGAATGCAAGTATGTGTGTAAATGTATGTGTGAGTGCAACCACTACTCTAGGGTTCGCACTATACTAAACCAATATATTCTTATCATCAAAATATCATTATTACCATCAATAACCCTAAACAACACATAATAAATATTCGTGTGTATACGTATTCGTATACATCACCACGGACTGCGGGGGTGCTATACGCCATCCACCCGACTTCTCCCCGTAGATATAAATCTACTCACCTTGCTTCTCGTGTGCCAAAGCCGATGTCGCTATCTTCACCTCCTTTGCCTCAACATCACGCGGGGTACCTACAAGTATATCACAATGCTAAAGCACATGACAATCACATCGGAAACCAAAATAGCACACGCTACCCGCATAGGTAAAAACCCATCGACTCGCATGTAAACACAATCAAAATCCACTTGTCGTTGACGTCCAAACGCCACCCGACAGGAATGAATCACCAAATACCAAAATCCATGCTAAAACAAGTCCCAAATTATACACCAACATAGGAAAATCAACCCAGATTTCACCCTAGATGGAATCAGTCAAAACTAGACATACTCAGGGTCAAAACTAGAGGAAATGGGGGCATGCACAGAAAACGAGGCAATTCCTTAAAATACCTTATTTTAGAATTTTCCATAATTTTTCCCTATTTATCTGTATTTAATTATACCAGAATATTAAAATATTCATTAAATAATATTAAATTATAAAATTTCCCAAAAATCATATTTTATTATTTTGAAGACGTTACAACTATATATACCAAAATAACCCACATACAAGCAGAGACCCACACCCCAAACCCCAACCCAAATCTCCCCAATCTGGCCGCAATTTGCGGCCAGAATGCCCTTTTTGGCGGCCAGACTTGGGAATTGGGTCCCCAGGTTTGGTTGGTGCACTCCATACTCCCCATACATGCTTCAGTGATGCCTAGTTTTGTTCTGAAAAGTCTCGGGTAATAGCAGATTTCTACAGTGCCTAAAATCAGTTCAAATCACACATTTTGCACTAAAAATGGAACTTTAGGGTATTTTTGTGCAACCTGAAGTGCAACCTAGTTAAAATAGCTCTAATAACACTTAAAGGAGCTAACTAAACTATGAGAACACCAATCTAACATATACATCACAAATATCCTATAATATCACTAAAAATGCACCAAAAATGTTATTTTGCTAAACAATACAACAAGTCTAAGGAAAAGAAGTGCTAATGTGAATTAATACCTTCTAAGAACCTTGTAGAACCCCAAAGTCTCAGCTTTTCCCCTCGTGTATGCAGATTTGCCTTAATCACCCCAAAAAGCTCACTTTTACTAAGGTTTTGTGAAGAAAATGAGTTGATAAGTATAGGGTTTGTGTATGGATCAAAGGGGAATGAAAAGAGAAGAGAATATGGAGGAAAATGGGGGGTTGGCTGCTGGAAATTCTCCAGAATTTCTGAAGTGAGGAAAGAGAGAGAGGAGAGAAGGAAATGGGGTTCAAAAGTCAACATTTCACCTAACCACCATGCTCATTTGTTTAATTGAGTTTGAAATTATAAAAAGAGTTTTGTGAAAGGATTAAATGGTGGGGGAAAAATAAGTTTGCAACCATGCACAAGAATGGTTAACAAGTTAACAAAATCCTAAGTCTCAAAATGACTAAGTGTGTAAGGTGTACACTAGCACAAGAAAATCCCAATATGCAAACACTACTAAATATAACTAATAATCCTAGGAACACTTATATAATAACACGTACGATCACCAATTATCACGAAAGACATCAAACGGAAATTCAAAGTGTTACAATCTACCCCCCTTAAGGAAATTCGGTCCCCGAATTTAAAAATCTACCCAAACGCACCTTCAGAAAGATGGGGATACCTCTTCCTCATCTCGCTCTCGGTCTCCCAAGTGACCTCCTCCCTGCTCTGGCCACGCCAAAGTACCTTGACGGACGGTATCTCTTTCGACCTCAATTTCTTCACTTGTCGATCCAAGATCATCACCGGCTGCTCTGCATAGGAAAGATCGCGCTCCAGCTGGATCGTCGGGTGCTGAATCGCATGCGAAGGATCATGAAGATATCGGCGGAGCATCGAAACGTGAAATACGGGGTGCACGTCTGGAAAACTGGGCGGAAGGGCTAAACGATACGCAACTGCACCAATACGCTCAAGGATCTCGAAGGGGCCTACGTATCTGGGACTAAGCTTCCCCTTCCTTCCAAATCTCATCACGCCCTTCATTGGGGAGACCCTCAAGAAAACATGATCACCAACAGAAAACTCAAGTCTGCGTCGACGACGGTCCGCATAAGATTTCTGCCTACTCTGGGCTGCTCTCATCCTATCGCGAATCAACTGGATCTTCGCTGTCGTCTCCTCAACGATCTGTGGCCCTAAAATACTGCTCTCACTGAGCTCTGTCCAACAAGTAGGCGACCTGCATTTTCTCCGATAAAGAGCCTCAAACGGTGCCATCTGAATGGTCTCCTGGTAGCTGTTGTTGTAGGAGAACTCTACTAAGGGCAAATGATGATCCCAGCTACCTCCGAAGTCTAATACGCATGCTCTGAGCATGTCCTCGAGAGTCTGAATAGTCTGCTCTGACTGTCCGTCGGTCTGCGGATGGAATGCTGTGCTGAAACTCAAGCGAGTGCCCAAAGCCTCCTGAAGCCTCTGCCATAGCCGGCTGGTAAACTGGGTGCCTCTATCGGACACGATGCATGTCGGAACTCCGTGCAGTCGCACAATCTGATCAATGTAAACCTGGGCATACTGAGTAAATCCGAAAGTCGTCTTCACCGGTAGGAAGTGAGCCGCTTTAGTCAAACGATCCACGATCACCCAGATGGAGTCATACCCTCGACTAGTCCTGGGTAGACCCACAATGAAATCCATAGATATCCGTTCCTATTTCCACTCCGGAATGGGTAATGGTTGTAGCCATCCGGCGGGCCTCTGGTGCTCAGCCTTGACTTGCTGACAAGTCAGGCATCTCGACACAAAATCTGCAATATCCCTCTTCATACCGTCCCACCAGTAAACATCTCTCAGATCGTGGTACATCTTGGTGGAACCGGGATGAACACTATATACCGATCGATGTGCATCCTCAAGAATCTCGCGCCGCAATCCCTCAGCATCCGATACGCACAGTCTAGCCCCAAATCGTAGTATCCCCTGATCGTCGATCACGAACTCCGAAAATCTTCCATGTCCCATCTGTGTCCTGATCTCTGAACAGCGGTCATCACCGTGCTGTGCCTCGTATATACGGTCAAGCAATTGTGGGCGTGCACGAACATGCGCAATCTGTCCCCCGATCGGCGTAAACTCAAACTGTACCCGGCTGTCGCATAAGATCTGCCAATCTGCCGATGACTGCCTCTGCACTGCGCTCAAACAAGATAGACTACCCCCGGGCCTCCTGCTCAACGCATCTGCCACTACATTCGCCTTGCCCGGGTGATACAAGATCTCACAATCGTAGTCCTTCACCAACTCCATCCATCGGCGCTGTCTAAGGTTCAAGTCTCGCTGCTGAAATATGTAGTTTAAGCTCTTGTGGTCGGTGAATATCTGGCACGACTCTCCATACAGATAATGTCGCCAGATCTTGAGTGCAAAGACCACTGCAGCCATCTCCAGATCATGAGTAGGGTAATTCTGTTCATGTTTCTTTAATTGCCGTGAAGCATACGCAATCACCCTGTCATGCTGCATCAAAACGCATCCCAGCTCCACTCGTGAAGCATCGCAGTAGACCGCAAATCCGCCTGATCCTGAAGGCAATGATAGCACTGGTGTCGTAGTCAGTAGAGCCCGTAACCGCTGGAAACTGTGCTCACACTCCTCCGTCCAATCAAAGTGAACTCCCTTCCGGGTCAACCCGGTCAACGGTGTAGCAATGCGGGAGAAGTCCTGCACAAATCGCCTGTAATAACCTGCCAGCCCTAGAAAGCTGCGAACCTCCGTCACTGACGTGGGTCTAGGCCAACTCCGAACCGCCTCTATCTTTCTCGGGTCGACACATATACCATCTCGTGTAATCACGTGGCCCAAGAAGTCTACGCTGTCTAGCCAGAAGGCACACTTGGAGAATTTGGCGAAAAGCTGATGCTCCCTCAAGGTCTGCAGTGAAATCCGCAGGTGCTGCTCGTGTTCCTCTCTACTCCGAGAATACACCAAGATATCGTCAATAAACACTATAATGAACAGATCAAGATACAGCCAAAAAATACGGTTCATCATGTCCATAAATGCTGCTGGCGCGTTGGTGAGTCCGAACGACATCACCAAAAACTCATAATGGCCGTAACGTGTGCGGAAAGCTGTCCTAGGAATGTCCTCCTGTCGAACCCGCAGCTGATGGTAGCCTGATCGCAAATCGATCCTCGAAAAGTATCCTGCCCCCTGAAGCTGGTCGAACAAATCGTCGATGTGTGGCAAAGGATATCGATTCCGCACTGTCACCTTGTTCAGCTGGCGGTAGTCAATACACAAACGCATGCTGCCGTCCTTCTTCTTGACGAACAGGACTGGAGCACCCCAAGGAGAAACACTGGGTCGAATAAGTCCCTTATCCAGCAAGTCCTGCAACTGACCCTTCAACTCTCTATGTTCCGCCGGGGCCATCCGATAAGGCGGTACAGAAATAGGCCCCGTGCCAGGAACCAAATCAATGCAGAAAGAAATATCACGCTCGGGCGGTAGCCCAGGAAGCTCGTCAGGGAACACATCAGGGAACTCGCTAACCACCGGAACCTGATCCAGAGGAACCTCTGTAGCTCTAGTATCGCAAACATATGCGAGAAATCCCTGACATCCCTTCCGTAAAAGCTGTCCAGCGCGAACAGAAGAAATCACACAGTGAGGGGTGGCACTACGGTCCCCCAACACAACAACAACCGACTCGCCGGGAAAACAAAATCGAACTGTCTTCTCGCGGCAGTCAACAGAAGCATAGCACGTGGCTAACCAATCCATGCCCAAAAGGACGTCGAAGTCCAACACCTCAAGAAGGATCAAATCGACCGGCAACTCTCTATCGCCGATACGGACGGTACAGGATCGGAACACGTGCCTAGCAACAAACGACTCTCCCACAGGAGTAGTCACAACAAGCGGCTGGTCAAGCAAACCGGACTCTCTACCCAAACTCGGCACAAAGTGTGTGGATACGTACGAGTGCGTGGATCCGGGATCGAATAACACGTGTGCATCAACCGAACATACAGAAAGGATACTTGAGACCACCGCATTGGACGCCTGCGCGTCCTGATGCGTCAAAGCAAAAACTCGTGCCTGTCCTCCACCTGCAACTAACTGTCCTCTGCCGGCTGCTGGCCGTCCTCTACCTCGGCCACCTCGTCCTCTATGAACGAATCCTCCGCGACCACGACCTCTCTGTGCAGGCGTCTGATGCGGAGTAACAGTAGGTACTATCGGCAATGCCGTCTGGGGTGGTGAAGGTGGTAATGTAATATACGGTGCTGCCGCCCCGCTCCGGGGTACCTCAGGACAATCTCGCACACGATGATACGAACTCCCGCAACGGTAACATCCCGATGACGGTCTCTGGCCCTCCTGGGAATAGGAGCTAAACAATCGGCCTCGTCTCGAATCTCTGCCACCTGCAAGGTGCCTGTCACGACGCCGGAACGGTCGTCTCTGCACTGACGTATCTGCACGAACACTCTTCGGCCCTGGAACTGCCGAAGTCTCAGCAAGGCGATCCTCAACTAATAACGCTGCATCTACTGCTGCTGCGTATGTCTCGTAATGCTGCGCGCTGATAGCAAGGAATAGTGGTGTAAGCAAGCCTCGGACAAATCTCTTAACTCGCAACTCCTCAGTAGCCACTAGGTACGGGGCATAGATAGCTAGCTCTGTGAACAGCACATCGTACTCTGCCACTGACATCCCTGGTGTCTGGCGCAAGGACTCAAATCTGCGTGCTCGGGCATCCTTCACACTCTGAGGAAGGAAACGGGCAAGGAATAACGCTACAAACTCGGTCCAGGTCATAGGAGGAAGACCTGCTGCTCTGCCCTTCTCAACTGAATCACACCACTTCTGTGCAAGACCTTCTAAGCGAAAGCTCGCTAACTCGACCCATCTCGCATCCGCGCATCTAAGTGAACGACATATACGGGCCATCTTATCAAGGAAGGACTGGGGGTCCTCGGCTGTATCGGTGCCTGTGAAAACCGGAGGTTTTAGCCTCATAAATTCTGACAGCGATACTGTAATAACCTCTGTAGTCGCAGGTGCAACTGCCTGAACTGTGGGTACCACCGCGATCTCCGCAACGGGTGGAACTATCTCTGGTCGCTGCGCTCGAAGTGTCTCAACTAGAGATCCCATCATCTGGCGCATCTCCTGCATACTGGATCCCATCGTCTGGCGCATCTCCTGCACACCAGCCCCTAACATAGCAATCTGATCTGTCACGGCAGGAACAGCCTGCTCGGGCACAACCGGTGTACTACCCGGATCAGTCCTCGTCTCGGACGAGTCAACTCGAATCTCGGCCCTCGCGGCCGCTCTCTGCGCCCTCGTAGTCTTTGGCGGCATATTGGCTGAAAGGAACAATAGGATTCGATAAGGATACGGAAATCGAATCGCGAGAATGTAAATACTCAAGAAGGAAATTTATATCAACAAGTCCTAAGGTCGCGTAGGCGGAGTACCGTGTCGTAAGTATGCCGCGGAACATACACACGCTACGCTACCCTGCTGCAGCTACCTACTCCATCATACCAGGGTCATCCTACACTCCGAAAGGTAAAACCTACGCTCTGATACCAACTTTGTCATGACCCGAAGTTTGGCCCGTGACCGGCACTTAACCACGCAACGTCTATAGGCGTAACGTGACTAAGGGAACCGGAAACCCAGAAATCAAACCAGTGAAAGTATAGAGTGTGGTAAGAATTAAATGAAAGCACCAACTAACATGATAAGAAATCTAAGTAAACAATCTCCAAGATAACAATATACGACGCCGTAGCGAAGCTCAAGATCCACAAGTGGGAACATCACAGATAGAATAAAACTGCATAAGAAAAGTCGGCTCATAACGAGCACGACACCAGAATACAAATAAAGTACAACATCGTCCTCACACTGTCTCTAAGTCAAATACATACATGGTAGATGGAGAATACTAGATACAACAATGTACATACAGAAAGATAAACAGATACCGCACAAAACCCACCTATCAGCAAAAGAGCTAGTACACCAACTATGGGGGTATCTGTGTCAAAAGATGCAACCGCAGCCTGCCGCGACTACTCCGAAGGGCAACCTGCAAACACTGTGGCACAACGGGGGTGAGTTGCCAACTCGTGAATAGAGATAACATATAAAGGTAATCGCGAGCATGCATGTACTACGCTACTCTATCATATGCCAACAGATGATATCAATAGGTGATAAGCAGTATGTGCAATAATCATGCAAATGCTCTATCAGGTAATGTAATCTACAGGATGAGGTACAATGCTGTATCAGGTAATGTAACTACAGGATGAGGTACAATAGTAAATGCTGAGCAGGGGCAATATAGTATCTACACGGAATGTCAACGTGGAATATATAATCGGTGTCCCTCAATGCACCCAGATCCCCCAAATAGCTCAGGCGCCGGCACTCTCATCGGCCCTCAAATCCTGTACATCTCTGAGAATTCCGAGTGCCCAACATCGGCACCCAAATATCATAAATACTCGCGTCCAGCATCGACACGCAAATCCTCATCCATCGGGCCCCGTCAGTCCGGGTCAGCCCACGGGCTCCGTCTGCGGTATCGGCCCTCGGCCCCGGCAGTACGGATCACCCCACATCCATCTATAGACTCTGATCAGTACACTCCGGATAACTGTCAGGTCCAACCAATCACCGGTAGGTAGTAGTCCCTCTGCCAGGCTCACCGTCTACTGCACAGCGAAACCGTTCTCGCCCCGGGGTACCATACCGGGTCCACCATGTACCCGTAATCGGCCTCAACCGCCTCCTCGATTCGGGTTCCCATATATCACTCTAGCACCGAGAAAACACATGGTGGACGCACCGAAATATCATATCAAGGGAACCGGGTTTTTAAATGATTACTTATTGAAATGGCCAAGGTTCCCAAATCCAGAAATCACATATAATCCAAACAAAATACAAGTCAATGATCCGATATGAAATGTGCGTCAAATGTAAATATCCAGTCAAATTACACATAGATAAGCTACAATGCAATGATCCGTTGTGATATGTGTAGCAGGTATGAATATCAAGTCATGTCACATATAATGAGCTACAATGAAATGATCCGATGTGATATGTGTAGCAGGTATGAATATCAAGTCATGTCACATATAATGAGCTACAATGAAATGATCCGATGTGATATGTGTAGCAGGTATGAATATCAAGTCATGTCACATATAATGAGCTACAATGAAATGATCCGATATGATATAGGCATCAAGTATGAATATCTAGTCATGTCACATATAATGAGCTACAATGAAATGATCCGATGTGACATAGGCATCAAGTATGAATATCTAGTCATGTCACATATAGATAAGCTATAATGCAATGATCCGATGTGACATAGGCATCAAGTATGAATATCTAGTCATGTCACATATAGATAAGCTATAATGCAATGATCCGATGTGATATATGATTCCTACGTGTCATGGCAATTACTAACGGTGTGTGTGTAACATACAGGATAGTGCTCGTGCACATGGACCGTTAGTAATGGTGCGGTGTTCTATCAATTCTAAATTATATCTGTGTAGTAGGGAATGCAATACGCACAAAATAGTAACCATGAACATGCAATATATATATATGGAACACTATAAGTTCCCATCAGCCCTGACGTAGAACGCCATGCGGGCGATATCCCCGTAGATGTGAAATCTACTCACCGCAGTCCCTCGCTAGGTGTAGCCAACAACCTGCTTCCCTTTCTTCATTGCGTCCGCCGTACTCGCCTGCGAACCTAGGATTACACAATATATCATATGTAAGCTCGAAATCACACAAACGCGACATTAAAGCTAAACTAGTAACTCGTGTCGCGAACCAAGCGCGCGTGTGCGCGATACGCTAAAACGTGTGGTTACGCGTCTGAAATCACTCCGACGTGTCGCGATACGCAGAAACCCAAAACCCACACACATGTATCACGCGTGTCGCGAAAGGTTGAAAATACGGGAAAAATAGGTATTCAGCTCCAGATTTTGATACAGGAAAGATATAGAAAAACTATATATACCAAAATAACCCACATACAAGCAGAGACCCACACCCCAAACCCCAACCCAAATCTCCCCAATCTGGCCGCAATTTGCGGCCAGAATGCCCTTTTTGGCGGCCAGACTTGGGAATTGGGTCCCCAGGTTTGGTTGGTGCACTCCATACTCCCCATACATGCTTCAGTGATGCCTAGTTTTGTTCTGAAAAGTCCCGGGTAATAGCAGATTTCTACAGTGCCTAAAATCAGTTCAAATCACACATTTTGCACTAAAAATGGAACTTTAGGGTATTTTTATGCAACCTGAAGTGCAACCTAGTTAAAATAGCTCTAATAACACTTAAAGGAGCTAACTAAACTATGAGAACACCAATCTAACATATACATCACAAATATCCAATAATATCACTAAAAATGCACCAAAAATGTGATTTTGCTAAACAATACAACAAGTCTAAGGAAAAGAAGTGCTAATGTGAATTAATACCTTCTAAGAACCTTGTAGAACCCCAAAGTATCAGCTTTTCCCCTCGTGTATGCAGATTTGCCTTAATCACCCCAAAAAGCTCATTTTTACTAAGGTTTTGTGAAGAAAATGTGTTGATAAGTATAGGGTTTGTGTATGGATCAAAGGGGAATGAAAAGAGAAGAGAATATGGAGGAAAATGGAGGGTTGGCTGCTGGAAATTCTTCAGAATTTCTGAAGTGAGGAAAGAGAGAGAGGAGAGAAGGAAATGGGGTTCAAAAGTCAACATTTCACCTAACCACCATGCTCATTTGTTTAATTGAGTTTGAAATTATAAAAAGAGTTTTGTGAAAGGATTAAATGGTGGGGGAAAAATAAGTTTGCAACCATGCACAAGAATGGTTAACAAGTTAACAAAATCCTATGTCTCAAAATGACTAAGTGTGTAAGGTGTACACTAGCACAAGAAAATCCCAATATGCAAACACTACTAAATATAACTAATAATCCTAGGAACACTTATATAATAACACGTACGATCACCAATTATCACGAAAGACATCAAACGGAAATTCAAAGTGTTACAGTTACAGTCGTGAATCTGGAAGAGGCATTACTAGGAATACCAGGATACCCCATCGAAACATTTCAATGTTTCAGTTTCACTGTGTACTGTTAAAAGAGAACTGATTTCCTAATCAGACACTTGCTCCAGGGTATGTATTTACCAGGTACGGTTCTCACATCTGTATGGTTTTACAGATGATGAGTGGGAATAAGTTATTGGGAATTGGGTGATTATCCTCATTATATCGGGATTCGTTGTAATCGGTGATATTTGAGGAAATCACCTGGGCTGTTTGCCGGTTGGCGAATATTTGGTTTTGAATATCCGCAGTTATGCACCAATTTCAAATTAATATATCTGTACGTCTATTTTCATAGAGTGAGATATACCTTTTTGAAATTATGTCTACGACATTTACCTATATCAGTGGATGGTTAGGTAAGGAGCATTAAACAGCGGTGTAATTCTTCTTAACCATAAGTACAGTTTTCAACCTGCGACACACAGTGAATGAGTTATCAAACTCAAGGGACTTATACAGAGTATTATATGTTGTCCAGGGTCCATCAGGACAGAGGGGTTGGTCCTCGTACTATATTCGGTTTACTTATGACTTCTCTAGTTTGTAGACAATTGTTTCGTGGAAACACAGGGTCCGAATTTGGAGAAGTTATAGGTATTTGAATAGAGTAGAGAACCAGGTGTAGCAAGTATCGGGATTCTTCAAAGTGATCGAAGATGTAGATACTTGTATATGGTATTCAGTTGATAGTAGTGATTAAGAGAACTTGCTTCTTTTTCAGGTTACTCATAATTGGAAGCATTCCTAAGTTGAGTAACGCTGATCGGCCTCCTTCCATTTAGTTGACATGCACTGGAGACAGTTGCATGATTTGAATCTGGTTCAATTAAATCAGTGCCTCTGGTCCTATATGGGATATAGAACAGTTCGTATCTTAACGATGTTAAGGTACGGGGAGTTGTCCGGCTTATGCTTAAAACCAGACACTGGACAACTCAAGGCACGTTTCTGTAATGGCTGTTTGTGGGTTGACCCAGGCTATGACGCGGGTTGATTTTCTACCATCTGGATGAACAATAGAAATATTGTTCTAGACTCGCCACAGTTTTAATAAAAATGGATTTTTTTCAGAAAACAGTAGTGGGAGTATGGTAGAACTGGAAGTGATTCCAGAACCACAAACGATTACTGAAGATTTGATAAGGAACCTAAAGATTCAATCTGATTTGACATTCCATTGGCCACTCCGCAGATACGGTGGGTAACTTCAGGCACCCGAGAGGTACTACGGTAGCCTCAAGGACGGTGACAGGGAAGTTCTTGTTTACCCACAATTACCATTGCTGTTGTTCCAGGGTGCGAGACCCGGCGGGAGGATGAGTATAGCGTCGTTCTAAACTAGTTTTAGAAGTGTACGTGTATATGACTCTGCCAGAGGGTTGTCGTAGTCAGTGGGAGCAGCGGAAGCATTGGTGGACAGGTAGCTTATGTCTAGTTATAGACTAAAGCAGATGTAGCGGAGATAGATCATCTACTTCTGACGTGACAGTCATGGGTTTGACTTCATCAGAATAGGGGATGGATCTGTTGAGAAGGTAGTAGGGTGTGATGTCATGGTATTTGGATGACATACACAGAGTAGGAAAAGAAACTCCTATACTACAATCGGTTATACTTTGGTCGTCACACAGTGGTTTTCTCCACACAGGACTTGGATATTATATCAGACATACTGGTTACTAGATCTATGGTTTTAGATCTAGATTTGGGTGGTTTCCCAATCAGGGTACTTAGACAGCATTCTAAGAGTATTTAGAATGGACGACTCCTGGCACGGTAGTGTACCTGCAGGTGATGGAGTCACCCTCTCTAAAGGTGTCTTACAGACTGAAGGGGAGAGGGACGTGCATGATTGGCAGATCACTTGCTCAGGCAATTGAGTCAATCATGAGATGTCAAGTACCACACCAGATGTTGTTCTTGCACTAGATGCAATAAGTTTACATTAATCCAATCCTGGAGAAACAGTCGGAAGCAGTTGTTCTAAGGATATGATAACGACAGCCTCATTCAGGAAACAGTTATCATTCCAGGCTTCCAAGGTGACCTGGACGACAGGGAGGTTGTCAGAGTTATAGTTTTTCCTTCTGATGAGGGGGCAGTTTTTTGGACAGGTGGTCCAAGGCAATACTGAGGGAGGCATGGCGCAGGATACTGATTAAGTTCAGTTGACGATACAGTCTAAGAAGTTTGGATTTGGTGTTCATTTATGAACTAGGTCCCATCAGACATCCAGACACATTCTAAGACAGGTATTGCTCATTTCGGGAGATGGTTTTCTCCGCGAACTTGAGATTTAGAGAGACATAGAAAGGAACAACAAAGCAGATTCACTCACTGAGGCTATTCCTCGAACGCAATAGTTTCGCAAACGGGCTTTGTGAGACTGACTAGTAGAGGAGTTGGGTGTTCGGTATCACACGGGCTGCGAGTATGCGACATTGCAATAATTAGCCTTGAGTGCAAGTGGGAGATTGTTGGAGATAGTGCCCTCAGATTCAATTATTAGGTCACAGGTACGTGATTGTAATGATTGATGGAGGACCTATCCCGGTAGGACAGTCTTACTCGAGATGATAGTATGCTATCTGGTTTACCTTTATCATCGTGTACTGTTTTAAGTGACCTGACACGTCGCTATTACACGTTGATAGAGCCCCTAGGATTCTTGCTTGACCACCAGCAGTATGAGGGCGATCATATAAGTGGGAGCTGGGGGTCTATAAGCATATCCTTAAAAAGGTCCCTAGTCGTGAGAGTTTCGAGACAGGGCATCGATTCTCCATAGTAGACTAGTGTATACAGTCGAGACCCCGACGAGGGGCGGTGGCCGGTCTCACAAGCCACTGGTGTCAGTTGGATCACCTAAGATGTATACAGGTGCTCATTGGGTTATGAGTACACCGGACAGGACTCGCCGGGAACATGCTAGTTGGTCATATACCAGACGTCAGATGGCAATTCCCTGGTGACATGTGTGCAGGTTAGTTCATCGACCTGGGGATCGTCATTTGTCTCGTGTGAGTTCCCACTGTACTTTGATTACTACCCTACCACGGCTCAAAGGAGTCGTGCAAACAGGTTTTAGTTGGGTACAGTCCCGTGCCACATGGAGGCAGTGAGCGTATCTTCAGGGGTTCGTCTCTCCCGGTATTGGGGGTGAGGTCGTGCTGTGTCTAGGAGAGCCATTACACGAAGCCCTCGGCCGAGGCAAGGAGATTTACTGGTAGGTATTCCAGTAGTATCTCATGGTGTTCTGGGCTACACTCCGACACGACTTGTACCGCTTTTGGGGGTCTGACTTTTACCAACCCCCTAGGCCCGCCATGCGATGCTCATAGACGAACGGACCGGACTGTACGGATATTGTCACTGACAGGCTCAGTAGGGAGTCAGGCTGAGTTCGCTCGCAGACGTCCCTTTTGGTCAATACCTGGTAGCCCGTTATGTATTGGCTTATACCTCTAACGTGCTAGTGGTTAAATCCACAACCAAGGTGTTGATGAGTCTTTAGAGTCCCCCACATTCAGTTACTCAAGTTTTCGGGCGAAAGGTTGTAGAGGCCGTATGGAGATATGGCAAGGTCCGATCAGATACGTGCGGTATTGCACGGATCAGGATCGGACAGTTTGTACTATAGGCCGTATGGATATATGGCAGGGTTCGATCAGATACGTGCGGTATTGCACAGATCAGGATCGAACAGATTTTTCTGGCCGGCTTTGGTTTAAGCCGGATCCTAGTATAGTACAGTGTAGACTTTGTCTCACTGCATTTGTATTTCGGTCGGAATACAAATGCGGGTGTGTATGCACAGTATCGGGGTTTTCCTGTAATTTATTACGGGACCAGTTTTCTGGAGTTGCCAGTTTGCTTTCCGTTTCGGCCAATTTCCTTTGTATCGTTCATTGGCCGAAGATTGGTGGAGGAGGGCTTATTTGCATTGTTGCAAATAAGCTTTTGTGGAAGGGGGTCTTTGCATGTTTCCTTGTATCATGATGGTGCACCATTCTTTTGACCTTGACTTCTATCTTCAGGATGGCATGACTTTTGGAAGTGATCATTAGCTTGTTGGAGTGTTGGATTTGGTGCTATCATGGTTGTTGGTGAGTAGTTGAGAGTGGGTGTGATTGTGACCATATTCTTTTCATGATTTCTTTTTGCATGATAGTCTTCCCACACTCTTCTTTTTTGGATGGCACTCTCATTTTCTCTCCTCTAAAATAGCATGGCCGGCCATGAGAGAGCATGGGCTGTCCCATATTTTTGGTGGGGAAATTTTGTTCATTAGGCTTCATAAAATCCCCACATCTTCATCTCAAGAGTTGAGTTCTTAACCTCCACCAAAATGGCAACCTCCATGAACCCCAAAGTGAGACTTGAGGACTACATATTCTACAGCGAACCTTGGGCACGTCGAGTAGCCGGCTTCGTGCCCGAGTTGCCTCGGCATAGAGGTGGCAGCCCGTAAAAGAAGTAGGCGATGTGGTGCGCTTCCGGCGACGAGGAGGAGACAGGACATTCCGCAGGAGATCGGGACGATGACGAGAAGACCGGAGGACTTGGATCGTCGGTATATCTCTATTCCCTTTCTTGTAGATAGCTAGGACTAATTAATGGTTCGATCCGGGTATTAGTGCGCGGCGGTTTGCCAGTTCAAGAAAAATTTAAGTTTATCACCGCTTCCGCATTTGGCCGTCGGATTGACGGCCGGGGCGCCGCCGTGCACTTACAAGTAATATGTAGTAACTACGCCAATAAGGATATGAAGATATAGATATGCAACTATCATAAGGGTACACAACGGTACTACCACTATATGAATATGTGCATAAGGTAGATAAGGGTGAGATATAGGGTGGAATATGTCATTTCCATGGAAACCTGACATCGTGGTAGGATCACAATCCATCAAGACACTCACATCCCAAACATCAAATTGGCCCCCAAACTGGGCTCTCACATCACATAGATCTCACATCACCTCAAGTACAAAATCGAATACCTCTCCTACGTCTCGAATGTACAAATCGACCATATCTTCCATATCCAATAACAAATCTCAATGAATCACCTAATAACCCAAGTCCAATCTCAAGTAATCTCTAACATCCTAAACATATATATGTACAGAAATAAATATGATGGGGGCAATACACATATATTAGCGTCCCATTCCACTAATATTGGTGTAAAGGTATATATAACAACGGCTAAATCCCCTGTTATATATACAAAAGGTATTAAAAGAAATATCATGACAACAGTGTGCCAAGCATCGACACAGAAATCCTGTATATCGGGCTCCGTCAGTCCGGATCGGCCCACGGGGTCCGTCTGCGGTGTCGGCCCTCGGCCCCGGCAGTACAGATCATCCCGCATCCATCTCTTGACTCTGGCCAGTATCCTCCGGACAACTGCCAGGTCCAACCAATCACCGGTAGGTACTCGCCCGCCTCCAGGCTCAATCGGCAAACCCATCGATCTTCTTGCCGAGGGGAACTATACCGGGCCCCACCATGTACTCTCATACGGCAACCACACCTCGTATGGAGCATATAATCAGCACCGATAAAACTCATGGTGGACGCGCAAATATCATATCTAGGAAACCGGGTTGTTCCATGTATGCATAATTTCATGAACTCCCGCGGTTCCCAAATCCCGAAAACATCATATAAAATCCAAATAAACAATACGATATATCTGAAATGCGAGCATATGAATGAGAATATATAGCTGAAACCAGATGTATGCAAAACCAATAAGGTACAGCTAAGTAACATCAGTAAGGGTAAATATGTAACTGCAACTGAATATGTGTGTAACATACAGGTGTAGCGATGCATAGGTATCTACCTATAGGAACTGGTGTCGTATACCCCTCCGGGGTATAAGAAGAATATCTTAAAGGTATACCTGTAGCTATATCGCAAGGTGTATATGTATCTATCACTAAAGGTATGATACACTATAGGTATACCGGTAAGCTAGATGTCAAGTATGACAAGCAATAGAATCTATAAGGGGTTGTGTGTGACATGGCAATTATTGACGGTGTGTGTGTAGCATACAATCCGTGCTCGTGCAACATGAACCGTCAATAATATGTGCAGTATCCTACGGCTGCTAGTCACAGTATAACAATATCAAGGAAATAAAGTAAATGCGCAATTCTATAATGACGTAGAATGTGCGACAGGTATTTGAATCCTAGCCCAGACGCATAACGCCATGCGGGCGATTCCCCTGTAGATGTTAAATCTACTCACCTACACTCCACGCTAGGTGAATCCTACCATCTGCTCCCCCTGTAGCCGTGTCCGTAGTCTCTGTCTGCAAACCTGCAAATAAGACATGGAAATCACATATAAGCCAAATATTCCGCGAAACGCGATATCGAATCGAAACGAGAAACTCGCGTCGCAAACTAAATGCGCGTGTGCACGATACGCTGAAATGTGTGTGTACGCGTCTAAAACCATCGCGACACGCCGCGATACGCTGGATCACAGAACCCACTCACATATCGCGCGTATCGCGCAAACACAACGGACACCAAAAACGATATATGATCCCATATTTTCCTACAGGCCAAATATTACAAAACTAGACATGCCAAAACACTACACTACACCGCAGAGAACCCTACACAAGACCCCAACACCCCAATCCCCGTCTTGGCCACAATTTGCGGCCAATATGAATAAATTGGCGGCCAGGTTAGGGAAGGGTGGGTTCGTGCTCTGGTGGTGTGATCTAAACTTAGGTATCATGTCCCAGTTTCCTCAATTTTGACCTGAAGGCATCGGGTCCATAGCAGATTACAAAAGTCACAAATATCGCTTTAAAACACCAATTTTGCACAATTCACAAACCCTATGGCATTTTAGTGTAATCTGGGGATTTCTCAGTTGAAGTGGCCCTATTAGCACTTAAATGAACTAGGGTAGCTAACACAATCAATAATTTCCCAAAATTCCACTTAAACACCATAATCTAGCACTAAATCGACAATTTAACACAAACCGACGCTAATTAACACATAAGCAAGCAATAAGGGGAATTGGGTTTAAGAGTTATACCCTAAAGACCCCCAAGAAGCAGGTGAAGAAGTGGAAGGAGCTGCTGCAAGTTGCTGGAGCCCCTGTTGCTGCTGTTGCGGCCTGCTGCTCCTGCTGCTGCTGATGATAATGATGAAGTTGCTGTTGCTGCCGTTGCTGCCTCTGTTGTTGTTGTTGTTGTTGTCTCTGTTGTTGCTGCTGCTTCTGCTGCTGCTTCTCTCTCTCTCTCTAGGTGTGAGTGTGTGTGTGAGAGAAATGAGAGATATGAGAGTGAGAGGTGAGAATGAGAGAAAGACCAACAACCCCTCCCATTCTCTTTCTCTTTCCTCATAATGAAGCATGGCTCATACCATCAAGCCCATGCTTCTCTCTCTCTCAAAGTCAACACTCAAACCAAAACTAAAACCTTTTCCAAATTCATTTTCCACTTTAAAACCATCATGAATAAATACAACCATACATACTATTAACCCAAAAGCACCTAAACAATAATTATTAACTTAAGACAATGGTTAGCTAACCATGATTGCTAATCATGTTTAACCCCAAAAACAACCCTAGTTATCATGCACAAGTGTGTGCAAGCCTAATAAAATTCCAATAAAATACACAATAAATAGGATAAAATATTTAAAACTTAATTTGGTAAACTTTTATTAAAAACCATACTTTAAAAAAATATAATTAGCTACAAACACATTCTAAGGTGTTACATGTATCACATTCCCGGTAAATAGAAAATGTTAAACTTTCCGATCGAACAATCGAACACCCAAGTTTTCCTGATACAGCTCAACACATGAAATAAGTTTAAAAACATTCAGTTCATGCCTTAGTACCAATGGTCCAGCCGTAGAAGGGTCAAGCCAACGCCTCACATGTGGCACGCCGTACTGCCCTAAACTCGAAGGTTCAAAGGGCAGTTCAAGACGGTCACAAAATCGAGTTAAGGTTTGTTGTCTTCTAGAGGGACCATCGTGTTACTTGCACTACTTAGAACGTCATTAAACTATGGAAAAATCCAACAATTGGAAATTTCCCAGCAGGGGAAAAAGTGGGTATTTATATCCGGTCGAACTTTTTAACATATTCTAAAATTATCCGGAAAAGCACACAGACAAAATTAGACAATCCGATCGAAACACCTAGTCCCCAATACAACCCAGAAAACTCAACTCTTGAGTCAGATTTAAAAATTCCCAGAAAATACAGCAAGAAAATATAAGAATTACTGTGCAGAAATAATTGTCTGAAGAGACCAAGTGGCCGCGGAACCGCCGCATTAGGCATGCTAATGCCGCGGTTCCGCCGCGCTATTATCGATTCAGGTGCTCTGGCTTCACAGTGAATCTTAGAAATTCCTGCTTAGTTTTCTGCATATTTTTAATTCTAAAAAATCCCCGTTTTCAAAAAATGTACAGAGAGCAACTTTGAATTAGGGTTTCGGGTCGATCGGACTTCTAACTCCGTCTACGCATCGCCTAAGGCTCTAGCTAGGCTCTGATACCACTGTAGGGATCCTAGGCACACTAATGAAGTCTCACAAGTGATCAAACATGTCCAATTCTAATTTTTCATGTGCCTACAAACCCTAATACGGATCGTTAACTAGATGTATAGGCGATGCAAAGCAAATAAACGGCTTTAACTAAGAGTGAACGAACATACAACCTTTGTAGATCCGGTCCTCCACCTCCATGGCTCCGTGTTGACGTCCCTCCGCTATCCATATTGAATCCCGGACTCTAGCATCGGCTTCATCGGAGAAATGGGCGGGCAAGGTCGTCGACTTTGATGCCGAAGATGATCTACGTCGAGGCAACACAAGATCAAGCTCCAACTTCACCAAGCCATGAAACTTGTGAAGAAAACACCCTATACTACATGGCAAGTGGTAGAGGATGAAGAAATAGGAAGTGGGTTCACTTTAGAATTGGATTTCTCACTCTTTTTCTCAAGTTGCCATTGATGGTTGCAAGGTTTCTTCATTGTTGAAGATGAAGAAGATGAAGAAAGAATATGATAAGTATATCCAAAATAGAAAATAAAATGAATACTTATCATATAGCAACCATGGTTATGTGTAGAGACTAAACTAGGGTTAGGTTAAATGGTTAGGTTAAGGAAAAGAACAAGAATGGTCAAGCTTTCAACACTTTAAGAAGTTTCAACAAAACAACAAAATAAGCCACCATTCTTTTTATCTTTTCAAAATGAATAAATAAATAAATGAATAATTAAATAAAAACCCTAACCATTAACATAACAGTGGTTTAAACTAAACATACACCCAAACATTCATGTATCATCAAACATGATACAATCAAGTGCACAAAAATATATCACATATACAATGTGCACATCAAGTGAGAAAATCCTTTTAAAGTGAACAAATACTAGTTAATGCAAAGTAATATATCAAATATATAATTATGCATTAAATCATTAAATCAACACTTGATTTAACAATCCGGTCATATCGCATATAACCGACTAATATCCATTGTATCGGTTTATCGAATCAATCCTCGATTCGATAACTAGGTTATATCGCATACAACCAATCGATACATTCATCGCGAGAATGGAATACGGTATCACATACACGCATTATTCTCGGTCCCGCACATATCTCATATGCGCTCCTATTTCGTTTCGCTTGAGCCAGGAAACCTCTGTGTAGGACTCTAAAGACTCGTCAATACGCCGGCAGCAGATGATGATCATATCAAGCATCCACAAGCTGCAAGCGGTCTGCTAAACGTATTGAGCGATCAGAAGATCGACGAGCAAGCCCGCTCACACTCCTGTGAATCCAACCAGTAACACTTACCGTACAGTCCGGTCAGTTCGTCTGATATGTCGCATATCTCGCCTAGGGGTGGTAAACGTCAGACCCCAATAGCTCGATAAGTTATGCCGACGTGAGGTCCATAACATTCGTGAAACTACTGATAACACTTACCAGTATATCACTGCAACCCTGGCCAGGGATTTCCTATTATGGCCAGTCGAGCATAGCGCAACATCAACCCCCAATACCGGGAGAGACGAATCCCCTCCTATCGCTCATTGCCTCCATGTGAATCGGGACTGTACCCAAAAACCACCTGTTTGCACGACTCAGTAGAGCCATGGTAGGGTGGAAATCAAAGCACAGTGGGAGACACACAAGACTCTATGACGATCTCGGGTCAACAGACTAAGCTGTACTAGTGTCACCAGAGAACTGCCATCTGACGTGAGGTATAATACCATCTGGTAGTTCTCGGCGAGTCCGTTCAGTGTACCCAGTCTTCACTGAGCACCCGCATACCATCTCTGATGTCAAACACCAATGGATATGGGATCATCCATCGCCCATCACATGGGTCCAGAAGATATACGCTAGTCTACTCTGGAATATCGATGCCCCGTCTCGATATTCCCACGACTAGGAACATTGAAAGATGTACTCATGGACTATCCAGGCCCCACTAGTATGATCTACATCATAGTCCTGGAAGTCGAGCACACATCCTAAGGGATTTATCAACATGTAATCATAGAGACAGAGAGTATACATGTTAAGATAAAGAGCAACCAGATAGCGTACTATCATGTCGTGCAAGAAAGTCCTACCTATATATGTCCCAGCATCCACTACAATATACATCCAATGTACAGTAATGGCCTCTAGGGCAAACATATAACTAACAGTAGCATACTCACTAAGTATAGTGAGTAGGTATCAAGCAGATCCTGGAGAGAATCACTGGACAGCTGTTAAGAACATTCTCAAGTACTTGAGAAGGACTAAAGAGATGTTCTTGGTGTATGGTAACGGAGGACTCCAGGTGGAGTCTTTTACCGATTCGAGGTTCCAAAGTGATAACGACGACTCTAAGTCAAACTCGGGATTTGTATTTACTCTTAATGGAGGGGCGGTGTATTGGAAGAGTTCCTAACAGAAAACCGTGGCAGACTCGACGATGGAGGCTGAATACATCGCTGCCAACGATGCTGCCAAAGAGGCTGTCTGGATAAAGAAGTTCATCACTGAACTTGGTGTGGTTCCGTTAATTGAGTATCCAATACCTTTGTATTGTGATAACAATGGAGCTGTGGCTTTGGCCAAGGAACCCAGGTCCCATGAGAAGTCCAGACATATTCTGAGGCGGTATCACCTGATCCGGGAGAAAGTTGTTCGCCGGGAGATAGAGGTCGGGAGAGTTGATACGAAGGACAACACTGGGGATCCACTCACAAAGGCCATTCCTCAGATACAATTTGATAGACTCTTCGGGATATTGGGTATGAGATACTACAACAGCTGGCCTTAGTGCAAGTGGGAGATTGTTAGTTATATGTATGCCCTAGAGGCCATTGTTGTACATGTGATGTATATTATAATGGACGCTTGGATATATATAGAAAGGAATTTCTTGCTCGATATGATAGTATGCTATCTGGTTTCACTTTATCTTAACATGTTAACGAATACTGTTTTGTGATCACGTGTTGATAAGCCTTTAGGATATGTACTCGACTACTAGGACTATGATGAGATCATACTAGTGGGGCCAGGTTAGTCAACGAGAACATCCTATAACTGTTCCTAGTCGAGGGTGTATCGAGACAAGGCATTGATACTCCAGAGTATACTAGCATACACGCATCTTGACCCATATGATGGGTAATGGATGATCCCATATCCATTAGCGTTGGACATCAAAGATGGTGTACAGGTGCTCAGTGGAGACTGGGTACACTCAACGGACTCACCGAGAACTCCTGGATGGTATTATACCTATTGTCAGATAGCAGTTCTCCGGTGACACTGGTACAGACTGTAAGTCTACGGTAGCGCTACGGCCGTCTTTCCGAGGCCAAAATGCGGAAACGAAAACTTTTTCATGACTAGAAACTGGCGCTATTGTATGCTTAAATCCCGGATCGAACCATTAACGTACTACTAGCTAACTAGAGAAGGGGTAGAGAGGCTATCCCGATCGATCCGTGTCCTTCGGTCTTTGGCCACCATCCCAAGCTCCTCGCGGCATATCCGGTCTCGATCTCCTCGTCGGAAAGGGCACCACATCTACGAGTCTTTTTACGGGCTCCCGCTTCGTCCGAAGCAACTCGGGCACGAAGGGTGCTAGCCGACGTGTCCAAGGTGTTGTAGAGACTGTTTGTGATCATTTGTATCTTGCATCCACGGGTTTGGATGGAGGTTAGAGGTGTTGCCATTAATGGAAACTTTGAGCTAGAGGAGGAAGTCGAAGAAGAAGCTTTCTTTTTCCTTTCCTTTTCTTTTCTTCTCTTGTGATAGAATGAGAGTGAGAGAGTGAGAAAAATACAAGACCAAATATATCATTAGGCAGCCCCCCCTCTCTCTCCTCTCATCATATCAACACCAATCTATCATATAATGTGACACAAGCACAAGAAAAGAGACCATGAGTCACCACTTGTGCATGTGTCACAATAAATGCTCTAAATCATGATATCTAGCTCATAATCACCATTTACAAACATTAATCCAAATGTTTGCAACAATAAAAAGATACAGCAACATCTAAAGTAAACTAGTGACGGATCACAAGAATACCCCTCACCTGTAGATACATACCTGCACCCGCATTCCGACTGAATGCGAATGCGATGAGACTAAAATAATCCAACAAATCTAATACAAGGATTCAGCTTAAACCAAAGCCTTCTAGTACGATCCGTCCGATCATGATCCGTGCAATACCGCACGTATATGATCGAATCCTGCCATATATCATACGGCCTCTACAACGTTTCGCCCGAAACTTGAGAAACTGTCTGTGGGGGACTCTAAAGACTCGTCAAAACTTTGGCTGTGAATTTAACAACTAGCACGTCAGAGGTATTAGCCGTACGTAACGGGCTACCAAATAAGGAGGTCGATGAGCGAACTCATCCTCACACCCTACCGAGCCTGTTAGTGACAATATCCGTACAGTCCGGTCCGTTCGTCTATGAGCATCGCATGTCGGGCTTAGGGGGTTGGTAAAAGTCAGACCACCAAAAGAGGTACAATTCGTGTCGGAGTGTAGCCCAGAACACCCTGAAATACTACTAGAATACCTACCAGTAAATCTCCTGCTTTGGCCAAGGACTTCGTGTAATGGCTCTCCTAGACAAAGCACGACCTCACCCCCAATACCGGGAGAGACGAACCCCTGCCGATCCGCTCACTGTCTCCATGTGGCTCGGGACTGTACCCAACTAAAACTTGTTTGCACGACTACTTTGAGCCGTGGTAGGGTAGTAATCAAAGTAGAGTGGGAACTCACACGAGACAAATGACGATCTCAGGTCGATGAACTAACCTGTACACATGTCACCAGGGAACAGCTATCTGACGCTAGGTATAATACCAACTAGCATGTTCCCGGTGAGTCCTGTCCGGTGTACTCATAACCCAATGAGCACATGTATACATCTTAGGTGAACCAACTGACACCAATGGCTTGTGAGACCAGCCACCGCCCCTCGTCGGGGTCTCGACTGTATACACTAGTCTACTAATGGAGTATCGATGCCCAGTCTCGAAACTCCCACGACTAGGGACCTTTTAAGGATGTGCTTATAGACCCCAGCTCCCACATATATGATCGCTATCATACTGCTGGTCGTCAAGCAAGAATCCTAAGGGCTCTATCAACATGTAATAGTGACTTGTAAGGTCACCTAAACCAGTACACGATGATAAAGATAAACCAGATAGCATACTATCATCTTGAGTAAGACTGTCCTACTGGCATAAGTCCTCCCTCAATCATTGCAATCACGTGCCTGTGATCCAATAATTGACTCCGATGGCACTATATCCAACAATCTCCCACTTGCACTCAAGGCTAATTATTGCGATGTCGCATACTCACAGCCCGTGTGATACCGAACACCCAACTCCTCTACTAATCAGTCTCATAATGCCCATTTGCGAAACTATTGCGTTCGAGGAATAGCCTCAGTGAATGCATCCGCCCTGATGTTTCTTTCTATGTCTCTCTTTATCTCAAGTTCGTGGAGAAAGCCATCTCCCAAAATGATCAATACCAGTCTTAGAATATGTCTGGATATCTGATGGGAGCTAGTTCATAAATTAACTCCAAATCCAAACTTCTTAGACTGTATCGTCAACCGAACTTAATCAGTATCCTGCGCCACACCTCTCTCAGTATCCGCTTGGACCACCTGTCCAAAATACTGCCCTTCGTCAGAGGGAAAACTATAACTCTGACAGCCACTCTGTCATCCAGGTCACCTTGGAAGCCTGGAATGATAACTGTCTCCTAAAGGGGGCTGCCATTATCAAATCCCTAGAACATCCACTTATGTTCTAAAACTTCTTCCGAATGTCTCTCCAGGATAGGATTAATATCAACATACTGCATCTCGTGCAAAAACAATATCTGGTGTGGTACTTGACATCTCATGATTGACTCAATTGCCTAAGCAAGTGATCTGCCAATAATGCACATCCCTCTTCCCTTTAGTCTGTAAGACACCTTTAGAGAGGGTGACTCCATCACCTGCAGGTACACTACCGTGCCAGGAGTCGTCCATTCTAAAAGCTTTTAGAATACTGTCTAAGTACCCAGATTGGGAAACAACCCAAATCTAGATCTAAAACCATAGATCTGGTAACCAGAATATCTGATATAATATCCAAGTCCTATGTGGAGAAACCATTGTGTGACAACCAAAGTATAACCGACCGTAGTATAGGAATTTCTCTTCCAACACTGTGTATGTCATTGAAATATCAGGACATCACACCCTACTACCTTCTTAATAGATCCATCCCCTATTCTGATGAAGTCAAACCTATGACTGTCACATCAGAAATAGATGATCTATCTCCGCTATATCTGCTTTAGTCCATAAATAGACATAAGCTACTTGTCCACTATACTTCCGCTGCTCCCACTGACTACGACAACCCTCTGGCAGAGTCATATACACGTGCACTTCTAAAACTAGTTTAGAACGATGCTATACTCATTCTCCTGTCGGGTCTCACAATCTGGAACAACAGCAGTGTCAAATCTGGGTAAACAAGAACCTCCCTGTCACCGTCCTTGAGCATACCGAAGTACCTCTCGTGTGCCTGAGGTTACTCACCATATCTACGGAGTGGCCAATGGAATGTCAAACCAGATTGAATCTTTAGGTCCTTATCAAATTTTCAGTAATCGTTTGCGGTTCTGGAATCACTTCCAGTTCTACCATACTCCCACTACTGTTTTCTGAAAAAATCCATTTTTATTAAAACTATGGCGAGTCAAGAACAATATCACTATTGATCTTCCAGATGGTAGAAAATCAACCATCGTCATATCCCGGGTCAACCCACAAACAGCCATTACAGAAATGTGCCTTGAGTTATCCAGAGTCTGGTTTTAAGTATAAGCCGGACAACTCCCCGTACCTTAACATTGTTAAGGTATGAACTATTCTATATCCAATATAGAAACAGAGGCACTGATTTAATTGAAACCAGATTTAAATCATACAGCTGTCTCAAGTGCATGTCAACTAAATGGAGAGAGTCCGATCAGCATTACTCAACTTAGGAGTACTTCTAATTATGAGTAACCTGAAAGAGTAGCAAGTTCTCTTAATCATTACTATTAACTGAATACCATACACAAGTATCTACATCTTCGATCTCTTTGAAGAATCCCGATATTTGCAACCCCTGGTTCTCTACTTTACTCTTATACCTATAACTTCTCAAAACTTAGACTTTGCATTTCAACGAAACACATGTCTAAGAACTAGAAAAGTCATAAGTAAACAGAATATAGTACGAGTACCAACTCCTCTGTCCTCATGGACACTGGACAAAAGACAATACTCTGTATAAATCCCCTGAGTCTAATAACTCATTCGTTGTGTGTCATAGGTTGAAAACTGTACTTATGGTTAAGAAGAATTACACCGCTGTTTAATACTCCTTACCTAACCATCCACTGATATAGGTAAATGTCATAGACATAATTTCAAAAAGTTATATCTCACTTCATAAAAATGAACGTACATATATATCAATTTGAAATTGGTGCATAACAACGGATATTCAAAACCAAATATTTGCCGTCCGGCAAACAACCCAGGTGATTTCCTCAAATATCGCCAATTACAACGAATCCCGATATAATGAGGATGATCACCCAATTCCCAAAAACTTACTCCCACTCATCATCTGTAAAACCATACAGATATGAGAACCAAACCTGGTAAATACATATCCTGGAGCAAGGGCTAATTGGGAAATCAGTTTTCTTTTAACAATACACTGTGAAACTGAAACATATAAATGTTTCGAAAGGGTATCCAGGTATTCCTAGTAATGTCTCTTCCATTATCAGATTCACAACCGTAACCGTATATTTCTTTGTCATCTCTCCAAATCCCTTTATATTGTTGGAGATAGTGCCCTCAAAGTCAATTATTGGATCGCAGGTACGTCATTGCAATGATTGAGGCAGGACCTATACCGATATGACAGTCTTGCTCGAGATGATAGTATGCTATCTGGTTTGTCTTTATCATCATATACATGCTTTAGTTCGCTATTGCATGATGATAGAGCCCATAGGATTCTTGCTTGACTACCAGCAGTATAATGGCGATTATATACGTGGGAGCTGGGGTCTGTAAGCACATCCTTAAAGTGTCCCTAGTCGTGGGAGTTTCGAGACAGGGCATCGATACTCCAGAGTAAACAAGTGTATACAGTCGAGACCCCGACGAGAGGCGGTGGCCGGTCTCACAAGCCACAGGTGTCGGTTGGATCACCTAAGATGTATACAGGTGATCATTGGTGTAGGATTCCTAGGCACTCTCAAGAGGTCTCACAAGGCATCAACCATGCCAATTTCAAATTTTACAAGTGCCGAGAAACTCTAATACGGATCGTTAACTAGAATTTTAGGCGAAACATTAAACTAGTTAACAACTTAACTAAAGATGAGAAGCTACAACCTTTGTAGATCCGATTATCCACTTCCTTAGCTCCACGTAGTCGTCCTCTCGCTGTCCATCTCGAATCCCGGACTCTTGCATCTGCTTCATCGAAGAAAATGAGCGGACTAGTCGTCGGCTACGATGCCGAAGATGATCTACGTCGAGGCTACACAAGATCAAGCTCCAACTTCACCAAGTTATGAAACTTGTGAAGAAAACACCCTATACTACTTGGCAAGAGGTAGAGGGTGAAGAAATAGGAGGTGGGTTCACTTTAGAATTGGATTTCTCACACTTTTGCTCAAGTTGCCATTGATGAAGGCAAGCTTTTCTTTATGTCAAGAAGAAGAAGAAGATGAAGATGATTATGATAAGAATAATCCATCAAATAGAAAATAGATTATACTTATCATATAGCAACCATGGTCAAGATAACTTGTGTAGAGAATCAACTATGGTTCAAGTGAATGGTTAGGGTTAAGAAAAGAGACAAAATGGTCAAACCATTCAAAGCTTCATGAAGCTTCAAAAGAAAGTCCAAAATGAGCCACCATTTCATTTCTTTTCCTAATATAAATGAAAAGGAATAAATAAATAAATAAGTAAATCAAATAAACAAAACCCTAATCATTAACTTAACCATGGTATAATTCTTTACACAAACCTAAGTGAGCATGCATCATCAAACATGATACAATCAAGTGCACAAAAGTATATCACATATACAACTTGTGAACTTCAAGTGAGAAAAACCTTTTAAAGTGAACCAATACTAGTTAATGCAAAGTAATATATCAAATATATAATTATACATTAAATTATTAAATCAACACTTGATTTAACGATCCGGTCATATCGCATATAACCGACTAGTATCCTATGTATCGGCTTATCGAATCAATCCTTGATTCGATATCTAGGTTATATCGCATATAACCAATCGATACATTCATCGCGAGAATGGAATACGGTATCACATACACGCATTATTCTCGGTCCTGCACATATCTCATATGCGCTCCTATTTCATTTCGCTTGAGCCAGGAAACCTCTATGTAGGACTCTAAAGACTCGTCAATACGCCGGCAGCAGATGATGATCATATCAAGCACCCACAAGCCGCAAGCGGTCTGCTAAACGTAACGGCCATCCGGGTATTAAGCGATCAGAAGATCGACGAGCCAGCCCGCTCACACTCCTGTGAATCCAACCAGTAACACTTACCGTAGAGTCCGGTCTGTTCGTCTGATATGTCGCATATCAAGTCTAGGGGTGGTAAACGTCAGACCCCAATAACCGATAAGTCGTGCCGATGTAAGGCTCATAACGGGTCGAGAAACTACTGGTAAAACTTACCAGCAAATCTCTGATCAGCCCTGGCCAGGGACTTCCCTGTTACGGCCAATCGAGCACAGCGCAACATCAACCCCCAATACCGGGAGAGACGAAACCCCTCCTATCGCTCATTGCCTCCATGTGACTCGGAACTGTACCCAAAAACCACCATTTTGCACGCCCTCATGGACGTGGTAAGGTGGAGATCAAAGCACAGTGGGAATCACACAAGACTCTATTGTAAGTGCACGGCGGCGCCCCGGCCGTCAAACCGACGGCCAAATGCGGAAGCGGTGATAAATTTTAATTTTGCGAACTTAGCAAACCGGCACCACCGCGCACTAAACCCCGGATCGGGCCATTAAACTTGTCCTAGCTAACTAACAAGATAGGGAAGCGATATACCGAGTGATCCGAGTCCTCCGGTCTTCTCGTCGTCGTCCCGATCTCCTGCGAAAACTCCGGTCGTCGCATCCTTGCCGGAAGGGCACCACGTCGCCTGTTTCTTTTACGGGCTCCCGCCTCTATACCGAGGCAACTCGGGCATGAAGCTGGCAAGTCGACATGCCCAAGATATGCTGTAGAATATGTGTAGGACTCATGTCTCATATTGGGGTAGTGGATGTTGCCATTTGATAGATGGAGGAATCAAGATAAGAAAAATGGTGCTTGCATTTTTCTAGCATGAAATGAGATCAAGAATGCCACAAGCTCAAAATTGAAAACTCCTTCCATCCCTCACTCAAGTGGCCGGCCTTATCAAGAGAATGGTGGAGGGAAAAAAGAAATCAACCATCATAAAACCAAGAAGGAGAGTGAGTGTAGTAAAAGTAGAAAGGTGACCATAAATAAAACATCATCATAATAAACTTACATCAAACCCATACCCACTCTTATCTCAATTAATGCACCATCATGGATGAAAGATGCTAATCCTATCATAATGAATACATTTGCAAGAAACCCCCTCCACAAATGTTATTTGCAAACTTGCAAATAACCCCCTCCATCGGAAAAGTCCGGCCGGGAAAGAACAAAGGAAAACCGGCCGGAACGGAATGCAAACTGGCAACTCCAGAAAACTGGTCCCGTAATAAATTACAGGAAAACCCCGATACTGTGCATACACACCCGCATCTGTATTCCGTCCAGATACAAATGCAAAAAGACAAAATCTACACTGTACTATACTAGGATCCGGCTTAAACCAAAGTCGGCTAGTAATATCCGTCCGATCCTGATCCGTGCAATACCGCACGTATCTGTTCGAACCCTGCCATATATCCATACGGCCACTAGTACAAACCGTCCGATCCTGATCCGTGCAATACCGCACGTATCTGATCGGACCCTGCCATATCTCCATACGGCCTCTACAGCGTTTCGCCCGAAAGATTGAGTAACTGAAAGTGTGGTGGACTCTAAAGACTCGTCAATACTATGGCTGTGGATTTAACCACTAGCACGTCAGAGGTATAAGCCAATACGTAACGGGCCACCAGCTATTGACTAAAAGGGACGTCGATGAGCGAACTCATCCTGACACCCTACTGAGCCTGTCAGTGACAATATCCGTACAGTCCGGTCCGTTCTTCTATGAGCATCGCATGTCGGGCCTAGGGGGTTGGTAAAAGTCAGACCCCCAAAAGCGGTACAAGTCGTGTCGGAGTGTAGCCCAGAACACCCTGAGATACCACTGGAATACCTACCAGTAAATCTCCTGCCTTGGCCAAGGACTTTGTGTAATGGCTCTCCTAGACACAGCGCGACCTCACCCCCAATACCGGGAGAGACGAACCCCTGAAGATCCGCTCACTGCCTCCATGTGGCTCGGGACTGTACCCAACTAAAACCTGTTTGCACGACTCTTTTGAGCCGTGGTAGGGTAGTAATCAAAGCACAGTGGGAACTCACACGAGACAAATGACGATCCCCAGGTCGATGAACTAACCTGTACACATGTCACCTGGGAACTGCTATCTGACGTCAGGTATAAGACCAACTAGCATGTTCCCGGCGAGTCCTGTCCGGTGTACTCATAACCCAATGAGCACCTGTATACATCTTAGGTGAACCAACTGACACCAGTGGCTTGTGAGACCGGCCACCGCCCCTCGTCGGGGTCTCGACTGTATACACTAGTCTACTCTGGAGAATCGATGCCCTGTCTCGAAAACCCCCACGACTAGGGATCTTTTAAGGATGTGCTTATAGACTCCAGCTCTCACTTATATGATCGCCCTCATACTGCTGGCAGTCAAGCAAGAATCCTAGGGGCTCTATCAACGTGCAATAGCGACCTGTCAGGTCACCTAAAGCAGTACACGATGATAAAGGTAAACCAGATAGCATACTATCATTTCGAGTAAGACTGTCCCACCGGGATAGGTCCTCCCTCAATCATTGCAATCACGTGCCTGTGATCCAATAATTGACTCTGAGGGCACTATCTCCAACAATCTCCCACTTGCACTCAAGGCTAATTATTGCGATGTCGCATACTCACAGCCTGTGTGATACCGAACACCCAACTCCCATACTAGTCAGTCTCATAAAGCCTGTTTGGAAGACTATTGCGTTCGAGGAATAGCCTCAGTAAGTGGATCCACCTTGAAGTTTCTTTCTATGTCTCTCTATATCTCAAGTTCGCGGAGAAAGCCATCTCCCGAAATGAGCAATACCTGTCTTAGAATGTGTCTGGATGTCTGATGGGACTTAGCTCATAAATGAACTCCAAATCCAAACTTCTTAGACTGTATCGTCAACTGAACTTAATCAGTATCCTGCGCAATGCCTCCCTCAGTATTGCCTTGGATCACCTGTCCAAAATACTGTCCCTCATCAGAAGGAAAATTGTAACTCTGATAACATCCTTGTCGTCCTTGTCACCTTGGAAGCCTGGAATGATAACTGTCTCCCAAATGAGGCTGTCGTTATCATATCCCTAGAACATCCACTTATGTTCTAAAACTGCTTCCGGCTGTTTCTCCAGGATTGGATCAATGTCAACTTATTGCATCTAGTGCAAGAACAACATCTGGTGTGGTACTTGACATCTCATGATTGACTCAATTGCCTAAGCAAGTGATCTGCCAATCATGCACATCCCTCTCTACTTTAGTCTATAAGACACCTTTAGAGAGGGTGACTCCATCACCTGCAGGTACACTACCGTGCCAGGAGTCGTCCATTCTAAATACTCTTAGAATGCTGTCAAAGTACCCTGATTGGGAAACCACCCAAATCTAGATCTAAAACCATAGATCTAGTAACCAGTATGTCTGATATAATGTCCAAGTCCCTTGTGGAGAAACCACTGTGTGACGACCAAAGTATAACCGATCGTAGTATAGGAATATCACTTCCTACTTTGTGTATGTCATCCAAAACCCGGATATCACACCCTACTACCTACTCAACAGATCCATCCCCTATTCTGATGAAGTCAAACCTATGATTGTCACATCAGAAATAGATGATCTATCTCCGCTACATCTGCTTTAGTCTATAAATAGACATAAGCCTGATGTCCACCAATGCTTCCGCTGCTCCCACTGACTACGACAACCCTCTGGCAGAGTCATATAGACGTGCACTTCTAAAGCTAGTTTAGAACGACGCTATACTCAACCTCCCACCGGGTCTCGCAGCCTGGAACAACAGCAATGGCAAGTGTGGGTAAACAAGAACTTCTCTGTCACAAACCTTGAGGCTACCGAAGTACCTCTCGGGTGCCTGAAGTTACCCACCGTATCTGCGGAGTGGCCAATGGAATGTCAAATCAGATTGAATCTTTAGGTTCCTTATCAAATCTTCAGTATTCGTTTGCGGTTCTGGAATCACTTCCAGTTCTACCATACTCCCACTACTGTTTTTGAAAAAATCCATTTTTATTAAAACTGTGGCGAGTCTAGAACAATATTACTATTGATCTCCCAGATGGTAGAAAATCAACCCACGTCATAGCCTGGGTCAACCCACAAACAGCCATTACAGAAACGTGCCTAGAGTTATCCAGAGTCTGATTTTAATCATAAGCCGGACAACTCCCCGTACCTTAACAATGTTAAGATATGAACTGTACTATATCCAATATAGAACCAGAGGCACTGATTTAATTGAACCAGATTCTAATCATGCAGCTATCTCCAGTGCATGTCAACTAAATGGAGAGAGGCCGATCAGCGTTACTCAACTTAGGAATGCTTCCAATTATGAGTAACCTGAAAGAGAAGCAAGTTCTCTTTATTATTACTATCAACTGAATACCATACACAAGTATCTACATCTTCGATCACTTTGAAGAATCCCGATACTTGCTACACCTGGTTCTCTACTCTATTCAAATACCTATAACTCCTCAAAACCTAGACCCTGTGTTTCTACGAAACACATGTTTAAGAACTAGAGAAGTTAAAAGTAAACATAATATAGTATGAGGACCAACCCCTCTGTCCTAATGGACACTGGACAACATACAATACTCTGTATAAGTCCGCTGAGTCTAACAACTCTTTCACTGTGTGTCGTAGGTTGAAAACTGTACTTATGGTTAAGAAGAATTACACCGTTGTTTAATGCTCCTTACCTAACCATCCACTGATATAGGTAAATATCATCGACATAATATCAAAAGGTATATCTCACTCTATGAAAATAGACGTACAGATATATCAATTTGAAATTGGTGCACAACAGCGGATATTCAAAACCAAATATTTGCCGACCGGCAAACAGCCCAGATGATCTCCTCAAATATCACCGAATACAACGAATCCCGATATAATGAGGATGATCACCCTATTCCAAATAACTTACTCCCACTCATCATCTATAAAACCATACAGATGTGAGAATCAAACCTGGCAAATACATACCCTGGAGCAAGTGTCTAATCGGGAAATCAGTTTTCTTTTAACAGTACACAGCTGAACTGAAACATTGAAATGTTTCGTTGGGGTATCCCGGTATTCCTAGTAATGCCTCTTCCAGATTCACGACTGTAACCGTATAGTTCTTTACCACCTCTCCAAATCCCTTTATTATGTCTTTAGTCATTACCTTCTGCACACCCCTTTAGGCCAATTGGTTTTCTTCCTTCCCTACCGTTCGGCACCAGCCTATGGTTTGGAAGAAGACTATCCAATAAGCATAATGGGTGTACTGTCCTAATCCTAGGAGCACTCGCAATGCGAGAGAATGTGAAGATAAAAGACAACTGAATAAACCTTATTCCTATTTCTCCTGGACCAGAATCCATCCCCGAACTGGAACAAGTTCCTTTCGAGTTCGTATATAACCATACGATGGATTATCCAATCAACTGTAGATCTTCGTAGTGATACGGAGTGTCCTGGAGAAATACAAAGGTGATTTAGGATTGGCGAAGAAATACTTGGTTTGGTCGTGAATATCAGTCGCAATTTACTTTGCCCTCTTACTAATCCCTTGCTTTGTCTTAATCATAATACCTTCTGCACACCTTTTAGGCTAATTGGTTTTCTTCATTCCCTACCGGTCGGCACCAGCCTAAGGTTTGGAAGAAGACTATCCAATTTGCATAATAGGTGTACTATCTCCTAAACCAAGGAGTACTCACAACTTGAGAGAAGGTAAAAGGGAAAAGACAACTGAATAATCCTATCCGTTTTCTCCAGAACCGGAAACCATCCACGAATTCCTTCGAGTTCGTATCTAACCATACGATAGTTTTGTCCAATGGAAGTGGACGTTCGTAGTAATACGGGGTGTCCTGGAGAAAAGGGTAAAAGTAGGAGTGGCAATGAGGTCTGCAACTCTGACAATCCAAAAGCCAGTGTAAAGAAGGTTCAGTTAACTTGGTCTCTGAGTCATAGTCTTAGGGTCGGGTCAATGGTCGCTGCCAAAGAGAGAGAGAAAAGAAACTCTCAGCGTGCACTCTACCCTAGATCAGAATGGTTACCAATTTATCTAATCAGGAAACCTCCCACTGTACCTCAAATTCTCTTCCAAACCTGAAAGAAGAATTAGTCGGGGTCACCCGAGGAGTAAACTAACTCATCAGTGGGAATCGGGATCCAACTATCATCGCATGATAATGTGACAAAATCCGCTCATGCTATCACACTCTAGAAGGTATGCGCATATCTGGCAAGTTTCAGTTCTTTTGAAACTCCCGATGTGGATTTTTACCTCATGCTCTTATGACCTTGACTTTGGCCAACAAATCATAAGTCACATGTCAAGTTCTGCCCGTCATTCTCCAGGTTAATTTGAGCCCACCCGTACAAGCCCTTGACTTTGGCCAACAAGGCTATATGACTGCCCCAAACCAACGCATCTATCTATGCTGCATATGAATAACCAACAGCTACCAAACACTGTGCCTTGACTTTGGCCAACAAACACATCTTGAATACCATTGACTACCCATATGAAACGACGGAGGGCTACGAATGGTTTCTGGCGAAAACCTTTAACGTAATGAATTTGATATCGTTGAAGGAACGGATAGCTTTTTAGAAAATATAGTGACGAAAACCTTTACTAAAGAGGTCACTCCCGGTGAAGGGATCTCGGCTCTTTCCCCGTAGAATGGGGTGCAGGATATTCCAAATGAATACCACGATGCAAAGCAAAAGTAATCGGCTATAGTGAAGTTATTGCCCTGACGCAAACTTCTGTCCAAGGGGTCACTCCCGGTGACGGGATCTCGGCCCTTGCCTCGTCGACTGAGGAGCAGGATATTCCAAATGAATACCACGATGCAAAACAAAAGTGAACGTCCTTGCAATAACAGCTTTTTGAAAAGTGCTCCAACAACATCAGAATAGATTTGTTTATCTTGCATTGATCCGAATCAATGCAGTCCCATCAATTGATCACACCACAAAGAACGAAAATATACTGACGTACGTATATGCCATCCGCATTCGCCACTGGGTCCCGTCATCACCCGTTAGGTTAGCTAACTAACGGCAGAGCGGGGACTGGACTAGTGCGGATGAAAAACATATACAACATCTATTAATATGTATACCAATATATTATATTTCGCTCAAAGCGTGAATAAAATGCAACATCACAGAAATGTACAGCATCACAGAACAATACAGATATCTGGGATCCCCGGGTTTCACAGAGCCACTACTGAAACCCGAAATTCCCCTGGTCGTGTGGATAGCCTGTGCAATGAAAACCTAGACCCCTACGGGCGCGGCAAGTCACCCGCCAAAACCTGAAGCGAGGCAGCCCCCATCAGCACCGTGAATGAACCACCCAGCACTTCACGGAATCCGGTAACTTGGGCACCCCTCCTGGGTCAACCTGTACTCCCTACGAGTGCGACAAATAGCCCGCCAATCCTAGAGTGAAGCCCCCTCCGTCTCAATGCCATGAGATGCGGGCCCGTTGCCCTCTAGAACCCGGCTATCCGTGCACCCCTCCGCGGGGTAATCCTAGTACAGAAAGTAAAATATACATACAACGGGTACATCGACCGCAACCAGGTCGTGCCCCAAAAGAATAATACAAATAGGCAATGACGGCAGTCCACATGTCGGACGCTCGCCCCGCAATATCAAATGTACATAATACAAGAACACTGTACTAGCATTGCATCCAGGCTATCCCCCACGACCGATCCGCAACATCACAGCAAAATCACAGAACATCAACGTGAAAGTCACGTTCGCAAATCCGTCTAACCGGGCTATAGCAGTTAGACCGGATTTACCGATCGAGTGACATTCACGGTCGCAGATATAATGTAAATACTGTGAAATAATGTGTTTAAAATATCCGATCGATCAAAAATTAACAAGTGGGCCCCCAAGCAATACTGTAGCACTCACAGAAATTCTGGGCCCAATTTTAATATTCCAAAACCCCTAAAATTATCCCAGAAGCCCACTGGAAAATATTGATGCAGCGAGGACACCAATGTACGGCGGAACCGCGGCCCAAGGGGGGGTTTGGCCGCGGTTCCGCGCTTCAGTGGTCGATTCACTGTATCGAATTTTTACAGAAGTCTTAGAATTTCTTGTACATCAGTTTTCTACAACCTGAAAAATTTTTAGAGCCAGAAAAAATTCGACAGAAAACTGATGTGAGGAAAATGTGGTTTTTTTTTGGAATTTTGGTCGATCGGAAATGCAAACACATCAAACAAAGCTAGACGAAGTTAATGGCGAGGCTCTGATACTACTGTAAGTGCACGGCGGCGCCCCGGCCGTCAAACCGACGGCCAAATGCGGAAGCGGTGATAAACTTTAATTTTGCGAACTTAGCAAACCGGCACCACCGCGCACTAAACCCCGGATCGGGCCATTAAACTTGTCCTAGCTAACTAACAAGATAGGAAAGAGATATACCGAGTGATCCGAGTCCTCCGGTCTTCTCGTCGTCGTCCCGATCTCCTGCGAAAACTCCGGTCGTCGCATCCTTGCCGGAAGGGCACCACGTCGCCTGTTTCTTTTACGGGCTCCCGCCTGTATACCGAGGCAACTCGGGCATGAAGCTGGCAAGTCGACATGCCCAAGATATGTTGTAGAATATGTGTAGGACTCATGTCTCATATTGGGGTAGTGGATGTTGCCATTTGATAGATGGAGGAATCAAGATAAGAAAAATGGTGCTTGCATTTTTCTAGCATGAAATGAGATCAAGAATGCCACAAGCTCAAAAATGAAAACTCCTTCCATCCCTCACTCAAGTGGCCGGCCTTATCAAGAGAATGGTGGAGGGAAAAAAGAAATCAACCATCATAAAACCAAGAAGGAGAGTGAGTGTAGTAAAAGTAGAAAGGTGACCATAAACAAAACATCATCATAATAAACTTACATCAAACCCATACCCACTCTTATCTCAATTAATGCACCATCATGGATGAAAGATGCTAATCCTATCATAATGAATACATTTGCAAGAAACCCCCTCCACAAATGTTATTTGCAAACTTGCAAATAACCCCCTCCATCGGAAAAGTCCGGCCGGGAAAGAACAAAGGAAAACCGGCCGGAACGGAATGCAAACTGGCAACTCCAGAAAACTGGTCCCGTAATAAATTACAGGAAAACCTCGATACTGTGCATACACACCCGCATCTGTATTCCTTCCGGATACAAATGCAAAAAGAAAAAATCTACACTGTACTATACTAGGATCCGGCTTAAACCAAAGTCGACTAGTAATATCCGTCCGATCCTGATCCGTGCAATACCGCACGTATCTGATCGAACCCTGCCATATATCCATACGGCCACTAGTACAAACCGTCCGATCCTGATCCGTGCAATACCGCACGTATCTGATCGGACCCTGCCATATCTCCATACGGCCTCTACAGCGTTTCGCCCGAAAGCTTGAGTAACTGAAAGTGTGGTGGACTCTAAAGACTCGTCAATACTATGGCTGTGGATTTAACCACTAGCACGTCAGAGGTATAAGCCAATACGTAACGGGCCACCAGCTATTGACTAAAAGGGACGTCGATGAGCGAACTCATCCTGACACCCTACTGAGCCTGTCAGTGACAATATCCGTACAGTCCGGTCCGTTCGTCTATGAGCATCGCATGTCGGGCCTAGGAGATTGGTAAAAGTCAGACCCCCAAAAGCGGTACAAGTCGTGTCGGAGTGTTGCCCAGAACACCCTGAGATACCACTGGAATACCTACCGGTAAATCTCCTGCCTTGGCCAAGGACATTGTGTAATGGCTCTCCTAGACACAGCGCGACCTCACCCCCAATACCGGGAGAGACGAACCCCTGAAGATCCGCTCACTGCCTCCATATGGCTCGGGACTGTACCCAACTAAAATTTGTTTGCACGACTCCTTTGAGCCGTGGTAGGGTAGTAATCAAAGCACAGTGGGAACTCACACGAGACAAATGACGATCCCCAGGTCGATGAACTAACCTGTAAACATGTCACCTGGGAACTGCTATCTGACGTTAGGTATAAGACCAACTAGCATGTTCCCGGCGAGTCCTGTCCGGTGTACTCATAACCCAATGAGCACCTGTATACATCTTAGGTGAACCAACTGACACCAGTGGCTTGTGAGACCGGCCACCGCCCCTCGTCGGGGTCTCGACTGTATACACTAGTCTACTCTGGAGAATCGATGCCCTGTCTCGAAAACCCCCATGACTAGGGACCTTTTAACGATGTGCTTATAGCCTCCAGCTCTCACTTATATGATCGCCCTCATACTGCTGGCAGTCAAGCAAGAATCCTAGGGGCTCTATCAACGTGCAATAGCGACCTGTCAGGTCACCTAAAGCAGTACACGATGATAAAGGTAAACCAGATAGCATACTATCATTTCGAGTAAGACTGTCCCACCGGGATAGGTCCTCCCTCAATCATTGCAATCACGTGCCTGTGATCCAATAATTGACTCTGAGGGCACTATCTCCAACATCTATGACGATCTCGGGTCTACAGACTAACCTGCACAAGTGTCACCTGAGAACTGCTATCTGACGTGAGGTATAATACCATCTGGGAGTTCTCGGTGAGTCCGTCCAGTGTACCCAGTCTCCACTGAGCACCCGTATACCATCTCTGATGTCAAACACCAATGGATATGGGATCATCCATCGCCCATCTCATGGGTCGAGAAACGTATACGCTAGTCTACACTGGTATATCGATGCCCCGTCTTGATACACCCACGACTAGGGACCTTGAAGGATGTACTTATGGACTACCATGTCCCTACTAGTATGATCTGCATCATAGTCCAGGCAGTCAAGTACACATCCTAAGGGCTTTACCAACATGTAACTAATGGACAGTTTAAAGAGACAAGTGTACATGTTAAGATAAAGAGCAACCAGATAGCATACTATCATATCGAGCAAGAAAGTCATCTCTATATATGTCCAAGCATCCAATATAATATACATCATCTGTACAATACTGGCCTCTAGGGCATACATACAACTAACAATCTCCCACTTGCACTAGGGCCAGCTACTATAGTATCTCATACCGTGCATCCCGAAGAGTCTCTCAAACTGTATCTGGGGAATGGCCTTCGTGAGTGGATCCGCCGTGTTGTTCTTCGTGTCAACCCTCCTGACCTCGATCTCCCGGCGATCAACTATTTCCCGGATCAGGTGATACCGCCTCAGAATATGCCTGGATCGCTGATGGGACCTGGGTTCCTTGGCCAAAGCCACTGCTCCGTTGTTATCACAATACAAGGGTATTGGATGCTCAATGGATGGAACCACTCCAAGTTCAGTAATGAACTTCTTGATCCAGACAGCCTCTTTGGCAGCATCGTTGGCAGCGATGTATTCAGCCTCCATCGTCGAGTCTGCCATGGTTTCCTGCTTGGAACTCTTCCAGTTAACCGCCCCTCCGTAAAGGGTAAAGACAAATCCCGAATGCGACTTAGAGTCGTCCTTATCACTCTGGAAGCTCGAATCGGTAAAGGACTCCACTTGGAGTTCTTCGTTACCATACACCAAGAGCATCTCTTTAGTCCTTCATAAGTACTTGAGAATGCTCTTCACAGCTGTCCAGTGTCTCTCTCCAGGATCAGCTTGATACCTGCTCACTACACTTAGTGAGTATGCTACATCGGGTCTGGTACATAGCATCGCGTACATGATAGAGCCTACAGCCGAAGCATAGGGTATCCCGTGCATGCGAGCTCTCTCCAAATCAGTCTTGGGAGACATCTCTTTGGAGAGAGTGACTCCAGAGATCGTGGGCAAGTTCCCACGCTTGGATTCTTCCATACTAAACCTCTTTAGTATGGTGTCAATGTACCTGGATTGGGACAATCTCAATATCCGTTTGGATCTATCTCTATAGATCCTGATTCCCAATATGCAGGAGGCATCACCAAGATCTTTCATTGAGAATCTTTGTGATAAGAAGAGCTTGACCGATTGCAGCATAGGAATATCATTTCCTATCAAGAGTATGTCGTCCACGTACAATACGAGGAAGACCACCTTACTCTCTGCTACCTTCTTGTAGATACAAGGTTCATCTGGGTTTTTGACGAAATCAAACTCTTTGATAACGACGTCAAAGCAGATGTTCCAACTCCGCGATGCTTGCTTTAATCCATAAATGAATTTAAGCAGCTTGCACACCTTCCCGCTGCTCCCACTGTCTACGAAGCCCTCTGGCTGAGTCATGTACACGCACTCTTCTAAATCACCATTTAGAAAGGCGGTCTTAACATCCATTTGCCAGATTTCGTAATCATGATATGCAGCGACGGCAAGCATGATCCGGATGGATTTAAGCATAGCCACTGGAGAAAAGGTTTCGTCATAGTCCACACCTGGTCTTTGACGAAAACCCTTTGCTACAAGTCTAGCTTTGAAAGTCTCCACTTTCCCATCTACACCAAGTTTTTTCTTGAAGATCCACTTGCTCCCGATGGGTTTTACCCCTTCAGGAGCAAAATCCAAAGTCCATACTTTGTTGGTGTACATGGATTCCATCTCGGACCGCATAGCATCCAGCCATTTCACTGAGTCCCTACTCGTGATGGCCTGCTCGAAGCTAGTTGGGTCATCATCCTCCATGATGCAATCTTCGCTTCCACCGTCAATGAGAAAACCGTAGTATCTCTCAGGTGGACGAGAAACCCTACTAGATCGGCAGAGAGGCTGGGGTTCGTCGGGTACTACTGAATCCTCTGGTTCTACTAAATCATTAGTTGTAGTTTGTGGTGCTGGAACCTCTTCCAGCTCTACCTCTTTGCCACTAATTTCTTTTGCGAGAAATTCCCTCTCCAAAAAGGTGGCATGTTGAGCAACAAACACTCTTTGTTCCTCGCCTTGGTAGAAAAAATATCCTTGAGAATTCTTTGGATATCCCACAAACTTGCAAAGAACTGATCGTGCCTCGAGTTTGTCCGGATTTTGCTTTTTGACATAGGCCGGACAACCCCATATCTTAATTCGTTTAAAATATGGTCTCTTCCCACTCCATATCTCATATGGTGTGGTAGGTACAGATTTAGACGGAACCAGATTCAATAGGTATATGGCTGTCTCAAGCGCATAGCCCCAAAAAGAAATAGGTAACTCAGCATTGCTCATCATTGAGCGCACCATATCTAATAGGGTGCGATTCCTTCGTTCTGATACACCGTTGTGATGTGGTGTATAAGGAGGAGTAAGCTGAGAGAGAATCCCATTCTCTTTTAGATAATCCAGGAATTCAATGCTTAAGTATTCACCTCCTCGATCAGATCGAAGAATCTTAATACTTTTGCCCGTTTGGTTCTCTACCTCGTGCTTATATTCTTTGAATTTCTCAAAAGCTTCAGACTTGTGTTTCAACAGGAACACATGCCCGTATCTAGAGAGATCGTCAGTGAATGTAATGAAGTAGGAAGAACCATTTCTGGCATGTGTAGACATAGGACCGCATACATCACTATGTATCAGTCCCAAGAGTTCAGTAACTCTTTCTCCGTGTCCTGTGAACGGAGTTTTGGTCATCTTTCTTTTGAGACATGAATGGCAAGTGTCATAAGATGATAATTTGAATGAATTCAAATATCCATTCATATGCAACTTAGCTAGTCGTGTCTCATTGATATGACCAAGTCTACAGTGCCACAAGAAGGATTCGTTCATTTCTGAGCTTTTCCACTTATGTGTGTTTTGTATATTGAGGACTGTATTTTGATTGTGAATGAATATGCCATTATGTAACGAGCCTGATGCAATCAACTTTTGATCTAGGAATATGTTCATAACATTATCCTTTACTACAAAATTATATCCTTCTTTACTTAATAAAGAGACTGATATAATGTTGCACATCATTTTCGGTATATAATAGCACTCATTCAGAACTAGTGTATCACCATTTGGCAATACCAGGTGATATATGCCAACAGCTTTGGCTGCAACATTTGCCCCATTCCCTACTTGAACGGAATGATCACCTTTACCCAGTTCTCTACCTTTCCGTAGCCCATGTAACTGCTTACATATGTAGGATCCTGATCCGGTATCTAATACCCAGGACGTAGGGTGAACTGAAAAATAGTTCTCAATAACTAACACACCCGAAGAAGATGCATCAACATGCATGTTCTTTTGGGCGGCTTGAGAATCTAGATATTCTCCTATTCCCTGTTCAGTCTTATAACTCTTATAAGAAAGAACGGGTCCAACGTTCCCCTGCACAGTATAACATGCGGGTTCGGTCAATACATCCATATTATTATCTTTATTAGGGCATGACATGGTCTCTACCTGGAGAGAGAGAGAAGAAAACACTTTAGCGTAACCTCGTGCAAGATCAGATTGGTTATTATCTTATTTAATCAGGATGGCTCCCACTGGTTTTTATCAAATCTTCCTTCAAACCTTAAAAGGAAAGACTAGCCGGGATTAATTACACACTACAAGTTCGCCAATCTTTCAGCCAGGCCAGTGTCGGTACTTTGAGGGAGGTCCCTCGTGCTTTCGCACGAACCTAATTAATGTAAACCTCGTTTTTCCAGAGGCGTAACCCCGTTGACACCTTTCTAGACACCTACTTGATCGGCTAATTGTAATCTGTAAAACTCTCCCAGGAGTAACTCTTACTCGCAGTGGGTATCGGGATCCAACTATCTCATAGAAGGTATGCAATCTCATTGCAAATTTCAACACTTGAAATTTCCAATAATGCTTTTGCCCCTAGCGATCTATGACCTTGACTAAGTCAACAAACAATAAATCGATAGTCAAGTTCAACCTGTGCATTTCTCGATTGAATTAAACCCACCCGTACGACCCTTGACTGAGTCAACAAGGCCGTGCGAATGCCCTAATCCAATCACATCTCATGTTGTAACAGATAAACATTATTTAGCTACCGTACACTATGCCTTGACTAAGTCAACAAACATAGTACGAATACTAAATAACATCTATCTGAAATGACGGAGGGCTACGCAGGTTTTTCAGAAAAACCATGAGCGTAAAGAACTTGATATCGTTGTAGAATCAAGTGAAGTTTTGAAATGGAGTGATTTTGAGGCTTTTCTAGTTTTGCTAAAGGGTCACTCCCGGTGAAGGGATCGTCGGCCCTTTCCTCGTCGAACGAGGTGCGGGATATATCATATATATCACTGTGCAAAGCTAAAACTATAGAAGCAATCAAAAATCAAACCGAGTGTGTAGCATCTGGCAGTTATTGCTAAAGGAGTCACTCCCGGTGAAGGGATCTCGGTCCTTTCCTCATCGAATAAGGTGCAGGGTATATCATATATACCGCTATGCAAAGCAAGAACTGTAGCTACCTATTTTTGTTTAAAATTTGATTCTACAACATCTTAGGTTTCTTTTCTTTCATTAATCACATTAATGAAGTCCCATCATTATAAGTCACCTAAACATCACAGATAAAATATGACGTACACTTATGCCATCCGCATTCGCCTGGATGTCCCCTCGTGCACCGTTAGGTTAGGTAACTAATGACAGAGCAGGGCAGGGCTAGTGCGGGTGAAAAACATAAGTAACGTCTATATAATATATCATATATACTATATACTATATCTATCACAGAACATCACATGATCACATCACAGATGGCGCAGCGGTTTATTGGAAGTGCCCCAATAAAAGAATATTACATACAAGTTTTTACATGAATGAAAATGAAAAACACTCATCTCACATAAAAAACCCCGGCTATTCGAACACGACTATCCAATATAACATATCCAGCAACACATAACATCACATGTCATCAACGTAAGTAAATATGCGCATCCCAATTGTCGTTGACATATAGCAACGAAACCGGCGATATCACATATTACACTTACGGTCACAGAAAAGAAAGTGTAAAACTACAACAGTTGGAATCCGCAGTCTCTTTAGACATCGCATGCCTAACACTTATAAACCCCGCATTTTAGTCCCATTATCGAAAACTCTTTTCAATATCAGGTGAGACTAAACCGCTAGATTTATAACATTCATCCAGTTATCTCATAACTGTTTGTGAATTCCAATTATTGTATCCCATTCCGGATAAATAGAAAATATTAAACTTTCCGATCGAACATTCGAACACCCAAATTTCCCGAAACTGTTCAACACATGAAATAAGTTCAAAGACATTCACTTCATGCCTCAGTACCAACGGTCCAGCCGTAGAAGGGTCAAGCCAATGCCTCACATGTGGCACGCCGTACTGCCCCAAACCCGAAGGTTCAAAGGGCAGTTCAAAACGGTCACATAATCGAGTTAAGGTTTGTTGTCTTCTAGAGGGACCATCGCGTTACTTGCACTACTTGGAACGTCTTTAAACCTGAGAAAAATCCAACACTTGGAAATTTTCCGGCAGGGGAAAAGTTGGGTATTTATATCCCGTCGAACTTTTTAACATATTCAAAAAAAAATATCCGGAATCCACATAGACAAAATCTGATCATCCGATCGAATCATCGAATCCCCAAAATAACCCCAAAAAATTCAACTCTTGAATAAATATTAAAAATTCCCATAAAACTCAGCACCTGAAAACAAGAATTACTGTGCAAAGTTTAAAGGCAAATCCCATCAAGTGGCCGCAGAACCGCCGCAGAAGCCAGGCTTCTGCCGCGGTTCCGCCGCGCTTTAGAGGCATCATGAGATAATTTTTGCACCGTAATTCTTAGAATTCCCTGCTGAATTTTTTAAGCATTTTTAATCTGGAAAAAACCCAGTTTTTGAAAAAAGTACAGAGAGCAATTTCTTTTAGGGTTTCGATGTTCATTCGGGTTTCAAACGTCGTCTAGACATCGCCTAAGGCTCTAGCTGGGCTCTGATACCACTGTAGGGTTCCTAGGCACTCTCAAGAGGTCTCACAAGGCATCAACCATGCCAATTTCAAATTTTACAAGTGCCGAGAAACTCTAATACGGATCGTTAACAAGAATTTTAGGCGAAACATTAAACTAGTTAACAACTTAACTAAAGATGAGAAGCTACAACCTTTATAGATCCGATTATCCACTTCCTTAACTCCACGTAGTCGTCCCCTCGCTGTCCATCTCGAATCGCGGACTCTTGCATCTGCTTCATCGGAGAAAATGAGCGGACTAGTCGTCGGCTACGATGCCGAAGATGATCTACGTCGAGGCTACACAAGATCAAGCTCCAGCATCACCAAGTTGTGAAACTTGTGAAGAAAACACCCTATACTACTTAGCAAGAGGTAGAGCTTGAAGAAATAGGAGGTGGGTTCACTTTAGAATTGGATTTCTCACACTTTTGCTCAAGTTGCCATTGATGAAGGCAAGCTTTTCTTTATGTCAAGAAGAAGAAGAAGATGAAGATGATTATGATAAGAATAATCCATCAAATAGAAAATGGATTATACTTATCATATAGCAACCATGGTCAAGATAACTTGTGTAGAGAATCAACTATGGTTCAAGTGAATGGTTAGGGTTAAGAAAAGAGACAAAATGGTCAAACCATTCAAAGCTTCATGAAGCTTCAAATGAAAGTCCAAAATGAGCCACCATTTCATTTCTTTTCCTAATATAAATGAAAAGAAATAAATAAATAAATATGTAAATCAAATAAACAAAACCCTAATCATTAACTTAACCATGGTATAATTCTTTACACAAACCCAAGTGAGCATGCATCATCAAACATGATACAATCAAGTGCACAAAAGTACATCACATATACAACTTATGAACTTCAAGTGAGAAAAACCTTTTAAAGTGAACCAATACTAGTTAATGCAAAGTAATATATCAAATATATAATTATACATTAAATTATTAAATCAACACTTGATTTAACGATCCGGTCATATCGCATATAACCGACTAGTATCCTATGTATCGGCTTATCGAATCAATCCTTGATTCGATATCTAGGTTATATCGCATATAACCAATCGATACATTCATCGCGAGAATGGAATACGGTATCACATACACGCATTATTCTCGGTCCTGCACATATCTCATATGCGCTCCTATTTCATTTCGCTTGAGCCAGGAAACCTCTGTGTAGGACTCTAAAGACTCGTCAATACGCCGGCAGCAGATGATGATCATATCAAGCACCCACAAGCCGCAAGCGGTCTGCTAAACGTAACGGCCATCCGGGTATTGAGCGATCAGAAGATCGACGAGCCAGCCCGCTCACACTCCTGTGAATCCAACCAGTAACACTTACCGTAGAGTCCGGTCTGTTCGTCTGATATGTCGCATATCAAGTCTAGGGGTGGTAAACGTCAGACCCCAATAACCGATAAGTCATGCCGATGTGAGGCTCATAACGGGTCGAGAAACTACTGGTAACACTTACCAGCAAATCTCTGATCAGCCCTGGCCAGGGACTTCCCTGTTATGGCCAATCGAGCACAGCGCAACATCAACCCCCAATACCGGGAGAGACGAACCCCTCCTATCGCTCATTGCCTCCATATGACTCGGGACTGTACCCAAAAACCACCATTTTGCATGCCCTCATGGACGTGGTAAGGTGGAGATCAAAGCACAGTGGGAATCACACAAGACTCTATGACGATCTCGGGTCTACAGACTAACCTGCACAAGTGTCACCTGAGAACTGCCATCTGACGTGAGGTATAATACCATCTGGGAGTTCTCGGTGAGTCCGTCCAGTGTACTCAGTCTCCACTGAGCACCCGTATACCATCTCTGATGTCAAATACCAATGGATATGGGATCATCCATCGCCCATCTCATGGGTCGAGAAACGTATACGCTAGTCTACACTGGTATATCGATGCCCCGTCTCGATACACCCACGACTAAGGACCTTGAAGGATGTACTTATGGACTACCATGTCCCCACTAGTATGATCTGCATCATAGTCCAGGCAGTCAAGTACACATCCTAAGGGCTTTACCAACATGTAACTAATGGACAGTTTAAAGAGACAAGTGTACATGTTAAGATAAAGAGCAACCAGATAGCATACTATCATATCGAGCAAGAAAGTCATCTCTATATATGTCCAAGCATCTAATATAATATACATCATCTGTATAATACGGGCCTCTAGGGCATACATACAACTAACAATTGGGTTATGAGTACACCGGACAGGACTCGCCGGGAACATGCTAGTTGGTATTATACGTATCGTCTGATAGCAGTTCCCTGGTGACATGTGTACAGGATAGTTTGACGAACTGAGATCGTCATTTGTCTCATGTGAGTTTCCACTGTGCTTAGATTACTACCCTACAACGCTCAAAGGAGTTGTGCAAACAGGTTTTAGTTGGGTACAGTCCCGAGCCACATGGAGTCAGTGAGAGGATCGTCGGGGATTCGTCTCTCCCGGTATTGGGGGTGAGATCGCGCTGTGTCTAGGAGAGCCATTACACAAATCGCTCGGCCGAGGCAGGAGATTTACTGGTAGGTACTCCAGTAGTATCTCAGGGTGTTCTGGGCCACTCTCTGACACGACTTATACCGCTAATGGGGGTCTGACGTTACCAGCCCCCTAGGCAGATAAGCGATACTCATAGAAGAACGGACCAGACTGTATATACATTGTCACTGTCAGGCTCAGTAGGGTTTAGAGATGAGTCCGCTCGTCAGCTTCCCTTCCAATCAATACATAGGCAACCGTTACGTACAGCTTGTACCTCTGACGTGCTAGTGGTTATACCCAGTGCCAGTGTGTTTATGAGTCATTAGAGTCCCCCACAGACACTTTCCCAAGTTCGGGCAAAACGTTGTAGAAGCCGTATGGTTTTATGGCAAGGTTCGGAAAATGCACGTGCGTTTTCGCACGTGTCATTTTTCGGGCAGATAATACTGGTCGGCTTTGGTTTAAGCCGGATCCGAGTATTATACTGTGTAGATATAATATCTTTATCTCAGATACATTTGTATTCAGTTGTAATACAAATGCGGGTATGTTTATACTGATACGGGGTTATCCAGAAATTCGTTTCAGGATCGCTTTTGGAAGTTGCCAGTTTTCAGTTTTCTATCGCCCGTCTTTTAACATTCGGTTAAAGATGGATTTGTCTTTTCTTTAGATGAGTGTGGAAAGTTCTAGAAGCTTCTAGAAGTGGTGACTAAACTTCATGACTCATTTGTTCATTAAATGCTTTGATGACTAGGTTAAAAGGAGTCACCATATGCATTAATGTGGTTTTGTTTGCATGAAGGATATTTGCTTAAGATCTTTTGCCTTGTGGTCACCTCCCCCTCTCCTACACTCACCTCCCTTCCCTTTAAATGTGGCCGGCCCTTGCTTGTGGGGAGAGATGTTTTGTTGATTTGAAAATGTATATGAAATTTGCCTCATGGAAATTTCATAAGTTCATTCTCTCATTTAACCAATTCCAAAAGGCAACTTCATTAACCGTTCGTCCATAGCCTTGGACGTAATGAGGCAAAGTGCTCTAATCATTCTCTACTACATCTTGGTCATCTCTTTTAGCAAACTTGACGACCGAGTTTCCTCGGTTCAGAGGCGGGAGCTCGTTTAAAGATCCGTCGACGTGGTGCCACCTGGACGAGAACACCGGAGTTCAAGAAGATCGGAGCAGCCGCAACAAGCGTGGGTTGATGGCTGAAGACCGAAGTGTTGGAGATAGTGCCCTCAGAGTCAATTATTGGATCACAGGTACGTCATTGCAATGATTGAGGGAGGACCTATCCCGGTAGGACAGTCTTACTCGAGATGATAATATGCTATCTGGTTTACCTTTATCATCGTGTACTGTTTTAAGTGACCTGACACGTCGCTATTACACGTTGATAGAGCCCCTAGGATTCTTGCTTGACCACCAGCAGTATGAGGGCGATCATATAAGTGGGAGCTGGGGGTCTATAAGCATATCCTTAAAAGGTCCCTAGTCGTGAGAGTTTCGAGACAGGGCATCGATTCTCCATAGTAGACTAGTGTATACAGTCGAGACCCCGATGAGGGGAGGTGGCCGGTCTCACAAGCCACTGGTGTCAGTTGGATCACCTAAGATGTATACAGGTGCTCATTGGGTTATGAGTACACCGGACAGGACTCGCCGGGAACATGCTAGTTGGTCATATACCAGACGTCAGATGGCAGTTCCCTGGTGACATGTGTGCAGGTTAGTTCATCGACCTGGGGATCGTCATTTGTCTTGTGTGAGTTCCCACTGTACTTTGATTACTACCCTACCACGGCTCAAAGGAGTCGTGCAAACAGGTTTTAGTTGGGTACAGTCCCGAGCCACATGGAGGCAGTGAGCGCATCTTCAGGGGTTCGTCTCTCCCGGTATTGGGGGTGAGGTCGCGCTGTGTCTAGGAGAGCCATTACACGAAGCCCTCGGCCGAGGCAAGGAGATTTACTGGTAGGTATTCCAGTAGTATCTCAGGGTGTTCTGGGCTACACTCCGACACGACTTGTACCGCTTTTGGGGGTCTGACTTTTACCAACCCCCTAGGCCCGCCATGCGATGCTCATAGACGAACGGAACGGACTGTACGGATATTGTCACTGACAGGCTCAGTAGGGTTGTCAGGCTGAGTTCGCTCACAGACATCCCTTTTAGTCAATACCTGGTAGCCCGTTACGTATTGGCTTATACCTCTGACGTGCTAGTGGTTAAATCCACAACTAAGGTGTTGATGAGCCTTTAGAGTCCCCCACATTCAGTTACTCAGCTTTCGGGCGAAAGGTTGTAGAGGCCGTATGGAGATATGGCAAGGTCCGATCAGATACGTGCGGTATTGCACGGATCAGGATCGGACAGTTTGTACTATAGGCCATATGGATATATGGCAGGGTTCGATCAGATACGTGCGGTATTGCACGGATCAGGATCGAACAGATATTACTAGCCGGCTTTGGTTTAAGCCAGATCCTAGTATAGTACAGTGTAGACTTTGTCTCATTGCATTTGTATTTCGGTCGAAATACAGATGCGGGTGTGTATGCACAGTATCGGGGTTTTCCTGTAATTTATTACGGGACCAGTTTTCTGGAGTTGCCAGTTTGCTTTCCGTTTCGGCCAATTTCCATTGTTCCGTTCATTGGCCGAAGATTGGTGGAGGAGGGTTTATTTGCATTGTTGCAAATAGGCATTAGTGGAGGAGGTTCTTTGCATCTTGTTGCATCATGATGGCTTTCATGATGTGCACCATCCTTTGACTTGATTTCTTCATGATGGCATGACTTTTTGAGTCATCATGGTTCATGATGGTTGGACTTTGTAAGGTGATGATGGTGGTGTTGAGTGTTGAGTTTTCCTTACTATCATTTCTTTTGCATGATAGCTTTCTTCTCTTTCTCTCTTGGGTATTAGATGAGAATGGCTCCCATTTGATTTACCTCTTCCACTCTCTCATTCTCTCCACCACCATGTATTGGCCGGCCAAGCTCCTAGTGGGCTGTCCAAATTTTTGTGTGTGGGATTTTGGTTCATTTCATATTGCAAAATCCCCACAAGATCAATCTCAAAAGCTCCAAGTTCAATCCCTCCACCAATGGCAATTCCTACAACCCCAAAGTGAGACTTGAGGACTACATATTCTACAGCGAACCTTGGGCACGTCGAGTAGCCGGCTTCGTGCCCGAGTTGCCTCGGCATTGAGGTGGGAGCCCGTAAAAGAAGTAGGCGATGTGGTGCACTTCCGGCGACGAGGAGAAGACGGGACATTCCGCAGGAGATCGGGACGATGACGAGAAGACCGGAGGACTTGGATCGTCGGTATATCTCTATTCCCTTTCTTGTAGATAGCTAGGACTAGTTAGTGGTTCGATCCGGGTATTAGTGCGCGGCGGTTTGCCAGTTCAAGTAAAATTAAAGTTTATCACCGCTTCCGCATTTGGCCGTCGGATTGACGGCCGGGGCGCCGCCGTGCACTTACACTGGTATCAGAGCCTCCCCATTAACTTAGTCTAGTTTTGTGTAATGTGTTTTTCAGTTCCGATCGATCGAAATGTCCAAAAACCCGTATTTTGTCACGACAGTTTTCTGTTGAAATTTTTTGGTCCCCAAAAATTTTTCAGGTTGTATAAAAGTACTGTACAGGAAGATATAAGGCTACTGGAAAAGTTCGGCAAAGTGATCTCTTAAGTGGAGCGCGGAACCGCGGCCAAACCCTACCTTGGGCCGCGGTTCCGCGGCAGTTCAGAGAGATCAATGGGCCAAAGTTCTCCAGTGGGCTTCTGGGGTTAAATTGGGGTTTTTGGAATATTAATATTGGGCCCATAATTTCTTTAACTGCTACAGTATTGTTTTGGGGCCCACTTGTTAAAATTTGATCGGTCGGATATTTTAAACACATTTTTCACAGTATTTACATTATATCTGCGACCGTGAATGTCACTCGATCGGTAAATCCTGTCTAACTGCTATAGCCCGGTTAGACGGATTTGCGAACGTGACATTCACGTTGATGTTCTGTGTATTGGTGTGATGTTGCGGATCGGTCGTGGGGGATAGCCTGGATGCAATGCTAGTACAGTTTTTATTGTATTATGTACATTTGATATTGCGGGGCGAGCGTCCGACATGTGGACTGCCGTCACTGCCTGATTGTATTATTATTTTGGGGCACGACCAGGTTGCGGTCGATGTACCCGGTGAATGTATATTTTACTTTCTGTACTAGGATTGCCCCGCGGAGGGGTGAACGGATAGCCGGGTTCTAGAGGGCAACAAGCCCGCATCTCATGGCATTGGGACGGAGGGGGCTTCACTCTAGGATTGGCGGGCTATTCGCCGCACTCGTAGGGGGTACAGGTTGACCCAGGAGGGGTGCCCAAGTTACCGGATTCCGTGAAGTGCTGGGTGGTCCATTCACGGCGCTGAAGGGGGCTGCCTCGCTTCAGGTTTTGGCGGGTGACTTGCCGCGCCCGTAGGGGTCTAGGTTCTCATTGCACAGGCTATCCACACGACCAGGGGAACGTCGGGTTTCAGCGGCTCTGTGAAACCCGGGGATCCCAGATATCTGTATTGTTTCTGTGATGCTGTACATTTTCTGTGATGTTGCTTTTTTTTCACGCCTTGAGCGAAATATAATATATTGGTATATATATTAGTAGATGTTGTATATGTTTTGCATCCGCGCTAGTCCAGTCCCCGCTCTGTCGTTAGTAAGCTAACCTAACGGGTAATGACGGGACCCAGTGGCGAATGCGGATGGCATATACGTACATCAGTATATTTTCGTTCTTTTTGGTGTGATCAATTGATGGGACTGCGTTGATTCGGATCAATGCAAGTTAAAAACAAACCTAATCTGATGTTGTTGGAACACTTTTCAAAAAGCTGTTATTGCAAGGACGTTCACTTTTGTTTTGCATCGTGATATTCAGTTGGAATATCCTGCTCCTCAGTCGACGAGGCAAGGGCCGAGATCCCTTCACCGGGAGTGACCCCTTGGACAGAAGTTTGCGTCAGGGCAATGACTTCACTATAGCCGATTACTTTTGCTTTGCACCGTGGTATTCAGTTGGAATATCCTGCACCCCATTCTACGGGGAAAGAGCCGAGATCCCTTCACCGGGAGTGACCTCTTTAGCAAAGGTTTTCGTCACTATATTTTTAAAAAGCTATCCGTTCCTTCGACGATATCAAGTTCTTTACGTTAAAGGTTTTCGCCAGAAACCATTCGTAGCCCTCCGTCGTTTCATATGGGTGGTCAATAGTATTCAAGCTGTGTATGTTGGCCAAAGTCAAGGCACAGTGATTGGTAGCTATTGGGGTATTCATATGCAGCATAGATAGATGCGTTGGTTTGGGACAGTCGTACTGCCATTTTGGCCAAAGTCAAGGGTATGTACGGGTGGATTCAAATTAACCTGGAGAATGACGGGTAGAACTTGACATGTGACTTATGATATGTTGGCCAAAGTCAAGGTCATAAGAGCATGGGGCAGAAATCACATCGGGAGTTTCAAAAGAACTGAAACTTGCTAGATATGCGCATACCTTCTGGAGTGTGATGACGTGAGCGGATTCCGTCACGTTGTCATGCGATGAGAGTTGGATCCCGATTCCCACTGATGAGTTAGTTTACTCCTCGGGTGACCCCGACTAATTCTTCTTTTAGGTTTGGAGGAGAATTTGAGGTACAGTGGGAGGTTTCCAGATTAGATAAATTGGTAACCATTCTGATCTAGGTTAGAGTGCACGCTGAGTGTTTCTTTTCTCTCTCTCTTTGGCAGCGACCATTGACCCGACCCTAAGACTATGACTCAGAAACCAAGTTGACCGAACCTTCTTAACACTGGCTTTTGGATTGTCAGAGTTGCAAACCTCATTGCCGCTCCTACTTTTACCCTTTTCTCCAGGACACCCCGTATTACTACGAACGTCCACTTCCATTGGACAAAACCATCGTATGGTTAGATACGAACTCGAAGGGATTTATTCGAGGATGGTTTCAGGTTCTGGAGAAAACGGATCGGACTATTCAGTTGTCTTTTCCTTTTACCCTCTCTCAGGTTATGAGTACTCCTTGGTTTAGGGGTAGTACACCTATTACGCAAATTGGATTGTCTTCTTCCAAACCATAGGCAGGTGCCGACCGGTAGGGAATGAAGAAAACCAATTAGCATAACAATGGTGTGCAGAAGGTATTAGGTTAAGACAAAGCAAGGGATTAGTAAGAGGGCAAAGTAAATTGCAACAGATATTCACGACCAAACCAAGTATCTATTCGCCAACCCTAAATCACCTTTGTATTTCTCCAGGACACTCCGTATCACTACGAAGATCCACAGTTTATTGGATACTCCATCGTATGGTTATATACGAACTCGAAAGGAACTTGTTTCAGTTCGGGGATGGATTCTGGTTCAGGAGAAATAGGAATTAAGTTCATTCGGTTGTCTTTTATCCTCACCTTTTCTCGCATTGCGGGTGTTCCTAGGATTAGGACAGTACACCCATTATGCTCATTGGATAGTCTTCTTCCAAACCATAGGCTGGTGCCGAACGGTAGGGAAGGAAGAAAACCATTTGGCCTAAAGGGGTGTGCAGAAGGTAAAGACTAAAGACATATGAAGGGATTTGGAGAGGTGGCAAAGAACTATACGGTTACAGTCATGAATCTGGAAGAGGCATTACTAGGAATACCAGGATACCCCATCGAAACATTTCAATGTTTCAGTTTCACTGTGTAATGTTAAAAGAAAACTGATTTCCCGATTAGATACTTACTCCAGGGTATGTATTTACCAGGTTTTGATTCTCATATCTGTATGGTTTTACAGATGATGAGTAGGAGTAAGTTATTGGGAATTGGGTGATCATCCTCATTATATCGAGATTCGTTGTAATCGGTGATATTTGAGGAAGTCACCTGGGTAGTTTGCCGGTCGGCAAATATTTGGTTTTGAATATCCGCTGTTATGCACCAATTTCAAATTGATATATCTGTACGTCTATTTTCATAGAGTGAGATATACCTTTCTGAAATTATGTCTACGGCATTTACCTATATCAGTGGATGGTTAGGTAAGGAGCATTAAACAGCGGTGTAATTCTTCTTAACCATAAGTACAGTTTTCAACCTACGACACACAGTGAATGAGTTATCAAACTCAAAGGACTTATACAGAGTATTGTATGTTGTCCAGGGTCCATCAGGACAGAAGGGTAGGTCCTCGTACTATATTCGGTTTACTTATGACTTCTCTAGTTTTTAGACAGGTGTTTCGTAGGAAACACAGGGTCCGAATTTTGAGAAGTTATAGGTATTTGAATAGAGTAGAGAACCAGGTGTAGCAAGTATCGGGATTCTTCAAAGAGATCGAAGATGTAGATACTTGTGTATGGTATTAAGTTGATAGTAATGACTAAGAGAACTTGCTTCTTTTTCAGGTTACTCATAATTGGAAGCATTCCTAAGTTGAGTAACGCTGATTGGCCTCCTTCCATTTAGTTGACATGCACTGGAGACAGTTGCATGATTTGGATATGGTTCAATTAAATCAGTGCCTCTGGTCCTATATGGGATATAGAACAGTTCGTATCTTAACGATGTTAAGGTACGGGGAGTTGTCCGGCTTATGATTAAAACCAGACTCTGGATAACTCAAGGCACATTTCTATAATGGCTGTTTGTGGGTTGACCCAGGCTATGACGAGGGTTGACTTTCTACCATCTGGATGAACAATAGCGATATTGTTCTAGACCCGCCACAGTTTTATTGAAAATGGATTTTTTCAGAAAACAGTAGTGGGAGTATGGTAGAACTGGAAGTGATTCCAGAACCACAAACGATTACTGAAGATTTGACAAGGAACCTAAAGATCAATCTGGATTGACATTCCATTGGCCACTCCGCAGATAAGGTGGGTAACTTCAGGCACCCGAGAGGTACTTCGGTAGCCTCAAGGACGGTGACAGGGAAGTTCTTGTTTACCCACAATTACCATTGCTGTTGTTCCAGGATGCGAGACCCGGCGGGAGGATGAGTATAGCGTCGTTCTAAACTAGTTTTAGAAGTGTACGTGTATATGACTCTGCCAGAGGGTTGTCGTAGTCAGTGGGAGCAGCGGAAGCATTGGTGGACAGGTAGCTTATGTCTATTTATAGACTGAAGCACCAGTAGCGGAGATAGATCATCTATTTCTGACGTGACAGTCATAGGTTTGACTTCATCAGAATAGGGGATGGATCTGTTGAGAAGGTAGTAGGGTGTGATATCCTGGCATTTGGATGACATACACAGAGTAGGAAAGGAAACTCCTATACTACGATCGGTTATATTTTGGTCGTCACACAGTGGTTTTCTCCACACAGGACTTGGATATTATATCAGACATACTGGTTACTAGATCTATGGTTTTAGATCTAGATTTGGGTGGTTTCCCAATCAGGGTACTTAGACAGCATTCTAAGAGTATTTAGAATGGACGACTCCTGACACGGTAGTATACTTGCAAGTGATGGAGTCACCCTCTCTAAAGGTGTCTTATAGACTAAAGTAGAGAGGGATGTGCATGATTGGCAGATCACTTGCTTAGGCAAATGAGTCAATCATGAGATGTCAAGTACCACACCAGATGTTGTTCTTGCGGTAGGTGCAATAAGTTGATATTGATCCAATCCTGGAGAAACAGTCGGAAGCAGTTTTAGAACATAAGTAGATGTTCTAGGGATATGATAACGACAGCCTCGTTCGGGAAACAGTTATCATTCCAGGCTTCCAAGGTGACATGGACGACAGGGAGGTTGTCAGAGTTATAGTTTTTCCTTCTGACGAGGGGCAGTATTTTGGACAGGTGATCCAAGGCAATACTGAGGGAGGCATGGGGCAGGACACTGATTAAGTTCAGTTGTCAATACAGTCTAAGAAGTTTGGATTTGGAGTTCATTTATGAGCTAGGTCCCATCAGACATCCAGACATACTATAAGACTGATTTTGCTCATTTCGGGAGATGGCTTTCTCCGCGAACTTGAGATTTAGAGAGACATAGAAAGAAACGTCAAGGCGGATCCACTCACTAAGGCTATTCCTCGAACGCAATAGTTTCCCAAACAGGCTTTGTGAGACTGACTAGTAGAGGAGTTGGGTGTTCGGTATCACATGGGCTGTGAGTATGCGACATCGCAATAATTAGCCTTGAGTGCAAGTGGGAGATTGTTGGAGATAGTGCCCTCAGAGTCAATTATTGGATCATAGGTACGTGATTGCAATGATTGAGGGAGGACCTATCCCGGTAGGACAGTCTTACTCGAGATGATAATATGCTATCTGGTTTACCTTTATCATCGTGTACTGTTTTAAGTGACCTGACACGTCGCTATTACACGTTGATAGAGCCCCTAAGATTCTTGCTTGACCACCAGCAGTATGAGGGCGATCATATAAGTGGGAGCTGGGGGTCTATAAGCATATCCTTAAAAGGTCCCTAGTCGTGAGAGTTTCGAGACAGGGCATCGATTCTCCATAGTAGACTAGTGTATACAGTCGAGACCCCGACGAGGGGCGGTGGCCGGTCTCACAAGCCACTGGTGTCAGTTGGATCACCTAAGATGTATACAGGTGCTCATTGGGTTATGAGTACACCGGACAGGACTCGCCGGGAACATGCTAGTTGGTCATATACCAGACGTCAGATGGCAGTTCCCTGGTGACATGTGTGCAGGTTAGTTCATCGACCTGGGGATCGTCATTTGTCTTGTGTGAGTTCCCACTGTACTTTGATTACTACCCTACCACGGCTCAAAGGAGTCGTGCAAACAGGTTTTAGTTGGGTACAGTCCCGAGCCACATGGAGGCAGTGAGCGCATCTTCAGGGGTTCGTCTCTCCCGGTATTGGGGGTGAGGTCGCGCTGTGTCTAGGAGAGCCATTACACGAAGCCCTCGGCCGAGGCAAGGAGATTTACTGGTAGGTATTCCAGTAGTATCTCAGGGTGTTCTGGGCTACACTCCGACACGACTTGTACCGCTTTTGGGGGTCTGACTTTTACCAACCCCCTAGGCCCGCCATGCGATGCTCATAGACGAACGGACCGGACTGTACGGATATTGTCACTGACAGGCTCAGTAGGGTTGTCAGGCTGAGTTCACTCACAGACATCCCTTTTTGTCAATACCTGGTAGCCCGTTATGTATTGGCTTATACCTCTGACGTGCTAGTGGTTAAATCCACAACCAAGGTGTTGATGAGTCTTTAGAGTCCCCCACATTCAGTTACTCAGCTTTCGGGCGAAAGGTTGTAGAGGCCGTATGGAGATATGGCAAGGTCCGATCAGATACGTGCGGTATTACACGGATCAGGATCGGACAGTTTGTACTATAGGCCATATGGATATATGGCAGGGTTCGATCAGATACGTGCGGTATTGCACGGATCAGGATCGAACAGATATTACTAGCCGGCTTTGGTTTAAGCCAGATCCTAGTATAGTACAGTGTAGACTTTGTCTCATTGCATTTGTATTTCGGTCGAAATACAGATGCGGGTGTGTATGCACAGTATCGGGGTTTTCCTGTAATTTATTACGGGACCAGTTTTCTGGAGTTGCCAGTTTGCTTTCCGTTTCGGCCAATTTCCATTGTTCCGTTCATTGGCCGAAGATTGGTGGAGGAGGGTTTATTTGCATTGTTGCAAATAGGCATTAGTGGAGGGGGTTCTTTGCATCTTGTTGCATCATGATGGCTTTCATGATGTGCACCATCCTTTGACTTGATTTCTTCATGATGGCATGACTTTTTGAGTCATCATGGTTCATGATGGTTGGACTTTGTAAGGTGATGATGGTGGTGTTGAGTGTTGAGTTTTCCTTACTATCATTTCTTTTGCATGATAGCTTTCCTCTCTCTCTCTTGGGTATTAGATGAGAATGGCTCCCATTTGATTTACCTCTTCCACTCTCTCATTCTCTCCACCACCATGTATTGGCCGGCCAAGCTCCTAGTGGGCTGTCCAAATTTTTGTGTGTGGGATTTTGGTTCATTTCATATTGCAAAATCCCCACAAGATCAATCTCAAAAGCTCCAAGTTCAATCCCTCCACCAATGGCAATTCCTACAACCCCAAAGTGAGACTTGAGGACTACATATTCTACAGCGAACCTTGGGCACGTCGAGTAGCCGGCTTCGTGCCCGAGTTGCCTCGGCATTGAGGTGGGAGCCCGTAAAAGAAGTAGGCGATGTGGTGCACTTCCGGCGACGAGGAGGAGACGGGACATTCCGCAGGAGATCGGGACGATGACGAGAAGACCGGAGGACTTGGATCGTCGGTATATCTCTATTCCCTTTCTTGTAGATAGCTAGGACTAGTTAGTGGTTCGATCCGGGTATTAGTGCGCGGCGGTTTGCCAGTTCAAGTAAAATTAAAGTTTATCACCGCTTCCGCATTTGGCCGTCGGATTGACGGCCGGGGCGCCGCCGTGCACTTACACGATGGACTCAGATCGTTCGGTATAACTCTTCTACCTACTTTGTAGTTTGTTAGTTTAGCTTTAATGGCAGATCCGGGAAATAGTACGCGATAGCGCCAGTTATAAAAAGTTTTTTTTTCCGCATTTGGTGTCTGTTAGACGGCCGGGGCGTTACCGTGGACTTACAGTGGTATCAGAGCCTCACCATAAAGCTATACTAACTTGTGCTAACGCGTTTAAAACTTCTATCGAACGGATTTTCGAAAACCGCAAATTCCATGTTCAAAGTTTCTGAAAAATAATTTTACATATACCAGTAAATCAAGCAGGGTTTTGATAGAAAACTGGAGAAAAACGACCAACTGTGTCAACCGTAGGGCCGCGGAAACGCGGTCAAAGCCTGGCTTTGACCGCGGAACCGTGGCGGTTTTGGTGACTCAGATGCCAATTTTTCTCCTGTTGTTTCTATATTGGAAATTGTGGTTTTTAGTACTGTTCTTTTGGGCCCCGATTTTGTTACTGTACAGCTGATGTACGTGGGGCCCACTTCGGGAAGTTTTGTCGATCGAAATTTTAAACTTGTTAGTATACAGTACTTACTTTATATCTCCGACCGGGAATGTCATTCGAGCGGTAAACCGCGTTTAATTGCTATAGTTCTTTTAGACGGGTTTGCGAACATGACATTCGCGTTGATGTTCTGTGTTGTGCTGTGATGTTGCGGATTTTGTCGTGGTGGATAGCAGGGTGCAATAATAGTGCTGTTTGGATTTATTTATACATTTGATATTGCGGGACGAGCATCCAACATGTGGACTACCGTCACTGTCTGTTGTATAATATTCTTTTGGGGCACGACCGGGTTGAGGTCGATGTACCCTTTGTACATATTTTTATTTCTTTACTAGGTTTATCCCGCGAAGGAGTGCACGGATAGCCAGGTTCTGGAGGGCAACGGGTCCGTATCTCATGGCTTTGAGAGGCAGAGGGACCTCACTATAGAATTGGCAGACTATTCGCCGCACTCGTAGGGGGTACAGGTTGACCCAAGGAGGGGTGCTCAATTTACTGGATTCCGTGATGTGCCGGGTGTTCCATTCACTATGCTGTGGGGGACTACCTCGCTTCAGGTTTTGGCGGGTATCTTGCCGCACCCGTAGGGGTCTAGGTTTCATTGCACAGGCTATCCACATGACCAGGGAACGTCGGGTTTCAGTAGCGGCTCTGTGAAACCCGGGGATCCCAGATTATCTATATTGTTCTGTGATGTTTATTACTTTTCTGTAATGTTGCATATTATCACGCCTGGAGCGATTATTGTATATTGGTATATATACTATTAGAAGTTGTATAAGTTTTACACCCGCGCTAGTCCAGCCCCCGCTCTGTCGTTAGTTAAGTAACCTAACGGGTGCTGACAGGACCCACTGGCGAATGCGGATAGCATATACGTACATTTTATTTTCGTTCTTTTCTGGTGTGATTGATTGATGGGACTGCGTTGATTCTAATCAATAAGGATAAAACAAACCTATATTTGATGTTGTTGGAACAAATTTTAAAAAAGATGTTTACTTTTGTTTTGCATAGTGATATTCAGTTAGAATATCCTGCACCTCATTCCATGAGGTAAGGGCCGAGATCCCTTCACCGGGAGTGACCCCTTGGGCAGAAGTTTACGTCAGGGTAATAACTTCAATATAGTCGATTACAAGTTGTTTGCATCGCGGTATTCAGTTGGAATATCCTGCACCTCATTCCATGAGGAAAGAGCCGAGATCCCTTCACCGGGAGTGACATCTTTAGCAAAACGTTTTCGCCACTATATTTTTATAAAAAGCTATCAGGTTCCTTCAACGGGATCAAGTTCATTACGTTAAAGGTTTTTCGCCAAAAACCAGCCGTAGCCCTCCGTCGTATCTTATGGATGGTCAGTAGTATTCAAGCTATGTTTGTTGGCTTTCGTCAAGGCATAGTGCTTGGTAGCTGCTGGGGTATTCATTTGTAGCATAGATAGATGTGTTGGTTTGGGACAGTCGTATTACCTTGTTGGCTTTCGTCATAGGTATGTACGGGTGGGTTCAAATTAACCTGGACTATGACGGGCAGAACTTGACATGTGACTTATGATTTGTTGGCTTTCGTCAAGGTCATAAGAGCATGGGGAAAAAATTACATCGGGAGTTTCTAACAAACAAGAAACTTGCCAGGCATGCGCATACCTTCTGGAGTGTGATAACTTGAGTGGCTTCCATCAAGTTATCATGCAATGATAGTTGGATCCCGATTCTCACTGATGAGTTGGTTTACTTTTCGGGTGATCCCGACTAATTCTTCTTTCAGGTTTGGAGGAGAATTTGAGATAACAGTGGGAGGTTTCTTGATTAGATAAAGTGATAACCATTCTGATCTAGGTTAGAGTGCACGCAAACTGCTTCTTTTCTCTCTCTCTCTCTTTGGCAGCGACCTTTGACCGACCCTAGACTATGACTCAGTGACCAAGTTGACCGAACCTTCTTAAAATTACTGGATTTTGGATTGTCTATGTTCCATAAGACATTGCCAATCCTTCTTTTACCCTTTGTATTTCTCAGAACACCCCGTATTACTACGGACATCCACTTCCATTGGATAGATCAATTGTATGGTTATATACGAACTCGAAGGGACTTCTTCGAGGATGGATCTAGGTTCAGGAGAAAGAGAATTGGTTTATTCAGTTGTCTTTTATTATCACCTTCTCTCAGGTTGCGAGGGCTCCTTAGTCTAGGAGAGCACACCTATTACGCTTATTGGATAGTCTTATTCCAAACCATAGGCAGGTGCCGAAAGGTAAGGAATAATGAAAACCAATTAGCCTAAGTAGGGTGTGCAGAAGGTAATATGAAAAGACAAGATAAAGGGATTAGAAAGAGGGCAAAGTAAATTGCGACTGTTATAATTCATGACCAAACCTCGTACTTCATCGCCACTCCTATTTTCACCTTTTGCCTTTTTCCCCAGTTCGGGAGAAATAGAATAAGGTATTATTCAGTTGTCTTTTATCATCACCTTCTCTCAAGTTGCGAACACTCCTAAGATTAGGAGAGTAAACCTATTATGCTTACTGGATAGTCTTCTTCCAAACCATAGGCTGGTACCGAACGGTAGGGAAGGAAGAAAACCACTTAGCCTAACAATGGTGTACAGAAGGTAACGACTAAAGACAAATAAAGGGATTTGGAGAGATGGCAAAGAGATATACGGTTATAGTCATGAATTGGATTATGGAAGAGGCATTACTAGGAATACCAGGATACCCCTACGAAACATTTTCATGTTTCAGTGCATTGCTAATAGAAAACTGATTTCCCGATTAAATACTTACTCCAGGGTATGAATTTATCAGGTTTCATTCTCATATCTGTATGGTTGTTACAGATGATGAGTGGGAGTAAGTTATTGGGAATTAAGGTAATCATCCTCATTATATCGGATTTCGTTGTAATTGGTGATATTTGAGGAAATCGCCTGGGTACAGTTTTCAACTTACGATGCACAGGTTTTGAGTTATTCAAACTCAGGGGGCTGTTCATATCAGATTTTTGCATTTTCATACCGCCCAATTTTTATCACATTTGCATATCCGTAGATACTCTTGAGCCGTGTTTTCTAGTCAAATGCAGGATACAGGTTCTCGGTTCTAAAAAGGTGAAATTCATGGAAAACACGAAAAAATCTGGGTTCCTGCCAACCACAGATAAAAACACGGTCTCTGCTTTTCATCCGTATGTTGCCAGATATCAATAGGAAGACAAAAGATCAAATCAATGTCATTCTCATGCACAAGGCTCAATGGTAGCACAAAATCCAAGAGATCTACGCGGAGCTCGAGGCAAATCATGACAAAATCTTGACAAAAAGTCCACCTTTCCCTCAACAGAATTCTGGAAAATTCGTGAAGCAATTATAAGAAAATATATATACCAGAATCAAGCACACAGCAGATCAGGCCACCACAAAAAAGCAGATGACCCAATTCCACCATAAGAGCGCGGATCCGCGGCAAAAGGTGGGTTCAGGCCGCGGATCCGCGGCCCTTTAGGCGCCAAACCTGGAGAAATTTGGGGGGTGTTTTGGTCTTTTTGTTTAGGTTCTGGTGGTTGCCCTAGGGTTTCATTCTCTGGCCTATAAATAGCCCAGAAGTTTGTGAAGGAAAGGGTCCAATTTTGTAATATCATTTTGCCTAGTTTTAGTGTTGTTCTTCTTCCTCTTCTCACCTCTTCTCCATTAAACTTGTAGTGAGCTTTTGAGTGAAGAGTGATGAATAAAGAAGACCATTTTTATTATCATGCTTGTCTCTTTCTTTACTTGTTGTAATTTGTTGTAATTTTAATTGTTAAGTAGTTGTTGTTATTTGCTTGATTGTTTCTTTCTTCTCTCTTTTTCTTTATCATTCATACGACCATGATACTTACGCTTGATCCTCGCCAAGGTGAGGTCGCAAATAGTTAGTCGTATTCTTCTAGTCTCCTTCTTTCTATCTTCCTCTTTTGTTTGTTTTATTTTTCCGTATTATGAAGTGTGAGTAGTTTTATACTTGTTAGGGTAGGATAAGGGAAGTTTGAGAGAAGGAAATCTCTCTCACTCTTTCCTTGCCCAACAACTTAAATCGACTCCCGTTAATTGAACCACAATCCGCTCCTTACGGCACCCTATCCTACGTGATAGCGGTGATTCCGTAGTGAGACCGGTTGTGGTTGAATTAACCGGAGGTTATGGATAAGAGCCAAGAACGGACGGACAAGCACCAAAAGGAAGGACTATGCGTTGGAAAGCCTAGCTTATACTCGCAAGTTCCTTCCTAGTCGTGCTAATCCCCGTTGTTGCCGATTACCGTAACACCGATATTAAGAGGGGCAACGAAAGATGTGGAGACTCCTAACTCAAACTAACCTAATCCTAACCCTAACAAGCTCTCTTTAAATATCAACTTAACACTTAGATAACCACAACAAAATCTGAACAACCGGACTTAACTCGTCGAAAAACACATAGAAAAAGATTCCCATCTCCCTGCGGACGACCCGTACTCAACCGGCTAGCTACGTGTGAAACCGTCTTGATTGCGGTATTTAAACTAGAACTTGAACACGCACTTATCCTATCAATCAAATGGCGCCGTTGCCGGGGAGACGGTAGTTTATTTCCTTGTGTAATTTCGGGTTAATTTGTAAGTATAAAAAAAAAAAAAACCAAAAAAAAAATATACTTGGTAAAAGAAACCATCTTGTTATTCTTGATTAGTTTTTGTGCAAGTGTGCAGGAAATACGAAGCTCAAGATCGACGCCACAGACGTTGGAAATACGGAGTTCAAGTTCAGGAGCAGGTCTAGTAGACCTAGGTTACCCTAGATCTAGGCGTGATTGTGCATATCTTGTTTGTGATTGCTTAAGCCGTATTTCCGTACATACTTCTGTAAATCTCTTTCTAAAAAAAAAAAAAGAAAAAATCAAAAACTTTTATAAAAACTTGCCCTTTTGTCGCCAAATCCATTTTCACCCAACGCCCATCGCCTTTCTTCATTGACGTTTTCTTACCCTCACCTTCTCCGCTTTGACAATACTAAACTCGTTTATTGTATGTCCGCTTGGACTCGGGACACTAGCGCCCGTCTAGTCCGCGTTACGTTAGTCGAGACCGACTACGCGATCGACTCCGAAGTCGATACTCCGTCCACTCCTCTTTCTCCCCTTCCTTTGCCGGCCAACTCCGACGTTGACCGGAATTCTGTTCATACATCTTCACCTTCACCTTCACCTTCACCAACCTCTTCTTCCGCGATGTCGGGATTTAATCCGAACATCTCTTTAACCACCCCTGGATTGGCTCCACCTCCTACGGAGACCAATCTTCTACCACCTCCGCCTGTTATAGCGCCGCAGCGAATTGTGCTCCAGGATCGTTTCTACCCTACCCGTTCTGCACTTCCCACCTGCCTTTCTCTTCCTCCGGCCAATGGGGACAACTTTGAAATTAAGCCCCATTTCATCAACATGCTTCCACGTTTTCATGGGCTTGAATCTGAAGATGCCTATATCTTCATTAACAAATTTCAAAATGTCTGTGCCATGATGAAAACAACCCAGCTGTCGGACGATGCTATACGTCTACGGGTCATTCCGTTCACTTTATGCGATCTCGCTGAAAAATGGCTGTATAGCACCGCTTCCCACTCAATCACCAGCTGGGACGAGTTTGTTAAAGCGTTTCTGAAAAAATTCTATCCAAATCATAAGACCGCAAGAATTCGAAATGAAATCAACCAATTCTCCCAGCTTCCTTCTGAACCCTTCTGGAAGTGCTTTGACCGATACAAAGACCTTCTTGTTCAGTGTCCTCACCACGGTATAGAGAAATGGCAGCTCTGCCAAACCTTATACGAGGGACTGAACCCAGCAACGAAGCAGTTGCTAGAAACCATCTGTCAGGGCCACTTCCTATCCAAATCTGACGAGGAAGCATGGCAGTTCTTTGACGATCTTGCGGAGCAAACGCTACAGTGGGAGAGCACTAGACCGACTTCTTCTTCTTCTACCTCCACTTCTATCGGTCAGTCTAGGGTAGGAATCCACCAACTCGATGTCTCTATTGCGATGAAAGCTGAAATGGCTGCAATAACACGAAAGCTTGAAGCAATAGAGAGCAAATTTTCTGCTCCTGCCCCCACACCTGTTCTCCCCCTTCGTACCATCTGCGCTTGTTGTTCCGATCCTTCCCACTTGACTGAAGAGTGTCCTTACAATCCACCCTCGCAAGGACAGGATCAGGTTAATGCTGCCTTCCAGCAAAGACCGAGGAATGATCCATACTCTTCCACCTACAATCCCGGTTGGAGGAACCACCCCAATTTCGCCTGGAATCAGAATCAGAATCAATTCCAGGGAAACAATTTCCAAAGGGCCCCTCCACCGCAACAACAAGCGCCACAACAAACTCAGCATCAGTATCAGCAGCCCTTCCAACCCCAACCTTACCAAAACCAGACGAACAACTTTGCACCCAACAACTCTTTTCCACCAAACAACAACTTTGTTCCGTCCAACAACGATAAGGTTTCCTCGCTCGAGCGAAGTCTGGAGGCGTTCGTTAAACAGTCAACTCAATCCACCGCCAACATCCAGTCTTCGATTCAATCTTTAGTGCAACACACTGCCGCACACGGGCAAAGCATCAAGACCATCGAGGCACGGATTGCACAACTGAACGCGGCCTTGAGCGAGCGAGAGAAGGGAAAGCTCCCGTCTCAGCCACTTCCAAATCCCGGTCACCCACATAATGCACATGTTGCTCTTGAACAACAAAACCATAATGTGAGTGCCGTGACCACACTGAGATCAGGGAGGATGCTGCCAAACAACATTGGCAAACGGATCAACGATGATGCCCCGGCCGCTGCTTCTTCTTCTTCTCCTTCTTCTTCTTCGTCTTCCGAGCCTATTCTCCGTTCTTCACAAGGCTCTCCCTCTTCTTCTTCTGCTCTGAACGGACCCACTTCTCACTCCACGAAAACACCTATTCTGGGATCCGTTCCAACTCCAAAATCTCCTCCTCCAGCATTAGACTCAACCAATTTTCAAAATGTTCCGTTTCCAAACCGGTTGAGGTCTAACAAACAAAATCCACAAATGGAGAAGATTTTGGAGTTATTCAAGCAAGTTAACATTAACATTCCTCTTTTAGATGCTGTCCAACAAGTCCCATCTTACGCGAAAATCTTAAAGGACTTGTGCACGAAAAAGAGGAAGTCTCAGGTACCCAAGAAAGTTTTCTTGGCTAGTGCTGTGAGTGATGCCCTTACCCAATCTTTACCATAAAAACGGAAGGACCCTGGCTGTCCTACGATTTCAATTACTATTGGGGATAAGAACATCAACCGCGCACTATTAGATCTTGGTGCCAGTGTTAACTTGCTTCCGTATTCAGTATACGAGCAATTAGGCGTCGGAGAGCTGAAACCCACCCACTGCACTCTCCAGATGGCCGACCGATCGATCACCCATCCTAGGGGTGAGCTAGAGGATGTGTTAATAAAAGTCGGGGACTTCATATTCCCCGTCGACTTCATTGTCTTAGATACACAGCCTGTAGCTAACCCCCGGAATCAAATTCCGGTGATACTCGGTCGCCCATTTCTCGCAACCTCAAATGCTGTGATCAATTGTCGCAATGGTTCAATGAACCTCTCTTTTGGAAATATGACGATTGAACTCAACATTTTTAGGTTGGGGAATCAGCCCGCCGAACCTAATGCTCATATACTGGATGTTTGCTCGATCCAGGAGATCACACCAGAAGAGTGTGAATTCGAGGAGTTTCTGTTTGAACACGATAATCTTGACGCCACTAGTGCGTTTCTCTTCGAACCTGCTGCTGCTTCTGCGCCCGACAACGAATACGAGTGTTTCACATTCTTGAACGATCTTAGCCGCGCACAACCCGAGTTTGAATCTTTCGACTTTCCGGATGAGTTACCTGAACCATCCAACTCGGTTGCCTACACTCGCTTTGAACCTTTGCTGGAGTCATTTGAGTTCGAGACCTTTGCACCAGTCTTGCCTTCCATCATTTCACCTCCAACGCTCGAACTCAAGTCGTTGCCGTCTCACCTTAAGTATGCTTACTTAGGTGAGAACGAGACCCTCACTGTCATCATTTCGGCTTCTCTAGCTCCAGAGCAAGAGAAAGCCCTTCTCGCGGTCTTGCACAGCAACAGGCAAGCTTTTGGCTGGTCCATGGCGGACATCAAGGGGATTAGTCCCCTCATCGTTGAGCATCACATTCATCTGATGGATGATGCCAAACCAGCCCGGGATCCACAAAGACGTCTTAATCCAGTCATGAAGGAGGCTGTGAAGAAGGAGATCGTCAAATGTCTAGATAGTGGTATCATTTACCCTATCTCTGATAGCCAGTGGGTTAGCCCCATTCACGTTGTCCCTAAGAAGTCGGGCATCACGGTCATAACCAACGAGGCAAATGAGTTAATCCCTACTCGCACCCAAACTGGGTGGCGAGTTTGCATTGATTACAGAAAACTCAACGCCGCAACGCGGAAAGACCACTTTCCGCTACCCTTCATTGACCAGATGCTTGAACGATTGGCCGGACATGAGTACTATTGTTTTCTTGATGGCTACTCTGGCTATAATCAAATTCCCATCGCCGAAAAAGACCAGGACAAGACCACTTTCACTTGTCCTTTCGGCACGTTTGCATATCGACGCATGCCCTTTGGGTTATGCAATGCGCCCGCTACCTTCCAGCGGTGTATGATGGGAATTTTTTCGGACATGGTGGAAAAATTTCTGGAGATTTTCATGGATGACTTCTCCATCTTCGGCGACTCCTTTGACGAGTGTTTGCTGCATCTTGACGCTGTCCTTACCCGATGTAAGGACAAGAATCTCACTTTGAACTGGGAGAAATGCCACTTCATGGTGCGCGAAGGTATTGTCTTAGGACATATCATCTCGCAAAATGGCATAGAGGTTGACAAAGCAAAGATTGAGGTCATTTCCAATATGCCTCCTCCCCGATGCGTCAGAGATATCCGAGCCTTTCTTGGCCATGCCGGTTTCTATAGACGGTTTATCAAGGACTTTAGCAAGATTGCTAGGCCCTTGACACTTTTGCTGGCCAAGGACACGCCTTTCGACTTCAACTCGAGCTGTGTGACTGCATTCGAGTCACTGAAACGCTCACTCACTTCTGCTCCCGTTCTCTCTTCTCCTGACTGGACGCACCCATTCGAGATTATGTGCGATGCATCCGACTTTGCCATCGGTGCTGTCCTTGGACAGCACATCAACAAGATGCCGCATGTAATCTATTACGCGAGCCGAACCCTGAACGACGCCCAACTCAATTATACAACGACTGAGAAGGAATTCTTAGCTGTTGTATTTTCTCTAGAAAAGTTCAGGCCCTACCTCATCGGCTCTCCAGTCATTGTCTACACGGACCATTCAGCTTTGCGCCATCTTTTTGCGAAGAAAGATGCAAAATCTCGATTAATCCGTTGGATCCTCTTGCTTCAAGAGTTTGACCTTGTCATTAAGGACAAACGAGGATGTGAAAACGTGGTTGCCGACCATCTCTCACGACTTCCTTCTTCGCCTTCGCTTCCAATTCCGATCAATGACGTTTTCCCGGATGAACAGCTCTTGACAGTATCTTGCGAACCCTGGTTTGCAGATATTGTGAACTATTTGGCCACGGGATTACTACCGACTGAATGGTCGAGTCAGGAAAGACTTCGCTTCTTATCCCAAGTAAAACACTTTTACTGGGACGAACCCTACTTGATCAAGTACTGTCCCGATCAGATTATCCGTCGGTGTGTCCCTGATGAAGAATTCAAGAGTGTGCTGTCTTTTTGCCACGATCAAGCGTGTGGCGGGCATTTTGGGCCCAGAAAGACAGCTGAGAAGATCTTGCAATGTGGTTTCTACTGGCCACAACTTTTCAAAGACGCTCACGATTATTGCAAGACTTGCTCCCGGTGCCAACACATGGGCCGGATATCCCGGCGAAACGAGATGCCGCTCCAACCGATCTTGGTTGTGGAGATTTTCGATGTTTGGGGGATAGACTTCATGGGGCCGTTTCCCAGCTCTTTTGGGAACTTGTACATTCTTCTAGCTGTTGATTACGTCTCTAAATGGGTCGAGGCTGTGCCCAGCCGGACTAACGACAACAAGGTTGTCGTTAGGTTCCTTAAAGAAAACATTTTCTCCCGGTTTGGGCACCCCCGAGCGATCATTAGCGACAATGGAAGTCATTTCTGCAACAGGACTTTCGAGGCCTTGATGCGGAAATACTCCATTAATCATAAGCTTTCTACGCCCTACCACCCCCAAACCTGCGGGCAGGCCGAAGTCTCAAATCGGCAAATCAAGCAGATATTGGAGAAGACGGTTTCCAAGAACCGTAAGGATTGGTCTCTGAAACTCACTGATGCCCTTTGGGCATTTAGAACCGCTTATAAGACCGACCTTGGCATGTCTCCCTATCGGCTTGTGTACGGAAAAGCCTGCCACCTTCCTGTCGAAATCGAGCATCGCGCATTTTGGGCGATTAAGGAGCTGAATCTGTCTCTTGAGGACGCGGGCAGCCATCGGAAGCTGCAGCTGAACGAACTATGCGAGCTTAGGGACGAGGCTTACGATAACGCGGTTGTCGTTAAGAATCGAACGAAGGTGTTTCACGATAAACACCTTTTGCGCAAAACCTTCGTACCTGGTCAACAGGTACTGCTTTATGACACCCGACTTCATTTCCATCCTGGAAAGCTCCGATCTCGCTGGAAAGGGCCGTATTTTGTGCGGAATGTGTATCCGCAGGGCGCTGTGGATTTGGAGAATCCAAAGGACGGTTCACTCTTCAAAGTGAACGGACACCGATGCAAACCGTACCTTAGCGCCGAACCAACAGAGGAGCTCCTGTTCTTACAGGAGCCGGTTTACCCTGAATGATCTTCCTCTGCCTACCTCCAAACTTCGGTTATCCAGCCACGAACAGCGGACATTGTTCCAAATAAGTTTGGGGGTATGTACAAACCGTTTTGTTTATATTTGTGTATATTCTTTTTCTTTTCTTTAAAAACAAAAACAAATAAAATTTGCATATCACTAACCGACAATTTTGAACCTTCAAACTGATCTCTTCATGCAACGACAGTGAGGACACTGTCCAATTTAAGTTTGGGGGTACGCTCGGTACGCATTTCTTACCTTCGCATTCATATGTATATTTTGCATCTGCATATTTAAATCCATAAAATCCATAAAAATTTGAAAATTTTCTAAAAAATATAAAAACTTTTTGTCAAGTTAGCTTGTGGAAGAATTCGGATTCAACATTCGACGGTTTTTGTTTGAAAAAATAGGAATAACTAGATCTTATGTTTGGATTTTGAAAAACCTGAAAGATAACTCTCCTTTGATGTTAACTATAGCTGATATACGTCTTTACATCACACTACACGTGTTGTAAGATTTTGGGAATTAGATGACAAGTCTTTCATGTTTAAACTTTTAAACAGATAAATGATTTTCTGAGGATCAAATAGGTTTGTTCTGAAATAAGTAATGTCAAGAATAGTTTATGAAGTAAAGCGAATATGAAGGAATATTATTGATGCCGTAATTGGAACTAAGTCTGAAAAATAACCCATCGGAAACTTGATTGGAATGATTACACACCAAACCCACTAAACACGTCTTTTATCCAAAAAAATAATTGAACTGCCGGTTATATCTCCGTTCGTATTAAATCATCTGATTTTCGCGCCAAACTGTCTTTTGTTTTTGGACCTAGGTAACTTGAGTAATTAAGTCCGCTGGGGTGTTTCTACACCTAATGCCCTAAAACCAACTGGTTTGGGTGCATTGGCCCAAAGCTCGCTAAGAAGCCTAGAAAGTCCAGTTTAAAACAAAGTCAAGCAAGTGTTCTCTCCGAGTTAAAATTCCTAACGGTTCTTTGTGTGAGAATAATCTTGATAAAAGACAAGCTTTTATAAAAAAAATTAACGGAGATATGAAGGTTTTACTCTTTGATAAAGACTATTGCACGTTCACAGAGGTGTGTATGAAATGAAAACAAGAAAATGGTGGAGTGAAAAATACGACTTAGTTTCCTGTTATGGAAGATTGAAATTCTGAAGTTAAAACCTTACTGGAAAACGAAACTTGAAAAATGCTTAACTCTTTATAAAACTTATGTGATCCTTTTAAAAATTGTTATCTGGGCTTTATTGTGTGACATGATGACTTTAATCGATCCTTCTGGAACTTGACGACCCTATTTGCACTGCACGTAAAGACATATAAAATCTGTAGTTAAATAAGAAGCGAGGTGTGAAAAATAAAGGTTCGATAGTCTAGACTTAGGATTATAGAATTGTTATTTTCTAAAACAAAACTTTAGGGTTTGAAACTTAGTCATTTTTACAAACCAACTTGACCGGATTTTGTGGGTAGTATCCGCTGAAAACCCTCAGGAGACAACACTCCTCCTACTAGGGACACCTAGAGGTTTAACGGCTTGTTGCACATGCTCAGTGCAATCGCGTTCCCTGCGAAAGTGAGGTTAGGAAATTTTTTGTGAATAAATGGGCTTTGCTCGGGACGAGCAAATGATAAGTTTGGGGGTATTTGTTCATATCAGATTTTTGCATTTTCATACCGCCCAATTTTTATCACATTTGCATATCCGTAGATACTCTTGAGCCATGTTTGCTAGTCAAATGCAGGATACAGGTTCTCGGTTCTAAAACGGTGAAATTCATGGAAAACACGAAAAAATCCGGGTTCCTGCCAACCACAGATAAAAACACGGTCTCTGCTCTTCATCCGTATGTTGCCAGATATCAATAGGAAGACAAAAGATCAAATCAATGTCATTCTCATGCACAAGGCTCAATGGTAGCACAAAATCCAAGAGATCTACGCGGAGCTCGAGGCAAATCATGACAAAATCTTGACAAAAAGTCCACCTTTCCCTCAACAGAATTCTGGAAAATTCGTGAAGCAATTATAAGAAAATATATATACCAGAATCAAGCACACAGCAGATCAGGCCACCACAAAAAAGCAGATGACCCAATTCCACCATAAGAGCGCGGATCCGCGGCAAAAGGTGGGTTCAGGCCGCGGATCCGCGGCCCTTTAGGCGCCAAACCTGGAGAAATTTGGGGGGTGTTTTGGTCTTTTTGTTTAGGTTCTGGTGGTTGCCCTAGGGTTTCATTCTCTGGCCTATAAATAGCCCAGAAGTTTGTGAAGGAAAGGGTCCAATTTTGTAATTTCATTTTGCCTAGTTTTAGTGTTGTTCTTCTTCCTCTTCTCACCTCTTCTCCATTAAACTTGTAGTGAGCTTTTGAGTGAAGAGTGATGAATAAAGAAGACCATTTTTATTATCATGCTTGTCTCTTTCTTTACTTGTTGTAATTTGTTGTAATTTTAATTGTTAAGTAGTTGTTGTTATTTGCTTGATTGTTTCTTTCTTCTCTCTTTTTCTTTATCATTCATACGACCATGATACTTACGCTTGATCCTCGCCAAGGTGAGGTCGCAAATAGTTAGTCGTATTCTTCTAGTCTCCTTCTTTCTATCTTCCTCTTTTGTTTGTTTTATTTTTCCGTATTATGAAGTGTGAGTAGTTTTATACTTGTTAGGGTAGGATAAGGGAAGTTTGAGAGAAGGAAATCTCTCTCACTCTTTCCTTGCCCAACAACTTAAATCGACTCCCGTTAATTGAACCACAATCCGCTCCTTACGGCACCCTATCCTACGTGATAGCGGTGATTCCGTAGTGAGACCGGTTGTGGTTGAATTAACCGGAGGTTATGGATAAGAGCCAAGAACGGACGGACAAGCACCAAAAGGAAGGACTATGCGTTGGAAAGCCTAGCTTATACTCGCAAGTTCCTTCCTAGTCGTGCTAATCCCCGTTGTTGCCGATTACCGTAACACCGATATTAAGAGGGGCAACGAAAGATGTGGAGACTCCTAACTCAAACTAACCTAATCCTAACCCTAACAAGCTCTCTTTAAATATCAACTTAACACTTAGATAACCACAACAAAATCTGAACAACCGGACTTAACTCGTCGAAAAACACATAGAAAAAGATTCCCATCTCCCTGCGGACGACCCGTACTCAACCGGCTAGCTACGTGCGAAACCGTCTTGATTGCGGTATTTAAACTAGAACTTGAACACGCACTTATCCTATCAATCAGGGGCTTATACAGAGTATTGTATGTTGTCCAGTGTCCGTAAGGACAAAGGGGTAGGTCCTCGTACTATGTTCTGTTTACTTGTGACTTCTCTAGTTATTAGACAAGTGTTTCGTAAAAATACAATGTCTAAGTTTTGAGAAGTTGTGGGTATAAGAATAAAGTAGAGAACCAGATGTCGCAAGTATCGAAGATATAGATTCTTGTGAATGGTATTCAGATAATAGTAATGGTTTTGAGAAACTTGTTTCTCATTCAGGTTACTCATAATTGGATGGATTCCTAAGTTGAGCAATGCTGATTAGCCTTTTTTCCATTAAGTTGATATGCACTGGAGACAGCTGCATGATTTGAATCTGGTTCCAATTAAATTAGTGCCTATGTTTCTATATTGGATATAGAATGGTTCATATCTTAACGATGTTAAAGTAAGGGGAGTTGTCCAGCTTATGCTTAAAACTAGACACTGGATAACTCAAGGCACGTTTCTGTAATGGCTCTTTGTGGGTTGACCCTGGCTTCGACGAGGGTTGACATTTCTACCATCTGGAAGATCAATAGTGATATTGTTCTTGACTTGCCACAGTTTTATTAAAATGGACTTTTTTAGAAAACAGTAGTGGGAGTACGGTAGAACTGGAAGTGATTCCAGAACCGCAAACGATTACGGAAAATTTAATAGGACCTATATATTCAATCAGATTTGACATTCCAATAGCCACTCCGCAGATAAGGTGGGTAACCTCAGACACCCGAGAGGTACTCCGGTAGCCTCAAGGACGGTGACAGGGAGGTTCTTGTTTACCCAGACTTGACAATACTGTTGTTCCAAACTATGAGACCCGGCAGGAGGATATGTATTGCGTCTTTCTAAACTAGCTTTAGAAGTGTACGTATATATTATTCTGCCAGAAGGTTGTCGTAGTCAGCGGGAGCAGCGGAAGCATAGTGGGCAAGTAGCATATGTCTATTTATAGACTTGAGCAGATATAGCGGAGATAAGATCATCTAATTTTGTTGTGACAGTCATAGGTTTGACTTCATCAGAATAAGGGATGGATCTGTTAAGAAGGTAGTAGGGTGTGATGTCCTGGTATTTGGATGACATACACAGAGTAGGAAGTAAAATTCCTATACTACGATCGGTTGTACTGTGGTCGTCACACAGTTGTTTCTCCAGACAGAATATGGATATAATATCAGACATTCTGGTTACTAGATCTATGGTTTTAGATCTAGATTTGGGTAGTTTCCCAATATAGGTACTTTGACAGTATTCTAATGGTATTTTAGAATAGATGACTCCTGGCATGGTGGTGTACCTGCAGGTGATGGAGTCACCCTCTCTAAAGGTGTCTTAGAGACTAAAGGAGAGAGGGAAGGGCATGATTGGCAGATCACTTGCTTAGGCAATTGAGTCGATCATGAGATGTCAAGTACCACACCAGATATTGTTTTTGCACTAGATGCGATAAGTTTATATTAATCCAATGCTGAAGAAACATAAGGAAGCTGTTTTAGAACATAAGTGCATGTTCTACGGATTTGATGACGGCAGCCTCCTTCGGGAGACAGTTATCGTTCCAGGCTTCAAAGGTGATATGATTGTCAGAGTTATAGTTTTCCCTCTGACGAGGGACAGTATTATGGACAGGTGGTCCAAGAGGATACTGTGGGAGGCATGGTGTTGGATACTGATTAGGTTCAGTTATCGATACAGTCTAAGAAGTTTGGATTTGGAGTTCATTTATTAACTAGGTCCCATCAGATATCCAGACATATTCTAAGACAGGTATTACTGGATTCGGGAGATGGCTTTCTCCGTGAATTTGAGATTTAGAGACATATAGAAATAAACATCAGGGCGGATCCACTCACTGAGGCTATTTCTCGAACACAGGAGTTTTACAAACTAGCTTTGTGAAACTGATTAGTAGAGGAGTTGGATGTTCGGTACCACACGGGCCGTGAGTATGCGACATCGCAATAATTAGCCTTAAGTGCAAGTGGGAGATTGTTGGAGATAGTGCCTTCAAAATCAATTATTCGATCGCAGGTACGTGATTGCAATGATTGAGGCAGGACCTATACCGATATGACAATCTTGCTCGAGATGATAGTATGATATCTGGTTTGTCTTTATCATCGTATACATGCTTTAGTTCGCTATTGCATGATGATAGAGCCCATAGGATTCTTGCTTGACTACCAGCAGTATGATAGCGATCATATACGTGGGAGCTGGGGTCTGTAAGCACATCCTTAAAGTGTCCCTAGTCGTGGGAGTTTCGAGACAGGGCGTCGATACTCCAGAGTAGACTAGCGTATACAGTCGAGACCCCGACGAGGGACGGTGGCCGGTCTCACAAGCCACTGGTGTCAGTTTGATCACCTAAGATGTATACAGGTGCTCATTGTGTTATGAGTACACCGGACAGGACTCGCCGGGAAGATGCTAGTTGGTATTATACATATCGTCAGATAGCAGTTCCCTGGTGACATGTGTACAGGTTAGTTTGTCGACCTGAGATCGTCATTTGTCTCGTGTGAGTTCCCACTGTGCTTAGATTACTACCCTACCACGCACAAAGGAGTTGTGCAAACAGTTTTTAGTTGGGTACAGTCCCGAGCCACATGGAGGCAGTGAGCGGATCGTCGGGGATTCGTCTCTCTCGGTATTGGGGGTGAGATCGCGCTGTGTCTAGGAGAGCCATTACACAAAGCCCTCGGCCGAGGAAGGAGATATACTGGTAGGTACTCCAGTAGTATCTCAGGGTGTTCTGGGCCACTCTCTGACACGACTTATACAGCTAATGGGGGTCTGACGTTACAAGCCCCCTAGGCAGATATGCGATACTCATAGACGAACGGACCGGACTGTATATACATTGTCACTGTCAGGCTCAGTAGGGTTTAGAGATGAGTTCGCTCGTCAGCTTCCCTTCCAACCACTACATAGGCAACCGTTACGTACAGCTTGTACCTCTGACGTGCTAGTGGTTATACCCAGTGCCAGTGTGTTGATGAGTCATTCGAGTCCCCCACAGACACTTTCCCAAGTTCGGGCGAAACGTTTTAGAGGCCGTATGGTTTTATGGCAAGGTTCGGAAAATGCACGTGCGTTTTTGCACGTGTCATTTTTCGGGCAGATAATACTGGTCGGCTTTGGTTTAAGCCGGATCCGAGTATTATACTGTGTAGATATAATATTTTTATCTCAGATACATTTGTATTCAGTTGTAATATAAATGCGGGTTTGTTTATACTGATACGGGGTTATCCTGAAATTCGTTTCAGGATCGCTTTTGGAAGTTGCCAGTTTCCAGTTTTCTATCGCCCGTCTTTTAACATTCGGTTAAAGACGGATTTGTCTTTTCTTTGGATGAGTCTGGAAATTTCTAGAAGCTTCTAGAAGTGGTGACTAAGCTTCATGACTCATTTGTTCATTAAATGCTTTGATGACTAGGTTAAATGAGTCACCATTTGCATTAATGTGGTTTTGTTTGCATGAAGGATATTTTCTTAAGATCTTTTGCCTTGTGGTCACCTCCCCCTCTCCTACACTCATCTCCCTCCCCTTTAAATGTGGCCGGCCCTTGATTGTGGGGAGAGATGTTTTGTTGATTTGAAAATGTATATGAAATTTTCCTCATGGAAATTTCAGAAGTTCATTTTCTCATTTACCCGATTCCAAAAGGCAACTTCATTAACCGTTCGTCCATATCCTTGGACGTAACGAGACAAAGTGCTCTAATCATTCTCTACTTCATTTTGGCCGTCTCTTTTAGCAAACTTGATGACCGAGTTGCCTCGGTTCAGAGGCGGGAGCTCGTTTAAAGATCCGTCGACGTGGTGCCACCTGGACGAGAACACCGGAGTTCAAGAAGATCGGAGCAGCCGCAACAAGCGTGGGATGATGATTGAAGACCGAAGGACTCGGATCGTTCGGTATAACTCTTCTACCCATTTTGTAGTTTGTTAATTTAGCTTTAATGGCAGATCCGGGTTATAGTACGCGATAGCGCCAGTTATAAAAAGTTTTTTGTTCCGCATTTGGCGTCTGTTGGACGGCCGGGGCGCTACCGTGGACTTACATATATGTCTTTAGTCATTACCTTCTGTACACCCCTTTAGACCAAATGGTTTTCTTCCTTCCCTACCGTTCGGCACCAGCCTATGATTTGGAAGAAGACTATCCAATAAGCATAATGGGTGTACTCTCCTAATCCTAGGAGTACTCGTAACCTGAGAGAAGGTGAAGATAAAAGACAACTGAATAAAACCTTATTCCTATTTCTCCTGAACCAGAATCCATCCCCGAACTGGAACATGTTTCTTCGAGTTCGTATATAACCATATGATGGAGTATCCAATAAACTGTGGATCTTTGTAGTGATACGGAGTGTTCTGGAGAAATACAATGGTGAAGTAGGATTGGCGATGAAATACCTGGTTTGGTCGTGAATAGCAGTCGCAGTTTACTTTGCCCTCTTACAAATCCCTTAACTTGTCTTTACTTAATACCTTCTGTACACCATCGTTAGGCTATTTGGTTTTCTTCATTCCCTACCGTTCGGCACCTGCCTATGGTTTGGAAGAAGACTATCCAATTAGCGTAATACGTGTACTGTCCCAATCCATGGAGCACTCGCAACCTGAGAGAAGGTAAATGGAAAAGATAACTGAATAGCCCTATTCGTTTTCTCCATAACCGGAAACCATCCTCGAATCTGGAACAAATTCCTTCGAGTTTGTATATAACCATACGATCGTTTTATCCAATGGAAGTGGATGTTCATAGTAATACGGGGTATTCTGGAGAAAAGGGTAAAAGAAGGAGTGGCAATGAGGTATGCAACTCTGACAATCCAAAAGCCAGTGTTTTAAGAAGGTTCGGTTAACTTGGTCACTGAGTCATAGTCAAGGGTCGGGTCATGGTCGCTACCAAAGAGAGAGAGAAAAGAAACACTCAGCGTGCACTCTAACCTAGATCAGAATGGTTATCACTTTATCTAATCAGGAAACATCCCACTGTAACCTCAAATTCTCCTCCAAACCTGAAAGAAGAATTAGTCGGGATTACCCAAGGAGTAAACCAACTCATCAGTGGGAATCGGGATCCAACTATCATCGCATGATAACATGATGAAATCAACTCACGTTATGACACTCCAGAAGGTATGTGCATATCTGGCAAGTTTCAGTTTCTTTAGAAACTCCCGATGTGATTTTTACCCCATGCTCTTATGACCTTGACGAAGGCCAACACATCATAAGTCACATGCCAAGTTCTACCCGTCATTATCCTGGTTAATTTGAACCCACCCGTACATACCCTTGACGAAGGCTAAAATAGTAGTACAACTGTCCCAAACCAATGCATCTATCTATGCTGCAGAAAAGTAACAAATAGCTACCATACACTATGCCTTGACGAAGGCTAACATACATAGCATGAATACTAAGTGCTACCTTTCTGAAACGACGGAGGGCTACGAATGGTTTTTGGCGAAAAACCTTTAACGTAATGAACTTGATACCGTTGAAGGAACCGGATAGCTTTTTATAAAAATACAGTGGCGAAAACCTTTGTTAAAGAGGTCACTCCCGGTGAAGGGATCTCGGCTCTTTCCCCATAGAAAGAGGTGCAGGATATTCCAACTGAATACCATGATGCAAAGCAAAACGTAAACGACTATAGTAAAGTTATTACCCTGACGCAAACTTCTGTCCAAGGTGTCACTCCCGGTGAAGGGATCTCGGCCCTTGCCTCGTCGACTGAGGTGCTGGATATTCATAACTGAATACCACTGTGCAAAACAAAAGAGAACGTCCTTGCAATAACAGCTCTTTTTGAAAAATGTTCCAACAACGGCAGAATAGGTTTGTTTAGGTTGCATTGATCCGAATCAATACAGTCCCATTAATTGATCACACCATAAAAGAACGAAAATACAATGTACGTATAAGCCATCCGCATTCGCCACTAGGTCCCGTCATCACCCGTTAGGTTACTTAACTAACGACAGAGCGGGGACTGGGCTAGCGTGGGTGCAAAACATATACAACATCTACTAGTATATATATCAATATATAATATTCGCTCAAGGCGTGATAAAATGAAACATCCCAGAAATGTAATAAGCATCACAGAACAATACAGATAATCTGGGATCCCCAGGTTTTATAGAGCCGCTACTGAAACCCGACGTTCCCCTGGTCGTATGGATAGCCTGTGCAATGAAATCCTAGACCCCTACGGGCGCGGCAAGTTAACCTCCAAAACCTGAAGCGAGGCAGCCCCCTTCAACAACGTGAATGGACTACCCAGCACTTCACGGAATCCGGTAACTTGAGCACCCCTCTTTGGGTCAACCTGTACCCTATACGAGTGCGGCGAATAGCCCGCCAATTCTAGAGTGAAGCCCCCTCCGTCTCAAAGCCATGAGATGCGGGCCCGTTTCCCTCTAGAACCCGGCTACTCGTGCACCCCTCCGCCGGGTAATCCTAGTACAGAAAGTAAAATATATACAACGGGTACATCGACCTCAGCCCGGTCGTGCCCCAAAAGAATAATATACAAACAGGCAGTGACGGCAGTCCACATGTCGGACGCTCCCCCCGCATTATCAAATGTACAAATACAACCAAACTGTACTACCATTGCATCCAGGCTATCCACTACGACAAATCCGCAACATCACAGTACAACACAGAACATCAACGTGAAGGTCACGTTCGCAAATCCGTCTAAAAGGGCTATAGCAATTAGACAGGATTTATCAATCAAATGACATTCACGGTCGCAGATATAATGTAAATACTGTGAACTAAAATGTTTAAAAATTTCGATCGAAAAAATTTCCCGAAGTGGGCCCCAAGTACAATTCCCAGTACTGAAAATAATCTGGGCCAAAAATTAAATTACCAGAAACCCTATTTCTAAGTCAAAGACCACCTGAAGAAATTTGGTAAAGAGAAGCTACAGTACGGCCGTGGAACTGCGGCCAAAGAATAGGTACGGCTGCGGTGCGGACGCGCTACAGTAAAACCAGTATGCCAAATTTTCTCAGATTTCTTAAAAAACTCTGCCTGATTTTCTGCAATACACCAAATAATTTTTTACAACAGAAAAATTTCGACAGAAACTGATGACTTGGAAATGCATTTTTTGGAAATTTCGTCCGATCGAAGTTCTAAACATGTTAGAGCAAGCTAGTAAAGGTTAATAGCGTGGCTTTGATACTATGTAAGTCTACGGTAGCGCCCCGGCCGTCTTTCCAAGGCCAAAATGCGGAAACGAAAACTTTTTCATTACTAGAAACTGGCGCTATCGTATGCTTAAATCCCGGATCGAACCATTAACCTACTACTAGCTAACTAGAGAAGGGGTAGAGAGGCTATACTAATCGATCCGTGTCCTTCGGTCTTTGGCCACCATCCTAAGCTCCTCGCGGCATCTCCGGTCTCGTTCTCCTCATCGGAAAGGGAACAACATCTACGAATCTTTTTATTGGCTCCCGCTTCGTCCGAACCAACTCGGGCATGAAGTGTGCTAGCCGACGTGTCCAAGGTGTTGTAGAGAGTGTTTGTGATCACTTTGTCTCTTGCATCCATGGGTTTGGATGGAGGTTAGAGGTGTTGCCATTAATGGAGACTTTGAGCTAGAGGAGGAAGAAGAAGAAGAAGCTTTCTTTTTCCTTTTTTTTTCTTTTCTTCTCTTGTGCTAGAATGAAAGTGAGAGAGTGAGAAAAATACAAGACCAAACATATCATTAGGCAGCCCCTCTCTCTCCCCTCTCATCATATCAAAACCAATCCAACATATAATGTGACACATGCACAAGAAAAGAGACCATGAGTCACCACTTGTGCATGTGTCACAATAAATGCTCCAAATCATGATATATAGCTCATAATCACCATTTACAAACATAAATCCAAATGTTTGCAACAATAAAAAGATACGGCAACAACTAAAGTAAAACTCGTGACGGATCACAAGGATACCCCTCACCTGAAAATACATACCTGCACCCGCATTCCGACTAAATGCGAATGCGAGGAGATTAAAGTAATCCAACAAATCTAATACTTGGATCCGACTTAAACCAAAGCCCACTAGTATGATCCGTCCGATCATGATTCGTGCTATACCGCACGTATATGATCGAACCCTGCCATATATCATACGGCCTCTGCAACGTTTCGCCCGAAACTTGAGAAACTGACTGTGGGGGACTCTGAAGACTCGTCAATACTTTGGCTGTGGATTTAACCACTAGCACGTCAGAGGTATTAGCCATAAGTAACGGGCTACCAAGTATTGACCAAAAGGGAGGTCGATGAGCGAACTCATCCTGACACCCTACTGATCCTGTCAGTGACAATATCCATACAGTCCGGTCCGTTCCTCTATGAGCATCGCATGTCGGGCCTAGAGGGTTGGTAAAAGTCAGACCCCCAAAAGCGGCACAAGTCGTGTCGGAGTGTAGCCCAGAACACCCTGAGATACTACTGGAATACCTACCAGTAAATCTCCTGCCTTGGCCAAGGACTTCGTGTAATAGCTCTCCTAGACACAGCGCGACCTCACCCCCAATACCGGGAGAGACGAACCCCTTTCGATCCGCTCACTGCCTCCATGTGGCTCGGGACTGTACCCAACTAAAACCTGTTTGCACGACTCCTTTGAGCCGTGGTAGGGTAGTAATCAAAGTACAGCGGGAACTCACACGAGACAAATGACGATCTCAGGTCGATGAACTAACCTGTACACATGTTACCAGGGAACTGCTATCTGACGCTAGGTATAATACCAACTAGCATGTTCTCGGCGAGTCCTGTCCGGTGTACTCATAACACAATGAGCACCTGTATACATATTAGGTGAACCAACTAACACCAATGGCTTGTAAGACCGGCCACCGCCCCTCGTCGGGATCTCGACTGTATACACTAGTCTACTAATGGAGTATCGATGCCCAGTCTCGAAACTCCAACGACTAGGGACCTTTTAAGGATGTGCTTATAGACCCCAGCTCCCACGTATATGATCGCCATCATACTGCTGGTCGTCAAGCAAGAATCCTAAGGGCTCTATCAACATGTAACAGTGACCTGTAAGGTTACCTAAAGAAGTACACGATGATAAAGATAAACCAGATAGCATACTATCATCTTGAGAAAGACTGTCCAACCGGCATAGGTCCTCCCTCAATCATTTCAATCACGTGCCTGTGATCCAATAATTGACTTTGAGGGCACTATATCCAATACAGGTTAGTCTGTAGACCCAAGATCGTTATAGAGCCTTGTGTGATTTCCACTGTGCTTTGATTTCCACCTTACCACATCCAAGAGGGCATGCAAAACGGCGGCTTTTGTGTACAGTCCCGAATCACACGGAGGCAATGAGCGATAGGAGGGGTTTCGTCTCTCCCGGTATAGGGACTTGATGTTGTGCTGTGTTCGATTGGCTATAACTGGAAGTCCCTGGCCAGGGCTGATATGGAGATTTACTGGTAAGAGTTATCAGTAGTTTCTCAACTTGTTATGAGCCTCATATCGACATGACTTATCGGTTACTGAGGTCTGACGTTTACCACCCCTAGACTAGATAAGCAACATATCAGACGAAGAGACCGGACTGTCCGGTAGTGTTACTGATCGGATTCACAGGAGAATGTACTGGCTTTCTTGTTGATCTTCTAATCGCTCAATACCTGGGTGGCTGTTATGTTTAGCTTACCGCTTTCAGCTTGTGGGTGTTTGATATGATCAACACCCACTGCCGGAGTATTGACGATTCTTTAGAGTCCAACACAGAGGTTTCCTGGCTCAGGCAAGATGGAGTAGGAGCACATATGTGATATGTCCGGGACCGAGAATAATACGTTATGAGATACCGTATTCTATTCTCGCGATATATAATATCGGCCGTGTAAGTGCACGGCGGCGCCTCGGCCGTCAATCCGAAGCCAAAATGCGGAAAAGATAATTTACTTTAACTTTTGAACCGGCACCACCGCGCAATTTAAAACCCGGATCGGGCCATTAATCTAATTCTAGCAAACTAAAGAACGGGTAGAGCGATATACCGAGTGATCCGTGTCCTTCGGTCTTCTCGTCGTCGTCCCGATCTCCCCGCGGAATCTCCGGTCTTCACCTCCTCGCCGGAAGGGCACCACATCGCCGGCTTCTTTTACGGGCTCCCACCTCTGGACCAAGGCAACTCAGGCACGAAGTTGGCGAGTCGACGTGCCTAAGGATTGCTGTAGAATAAGTGTAGTGCCATGTCTCATTGGGGTTTTAGGAAGTTGCCTTTTGGTTGGAGGAATCAAGTGAAAGCTTTTTGAGATGAAATATATCATTTTCCAAGCCAAATGAGAGATTATCCCCACACAACAAATTGGGACATCCCCATGAGGAAGTGGCCGGCCTAGGCTCCAAGAATGAATGAGAGGAGACCATAATACAAAGGGGTTGAGCCAAAAGAATAATACAAGAGAGAGAGAGAGAGAGAGAGAGAAAAGGAGTCATGGTGTGAAGAAATGATCACAAGCCAATCCAACACTCCACCAACCATCATCACATCCAAAGTCGAGCAATCATGAAGTCATGGAGGCAATGAAAGCTACACCCATCATGAAAACTATCATGAAGCAAAAAGTCTTCTCAATTGTTAATTGCACAATGGCAAATAACCCCCTCCACCAAATTTCAGCCAAAGACAGGAAACAAAGGAAAATGGCCGAAACGGAAAGCAAACTGGCAACTTCAAAAACTGATCTTGTAATGAATTACAGGAAAACCCCGTGACTGTATATACATACCCGCATTTGTATTCCGATCGAATACAAATGCAATGAGACAAAATCTACACTGTAAAATACTAGGATCCGGCTTAAACCAAAGCCCGCTAGTATTAACCGTCCGATCATGATCCGTGCAATACCGCACGTATCTGATCGAGCCCTGCCATATCTCCATACGGCCTCTACAGCGTTTCGCCTTAAACTTGAGAAACTGGTCTGTGGGGAACTCTAAAGTCTCGTCAATACTTTGGTTGTGGATTTAACCACTAGCACGTCAGAGGTATTAGCCCAAACGTAACGGGCTACCAGGTATCGACCAAAAGGGACGTCGATGAACGAACTCATCCTGACACCCTACTGAGCCTGTCAGTGACAATATTCGTACAGTCCGGTCCGTTCGTCTATGAGCATCGTATGGCGGGCCTAGGGGGTTGGTAAAAGTCAGACCCCTAAAAGCGGTACAAGTCGTGTCGGAGTGTAGCCCAGAAAACCCTGAGATACTACTGGAATACGTACCAGTAAATCTCCTGCCTCGGCCGAGGGCTTTGTGTATTTGCTCTCCTAGACACAGCGCGACCTCACCCCCAATACCGGGAGAAACGAACCCCTTAAGATCCGCTCACTGCCTCCATGCGGCTCGAGACTGTACCCAACTAAAACCTGTTTGCACGTCTCCTTTGAGCGTGGTAGGATAGTAATCAAAGTACAGTGGGAACTCACACGAGACAAATGACGATCCTCAGGTTGATGAACTAACCTGTACACATGTCACCAGGGAACTGCTATATGACGACTGCTATAAGACCAACTAGCATGTTCCCGGCGAGTCATGTCCGGTGTACTCATAATCCAATGAGCACCTATATACATCTTTGGTGAACCAACTGACACCAGTGGCTTGTGAGACCGGCCACCGCCCCTCGTCGGGGTCTTAATTGTATACACTAGTCTACTCTGGAGTATCGATGCCCTATCTCGAAATTCCCACGGCTAGGGACCTTTTATGGATGTGCTTATAGACTAACAGCTCCCACGTATATGATCGCCCTCATACTGCTGGCAGTCAAGCAAGAATCCTAGGGGCCCTATCAACGTGTAATAGCAACCTGTAAGGTCACCTAAAGCAGTACACGATGATAAAGATAAACCAGATAGCATACTATCATCATGAGTAAGACTGTCCTACCGGAATAGGTCCTCCCTCAATCATTGTAATCACGTGCCTGTGATCCAATAATTGACTCTGAGGGCACTATCTGCAACAATCTGTAAGTGCACGGCGGCGCCCCGGCAGTCAATCCGACGCCGGAACGCGGAAACGGTGATAAACTTAAATTTTGCGGACTTTGCAAACCGGCACCACCGCGCACTAAACTCCGGATCGAACCATTAACTAGTCTACGCTACTAAAAAGAAAGGGAAGAGATGTATACCGACGATCCAAGTCCTCCGGTCTTCATCTCCACTCCGATCTCCTCGCGGGATCTCCGTCCTTCTCCTCCTCGTCGCCTCCTCGCCGGAAAGGACACCACATCGCCTTCGTCTTTTACGGGCTCCCGCCTCAATACCGAGGCAACTCGAGCATGAAGCCGGCAACTCGACATGCTCAAGATATGCTGTAGAATGTAGTGTAGAAGATGCTTGTCTCTTTGGGGTTATGTTGTTGCCAATGAGGATGATGGAGGAAACAAGGATTAGAAAAATGGTGCTTGCATTTTTCTAGCATGAAAACTAGATCAAGAAAGAAAACTCTCATGAATGAAACTCTCTCTTCTTCTTCTCACAACCATGAAAGACTTCTTATCAAGTGAGAAGAATGGTGGAGGAAAAACCATATAATGCAAAGGGAGGTGAGTGTAGGAGCATAAGAAAGGTGACCATATCCAAGGGACAAAGAAACATACAACCATGCTTGTTACTATTCAACCCATACCCTTTCAATCACAATAAAAAGCAAGTCAATGGTGCATGATATGAAAGCCATCATAATCAATACAATTGCAAGAAACCCCCCCACAAATTGTTATTTGCAAAACTGCAAATAACCCCCTCCATCGAAAAAGTCCGGCCGGGAAAGAACAAAGGAAAACCGGCCGGAACGGAATGCAAACTGGCAACTCCAGAAAACTGGTCCCGTAACAAATTACAGGAAAACCCCGATACTGTGCATACACACCCGCATCTGTATTCCGTCCGGATACAAATGCAATGAGACAAAATCTACACTGTACTAAACTAAGACCAGCTTAAGCCAAAGCCGGCTAGTTAAATCCGTTCGATCCTGATCCGTGCAATACCGCACGTATCAGATCAAACCCTGCCATATAACTATACGGCCACTAGTACAAAACTGTCCGATCCTGATCCGTGCAATACCGCACGTATCTGATCGGACCTTGCCATATCTCCATACGGCCTCTACAGCGTTTCGCCCGAAAGCTTGAGTAACTGAAAGTGTGGTGGACTCTAAAGACTCGTCAATACTATGGCTGTGGATTTAACCACTAGCCCGTCAGAGGTATAAGCCAATACGTGACGGGCCACCAGCTATTGACCAAAAGGGACGTCGATGAGGAAGCTCACCCCGACACCCAACTGAGCCTGTCAGTGACAATATCCGTGCAGTCCGGTCCGTTCGTCTATGAGTATCGCATGGCGGGCCTAGGGGGTTGGTAAAAGTCAGACCCCCAAAAGCGGTACAAGTCGTGTCGGAGTGTAGCCCAGAACACCCTGAGATACTACTGGAATACCTACCAGTAAATCTCCTTGCCTTGGCCAAGGACTTTGTGTAATGGCTCTCCTAGACACAGCACGACCTCACCCCCAATACCGGGAGAGACGAACCCCTGAAGATACGCTCACTGCCTCCATGTGGCTCGGGACTGTACCCAACTAAAACCTGTTTGCACGACTCCTTTGAGCCGTGGTAGGGTAGTAATCAAAGTACAGTGGGAACTCACACGAGACAAATGACGATCCCCAGGTCGATGAACTAACCTGCACACATGTCACCAGGGAACTGCCATCTGACGTCTGGTATATGACCAACTAGCATGTTCCCGGCGAGTCCTGTCCGGTGTACTCATAACCCAATGAGCACCTGTATACATCTTAGGTGATCCAACTGACACCAGTGGCTTGTGAGACCGGCCACCGCCCCTCGTCGGGGTCTCGACTGTATACACTAGTCTACTAATGGAGTATCGATGCCCGGTCTCGAAACTCCCTCGACTAGGGACCTTTTAAGGATATGCTTGTAGACCCCCAGCTCCCACTTATATGATCGCCCTCATACTGCTGGTGGTCAAGCAAGAATCCTAGGGGCTCTATCAACGTGTAATAGCGACGTGTCATGTCACCTAAAACAGTACACGATGATAAAGGTAAACCAGATAGCATACTATCATCTCGAGTAAGACTGTCCTACCGGGATAGGTCCTCCCTCAATCATTACAATCACGTACCTGTGACCTAATAATTGACTCTGAGGGCACTATCTCCAACAATCTCCCACTTGCACTCAAGGCTAATTATTGCGATGTCGCATACTCACAGCCCGTGTGATACCGAACATCCAACTCCTCTACTAGTCAGTCTCACAAAGCTCGTTTGCGGAACTATTGCGTTCGAGGAATAGCTTCAGTGAGTGGATCCGCTTAGTAGTTTCTTTCTATGTCTCTCTTTATCTCAAGTTCGCGGAGAAACCCATCTCCCGAAATGAGCAATACCTGTCTTAGAATGTGTCTGGATGTCTGATGGGACATAGCTCATAAATGAACTCCAAATCCAAACTTCTTAGACTGTATCGTCAACTGAACTTAATCAGTATCCTGCGCCATGCCTCCCTCAGTATTGCCTTGGACCACCTGTCCAAAATACTGCCCCTCATCAGAAGGAAAACTATAACTCTGACAACCTCCTTGTCGTCCATGTCACCTTGGAAGCCTGGAATGATAACTGTCTCCTGAATGAGGCTGTCGTTATCATCTCCCTAGAACATCCACTTATGTTCTAGAACTGCTTCCGACTGTTTCTTCAGGATTGGATTAATGTCAACTTATTGCATCTAGTGCAAGAACAACATCTGGTGTGGTACTTGACATCTCACGATTGACTCAATTGCCTGAGCAAGTGATCTGCCAATCATGCCCGTCCCTCTCCCCTTTAGTCTGTAAGACACCTTTGGAGAGGGTGACTCCATTACCTGCAGGTACACTACCGTGCCAGGAGTCGTCCATCCTAAATACTCTTAGAATGCTGTCAAGTACCCTGATTGGGAAACCACCCAAATCTAGATCTAATACCATAGATCCAGTAACCAGTATGTCTGATATAATGTCCAAGTCCTGTGTGGAGAAACCACTGTGTGACGACCAAAGTATAACCGATCGTAGTGTAGGAGTTTCTTTTCCTACTTTGTGTATGTCATCCAAATACCATGACATTACACCCTACTACCTTCTCAACAGATCCATCCCCTATTCTGATGAAGTCAAACCTATGACTGTCACGTCAGAAATAGATGATCTATGTCCGCTACATCTGCTTTAGTCTATAAATAGACATAAGCTACTTGTCCACCAATGCTTCCGCTGCTCCCACTGACTACGACAACCCTCTGGCAGAGTTATATAGACGTACACTTCTAAAACTAGTTTAGAACGACGCTATACTCATCCTCCCACCGGGTCTCGCAACCTGGAACAACAGCAATGGTAATTGTGGGTAAACAAGAACTTCCCTGTCACCGTCCTTGAGGCTACCGTAGTACCTCTCGGGTGCCTGAAGTTACCCACCTTATCTGCGGAGTGGCCAATGGAATGTCAATCCAGATTGAATCTTTAGGTTCCTTATCAAATCTTCAGTAATCGTTTGTGGTTCTGGAATCACTTCCAGTTCTACCATACTCCCACTACTGTTTTCTGAAAAATCCATTTTTAATAAAACTGCGGCGAGTCTAGAACAATATCGCTATTGTTCATCCAGATGGTAGAAAATCAACCCTCGTCATAGCCTGGGTCAACCCACAAACAGCCATTACAGAAACGTGCCTTGAGTTGTCCAGTGTCTGGTTTTAATCATGAACCGGACAACTCCCCGTACCTTAACATCGTTAAGATATGAACTGTTCTATATCCAATATAGAAACAGAGGCACTGATATAATTGAACCAGATTCAAATCATGCAGCTGTCCCCAGCGCATGTCAACTAAATGGAAGGAGGCCGATCAGCGTTACTCAACTTAGGAAGCATTTCCAATTATGAGTAACCTGAAAGAGAAGCAATTTCTCTTTATCATTACTATCAACTGAATACCATACACAAGTATCTACATCTTCGATCACCTTGAAGAATCCCGATACTTGCTATACCTGGTTCTCTACTCTATTCAAATACGTATAACTCCTCAAAACTTAGACCCTGTGTTTCTACGAAACACATGTCTAAGAACTAAAGAAGTTAAAAGTAAACAGAATATAGTATGAGGACCAACCCCTCTGTCCTAATGGACACTGGACAACATACAATACTCTGTATAAGTCCGCTGAGTCCAACAACTCTTTCACTGTGTGTCGTAGGTTGAAAACTGTACTTATGGTTAAGAAGAATTACACCGCTGTTTAATGCTCCTTACCTAACCATCCACTGATATAGGTAAATGTCGTAGACATAATTTCAGAAAGGTATATCTCACTCTATGAAAATAGACGTACAGATATATCAATTTGAAATTGGTGCATAACTGCGGATATTCAAAACCAAATATTTGCCGACCGGCAAACAGCCCAGGTGATTTCCTCAAATATCACCGATTACAACGAATCCCGATATAATGAGGATGATCACCCAATTCCCAATAACTTACTCCCACTCATCATCTGTAAAACCATACAGATGTGAGAATCATACCTGGTAAATACATACCCTGGAGTAAGTATCTAATCGGGAAATCAGTTTTCTTTTAACAGTACACAGTGAACTGAAACATTGAAATGTTTCGATGGGGTATCCTGGTATTCTTAGTAATGCCTCTTCCAGATTCACGACTGTAACCGTATAGTTCTTTGCCACCTCTCCAAATCCCTTCATATGTCTTTAGTCTTTGCCTTCTGCACACCCCTTAGGCCAAATGGTTTTCTTCCTTCCCTACCGTTCGGCACCAGCCTATGGTTTGGAAGAAGACTATCCAATAAGCATAATGGGTGTACTGTCCCAATCCTAGGAACACTCGCAATGCGAGAGAAAGTGAAGATAAAAGACACCTGAATGTACTTTATTCCTATTTCTCCTGAACCAGGATCCATCCCCGAACTGGAACAAGTTCCTTTTGAGTTCGTATATAACCATACGATGGATTATCCAAATAAACTGTGGATCTTCGTAGTGATACGGAGTGTCCTGGAGAAATACAAAGGTGATGTGGGAGTGGTAACGAAATATTTGGTTTGGTCGTGAATATCTGTTGCAATTTACTTTGCCCTCTTACTAATCCCTTGCTTTGTCTAAACTTAATACCTTCTGCACACCATCGTTATGCTAATTGGTTTTCTTCATTCCCTACCGGTCGGCACCAGCCTAAGGTTTGAAAGAAGACAATCCAATTTGCGTAATAGGTGTACTACCCCCAAACCAAGGAGTACTCGTAACCTGAGAGAGGGTAAAAGGAAAAGACAACTGAATAATCCTATCCGTTTTCTCCAGAACCGGAAACCATCCTCGAATTCCTTCGAGTTCGTATCTAACCATACGATGGTTTTGTCCAATGGAAGTGGACGTTCGTAGCAATACGGGGTGTCCCGGAGAAAAGGGTAAAAGTAGGAGTGGCAATGAGGTCCGCAACTCTGACAATCCAAAAGCCAGTGTTAAGAAGGTTCGGTTAATTTGGTCACTGAGTCATAGTCTTAGGGTCGGGTCAATGGTCGCTGCCAAAGAGAGAGAGAAAAGAAACACTCAGCGTGCACTCTAACCTAGATCAGAATGGTCACCAATTTATCTAATCTGGAATCCTCCCACTGTACCTCAAATTCTCCTCCAAACCTGAAAGAAGAATTAGTCGGGGTCACCCGAGGAGTAAACTAACTCATCAGTGGGAATCGGGATCCAACTATCATTGCATGATAACGTGACGGAATCCGCTCACGGTATCACACTCCAGAAGGTATGCGCATATCTGGCAAGTTTCAGTACTTTTGAAACTCCCGATGTGATTTCTGCCCCATGCTCTTATGACCTTGACTTTGGCCAACATATCATAAGTCACATGTCAAGTTCTGCCCGTCATTCTCCAGGTTAATTTGAATCCACCCGTACATACCCTTGACTTTGGCCAAAATGGCAGCACGACTGTCCCAAACCAACGCATCTATCTATGCTGCATATGAATACCCCAATAGCTACCAATCACTGTGCCTTGACTTTGGCCAACATACACAGCTTGAATACTATTGACCACCCATATGAAACGACGGAGGGCTACGAATGGTTTCTGGCGAAAACCTTTAACGTAATGAACTTGATATCGTTGAAGGAACGGATAGCTTTTTAGAAAATATAGTGACGAAAACCTTTACTAAAGAGGTCACTCCCGGTGAAGGGATCTCGGCTCTTTCCCCGTAGAATGAGGTGCAGGATATTCCAACTGAATACCGCGATGCAAAGCAAAAGTAATCGGCTATAGTGAAGTTAATGCCCTGACGCAAACTTCTGTCCAAGGGGTCACTCCCGGTGAAGGGATCTCGGCCCTTGCCTCGTCGACTGAGGAGCAGGATATTCTAACTGAATACCACGATGCAAAACAAAAGTGAACGTCCTTGCAATAACAGCTTTTTGAAAAGTGTTCCAACAACATCAGAATAGGTTTGTTTAACTTGCATTGATCCGAATCAATGCAGTCCCATCAATTGATCACACCACAAAGAACGAAAATATACTGACGTACGTATATGCCATCCGCATTTGCCACTGGGTCCCGTCATCACTCGTTAGGTTAGCTTACTAACGACAGAGCGGGGACTGGACTAGCGCGGATGAAAAACATATACAACATCTACTAATATATATACCAATATATTATATTCGCTCAAGGCGTGAATAAAATGCAACATCACAGAAATGTACAGCATCACAGAACAATACAGATATCTGGGATCCCCGGGTTTCACAGAGCCACTACTGAAACCCGACGTTCCCCTGGTCGTGTGGATAGCCTGTGCAATGAAAACCTAGACCCCTACGGGCGCGGCAAGTCACCCGCCAAAACCTGAAGCGAGGCAGCCCCCTTCAGCGCCGTGAATGGACCACCCAGCACTTCACGGAATCCGGCAACTTGGGCACCCCTCCTGGGTCAACCTGTACCCCCTACGAGTGCGGCGAATAGCCCGCCAATCCTAGAGTGAAGCCCCCTCCGTCTCAATGCCATGAGATGCGGGCTTGTTGCCCTCTAGAACCCGGCTATCCGTGCACCCCTCCGCGGGGCAATCCTAGTACAGAAAGTAAAATATACATACACCGGGTACATCGACCGCAACCAGGTCGTGCCCCAAAAGAATAATACAATCAGGCAGTGACGGCAGTCCACATGTCGGACGCTCGCCCCGCAATATCAAATGTACATAATACAACAAAACAGTACTAGCATTGCATCCAGGCTATCCCCCACGACCGATCCGCAACATCACAGCAAATACATAGAACATCAACGTGAAAGTCACGTTCGCAAATCCGTCTAACCGGGCTATAGCAGTTAGACCGGATTTACCGATCGAGTGACATTCACGGTCGCAGATATAATGTAAATACTGTGAAAAATGTGTTTAAAATTTTCCGATTGATCAAACATTAACAAGTGGGCCCCCAAACAAAACTGTAGCAACCACAGAAAACCTGGGCCCAATTTTAATATTCCAAAAACCACAATTATCACTCAGAAACACACTGGAAAAATTTGGGGTGGTGAACAGTAATATCCGCGGCGGAAGCGCGGCCAAATCAGGGATTTGGCCGCTCTTCCGCGGCGGTATGGGGAGATCGAGGTACCAAATTTTTACAGTGTGCTTAGTTTTCCCTGCACATCATTCTGAGACCACCTGAAAAATTTTTGGACTCAAAAAAAATTCGACAGAAACTGATGTGGGAAAAATACGGGTTTTTGGACTTTTTGATCGATCGGAAATGCAAACACATTACACAAAGCTAGACTAAGTTAATGGGGAGGCTCTGATACCACTGTAAGTGCACGGCGGCGCCCCGGCAGTCAATCCGACGCCGGAACGCGGAAACGGTGATAAACTTAAATTTTGCGGACTTTGCAAACCGGCACCACCGCGCACTAAACTCCGGATCGAACCATTAACTAGTCTACGCTACTAAAAAGAAAGGGAAGAGATGTATACCGACGATCCAAGTCCTCCGGTCTTCATCTCCACTCCGATCTCCTCGCGGGATCTCCGTCCTTCTCCTCCTCGTCGCCTCCTCGCCGGAAAGGACACCACATCGCCTTCGTCTTTTACGGGCTCCCGCCTCAATACCGAGGCAACTCGAGCATGAAGCCGGCAACTCGACATGCTCAAGATATGCTGTAGAATGTAGTGTAGAAGATGCTTGTCTCTTTGGGGTTATGTTGTTGCCAATGAGGATGATGGAGGAAACAAGGATTAGAAAAATGGTGCTTGCATTTTTCTAGCATGAAAACTAGATCAAGAAAGAAAACTCTCATGAATGAAACTCTCTCTTCTTCTTCTCACAACCATGAAAGACTTCTTATCAAGTGAGAAGAATGGTGGAGGAAAAACCATATAATGCAAAGGGAGGTGAGTGTAGGAGCATAAGAAAGGTGACCATATCCAAGGGACAAAGAAACATACAACCATGCTTGTTACTATTCAACCCATACCCTTTCAATCACAATAAAAAGCAAGTCAATGGTGCATGATATGAAAGCCATCATAATCAATACAATTGCAAGAAACCCCCCCACAAATTGTTATTTGCAAAACTGCAAATAACCCCCTCCATCGAAAAAGTCCGGCCGGGAAAGAACAAAGGAAAACCGGCCGGAACGGAATGCAAACTGGCAACTCCAGAAAACTGGTCCCGTAACAAATTACAGGAAAACCCCGATACTGTGCATACACACCCGCATCTGTATTCCGTCCGGATACAAATGCAATGAGACAAAATCTACACTGTACTAAACTAAGACCAGCTTAAGCCAAAGCCGGCTAGTTAAATCCGTTCGATCCTGATCCGTGCAATACCGCACGTATCAGATCAAACCCTGCCATATAACTATACGGCCACTAGTACAAAACTGTCCGATCCTGATCCGTGCAATACCGCACGTATCTGATCGGACCTTGCCATATCTCCATACGGCCTCTACAGCGTTTCGCCCGAAAGCTTGAGTAACTGAAAGTGTGGTGGACTCTAAAGACTCGTCAATACTATGGCTGTGGATTTAACCACTAGCCCGTCAGAGGTATAAGCCAATACGTGACGGGCCACCAGCTATTGACCAAAAGGGACGTCGATGAGGAAGCTCACCCCGACACCCAACTGAGCCTGTCAGTGACAATATCCGTGCAGTCCGGTCCGTTCGTCTATGAGTATCGCATGGCGGGCCTAGGGGGTTGGTAAAAGTCAGACCCCCAAAAGCGGTACAAGTCGTGTCGGAGTGTAGCCCAGAACACCCTGAGATACTACTGGAATACCTACCAGTAAATCTCCTTGCCTTGGCCAAGGACTTTGTGTAATGGCTCTCCTAGACACAGCACGACCTCACCCCCAATACCGGGAGAGACGAACCCCTGAAGATACGCTCACTGCCTCCATGTGGCTCGGGACTGTACCCAACTAAAACCTGTTTGCACGACTCCTTTGAGCCGTGGTAGGGTAGTAATCAAAGTACAGTGGGAACTCACACGAGACAAATGACGATCCCCAGGTCGATGAACTAACCTGCACACATGTCACCAGGGAACTGCCATCTGACGTCTGGTATATGACCAACTAGCATGTTCCCGGCGAGTCCTGTCCGGTGTACTCATAACCCAATGAGCACCTGTATACATCTTAGGTGATCCAACTGACACCAGTGGCTTGTGAGACCGGCCACCGCCCCTCGTCGGGGTCTCGACTGTATACACTAGTCTACTAATGGAGTATCGATGCCCGGTCTCGAAACTCCCTCGACTAGGGACCTTTTAAGGATATGCTTGTAGACCCCCAGCTCCCACTTATATGATCGCCCTCATACTGCTGGTGGTCAAGCAAGAATCCTAGGGGCTCTATCAACGTGTAATAGCGACGTGTCATGTCACCTAAAACAGTACACGATGATAAAGGTAAACCAGATAGCATACTATCATCTCGAGTAAGACTGTCCTACCGGGATAGGTCCTCCCTCAATCATTACAATCACGTACCTGTGACCTAATAATTGACTCTGAGGGCACTATCTCCAACACAATCTCCCACTTGCACTCAAGGCTAATTATTGCGATGTCGCATACTCACAGCCCGTGTGATACCGAACACCCAACTCCTCTACTAGTCAGTCTCACAAAGCTCGTTTGCGAAACTAATGCCTTCGAGAAATAGCCTCAGGCAGTGGATCCGCTCTAATGTTTCTTTCTATGTCTCTCTTTATCTCAAGTTCGCGGAGAAACCTATCTCCCGAAATCAACAATACCTGTCTTAGAGTATGTCTGGATATCTGATGGGACCTACCTCATAAATGAACTCAAAATCAGTATCCTGCGCCTGCCTCCCTCAGTATCCCCTTGGACCACCTGTCCAAAATACTGCCCCTCGTCAGAAGGAAAACTATAACTCTGCCAACCTCTCTGTCATCCAGGTCACCTTGGAAGCCTGGAATGATAACTGTCTCCCGAATGAGGCTGTTGTTATCATATCCCTAGAACATCTACTTATGTTCTAAAACTGCTTCTGATTGTTTCTCCAAGATTGGACTAATATCAACTTATTGCATCTTGTGCAAAAACAACCTCTGGTGTGGTACTTGACATCTCATGATTGACTCAATTTCCTAAGCAAGTGATCTGCCAATCATGCACATCCCTCTCCCTTTAGTCTGTAAGACATCTTAAGAGAGGTTGACTCCATCACCTGCAGGTATACTACCGTGCCAGGAGTCGTCCATTCTAAAACACCTTCAGAATGCTGTCTAAATACCCAGATTGGGAAACCACCCAAATCTAGATCTAAAACCATAGATCAAGTAACCAGAATGTCTGATATAATATCCAAGTCCCTTTGTTGGAGAAACTACTGTGTGACAACAAAAGTATAACCGATCGTAGTATAGGAATATCTCTTCCTACTCTGTGTATGTCATCCAAATACCAGGACATCACACCCTACTACCTTCTTAACAGATCCATCCCCTATTCTGATGAAGTCAAACCTATGACTGTCATATCAGAAATAGATGATTTATCTCCGCTACATCTGCTTTAGTCTACAAATAGAAATAAGCCACTTGTCCACCAATGCTTCCGCTGCTCCCACTGACTACGACAACCCTCTGGCAGAGTCATATACACGTACACTTCTAAAGCTAGTTTAGAACGACGCTATACTCATCCTCCTGCCGGGTCTCGCAGTCTGGAACAATAGTAATGGCAAGTATGGGTAAACAAGAACCTCCCTGCCACCGTCCTTGAGGCTACCGGAGTACCTCTCGGGTGCCTGAGGTTACCCACCATATCTGTGGAGTGGCCAATGGAATGTCAAACCAAATTGAATCTTTAGGTTCTTATCAAATTTTCAGTAATCGTCTGTGGTTCTGGAATCACTTCCAGTTCTACCATACTCCCACTTCTGTTTTATGAAAAAATCCATTTCTTTTAAAACTGTATCGAGTCAAGATCAATATCACTATTGATCTTCCAGATGGTAGAAAGTCATCCCTCGTCATAGCCTGGGTCAACCCATAAACAGCCATTACAGAAACGTGCCTTGAGTTATCCAGAGTCTGGTTTTAAGCATAAGCCGGACAACTCCCCGTACTTTAACATCGTTATGATATGAACTGTTCTATATCCAATACAGAAACAGAGGCACTGATTTAATTGAACCAGATTCAAATCATGTAGCTGTCTCCAGTGCATGTCAACTAAATGGAGAGAGGACGATCAGCGTTACTCAACTTAGGAATGCTTACAATTATGAGCAACCTGAAAGAGAAGCAAGTTCTCTTAATCATTACTATCAACTGAATACCACACACAAGTATATACATCTTCAATCACCTTGAAGAATCCCGATACTTGCAACACCTGGTTCTCTACTCTATTTTTATACCTATAACTTCTCAAAACTTGGACCCTGTGTTTCTACGAAACACATGTCTACGACCCAGAGAAGTCACAAGTAAACAAAATCTAGTACGAGTACCAACCCCTCTGTCCTAATGGACACTGGACAACATACAATACTCTGTATAAGTCCGTTGAGTTGAATAACTCAATCCCTGTGTGTCGCAGGTTGAAAACTGTACTTATGGTTAAGAAGAATTACACCGCTGTTTAATACTCCTTACCTAACCATCCACTGATATATGTAAATGTCATGGACATAATTTCAAAAAGGTATATCTCACTCTATAAAAATAGAGGTACAGATGTATCAATTTGAAATTGGTGCATAACAGCGGATATTCAAAACCAAATATTTGCCGTCCGGCAAACAACCCAGGTGACTTCCTCAAATATCACCAATTACAATGAATTGCGATATAATGTGGACAATCACCTAATTCTCAATAACTTACTCCCACTCATCATCTGTAAAACCATACAGATGTGAGAATCATACCTGGTAAATACATACCCTGGAGCAAGTGTCTAATTGGGAAATCAGTTTTCTTTTAACAGTACACAGTGAAACTGAAACATTGAAATGTTTCGATGGGGTATCCGGGTATTCCTAGTAATGCCTCTTCCATTATCAGATTCACAACTGTAACCGTATAATTCTTTGTCATCTCTCCAAATCCCTTTATATGTCTTTAGTCATTACCTTCTGTACACCCCTTTAGGCCAAATGGTTTTCTTCCTTCCCTACCGTTCGGCACCAGCCTATGGTTTGGAAGAAGACTATCCAATAAGCCTAATGGGTGTACTGTCCTAATCCTAGGAGCACTCTCAATGCGAGAGAAGGTGAAGATAAAAGACAACTGAATAAACCTTATTCCTATTTCTCCAGAACCAGAATCCATCCCCGAACTGGAACAAGTTCCTTTCGAGTTCGTATATAACCATACGATGGAGTATCTAATAAACTGTAGATCTTCGTAGTGATACGGAGTGTCCAGGAGAAATACAAAGGTGAAGTGGGAGTAGTAATGAAATACTCGGTTTGGTTGTGAATTTCAGTCGCAATTTACTTTGCCCTCCTTCTAATCCCTTTCTTTGTCTTTACATAATACCTTCTGTACACTATCGTTAGGCTAATTGGTTTTCTTCATTCCCTACCGGTCGGCACCTGCCTATGGTTTAGAAGAAGACTATCCAATTTGCATAATAGTTGTACTATCCCCTAATCTAAGGGGTACTCGCAACCAGAGAGAAGGTAAAAGGAAAAGACAACTGAATAGTCCTATTCGTTTTCTCCAGAACCGGAAACCATCCTCGAATAAATTCCTTCGAGTTCGTATATAACCATACGATGGTTTTGTCCAATGGAAGTAGACGTTCGTAGTAATACGGGGTGTCCTGGAGAAAAGGGTAAAAGTAGGATTGACAATGAGGTTTGCAACTCTGACAATCCAAAAGCCAATGTCTAAGAAGGTTCGGTTAATTTTGGTCTCTGAGTTATAGTCTAGGGTCGGGCAATGGTCGCTGCCAAAGAGAGAGAGAAAAGAAACACTCAGCGTGCACTCTAACCTAGATCAGAATGGTTACCAATTTATCTAATCAGGAAACCTCCCACTGTACCGTCAAATTCTCCTCCAAACCTGAAAGAAGAATTAGTCGGGATCACCCAAGGAGTAAACCAACTCATCAGTGGGAATCGGGATCAAACTATCATTGCATGATAACGTGACGGACTTCGCACACGTTATCACACTCTAGAAGGTATGCGCATATCTGGCAAGTTTCAGTTTCTTTAGAAACTCCCGATGTGATTTTTGCCCCATGCTCTTATGACCTTGACGAAGGCCAACAAATCATAAGTCACATGTCAAGTTCTACCCGTCATTCTCCAGGTTGATTTGAACCCACCCGTACAAGCCCTTGACGAAGGCCAACAAGGCTATACGACTGTCCCAAACCAACGCATCTATCTATGCTGCAGAAAGGCAACAAGCAGCTACCATACACTATGCCTTGACGAAGGCCAACAAACATAGCATGAATACTACGTGCTACCCGTCTGAAATGACGGAGGGCTACGAATGGTTTCTGGTGAAAAACCTTTAACGTAATGAACTTGATATCGTTGAAGGAACCGGATAGCTTTTTAGAAAAATATAGTGACGAAAACCCTTGCTAAAGAGGTCACTCCCGGTGAAGGGATCTCGGCTCTTTCCCCGTAGAATGAGGTGCAGGATATTCCAACTGAATACCACGATGCAAAGCAAAAGTAATCGACTATAGTGAAGTTATTGCCCTGACGCAAACATCTGTCCAAGGGTTCACTCCCGGTGAAGGGATCTCGGCCCTTGCCTCGTCGACTGAGGTGCTGGATATTCCAACTGAATACCACTGTGCAAAACAAAAGAGGACGCCCTTGCAATAACAGCATTTTGAAAAATTGTTCCAACAAAATCAGATTAGGTTTGTTTTTAACTTGCATTGATCCGAATCAACGCAGTCCCATCAGTTGATCACACCAATAAAGAACGAAAATAATGATGTACGTATATGACATCCGCATTTGCCATTGGGTTCCGTCATTACTCGTTAGGTTAGTTAACTAACGACAGAGCGGGGACTGGACTAGCGCGGATGCAAAACATATACAACATCTACTAGTATATATATCAATATATAATTTTCGCTCAAGGCGTGATAAAATGCAACATCACAGAAATGTAATAAGCATCACAGAACAATATAGATATCTGGGATCCCCGGGTTTCACAGAGCCGCTACTGAAACACAACGTTCCCCTGGTCGTGTGGATAGCCTGTGCAATGAAATCCTAGACCCCTACGAGAGCGGCCAATTACCCGCCAAAACCTGAAGCGAGGCAGACCCCTCCAACAACGTGAATGGACCACCCAGCACTTCACGGAATCCGGTAACTTGGGCATCCCTCCTGGGTCAACCTGTACCCCCTACGAGTGCGGCGAATAGCCCGCCTATTCTAGAGTAAAGCCCCCTTCGTCTCAACGCCATGAGATGCGGGCTCGTTACCCTCTAGAACCCAACTATCCGTGCACCCCTCCTCTGGGTAATCCTAGTACAGAAAGTAAAATATACATACAACGGGTACATCGACCTCACCTCGGTCATGCCCCAAAAGAATAATATACAGACTGGCAGTGACGGCAGTCCACATGTCGGACGCTCGCCCCGCAATAACAAATGTACATAATACAACCAAATCTGTACTAACATTGCATCCAGGCTATCCACCACGACAATCCGCAACATCACAGCACAACACAGAACATCAACGTGAATGTCACGTTCGCAAATCCGTCTAACCGGGCTATAGCAGTTAGACAGGATTTACCGATCAAGTGACATTCACGGTCGCAGATATAAAATAAATATTGTGAACTAACATATTTAAAATTTTCGATCGATCAAATTTTACCAAGTGGTCCCCAAGCACTACTATAGCACTCAAAGAAATTTTGGGTCCAAAAATAATATTCCAAAAACCTCACTTTCAACTCAGAAGCTCTCTGTAGAAATTTGATGCACTGAACAGTAAAGGTTGCGGCGGAACCGCGGCCCAAGCATGGGTTTGGCCGCGGTTCCGCGGTGGGACAGTGTGTTCATGCGACCAAAATTTCACAGAATGCTTAGAATTCCCTGCACATATCTCTGCAATGTACTGAAAAATTTTTGGAGCTAAAAAAATTTCGACAGAGAACTGATGCAGAAAATGGGTATTTCAGAAAATCCGTTCGATCGAAAATGTAAACACGTTAGACCAAGCTAGACTAGGTTAATGGCGTGGCTCTGATACTAGTGTAAGTGCACGGCGGCGCCCCGGCCGTCAATTCGAGGACAAAATACGGAAACGATAATTTACTTTAACTTTTGAACCGTCACCACCGCGCACTTTAAAACCCGGATCGGGCCATTAATCTAATTCTAGCAAAATAAAGAACGGGTAGAGAGATATACCGAGCGATCCGTGTCCTTCGGTCTTCTCTTCGTCGTCCCGATCTCCCCGCGGAATCTCCGGTCTTCACCTCCTCGCCGGAAGGGCACCACATCGCCGGCTTCTTTTACGGGCTCCCACCTCTGGACCGAGGCAACTCGGGCACGAAGTTGGAAAGTCGACGTACCCAAGGATTGCTGTAGAATAAGTGTAGTGCCATGTCTCATTGGGGTTTTAGGAAGTTGCCTTTTGGTTGGAGGAATCAAGTGAAAGCTTTTTGAGATGAAATATATCATTTTGCAAGCCAAATGAGAGCTTATCACCACACAACAAATTGGGACAGCCCCATGAGGAAGTGGCCGGCCTTGGCTCCAAGAATGAATGAGAGGAGACCATAATACAAAGGGGTTGAGCCAAAAGAATAATACAAGAGAGAGAGAAAAGGAGTCATGATGTGAAGAAATGATCACAAGCGAATCCAACACTCCACCAACCATCATCACATCCAAAGTCAAGCAATCATGAAGTCATGGAGTCAATTAAAGTTACACCCATCATGAAAACTATCATGAAGCAAAAAGTCTTCTCAATTGTTAATTGCACAATTGTAAATAACCCCCTCCACCAAATTTCAGCAAAAAGCCAGGAAACAAAGGAAAATAGCCTAAACGGAAAGAAAACTGGAAACTTCAAAAAACTGATCCCGTAATGAATTACAGGAAAACCCCGCGACTGTATATACATACCCGCATTTGTATTCCGACCGAATACAAATGCAATGAGACAAAATCTACACTGTAAAATACTAGGATCCGACTTAAACCAAAGCCCGCTAATATTAACCGTCCGATCATGATCCGTGCAGTACCGCACGTATCTGATCGAGCCCTGCCATATCTCCATACGGCCTCTACAGCGTTTCGCCCGAAACTTGAGAAACTGGTCTGTGGGGGACCCTAAAGACTCGTCAATACTTTGGTTGTGGATTTAACCACTAGCACGTCAGAGGCCTATACGTAACGGGCTACCAGGTATCGACTAAAAGGGACTTCGATGAGCGAACTCATCCTGACACCCTACTGAGCCTGTCAGTGACAATATCCGTACATTCCGGTCCGTTCGTCTATGAGCATCGCATGGCGGGCCTAGGGGGTTGGTAAAAGTCAGACCCCCAAAAGTGGTACAAGTCGTGTCGGAGTGTAGCCCAGAACACCCTGAGATACTACTGGAATACCTACCAGTAAATCTCCTGCCTCGGCCGAGGGCTTTGTGTAATGGCTCACCTAGACACAGCGCGACCTCACCCCCAATACCGAGAGAGACGAACCCCTGAAGATCAGCTCACTGCCTCAATGCGGCTCGGGACTGTACCCAACTAAAACCTGTTTGCACATCTCCTTTGAGCGTGGTAGGGTAGTAATCAAAGTACAGTGGGAACTCACACGAGACAAATGACGATCCTTAGGTCGATGAACTAACCTGTACACATGTCACCAGAGAACTGCTATCTGACGTCTGGTATAAGACCAACTAGAATGTTCCCGGCGAGTCCTGTCCGGTGTACTCATAACCCAATGAGCACCTGTATACATCTTAGGTGAACCAACTGACACCAGTGGCTTGTGAGACCGGCCACCGCCCCTCGTCGGGGTCTCGACTGTATACACTAGTCTACTCTGGTGTATCGATGCCCTGTCTCGAAAGTCCCACGACTAGGGACCTTTTAAGGATGTGCTTATAGACTACCAGCTCCCACGTATATGATCACCCTCATACTGCTGGCAGTTAAGCAAGAATCCTAGGGGCTCTATCAACATGTAATAGCGACCTGTAAGGTTACCTATAGCAGTACACGATGATAAAGATAAACCAGCTAGCATACTATCATCTTGAGTAAGACTGTCCTACCGGAATAGGTCCTCCCTTAATCGTTGTAATCACGTGCCTGTGATCCAATAATTGACTCTGATGGCATTATCTCCAATAGGCCGGGTATATGTTATATAGCCGGGTCATCGGATCAAGTGTTGATTCGATGAATCGGTACATGTTATATTAGTCGGTTATATGCAATATAGCCGGATTGTTGGATCAAGTGTTGATTCGATAATTTAATGTATAATTATATATGTGATATCTTACATTACGTTAACTAATATAAGCTAGCTTTATTGATTCATTTTCTCACCAGATAATACATTGATATATGTTATTTGTATTATTTTCTTTTGTTGCAAAATATATTATATATGTGATATATAATAATGTAACAAGTTATGATTACAAATACAACATGATTTGTGGAGATTAAACAAGATAGGGTTTGATTTGGGTTAGCTTTTTCATGAAGGTTCTAGAAGCTTTATTTTGTTTTAAGCTTAGATATTTTGTATTAATATTTTGTGTAGATAATTCTTAACCCAACCCAAACCCTTTACCCTAGTTAATTCTCTACAAGGGTTAAGCCTTCATACTTAACCCATGGTTGGATTTATAACCATAACAATAATTCATTATTCATCACAAAAGGATATTCTTCTTCTTTTTCATTCTCTTGAAAGAAAACCTTGAATAGCTTTTCATTTTGTCATGATAAATGGTGAGAAATTGAAAATAAAAGAGAGCTAAATTCCTACATCATCATCCTCATCTATTCTACCCACTTAGATTAGAGTGTTCACTTCTCTAAAAAGTTGTTTAGTGAAGTGTAAGCTTGGAATAAAGATTCTTCAAGGTAGATCATCTTCGTAAAGGAAGACTTCAAATAAGCATGGATCATTCGGCTTGTGGAGCCTCTCTTGAGTCTGGAAGATCATGGATCGTGGCAAAGGGACTACTACTCGGAGCTTATGAAGCGAAGGAATGGACTACAAAGGTTGTAATCCCTCTTTCTTAGATATAAAGTTGTTGACATGCAAGTTAAACCTAATACTCTAGTTAAGATCTTGGTTAGGGTTAGTTTAGCACCCCAAAAATTTTAAAGTAGCATGTTTGATACTAGCCAAAACCTTCACAAGGTCCTATGCTAACCCTATACATGTCACAACGTATCGTATCGCATTAAAATCCAAATCAAAAACCAAAACGACACGCTAAAAGCCTATAGGTTAGAACTTACGAACTACGCCTTCAAAACCACCTAACAACTCTCGATATCGTCGTACAAACGTCAAGTGATAGAGATAAAACACAAATACCAAAACTTGAATTCCTAAACATCAAGAAACACATGGCTACAACTCACAAAACTTGCTCTAGATTTTAGTTAAGGCGAAAACAAGGTGCACAAACAACACTGGGGTGACGTATAGGGGTCCTATGAACTACAGAAGCAACCTGGGTACCCATTTTAACAAAGTGGCCGGCCAAAACACCCTATAATCCGGCCTCCTCGATTCTCCAGGTAAGTTGGGGTCTCGTCTTGGTACTGTGGTCTCGTGGTGTCTTAATTTGTTCTCTGGAGTTGTTTGCTCTTCCAGTAAAAGCCCCAGGTCATCCCAGATTTCCCTGCACCCTTTATTACCTCACAAACCTACATGGAAAGTTTCTGTTTTGGGGTTTTCAGGTTTGTTTTCAGTGTAGTTTGGGTTTCTAACATCATAGGGGTGGTTTAAGGTCACCATTAAGGCTTATTAGCACTAACACAACTCAAAATTCCACATAAACTCTTCTAGGAAATTTTAATGTTCACTAAACCGCACTAAATCACAACTAAACACATATAAATACTAAAGTGAATGAAAAACTAAACAAATGGTGAAGGGATTACCTCGTTTGGCACTCATGAATCCCCTAGAGCATCAAAATCTGATTTTTCTTTGTCGAAAATGCTTGTAATGGTCTTGTGCATGTTTTTTGTGAAATGAAGATGGACTTTTTGTGTTGTTTTGATGATGCTTTGAGTGTTTTAAGTGGAGGGGGAGTGAGGGCCGCAGCCATAGAGGGAAAAGGGGAGGAGAAAGATGAAAAGAATTGAAGAGGGAAGAGAATGGCCATGGTCAATTGACCCCCTCACCTCTCTCTCTTGCCCATGCCTAATTCTTTAATATTTCCTTTTTCTTTTGTTTTATTTTCTTTAGTTTTCTTTTTTCTTCTCTTTTCTTTTCATTTTCAAATAGGAAACCCAAATGAAACAATGGTTACAAAAATGCAACAATTATTTTTAAAAGTGACATGGTGCATGTCATGTGCACAAAACCGGATTAATGAAAGATTAGCGATATCTAATCGCGATTAGCATTAAAAGTGAATATAATTAATTATAGAAATTTGTAGTTTGCATGAATCACATAAAACGCTCTCATTTCAGTAATTCCTATAATTTTCCAAATATTTCCCAATTTATGGGTAATTAATTATACCGCACTAATAAAATATTCATAATATTTATTATTTAAATATAAATTCCAAAAAATAATATTTTTATTTTTCTGAAATGTTACAGTTCTGCTCATGCTTCTTCAGCTGCCGAGAAGCATACGCGATAACCCTGCAGTGCTGCATCAATCCACAGCCTAGCCCCACTCGAGAAGCGTCGAAGAAACCACAAATCCCCCCGATCCCGAAGGCAAAGATAATACCGGCGCCGTAGTCAAATGAGTCTGCAACTGCTGGAAACTATGCTCGCACGCCTCGGTCCAAAAAAAAGGAACTCCTTTCCGGGTCAACCCGGTCAACGGTGCAGCGATGCGGGAGAAGTCCTGAATAAAATGTCGATAGTAGCCAGCCAAGCCTAGAAAGCTATGGATCTCTGTAACAGATACCGACCTGGGCTAATGCTGAACAGCCACAATCTTCTTCGGGTCCACAGGTATTCCATCTCTCGTAATCACTTGACCCATGAAATCAACACTGTCAAGCCAAAATGCGCACTTGGAGAATTTCGCGAACAGCTGGTGCTCTCTTAATGTCTGCAATGTGATCCGCAAGTGCTGCTCGTGCTCTTCTCGGCTCCGGGAACACACTAAGATGCCGTCAATGAATACGAGATGAACTGATCAAGATACGACCTGAAAATGCAGTTCATCAATTCCCTAAACACTGCTGGGGCGTTGGTGAGTCCGAACGACATCACCAAAAACTCATAGTGTCCGTAACACGTGTGAAAACCTGTCCTCAGAATATCATCCTGTCGTACTCGCAACTGATGGTAGCCTGATCGCATATCAATCTTCGAGAAGTGCCCCGCACACTGGAGCTGGTCGAACAAATCATCAATACACGGTAAGGGATATCCGTTCCGCACTGTCACTCGGTTCAGCTGACGGTAATCAATGGACAAACGCAAACTGCCATCCTTCTTTTTGACAAACAGAACAGGAGCACCCCAAGGAGATACACTTGGTCGAATAAGCCCTTTATCTAACAAATCCTGCAACTGACCCTTCAGCTCTCTAAGCTCTGCTGGGGCCATCCGATAAGGCAGTATGGAAATAGGCCCCATGCCGGGAATCAAGTCAATGCAGAATACAATATCGCGCTCAGGTGATAAACCAGGCAGCTCGTCAGGAAAGACATCAGTAAACTCACACACAATCGGGACCTGGTCCAACAGGACCTCTGCAGCTCTAGTATCACAAACATACGCTAAGAATCCCAGAAATCCATTCTTCCAGAGCTGACCAGCGCGAAGAGAAGAAATCAAGCTGGGAAAGGTGACGCTACGGTCTCCCTGAATAACAAGAACTGGCTCACCTGGAAAACTAAAACTGATTGCCTCTCACGGCAGTCCACGGATCCATAACAGGTGGATAACCAGTCCATGCCAGCAAAACATCAAAATCCAGCATATCGAGGTGAATCAGATCAACCGAATAATCCCTCTCCCTAATACGAACATAACACAATCGAAATACAAATCGAGCGACAAACGACTCGCCTACCGGAGTAACAGCAATAAGCGGCTGATCTAACTACGACGACTCTCTGCCCAACCTCGGTGCGAAGTGTGTAGATACATACGAATGTGTGGAACCTGGGTAAAATAATACTCGTGCGTCGAAAGAACATACTGGCAATGTACCTGTCACAACGACATTGGATGCCTGCGCGTCATTCGGAGTCAAAGCGAACACTCGGGCCTGTCCCCCACTAATAGCTGGCTGTCCTCTGCCTCGTCCTCTGCCTCCTCATCCTCTCTGAATAGGAATGCCACGTCCACGGCCTCTGGGAACGTCTGCCTGGCGTGAAGCACCACGATGGGTGGGAAGTAGAGCTCTCTGAGTAGGGGGTGAGGGTAGAAGTGTTACATAAGGAACTGCCGGCTCACCCTAGCGCCTCGCGGTATAATTCTTGAAAAGGTGACCTGGACTCCCACACCAATAACATACCGGAGGTGGCCGCTGAACTGGTGAATAGGAAATGAACAACTGGCCTCGCGCCAAGCCTCGACCATCACCATGTCCTGGGAAGAATCCGCCACGACCTCTACATGCCATGCCTCTACCAAACTATACTGGAGCTGGCACATCTGTGTGAATCCTCTTTGGCTCTAAAACGACCGAAGTCTCTGAAATGCGCTCCTCCAAAACTCAGGCTGCATCTTCTGCGGGTGCATAGGTATCGAAGTACTGGGTGCCAATAGCAAGAAATAGCTGCGTGTCTAACCCACGTACGAACCTCTTAATGTGTTTCTCTTCGGTGTCCACCAAGTAAGGAGCATATCGGAACAACTGAGTAAACCGAATATCATTAGCGGACACTCTCATCCCTGGAGTCTTGCGCAAAAACCTCGAAACTACGGGATCGAGCATCACGGACGCTCTCTGGAAGGAAACGGGCAAGAAACACCGCTGTGAACTCGTCCCACGTCATAAAAGGTAAACCTGTAGCTCGACCTCTCTCGACTGACATGCACCACGTCTGAGCAAGGCCCTCCAGACGAAAACTCCCAAGCTCCACCCATCTATCGTCAGAATATCCGAGCGAACGACAAATCCAAGCAAACATGTCAAGGAATGTCTGCGGATCCTCCGCTGCATCTGTGCTGGTAAAGACTGGTGTTCTCAGCCTTATAAACTCCTGCAATGATACTGGAATGGTCTCGGTAGTAGTAGGAACAACTGTTTGTGCGGCAAGTACAATCGTAGTTTGTGCAGTGGTAGGTACATCCTCAGATCTCTGTGCCCAACTGGCCTCGACTAAGGATCCTATCATCTGAAGTAACTCCTGCATACCTGACTCTAGCCTGTCAATGCGGCCTGGGGAAGACGGATCAATCTGACCCTGAGGGGTAGGCACACCGTCCTGATCGGTCCTCATCTTGGATGAGCCCGCTTGAATCTCATCTCTTGCAGTGGCCCTCTAAGCCCTCGTAGCCTTCGGCGGCATAGTGGCTGGTATAGGAAATAGGATAATAAGAATAGTGCAACAGAATCATGGGATATAAAGAGTCGAAAAGGATTTGCAAGCAATTTATATCCTAAGGTCACTTAGGCGGAGTACCGTATCGTAAGTATGCCGCGGATCATACATACGCTACGTCACTCTGCTTAAGTTACCTACTCTATCTACCAAGGGTCATCCTACACTTGGAAAGTTAAAACCTAACGCTCTAATACCAACTTTATCATGACCCAAAAAGTATGGAAAGTGTCTGGCACTTCAATTACGAAACGTCTCAAGACGCGCGTAATCTAAGTAAGGCGAAACCCAGAAATCAAAACCAAATAGAGCAGTAGTGTGAAGGAAACCAAACTATTGAAAGCGATTTAAATCAACTAAGTCACATCAAGCTTTTTAAAAGCAACATCATTTCCCCGAAAATTTCGGAAGAGTCTCCTTTGTAAATACTGGCCCCAAACGGGTACAAAACAGGAATATATGAATAACATGAAATAAGGCATCCCCAAGCGGGAGCTAGCTCTTCACCCAAGGCGGACTCAAATCACACGCAATATAAATATCATTACTGTGCAAAATAAGCATATAAAGGCATAAAGCAATAAAACATCATGTCGGCTCAAGTGAGCTCGACCCAGAGATACAACATATAAATACACAAATCTCACTGTCTCATCTCTAACTCATTAATACACTAATACATGTGGTAGATACGGTAGATGAAGTAAACTAGATACAATAATGATACAAATGGCAACAAAATAACCCTGCAACCCACCTACGAACAATGCTGCAAGTCCAGGCAAAAGGAGCAAAAGAGAAGGTGCGCCCGCCGCTACTGTGCTGACGGGTCAGACCTACAAAACACTGTGGCGCGACGGGGGTGAGTTGCCAACGCGCGAGTAAAAAGTAACATCTAATAAGGTTATCGTAATGTAATGCCCCAGGTGGAGTTGGGGCTGAATACCACCTACCTAGTGAAGAAGTGAGGTGTTATCCGGTATCGAGGTGGGGATGTAACCGATACGGATACACACGGGGAACCACTATAGAACAATGGGGAGTATCGAATTTCATTCCGAAAGAGGGCACGATCTGAACTATAAATGGAATTATACCCCTCTTCAATACAGAGGCGCCTTTTGGATGAATCGGAACTCCGGAGTTTGAAGAACTCCGTAGTTAAGCGTGCTCAGGCCAGGGAAGTCCTAGGATGGGTGACCTCCTGGGAAGTGGCCCCTGGTCGGGTCCGATTCACTCCGAATGACAAAACCGTGCGGTTTCGGCCAGAGCGGGCAATACTCTCTGTATTGGGGGCAGAGTCGTGACAGAATGGTATCAGAGCCGGTCCCTCAAAAGTTGGTCTGTGGTTCGAGGACGAACCATTGTTCTAAGTGGGGGGGAATGTAATGCCCCAGGTGGAGTTGGGGCTGAATACCACCTACCCCGTGAAGAAGTGAGGTGTTATCCGGTATCGAGGTGGGGATGTAACCGATACGGATACACACGGGAAACCACTATAGAACAATGGGGAGTATCGAATTTCATTCCGAAAGAGGGCACGATCTGAACTATAAATGGAATTATACCCCTCTTCAATACAGAGGCGCCTTTTGGATGAATCGGAACTCCGGAGTTTGAAGAACTCCGTATTTAAGCGTGCTCGGGCCAGGGAAGTCCTGGGATGGGTGACCTCCTGGGAAGTGGCCCCTGGTCGGGTCAGATTCACTCCGAAGGAGAAAACCGTACGGTTTCGGCCAGAGCGGACAATACTCTCTATATTGGGGGCAGGGTCGTGACACTAGCATGTGTACAATGATGTCACAACCTACATATACTAATTTCATGCGATGAATAACATGTATGCAACATGAATGCAATAAATAACACGAGATTTGAATATAATTAACATGGAAAATCTATATTCTTATCTTATTAAACTTATGTAATTTAACTTTAGTTTTATCAATGAAATCAATATGAACCCGTGTCAAGCATCGACACTAAGTACGAATATCTCAATTACCCAGGGCTCCGGCAATCTGGACTGGCCTAAAATATCTGATCTAGGGCTCCGGCAAATTCGGACTGGCCCATATCCTCAAAACTCAAGACTACGTCAGTATCCTCCGGATATCCGCCGCGTCACAAATAACCGGTCGGTAGTGCTCCCCTGCCGGGCTCAACGCCATCTTCTGCGACCATCTTGCCCCGGGGTACCGCACCGGATCCACCATGCACCCACAAACGGTTCCTCCTCCTTCCCACGAATCAGGTGTATGATACTGCTAAGGCACCGAGAAAATTCATGGTGGACGATAGATGCATCATAACACGAGAAAACTGCAACTTACATTTTTTAAATGGTAATACGTTTTCAAATCCTTGTGGTTTCTCAAAATCCATAAATCTCATAACTATGGAAATCCTCGACAAAATCATAATACATGAATATCTATGATATTAACAATATGCAATGCAATGCGGAAACTAGAAAGTTATGCATGAACAATGATGCAATAAGATATGTGCATGTCACTAGCAATTCTACATATCCATATTGATGAATTAAAAATATCAGTTGCAGGTTTATTAAACAATAATAGCGCAAGTGATAAGATTCGGATTTAACTAGTTATATGCTGTTCGTGGCAAAGCAATTACCAAGGTGTGTATGTCCCCATGAATAATGCCCGTGCAGCATAAACCAATGGTAATAGTGCAAGTGTCCTATGAGGTACTAGCACAGTATAAATACATATGATAAATGATGCAATGCAATGGGATAAATAATCAAGAACTACGCATATAATTATAAGTACTAAACTACATTCTAACTATCGGGCGTCATGCGCCATCCAAACGATTTCTCCCGTAGATGTATACATCTACTCACCGGAACGCCTTTAGTAGTCTGGTCCAATTACCGCCTTTCCTTTCCATGCCGTGTCCGATGTCTCTGCGACTGATCCTAGAATTACACAAAGCAACACACATAAGGCTAGTATCCTGCAAAAACACGATATGAAGACTATACGAGAAACTAGCATCGCAAGCTAACGCGTGTGCACTCGAAACACAAAAACGTGTGTGCAATCGTCTGAAACCACCCTGACATGCTGCGATACACAGCAAACACTAAACCCAAACTCAGAACATACATGTCGCGCAAGTTTAAAAGTACTGAAAATAAGGTAATTAGTTGCAGATTTTGATACAAGTTGAATTAGGAAAAGTTGCATGTACCAAAGACCTACATTATATAGCAGACACCTACAGAAGAAACCCCGACACACAGCTCCACCATCTGGCTGCAATTTGCGGCCAGAACTTTTTTATTTGCGGCTAAAGAGGGGAGAGGGGGTCTCGTGCTTTGTGTGTGTGGTCCTAGCTCAGTAACTAAGTCCCAGTATTTGCAACTTTTTCCTGAAGCATCAGGTTTGAAAGCAGATCACAAAACTAGCATAAATCTTAACTAAAACACTAATTAACACTAATTTAATACAATATGGTATTTTAGTGTAATCTGGTGCAAAGACTTGGATTAAACGACAGTAACAACACTTAATTAAGCTAATCAAGACATCAAAACCCTACTTGACCTAATCTCCACTTAAACCACAATAATTAGCACAAAAACCCCTATAAACACTAAATTAAGCTAAATAAACTACAAGTTTAGCAAAGAGGTAAATTGGGTAAGCTATACCTCAAGTTGGTCCTAGGGGGTCCAAACTCGCTGACCTTGCTTCAAGAACCAACAAGGAAGTGTTTTAGGGAGAATAGCAAGAGGTTTTTGTGAAGAAAGAAGGATTTTTGTGATATGGAGATGAGGCTTGAATGAAAGAAGAAGAAGAAGTAGAAGAAGAAAGGGGAGGGGCTACTGCTGGAGCTGGGGTTGCTGCTGGAGTGAGAGGGAGCAAGAGAGAAAGAGCCCCTAAAGTCAAGCCACATGCCTCATTTAATGCCCCCATGCTTTCCTTTTCTTTTATTTTTCTTATTTTCTAAATTGTTTTTGGTTTTAAAGAAAGGATTTAAAACTAAGAGGGAAATAAAAAGAAAACATGTTACATTAAACCTAGGGTAAAAATTTGTGTTGTGCATGCTAACTAAAATTTTGCTTAGAAAAATAATAGTTAAGAAAATTTGATAATTATGTGAACAATAATTTAAATGTAAATTAATAAAACACAATTATATATATAATTACATATTATCACGATTAAAAATAGACTTAGTCCAGTCTATGTGGAAATAGCTATTAACAAAGTTTTATGAATACATACATTATCGCTAATTAACGCGAAAATGAGCTAAACGAATTTTCAAGGCGTTACACCTTCTATGAGATAGTTGGATCCCGATACCCACTGCGAGTAAGAGTTACTTCGGAGAGAGTTTTGCACTTTACAATTAGCCGATCAAGTAGGTGTCTAGAAATGTGTCAATGGGGTAATACCTCTGGGAAAATGAAGTTTATTTTTATTAGGTCCGTGCGAAAGCACAAGCAACCTCCCTCAAAGTACCAACACTGGCCTGGCCGAACGATTCGCGAACTTGTAGGGTGTATTTAATCCCGGCTAATCTTACCTTTTAGGGTTTGAAGGAAGATTTAATAAAACCAGTGTGAGCCATCCTGATTAGATAAAATAACCGATCTAATCCTGCAAAGAGAGCACGCAAAGTGATTACCCTTCTCTCTATCCTGGTAGCAACTAATGAAATACCTTAATCTAGATGATAATATGGATGTATTGACCGAACCTACTTATTATACTGGGCTAGGTTCCGCTCTACCTTATGATTGTCATAAGTCTGAGCAAGGAATTGGGGAATATTCAGATTCCTACGCCACCTAAATGTAGAATAAGCATGTTGATGGATTGTCTTCGGGTGCGTTCGTTACCAAGAACTGTTTCTCAGTTTACTCTACGTCCTGGGGATTGGATACCGGATCAGGATCCCATACATGTAATTAGTTACATGGGCTAAAGACTGGTAGACAACTGGGATAGGGTGATGTGTCTCTAAGTAGTAGAGAATGGAGCAATTGTTGCAACCAAAGCAGTTGGCAGATATCACCTGGTGTTACCAACTGGCAATACATTGATTCTTAGCGACTGTTATTTCGTACTAATAAATATTATGAATATTTTCCTAAATCAAGTGTTGATTGGGTAAGGTATGTTGTATAACAGTGTACACGTTCTGAATCAAACTACAGTTCTAAACGTACAGAACACACACAAGAGGAACAGTTCAGAAATAAACGAATTCTTCTTGTGGTATTGTAGACTGGGTCATATTAATGAAACAAGACTAGCTGAAGTTCCATAAGAATGCATATTTGAATCCGTTCGAATTTACATCTTATGAAACTTTCCAGACATGTCTCGAAGACTAGGTGACCAAATCTCCTTTTACTGGAAACAGAGAAAGAGCTACTGAACTCTTGGACAGATACATAGTGATGTATGCGGTCCTATGTCTACACATGCCAGAGATGGATCCGCGTAATTTATTACATTCACCGATGTTCTCTCAAGATACAGACATGTGTTCTTGTATAAACACAAAACTGAATCTTTTAAGAATTTCAAGGAATATATGCACGAAGTTGAAAACTAGATGGGTAAAGGTATTCAAATCCTTCGATATGATCGGGAAGTTGAATACTTGAGCACGGAATTTCGAGACTATTCAAAAGAGAATGAGATTCTCTCTCAGTTTACTCCTCCGTATACACCACAGCACAACGGTATATCGAGGTGGAGGAATCGCACCCTATGAGATATGGTGCGCTCTATGATGAGTACTGCTGAGTTACCTATTTCCTTTCAGGGACATGCACTTGAGAAGATGCATACCTATTGAATAGAGTTCCGACCAAATCTGTTTCCTACCACTCCATATGAGATATGGAATGGGAAGAGACCATCTCTTAATCGAGTTAAGATATGGGGTTGTCCGGCCTGTATTGAAAAGAATAATCCGGACAAGCTTGAGGCAACGTCTGTTCTGTGCAAGTTTGCAGGATATCTCAACCATTCGTAAGGGTATATCTTCTACCACACCGAGGAACAAAAGACGTTTTTCGACATGCCACCTTTTTAGAAAAGGAATTTCTTGTGGAATAAATTAGTGGCAATGAGGTAGAACTGGAAGAAGTTCCAGCAACGCAAACTATAACTGACGATTTGGTGGAACCAGAGGACTTAATATGTTAGTTGTAGTGCCCTCAAGGCAATTATCGTAATCGCAGGAAGGTGATTATGATGATTGAGAGAGGACCTATACCGGTAGAACAATCTTACTCGAGATGATAGTATGCTATCTGGTTTGTCTTTATCATTATGTACATGTTGATAGAGCCCATAGGATTCTTGCCTGACTACCAGCATTTTGATGGCGATCATATACGTAGGAGCTGGGGGTCTATAAACACATCCTTAAATGTCCCTAGTCGTGGGAGTATCGAGACTGGGCATCGATACTCCAGTGTAGACTATGTTAGTTATATGTATGCCCCAGAGGCCATTATTGTACATATGATGTATATTATAGTTGATGCTTGGACATACATATGGAGGACTTTCTTGCTCAACATGATAGTATGCTATTCGATTGCTCTTTATCTTAACATGTACAATGATTGTCTCTATATTACATGTTGATAAAGCCCTTAGGATGAGTACTTGACTACCAGGATGTTGATGCAAATCATACTAGTGGGGACAGGGTAGTTGGCAAGTACAACCTTCAAATGTTTCTACTCGTAGGTGTATCGAGACAGGGCATCGATATACCAGAGTAGAGTAGCGTGTAGCCTCTCGATCCATATAGATGGACGATGGATGATCCCATATCCAATGATGTTTGACATCAGAGATGGTATATGGGTGCTCAGTGGAGACTGGGTACACTGAACGGACTCGCCGAGAACTTCTAGATGGTATTATACCTATCGTCAGATAGCAGTTCTTAGGTGACACTGGTACAGGTTAGTCTGTAGACCCGAGATTGTCATAGAGTCTTGTGTGATTCCCACTGTGCTCTGATTTCAACCTTACCACATTCAAGAGAACGTACAAAATAGTGGCTTTTGGGTACAGTCCTGAATCACATGGAGGCGATGAGCGATAGGAGGGGTTTCGTCTCTCCCAGTATTGGGGGTTGATGTTGCGCTGTGCTCAATTGGCTATAACAGGAAGTCCCTAGCCATGGCTGCTTTAGAGATATACTGGTAAGTGTTATCAGTAGTTTCTCGACCCGTTATGAGCCTCTCATCAGCATAACATATCGATTTACTGAGGTCTGACGTTTACCACCCCTAGACGAGATATGCGACAAATCAGACGAAGAGACCGGACTGTACGGTAGTGTTACTGATTGGATTCGCAGGAGTATGAGCAGGCATGCTTGTTGATCTTCGGATCGCTCAACACCCGGGTGGCTTGTGGGTGTTTTATATGATCATCACCAACTGCCAGCATATTAACGAGTCTTTAGAGTCCTACACAGATGTTTCCTGGCTCAAGCGAAACGGAGTAGGAGCACATATGTGATATGTGCGGGACCGAGATTCATACGATATGAGACAGCGTATTCTGTTCTCGTGATTTGTGACAAAGGACGGTTAAATGTGATATAGTCGGGTTATCGGATTAAGTGTTGATTCGATAAGTTGTTACATTTGATATTAGTCGGTTATATGTGATATAGCCGGATTATTAAATCATGTGTTGATTTGATAATTTAATGTATAATTATATATATTTGATATATTAAGTTACATTAACTAATATTAATTCACTTAAGATTTCTTTTCTCACTTGATATGCACATTGTATATATGTGATATATATATTGTGTACATGTTTGTGTCATGCTTCATGATACATGCAACAAAGGTGTGTGTGTGACTTACATCATGCTATGAATACTGAGGGTTTTTATTTATTTTTGTAAATCAAAATGGTGGCATTTTTGTCTTGGCTAGAAGCATGGAGAAACTTGCGTGGTTCATTGACTAAGTCCACTTGTTTTGTTTTGCATAAGATATTTATTAACCTAACTAATTTTCCTAGCCATGGTTATGTCTCTACAATGGTTAGTATATGATACTAACTCACCTTGGGTTGCCATTCTCTACTTGATTTAATCATGAGAGTTTTCTTTTTCTTCTTCCACAAAAGCTTTCTAGCTTCAATGGAGATGATGGAAAATGAGTGAGAAAATCATTTCTAAAGTGAGAAAAATTCCTACTTCACCATCCTCTACTACTAGCCATTTAGTACAGGGTGTTTGCTTCACTAATTCCACAATCAGTGAAGGGGTAGCTTGTGTTAGTGTCACCTCGACGTAGATCATTTTCGGCCTCGAAGACTTCGATGCAAGTTTGTTCATTTCTTCATGGGAGCCTCTCTAGAGTACGGGAGTTCATGATCGCAGCGAAGGGACTACTACATGGAGATATTGAAGTGAAGGACCGGTCTACAAAGGTTGTATTTCTTGTTCACTTTAGTTACAAAGTTGTTTGCATTTCATTTCGTCGCATTTTGTAGTATACGATTCTATGTTAGGGTTGGCTAGTACGGCTAAAATTATAATTTGGCATGGAAGATACCTCCCGAAACCTTGCTGCCGTGCTATGAAACCCTACGCTGGTATCAGAGCTATGCTAGAAAATTATACAATGTTTGTTAGATTACAAAACCGAAACGACTCCGAAACTTGAAACTCGAAAGTGTAGTTTCTGTCGATTTTAAAAGGTCTTCAAATTTTTTTTAAACAACTGCAGAATGTTGTATGAGATGCAACATGAACACACAAGAAAATTCAGCCCCCCCCCCCCCCGCCGGAAAATGGCCGGCCACTTTGCTCAAAAACCCGGCCACCTCGGGTGAACAGTGTAATTCTGGGTTGAAATTTTTTGTATGTTCTAGTCTCTGGATTTTGGTGTTTCAGGTGTTATTTGTTTTTTCTAAGTTTGCATGTGATGTGATCTTACATTATAAGCAATTCGGAGTGTTTCGTATTAATTGTTTTAATATTGTTTCGGGTATTCGCATGTTGTCTAGGCGAAGTTAAAAGGTTTGAACGAAAGTCAAAAACACATTTTTCCAAGTTTAACATATTCGGAAAATCATGCAAGGAATTCTGTGAACCTTCTAGAAGAATGAAACCCTAACTCGACATAATGACCATGGAAACGCTTTCGAACTTTAGGGTTTGCGGCAGTTCCACGGTGCCATTAATGAGGCCTGGGTCTGCCCATCTACGGCTGGTGAATAGGTACTGTGGCATGTTCTGGTTATTATTAAACTGTGCTCAAGTGTTGAGCTCTCGGGGAATTGTGGGAATTTGATGAATCGATCGAAAAGTTTAACGTCGTCCGGGTATCATGTGATGGGATACAATACTTGGAATCAAAACTAATTTGAATTTTATAAATCTAGCAATTTAGTCTCAGATGATCGGTTGCCACGGAATTTTGATGTGATCAAAAGTCCATCGCAATCACGTAGCGTACGCTGATACTCGCCGGGTAACCTTACTAGATAGCCACGCCCTATAGCCCCGACCAAGTGACTGTAGATGAACCCTGTCGCCAAAAGCATCCATTCGGGTGCCCGCGGCAGTGGTGTTCCGCCTTAGTGCACATCGTCGACGGCATCGGGGGTGCGACCGTCTAAAAAAGTTTCCGACAAGCATTCAATCAGTTTATCGGGAATCTTGTTGAATTACCCGACAGGTTATTGGAAAGTGTTTTCAATATTGAGAGTAAAATGAGGGGTTTATAATTGTTAGGCATGTGATGTCTAAGAAATTCATTTGGTTAGGCATGAAATCCAATGTATGTGATACATTGGGTTTATGATGTCTAAGGAGGTTGCGGATTTCAACTATTGTAGTTTTTCACTTTCTTTTCTGCGACCGTAAGTGTAATATGTGGTGTATCGCCGGTTTTGGTGCTATATGTCAACGACATTTGGGATAAGCATATTTAATTACGTTGATGACATGTGATGTTATGTGTTTCTGTGATATGTTATATTTGATCGTCGTGTTTTGAATAGCCGAGGTTTTTTATGTGAGATGAGAGTTTTTCATTTTCATTCATGTAAAAACATGTATATAATATTTTTTTATTAGGGCACTTCCGGGTTGAGGAAGATGTCACCGTTGATGTATATATTTACTTTTCCGCATTAGGATAGACCCAAGGCGGGGAGCACAAGTAACCGGGTTCTAAGGTCCAGTAGGAGATCATCTCGAGGATTCGAGACCAGGTCTCCTAACTCTAGAATTGGTAGGGTTGCTTGCCACACTCGTAGGGGTCTAGGGATGTGGGATTGGCTATTCATCACGACCGTGGAATCCATGTTTTATACGGGCTTAATTTAAAACCCGGAAATCCTAGTATATCCAATATTTCATTTGTTGTGTTCTTCTGCGATATTCTGTGATGTGATCACTGTATATGATGAGATAAATACTGTATATAGTATATATGATATATTATATAGACGTTGCTTATGTTTTACACCCGCACTAGCCCTGCCCGGATCTGCCGTTAGTTACCTAACCTAACGGTGCATGATGGGACATCGAGGCGAATGCGGATAACATAAGCGTATGTTGTATTTATCTGTCATGTTTAGGTAACTTATATGATGGGACATCATTAATGAGATCAATGAAAGAAAATAAACTTAAAGATTTTGTGGAATCGAATTTTCAAAAACAGGTAGCTCTAGTTGTTGCTTTGCATAGCGTTATTTCTTGTAGAATATCCAGCACCTTATTCGATAAGGAAAGAGCCGAGACTCTTCACCCGGAGTGACCTCTTTAGCAATAACTGACACATGCTACAACACTCGGTTTGTCTTTTTATTGCTTCTATAGTTTTTTCTTTGCATAGTGGTATTGTGAATAACCTGCACCTCATTCGACGAGGAAAGAGCCGAGATCCCTGCACCGGGAGTGACCACTTTAGCGAAACTAGCAAAATCCTAAAAAACACACCATTTAAATCATTTGATTCTATAACGATATCAAGTTCATTACACAAAAGGTTTTCTTAAAAACCTGTCGTAGCCCTCCGTCATTTCATATAAGTACTTCATGGTATTCGTGCTATGTTTGTTGGCTTTCGTCAGGGCGTAGTGTGCGGTGGCTATTTATGCTTATCTGCAAAAGCATATGATGCGATTGAGTTAGGGTAGTGGTGTGACTTTGTTGGCTTTCGTCAAGGATCGTGCGGGTTGGTTTAATTGAATCATGAAATGTACGGGTTGAACTTGACTAGCAGCCTATGCTTTGTTGGCTTTCGTCAAGGTCATAAGATGCTAGGGGTAAAATATTATTGGGAATTTCAAGTGTTGAAATTTGCAATGAGATTGCATACCTTCTATGAGATAGCTGGATCCCGATACCCACTGCGAGTAAGAGTTACTCCTGGGAGAGTTTTACACTAGCCGATCAAGTAGGTGTCTAGAAAGGTGTCAACGGGGTTATGCCCCTGGGAAAACGAGGTTTATTTTAATCAGGTTCATGCGAAAGCACGGGGAACCTCCCTCAAAGTACCGGCACTAGCCTGGCTGAAAGATTGGCGAACTTGTATGGTGTAATTAATCTCGTCTAGTCTTACCTTTTAGGGTTTGAAGGAAGATTTGATAAAAACAGTAGGAGCAATCCTGATTAGATAAAATAATAACCAATCTGATCTTGCAAGAGCATACGCTGAGTGTTTTCTTCTCGCTCTCTCCAGGTAGCGACCATGCCACGCCTCAATAAAGATAATAATATGGATGTATTGACCGAACCTGCTTGTTATACTGAGCTGGGGAACGTTGGTACCGCTCTACCTTATAATTATTATAAGACTGAGCAAGAAATAGGGGATTACCAGGATTCCCGTGCTGCCCAAATGAAGAAAGTGCATGATGATGCATCTTCTTAGGGTGTGTTCATTACCGAGAACTTTTTCTCAGTATACTCTACTTCCTAAGTATGAGATACCGGATCAGGATCCCATTAATGTAATCTGTTACATGGGCTACATATAGGTAGAGAACTAGGAATAGGTTATAAAGTTTCAAGAGTTGGAAATGGTGCAATTGTTGCAGCCAAGAAGTTAGTGGTTATCACCCTGTATTACCAAATACATTGTTTCTGAATGAATCTTATTAGATACTGAACCTGATATACACCATCATATCATATTTAGTAAAGGATATAATTTTGTATTGTTCGATAATTTTTTGAATATTTCCTATATCAAGAGTTGATCAGTTCAGGCACGTTATCTAAAAGCATATACGTTCTAAATCAAACCACTGTTCTTAACGTACAAAACACACACAAAAGGAAGAGTTCAGAAATGAACGAATCCTTCTTGAGGCGTTGTAGACTAGGTCATATCAATGCGACCCGACTAGCCAAGTTCCATAAAGATGCATATTTAAATCAGTTTGAATTTGTATCTTATGAAACTTGCCAGTCAAGTCACAAAGATAAGATGACCATACCTCCGTTTATTGGAAACAAAGAAAGTGTTAGTGAACTCCTGGGATTGATAAATGATGATTTATGTAGGTCCTCTGTCGACACATGCCAGGACTGGTTTTTTGTACTTCATTACATTCACTGATGATCTCTCAAGATTCGCACATGTGTTCCTGTTGAAACACAAGTCTGAAGCTTTTTAGAAATTCAAAGAATATAAGTTAGAAGTAGAGAACCAAAATGGGTATAAGTATTATGTCCTACGATGTGATCGGGGAGGAGAATACTTGCGTATGGAGTTCCTGGAATATTTTAAAGGAGAATAAGATTCTCTCTCAGCATTACTCCTCCATGTACACCACAGTACGTCGGTGTACCGGGGCGGAGCTATCGCACCCTATGAGATATGGTGCGCTTTATGATGAGTACTACTGAGTTATCTATTTCCTTTGGGGTTATGCACTTAAGAAGCTGCATACCTATTGAATCGGGTTCTAACCAAATCGGGTGCTTACCACTCCATATGCGATATGGTATGGAAAGAGCCCATCTCTTAAGTAAGTTAAGATTTGGGCTTGTCTGGCCTATGTCAAAATCAAAATCCGGACAAGCTCGAGGCACGGTCAGTCCTGTGGAAGTTTGTTGGATATCCCAAGCATTCGCAAAGGAATATCTTTTACCGCATCGAGTAACAAAAGGTGTTTTATTTCTCGGCATGCCGCCTTTTTAGAAAAGGAATTTATTTAGGAAACAAATTTTTGGTCATGAGGTAGAACTGGAAGGAGTTCCAGCTATAAAAACTACAGCTGATGATTTGGTAGAACTGTATGATTCAATAGTTCCCAACGAACCTCAGCCTCTCCGGCAATCTGGTAGGGTTCCTCACCCACCAGAGAGATACTTCGGCTTTCTCTATGACAGTGGGAGCGAGGATTGCGTCATGAGATGATGACCCAACTAGATTCGAGCAGGCCATCAAGAGTGGTGATTCTGTAAGAATGGTTGGATGCTAAGCTATCTCAGATGGAATCCATATACACCAACAAAGTATGGACTTTGGTTGCTATATCTGAAGGGTTAAATCCCCATCAGGAGCAAGTATATCTTGAGAAGATTACTTAGTGTACATGGAAAATTTGAGGCTTTCAAAGCTAAGACTTATTGCAAAAGGTTCTCGCCATTGACCAAGTGTGGATAATGATGAAACCTTTTCTCCAGTGGCTATGCTTAAGTCCATCCGGATCCTACTTGCCATTGCTACATACCATGACTACGATATCTGGCGATTTGGTGTCATGACTGCTTTTCTAAATAGTGATTTTAAAGAGAGCATTTATAAGAACACAGCCAGAGGGCTTCGTAGACAGTGGGAGCAGCAGAAACGTGTGCAAGTTGCTTTATGGGATAAAGCAGGCATCGCGGAGTTGGAATGTCTATTTTGATGTAGTGGTCAAAGAGTTTGACTTCATCAAAAGGATAGATGAATCTTGTATATACAAAAAGGAAGTAGGGAGTATGGTGGTGTTCCTCGTATTGTACGTGGATGACATACTCTTGATAGGAAAAGAGTTTCCTATGCTACACTCGGTCAATCTCCTCTTATCACATTGATTCTCCATATAGGATCAAGGTGATACCTACTAAATCCTGGCTTTTGGATCTATGAGATAGATCTAAGCAGATGTTAGGATTCTCACTAGGTGTAGTGGGATGGTATCAATCGATCCTGGGGAGAATCACTGGATAGCTTCCAGGGTGGTAAGGTGGACTGAAATTCAGTCACTGGCATTGTCTTTACCCTCAGTAGAGGGACGGTTCGAAGAGTTCCAAGCTAGATATCATGGAAAACTAGACGATAAGGGTGGGTACATCGATACCAATGATACTACCAAAGAGGGAGTCTGGGTGTATATAAGTTCATGAGTTGAAGTTCATTCCTACCATTGTATGACAATAGAGCTGTGGCTTTGGCCTAGGAACCCCCGTTCCATCAGTGACCCGGACATATTCTAAGGCAGTATCACCTAATCATGGAGATGGTTGATCTCCAGAGAGATCGAGGATAGGAGAGTAGACACAGAGGACAACACGGCGGATCCACTCACAAAGGCCTTTTCCATATAGAGACTTTTATGGGATGGTTGAGTATGAGATATTTCAACTACTGCTGATTGTTAGGTATTGGATACTACAACATATAGCCCTAGTGCATGTAGGAAATTGTTAGTTATATGTATGCCCTAGAGGCCATTATTCTACATATGGTTTATATTTTAGTGGATGCTTGGACATACATATGGATGACTTTCTTGCTCAATATGATAGTATGCTATCTGGTTGCTCTTTATCTTAACATGTACAATGATTGTCTCTATGTTACATGTTGATAAAGCCCTTAGGATGAGTACTTGACTACAAGGATTATGATGCAGATCATACTAGTGGGGACAGGGTAGTTGGCAAGTACATCTTTCAAATGTTCTTAGTCGCGGGTGTATCGAGACAGGGCATCGATATACCAGAGTAGACTAGCAAGTAGCTTCTCGACCCATATAGATGGGTGATGGGTGATCTTATATCCATTGGTGTTTGACATCAGAGATGGTATACGGGTGCTCAGTGGAGACAGGGTTCACTGAACGGACTCGCCGAGAACTCCTAGATGGTATTATACTTATCGTCAGATAGCAGTTCTCTGGTGACACTGGTACAGGTTAGTCTGTAGACCCGAGATTGTCATAGAGTCTTGTGTGATTCCTACTGTGCTTTGATTTCCACCTTACCACATTTAAGAGAACGTGCAAAATGGTGGCTTTTAGGTACAGTCCCGAATCACAAGGAGGCGATGAGCGATAGGAGGGGTTTCGTCTCTCCCAATATTGGGAGTTGATGTTGCGCTATGCTCGATTGGCTGTAACAGAAAGTCCCTGGGCAGTGCTGTTTTAGAGATATACTGGTAAACGTTATCAGTAGTTTCTTAACCCATTATGAGCCTTACATCGGCACAACTTATCGAGTTACTGGGGTCGGACGTTTACTACCCCTAGACGAGATATGCGACATATCAGACGAAGAGACCGGACTGTATAGTAGTGTTACTGATTGGATTCGAAGGAGTATGAGCATGCATGCTTGTTGATCTTCTGATCGCTCAATACCTGGGTGGCCGTTATATTTAGCAGACCGCATGCGGCTTGTGGGTTTTTGATATGATCATCACCTACTGCCGACGTATTCACGAGTATTTAGAGTCCTACACAGAGGTTTCCTGGGTCAAGCGAAACGGAGTAGGAGCACATATGTGATATGTGTGGGACAGAGATTAATACGATATGAGATACCTTATTCTGTTCTCGTGATTTGTGACAAATGACGGTTATATGTGATATAGCCGGGTTATCGGATCAAGTGTTGATTCGATAAGTTGATTCATTTGATATTAGTCGGTTATATGTGATATAGCCGGATTATTAAATCATGTGTTGATTTGATAATTTAATGTATAATTATATATATTTGATATATTATGTTACATTAACTAATACTAATTCACTTAAGATTTCTTTTCTCACTTGATGTGCACATTGTATATATGTGATATATATATTTATATACATGTTTGTGTCATGCTTGATGATACATGCAACAAAGGTGTGTGTGTGACTTACACCATGCTATGAATAATGAGGGGTTTTTATTTATTTTGGTAAATCAAAATGGTGGCATTTTTGTCTTGGCCAGAAGTTTCGAGAAGGTTGCATGGTTCATTGACTAAGTCCACATGTTTTGTTTTGCATAAGATATTTATTAACCCAACCAATTATCCTAGCCATGCTTCTACAAAGGTTAGTATATGATACTAACTCACCTTGGGTTGCCATTCTCTACTTTATTTAATCATGAGAGTTTTTTTCTTCTTCTTCTTCCTCAAAAGCTTTCTAGCTTCAATGGAGATGATGGAAAATGAATGAGAAAATCATTTCTAAAGTGAGAAAAATTCCTATTTCACCATCCTCTACTACTAGACATTTAGTATAGGGTGTTTGCTTCACTAATTCTATAATTAGTGAAGGTGTAGCTTGGGTTAGTGTCTCCCCGACGTAGATCATCTTCGACCTCGAAGACTTCGATGCAAGCTTGTTCATTTCTTTATGGGAGCCTTTTTAGAGTCCGGAAGTTCATGATCGCAGCCAAGGGATTACTACACGGAGCTATTGAAGTGAAGGACCGGTCTACAAAGGTTGTATTCCTTGTTCACTTTAGTTGCAAAGTTGTTTTCATTTCATTTCGTCGCATTTTCTAGTATACGATTCTAAGTTAGGGTTACCTAGTACGGCTAAAATTTTAATTTTGCATGGAAGATGCCTCCCGAAACCTTGCTGCCATGTTAGACAACCCTACAGACTAGTGTATACTGATCGAGACACCGATAAGGGGCGGTGGCCAGGTCTCACAAGCCATTGGTGTTAGTTTGTTCACCTACGATAGTATACAGGTGCTCATTGGGTTATGAGTACACTGGACGGACTCGCCGGGAACCTACTAGTTGGTATTATACCTATTCTCAGATAGCAGTTCCCAGGTGACATGTGTACAGGTTAGTCTCGTGTGAGTTCCCACTGTGCTTTGATTACGACCCTACCACGGCTCAAAAGAGTCGTGCAAACAGGTTTTAGTTGGGTTCAGTCCCGAGCCACATGGAGGCAGTGATCGGATCATTAGGGATTCGTCTCTCCCGGTATTGGGGGTTGATGTCGTGTTGTGCATGGGTGGCCATCACCAGAAATCCATGGCCATGGTGGAAAAGAATTACCGATCCAGGATCGATAGTTTCTCAGGTGGTGATGGGTTTCAAGCCGACACTAAATGTCGCGTTGTTAGAAGTCTGACTTTATCCACCCCTCTAGACTCGATATGCGATACTCTTAGACGAACAGACCGGACTGTACGGATATTATCACTGTCAGGCTCAGTAGGGGTTCGGGATGAGTTTTCTCGTCGGCCTCCCTTTCGCTCAATACCTTGGTAGCCGTTACGTACAGCTAGTGCCGCAGACGTGTTTGTGGTTAAACCCACTGCCAGCGTATTGACGAGTCTTTAGAGTCCCATACAGATGGTTTTTGCGGTTCATGCGATATGGTGTTGATGACGTATGTTGCTATATACAGGTGTCCGATTAAATATGTGCACATGTTGCACATGCTTTAATCAGACGGTTGATAATACTAGCGGCTTAGGATTAAGCCGGGTTATTAAATCTGGTTTTGACTTAATAATTTATATATATGTATTCTAGTATTATTGTTCACTATTCATTTTCTCTCTTGGCTATTCGTATTTTTGTACGAATACGCGTATATGTATTTCGATAGTGTACTCGGAAGTATTCCGTATTTATACGGAATAGCTTCTAGAAGATGGACACCTCATTATTGATTTTCTTTTTAGAAAAACAATTATAGAAATGAGGTGGAGGGGTGAGTTGGCTTGAGCATGGACTTGGGCATGTAGAGAGGTATGGTTCACATTTTTTTTATTTGGAAAATGGATGAGATATTTTTTCCATTGCATGATGAGAGAGAGGAGGGCATCCACTAGTTTGGTGAGTGGGCTAGCTCATTTGATTTTTTACACACTTGCTCAATCTCTCATTCTCTACTCACTTCATCACTTAGCCATTTCTGGAGTTACTCATGCCATATGTTTCCTCACCTCCTTCATCTTCTATGGTTGCTCTCTTATGAAATTGTGATGAGAGAAAAATATAGTGACACATTCCTACACCTCCACTCTACATTGCTAGCAACCTTGTGTTAGTTATATGTATGCCCTAGAGGCCATTACTATACATAGGATGTATATTGTAGTGGATGCTTGGACATATATAGGGAGGACTTTCTTGCTCGACATGATAGTATGCTATCTGGTTGATCTTTACCTTAACGTGTATACTGTTTGTCTCTCTGTTACATGTTGGTAAAGCCCTGAGGATGTATACTTGACTACTTGGACTATGATGCGGATCATACTAGTGGGAACATGGTAGTCCATAAGTACATCCTTCAAAGTCCCTAGTCGTGGGTGTATCGATACGGGGCATCGATATACCATAGTAGACTAGCGTATACCTTCTCGACCCATACAGATGGGTGATGGATGATCCCATATCCATTGGTGTTTGACATCAGAGATGATATACGGGTGCTCAGTAGAGACAGGGTACACTGGACGGACTCGTCGAGAACTCCCAGATGGTATTATACCTTACGTCAGATGGCAGTTCTCTGGTGACACTGGTACAGAGTAGTCTGTTGACCCGAGATCGTCATAGAGTCTTGTGTGGTTCCCACTGTGCTTTGATTTCCACCTTAACACGTCCAAGAGGGCGTGCAAAATGGTGGTTTTTGGGTACAGTCCCGAGTCACATAGAGGCAATGAGCGATAGGAGGGCATTCGTCTCTCCCGGTATAGGGAGTTGATGTTGCGCTGTGTTCGATTGGCTATAATCGAAAATCCCTGGCCAGGGTTGCTGAGATTTACTGGTATGTGTTACCAGTAGTTTCTCGAATTGTTATAGACCTCATATCGACACGACTTATCGAGCTATTGGGGTCTGACGTTTACCACCCGTAGGCGAGATATGCGACATATCAGACGATCAGACCGGACTGTACGGTAAGTGTTACTGGTTGGATTCACAGGAGTATGAGCGGGCTTGCTCGTCGATCTTCTGATCGCTCAATACCCGGGTGGCCGTTATGTTTAGCAGACCGCTTGCGGCTTGTGGGTGTTTGATATGATCATCATCTGCTGCCGGCGTATTGACGAGTCTTTAGAGTCCTACACAGAGGTTTCCTGGCTCAAGCGAAACGAAATAGGAGCGCATATGAGATATGTGCGGGACCGAGAATGATGCGTGTTTGTGATATCGTATTTCATTCTCGCGATGAATGTATCGATTGGTTATATGCGATATAACCTAGTTATCGAATCAAGCATTGATTCGATAAGCCGATACATAGGATACTAGTCGGTTATATGCGATATGACCGGATCGTTAAATCTAGTGTTGATTTAATGATTTAATGTATAATTATATATTTGATATATTACTTTGCATTAACTAGTATTGGTTCACTTTAAATGGATTTTCTCACTTGATTTGTGCACTTTGTATATGTGATATACTTTTGTACACAAGTTTGTATCATGTTTGATGATACATGTTTACTTGGGTTTGTGTAAAGATTAAACCATGGTTATATGAATGGTTAGGGTTTTCTTTTCTTTATTCATTTATTTATTTATTTATTCCTTTTGGAATATAAATGGCATAAAGAGAAAATGGTGGCTTTTTTTTTGTTCGCATCATGAAGCTTCATGAAGCTTTGACTAAGTGACCCTTTTGTCTCATGCTTAACCCTAACCTATCCATCTAACCTTAGTTAAATCTCTACACTAAACCATGGTTTGTATATGATAAGAATTGATTTTTCTTTTCTATTTTGATTATTCTTATCATATCATTATCTTCTTCTTCTTCATCTTCTTCAATGAAGAAAGCTTGACTTCATCAATGGTGATTGATGAAAAAGAGTGAGAAATCCAAATCTAAAGTAAACCCACCTCCTATTTCTTCATCCTTTACCTCTTGCCAAGTAGTATAGGGTGTTTCCTTCACAAGTTTTCATGGCTTGGTGAAGGTGGAGCTTGATCTTGTGATGCCTCGACGTAGATCATCTTCGGCATCGTCGTCGATGACCTAGCCCGCTTTTTCTCCGATGAAGTCGACGCTAGAGCCCGGGATCCGATGATCACACCGAGGAGACATCATCACGGAGCTATGGAGGTGGAGCACCGGATCTACAAAGGTTGTATTTCTGTTCTTTTAGTTATATTGTTAACTAGTTGCATCTTTCGCCTAAAATATCTAGTTAACGATCCGTATTAGGGTTTCTCGGCACTTGTAATTTTTGAAATTGGCATGGTTGATGCCTCGTGAGACCTCTTGAAAGTGCCTAGGAACCCTACACCTTGGAGCGTCGATTGCCTCGCTCTACGAGGCTGAAGGTTGCGTCGTTTCCCTTAGGTGGATCATCGTAGAAGGTGGAAGACCGGCAACCAAATTCAAGCAAGGAGCCACTAGGAGCATGGGGATGATGGTTGAAGACCGAAGGACACGGATCAACTCGGTATAACCATTCTAACTTCTTTTTAAAGCTTGCTAGTTTAGGGTTTAAGGTAGATCCGGGCATCGGGTAACGGTAGCGCCATTTTAGTAAATTTTTGTTCCGCATTTGGCCAAGGTTTGATGGCCGGGGCACTGCCATAACCCAACATTGTATCAGAGCCAGCCTTTAAACCCAAACCTAGCTTGTTTAGACAATGTTAAAGTATCAAAACCGAAACAACTCCAAAACAGTGCACTGCACATTCCAGTGTCTGTCGATTTTGAAAGTCTTCAAAAAATTATTTTCGTAACTGCAGAAGACTACTTAGATGACCACTAGTCTGCACCCCAAATACGAGCCACTTCCACCCATTTTGGACCGAGCACAATGGCTAAAAATACAAGGAGGCCGGCCTATTTCATGAGTTTGGGATTCGTATTTTGGGTGTGGTCTGGTCTCTGGAATGTTGCTTTAGTGGTATTACTAGTTTTGCCCATTTTGGATATTATATTATCTGTTCTTCAGGGGCAATTCGGGGTGTTTTGAAGTCGATAATTTAGCACTTTTTAAATGTTTATCAGTAAATGCATTACTATCTGTGACCGTGAATGTAATTAGAGTGGTATAAGTCGTCTAATTGCTATATGTTCTTTTAGACGAGTTTGCGAGCGTGACATTCACGTTGATGTTCTGTGTTGTGTTGTGTTGTGGTTGGATCGTCATGGTGGATAGCTTTGGTGCAATGGTAGTACAGTTTAGTCTCATTTGTACATTTGATATTGCGGGGCGAGCATCGAACATGTGGACCGCCGTCACAGCCAGTTTGTATATTATTCGTTTGGGGCACGACTGTGTTGAGGTTGATGTCACCCTTGTATATTATTTTCTTTTCTGTACTAGGATTAACCCGTGGTGGAGTGCATGAATAGCCCGGTTCAAGAGGGCAACGGGTTTGCATCTTATGGTGTTGAGACGGAGGGGACCTTACTCTAGAATCGGCAGGTTATTCGCCGCACTCGTAGGGGGTATAGGTTGACCCACGGAGGGGGGCTCAAGTTACCAGATTTCGTGAAGTGCATGGTGGCCCATTCACGTTGTTGAAGGGGGTTGCCTCACTTCTGGTTTTGGCAGGTAACTTGCCGCGCTCATAGGGGTCTAGGTTTCATTGCACAGGCTATCCACACGACAGGGGAACGTCGGGTCTCATTTGCGGCTCATGTGAAACCCGGGGCTCTAAGATTATCCACCATTCTGTGTTGCTTCTGTGATGCTTCTGTGATGTTGCTTATATCATGCCTGGGACAAATGTTATATATATATTAATATATACAAGTAGATGTTGTATATGTTTTGCACCCGCGCTAGTCCAGTTCCCGCTCTATCGTTAGTTAAGTAACCTAACGGGTGATGATGGGACCCAGTGGCGAATGCGGATGGCATATACATACATTTTATTTTCGTTCTTTTCTGGTGTGATTAATTGATGGGACTGCATAGATTGTTATCAATGCAAAGATAAAACAAACCTATATGATATTGTTGGAACCAAGTTTTTAAAAACTAACATTACAGACGTTCTCTTTTGCTTTGCACAGTGGCATTCAGTTATGAATATCTTGCACCTCATTCGACGAGGCAAGGGACGAGATCACTTCATCGGGAGTGACCCCTTGGGCAGAAGTTTGCATCAATGTAATAACTTCACTATAGTCGATTCTTTTGCTATGCATCGTGGTATTCAGTTTGGAATATCTTGCACCTCATTCTACGACGAAAGAGCCGAGATGTTAGTTATATGTATGCCCTAGAGGCCATTACTATACATAGGATGTATATTGTAGTGGATGCTGGGACATATATAGGGAGGACTTTCTTGCTCGACATGATAGTATGCTATCTGGTTGATCTTTACCTTAACGTGTACATTGATTGTCTTCCTGTTACATGTTGGTAAAGCCCTTAGGATATGTACTTGACTACCTGGACTATGATGCGGATCATACTAGTGGGGACATGGTAGTCCATAAGTACATCCTTCAAAGTCCCTAGTCGTGGGTATATCGAGACGGGGCATCGATATACCAGAGTAGACTAGCGTGTACCTTCATGACCCATACAGATGGGCGATGGATGATCCCATATCCATTGGTGTTTGACATCGGAGATGATATACGGGTGCTCAGTAGAGACTGGGTACACTGGACGGACTCGCCGAGAACTCCCAGATGGTATTATACCTTACGTCAGATGGCAGTTCTCTGGTGACACTGGTACAGAGTAGTCTGTTGACCCGAGATCGTCATAGAGTCTTGTGTGGTTCCCACTGTGCTTTGATTTCCATCTTACCACGTCCAAGAGGGCGTGCAAAACGGTGGTTTTTGGGTACAGCCCCGAGTCACATGGAGGCAATGAGCGATAGGAGAGGATTCGTCTCTCCCGGTATAGGGAGTTGATGTTGCGCTGTGTTCGATTGGCTATAACCGGAAATCCCTGGCCAGGGTTGCTGAGATTTACTGGTAAGTGTTACCAGTAGTTTCTCGAACTGTTATAGACCTCATATCGACACGACTTATCGAGCTATTGGGGTCTGACGTTTACCACCCCTAGGCGAGATATGCGACATATCAGACGATCAGACCGGACTGTACGGTAGTGTTACTGGTTGGATTCACAGGAGTGTGAGCGGGCTTGCTCATCGATCTTCTGATCACTCAATACCCGGGTGGCCGTTACGTCTAGCAGACCGCTTGCGGCTTGTGGGTGTTTGATATGATCATCATCTGCTGCCGGCGTATTGACGAGTCTTTAGAGTCCTACACAGAGGTTTCCTGGCTCAAGCAAAACGAAATAGGAGCGCATATGAGATATGTGCGGGACCGAGAATAATGCGTGTATGTGATACCGTATTCCATTCTCGCGATGAATGTATCGATATGGTTGTATGCGATATAACCTGGTTATCGAATCAAGGATTGATTCGATAAGCCGATACATTGAATACTAGTCGGTTATATGCGATATGACCGGATCGTTAAATCAAGTGTTGATTTAATGATTTAATGTATAATTATATATTTGATATATTACTTTGCATTAACTAGTATTGGTTCACTTTAAATGGATTTTCTCACTTGGCTGTACAAGTTGTATATGTGATATACTTTTTGTACAAATGATTGTATCATGTTTGATGATACATACTTATTTGGTTAAGTGTATAGAATTAAACCATGGTTAACTTAATGATTAGGGTTTTGCTTTTTCATTAAGTTATTTGTTTATTCATTTTGGATATTGATAAAAGCATAAAAAGAAAAGCAAAATGGTTTCTTTATTTATTTTCTTTCATGAAGCTTATTGAAGCTTCATGAAGCTTTGACCAAGTGACCATTTTGCCTTGTTCTTTTAACCCTAACCATTCTTATAACCTTAGTTAGTTCTCTACACTTGACCATGGTTGATTATGATAAGTATTCTTTTGTTTTCTATTTTCTATTCAACTTATCATAACAATTATCATCATCTTCTTCTTCTTCACTTCAAGAAGAAAGCTTTCTTCATCAATGGTGATTGATGTATTTGAGTGAGAAATCCAATTCTAAAGTGAACCCACTTCCTATTTCTTCATCCTCTACCTCTTGACAAGTAGTAGAGTGTGTTTTCTTCATAAGTTTCTTGACTTGGTGAAGTTGGAGCTTGATTTAGCGATGCCTCGACGTAGATCATCTTCGGCATGGACATCGACGACCTAGCTCGCCTATTCTCCGACGAAGCCGACGCTAGAGCCCGGGAATTCATTTGGACAGCGAGGGGACTTCGTTACGGAGCTATGGAGGTGGAGCACCGGATCTACAAAGGTTGTATTTCCGTTTAAACTTTAGTTAAGTTGTTAACTAGTTTCATTTTCGCCTAAACATCTAGCCGACGATCCGTAGTTTAGGGTTTCTCGGCACCGTAAAATTTGAAATTGGCATGGTTGATGCCTTGTGAGACCTCTTGAGAGTGCCTAGGAACCCTACACGAGATCCCTTTACAGGGAGTGACCTCTTTAGCAAAAGTCTTCGCCACCATAAATTTATAAAACCACTTGGATTCCTTCAACGAGATCAAGTTCATTACATTAAAGGTTTTTCTCCAAAAACCAGCCGTAGCCCTTCGTTATTTCAGATTAGTATTGCTTAGTATTTATGCTACGTTTTTCGTGCCGTGCCGAGGCGTAGTGTGTGGTAGCTCTTAATACTTTTCTGTTGAATGGATATGTGGATTGGTTAGGACAGTCGTATGACCTTGTTGACCTTGTCAAGGGTTTGTGTGGGTGTCTAATTCAATCAGGACAATGACGGGTTGAACTTGACTAGGAACCTTCGACTTTTTGACCTTGTCAAGGACACTTGGATCCTAGGGGTAAAAACTACATAGGGAGTTTCAAACATACAGGAAACTTGCCAGGAATGAGCATTCCTTCTGGAGTGTGGTGACTTGAGTGGCTTCCATCAAGTTATCATGCGATGATAGTTGGATCCTGATTCCCACTGATGAGCATGATTACTTCTTGGGTGATTCCGACTAATTCTCCCTTTGGGTTTGGAGGAGAATTCGAGGAAACAGTGAGAGCCATCCTGATTAGATAAAGTGATTAACCATTCTGATCTAGATTAGAGTGCACGCAGAGTGTTTCTTTTCGCTCTCTCTTTGGCAGCGACCATGGCCCGACCTAGACTAAAACTCATGAACCAAGTTAACCAAACCTTCTTAAAACACATTGGCATTTGGAGTGTCACGGTGTCGCATACATCATTGCCACTTCTATATCACCTTTTTGCATTTCTCTAGAACACCCCGTATCACTACGAACATCCACTCCTATTGGATAAATCCATCATATAGTTATATACGAACTCAAAGGAACTTGTTCCAGATTCGAGGATGGATTCTGGTTCTTGAGAGATTGAATAAGATTATTCGGTTGTCTTTTCCTTTTACCATCTCTCAGGTTGTGAGGGCTCCTTGGATTAGGAGAGGGTACACCTGTTGAGCTTATTGGATAGTCTTCCTCCAAACCATAGGCTGGTGCCGAAAGGCAGGGAAGGAAGAAAACCAATTAAGCCTAAGTGTGGTGTACAGAAGGTAATAAGTAAAGACGTATAAAGGGATTAGATTAAGGGCAAAGAAAATTGCGACCATCATCATTCACGACAAAACCGTGTATACCCTGCCACTCCCACATCGTATCACTATGGATATCCACTCCTATTGGATATTCTATCGTATAGTACATACGAACTCGAAGGAATTCGTTCCAGATTCGAGGATCGTTTCCGGTTCAGGAGAAATAGAATAGGATTATTCAGATGTCTTTTCCCATTACCTTCTCTCAGGTTGCGAGGGCTCCTAGGATTATGAGAGTACACCTATTGCGCTTATTGGATAGTCTTCTTCCAAACCTTAGGCTGGTAGCGAAGGGCAGGGAAGGAAGAAAACCAATTAGCCTAAAGAAGGTGCATAGAAGGTAATAAGTAAAGACATAATAAAGGGATTGGAGTGAGGGCAGGTAAGTATCTGGTTACTGTCATGAATCAGGATAGTGAAAGAGGCGTTACTAGGAATACCAGTTAACCCCTTTTGAAACATTTTCATGTTTCTGTTTCAATGTGCAATATTAATTGAAAACTGTTTTCCTAAAATAGAATCTAACTCCAGGGTTTATGTTTACCATATCAGTTTCTCACATCTGTATGTTATTACAGATGGTGAGTGGGAGTAAGATATTGGGAATTGGGTGATTAGATCCTCGTTATATCGGAATTCGTTGTAACTGGTGTTATTTGAGGAAATCATGTGTATTTTGCCGGATGGCAAATATTTGGTTTTGAATATCCGTTATTATGCACCAATTTCAAGCTGATATATCTGTACATTTGTTTTATAAAGTGAGATATAACTTTTTGATATTATGTCTGTGACATTTACCTATATAAGTTGGTGATTACGTAAGGTGCATTCAACAGCGGTGTAATTCTTCTTAACCATAGTATAGTTTTTCATCCAACGACGCACAAGGTTTGAGTTATTAAACTCAGTGGACTTATACAAAGTATTGTATGTTCTCCGGTGTCCATTGCGACAATGGGGTTTGTCACGACCCGAAATGGCACGTGTCTGGCACTTGAATCATGTGACGTCTATAGGACCCCACCTAATTCAAGTAAGCCAAAAGCCCAGAAATCTAAACCATTTACAAAAGAGTGAAGGAAAATACTTATTTAAAAGTTAACATAAAAATTCACTTAGAAAGTCGTAGTAAACATTTTAAAAAGCATCAAGTCTTTTCCAAAAATTTCGGCAGAGTTTCCTTTATAAATACTAGCCCCTAACGGGTACAAACATGCATATACATAATAAATGAATAAACGCATCCCCAAGCGGGAGCTAGCTCTTCGCCAAATGGGTGGAAACAACCACACAAGCAATATAATATACAACGCTGGAGTGCGAGAATCAAAACTCAGAAAGAAAACCAACATCCTCAAGAAAACCAAAGAAGAATCCCAATAATACAAGCATGCAACTCTAAGGTCGAAAGAATATACAACAGGTCTTCAAAGTTTGATAAATATACAAGTCTGTTTGATGGAGTTTACTAGATACAACTAAATATAAATAAAAGTACAACGGTGGTCACGATGCAAGTAAACCCACCTACCAAATCAATCACCCGGAAAGAAGCAGTGTGCCAGCAAGCCGTAACGAAACCTGTACGGCTAAACCTGCAAGAAACTGTGGAACAACGGGGGTGAGTTGCCAACTCGTGAGTAGAAAACATCACCGAGAAGAAATCTCATGTATGACTCTCTCCTAGGTCATACAATAATATCCGCATAATATAACCTGAAACATCTAATAATGGCAAGGGTAATCATCTAACATAAGTGAATACCAAGTGCTCGTGTCAGTGCCTCAGGTAGCAACATATCACATATATGATGTACGAATGCATTAAGAATGAAAATAGAATACATCTTGAATAAGAAAACTGTTTTCTTATCTCAGTGGGATTTCTGTGTAAATACCGAAGTATCATCAATGAAATCAGCAGAGAATCTGTGTCAAGCATCGACACAATATATATATATATATATCCCAATATCTCAAAGTCTCAATATCTCAATATCTCAATATCTTAGGCTCCGGCAATCCGGACTGGCTCATATCATCAAATCTCAATATCTCGGGCTCCGGCAATCCGGACTGGCCCATATAATCAAATCTCAAGACTACGTCGGTATCCTCCGGATAACCACCGCATCACAAATAACCGGTCGGTAGTACTCTCCTGCAGGGCTGAACGCCATCATCTGTGACCGTCTTGCCCCGGGGTACCGCACCGGGTCCACCATGCACCCGCAGACGGTTCATCCTCCTCCTTGAATCGGGTGTATGATGCCGCTCAAAAACCGAGAAAACTAATGGTGGACACCTCTCAAATCATATCACGAGAAAACCGTAAATTTCTATCTTTAGAAATGATAATGAGTTTATAAAATCCTTACGGCTTCTCCTAATCCAGAAATCTTATGGAAAATCTGAAATCCTAAACTCGAGAGTAAATAAACAGTGAATTACCGGCATAAAGCCCTATAATATTGCATGATAAATGAATATATATACATTCATGGGTATCTAAGCAAGGAATGCAATATCTAAACTAACATAGTAATGATATATCAGAACTATCAGCTAGCAAGTTATATCAATGAAGTAATATTTCGAAAGTGTACGTGACATGTCAATTACCCATGATGATGTGTGTGAGGCGGCAAGCAAGTGATTGTGGGCATACGCATCATCGGTAATGGTGCTGGTGTCCTGACAACATAGGTTCATAATAATAAAAGAAAACACATGTATAAGCATGCAATGCGATAAGAAAAACATGAACATACCGAAAAGATGTAGTAACCGCAACATATAAGAATATACACTTCTATATACGAGTCATATAGTTTTTGGTGTCTGAAATCGTACGAATCGTGGTTTCAGAAAAATAGGGGCTACGGGGTCTTTGAGAAAAGATACAACCTTTGAAAAATCCGTAGTATCACTCGGCCTGTCTTAAAAATACTCACGATTTGTTAGTTTTGAAAATAAGTATGACTCGAGCCCAGTCTAACATCCACCTAATAAACTACAGGACTAAACTAAGAGACTAATTGAAAGGATAAGGAAATCCACCTAGAGTCCGAGTCGATATATCTAGTAGTCGGTGATCCCGCCTCAATAGCATCACATACGGTATAATATATAATACGACATTCTTGAGTCAAGAGTGAGGATCAATCATCATATTTATATCTCATACGGTAAAATCCATCGTACGGCATCCCAAAATCGGGGTATGGGTCAAATATTACATATACCTCATTCTTCATATGCTATCCTTATCATAATATCCTGAATTAGGGGTACCGTTCTAAAGACTAGTACATTCCAATACCATCAAACATATATCCGCGTGTGAATAAAAACACATACCCATCGATCCACTATAATATCATGTCGTATATCATAACACGACCCAAAACACATAACCGATCTCACGGCATCATGCCCGATCATATAGACTCGCCTCCAAGTATCATATACTATCATCATCATCCGTGTATACGTATATGTATATATATATATATATGTACCAACGCATCCGCGCGCACGCGCACATACACACACACACACACATATATATACATATAAACATATACACCCTAACATATCACGTGTGTGCATGTGTGTGTGTGAACCATTACTCTAGGGTTTCGCAACTAAGAAACTAACTAAAAGTACTATCCTCAAATTACGCTAAAACTAACCCATGATCTCCTAAAGCCTTTCTTGCTAATCATTCACATCTCACAATACACACACACACACACATAACATATTCGCATGCTACACTACGAAACTGTAGGGGTGCTATATGCTATCCACCTAACTTCCCCCGTAGATATACATCTACTCACATTGATCCTTGCTGGCCGAAGTCGATGTTGCCATGCTCCTCCTTGTTATCCAAAGTCCAAGTGAGGGTGCCTACATATGTAAACACATAGTATTGTAAACAGAAATCATGCAAGAAAACCAAAACGTCATACGAATCACACATAAGTTAAAACCTATGGTCTACGCATGCAAGAATAACCCAAAAACCCCCGATATCGACGTACAAACGTCTAGTGACCGAGAAAAAACACAATATCCACAGTTCAAGTCATTAAAAGTCACAAAACTAAAACAACAACTCAAGAAAATGGTTCCACATTTAGTCTCAGGTAAAATTAGGCTAAACAAGCAATACACTGGGGTAGTATATCGGGTAAGTGAGCTACAGAACCAATTCCAACACCAACACCCACGAATGACACGGCGACATTACCCTAAAATTCGGCCTGCTCATCCTGGGTTGCTCTGTTTGAGTTCGTCTTCTCAGGGTGGTCTTCTAGGGTTTAATCTAGGTTAATAGGGTTGCTAGTTTTTCCCATAGAGGTCTCGGGTCACTCCAGATTTCCTGTAGGCTCAAGATATTCACAAAACCGACATGGAAAGTTTCTAAAGTCCAAGTTTTCATGGCCTAGGCTTTGGTTTTTAACACTAAGGGGTTCTAATCACCAATTACACATCACTTCCGCCATCACAACTCAAGAATCCCCAAAACTCCATCTTGGAATTTTCCAAGATCACTAAACCTCACTTAATCACTTCTAAACTTAAATAGATGCTAAAGGAAATGAATTACTACACTAAAGGTGAAAGAAATACCTCATTTGGCAACTCAAGAATCCTCAAGTGCTCAAAACCTAGTCTTGATCCCACCATGGTCTATGTGAGGAGCTTGTGCACATTTTTTATGAAGGGATATAAGGTTTTTGAGGTGGATTTGAGGGTGTTGTGAGAAAGTGGAGAAGGTGGGGGAGAGAGGACAGCCATGAGAGGAGAAGAGAAGAAAATGATGAAGGAAACAAAGTGAAGAACAATGAGCCATGGTTCATGGAGACCCCTCACTCACTCTCTCTTTCTCTCTCTCTCTCTCTCTCTCTCTCTCTCCTAAGCCCATACCTCCACGCCATGCCACATTCTTTATTCTTTTCTTTTCTCTTATTTTCTTTCTTTTCTTTTTCAAAAAATACAAGACCATGCATAATTAAGGATTTAACCCATGTTTCCAAAAATATAACAAGTTGCAACGTTTTGGAAATCGTTATGCGAATTTTCCGTTTTTAGGGTAAACTAGTCGGTGTTTTCCATAAAAACCCGGAATGCGATCAAATTTCAGTATAGTCTTGACAGCACCTGGTTTAGCTAGAATATTGCTAGTTTGTAGGTTTTTGTAGTCACTTGGAAATTTTGGTTCACATAGATACTTTTCCCAAATTAAAAGATTATTTTAAGTTGTTAATTATGCACTTAATTAGTGGTAATTACAATTTTGGTTTGGATTAATTACATCTAAAGTGAATCTATGCTAATCTAATCACTAAATTAAGCTTAATCCATCCATACTAAAATATCTAGATATTTGTGATTAAAAGGTAAATTTTTTAAAGAAAAGAAATGAGGTGGCTTGAGATATTACTGCATTTATTAGTTTTTATTGTTTTTTTTAGCTAGATTGTTCTAGACATTACACAAAAACCCCTCACCTTTTGCCATGGCCGAGCCTCCTATTGTGCTGCCCACTTCTTTTCCTTGCTCATTTTATTCATCTCCAAGCTCAAATAATCCTTCACAAATCCTTAAGTAAATCCACAAACTCATAAAAAAATCATTACCCATTATTCTTTAAACCTAAACAAGTTTAGATCTTCATGAAAGTGACAATTTTGGATGCTAAAATTTGGAGTTTGTTGCTAAATTGAGATCTAGTGGAGGTATAAATTCTAACCCTAATCTTTAAGTTGTTGTTTAAATCTTTAAAGCTAGTTATTTAAGTGTTTAATATAGCTTTAATTGCATGTTTTGAATTTTCATGAAAAGGTTATGAAAATCAAGTTTGGGTTTTGATTTATGAAAGTGTTTAATCAAGATGTGTAGACTTGGAAAACTTAATCAATTTGTGAGAATGATATTTGTTAAATTCCTAATTTGTCTAATTGAGTTTATTAGCAAACTAAGTTTTTGTAAATCTTATTTGTGTGAGATAAAAACTGTAGTAAAGCTTTTGGTGACTTAGTTATACTACTTTGCGATGATTGTGATCGCCAGAATTTGTGTAAACTTTTAGACTTGAGCTAAAATGATATAAAGTGTTTACTATTTTTCAGTAAAATTAGACATGGGTTTTAATGGACGTGGAGATGACATAAATATTATTATCCACGATAATTATTGTGTTGTGAATGAGTATTGGTACGATTGGGTTTTTGGCGTGGCAATTTTTTTGTATAGCGACCCTAGTTAGGGTTTTGGCTATATTTTCCGGCATTTGGATTTCTTGGTTTTACGACTGGATATTGTATTTGGTCATTGGACGTTTGTATGTCAATGACGAGTGTTGTTTGGTTGTTTTGCATGTAACATTTCAGAAAATATAAAATATAATTTTTGGAATTTAATATTAAAATAATATATTTCCCGAAAACTGCCCGATTTGCGAAATTTTGGTTTTCGAAAAAGGGTATAAATATATACCAATATTTGTGAAATAATTGGAAATTAAAATGATTTATTCATTTTTAGAATATATTTAAAGGATTTGGTATTTTTAAAATCAATTATATACAGTTTAAATAAAAACCCGATTAGTGCACTGCTAATCGCGATTAAACCAAATCCGTGTTTCTACAGTTTTCATGATTAGTGCACCATGACATGTTTCATTTGGTTACATGTTCATTTGTACTTTTGTAGTTATGGTTGGTTTTATTTTGGTGAGAAAAGAATAGAAAAGGGAAAAGGTTAAAATAAGAAATGATTGAGAGGTGAGAATAAGAGAGAGAGAAAGTGAGGGTAAGAGTAGAATAAGAGAGAGAATAAGAGAGGGCAGCCGCCATTATTTCCCTCATTTTTTTTCCTTCATCTTCCTCACCCTCATCTCCCTCCACCTTCAAACACAAAATCCATCTCAAAAACCTTGCCAAAACCCTATACCCCTTTCACAAAAAATGATCACCTCCTCATCCTCTACACAATGGACCAAGTAAAGTGGGATTTTGATAACATTAGGAAGCTAGGGTTCTTTTGACATTCATCTATGAGGTATAATCCATTCCTTTTAGTTTAATTTATGTTTTCCTAGCATTCTAGTTAGTTTAGAATGGGTTTAAGGTGTGGGATTGTGAAATTGGAAAATTCAAGAGAGGGTTTGCTGACTTGTGGGCTTGTGAGCTGTAGTGAGGGTGTGCAAGACCCTAAAGATCAAATTCTGGACATAGAATAGAGAATACAAATTTAGATTAGTTCCATGTTGGCTTTGTGTACAAATTAGGGACTACAGGGAATCTGGGATGACCCGGGGAATTTCTGACAAAACCAAACAATACCAGGGACCAAAATAGGGTACTAGGAGACCACCCTGACCATACGAACCCTATCTGAGCATTGGGGGACGAGGAGGCCGGAATTTGGAGGCTTGTGGCCAGCCTGGGTGTGGGGGATGGTGCTGAAATTGGGTCTGTAGCTCATATACTTTATATATAACACCCTATACTTGCTTGTTTTGCTTTATTTGACCCGAGTCTAAATCTAGGAGCACTTTGTTATGATTTTAGCTATGTTTTTCATATTTTGAAATGTTTGGTTTTTCTATTTGGATTTTTATTTGGTTGTTGGATGTTTGTACATCAACAACAAGGGTTGTTTGATTGTTTTTGCACGCGTAGGCCATAGGTTCTAACCTATGAGCGCGCCGTTTGCCATATCGGTTTTCCAAATTCGATTTGAATAGCGATTTCGATTGTGTATTATCGTAGGCACCATCGTGTAGATTCCGAGGTGAAGGAGCATGGTGTCATCGACTTCGGCAAGCAAGAATCAAGGTGAGTAGATCTATATCTACGGGGGAAGTCGGGTGGATGGCGTATAGCACCCCCGCAAGCTTGATGGAAACCGATTTATATATAGAATATAGTTAAGGGAACCCTAATAGAAAACTATAGATATAGTTAAAAGATAGTTAGAGAAACCATATTAGAAACTAAAGGACAGTTAGAAGTGTTATGATACGACTAATATGTGATGACGAGAATTGGGGATGATGTTTGGTGATTTTGTCGTTCAGGGAACTATAAGACTAGATAGCCGATATAAATGTGTCATCCGAACCATACCTATTTCCAACTGAAGAATCGTATGCATCTTTTAAACAGATACCTTGAGAGACATTACGGATTTTCAAATGATATCTTTTCCTTAAAACCACCATAGCCCCTATATTCAAAACTACGCTTCGCATCCTTTAAAAACTGATTGTATGGTTCGGGTGTGTATGTTAGATTAGATACGCTTGCTTATCGTAAAGGTAGAATGTATTTGGAAAATTGACTTGATGTGGGATATAAATGCGATGAAAAGAATATAAGACGTGATATGATGATTGGATGATATATTGGTATGCGGATGCAAGTCAATTGAGATGATTGATACCTTGCCGGTCCCCTGATATGAGATTTTTGTGGATGCGACCTGTGACATAGGTATATAGTTATATTTATGTTGTGAATCATGAGAGATTGCCGTGCGATACCCTAGGTCCGTACCCTCTTGTCATATAGGCTGATAGGATCCATAATGGTTTAATGCCGCCGTACGATGATTTTCCGTACGTGATGAGTTTGACTAGACGATTGATCCGCACCCTTGACCAGAGGATGCCGTACGATGGATTATACCATACGTGATATTGTGAGGCTGGATGCCGATTGATTGATTCACCAACTCGGTCATGTTACATACGTATACCCGTTTGCATTCACATACGATTTACTTTATGCTACGTTCATGTCACTCTCATTGCATTACATATACCTGTGCTAGTACACCTGCACCATTATCGATGATGCGTATGTTACACTTACACAGATTGGCCGGCTCACACACTTCATCATCGATAATTGCTATGTCACTCACACAGTAGAATTGCTACACCATGCTATTATATTGCTATTCTCACATTATGATGATATGCCCATGCTCACATCTGTTAGATATATGTATGCTGTTGGAGATAGTGCCTTCAGAGTCAATTATTGGATCACAGACACGTGATTGCAATGATTGAGGGAGGACCTGTCCCAGTAGGACAGTCTTACTCAAGATGATAGTATGCTATCTGGTTTATCTTTATCATCGTGTACTGCTTTAGGTGACCTTACAGGTCACTATTGTGCGTTGACTTAGGATTCTTGCTTGACAGCCAGTAGTATGAGGGCGATCATATACGTGAGAGCTGGGGTCTATAAGCACATCCTTAAAAGGTCCCTAGTCGTGGGAGTTCCGAGACAGGGCATCAATACTCCAGAGTAGACTAGTGTATACAGTCGAGACCCCGACGAGGGGCGATGGCCGGTCTCACAAGCCACTGGTGTCAGTTGGTTCACCTAAGATGTATACAGGTGCTCATTGGGTTATGAGTACACCAGACAGGACTCGTCGGGAACAAGCTAGTTGGTCTTATACCAGACGTCAGATAGCAGTTCCTTGGTGACATGTGTACAGACTAGTTCATCGACCTGAGATCGTCATTTGTCTCGTGTGAGTTCCCACTGTACTTTGATTACTACACTACCATGCTCAAAGGAGACGTGCAAATAAGTTGCACGGATCATAATCGGACGGATAATACTAGCGGGCTTTGGTTTAAGCCGGATCCTAGTATTGTACTGTGTAGATTTTATCTCATTGCATTTGTATTCGGTCTGAATACAAATGCGGGTATGTATATACAGTCGCGGGGTTTTCCTATAATTTATTACGGGATCGGTTTTCTGAAGTTGCCAGTTTGCATTCTGGTTTCGGCCATTTTCCTTTGTTTCCTTTCTTTGGCTGAAAATTGGTGGAGGGGGTTATTTGCAATTGTGCAATTAACAATTGAGAAGACTTTTGCATCATGATGGTGCACCATCCATTGACTTCATTTGACTTCATCATGGCTTGACTTTTGTGATGACATGGGTTTGATGATGGGTTTATGAGTGTTGGACTTGGTTTGTGATCATGATTCATCATGATATCCTTTTCTCTTTCATGCATTATTTTTTTGGGCTCCCTCTTTCATTCTCTCCACTCTCTTATTTTTCCTCAAGTTCGGGCCATATTGAGGAGGGGCTGTCCCATTTTTGGAGGGGGGATTGGTTCTCATTTTGTTTGCACAAATTCCCATTGTTCATCTAAAAAGCTAATATCTCATTCCTCCACCCAAAAGGCAACTTCTAGTAACCCTATTGAGACAAAGTGAACCACACTTAGCCTACATTGTCCTTGGGCACGTCGGCTCGCCAACTTCGTGCCTGAGTTGCCTCGGTCCAGAGGTGGGAGCCCGTAAAAGAACCCGGCGATGTGGTGCCCTTCCGACGAGGAGATGAAGACCGGAGATTCCGCGGGGAGATCGGGACGACGACGAGAAGACCGAAGGACACGGATCGCTCGGTATATCTCTCTACCCCTTCTCTTGTTAGCTAGGATTAGGTTAATGGCCCGATCCGGGTTTTAAAGTGCGCGGTGGTGCCGGTTTTACAAGTTCAAAGAAAAGTATCGTTTCCGCATTTTGGCCTCGGATTGACGGCCGGGGCGCCGCCATGCACTTACATATGCCCTAGAGGCTATTATATATATAGTGAATGCTTGGACATGTATATATGGATTTAGATGACTTTCTCGCTCAACATGATAGTATGCTATCTGGTTTACTTTATCTTGACATGTTGATTTGATCATACTTTTATTCATTTGCACATGTTGATAAAGCTCTCAGGATATTTGCTTGACTACTGTGGCTATGATGCGGATCATACTTGTGTGGCATGGGTACTTTATAAGCATATCCTTGAACTGTTCTTAGTCATGGGTGTATCGAGACAGGGCATCGATATTCCATAGTAGGCTAGCGTATACTATTCTTGTCCCATATGATGGGTGATGGATGATCCCATATCCATCTGGTGAGGTGACACCAAAGATTGTATGCGGGTGCTCAGTGGAGACTGGGTACACTGAACTGACTCAGAGAGAACATCTATGTAGTATTATATCTATAGTCGGATAGCAGTTCTCAGGTGACACTGGTACTGGTTAGTCTGTAGACCCAAGATCGTCATAGAGTCTTGTTTGTCCTCCCACTGTACTTTGATATCCACCCTACCACGGCTCTACTGAGTCGTGCAAACAGGTGGACTTTGGGTATAGTCCCGAGGCACATGGAGGCGATGAGCGATAGGAGGGGTCTCGTCTCTCTCGATATTGGGAGTTGATGTTGTGCTATGCTCGATTGGCTATAACAGGAAGTCCCTGGCCAGGGCTACTGAGATTTACTGATAAGCGTTAGTTTCTCGATCTATTATGAGCCATACACCAACATGACTTATTGAGTTATTGGGGTCGATGATTCCATCCCTAGACTCGATATGCAACATATCTGACAAGGAGACCGGACTGTACGGTAAGTGTTGCCAGTTGGCTCGACGGGAGTTTTGACAGCTTCGCTAGTTTTCTTCTATCGCTCAATACCCGAATGGCCTTTACGTTTAGATGACCGCTGGCGGCTTGTAGGTATTTGATATGATCATCACCTACTGACAGCGTATTGACGAGTCTTATAGTCCCACAATGAAGTTTCCTGGCTCAGGCGAAAAGATGTGGTGTGCATATGAGATATGCGCAGTGACTCGATTAAATACGGATATGTGATACCGTATATTAATCGGGCATTTTCTATTTGTCGGGTCGTATATGATATGACCGGCTTGCAAAATCAAGTGTTGATTTAACGAATGACTTTTAGATTAATTCTTTAATTAAACCCTTTTTCTATTTTTTTATGCATGTATGTATGCACATGATGATGTGCATCGACACATGCATACATACATTGTATCATGGTTGTTGATACATATTTGGTGGCAATGCAATACTCATATTGTAGTAATTACATATATATTTATCATTTTGAGTTAATAGAAAGGATAATTCACTCATGGTTGATGTTTATCATCTTTGACTAAACATTACCTAACTTTTAACCATGAGTTAATTCTCCTTAGGAAATTTACTCAATAAGTAAATATCTAAGTAATTACTAACCATGGTTGAAGTGAGAAGGATTAATATTGATTATTCTTTCTCATCTCAATTTTTATTCATATCATTAATTTTTGAGCTCAACCTTAGCCACCATCTTCTTCTTCCTCTCTTGAGATTTTTCTTTGAGTGAAGTTGATAAAAAGAAAGGGTTTTTATTATAGAATACAGACCACATCATCATACTACACACATCTAGCCCATTTGTGTAGGGTGTTTGCTCTACTTCATTCACATATCAAGTAAAGTAAGAAGCTTTGGGCAAAGAGACTTCGGGTGGATCTTCGTGGAATAGGAAGGCTTCCATCGATCTGTTCCAAACTCTCAAAGTGCCAAGGAGTCACCAAGGGAGGTCTACAAAGGTTGTAATCTCTACCCTTAGTGATAGTTTGTCATTTGCATGTGATGCTTAGTTGAAATGAAACCCTAAATTTCTAGTTATGATTCTTTGCAAGTTCACTTAGCACCTTTAAAATTTGATTATTGCATATGTGATGCTTCTAAACCCTTGATGAGGTGCTGGGTAAACCCAACAATGGTATTAGAGCCAACCTAGAGCTTTAGGCGATGTTTAGGCGAAGTTAGAACTCCGATCGAACCACGAAACACAAATTTAGACTCTCTGTGGAGAATTTTTAAAAATGTGATTTTTTCTATATTAAAAATACTCAAAAAATTCAGCCGGGAAATATAAGCATTACTGTAGAAAACGAGGCCATAATCCGTACAAACCGCCGTGGAACCGCGGCAATACCTTGCTTGTGCCGCGAATCCGCGGCCGTACAGAAGTATTATTGAATCTTTTTTGCACAGTAATGTCCGTAGCTGTTAGTGCATATTTCTGGGTATTTTTAATCTGACTCAAGTGTTTAGTGTTTTGGGGATTATTTTGAATTCGTTGATTCGATCGGAAAATTTAATTTCGTTATGTTGTCCGGATATTTAGAAACTGTTAAAATGTTTGAACGGATATCATAAAATCATTTTCCCGGCACGAAAAACTTTCAAATGTTGATTTTTTCTTGTGTTTAAATCTTTCGGAAAAACGTGCAAGTAACGCGATGGACCCTCTAGAAGAACAAAAACCTTAACTCGATTATTTGACTGTCTGAACCGCCTCTAAATCTTAGTGTTTGGGGCAGTACGGCGAGCCACATGTGAGGCGTTGGCTTGACCCTTCTACAGCTAGACCATTGGTACTGTGACGTATTCTAGAATTTTTGAACTCGACTCAAGTGTTGTGCTATTTGGGAAATCTTGGGTGTTTGTTTATTCGATCGAAAAGTTTAGCATTGTCTATTTATCTGGAATGTGATACAATATGTGGAATTCATATAGTTAGGCATGAAATGCGAAGTATGTGATATTTCGGATTTACGATGTCTAAAGAGATTGTGTATTCAAATGTTGTAGTTTTACATTTTTTTTCTGTGACCGTAAGCGTAGTATGTGGGGTATCGCCGGCTTCGTTGCTATACATCAATGACAATCGGGATATGCATACTTGCTTACGTTGATAATATGAGATATTATGTGTTGCTGAGATATGATGTGCATGATTGTCACGATTGAATAGCCGGGGGTTTTTATGTGAGATGAGAGTTTTATTTTCATTCATGTATAAATCAATTGTATGTAATATTATTTTATTTGGGGCACTTCCGGGATGAGGAAGATGTTTCCATCATTGTATATTATTTACTTTTCCGCATTAGGATAGACCCAAGGAGGGGAGCACAAGCGACCGGGTTCTAGGGTTCAGTGGGAGGCCATCTTGAGGAGTCGAGACCGGGTCTCCTAAACTCTAGAATTGGCAGGATCACTTTCCGCTCTCGTAGAGGTCTAGGGGTGTGGGCTTGGCTATTCATTGCGACCGTGGAATCCGTATTTTCTATTGTTGGCTAAATACAAAATACGGACATCCTAGATATCCTTTTATTTTCATATGTGCTTCTGCTGTTGATATTCTGTGATGTGATTACTTAGTATCTGAGACGAATGGATTATTATTATATATATGATATATAATAAACGTTGCTTATGTTTTACACCCGCACTAGTCCCACCCCGCTATGCCGTTAGTTAAGTAACCTAACGGTGCATAACGGGACACTGTGGCGAATGCGGATGGCATAAGTGTACGTTCTATTTTCGTTTCTTTTCTGTGATGGCTTAGGAACTTAAATGATGGGATTACATTAATGAGATTAATGTAAAGAAAAAGAAAGCTAAAAGATGTTGTAGAATCAGATTTGAAACCCACTCGGACTTTTTATGAAAAACACAAGTTTCAAAAGATGTGGAGCTTAAGCCACTCCTTTTCTAGAAACTGTTTTGATTCTACAACGAGATCAAGTTCAAAGTGTTAAAGGTTTTCATAAAAACCATCCTCAACCCTCCGTCATTTTAGGAAGCAGAGTACTTAGCATTCGTGCTGCGTATTTTGATCATAGTCAAGGCGTAGTGTACGGTAGCTAAGTGATGTCTTCCTACAAAGCATATGATGCGATAAGTTAGGACATTCATGTGATTATGTTGATCATAGTCAATGGTCATATGGGTGGGTCTAGTTGATCTCGAAATAACGGGTAGAACTTGACTAGTGCTTATGATATTTTGAGCATAGCCAAGGTCATAAGCAACTAGGGGTAAAAACCATATCGGGAGTTTCAAGAGTTGAAATTTGCAATGAGATTACATACCATCTATATGATAGTTGGATCCCGATCCCACTGTGAGTAAGTGTTACTTCCAGGAGAATTTTACACTTTACAATTAGCTGATCTAGTAGGTGTCTAGAATGGTGTTAACGGGGTTTGACCTCTGGGAAAACGAGGTTTACTTAATTAGGTCCGTGCGAGAGCACGGGGAACCTCCCTCAAAGTACCGACACTGGCCTGGCTGACCGGTTAGCGAAACTGTAGAATGTAATTAATCCTGGCAAGTTTTCTTTTCAGGTTTTGAAAGAAAATTTGATTAAAGCAGTGGGAGACATCGATTAGATAAGATAATAACCAATCTAATTCTTTGCAAAAGCATTTCGCTGAGTGTATTCTTTCCTCTCTCCTAATGGAAGATACCGATGACGGGACTTAAGCTTCTACTAAAGAAAAATAAACTGACTGGGCCAAACTATAAAGAATGGTTGAGGAACTTGAACATTGCACCTGCATATGATAAAGTATCATATGTCCTCACAACCAAAGCCCCATCCGTCCCAGTACCTGTATCATCTGTCTCGGATAGGGAGATCCGAAAAACTTGGGATACTGATTGTAACACGGCCAAGTGCCTCACGCTTAGTTCTGTGGACAATATCCATCAGAAACAATATGAGAATATGGATGTACAATCCATCTTTCTTCACACAAAGGACTTGTATGAAGAGCAATCTCGTACTTCGAGATACAAGGCATCTCGAAAGCAGTTTCAGATGCGAATGGCCTCTGGTACATTAGTAGGAGACCATGTTTTTAAGATGATTGGTCTTATAGAAGAACTTGAGGAACTGGGATGGACCATGGATAATGAGGAATATACAGATATTGTTCTACAGTCTCTCCCCCCTGCCTTTGCTCCATTCATAGTGAATTTCAATACGAACGATTTGGAGAATTCATTGCCTGAACTTCTCAATATGTTGAGAAGTGCAGAGAGCATGTTGAAAACAATGAGGACTCCCGCTCTGCTTGCTGGGCCATTTTCCTCTTCAGTCCCAAAAGCCAAAGCCAAGGGAAAGAAAAAGACGAAGTCCATCAAACAGAAAGGTGGAGTTAAAAAGGCAAAGGGGAAAGACAAATCCGGGGCTGCGGGAAGCGGTAAAGGAGAATGTTTTTACTGCCACAAGTCGGGACATTGGAAACGCAACTGTGTTGTGTATCTTGCTGATCTCAAGAAGAAGAAGCATGTTGATGCTTCCACTTCAGGTGTATTTGTAACTGAAAACTGTTTTTCTATAAACTCTGCATCCTGGATCTTAGATACCGGTTCTGGTTCTCACATCTGCAATTATATGCAGGGATTGAGAAACAGTTGAGTTTTGAAGACAGGTGACCATACTCTGCGGGTTGGAAATGGTTCCAATATACATGCTGTATCCGTGGGAGAGTATCATCTTGGGTTGCCTTCGGGTTATATTTTAGTTTTGAACCCGTGTTATTTTGTACCTAGTATGCTATGTAATATAATATTCGTTTCTTTATTGGACAATGAAGGATATAATTTTGTATTGCAAAATAATGTTATGAACATTAACTTGAATCAAGAGTTGATTGGGTATGGTACATTAAATAACGGTATTTACGTCCTGAACCAACACACAGTTTTCAATATACAACATACTAATAAAAGAATGTTTTCAGATATAAATGAAACTTTTCTTTGGCATTGTAGACTTGGTCATTTTAATGAAACAAGACTAAAAAAACTACATAAAGATGGATATTTAAATCCTTTTGAATATAAATCTTATGCGACTTGTCAGTCTTGTATCAAAGGTAAAATGACCAAAACTCTGTTTACTGGACACGGAGAAAGAGCTGTGGAACTCTTAAGCCTCATACATAGTGATGTATGCGGACCAATGTCTACACATGCTAGAGATGGTTTTTCATACTTCATTACTTTTACTGATGATTTCTCAAGATTCGGACACATGTTTTTGATAAAGCACAAATCTGAAGCTTTCGAGAAATTCAAGGAGTACAAACTCGAAGTAGAAAAACAAACAGGCTTGAGCATCAAGAAATTTGATCAGAACGTGGTGGAGAATATTTATGTACAGAGTTTTTAAACTTCTTAAAAGAGAATTGGATTCTCTCTCAGCTCACTCCTCCTTACACACCACAGCATAATAGTGTGTCAGAACAGAGGAATCGTACCCTATTAGATATGGTACAATCCATGATGTGTGATGTTGAGTTACCGCTTTCCTTTTGGGGCATGCATTAGAGACAACAATGTATCTGTTGAACAGGGTTCCAACCAAGACCGTGCCTACCGCTCCATATGAGATATGGAGTGGAAAGAGACCATCTCTTAAAAGAGTTAGGATTTGGGGTTGTCCGGCTTTTGTTAAAAATCAGAATTCAGACAAACTCGAGACACGATCGGTCATGTGTAAATTTGTGGGGTATCTAAAACATTCATATAGATATCTATTCTACCACAAGGAGGAACAAAAGGTGTTTGTTGCTCGGAATGCCACATTTTTGGAAAATGAAATCTTTACAGACATTACTGATGGCAATGCGGTAGAACTAGAAGAGGTTCTAGAGACAGAAATTACTCAGGACGAATTGGTTGAAACCGATATTGCAGTAGAACTTCAAGAACCTCAGCCACTCAGGAGATCCGGTAGAACTTCTTGCCCACCAGAGAGATACTATGGGTTTCTCATTGATGGTGATAGAGAAGATTGCATCATGGATGATGATGACCCTACTAGTTTTCAGCAAGCTAACACGCGTGGTGACTCAGTGAAGTGGCTGGAAGCCATGAGATCCAAAATAGAGTCCATGTATACCAACAAAGTATAGACTTTGGATGTTGCGCCTCCTGGGATAAAACCCGTTGGGTGCAAATGGATCTTTAAAAGAAAGATTGGTATAGATGGACTGGTAGAGACCTTTAAAGCAAGGCTAGTAGCGAAAGGTTTTCGTCAAAGACCAGGATTGGACTATGATAAGACTTTCTCTCCAGTAGCAATGCGTAAATCCATTAGGATCCTACTTGCTATTGCTGCTCACTATGATTATGAAATCTGGCAGATAGACGTTAAAACTGCATTTTTAAATTGTAACATTTTCAAAAATATAAAATATTAATTTTGGGAATTTTTATAATTTAATATTATTTTATTGATTATTTTAATATTAAATGCAAATAAATAGGAAAAATGTTAGAAAAAATTATGAAAAATTATGGAAAATTCTAAAATAGGGTAAATTAGTGGATTATGGCATTTTTAAGTTTTTGTGATTAGTTTGACAATAATTTAGTGCTAATCGCGATTAAAATCGCTAATCGGGTTTTTTGGCAATTTTGTGCAAAACTTGCACATATCACTTTTTCTACACTTGTGCATTTTTCTAGCCATGGTTTTCTTTTGGGATTACTATTGATGTGAGAAGGTTTGGATTTTAAAAGAAAAGGAAAAGAAAGGAAAATATAATGATGAGGGTAGGTGAGAGAGAGAGGTGGACTTTGACTTAGCATACTTAGCCATTCTCCTCGTTTTCTGTGCACAGCCCCTGTTCCTCTAGTGTTGACCCAGGGTACTTCTAGTTTTGACAGATTCTATCTAGGGTGAAATCTGGGACATATATCCTAAGTTGCTATTTTGGATTCGTGTTTCCGTATTCCGTATTTTTGATTCTGAAATGGTGGAATGTGTTTTGCCTCGACTAATTGTCGTTTATACGACGATGTAGAGGATTTATTGATGGTTTTGAAGGCGTGCCATAGGTTCTCACCTATAGGCCCCTTATCGTATCGTTTTGGATTTCGTGCGCCGTTTTAGATTGGATTTGGTTTTAATGCGCATATACGATATTTTGATGTGTAGGTACCCATGAAGACTTCGGGACGACAAGCAAATACGTGGTGACGTCCGCAATTGGTGATGCAAGGTGAGTAGATTATATCTACAGGGGGAAGTCGGGTGGATGGCGTATAGCACCCCCGCAGTCCGTAGATAGATTACTATGTAGTTTATTGTGATATTAGGTGTATTGTGGATAATGTAGGGTTAGAAGTGACTAGTGTAGTTCATAGTCGCGAACCCTAGGGTAGAATTACACCTACACACACCCTTGCTTATCACTTGTACTTGCACTGTGATTGATGATATGTGATGACTTTGGAGATGAGTCGATGATGTGGGCTGGGTGCCCTGGGATCGGTGATTTTATACGATTCATATGTGGGATATGACTTGTGATTCTTGCGGGCTTGGGATATGTGTTTACCCCCGCATGCATACTTACTGAGGTTACCGTTTTGTACTAGACATAGAGTAGTACTCCAGACTATATGATCTGACGATGGTGATATCTGTTATGTGATGAGACAGTGAGATACTGACCCCTACCCAGCTATGGGGATGCCGTACGATGATTTACCGTACGAGCCGATATTGATGATAGATCCGCACTCATAACTCGAGGATATCTTATGATATGACATTGAGGCGAGATCACCGACTATATACTTTTATACATGTATCGACTCAGATTTAGGTGGTTTCCACACCTACCCCTCCTGATTGACCGGATACTTAGATGTAGTTTGCATAGTAGATACTTCACTGTGGTGTTGACTACTAGATATCTGCATTTTCCTGCTATTCGCATTGCTGGCATATGTTCATTGTTATATTATTATCATGCTGTTAGGACACCAGCACCATTATCGATGATGCGTATGTTTCACGTACACTATTTGCCGGCTCACACACTTCATCATCGATAATTGCCATGTCACTACACTGTAGTACTGTTGCATTCATGATATGATTACTGCTTGGCATATTGTACACATGTACCTGTACACAAACATAGATGATTCTGACTTGATTGAGATTGAGGACCGCAAGATATTCTTTAAACTGATTCATTCTAAAGGAGCGGTTCCTCCCGACATATGTACATTACTATTCCATGTTGCATGATTTCTGATATGATTATCTCTCTTTACATGTCGCATACATCATGGATTGATTGCATAGCACATTGCATTGGATTTACTTCTTGATGTGGATTTTCATGTGATTTCTGATTTTGAGGACCGTGGGATTATTTAAGAAAAGATGTTCTTTTATGAAAACCCGGTACCTCGTGATATGATATTTGGGTGCGTCCACCACGCGTTTTCTCGGTGCTGAGACGTGTGCTTGAAACCCGATTCGAGGAGGTGATGTACCGTTTGCGGGTTCGTGGTGGGCCCGGTATGGTTCCCCTCGGCGAGATGATCGATGGGTTATGCCGATTGAGCCTGGAGGCGGGCGAGTACCTACCGGTGATTTTACCTGAGCTCGGCGGATATCCGGGGGATACCGCCTGGAGCCGAGAGATGGGCGTACTGCCGGGGGCCGACGGGCCGCTACCGCAGACGGAGCCCAGAGATGGACATGGGTTGACTCGTGCTGCCGGGGCCGAGGGCCGATACCGCAGACGGAGCTCCATATGGATGAGGATTTACGTGTCGATGCTTGGCACGGGTTTCATGATGTTTTCCATGATATTGTTTATATCCTCATACTTGCATACATGATGCTTACTGTCAGTGGGTGACAGGTGGACGGGTTCCACATATATACAGACATGGATCATATACAGACTGGATTTACACTTGTCATACTTCATTTGTATATATAACAGGGTATGAGGGCGCTGTTATATATACCCTTACACCAATATTAGTGGTATGGGACGCTAATATATGTGTATTGATATTATTGATATTTCTTCATTGATACTTCATGCAGACATACCTTACATTGATGACATGTTGTTACCTGAGTACCTGGCATTATATACATGATTAGATATTACCTTGCCACCTTATTACACTCAGATGTACTCTTGTGGATATTTTATTGATCGTTGACTTAGGATTATGTCTTGCATTCGATTTATCCTTGTAGATGTTTCTATTCACGAGTTGGCAACTCACCCCCGTTGTGCCACAGTTCTTGCAGGTTATGTCGTACAGGTTCTATTGCGGCATTTCTGGCACACTTCCTTCTTGCGGGTGATTTGCTTTTGGTAGGTGGATTCTTTTGCATCAAGAATCCCCAGTTTGTATTTATTTTATTCATTGTATCTAGAAATTGTCCATCAACCCAAAAACTTGTATATTCTTTCAGACTTAGAGACAGTGTGGTATTATTCGACCTTAGAGTCGCGCTTAGTAGTATTGCGGTTTTCTTGCTGCTTTTTGAGCTTTCCTTGATTTTGATCCTCGCCACTTGGCGTTGTATATTATCATATCATCGTGTGGTTGTGACCGTCGATTGACGAAGAGCTAGCTCCCGCTTGGGGATGCCTTTATCATTTTATATATTGTTATTCATGTTGTACCCCATTCGGGGCCAGTTTTACAAGAGAAACTCTGCCGAAAATTTTAGAAAAGACTGTACGGTTTTCAAATGCACATTCGGCTTAGTTATTTAAAAACCTTGATTTCAAACATGTTTTTCTACACTTCTTTAAACCAGTTTTCTTTACTTATTCTCAAAAATGGTTTTAGATTTCTGGGCTTTTGGCTTACTTGGATCAGATGGAGTCCTATAGACTTCATATGGTTCAAGGGCCAGTCACGTGCTCTTTCGGGTCGTGACAAAGTTGGTATCAGAGCGCTAGGTTGACCTTGGTTCGAGTCTAAGTTTGACTATGTGGAGCCTAGGGAGTTGTTTATATACGGAACTTAGGCTTGACCTTACGGAACTTAGACTTGGTCGAGGGGGTGTAAACCCGAACTTTCGTCGTTTTAGGATGACCCTTGGTTGATGGATTTGGTGACTAAAGTAGAGTGACGTACCGTTGGTATGTTCCGCGGCATACTTACGACACGCCACTCCGCTTAAGGAACCTTAGGATGTACATACTTTCGAGATCAGTGATTCTCTTTATATCCAGGATTATTCATCCATTTGAGATCCCCGATTCTATTAGTTTCATGATCATACCTTCATTGATACTGTTCCTTCCTATGATCATGTATCCACTTTGGATCTGTTGTTTCCCTTCTTGCCACTGATGTGCTCTCTTTGATACTCGATTGAGATTCCTGTCACCGTGTTTGAGCGCAGTTTGGGCTGCTGCTAGGGTTACGGCCGGTGTGAGCTCGTTTGGTACGAGGGCCGACCTTTGTGTTTTCTGGTGACATGGGAACGTCTCGAGTTAGTGTTGGTGATTGTGACCTCTAGTGGAGGCGAGTGCTTGGTCTTGCACCGGATGATCGGGCCTTTGTTAGAGCTGCCAGTTGAGAGAGGACTGTTGATGTACAGCATACCTCAGAGATGGTGATGTCGCCTACCGTGCAGACAGATGGACCAGCTGTCGCTGAGATTGACAGGGTGTTGCTTTCGGAGCTTACGAGCTGAGATTGCCGGAGCTTTCAGGCAGTTATGCGACAGATGATAGCTAGTCTACCCGATTTGAGAGACGAAGGTGATTCGTCCGATTTTGCGCCAGAGCGGGCCCAGTTGAGTTGAAGATTTCCAGTGTGGAGAGTCTTACTCAGATCTAGAGCAGGCTGATTCAGAGATGACCGCTTATGTATTGCCTTTCCTGGAGGATTGAGGCGTTGTTCGGCGTACAGGCATATGAGCCAGTTGTTGCTGCAAATGATGAGATATCGCCCAGATGATTGGAGCTACTGCAGCATGAGCATGTTCTTAGAGAGATGATAGCGAGTTGCTAGTCACCGAGGATGGATGACTAGGACGCGTGGTGAGTTCGCTTACCCCGATGCGAGGTCATCAGGTGGATTGATTCCAGCTAGAGACGACTTCACGCAGATTCGTTGAGAGTCGATTGAGACGATCGAATGTCAGGAGCCTATTTTCCAAGTTTAAAGTATACGGAAAGACATGCAGGTGATTCTATGGACCCTCTAGAAGAATGAAACCCTAACTCGACTTAATGACCGTGTGACAGCCTTGGAACCTTAGGGTTTACGGCGGTTCCGCGGCGCCATTAGTGAGGCTTGGGTTTGCCCTTCTACGGCTGGACCACCGACGCTGTGGCATGTACTCGATACTATTAAACTGTACCCGAGATGTGAGCTCTTGGGGGATTATGAGGATCTAACGAGTCGATCGGATGGTTCGACATCTTTCGGATATCGTGATGGGACACTGCTTGGGAGACTCCAGGTGCGAGCATAGCCGTCGGAGCGCAGTTCGTGCAGCCATGATGAGACGAGTCCGAATCAGTCGACACTGATGCAGAGTGAAGAAAAGATTTCGCAAGATATTTCGACGAGATGACGTCCCACTCCGCCGACATCAGAGATGTTATACGCACCCAGAGGCGTGGTATATGGATATACCTTCCAGAAAGAAGCGCGATAGGTATGCAGCCGTTCCGGAAAGCTTTAGCTTCAGCATTGGATGATGACTTCCGGGCATTTCGGCAGGATTGAGATTTGAGAAAGGAACCTCGGCAGGACCTTTCTGGAGTACGATACGAGAAGACCTGGACCAGGAGTGGTCGTGTTGCGCACACCCAGCAGGCCAGAGTTCGGCATTGTCGACGAGGTAGTTGACCAAGTTCGGATAGAGGAGCTTAACCAGATGCGTTGCGAATTGATCAAGGATGGACGAGTGACGAGTATTCCTCCGATAGTTGGGACGTGTTTCCGAGGACCAGTTCGGCCTGACATATGCTACAGAGTGATGAAGCTACAGAATACGTGATTCGAGTCCGTGTGAGAGACTTCAGATTGACCGTGGCCGAGACAGTGCAGTGCATAGTAGCTTGGCGTGACGTCACAGTGGACGACGATAGAGACAGTTGGAACAAGAGGTTCGTGTGAGACCCCGACGAGCTGTCATTGCTTCCCGTCGAAACTAGAGACCTGATATGCTTACAGAAACGTTGGGATGTGACCAATTTCCGAGAAATGTTGTGCTGAGGACACAGATGTCTTTCCAGCGAGAAGAGATAGCACAAGAGAGCCAGCCTCTGTACAGATCGGCATAGGCATGATTGGAAGAGACCTTGAGCAGGATTCCTTCCAGGACATTGCTGCAATGATGTTTGCACCCAGGATCAGATGTGTGACGTGCATTCAGATAGCCAGAGACCGACGTCAGTGATATGCTGCCTTACGAGTGGTCGTGAGGTTTGACCGAGAGGTGACCAGAAAAGTGCCAGAACGGAATCGTCCCCGTTAGCACACCTGACAGGGCCGATGAGCCGATTGACCGCGTGATAGGTAATCCGCAGAGAAGATAAGGACCTAGAGAGTCAGAAGACGCCAGACCGTGAGCAAGAGGCAGGTAGATATCCTGCGCTGCTAGCAGTGGATTACACTGACTCCTTCTCGACCTTGAAGGAGAAACTACCGAAGACGGTATTTATGATTTGTGATTTTGTGATTCGATTATCACGTATCCGTCATTTTGGATTTCGGTATTTTGGGCGTTCTATTTGCACGATCTAGTTTTGGTGACTGAGTTTCATGATATTGGTTTCATGCACCCACTGGATATTTATATATTTTGCGCAGAGTTTTCATGCATTTTAGTGTTAGGCTTTGATTCGTGCACGCTGATGCACACGGTTGTGAGATTTTCCTTGCGGTACCCTGATTTTGGTTTGAGCCGCATTATATCGTTGATTTTGACCCGGATTTTGATGGTTGATTTTTGCACTCCGTGCTGGCGATGTGCTTTACGCCTGTTCGGTGTTTGCTATTGGATTTCGTGATTTCCGTGCATGTTGAGTGCGCAGGGTTTAGATTTTCATTCGTGCACGATGAATGCACCGGTTTGGATTTTCGCGCATGTTGGGCGCATGTTTTTAGATACGATTTTGGTGCACGCCAGATGCACTAAATCGAGATTCTTCGTGCATGTCAGATGCACTGGATTTTTGACTGCCAGGCACACACGTTGCCTATGACAGATGCTTCGTGCACACCCGTTGCACTTGGATGTTGTTTTGTGCACCTGTTTAGCACATATATGGATTTTTTTTTGATTTCAGTACGCACCAGACGCACAGGATGGTGTTATGTTTAGATTGGATGTCTACATGTGTAGTTCCGATCCATATCATATCGGTTTTGTATTGGATTTGACATTGTGTTTTTTTTTTACATTGACTCCGATGATTGCAGGATGCTTGACGGAGTTTTGTTTTCGAGTTATCTGCTCAGTACCCTTGCGCATGCATTGCGCTGTGACGTTCTATGTGTTGATGATTTCGGAGCCCCGACGACTTTGTTTATTACTGAGATGTTTTTGTATCTGGGGGTTTAAATTTAAAATTCGGGGACCGAATTTCTTTAAGGGGGGTAGATTGTAACATTTTCAAAAATATAAAATATTAATTTTGGGAATTTTTATAATTTAATATTATTTTATTGATTATTTTAATATTAAATGCAAATAAATAGGAAAAATGTTAGAAAAAATTATGAAAAATTATGGAAAATTCTAAAATAGGGTAAATTAGTGGATTATGGCATTTTTAAGTTTTTGTGATTAGTTTGACAATAATTTAGTGCTAATCGCGATTAAAATCGCTAATCGGGTTTTTTGGCAATTTTGTGCAAAACTTGCACATATCACTTTTTCTACACTTGTGCATTTTTCTAGCCATGGTTTTCTTTTGGGATTACTATTGATGTGAGAAGGTTTGGATTTTAAAAGAAAAGGAAAAGAAAGGAAAATATAATGATGAGGGTAGGTGAGAGAGAGAGGTGGACTTTGACTTAGCATACTTAGCCATTCTCCTCGTTTTCTGTGCACAGCCCCTGTTCCTCTAGTGTTGACCCAGGGTACTTCTAGTTTTGACAGATTCTATCTAGGGTGAAATCTGGGACATATATCCTAAGTTGCTATTTTGGATTCGTGTTTCCGTATTCCGTATTTTTGATTCTGAAATGGTGGAATGTGTTTTGCCTCGACTAATTGTCGTTTATACGACGATGTAGAGGATTTATTGATGGTTTTGAAGGCGTGCCATAGGTTCTCACCTATAGGCCCCTTATCGTATCGTTTTGGATTTCGTGCGCCGTTTTAGATTGGATTTGGTTTTAATGCGCATATACGATATTTTGATGTGTAGGTACCCATGAAGACTTCGGGACGACAAGCAAATACGTGGTGACGTCCGCAATTGGTGATGCAAGGTGAGTAGATTATATCTACAGGGGGAAGTCGGGTGGATGGCGTATAGCACCCCCGCAGTCCGTAGATAGATTACTATGTAGTTTATTGTGATATTAGGTGTATTGTGGATAATGTAGGGTTAGAAGTGACTAGTGTAGTTCATAGTCGCGAACCCTAGGGTAGAATTACACCTACACACACCCTTGCTTATCACTTGTACTTGCACTGTGATTGATGATATGTGATGACTTTGGAGATGAGTCGATGATGTGGGCTGGGTGCCCTGGGATCGGTGATTTTATACGATTCATATGTGGGATATGACTTGTGATTCTTGCGGGCTTGGGATATGTGTTTACCCCCGCATGCATACTTACTGAGGTTACCGTTTTGTACTAGACATAGAGTAGTACTCCAGACTATATGATCTGACGATGGTGATATCTGTTATGTGATGAGACAGTGAGATACTGACCCCTACCCAGCTATGGGGATGCCGTACGATGATTTACCGTACGAGCCGATATTGATGATAGATCCGCACTCATAACTCGAGGATATCTTATGATATGACATTGAGGCGAGATCACCGACTATATACTTTTATACATGTATCGACTCAGATTTAGGTGGTTTCCACACCTACCCCTCCTGATTGACCGGATACTTAGATGTAGTTTGCATAGTAGATACTTCACTGTGGTGTTGACTACTAGATATCTGCATTTTCCTGCTATTCGCATTGCTGGCATATGTTCATTGTTATATTATTATCATGCTGTTAGGACACCAGCACCATTATCGATGATGCGTATGTTTCACGTACACTATTTGCCGGCTCACACACTTCATCATCGATAATTGCCATGTCACTACACTGTAGTACTGTTGCATTCATGATATGATTACTGCTTGGCATATTGTACACATGTACCTGTACACAAACATAGATGATTCTGACTTGATTGAGATTGAGGACCGCAAGATATTCTTTAAACTGATTCATTCTAAAGGAGCGGTTCCTCCCGACATATGTACATTACTATTCCATGTTGCATGATTTCTGATATGATTATCTCTCTTTACATGTCGCATACATCATGGATTGATTGCATAGCACATTGCATTGGATTTACTTCTTGATGTGGATTTTCATGTGATTTCTGATTTTGAGGACCGTGGGATTATTTAAGAAAAGATGTTCTTTTATGAAAACCCGGTACCTCGTGATATGATATTTGGGTGCGTCCACCACGCGTTTTCTCGGTGCTGAGACGTGTGCTTGAAACCCGATTCGAGGAGGTGATGTACCGTTTGCGGGTTCGTGGTGGGCCCGGTATGGTTCCCCTCGGCGAGATGATCGATGGGTTATGCCGATTGAGCCTGGAGGCGGGCGAGTACCTACCGGTGATTTTACCTGAGCTCGGCGGATATCCGGGGGATACCGCCTGGAGCCGAGAGATGGGCGTACTGCCGGGGGCCGACGGGCCGCTACCGCAGACGGAGCCCAGAGATGGACATGGGTTGACTCGTGCTGCCGGGGCCGAGGGCCGATACCGCAGACGGAGCTCCATATGGATGAGGATTTACGTGTCGATGCTTGGCACGGGTTTCATGATGTTTTCCATGATATTGTTTATATCCTCATACTTGCATACATGATGCTTACTGTCAGTGGGTGACAGGTGGACGGGTTCCACATATATACAGACATGGATCATATACAGACTGGATTTACACTTGTCATACTTCATTTGTATATATAACAGGGTATGAGGGCGCTGTTATATATACCCTTACACCAATATTAGTGGTATGGGACGCTAATATATGTGTATTGATATTATTGATATTTCTTCATTGATACTTCATGCAGACATACCTTACATTGATGACATGTTGTTACCTGAGTACCTGGCATTATATACATGATTAGATATTACCTTGCCACCTTATTACACTCAGATGTACTCTTGTGGATATTTTATTGATCGTTGACTTAGGATTATGTCTTGCATTCGATTTATCCTTGTAGATGTTTCTATTCACGAGTTGGCAACTCACCCCCGTTGTGCCACAGTTCTTGCAGGTTATGTCGTACAGGTTCTATTGCGGCATTTCTGGCACACTTCCTTCTTGCGGGTGATTTGCTTTTGGTAGGTGGATTCTTTTGCATCAAGAATCCCCAGTTTGTATTTATTTTATTCATTGTATCTAGAAATTGTCCATCAACCCAAAAACTTGTATATTCTTTCAGACTTAGAGACAGTGTGGTATTATTCGACCTTAGAGTCGCGCTTAGTAGTATTGCGGTTTTCTTGCTGCTTTTTGAGCTTTCCTTGATTTTGATCCTCGCCACTTGGCGTTGTATATTATCATATCATCGTGTGGTTGTGACCGTCGATTGACGAAGAGCTAGCTCCCGCTTGGGGATGCCTTTATCATTTTATATATTGTTATTCATGTTGTACCCCATTCGGGGCCAGTTTTACAAGAGAAACTCTGCCGAAAATTTTAGAAAAGACTGTACGGTTTTCAAATGCACATTCGGCTTAGTTATTTAAAAACCTTGATTTCAAACATGTTTTTCTACACTTCTTTAAACCAGTTTTCTTTACTTATTCTCAAAAATGGTTTTAGATTTCTGGGCTTTTGGCTTACTTGGATCAGATGGAGTCCTATAGACTTCATATGGTTCAAGGGCCAGTCACGTGCTCTTTCGGGTCGTGACATAAATGGTGATTTAGAAGAATGCGTTTTTATGGATCAGCCAGAGGGCTTCATTGACAGTGGGAGCAGCGGGAAAGCATGTAGATTGCTTAAATCAATTTATAGATTAAAGCAGGCCTCACGGAGATGGAACATCTGCTTTGATGATACAATCAAAGAGTTTGATTTTATCAAAAATATAGATGAACTATGCATTTATAAGAAGATTGTAGGGAGTACTGTCACATTTCTCGTATTGTACGTAGATGACATTCTCCTGATAGGAAATGATATTCCTATGCTGCAATCGGTCAAACTATTCTTATCACAAAGGTTCTCCATGAAGGACCTGGGTGATGCCTCATGCATTTTGGGCATAAGGATCTATAGAGATAGATCCAAGAGGTTATTGGGATTGTCCAAATCAAAGTACATAGACACCATACTAAAAAGGTTTAGTATGGAAGATTCCAAGCGTGGTGCCTGGCCTGCTTTCCATGGAATCACTCTCTCCAAGGACTTCTGTCCGAAGACTGATGAAGAGAGAGCTCGCATGAGCGTTATACCCTACGCTTCAGCCGTAGGATTTATAATATATGCGATGTTATGTACTCACCCAGATGTAGGTTATGCACTAGCTGTAGTAAGCAGGTATCAATCCAACCCAGGGGAGAAAAATTGGATAGCAGTGAAGAACATTCTTAAATACTTGCGAAGGACTAAAGAATTGTTCTTGGTGTATGGTAATGGGGATCTCCAGATGGAGGCCTTTACCGTTTCCAGCTTCCAAAGTGATAAGGATGACATCAAATCTATCTCAGGGTTTGTATTTACCCTCAATGGAGGGGCGGTTAGTTGGAAGAGTTCCAAACAGGATAACGTTGCAGACTCTACGATGGAAGATGAGTATATTGCTGCAAATGATGCTGCCAAAGAAGCCGCCTTGATGAGGAAGTTCATCGCGAAACTAGGAGTAGTTCCAACCATTGTTGATCCAGTATTGTGATAATAATGGAGCTATGGCGTTAGCCAAAGAACCAAGGTCCCATCAGAAATCCAGACACATCCTGAGGAGATATCATTTGATCCGGGAGATAGTAGATCGCCAGGAGATCGAGATTCGGAGAATAGATACAAAGGATAACATAGCGGATCCACTCACCAAGGCCCTTCCACAGCCGCAGCATGAGCGACTTTTTGAGATGTTGGGTATGAGATACGCCAATAACTGGCCTTAGTGCAAGTGGGAGATTGTTAGATATATGTATGCCCTAGAGGCCATTATATGTATAATGGATGCTTGGAAATGTATATATGGATTTAGATGACTTTCTCGCTTAACATGATAGTATGCTATCTTGTTTACTTTATCTTGACATGTTGATTTGATCATGCTTTTATTCATTTGCACATGTTGATACAGCCCTCAGGATATTTTCTTGACTACTGTGACTATGATGCTGATCATACTAGTGGGGCATGTGTAGTTTATAAGCATATCCTTGAACTGTTCCTAGTCATGGGTGTATCGAGACGGGGCATCGGTATTCCAGAGTAGGCTAGCGTATACTATTCTTGTCCCATATGATGGGCGATGGATGATCCCATATCCATCTGGTGAGATGACACCAAAGATTGTATGCGGGTGCTCAGTGGAGACTGGGTACACTGAACGGACTCACAGAGAACTCCTATGTGGTATTATATCTATTTCCGGATAGCAGTTCTCAGGTGACACTGGTACAGGTTAGTCAGTAGACACAAGATCGTCATAGAGTCATGTGTGTCCTCCCACTGTACTTTGATATCCACTCTACCACGGCTCTACTGAGTCATGCAAACAGGTGGACTTTGGGTACAGTCCCGAGGCACATGGAGGCGATGAGCGATAGGAGGGGTCTCTTCTCTCCCGGTATTGGGAGTTGATGTTGTGCTATGCTCGATTGGCTATAACAGGAAGTTCCTGACCAGGGCTATTGAGATTTACTGATAAGCGTTATTAGTAGTTTCTCGATATGTTATGAGCCATACACCCGCATGACTTATTGAGTTATTGGGGTCGACGATTCCATCCCTAGACTCGATATGCAACATATCTGACGAGGAGACCGGACTGTACGGTAAGTGTTTCCAGTTGGCTCGATGGGAGTTCTGACAGCTTCGCTGGTTTTCTTCTGATCGCTCTATACCTGGCTGGCCGTTATGTTTAGCTGACCACTTGCGGCTTGTAGGTATTTGATATGATCGTCACCTACTGCCGGCGTATTGACGAGTCGTAGAGTACCACAATGAAATTTCCTGGCTCAGGCGAAAAGATGTGGTGTGCATATGAGATATGCGCGGGGACCCGATTAAATGCGGATATGTGATACCGTATATTAATCGGGCATTTTCTATTGGTCGGGTCGTATGTTATATGACCGGTTTGCAAAATCAAGTGTTGATTTAACAAATGACTTTTTGATTAATTCTTTAATTAAACCCTTTTTCTATTTTTGTATGCATGTATGTATGCACATGATGATGTGCATGGATACATACATACATACATTGTATCATGATTGTTGATACATATTTGGTGGCAATGCAAGACTCATATTGTAGTAATAGCATATATATTTATCATTTTGAGTTAATAGAAAGGATAATTCACTCATGGTTGATGTTTATCATCTTTGACTAAACATTACCTAACTTTTAACCATGAGTTAATTCTCCTTTGGAAATTAACTCAATAAGTAAATATCTAAGTAATTACTAACCATGGTTGAAGTGAGAAGGATTAATATTGATTTTTCTTTCTCATCTCAATTTTTATTCATATCATTATCTTTTGAGCTCAAGCTTAGCCACCATCTTCTTCTTCCTCTCTTGAGATTTTTCTTTGAGTAAAGTTGATAAAAAGAAAGGGTTTTTATTATAGAATACAAACCACCTCATCATACAACACACATCTAGCCCATTTGTGTAGGGTGTTTGCTCTACTTCATTTACATATCAAGTAAAGCAATGAGCTTTGGGCAAAGGGACTTCGGGTGGATCTTCGTGGACGAGGAAGGCTTCCATCGATCCATTCTAAACTCTCAAAGTGCCAAGGAGTCACCAAGGGAGGTCTACAAAGTTTGTAATCTCTACCCTTAGTGATAGTTTTTCATTTGCATGTGATACTTAGTTGAAATGAAACCCTAAATTTCTAGTTATGATTCTTTGCAAGTTCACTTAGCACCTTTAAAATTTGATTATGGCATATATGATGCTTCTAAACCCTTGATGAGGTGCTAGGTAAACCCAACAACATCACTGTTACATGTTGCAGGATACGGATATGCTTACATTCAATTTTATATCGCATACATCATGCTTTACGATTATACGCATTGAGATGTACTGTTTTCATGTGATTTCTGGACTTGAGAACCGTGGTTATTTCAAAAGAAGTATGTATTGTTTTAAAAAACCGGTTTCTCTTGATATGTTATTTCAGTGCGTCCACCATGTGATTTATCGGTTATGAGAGTGGCATGTGAATCCCGATTCGAGGAGCGGTAGGCACCGTCTGTGGGTACATGGTGGACCAGTGAGCTACCCCGGGCAAGAAGACTCGTATTGTTAGACGGTAAGCCTGGCAGGGGAGCACTACCTACGGGTAATTGTATTTTGCCTCGGCGGATATCCAGAGGGTACCGACCGGAGTCGAAAGATGATATAGGCCGATCCGGACTGACGGAGCCCGATGGCCGATATGGAATGACGGAGCCCGCGATATGAGGATTTACGTGTCGATGCTGGACATGGCTTTCATGATGTTTAGAGTGTCGATGCTGGGCACTCAGGTTCCATGATTTTGATGTGTCGCGAGGGGCATACGTTGATTTATATTCTCATACTTTCATGCATATGCTTTTATGATATTTACATGCATGATGTTGTTGTGTCATTGGTTGACACATGGACGGGATCCACGGGCATACATACATTGATTATATTGTTGGATGATATCCACATGCTGGTAGGCATTTATTTATAGTGTTGGCACATATAAAGACCCAGTCACCCTAGATATCATATTATTACCTTTATGATATAGTTGACTTAGGAGTCGTTGTTTATTCGATTTCTATTTGCAGATGTTTTTCTATTCACAAATTCGTAACTCACCCCCGTTGTGCCACAGTTCTTGCAGGTTGACCGCAAGGATCCGTAGCGGCATCGCTGGCACATAGCTTCATTTGGGTATTTTGCATTGGTAGGTGGGACATTTGTATCGTACCCACTCTTGTATTATTATGCATATTGTATCTAGTCAACTCCATTAATCAAACTAGTATTTGTATAAGTAATGTGACTTAGTGAGACTTGTGGTTGTGAGACATAGAGCGAGGGGTTTTCCGCTACTTGTGGTTTTGATGTCTTGCTTATTTCATTATCTTTTGTGGTGTTCTTTGCCATTGGGTGATTGTTAAAGATTCTGCGTGTTCAAGTTTTAGTTGAATACCGCAATCAAGACGGTTTCGCTCGTAGCTAGCCGGTTGAGTACGGGTCGTCCGCAGGGAGATGGGAATCTTTTTCTATGTGTTTTAACGAGTTAAGTCCGAAGGTTCAGATTTTGTTTATGATTATCAAAGTGGTAAAATGATATGTAAAGAGAGCTTGTTAGGGTTAGGATTAGGTTAGTTTGAGTTAGGAGTCTCCCACATCTTTCGTTGCCCCTCTTAATATCGGTGTTACGGTAATCGGCAACAACGGGGATTAGCACGACTAGGAAGGAACTTGAGAGTATAAGCTAGGCTTTCCAACGCATAAGTTCTTCCTTTTGGTGCTTATCCGTCCGTTCTTGGCTCTTAGCCATAACCTCCGGTTAATTCAACCACAACCGGTCTCACTACGGAATCACCGCTATCATGTAGGATAGGGTGCCGTAAGGAGCGGATTGTGGTTCAATTAACGGGAGTCGAATTAAGTTGTTGGTCAAGGAAAGAGTGAGAGAGATTTCCTTCTCTCAAACTTCCCTTATCCTACCCTAACAAGTATGAAACTACTCACACATCATAATGAAAAGAAAACAAAACAAAAGAGGAAGATAGAAACAAGGAGATTAGAAGATAACAACTAGCTATTTGCGACCTCCCCTTGGCAAGGATCAAGCGTAAGCATCATGGTTGTTTTAAGGATAAAGAAAAAGAGAGAAGAAAGAAACAACAAGAAATCACAACAACTATGTTAACAAATGAAAATTACAACAATTAACAAGAGAACAAGACAAGCATAATAATAAACGGTTTTTCTTTATTCATCATTCTTCACTCAAAAGCTCACTACAAGTTTTAATGGAGAAGAGATGATAAGAGGAAGAAGAACATGTATTCTAAAACCTAGAGAAAAAATACAAGATTACGGACCCCCTTCCTTCACAAAGTTCTGGGCTATTTATAGGCTAAAAAATGAAAACCTAGGGCAACCACCAGAACACAAATAAAAAGACCAAAACACCCCTGGAAAATCAACATCTGCCGCCCCCATACGGCCGCGGTTCCGCGACCTAAGCATGCTTAGGCCGCGGTTTCGCGGCCTAATAGAGGGTTTGGGCTGTCCGGTTTCTTGTGCTTCCCTGGTCTTCTGTCCCCTTTTTTCTGGTACATGTTGTTTCTGATAATCTTTCCACATTTCTTCCAGAATTCTAGTGGATCAAAAGGTGATTTGGACATGGATCTTTTGTCATGATTTTCTTGAGCTCCGCGTAGATTTCTTGGATCTTGTGTGGCCATTGAGCCTTGTGCATGAATGTGACAATCGATTTGCCATTTTGTCTCCTAAACTGATGTGTGGCAACAGGCGGATAAAGAGCGGAGACCCGTGTTATATCTGTGGTTGGCAAGAACCCGGATTTTGTCGTGTTTTCCATGAATTTCACCGTTTTAGAACCGAGAACCTGTATCCTGCAATTGACTAGCAAACACAGCTCTAGAGTATCTACTGATATGCAATGTGATAAAAATTGGGCGGTATGAAAATGCAAAAATCTGATATGAACAAATACCCCCAAACTTATCATTTGCTCGTCCCGAGCAAAGCCAATTTATTCACAAAAATTTCCTAACCTCACTTTCGCAGGGAACGCGATTGCACGGAGCATGTGCAACAAGCCGTTAAACCTCTAGGTGTCCCTAGTAGGAGGAGTGTTGTCTCTTGAGGGTTTTCAGCGGATTACACCCATAAAATCCGGTCAAGCTAGTTTTGTAAAATAACTAAGATTCAAACTCTAAAATTTTGTTTTAGAAAATAACAATTCTATTATCCTAAATCTAGACTATCGAACCTTTATTTTTCACACCTCGCTTCTTATTTAACTACAGATTTTATTTGTCTTTACGTGCAGTGCAAATAGTGTCGTTAAGTTCCAGAAGGATCGATTAAAGTCATCATGTCGCACAATAAAGCCCAGATAACGATTTTAAAAGGATCACATAAGTTTTATAAAGAGTTAAGCATTTTTCAAGTTTCGTTTTCCAGTAAAGTTTCAACTTCAGAATTTCTATCTTCCCTAACAGGAAACTAGGTCTTATTGTTCACTCCACCTTTTTCTTGTTTTCATTTCATACACACCTCTGTGAACGTGCAATAGTCTTTATCATAGAGTAAAACCTTCATATCTTCGCTAAATTTTTTTATAAAAGCCTGTCTTTTATCAAGATTATTCGCACACAAAGAACCGTTAGGAATTTTAACTCGGAGAGAACACTTGCTTGACTTTGTTTTAATCTGGACTTTCTAGGCTTCTTAGCGAGCTTTGGGCCAATGCACCCAAACCAGTTGGTTTTAGGGCATTAGGTGTAGAAACACCCCAGCGGACTTAATTACTCAAGTTACCTAGGTCCAAAAACAAAAAGACAGTTTGGCGTGAAAATCATGATGATTTAATACGAACGGAGATATAACCGGCAGTTCAATTATTTTTTTTTTTTGGATAAAAGACGTCTTTAGTGGGTTCGGTGTGTAATCATTTCAATCAAGTTTCAGATGGGTTATTTTTCAGACTTAGTTCCAATTACGGCATCAATAACATCCCTTCATATTCGCTTTACTTCATAAACTATTCTTGACATTACTTATTTCAGAACAAACCTATTTGATCCTCAGAAAATCATTTATCTGTTTAAAAGTTTTTAAACATAAAAGACTTGTCATTTAATTCCCAAAAACTCACGACACGTGTAGTGTGATGTAAAGACGTATATCAGCTATAGTTAACTTCAAAGGAGAGTTATCTTTCAGGTTTTCAAAATCTAAACATAAGATTTAGTTATTCTTATTTTATCAAACAAAACCGTCGAAATGTTGAATCAGAGTTCTCCCACTAGCTAACTTGACAGAAAAGTTTTTATGTTTTTAGAATTTTTTTTAGATTTTTATGGATTTTTATGGATTTTATGGATTTTAATATGCAGATGCAAAATATACATATGAATGCGAAGGTAAGAAATGCGTACCGAGCGTACCCCCAAACTTAAACTGGACAGTGTCCTCACTGTCATTGCATGAAGAGATCATTTGAACGGTCAAAACTGTCGGTTAGCGATACACAATTTTTTTTTTGTTTTTGTTTTTAAAGAAAAGAAAAAGAAAAAAGAATATACATAAATATATACAAAATGGTTTATACATACCCCCAAACTTATTTGGAACAGTGTCCACTGTTCTTGGCTGGATAACCGAAGTTTGGTGGTAGGCAGAGGAAGATCATGCAAGGTAAACCGGCTCCTGTAAGAACAGGAGCTCCTCTGTTAGTTCGGCGCTAAGGTACGGTTTAAGTCGGTGTCCGTTCACTTTGAAAAATGAACCGTCCTTTGGATTTTCCAAATCCACAGCGCCATGCGAATACACATTCCGCACAAAATACGGCCCTTTCCAGCGAGATCTGACCTTTCCTGGATGGAAGTGAAGTCGGGTGTCGTAAAGCAGTACCTGTTGACCAGGTATGAAGGTTTTGCGCAAAATGTGTTTATCATGAAACACCTTCGTTCGGTTCTTAACGACAACCGCGTTATCGTAAGCCTCATCCCTAAGCTCGCTCAGTTCGTTCAGCTGCAGCTTCCGATGGCTGCCCGCATCCTCGAGAGACAGATTCAGCTCCTTTATCGCCCAAAATGCGCGATGCTCTATTTCGACAGGTAGGTGGCAGGCTTTTCCGTACACAAGCCGAAAGGGAGACATGCCAAGGTCGGTCTTATAAGCGGTTCGAAATGCCCAAAGGGCATCAGTGAGTTTCAGCGACCAATCCTTACGGTTTTTGGAAACCGTCTTCTCCAGTATCTGCTTGATTTGCCGATTTGAAACTTCGGCCTGCCCGCAGGTTTGGGGGTGGTAGGGCGTGGATAGCTTATGATTAATGGAGTATTTCCGCATCAAGGCCTCGAAAGTTTTGTTGCAGAAATGACTTCCATTGTCGCTAATGATCGCTCGGGGGTGCCCAAACCGGGAGAAAATGTTTTCTTTAAGGAACCTAACGACAACCTTGTTGTCGTTAGTCCGGCTGGGCACAGCCTCGACCCATTTAGAGACGTAATCAACAGCGAGAAGGATGTACAAGTTCCCAAAAGAGCTGGGAAACGGCGCCATGAAATCTATCCCCCAAACATCGAAAATCTCCACAACCAAGATCGGTTGGAGCGGCATCTCGTTCCTCCGGGATATCCGGCCCATGTGTTGGCACCGGGAGCAAGTCTTGCAATAGTCATGAGCGTCTTTGATGAGTTGTGGCCAGTAGAAACCACATTGCAAGATCTTCTCAGCTGTCTTTCTGGGGCCAAAATGCCCGCCACATGCTTGATCGTGGCAAAACGACAGCACACTCTTGAATTCCTCGTCAGGGACACACCGACGAATAATCTGGTCGGGACAGTACTTGAACAAATAGGGTTCGTCCCAGTAAAAGTGTTTTACTTGGGATAAGAAGCGAAGTCTGTCCTGACTTGACCATTCAGTCGGTAATAATCCCGTGGCCAAATAGTTCACAATATCTGCGAACCAGGGTTCGCAAGATACTGTCAAGAGTTGTTCATCCGGGAAAACGTCGTTGATCGGAATTGGAAGCGAAGGCGAAGAAGGAAGTCGTGAGAGATGGTCGGCAATCACGTTTTCATATCCTCGTTTGTCCTTAATGACAAGGTCAAACTCTTGAAGCAAGAGGATCCAACGGATTAACCGAGATTTTGCATCTTTCTTCGCAAAAAGATGGCGCAGAGCAGAATGGTCGGTGTAGACAATGACTGGAGAGCCGATGAGGTAGGGCCTGAACTTTTCTAAAGCAAATACAACAGCTAAGAATTCCTTCTCAGTTGTTGTATAATTGAGTTGGGCGTCGTTCAGGGTTCGGCTCGCATAATAGATTACGTGCGGCATCTTATTGATGTGTTATCCAAGGACAGCACCAATGGCAAAGTCGGATGCATCGCACATAATCTCAAATGGGTGCGTCCAGTCAGGTGAAGAAAGAACGGGAGCAGAAGTGAGTGAGCTTTTCAATGACTCGAATGCAGTCACACAGCTCGAGTTGAAGTCGAATGGCGTATCCTTGGCCAGCAAAAGAGTCAAGGGCCTAGCAATCTTGCTAAAGTCCTTGATGAACCGTCTATAGAAACCGGCATGGCCAAGGAAGGCTCGGATGTCTCGGACGCATCTGGGAGGAGGTAGATTGGAAATGACCTCAATCTTCGCTTTGTCAAGCTCTATGCCATTTTGCGAGATGATATGTCCTAAGACAATACCTTCGCGCACCATGAAGTGGCACTTTTCCCAATTAAAACTGAGATTCTTGTCCTTACATCGGGTAAGGACAGCATCAAGATGCAGCAAACACTCGTTGAAGGAATCGCCGAAGATGGAGAAATCATCCATGAAAATCTCCAGAAATTTTTCCACCATGTCTGAGAAGATTCCCATCATACACCGCTAGAAGGTAGCGGGCGCATTGCATAACCCAAAGGGCATGCGACGATATACGAACGTGCCGAAAGGACAAGTGAAAGTGGTCTTGTCCTGGTCTTTTTCGGCGATGGGAATCTGATTATAGCCGGAGTAGCCATCAAGAAAGCAGTAGTACTCGTGTCCGGCCAATCGTTCAAGCCTCTGGTCAATAAAAGGTAGCGGAAAGTGGTCCTTCCTCGTTGCGGCGTTGAGTTTTCTGTAATCAATGCATACTCGCCACCCAGTTTGGGTGCGAGTAGGGATTAACTCGTTTGCCTCGTTGGTTATGACCGTGATGCCCGACTTCTTGGGGACAACATGAATGGGGCTAACCCACTGGCTATCAGAGATAGGGTAAATGATACCACTATCTAGACATTTTACGATCTCCTTTTTCACAGCCTCTTTCATGACTGGATTGAGACGTCTTTGTGGATCCCGGGCTGGTTTGCCATCATCCATCAGATGAATGTGATGCTCAACGATCAGGGGACTAATCCCCTTGATGTCCGCCATGGACCAGCCAAAAGCTTGCCTGTTGCTGTGCAAGACCGCGAGAAGGGCTTTCTCTTGCTCGGGAGCTAGAGAAGCCGAAATGATGACAGGGAGGGTCTCGTTCTCACCTAAGTAAGCATACTTAAGGTGAGATGGCAAAGGCTTGAGTTCGAGCGTTGGAGGTGAAACGATGGAAGGCAAGATTGGTGCAAAGGTCTCGAACTCAAAGGACTCCAGCAAAGGTTCAAAACGAGTGTAAGCGACCGAGTCGGATGGTTCAGGTAACTCATCCGGAAATTCGAAAGATTCAAACTCGGGTTGTGCGCGGTTAAGATCGTTTGAGAACGTAAAACACTCGTAGTCGTTGTCGGGCGCAGAAACAGCAGCAGGTTCGAGGAGGAACGCACTAGTGGCGTCAAGATTATCGTGTTCGAACAGAAACTCCTCGAATTGACATTCTTCTGGGGTGATCTCTTGGATCGAGCAGACGTCCAGTATATGAGCATTAGGTTCGGCGGGCTGATTCCCCAACCTAAAAATGTTGAGTTCAATCGTCATGTTTCCAAAAGAGAGGTTCATCGAACCATTGCGACAATTGATCACAGCATTTGAGGTTGCAAGAAATGGGCGACCGAGTATCACCGGAATTTGATTCCGGGGGTTAGCTACAGGCTGTGTGTCTAATACAATGAAGTCAACGGGGAATATGAAGTCCCCGACTTTTATTAACACATCCTCTAGCTCACCCCTAGGATGGGTGATCGATCGGTCGGCCATTTGGAGAGTGCAGTGCGTGGGTTTCAGCTCTCCGACGCCTAATTGCTCGTATACTGAATACGGAAGCAGGTTAACACTGGCACCAAAGTCTAATAGTGCGCGGTTGATGTTCTTATCCCCAATAGTAATAGAAATCGTAGGACAGCCAGGGTCCTTCCGTTTTTGTGGTAAAGATTGGGTAAGGGCATGACTCACAGCACTAGCCAAGAAAACTTTCTTGGGTACCTGAGACTTCCTCTTTTTCGTGCACAAGTCCTTTAAGATTTTCGCGTAGGACGGGACTTGTTGGACAGCATCTAAAAGAGGAATGTTAATGTTAACCTGCTTAAATAACTCCAGAATCTTCTCCATTTGAGGATTTTGTTTATTAGACCTCAACCGGTTTGGAAATGGGACATTTTTAAAATTGGTTGAGTCTAATGCTTGTGGAGGAGATTGTGGAGTAGGAACGGATCCCAGAACAGGTGTTTTCGTGGAGTGAGAAGTTGGTCCATTCAAAGCAGAAGAAGTGGAAGGAGAGCCTTGTGAAGAATGGAGAATAGGCTCAGAAGACGAAGAAGCAGGAGACGAAGAAGAAGAAGTAGAAGAAGAAGCGGCCGGGGTGTCATCATTGATCTGTATGCCGATGTTGTTTTGCAGCATCCTTCCCGATCTCAATGTGGTCACGGCACTCACATTATGATTCTGTTGTTCAAGAGCAACATGTACATTCTGTGAGTGACCGGGATTTAGGATTGGTTGGGACGGGAGCTTCCTCTTTTCTCGCTCGCTTAAGGCCGCATTCAGTTGTGCAATCTGGGCCTCGATGGTTTTGATGCTTTGCCCGTGAGCGACAGTGTGTTGCACTAAGGACTGAATGGAAGACTGGATGTTTGCGGTGGACTGAGTCGATTGTTTGACGAACGCCTCCAGACTTCGTTCGAGCGAGGAAACCTTATCGTTGTTTGACGGAACAAAGTTGTTTGGTGGAAAAGAATTGTTGGGTGCAAAGTTGTTCGTCTGATTTTGGAAAGATTGGGGTTGGAAGGGTTGCTGAAATTGTTGTTGAGTTTGTTGTTGCGCTTGTTGTTGCGGCGGAGGGGCCCTTTGGAAATTGTTGCCTTGGAATTGATTCTGATTCTGATTCTAGGCGAAGTTGGGGTGGTTCCTCCAACCGGGATTGTAGGTGGAAGAGTATGGATCATTCCTCGGTCTTTGCTGAAATACAGCATTAACCTGGTCCTGTCCTTGCGATGGTGGATTGTAAGGACACTCTTCGGTCAAGTGAGAAGGATCGGAACAACAAGCGCAGATGGTGCGAAGGGGAAGAGCAGGGGTAGGAGCAGGAGAAGAGAATTTGCTCTCTATCGCTTCAAGCTTTCTTGTTATTGCAGCCATTTCAGCTTTCATCGCAATAGAGACATCAAGTTGGTGAATTCCTACCCTAGACTGACCGGTAGAAGTGGAGGTAGAAGAAGAAGAAGTCGGTCTGGTGCTCTCCCATTGTAGCTTTTGCTCCGCAAGGTCGTCAAAGAACTGCCACGCTTCCTCGTCAGATTTCGATAGGAAGTGGCCCTGACAGATGGTTTCCAACAACTGCTTCGTTGCTGGGTTCAGGCCCTCGTATAAGGTTTGGAAAAGTTGCCATTTCTCTATACCGTGGTGAGGACACTGAACAAGAAGGTCTTTGTACCGGTCAAAGCACTTCCAGAAGGGTTCAGAAGGAAGCTGAGAGAATTGGTTGATTTCAATTCGAATCCTTGCGGTTTTATGATTCGGATAAAATTTCTTTAGAAACGCTTTTACAAACTCGTCCCAACTGGTTATGGAGTGGGAAGCGGTGCTATACAGCCATTTTTCAGCAAGATCACATAAAGTGAACGGAATGACCCGTAGACGTATAGCATCATCCGACAGCTGGGTGGTTTTCATCATGGCACAGACGTTTTGAAATTTATTGATGAAGATATAGGCATCTTCAGATTCAAGCCCATGAAATCGTGGAAGCATGTTGATGAAGTGGGGCTTAATTTCAAAGTTGTCCCCATTGGCCGGTGGAGGAGAAAGGCAGGTGGGAAGTGCAGAACAGGAGGGATAGAAACGATCCTGGAGCGCGATTCGCTGCGGCGCTACAACAGGCGATGGTGGTGGGTTATTGGTCTCCGTAGGAGGTGGAGCCAATCCAGTGGTAGTCAAAGAGATGTTCGAATTAAATCCTGACATCACGGAAGAAGAGGTTGGTGAAGGTGAAGGTGAAGATGTATGAACAGAATTCCGGTCAACGTCGCAGTTGGCCGGCAAAGGAAGGGGTGAAAGAGGAGTGGACGGAGTATCGACGTTTGAGTCGATCCCGTAGTCGGTAGCGACTAACGTAACGCGGACTAGACGGGCGCTAGTGTCCCGAGTCCAAGCGGACATACACTAAACGAGTTTAGTATAGTCAAAGCGGAGAAGGTGAGGGTAAGAAAACGTCAATGGAGAAAGGCGATGGGTGGTGGGTGAAAAATGGATTTTGGCGACAAAGGGCAAGTTTTTATAAAAGTTTTTGATTTTTTCTTTTTTTTATTTAGAAAGAGCTTTACAGAAATATGTACGGACTTACGGCTTTAAGCAATCACAAACAAGATATGCACAATCACACCTAGATCTAGGGTCACCTAGGTCTGCTAGACCTGCTCCAGAACTTGATTGTCGAAGTAAAACTGTGTCGAGAAACGGGCTTAAGATACACTGATCACGAGTCCAGGTAAGTGCAGAGATAAGGGGAGGTTTTCCAACGCTTTCGCGAAGTTCCTTAATTAAATAACCCTTTCTCTTTTGGCGGTTGCGCCGTTAAGACTTTCCTAGACACCCCGTAAACAATATACCGTTAAGCGAGGTTCTAAACACGGTTTAACTTCTCCTAATGAGCGCGAAGTCCTTAGGGCTGCAGTCTAGTATTTTTTAATTACAATGGACAATGCATATGCTTTTGTGATTTTTGGGGTCCTGGGAAGGGTGATGAAATCCCCACCCAATCTGAATTGGTTCAAGCCCCTTAAGTCCGTATTAAAGAATGCAAAGCAGTAACAAATCAACTGCAAACAATTTTTTATTTTTAGCGCGGCGCAAAGAATCCTGCACAAGAACAGTTTATTGGAAGGGGGAGAGAATTTGCGCAAAGAAGGCTGCAAACAACACAGTTCAGTGGAGTTCAGAGGAGTGGGAGAGAGAATAGAGAGACTCACAAAAATTTTGAAACCATGAAGGCCCCAAATGGCCGCGGTTCCGTGGCCAAACAGGTGCTCAGGCCGCGGTTCCGCGGCACTATGGTGGGCTTGGGCCTTGAAATTTTTGTGAAGGTGCTGGTCTGGCTCTCCTCTGGTTGTCTGGATGTCCTGAATTTTTATTTGCTCACTGTAACTGCTCCAGATTTTTCAGTAGACCTTTTGCTTCGTTTTGATCCATCGCGGTGTAGCCGCGAACTGTGGGTCTATCTTCCCACGTCTTTGTCACTGAACTTGAACTTCGTATATTCCACGTCTTGGCCACTGAACTCGATCTTCGTATTTTCCTTCACACTTGCACAAAAACTAATCAAGAAAAAAACAAGATGATTTCTTTTTTTTACAAAGTATAATTTTTTTTTTTGTTTTTCGGTTGTTTTTATATTCACAAGTTAACCCGAAATTACACAAAGAAATAAACTACCGTCTCCCCGGCAACGGCGCCATTTGATTGTTAAAGATTCTGCGTGTTCAAGTTTTAGTTAAATACCGCAATCAAGACGGTTTCGCTCGTAGCTAGCCGGTTGAGTACGGGTCGTCCGCAGGGAGATGGGAATCTTTTTCTATGTGTTTTAACGAGTTAAGTCCGAAGGTTCAGATTTTGTTTGTGATTATCAAAGTGGTAAAATGATATGTAAAGAGAGCTTGTTAGGGTTAGGATTAGGTTAGTTTGAGTTAGGAGTCTCCCATATCTTTCGTTGCCCCTCTTAATATCGGTGTTACGGTAATCGGCAACAACGGGGATTAGCACGACTAGGAAGGAACTTGCGAGTATAAGCTAGGCTTTCCAACGCATAAGTTCTTCCTTTTGGTGCTTGTCCGTCCGTTCTTGGCTCTTAGCCATAACCTCCGGTTAATTCAACCACAACCGGTCTCACTACGGAATCACCGCTATCATGTAGGATAGGGTGCCGTAAGGAGCGGATTGTGGTTCAATTAACGGGAGTCGAATTAAGTTGTTGGGCAAGGAAAGAGTGAGAGAGATTTCCTTCTCTCAAACTTCCCTTATCCTACCCTAACAAGTATGAAACTACTCACACATCATAATGAAAATAAAACAAAACAAAAGAGGAAGATAGAAAGAAGGAGATTAGAAAATAACAACTAGCTATTTGCGACCTCACCTTGGCAAGGATCAAGCGTAAGCATCATGGTTGTTTTAAGGATAAAGAAAAAGAGAGAAGAAAGAAACAACAAGAAATCACAACAATTAAGTTAACAAATGAAAATTACAACAATTAACAAGAGAACAAGACAAGCATAATAATAAACGGTTCTTCTTTATGCATCATTCTTCACTCAAAAGCTCACTACAAGTTTTAATGGAGAAGAGATGAGAAGAGGAAGAAGAACATGTATTCTAAAACCTAGAGAAAAAATACAAGATTATGGACCCCCTTCCTTCACAAAGTTCTGGGCTATTTATAGGCTAAAAAAGGAAAACCTAGGGCAACCACCAGAACACAAATAAAAAGACCAAAACACCCCTGGAAAATCAACATCTGCCGCCACCATACGGCCGCGGTTCCGCGGCCTAAGCAAGCTTAGGCCGCGGTTTCGCGGCCAAATAGAGGGTTTGGGCTGTCCGGTTTCTTGTGCTTCCCTGGTCTTCTGTCCCCTTTTGTCTGGTACATGTTGTTTCTGATAATCTTTCCATATTTCTTCCAGAATTCTAGTGGATCAAAAGGTGATTTGGACATGGATCTTTTGTCATGATTTTCTTGAGCTCCGCGTAGATTTCTTGGATCTTGTGTTGCCATTGAGCCTTGTGCATGAAGGTGACAATCGATTTGCCATTTTGTCTCCTAAACTGATATGTGGCAACAGACGGATAAAGAGCGGAGACCCGTGTTTTATCTGTGGTTGGCAGGAACCCGGATTTTGTCGTGTTTTCCATGAATTTCACCGTTTTAGAACCGAGAACCTGTATCCTGCAAATTGACTAGCAAACACGGCTCAAGGGTATCTACTGATATGCAATGTGATAAAAATTGGGCGGTATGAAAATGCAAAAATCTGATATGAACATTGGGCGTCGTATACTTATATTTATGCTTTGCGTGGTTGTGGATCCGCCGGTTGGCGAAGAGCTAGCTCCCGCTTTGGGATGCCTTTATATTATCACGTATTGTGGTTTTGGATCAAAAATACAAAGGAGGTGCTGCCCAAATTTCTTAAAATGTCGAAACATGTTTTTCAACTAATAAATTCCACTTGCATTTCATGTTCCGTTACATATGCATTTAGAAAACATTAATTTCTCTCTACATTTATTTCAAAACTTCACCTCATTTATTTTCTTAAAGGTTTAGATTTCTGGGTTTCGGCTTACTTGAATTACGTTACGCCTTTAGACATGGCGTGATTTAAGTGTCAGTCACGAGCTAATATTTCGGGTCATGACAAAGTTGGTATCAGAGCGCTGGGTTTAACCTTGGTTCTAGTCTATATTTGACTATGCGGAGTCTAGGGCGGGTATGTATTTCGGATCCTAGGCTTGACCTTACGGAACTTAGACTTGAAAGGGGGGTACTAGACCTGAACTTTCGTTTTATAGGTTGACCTTGATTGATGGAGTAGGTAGCTTGAGTAGAGTGACGTACCGTGCGTATGTTCCGCAGCATATTTACGATACAATACTCCACTTAAGAAACCATAGGATGTATATATTTTGAGATCTGTGATTCTCTTCATACCCATGATTATACATCTATTTGAGATCCTTGATTCTATTCGTTTCTAAGATCATACTCTCATTGATGCTGTTCCTTCTTATGATCTTGTATTCCTTCTGGATTTGTCATTTCCTTTCATGCCCTTGACCTGTTTTCATCGATACACGCTTGAGGTTCCTGTCACCATGGTTTGAGCACATATTGAGCTGCTGCTAGTGTTGCGGTCAGGGGGAGCCCGTCATAGATGAGGACTGACCATTATGTTTTCTGGTGACATGGGAATGTCTCGATGTGGTGTTGTGTTGTGACCTCTTGTTGAGGCGAGTGTTTGGTTTTGCACCGGATGATCGGGCCATTGATAGAGGCTACCTGTTGTGAGAGAACTGTTGATATACAACATACCTCAGAGATTATGAGGTCGTCTACCGTGCAGACAGATGACCCAGCTGTAGCTGAGATTGATGAATTGTCGCTTCCAGAGCTTACGAGCTGAGATCGCTGGAGCTTTCAGGCAGAGATACGACAAATGATAGCTAGTGTACCCTGAATTGAGAGACGAGGGATATTCACATGTTGTCCAGATATTAGGTGATAAGAGATCAACACGCTGACCAGCTTCGGATAGAGGACCTCACCCAGATGCGTTGGGAGTTGATCGAGAGTGGACGAGTATAGAGTATTTTTACGATGGTTAGGACGAGTTCCCGAGGACGTGCTCGGCTAGATATCTTCTACAGAGTGATGAAGATACCGAGTTCGTGATTTCGAGTCCGTGTGAGAGACTCCGGATTGACTGTAGCCGAGAACTATTGCAGTACGCAGATAGCGTGACGTGATGTCGAAGTGGATGATAATAAAGATGAGTGGGACCCAAGGTTCGTGCGAGATGCTGGCGAGCAGTTGTAACTCCCCGTCGAGATTAAAGATCTGATTTGCATACAGAGGCGTTGTGATATGGCCAGTTCCCAAGGAAATGTAGTGTGGAGAACGCAGATGTCCAGAAAATGAGAAAGGATTATGCAAGAGTACCAGCCTCCGTTTATTTCGGCACAGGCGAGATCGGAAGAGACCCTGAGCAGGTGCCTTCCAGGACACTGCTGCGAAGAGATTTGCACCAGGATCTATTGTGTCACTTGTATTCAGAGGACCAGAGGCCGACAGCAGTGACGTGCTGCTTTATGAATGGTCGTGATAATTGGCCGAGTGATGACCAGAGAAGTGCCAGAGCGGAATCTTTCCCGTTAGCACACTTTACCGGGCCGATAAGCCGATGGATTGCGAGATTGGTGAATCCACAGAGAAGATGAGGAGCCAGAGACAGACGACGCCAGACCATGGGCAAGAGGCAAGCGGATGTTCTTGTTCTGCAGGTTTTGGGTGCACCGATATTTTTCGACATTGTAAGAGGTGTACCTCAATGTCATTTATTGCGATTTGCGTTTGTGATCCAAGTATCACGCTTATATCGCTTGGATTTGAGTTTTGATGATTGAGTTTCATGATATCGTTTTCGTGCACCATGACTGCACTTACTGGGTATTTACATTTTGTGCAAATCTATTGTAGTTGATATTGATTTTGTGCCTTGGCTACACATGTTTACGATTTCGTGGATTTCATACAATTGATTTGATTTTTTGTGTGTAGTACGCATTCGATTTGATTTTGCACTCGGTATAGCTTATATGTGCTTGCAGTGCATTGATATGTGTTTTGTGCACGCAGTTGCACACGTTTATGATTTTATACACCTGGGTACACTTAGCGTAGCTTTTATACACATTTGAGTTATTGATGAGTTTTCGTGCACTGGATGAACTGTATTTGTATTTCGTGCACTGGATGCACTGTATTTGTATTTCGTGCACTGATTGCACTAGATTTGCATTTCATGCGTTTGTTGCACCAGGTGGTTATTTCGTTCGTTGATTGCACTAGATTTATATCCCGTACATTAGTTGCGCCGATTTATGCCTTTGGGCATTCATTTTACCAGAATTGTGTTTTCGTGCGCGTTGGCGCTTACCGTTCGTTTTCATGCATGCAACTGCTGTGGGGTTCCTAGGCACTCTAATGAGGTCTCACAAGGCATCAACCATGCCAATTTCTGATTTTACGGGTGCCGAGAAACCCTAATACGGATCGTTAACTAGATTTTTAGGCGAACACATGCAACTAGTTAACAATATAACTATCAGAACGGAAATACAACCTTTGTAGATCCAGTCCTCCACCTCCATAGCTCCGCAATGAAGTCTCCTCGCTGTCCAAATGGAATCCTGGGCTCTAGCGTCGGCTTCATCGGAGAAATGGGCGGGCAAGATCGTCGGCTTCGTGCCGAAGATGATCTACGTCGAGGCATCACAAGATCAAGCTCCCACTTCACCAAGTCATGAAAACTTGTGAAGGAAACACCCTATACTACTTGGCAAGAGGTAGAGGATGAAGAAATAGGAGGTGGGTTCACTTTAGAATTGGATTTCTCACTCATTTGCTCAAGTTGCCATTGATGGAGCAAGGTTTTTCTTCATGAAGATGAAGAACAAGAAGATGATAATATTATGATAAGTATATTTTAAAAAGAAAATAAAATGTTTACTTATCATAATCCAACCATGGTCAAGTGTAGAGAATAAACTAGGGTTAGGTCAACGGTTAGGGTTAAGCATGTAGACAAAAATAGCGACTTAGTCAAAGCTTCATGAAGCTTCAACATGCATCCAAAGAAAGCCACCATTTTCTTTTCATTTGCCAAAAAGAAATAAATAAATAAATGAATAAATAGATATGAAAAACAAAACCCTAACCATTTAAATAACCATGGTTTAATCTTTACACAAACTCAAGTAAGCATGTATCATCAAACATGATACAATCAAGTACACAAAAGTATATCACATATACAACTTGTGAACTTCAAGTGAGAAAATCCATTTAAAGTGAACCAATACTAGTTAATGCAAAGTAATATATCAAATATATAATTATGCATTAAATCATTAAATCAACACTTTATTCAATGATCCGGTCATGTCGCACACAACCGACTAGTATACAATGTATCGATTTATCGAATCAATCCTTGATTCGATAACTAGGTTATATCGCATACAACCATTCGACACATTCATCGCGAGAGTGAAATACGGTATCACATACATGCATTATTCTCGGTCCCGCACATATCTCATATACGCTCCTATTTCGTTTCGCTTGAGCCAGGAAACCTCTGTGTAGGACTCTAAAGACTCGTCAATATGCCGGTAGCAGATGATGATCATATCAAGCACCCACAAACCGCAAGCGGTCTGCTAAACGTAACGGCCACCCGGGTATTGAGCGATCAGAAGATCGACGAGCAAGCCCGCTCACACTCCTGTGAATCCAACTAGTAACACTTACCGTACAGTCCGGTCTCATCGTCTGATATGTCGCATACCTTGCCTAGGGGTGGTAAACGTCAGACCCTAATAGCTCGATAAGTCATGTCGATGTGAGGTCTATAACAGTTCGAGAAACTACTGGTAACAGTTACCAGTAAATCTCAGCAACCCTGGCTAGGGATTTCTGGTTATAGCCAATCGAACACAGCGCAACATCAACTCCCTATACCGGGAGAGACGAATCCCCACCTATCGCTCATTGCCTTCATGTGATTCGGGACTGTACCCAAAAACCACCATTTTGCACGCCCTCTTGGACGTGGTAAGGTGGAAATCAAAGCACAGTGGGAACCACACAAGACTCTATGACGATCTCGGGTCAACAGACTACTCTGTACCAGTGTCACCAGAGAACTGCCATCTGACGTAAGGTATAATACCATCTGGGAGTTCTCGGCGAGTCCGTCCAGTGTACCCAGTCTCCACTGAGCACCCGTATATCATCTCCGATGTCAAACACCAATGGATATGGGATCATCCATCGCCCATCTGTATGGGTCGAGATGGTATACGCTAGTCTACTCTGGTATATCGATGCCCCGTCTCGATATACCCGCGACTAGGGACCTTGAAGGATGTACTTATGGACTACCCTGTCCCTACTAGTATGATCCGCATCATAGTCCAGGTAGTCAGGTACACATCCTAAGGGCTTTACCAACATGTAACAGAGAGACAATCAGTGTACACGTTAAGGTAAAGAGCAACCAGATAGCATACTATCATGTCGAGCAAGAAAGTCTTCCCTATATATGTCCCAGCATCCACTACAATATACATCCAATGTACCGTAATGGCCTCTAGGGCATACATATAACTAACAATCTCCCACTTGCACTAGGGCCATCTGATAGCAGTGGTTGTAGTATCTCATACTCAACCATCCCATAAAAGTCTCTCTCTGGGAAAAGGCCTTTGTGAGTGGATCCGCCGTGTTGTCCTCTGAGTCTACTCTCCTAACCTTGATCACCCTGGAGATCAACCATCTCCATGATCAGGTGATACTGCCTTAGAATATGTCTGGATCACTGATGGGACGGGTGTTCCTTGGCATAAGCCACAACTCCATTGTCTCACAATGGTTGGAACGTAGATCATCTCATGAACCAATATACACCCAAACATCCTCTTTGGTAGCATCTTAAGTAGCGATGTATCCTGCCTTTATCGTCTAGTTAGCCACGGTATCTAGCTTGGAACTCTTCCAACATACCGTCCCTTTACTGAGGGTAAAGACAATGCCTGTGACTGACATTCAGTCATCTTTATCACCCTGGAACCCTTCCAGTGATTCTCCTCAGGATCGATTGATACCATCTTACTACAACTAGTGAGTATCCTAACATCCATTTAGATCTATCTCATAGATCCAAAACCCAGGATTTAGTAGGTATCACTTTGATCCTATGTGGATAATCATTGTGATAAGCGGAGATTGACTGAGCGTAGCATAGGAAACTCCTTCCCTATCAAGAGTATGTCATCCACGTACTCTACGAGGATCGTCACAACACTCCCTACTACCTTTTTGTTTATACAAGGTTCATCTACCATTTTGATGATGTCAACTTCTTTGACTTATCTATCAGAACAGATGTTCCAACTCCGCGATGCCTGCTTTATCCTATAAAGCATGTTGCACACATTTCCACTGCTCCCACTGTCTACGAGGCCCTCTGGCTGTGTACTTATAGACGCACTCTTCTAAAACATCATTTAGAAAAGCAGTCATGACACCCAACCGCCAGATATCGTAGTCATGGTATGTAGCCGTGGTAAGTAGGATCTGGATGGACTTAAGCACAGATCTTTAGAAAAAGTTTCATCATGATCCACACTTGGTCACTGATGCAAACCTTTAACAAGTCTGTCTTTGAAAGTCTCAACCTTTCCATTTACACCAAGTAATCTTCTCAAGATATACTTTCTCCTGATGGGGATTTAACCCATCAGATAAAGCAACCAAAGTCCATACTTTGTTGGTGTATAAGGATTCCATCTCAGATCACTAAGCATCCAGCCATTCTTACAGAGTCCTACTCCTGATGGCCAGCTCGAAACTAGTTGGGTCATCATCTCATGATGCAATCCTCGCTCCCACTGTCATAGAGAAACCGAAGTATCTCTCAGGTGGGTGAGGAACCCTACTAGATCGGCGGAGAGGCTGAGGTTCATTGGAAACAATTGAATCCTTTTGTTTTATCAAATCATCTGCTGTAGTTTGTATAGCTAGAACCTTTTCAGTTCAACATAACAGATCTTGCCTCGAGTTTGTCCGGATTTTGCTTTTAGACGTAGGCCGGTCAACCCCAAATCTTAACTAGCTTAAGAGATGGGCTCTTCCCTTTCCATATCTCATATGGAGTGGTAGGCTGTGATCTGATTCAAACCCTATTCAATAGGTATGCAGCTTCTCAAGTGCATAACTCCCAAAAGGAAATAGGTAACTCAGTAGTACTAATCATAGAGCACACCTTATCATATAGGGTGTTATTGCTCCGCCCCGATACACCATCGTGCTATGGTGTATACGGAGAAGTAATGCTGAGAGAGAATCTCATTCTCCTTTAGAATAGTCCAGGAATTCCGTGCTCAAGTATTCTCCTCCCTGATCTTATCATAGGACATAATACTTAAACCCGTATTTTGGTTCTCTACTTCTAACTTATATTCCGTGAATATCTCAAAAGGTTCGGACTTGTGTTTCAACAGGAACATATGTCCGAATCTTGAGAGATCATCAGAGAATGTAATGAAGTATAAAGAACCATTCCTGGCATGTGTAGACAGGAGACCTTACATACATCATCATGTATCAGTCCCAAGAGTTCACTAACTCTTTCTCTGTTGCCAATAAACAGAGCTATGGTCATCTTATCTTTGTGACATGACTGGCAAGTTTCACAAGATGTAAATTCAAACTGATTTAAATATGCATCTATATGTAACTCTAGCTAGTCGGGTCACATTGATCTGACCTAGTCTACAATACCTCAAGAAGGATTCGTTCATTCCTGAACTCCTCCTCTTGTGTGTGTTCTGTATACTAAGAACTGTAGTTTGATTTAGAACATCAACGCTTTTAGATAACGTGCCTGATCCGATCAACTTTTGATATAGGAAATGTTCAAAACATTATCCAACAATACAGAATTTTATCATTTCTATACTGATAAAGAGACTGATATGATTTTGTATATCAGGTTCGGTATCTAATAACATTCGTTCAGAATCAATGTATTTGGAATACAGGGTGACAGTGACCAACAGACTTGGCTGCAACACTTGCCCCATTTTCTGTCTCATGAAACTTATCACCCGTTCTCAGTTCTCTACCTTTCTGTAGCCCTATGTAACAGATTACATATCTGGGATCCTGATCTGGTATCACATACCCAGGACGTAAAGGATACTGAGAAACAGTTCTTTGTAACAAACATACCCGAAGATGATGCATCAGCATGCACTCTCTTCGTTTGGGTGGCACGGGAATTCTGGTAATCCCCTATTTCCTGCTCTGTCTTATAACAATTATAAGTTGGAGCGGGACCAACGTTCCCCAGCTTTGTATAACAAGCGGGTTCGGTCAATAATCCGTATTATTATCTTGATTAAGGCGTGATATGGTCGCTACCTGGAGAGAGAGAGAAGAAAACACTCAGCGTGCGCTCTTGCAAGAATAGATTGGTTTTTATTTTATCTAATCAGGATGGCTCCCACTGCTTTTTATCAAATCTTCCTTCAAACCCTAAAAGGAAAGACTAGCCGGGATTAATTACACACTACAAGTTCGCCAATCTTTCAGCCAGGCCAGTGTCGGTATTTTGAGGGAGGTCCCCCGTGCTTTCGCACGAACCTAATTAGTGTAAACCTCGTTTTCCCAGAGACGTAACCCCGTTGACACCTTTCTAGACACCTACTTGATTGGCTAATTGTAATGTGTAAAACTCTCCCAGGAGTAACTCTTACTCGCAGCGGGTATCGGGATCCAACTATCTCATAGAAGGTATGCAATCTCATTGCAAATTTCAACACCTGAAATTCCCGATAATATTTTGCCCCTAACGTGCTATGACCTTGACGAAAGCCAACAAACCATAGCCCGCTAGTCAAGTTCAACCCATACATTTCTTGATTGAATTAAACCCACCCGCACGACCCTTGACGAAAGCCAACAAAGCCGCATGACTACCCTAATCCAATCGCATCGTATGCAGCAAATAAGCAGCATATAGCTACCGCACACTGCACCTTGACGAAAGCTAACAAATACAGCACGAATACTATATACAACTTATCTGAAATGACGGAGGGCTACGACAGGTTTTTCTGAAAACCTATTGCGTAATGAACTTGATATCGTTGTAGAATCAAATGATTTTAAAAATGGAGTGCTTTTGAGGCTTTCCTAGTATTGCTAAAGGAGTCACTCCCGGTGAAGGGATCGTCGGTCCTTTCCTCGTCGAATGAGGTGCGGGATATATCATATATATCACTGTGCAAAGCAAAAACTCTTAAAAGCAATCAAAAGACAAACCGAGTGTGTAGCATCTGCCAGTTATTGCTAAAGGAGTCACTCCCGGTGAAGGGATCTCGGTCCTTTCCTCATCGAATAAGGTGCAGGATATATCATATACACCGCTGTGCAAAGCAAGAACTGTAGCTACCTGTTTTATTTTTGAAATTCGATTCCACAACATCTTAGGTTTCTTTTATTTCATTAATCACATTAATGAAGTCCCATCATTTAAGTACCTAAACATCACAGATAAATACGACGTACACTTATGCCATCCGCATTCGCCTCGATGTCCCCTCGTGCACCGTTAGGTTAGGTAACTAACGGCAGAGCGGGGCAGGGCTAGCGCGGGTGTAAAACATAATTAACGTCTATATAATATATCATATATACTATATACAGTATCTATCACAGAACATCACATGATCACATCACAGATATCGCACCAGAAGAAACATATGAAATATTGGATATACTAGGACGTCCGTGTTTTCAATACGAGCCAGTATAAAACACGGATTCCACGGTCGTGATGAATAGCCAAACCCATACCCCTAGACCCCTACGAGAGCGGCAAGCAACCCTACCAATTCTAGAGTTAAGAGACCCGGACTCGACTCCTCGAGTTGGTCTCCCACTGGACTCCAGAACCTGGTTACTTATGCCCTCCTCCTTGGGTCTATCCTAGTGCGGAAAAGTAAATAATATACAAACGGTGACAACTTCCGTAACCTGGAAGTGCCCCAAATAAAAGAATATTACATACAAGTTTTTACATGAATGAAAATGAAAAACACTCATCTCACATAAAAAACCCCGGCTATTCAAACACGACGATCCAATATAACATATCCAGCAACACATAACATCACATGTCATCAACGTAAGTAAATATGCGCATCCCAATTGTCGTTGACATATAGCAACGAATCCGGCGATATCACATATTACACTTACGGTCACAGAAAAGAAAGTGTAAAACTACAACAGTTGGAATCCGCAACCTACATAGACATCGCATGCCTAATCAAATGAATTCCTTAGACATCGCATGCCTAACAATTATAAACCCCGCATTTTAGTCTCAAAATCGAAAACACTTTTCAATATCAAGTCGGGCAATTCAACAAGATTCCCGACATCCCGATCGAATGCTCGTCGCAAACTCCAGTAGACGGCCGCACCCCCGACGCCGTCGACGAAGTGCACCAAGGCGGAACACCGCTACCGCGAGCACCCGAACGGATGCTTTCGGCGACGGGGTTCTCCTACAGTCACTTGGTCGGGGCTATGGAGTGAGGCTGTCTATTAAGTTTATCCGGCGAGTATCCACGTACGCTACATGATTGCGACGGACTTTTGATCACATCAAAATTCCGTGGCAACCGATTAAGTGAGACTAAACCGCTAGATTTATAACATTCAAACCAGTTATCTCATAACTACTTGTGAATTCCAATTATTGTATCCCATTCCGAATAAGATAGAAAATGTTAAACTTTCCGATCGAATAATCGAACACCCAAGTTTTCCCGAAACAGCTCAACTCATGAAATAAGTTCAAAGACATTCACTTCGTGCCTCAGTACCAACGGTCCTGCCGTAGAAGGGTCAAGCCAACGCCTCACATGTGGCACGCCGCACTGCCCCAAACCCGAAGGTTCAAAGGGCAGTTCAAGATGGTCACATAATCGAGTTAAGGTTTGTTGTCTTCTAGAGGGACCATCGCGTTACTTACACTACTTAGAACGTCGTTAAACCAGGGAAAAATCCAACACTTGGAAATTTCCCGACAGGGGAAAAGGTGGGTATTTATATCCGGTCGAACTTTTTAACATATTCAAAAATTATCCGGAAAGACACATAGACAGAGTTTGACAATCCGATCGAATAAACGAATCCCCAAAACAACCCCAGAAAATTCAACTCTTGAATAATATTTAAAAATACCCAGAGAACTCAGCACTGAATAAAGGAAGTTACTGTGCAAAATAGGGTGGGTGACGTCATCATACGGCCGCGGAACCGCCGCAGAAGGCAGGCTTCTGCCGCGGTTCCGCCGCACTTTGGAAGAATCATGCACACGTGTTGTACAGTAATTCTTAGGATTCCCTGCTGATTTTTCTGCATATTTTGGAAAAATCCCAGTTTTTAGAAAAAGTCCAGAGAGCTATTTTGGGGTTAGGGTTTTGGTTCGATCGGGTTTCAAACGTCGTCTACACATCGCCTAAGGCTCTAGCTAGGCTTTGATACCACTGTGGGGTTCCTAGGCACTCTAATGAGGTCTCACAAGGCATCAACCATGCCAATTTCTGATTTTACGGGTGCCGAGAAACCCCAATACGGATCATTAACTAGATTTTTAGGCGAACACATGCAACTAGTTAACAATATAACTATCAGAACGGAAATACAACCTTTGTAGATCCGGTCCTCCACCTCCATAGCTCCGCAATGAAGTCTCCTCGCTGTCCAAATGGAATCCCGGGCTCTAGCGTCGGCTTCATCGGAGAAATGGGCGGGCAAGATCGTCGGCTTTGTGCCGAAGATGATCTACGTCGAGGCATCACAAGATCAAGCTCCCACTTCACCAAGTCATGAAAACTTGTGAAGGAAACAACCTATACTACTTGGCAAGAGGTAGAGGATGAAGAAATAGGAGGTGGGTTGTCACGACCCGAAAGTACGGAACGTGACCGGCACTTAAACTACGAACGTCTCGAGACGTAAGTAATCTAAGTAAACCGAAAACCCAGAAATCCAAACCAAGAAAAGTAGTAGAGTGCAGGAAAACCAACTTAAGCAAGTAATTTCAATAGCATAAGCCGAATTATGCGGTTTTTTTTAAAACATCAAAATTTTACTGAAAATTTCGGCAGAGTCTCATTTGTAAATACTGGCCCCCAAACGGGATACAACATGAATAGTATACGAAATCAAGAAAAAAGGCATCCCTAAGCGGGAGCTAGCTCTTCGTCAAACGACGGTCACAACCACACAAGCAATATAATATACAACGCCAACGGCGAGGATCAAAACTCAAAACCACCAGAAATATAACGAGCGACTCTAAAGTCGAAAAAATAAACAACACTGGTCTCTATCTCAAAATACATGTTTGGTTGATGGAACTTCTAGATACAACAGAATAATGATATACAAAGTATATAATGGGGGTATGATACAAGTAAACCCACCTACTAGCAAATCACCCGAATGAAACTGAGCCCGCAAGCCGTAATGAAACCTGTACGGAAAATCTGCAAGAAACTGGGGCACAACGGGGGTGAGTTGCCAACTCGTGAATAGAAAAACATCTACGCACAGAAATCGCATAAATAACGCAATCCTAGGTCAATGATCATAATATATCCTCAAAATAAGTATATAACATGCAGCCTATAACAAGGCTAGGGTAAATATCTAACCCGAGTGTAAACTCATGTGCCCGTGCCAGTGCCTCAAGTAGCAATATATCCTACGAATGAGGTATGAATGCATGAAACAGAATACATGTAAATGAAGAAACTGTTTTCATAAATTAGTGAGATTTCCTTCGTATTTTTAAACTGAGGTATCATAAATGAAATCAGCATCAACAGTGTCTAGCATCGACACAAAACATAAATCTCACTGTCTCGAAATATCAATGTCTCAATCTCAATATCTAGGGCGCCGTCAGTCCAGACCGGCCCCTACCATAAATCTCAAGACCACGACGGTATCCTCCGGATATCCGACGCGTCGGGTAAAATCACCTGTAGGTAGTACTCCCCTGCCAGGCTCAACGTCATCACCACATTCCTCTTGCCCCGGGGTACCGCATCGGGTCCACCATGTACCCGAAACGGTTCATCCGTCTCCTCGAATCGGGTTTCCAAATCCATCAGCAAACTCATGGTGGACGACTCATACATCATGGGAAAACCGCACTTTTTATTTTAAAAGAGAGAATATGTTTATTTGTGTTTTTGCGGTTTTCCTCCAAATCCAGAGAATCTCATAGAAATCCAAATCCAAACCTCAATAGCATGCAAAATAGTGAATATATGCATGAGAATCCATGAATGCGGCATAACAATGAATAACAGTATGCATGAAGTAGCAGGTAATAACTACAATGTCTAAACTATTCGCTAATAGGCTATGTCAAGCAATAATATATTTTCTAAGGTGTACGTGACATGGCAATTACTGATGAAGATGTGTGTGAGCCGGCAAGTAAGTGTACGTGGTACATACGCATCATCGGTAATGGTGCTGGTGTCCTATCAGCATGATATTAAAATGGTGTATGAAACATAATATAAGAATGCGATGCAAAGCGAACCACAAAAAAAAGTGGGAGCTGAAACTAGACGTAACCAAAACTAATCTGCATTAATCTAATATAAGTCCTACGAATGGTGCCTTTTGAAATAACACGAATCATGGGGTTTTGAAAATAGGGCTACGGTGTTTTTATGAAAAGATACGTCGTTTTTGAAATGTCCGTAGATTCCCTTGAGCTGTCTTTAAAAATGCCCACGATTCGTTAGTTTTTGAAATAGGTAAGAAGTCTAATCTACTCTAACAACTACACTAAACTATACGGCCGAACTACCAAGCTGAACTACAGGTAAGGAAACCGCCTAACATCTGAGTCGATATATAAATATATATAAGTCGGTGATCCCGCCTCAATAGTATCGCGTACGATACAGTATATCATCTGACATCCTCGAGTCATGAGCGCGGATCTATCATCAATATAGGCTCGTACGGTAAATCGTCGTACGGCATCCCAAAAGCTTGGTACGGTTCAATATCACACTATCTCATCACATTTCAGATATCACTTATCATATCATATAATCTGGGGTACTGATCTAAGTCTAGTACAACTGATATCATCTTCAAAGTATGAATGCGGGGGTAAACACACATCCCGAACCCGCAAGAATCACATTTCGTATCCCCAATACGAATCATATCAAATCACCGATCTCGCGGCACAAAGCCCACATCATCGACTCAACTCTAAAGTCATCCCATATCATCAAACACCGTGCAAGTATAAGAAACATACAAGTGTATGCGTGTGGGTGCAAATCTATCCTATGGTTCGCAACTAGGAACTACGCTAGTTATTTCTACCCCTAACTAACCATAACACACTAACTATCACACATAAAAATATACTACATAGTACTAATTACGGACTGCGGGGGTGCTATACGCCATCCACCCGACTTCTCCCCGTAGATATAAATCTACTCACCTGGTCCTCGCTAGCCGGTGCCGACGTCGCCACGCGCTTGCTTGTCGTCTCAAAGTCCATATGGGGTACCTACATATCACAACGTATCGTATCGCATAAAAACCCAATTCAAAATCGAAACGGCATACGAAAACTAAATCGGCACGCGTATCATGCATAGGTCAAAACCTATCGCCTACACATGCAAGAATAGTCAAACCAACCCTCGATGTCGATGTACGAACGTCAAACCATCGAGAAAATCCAATCACACTCATTTGCACATTCACGAACACTAATTTTAATATAAAATAGATTAAAACTCACGAAAACCCCAAATTCACTCTAAAAGCCGTTTTTCCGAAAAACTAGCAAGCAAAATTACCCGTTTTAGTACAAAACTCGATGTTTAAATGAATGTAGCGGCCAATATATTTATTATATATCTTAAATAAGTCAATAAAACCATTTCCATAATTTAATCACATAAATTTGCATAATTTCCAAAATCCTAGTTTGCAAAAATATCAATTTTAACACTTTTTAATGTAAAATTCATAATTTTACAATTAAACTTGGTTTTGCATATTTTAAATGGTTAAACCACTCAATGTAATTTTTAAGATATGAAGAAACCCTAACCATATTTTAATTCTCGATTTAACACAATATTTACAAAAACTAGTTTGCAATATTAACCAATTTCGACCATTTTTTAGCAAAATGCACATACAACAAACTAGTTTGGATTTGCATGAAATAAGGTATTAAACTACACTTTAAAATGTTATTAATACCATGCAAAACCTAATTAGATTTTAATCTCCATTATATAAGTATTTCATTAAAACCTAGTTAGCAAATTAGCATAATTAGAACAATTTAATAAAACAATTAGTAACCTAGTAGTTAGCTTTGCTTTAGCAAGCCCACTAGATATTAACCACACAATTAGATCATGATCAATTGACCTAAACCCTAACTTAGTATTTAAACCCTTCTCTTAAATTTCCAAAACATGAAATTAAACTATAATTAACACTTAAATCAATTTGCTTTAAGCAAAACCTAACAATTTCATTATAGGGTTATGATTTATACCTCCTAGAATCTTGAGATTTAGCATGAAATCTTAGCCTCCCAAATCATCATCTTGCTCCTTGATTCATGCTAGCCAAGGCAAAGAAATAATGGGTAGGAGTTGGATTTGAATTTTGCTTTGAATTTGTGTTGATTTTGAAGCATTTTGTGGAGTTTTTTGATGCAAAATTGAGTGAGAACTTGGGGGAGGGGGGGCTGCTGGTCTAGGATCAGATTTCGGCTAGATTTGAGGGGGGGTGGGTGAGTGAGGAGAGAGAGTGAGGTGGGAAAAGTTGTTTCAAGTCAAAGTCAACTCAAAATATATCATTTTCTACTCTTTTCTTTTCTTTTCTTTTCCATTTCTTTCCTTTGCAAACCAAGTGGGGAAAAAGTGAGGGCTGCTGAATTTGGATAAGGGGAGGGGTAAGTGGGGGTGTGTGGGTGTGGGCACGGGTGTGGGGTGATGAAAAATGATAAATACAATACCCCAAACATCCAATTACGCTAAAAGAAAGCCTTTTTTCTTCAATAATTTCCAAACCATTTTGGCAAATGATTTCGTTCCAAAAACCACATGATAAATTTTTATTTAATGTTTTATGATGCACAAAATTTGTTTCAACTCATTCCAATTTGTAATTTTCCTTAATTAAATGTATTAGTGACGGCTTAAAATAATAATAAAATAATATTTTTTTCAGAAAATTTGAAATTTCACCAGCGGCTCAATAAACACCAAATAATAGCAATTACATAGCTAGAATATGTATATTTAATTTTTATAATAAGATATTTGTATTTTGACTTTTTACAGAAAACACCCTTATTTTACCGTTTTTTCGAAATTCCACCGAAACGATTTTCAAAACGTTACATGGGTTCACTTTAGAATTGGATTTCTCACTCATTTGCTCAAGTTGCCATTGATGGAGCAAGGTTTTTCTTCATGAAGATGAAGAAGAAGAAGATGATAATATTATGATAAGTATATTTTAAAAAGAAAATAAAATGTATACTTATCATAATCCAACCATGGTCAAGTGTAGAGAATAAACTATGGTTAGGTCAATGGTTAGGGTTAAGCATGAAGACAAAAATGGTGACTTAGTCAAAGCTTCATGAAGCTTCAACATGCATCCAAAGAAAGCCACCATTTTCATTTCATTTGCCAAAAAGAAATAAATAAATAAATGAATAAATAGATATGAAAAACAAAACCCTAACCATTTAAATAACCATGGTTTAATCTTTACACAAACTCAAGTAAGTATGTATCATCAAACATGATACAATCAAGTGCACAAAAGTATATCACATATACAACTTGTGAACTTCAAGTGAGAAAATCCATTTAAAGTGAACCAATACTAGTTAATGCAAAGTAATATATCAAATATATAATTATGCATTAAATCATTAAATCAACACTTGATTCAATGATCCGGCCATGTCGCACACAACCGACTAGTATACAATGTATCGATTTATCGAATCAATCCTTGATTCGATAACTAGGTTATCTCGCATACAACCATTCGACACATTCATCGCGAGAATGAAATACGGTATCACATACACGCATTATTCTCGGTCCCGCACATATCTCATATGCGCTCCTATTTCATTTCGCTTGAGCCAGGAAACCTCTGTGTAGGACTCTAAAGACTCGTCAATACGCCGGTAGCAGATGATGATCATATCAAGCACCCACAAGCCGCAAGCGGTCTGCTAAACGTAATGGCCACCGGGGTATTGAGCGATCAGAAGATCGACGAGCAAGCCCGCTCACACTCCTGTGAATCCAACCAGTAACACTTACGGTACAGTCCGGTCTCGTCGTCTGATATATCGCATACCTTGCCTAGGGGTGGTAAACGTCAGACCCCAATAGCTCGATAAGTCGTGTCGATGTGAGGTCTATAACAGTTCGAGAAACTACTGGTAACACTTACCAGTAAATCTCAGCAACCCTGGCGAGGGATTTCTGGTTATAGCCAATCGAACACAGCGCAACATCAACTCCCTATACCGGGAGAGACGAATCCCCACCTATCGCTCATTGCCTCCATGTGATTCGGGACTGTACCCAAAAACCACCGTTTTGCACGCCCTCTTGGACGTGGTAAGGTGGAAATCAAAGCACAGTAGGAACCACACAAGACTCTATGACGATCTCGGGTCAACAGACTACTCTGTACCAGTGTCACCAGAGAACTGCCATCTGACGTAAGGTATAATACCATCTGGGAGTTCTCGGCGAGTCCGTCCAGCGTACCCAGTCTCCACTGAGCACCCGTATATCATCTCCGATGTCAAACACTAATGGATATGGGATCATCCATCGCCTATCTGTATGGGTCGAGAAGGAATACGCTAGTCTACTCTGGTATATCGATGCCCCGTCTCGATATACCCGTGACTAGGGACCTTGAAGGATGTACTTATGGACTACCCTGTCCCCACTAGTATGATCCGCATCATAGTCCAGGTAGTCAAGTACACATCCTAAGGGTTTTACCAACATGTAACAGAGAGACAATCAGTGTACACGTTAAGGTAACGAGCAACCAGATAGCATACTATCATGTCGAGCAAGAAAGTCCTCCCTATATATGTCCCAACATCCACTACAATATACATCCAATGTACAGTAATGGCCTCTAGGGCATACATATAACTAACAACTGATTGGTAGGGATTCTGCGTGTTCAAGTTTAAATACCGCAATCAGGACGGTTTCGCTTGTAGCTAGCCGGTTGAGTACGGGTCGCCCGCAGGGAGATGGGAGTCTTTTTCTATGTGCTTTAACGAGTTAAGTCCAGTTTTTCAGATTTTGTTATGATTAATTAAGCCATAAAATGATATGTAAAGAGAGCTTGTTAGGGTTAGGATTAGGTTAGTTTGAGTTAGGAGTCTCCACATCTTTCGTTGCCCCTCTTAATATCGGTGTTACGGTAATCGGCAACAACGGGGATTAGCACGACTAGGTAGGAACTTGCGAGTATAAGCTAGGCTTTCCAACGCATAAGTTCTTCCTTTTGGTGCTTGTCCGTAAGTTCTTGGCTCTTATCCATAACCTCCGGTTAATTCAACCACAACCGGTCTCACTACGGAATCACCGCTATCATGTAGGATAGGGTGCCGTAGGGAGCAGATTGTGGTTCAATTAACGGGAGTCGAATTAAGCTGTTGGGCAAGAAAAGAGTGAAAGAGATTTCCTTCTCTCAAACTTCCCTTATCCTACCCTAACAAGTATTAAACTACTCACACATCATGATACGGAAAAATAAAACAAAACGAAAGAGGAAGATAGAAAGAAAGAGATTAGAAGATAACGACTAGCTATTTGCGACCTCACCTTGGCGAGGATCGAGCGTAAGCATCATGGTCGTATTAAGGATAAAGAAAAAGAGAGAAGAAAGAAACAACAAGAAATAACAACAACTAGTTAACAAATTAAAATTACAACAATTATAGAAAAAGCAAGACAAGCATGATAATAAAATGATCTTCTTTATTCACCATTCTTCACTCACCAAGCTCATTACAAGTTTTAATGGAGAAGAGATGAGAAGAGAAAGAAGAAACACTACTAAACCTTACAAAAGAGAATACAAGAATTGAACACCTTCCCTTCACAAAGTTCTGGGGTATTTATAGGCTGAAGAGTGAAAACCTAGGGCAGAATTCTGTACCCATGTAAAAAGACAAAACTACCCCCAAAAGACCATCTCCTTTGGCGCCAGAACGGCCGCGGAACCGCGGCCTAGACCCCCCTTTGGCCGCGGTTCCGCGGCTATATAGATGAATTGGGCTGTCTTCTTTTTTGTGCTTCCCTGGTTTTTCATGTACTTTATTCTGGTATATGTATTTTCTCCAATTGTCTTTACGATTTTTCCAGAATTTCTGTTGAGGGAAAGGTGGACTTTTTGTGGATGTTTTTGTCATGATTGCCTCGAGCTCCGCGTAGATTTCTTGGATCTTGTGCTGCCATTGAGCCTTGTGCATGAAAACGACATTGATTTGACATTTTGTCTTCCTAAACTGGTATCTGGCAACATACGGATAAAGAGCGGAGACCGTGTTTTCTCAGTGGTTGGCAGGAACCCGGATTTTGTCGTGTTTTCCATGAATTTCACCGTTTTAGAACCGAGAACCTGTATCCTGCAATTGACTAGCAAACACGGCTCAAGAGTATCTACCGATATGCAATGTGACAAAAATTGGGCGGTATGAAAATGCAAAAATCTGATATGAACAACAACTGCACTAGATGCTTTTTACGGACCTGATGCGTTTGGATTGGAATTTGCGCACATTCGGCGCATGATATTGAATGGGATTTCATTCGTGCATGTTGGATGCACTTGACTTAGATTTTATTCGTGTATGTGGGTTGCACTTGATTTAGATTTCAATCGTTCATGGCAGACGCACTTGATTTGGATTTTCGCGCATGTTGGGCGCATGATATGAGATGTGATTTTTGCACACTGGATGCACTCAATTGGGATTTTCATTCGTGCATGTTAGTTGCACTGGATTGAGATTTTTGTGCACTCTAGATGCACTTGATATTATTGTCGTGCACACCCGTTGCACTGGACAGATCCTTTCGTGCACACCCGTTACACTTAGTTTGGTTTTGTGCACATTGTAGCACTTGTATTTGGATTTGATTTCCGTGCGCACCAGACGCACGTGATTGTTGGATACGCCTTTTGAAGCTGATTTTGCTTTTGAGCACTTTGTTTCCATGATGGGCACCATATTATATAGTGGCCATACAGGACTGATCTGAGGACAGTACCAGAGTACTTTGCATGCATTAAAAGTTTAACAAGAGCTTTTCAAAAAGGAGCTATAGTCTCGCTATTTCCTATGTGTCCGTGAGTGACACGAACGTTTACAAAGGAAAAGCTTTTGGGATATTTAAAAAACGACGGGACGTATATTTGAGAAAAACATATATGAGCGTATATTTATTACTTTACAAATGAGCGTCCGTCACTTGTGCCAGTTACGCGTCACACAGCGATTCAGAAAGATTTTGCAAGTATTTTATTCAGTTTTTGGAGATTTTTTTCAAGATTGCGTACTATATACATATTATAATATTTGACTAATGTATATTGGATTTCAGTAGTGGATTTCGAGGTCTGTATCTCCAAGATAACTTCGATGATATGCATGCAAATCCAATGGTTTGCGTGACGCTTGACGGAGTTCGACTTTGAGTTTCACATTCGTTTTCAGGCACACAGGATGCGCTGTAATATTTCTGTATCTTCCGTGATTTCGGAACCCCATTGATTTGAGCTGATTATTGAAATGTTTTAGCATTTGGGGGTTTAAATTTAAATTCGGAGACCGAATTTATTTAAGGGGGGAAGATTGTAACATTTCAGAAAATATAAAATATTATTTTTGGAATTTAATATTAAAATAATATATTTCCCGAAAACTACCCGATTTGCGAAATTTGGGTTTTCGAAAAAGGGTATAAATATATACCAATATTTTTGAAATAATTGGAAATTAAAATATTTTATTCATTTTTAGACTATATTTAAAGGATTTGGCATTTTTAAAATCAATTATATGCAGTTTATATAAAAACCCGATTAGTGCACTGCTAATCGCGATTAAGCCAAATTCGTGTTTCTACAGTTTTCATGGTTAGTGCACCATGACATGTTTCATTTGGTTACATGTTCATTTATGTTGTTTTAGTTATGGTTGGTTTTATTTTGGTGAGAAAAGAAAAGAAAAGGGAAAAGGTTTAAGTAAGAAATGATTGGGAGTTAAGAATAAGAGAGAGAGTGAGGGTAAGAGTACAATAAGAAAGGGCAGCCACCATTATTTCCCCTATTTGTTTTCCCTCATCTTCCTCACCCTCATCTCCCTCCACCTTTAATCCCAAAATCCATATCAAAAACCTTGCCAAAACCCTATACCCCTTTCACAAGAAATGATCACCTCCTCATCCTCTACACAAAGGACCAAGCAAAGTGGGATTTTGATAACATTGGGAATCTAGGGTTCTCTTGAGTTTAATCTATGAGGTATAATCCTTTCCTTTTAGTTTCGTTTTTGTTTTCCAAGCATTCTAATTAGCTTAGAATGGGTTTAAGATGTGGGTTTGTGAAATTGGAAAATTCAAGAGAGGGTTTGGTGACTTGTGGGCTTGTGAGCTATAGTGAGGGTGTGCAAGACCCTAGAGATCAAATTCGAAACTTAGAATAGAGAATACAAACTTAGATTAGTTCCATGTCGGCTTTGTGTACAAATTGGGGACGACAGGGAATCTGGGATGACCCGGGGAATTTCTGAGAAAACTAAACAATACCAGGGACCAAATTAGGGTACTAGGAGACCACCCTGACCATACGAACCCCATATGAGCATTGGGGCCGAGGAGACCAGAATTTGGAGGCTTGTGGCTAGCCTGGGTGTGGGTGTAGGTGCTGAAATTGGGTCTGTAGCTCATATACTCTATATACAACACCCTATAGTTGCTTGTTTTGCTCCAATTGACCCGAGTCAAAATCTGGGAGCGCTTTGGCGTGATTTTGGTTATGTTTTCCGTATTTTGAAATGTTTGGTTTTGCTATTTGGTTGTTGGATATTTGTACATCAACAACAAGGGTTGTTTGATTGTTTTTGCACGCGTAGGCTATAGGTTCTAACCTATGAGCGCGCCGTGTGCCGTATCGGTTTTTCGGATTCGATTTTAATAGCGATTTCGATTGTGGATTATCGTAGGTACCTTCGTGTGGATTCCGAGGCGATGAAGCATGGCATCATCGACTTCGGCAAGAAAGAATTAAGATGAGTATATCTATATCTATGGGGGAAGTCGGGTGGATGGCGTATAGCACCCCCGCAAGCTTGATGGAAACCGATTTATATCTAGAATATGGTTAAGGGAACCCTTAATAGAAAACAATATATTGAGTTGAAAAATAGTTAGAGAAACCATATTATAAACAAAATGACAGTTAGAAGAGATATGATACGACTAATATGTGATGACGAGATTTGAGGATGATCTTTGATGATATTGTCGTTTAGGATACTATAAGACTAGATAGCCGACGTAAATGTGTCATCCGAACCATACCTATTTCCAACTAAAGAATCGTATGCATCTTTTAAACAGATACCTTGAGGGACGTTACAGATTTTCAAATGATATCTTTTCCTTAAAAACACAGTAGCCCCTACTTTCAAAACTACGATTCGCATCCTTTAAAAACTGATTGTATGGTTCGGGTGTGTATGTTAGATTAGATACGCTTGCTTATCGTAAAGGTAGAATGTATTTGTAAAATTGACTTGATGTGGGATATAAATGCGATGAAAAGAATATAAGACGTGATATGATGATTGGATGATATATTGGTATACGGATGCAAGTCAATTGAGATGATTGATACCTTGCCGGTCCCCTGATATGAGATTTTTGTGGATGCGACCTGGGACATAGGTATATAATTATATTTATATATGTTGTGAATCATGAGTGATTACCGTGCGAGACCCTAGGTCCATACCCTCTTGTCATATAGGCAGATAGGATCCTAATGGTTTAATACCGCCGTACGATGATTTTCCGTACGTGATGAGTTTGACCTGACGATTGATCCGCACACTTTACCAGAGGATGTCGTACGATGGATTTACCATACGTGATGTTGTGAGGCTGGATGCCGATTGATTGATTCACCGAATCGGTCATGTTGGATACGTATACCTGTCAGCATTCATATACGATTTACTTTATGCTACGTTCATGTCACTCTCATTGCATTACATATACCGGTGCTAGTAAACCTGCACCATTATCGATGGTGCGTATGTTACACTTACACAGATTGGCCGGCACACACACTTCATCATCGATAATTGCTATGTCACTCACACAGTAGAATTGCTACACCTTGCTATTATATTGCTATGCTCACATTATGATGATATGCCCAAGCTCACATCACTGTTACATGTTGCAGGATACGGATATGCTTACATTCTATTATATATCGCATACATCTTGCTTTACTATTATACGCATTGAGATATGTTGTTTTCATGAGATTTCTGGATTTGAGAACCGTGGTTATTTCAAAAGAAGTATGTATTGTTTAAAAAAAAACCGGTTTCTCTTGATATGATATTTTAGTGCGTCCACAATGTGATTTCTCAATTCTGAGAGTGGCATATGAAACCCTATTCGAGGAGCGGTAGGCACCGTCTGTGGGTACATGGTGGACCCGGTGCGGTACCCCAGGGCAAGAAGACTCGTATTGTTAGACGGTGAGCCTGGCAGGGGAGCACTACCTACCGGTGATAGTATTTGAGCTCGGCAGATATCCGAAGGGTACCAACCGAAGTCGAGAGATGATATGGGCCGTTCCGGACTGATGAAGCCCGAGGGCCGATCCGGATTGACGTAGCCTGAGATATGAGGATTACGTGTCAATGATGGACACGGGTTTCATGATGTTTAGAGTGTCGATGCTGGGCACTCAGGTTCCTTAATTTTGATGTGTCACGAAGGGCACACGTTGATTTATATCCTCATACTTTCATGCATATGCTTTTATGATATTTACATGCATGATGTTGTTGTGTCATTGGTTGACACGTGGACGGGATCTACGTGTATAAATACATTGATTATATTGTTAGATGATATCCACATGATGGTACGCATTTATTTATAATGTTGGCACATATACAGACCCGGTCACCCTAGATATCATAGTATTACCTTTATGATATAGTTGATCTAGGAGTCGTTGTTTATTCGATTTCTATCTGTAGATGTTTTTCTATTCACGAGTTGGCAACTCACCCCCATTGTGCTACAGTTCTTGCATGTTGACCTCATGGATCCGTAGCGGCATCACTGGCCCATAACTTCATTTGGGTGTTTTGCTTTGGTAGGTGGGACATTTGTATCGTACCCACTCTTGTATTATTATCCATATTGTATCTAGTCAACTCCATCAATCAAACTAGTATTTGTATAAGTAATGAGACTTAGTGAGACTTATGGTTGCGAGACATAGAGCGAGGGGTAGTCCGCTACTTGTGGTTTTGATGTCTTGCTTATTTCATTATCTTTTGTGGCGATCTTCGCCGTTGGGTGTGGTATACTTATATTTATGCTTTGCGTGGTTGTGGATCCGCCGGTTGGCGAAGAGCTTGCTCCCGCTTGGGGATGACTTCATATTATCATGTATTGTGGTTTTAGATAAAAAATAAAAAGGAGGTGCTGCCCAAATTTCTTAAAAAGTCGAACCATGTTTTTCAACTAATAAATTCCACTTGCGTTTTCATGTTCTTTTACATATGTATTTTGAAAACATTGATTTCACTCTACCTTTATTTCAAAACTTCACCTCATTTATTTTCTTAAAGGTTTTGATTTCTGGGTTTCGGCTTACTTGAATTACGTTACGCCTTTAGACGTGGCGTGATTTAAGTGTTGGTCATGAGCTAATATTTCGGGTCGTGACATTTCATGCGTAGGCTATAGGTTCTAACCTATGAGCGCACCGCGTGCCGTATTTGGATTTCGGAATTTGATGTTAATAGCTTTGCGATTTCATATTGATTGTAAGTACCTTCGCGTGGATTTCGAGACAACTATGCGCATCGACTACGGCTAAATAGGAGTTTAGCAGGTGAGTAGATTTATATCTACGGGGAAGTTGGGTGGATGGCGTATAACACCCTCGCAAACATTGATATGGAATATCGTTTGATTATTTTATCCTGATAAATGATATGCGACGGACAAGATATTAGTATTTACAAATGATAATATGGTAGAAGTTGATGCTAATGAACATATTGACATATGAGAATATGAAATGATAAGTGAATCATGATGGGTACGAATTGAAAGAGATCATGTGTGACGTTTATATAATGTGATGCGAGATATTAATGTGATGAACGAGTATACGATTTGATATGATGACTTAGTATGATATGTCATTTTAAGGATTCGAGTCGATATGAGATTGTTGATACCTTTGTCGGTCCCCTGATACGAGATGAACATGGATGTGACCTGAGGGATAGGTATATATATGGATAATGTTTTGCATATTGAGTGATATGTCGTACGAGACTTAAATCCGTACCCCGATGTTGTATAGGTTAATAGAATCCTTATTTGTTTAATGTTGTCGTACGATAGATTTCCGTACGCGATGAGTTTTACCTGGTGATTTATCCATACCCTTGTTTAGAGGATGTCGTACGATGGATTGTACCGTACGTGATGTTTTGAGGCTGGATGTCGATTGCTAGATTCACCTGTGAGGTTCCTAGGCACCGTAGTGAGGTCTCACAAGTCATCATCCATGCAAATTTCTAAAAAATACGGTGCCGAGAAACCCTAGAACGGATCGTTAACTAGATAAACTAGGCGATGCAAGCAAGTAAACGAATCTAATGCTAAAGGAAAGGGACTACAACCTTTGTAGATCCGGTCCACCACTTTCTAAGCTCCGCGATGAAGTCCCCTTGCTGTCCAAACTGAATCCCGGACTCTAGCATCGGCTTCATCAGAAAAATGAGCGGAATTGGTCGTCGGCTTCGATGTCGAAGATGATCTACGTCGAAGCTCCACAAGATCAAACTCTCACTTCAACAAGTCATGAAACTTGTGAAGAGAACACCCTATACTACTTGGCAAGAGGTAGAGGATGAAGAAATAGGAAGTGGGTTCACTTTAGAATTGGATTTCTCACTTGTTTTCTCAAGTTGCCATTGAACTAGAAAGCTTTTCTTTTCTTTTTTTTGTTCTTGAAGAAGAGAAGAAAGATATGATAGATTGAATAATAAAAATGAATAAGAATTAAATCTTATCATACTTTTAACCTTAGTTAAGTGTAGAGAAAAAACCATGGTTAATGGAATGGTTAGGGTTAAGGATAAGAACAAAAAAGGAGACTAAGTCAAAACTTCATGAATGTTCAACTAGCAAACAAATAATGCCACCATTTCATCATTTATCTTTTCCAAAATAAAAAGATAAATAAAGAAATAGATAAATAAGTAAATGACTAAACAAAACCCTAATCATTAGTTTAAACCATGGTTTGATTCTTTACACTTAACCAAGTAAGCATGTATCATCAAACATGATACAAACATGTGCATAAAAGTATATCACATATACAACTTGCACAATTCAAGTGAGAAAATCCATTTAAAGTGAACCAATACTAGTTAACGCAAAGTAATATATCAAATATATAAATATGCACTAAATCATTAAATCAACACTTGATTTAACGATCCGGTCATATCGGATATAACCGACTAGTATCATATGTATCGGCTTATCGAATCAATCCTTGATTCGATAACTAGGTTATATCGCATATAACCAATCGATACATAGATCGCGAGAATGTAATACGGTATCGCATACTCGAATTATTCTCGGTCCCGCACATATCTCATATGCGTTCCTATTTCGTTTCGCTTGAGCCAGGAAACCTCTGTGTAGGACTCTAAAGACTCGTCAATACGCCGGCAGCAGATGATGATCATATCAAGCATCCACAAGCCGCAAGCGGTCTGCTAAACGTAACGGCCACCCGGGTATTGAGCGATCAGAAGATCGACGAGCAAGCCCGCTCACACTCCTGCGAATCCAACCAGTAACACTTAACGTACAGTCCGGTCTGTTCGTCTGATATATCGCATATCTCTCCTAGGGGTGTTAAACGTCAGACCCCAATAGCTCGATAAGTCATGCCGACGTAGGGTCCATAACTATCGTGTAACTACTGATAACTCTTACCAGTATATCACTGCAACCCTGGCCAGGGATTTCCTGTTATGGCCAGTCGTGCATTGCGCAACATCAACCCCCAATACCGGGAGAGACGAATCCCCTCCTATCGCTCATTGCCTCCATATGAATCGGGACTGTACCCAAAAACCACCTGTTTGCACAACTCAGTAGAGCCGTGGTAGGGTGGAAATCAAAGCACAGTGGGAGACACACAAGACTCTATGACGATCTCGGGTCAACAGACTAAGCTGTACCAGTGTCACCAGAGAACTGCCATCTGACGTGAGGTATAATACCATCTGGGAGTTCTCGGCGAGTCCGTTCAGTGTACCCAGTCTCCACTGAGCACCCGCATACCATCTTCGATGTCAAACACCAATGGATATGGGATCATCCATCGCCCATCGCATGGGTCGAGAAGATATGCGCTAGTCTACTCTGGAATATCGATGCCCCGTCTCGATATTCCCTCGACTAGGAACATTTCAAGGATGTACTCATGGACTACCCAGGCCCCACTAGTATGATCTACATCATAGTCCTGGAAGTCGAGTACACATCCTATGGGCTTTATCAACATGTAATCAGAGAGACAGAAAGTATACATGTTAAGATAAAGTGCAACCAGATAGCGTACTATCATGTCGAGCAAGAAAGTCCTACCTATATATGTCCCAGCATCCACTACAATATACATCCAATGTACAGTAATGGCCTCTAGGGCATACATATAACTAACAATCTCCCACTTGCACTAGGGCCATCTGTAGCAGTGGTTGCAGTATCACATACTCAACCATCCCCTAAATTGTCTCTCTTTGGGAAAAGGCCTTCGTGTGTGGATCCGCCGTGTTGTCCTCTGAGTCTACTCTCCTAACCTCGATCACCCTGGAGATCAACTATCTCCATGATCAGGTGATGCTTCCTCAGAATATGTCTGGGTCACTGATAGGACCAGGGTTCCAGGGCTAAAGCCATACTTCCATTGTCATACAATGGCAGGAACCTAGTTCATCTTATGAACCATTATACACCCAAACTGCCTCTTTGGTAGTATCTTTAATAGCGATGTTACCATCCTTTATCGTCTAGTTTGCCACGGTATCTAGCTTGGAATTCTTCCAACATACCATCCGTCTACTGAGAGTAAAGACAATGCCCGTGACTGACATTCAGTCGTCTTTATCACCCTGGAACTCTTCCAGTGATTCTCCCCAGGATCGATTGATACCATCTCACTTCATCTAGTGAGAATCCTAGCATCTAATTACATCTATCTCATAGATGAAAACTCAGGATTTAGGAGGTATCACTTTGATCCTATTTGGAGAACCCTTGTGATAATAGGAGATTGACCGATCGTAGTATAGGAAACTCCTTTCCTATCAAGAGTATGTCATCCACGTACTCTACGAGGATCATCATCATACTCCATACTACCCTTTTGTATATACAAGGTTCATCTACCATTTTGATGAAGTCAAACTCTTTGACTACCACATCAAAACAGACGTTCCAACTCCGCGATGCCTGCTTCATTATGTAAAGCAACTTGCACACGTTCCGCTGCTCCCACTGTTTTACGAAGACCTCTGGCTGTGTTCTTATAGACGTTCTCTTCTAAATCAGTATTTAAAAAAGCAGTCATGGCACCCAACCGCCAGATATCGTAGTCATGGTATGTAGCCGTGGTAAGTAGGATCTGGATAGACTTATGCATAGCTATTGGAAAAAAAGGTTTCATCATTATCCACGCCTGGTCGATGACGAAAACCTTTAACAAGTCTAGCTTTGAAAGTCTCAACTTTTCCATCTACACCAAGTAATCTTCTCAAGATATACTTGCTCCTGATGGGGATTTAACCCTTCAGATATAGCAGCTAAAGTCCATACTTTGCTGGTGTACATGGATTCCATCTCAGATCGCTAAGCATCCAGCCATTCTTACAGAGTCCCTACTCTCGATGGCCTGCTCGAAACCAGTTGGGTCATCATCTCATGATGCAATCTTTGCTCCCACTGTCATCGAGAAACCGAGGTATCTCCCAGGCGGATGAGGAACCCTACTAGATCGGCGGAGAGGCTGAGGTTCGTCGGGAACTGTAGAATCCTTTGGTTTTGTCAAATCATCAACTGCAGTTTTGTATAGCTGGAACCTTTCCAGTTCTACAGAACTGATCCTGCCTCGATCTTGTCCGGATTTTGCTTTAAACATAGGTCGGACAACCCCAAATCTTAACTCGCTTAAGAGATAGGATCTTCCCACACCATATCTTATATGGAGTGGTAGGCAGTGATTTGATTCAAACCTAATTCAATAGGTATGCAGCTTCTCAAGTGCATAACCCCAAAAGGAAATGGGTAACTCAGTAATACTCATCATAGAGTACACCATATCTAATATTGTGCAATTGCTCCGCCCTGATACACCGTTGTGCTGTGGTGTATTCAGAGGAGTAGCACTCAGAGAGAATCTCATTCTCCTTTAGAATAGTCCAGGAATTCTATACACAAGTATTCTCCTCCCTGATCTTATCATAGGACATAATACTTATACCAGTATTTTGGTTCTCTACTTCTAACTTATATTCTGTGAATATCTCAAAAGGTTCGGACTTATGTTTCAACAGGAACATATGATTATTATCAGAGAATATAATGAAGTATAAAGAACCAGTCCTGGCATGTGTAGACAGGAGACCTTACATACATCATCATGCATCATCCCAAGAGTTCACTAACTCCTTCTCTGTTTCCAGTAAACAGAGCTATGGTCATTTTATCTTTGTGACATGACTGGCAAGTTTCACAAGATGTAAATTCAAATTGATTTAAACATGCATCTAAAATGTAACTTCAGCCAGTCGGGTCGCATTGATATGACCTAGTCTATAATGCCTAAAGAATGATTCGTTCATTTCTGAACTCTTTCTCTTGTGTGTGTTCTGAATACTAAGAACTGTAGTTTGATTTAGAACGTTAATGCTTTTAGATAACGCGCCTAAACTGATCAACTTTTGATATAGGAAATGTTCAAAACATTATCCAACAATACAAAATTTTATCATTTCTTTACTAATAAAGAGACTGATATGATTTTGTATATCAGGTTCGGTATCTAATAGCATTTGTTCAGAATCAATGTATTGGTAATTACAGGGTGACAGTGACCAACAGACTTGGCTGCAACACTTACCCCGTTTTCTGTCTCATGAAACTTATCACCCGTTCTCAGTTTTTCTACCCTTTTGTAGCCCTATGTAACAGATTACATATCTGGGATCCTGATCCGGTATCAAATACCCAGGATGCAGAGGATGCTGAGAAACAGTTCTTTGTAATGAACACACCCGAAGGAGATGCATCATATGCACTTTCTTCGTTTGGGCGGCATAGGAATTCTGGTATTCCCTATTTCCTGCTCTGTCTTATAACAATTATAAGTTGGAGCGGGACCAACGTTCCCCAGCTCAGTATAACAAGCGGGTTCGGTCAATACATCCATTTTATTATCTTGATTAAAGCGTGATATGGTCGCTACCTGGAGAGAGAGAGAAGAAAACACTCTGCGTGCGCTCTTGCAAGATCAGATTGGTTATATATTTTATCTAATCAGGATGGCTCCCACTGTTTTTATCAAATCTTCCTTCAAACCTTAAAAGGAAAGACTAGCCGGGATTAATTACACTCTACAAGTTCGCCAATTTTTCAGCCAGGCCAGTGTCGGTACTTTGAGGGAGGTTCCCCGTGCTTTCGCACGGACCTAATTACAGTAAACCTCGTTTTCCCAGTGGCGTAACCCCGTTGACACCTTTCTAGACACCTACTTGATCGGCTAATTGCAAAGTGCAAAACTCTCCCAGGAGTAACAATTACTCGCAGTGGGTATCGGGATCCAACTATCACATAGAAGGTATGCAATCTCATTGCAAATTCCAACACTTGAAACTCCCGATAATGGTTTTTACCCCTAGCACCTATGACCTTGGCTAAGGTCAACAAATCATAGGTACTAGTCAAGTTCTACCCGTCATTTCGTGATTAATTAGACCCACCCACATGACCCTTGGCTAAGGTCAACAAAGCCATATGACTGTCCTAACTAATCGCATCATATGCTGTGTAGGAAGACATCACTTAGCTACCGTACACTGTGCCTTGACTATGGTCAACAAACACAGCACGAATACTAAGTACTCTACTTCCTAAAATGACGGAGGGTTGCGAATGGTTTTTGTGAAAACCTTTAACGCTTTGAACTTGATCTCGTTGCGGAATCAAATGGTTTTAAAATGGAGTGTTTTCGAGGCTTTTCTAGTTTTGCTAAAGGGGTCACTCCCGGTGAAGGGATCGTCGGCCCTTTCCTCGTCGAATGAGGTGCGGGATATATCATATATATCACTGTGCAAAGCGAAAACTAAAGAAGCGATCAAAGACAAACCGAGTGTGTAGCATCTGCCAGTTACTGCTAAAGGAGTCACTCCCGGTGAAGGATCTCGGTCCTTTCCTCATCGAATAAGGTGCAGGATGTTCTATAATGAACACCGCGATGCAAAGCAAGAACTGTAGCTATCTGTTTTTATTTTGAAATTCGATTCCACAACATCAATTAGGTTTATTTTCTTTCATTAATCTCATTAATGAATATCCCATCATTTATGTCCACCTAATCATCACAGATAAATATAACGTACGCTTATGCCATCCGCATTCGCCTCGATGTCCCCTCATGCACCGTTAGGTTAGGTAACTAACGGCAGAGCGGGGCAGGGCTAGCACGGGTGTAAAACATAAGTAACGTCTATATAATATATCATATATACTATAATATCTGTCACAGAATATCATATGATCACATCACAGATAAATCACAGCAGAAGAAACATATAAAATATTGGATATACTAGGACGTCCGTGTTTTCAATACGAGCCAGTATAAAACACGGATTCCACAGTCGTGATGAATAGCCAATTCCACACCCCTAGACCCCTACGAGAGCGGCAAGCAACCCTACCAATTCTAGGGTTAGGAGACCCGGACTCGACTCCTCGAGTTGGTCTCCCACTGGACCCCAGAACCCGGTTACTTGTGCTCCCCTCCTTGGGTCTATCCTAGTGCAGAAAAGTAAATAATATAAAACAACGGTGACAACTTCCGCAACCTGGAAGTGCCCCAATAAAAGAATATTACATACAAGTTTTTATATGAATGAAAATGAAAAACACTCATCTCACATAAAAAAAACCCGGCTATTCAAACAAGACGATCCAATATTACATATCCAGCAACACATAACATCACATGTCATCAACGTAAGCAAAACATGCGTATCCCAATTGTCGTTGACATATAGCAACGAAACGGCGATATCACATATTACACTTACGGTCACAGAAAAGAAAGTGTAAAACTACAACAGTTGGAATCCGCAACCACCTCAGACATCGCATGCCTGACCAAATGAATTCTTTAGACATCGCATGCCTAACAATTATAAACCTCGCATTTTAGTCTCATTATCGAAAACTCTTTTCAATATCAAGTCGGGCAATTCAACAGGATTCCCGACATTCTGATCGAATGCTCGTCGCAAACTTTAGTAGACGGCCGCACCCCCGAAACCGTCGACGAAGTGCACCAAGGCGGAACACCGCTACCGCGAGCACTCGAAGGGATGCTTTCGGCGATGGGGTTCTCCTACAGTCACTTGGTCGGGGCAATGGAGTGAGGCTGTCTATTAAGTTTACCCGGCGAGTATCCGCGTACGCTACGTGATTGCTACGGACTTTTGATCACATCAAAATTCCGTGGCAACCGATCAAGTGAGACTAAACTGCTATGTTTATAACATTCATTCAGTTATCTCATAACTACTTGTGAATTCCAATTATTGTATCACATTCCGGATAAATAGAAAATGTTAAACTTTCCGATCGAACAATCGAACACCCAGGTTTTCCCGACACAACTCTGTTAGTGTATATGCCCTAGAGGCCATTACTGTATCATACTAGTTTGTATATTACTTAATGGAAGCTTGGGATATTCACCTTGTATAAACAATCTTGCTCAATATAGTAGTATGCTACTTGGTTTGTTTCTACTTCAATGTGTACATGTGTTTATTTTGCGATATCACCTATACGCATTAGTAGAGCCCTTAGGATCTTTGCTTGATTACCAGCGTTGTGATGGTAGTCACACTAGTGGGGGCTGGGTAATCTATAAGCACATCCTTATACAGGTCCCTAGTCGCAGGACTATCGAGACAGGGCATCGATACTCCGGAGTAGACTAGCGTATGCGCTTCTCATCCCAGTGTGGGAGATGGTCTGTCCCACAGCCATCAGTACGTCGTACTGGAGATAGTATACGGGTGCTCGTTAGGTTACGAGTACACTGGACAGGACTCGTCGGGAACTGAGAGGTTGGTATTATACCTATCGTCAGTTATCAGTTCCCAGGTGACATGAGTACAGCTTAGTCCGCTGACTTGACACTGGCACTTCGCCTCGAGTGTGTTCCCACTGCACTTTGATCACTACCCTACCACGACTCAAAGGGAGTCGTGCAAACAGGTAGTGGTTGGGTGCAGTCCCGAAGCACTTGGAGGCAGTGACGGTTAGACAGGATTCGTCTCTCCCGGTATTGGGGGTTGACATCGCGCTGTGTCTAGGAGAGCCATTACACAAGTAGTCCCTGGCCAGGGCAAGCGAGATATACTGGTAGGCTTCCAGTGTTATCTCAGGGTGTTTTGGGCTTCACTCCGACACGACTTGTACCGCTATTGGGGGGCTGACGTTTTACCGCCCCCTAGGCCCGACATGCGATGTATCAGACGAACAGACCGGACTGTACGGAGAATGTCACAATCAGACTCAGTAGGAGTTCAGATGGGGTTTCACGTCGTCAGCCTTCTTGTCGGCATCTACCTGGGGACCGTTACGCACAGCTAGTGCCGCTTGCGGTCTGTGGTTAAACCCACTGCCAGCGTAGTGTCGAGTCTTTAGAGTCCCACACAGAGGGTATTCGCCTCTGGGCAAAACAGAGTAGAGGTCGCATGGTTTTGCGACAGGGTTCGTTCTCATCCGCGCACTTGTGCACGTTTTGGAGTCCGGACGGATTATACTGGCAGGCTCTGGTTTGAGCCAGATACTGGTATATGTTTTGGGGTTGCTTTTATATCTCGGTATTCTTGTTCCTCGGAACGAGAATGCAGGTGTGTATGCACAGTTGCTTGAGGCGGAGGATGAGGTATTTCATTAGGGTTTCGGAACGGGTGCGTTTGCACAGTTGACAGTCGTCATTTTCCAAACCCTAATAGATTTATGAAATATCAATTAATAATAGTAATTAAATGAAATATTGTTATGGTTGATTTTGTTGACTTGTTGACCATGGTTGACTTGTTGACCATGGTTGAATGTTGACCACCATCATGGTTTGAAAAGATACTCCTTGATTCATGCTTACACTCATTTATTGAAAGTATGATAGTGGTCATTCCAAATTAACCATCAACTATTCTCATTTTCAATTATTATTATTAATTAGATAATTCCTTTTCTTTTAGTTATGGTTGCAAAAGAAAAGAGCTCATTCTATCATAATCATTCTCTCTCCTCACTTCATCTTCTTCTTCCTCAAGCTCAAGGTGATTCCTTCTCATGTATTGAGAATCCCTCACCTTGAAAAGAAAAGCACCCCTTAGACACTCTCTACTCACTCTAGGATCAAAGGATTAGCAAGCCGGAGATTTTTGTTCTCTCCAAGTTCGAGAAAGTGCCCGAAGGTTGAACCCTCAGGTGGATCCATCTTCGACGGAAGAAGGCGACGAGAAGAGAACCATCAACCTCTACAAGGTTTCAAGAAGAAGGAGTTCAAGTTTAGGTATAACTCTTCATCCGAGTAGCTAACGCTCCTTTGTATGCTTGCTAGTTTAGTTTAGACACGATCCCGACCTTGTTTAGTCCATGTTGCCCCTTGCGATAAAAATTTGTTTTTTATACCGTTTCCGCCTCCCCGTAAGCACCGGGGGTCGCAACGTGGACTTACAGTGGTATCAGAGCCTAACTAAACTTAAACTAGCTTGGTAGTGAAGTGTAACGAAGTTCGGAACCGAAAAATCGCAAAACCGGAAAAACTAAAACCCTAAGTTTCTGTTGAAATTTTTTATGCTCAAAATGAAAAACTTTATACTCCTAAAATCGGCTCAGGGTTTTCTGAGAACACCGACCAAAAACGATCCCATGATTCCTTCAAAGCGCCGCCCATCCGCGGCCCCACCTGTTCATCTAGCCGCGGATCCGCCGCCGTTTGGGCACTTCATGAGATCGTGTTTTGTGCAGTGTTCTTCTGGTAGGGTTTTGGGATTTTTCAAATATGTTATATGTGCCCAGATTTTCCAGAACAGAAATTTACTTTTGGGGTCCTATAATTCCGTATTTTTTCCGAACTTCACTGCACTTTGACTATGATGGTTATATCTGTGATGTTTGCATGTATTGAACGTCGGCTAATCGCTATAAGTCGATTGGTCAGGGTTATACATGATCTGTGTTTGATATTGGATTGTGTATATGAATCTGTTGGACTGTCGCGGGTGAATAGCCGGGGTGGATGTGAGATGAGCTTTTTGTTTTTCTTCCATTCATTTGTAAATGTAAATTGATGTAATAATATTATTTGTATGGCTGCACAACCGGGTCGGGGTTGTAGCCGTCATTGTATAATTCTTTTTACTGTTTTTTGCTTCTAGGATAGACCCATGGAGGGGTGCACAAACTACCGGGTTCTTGGCGGGTAGTTTGCCGCACCCGTAGGGGTCTTGGGTGGGGTATTTGCTATTCACCGCGACCGTGTAATCCGCTTTTCGTTGCTGGCTCGAACGGATTGCGAATTGCTAGTATATCCAATGTATTCATCTGTGATCTGTAATGTCTATCATTGCTTTATATTTAGGCGTTGCTTATGTTTTACAGCCGCGCTAGCCCAGCCCCCGCTCTGTCGTTAGTTAAGTAACCTAACGAGTGATGACGGGACCCCGTGGCGAATGCGAATGGCATAAGCATACGTCATATTTTGGTTGTTTTCTGCAATGGTAGGATTAAATGATGGGACGCATTAAAAGAACTAATGCAAGAATATCACGCATTAAAAGAACTAATGCAAGATAATAAACCAAGCTAAAGTCGTTGGAACACTTTCGAAAAACCACTCGGTTCTTTTCAAAACTAACTTTTAAATGCGGAGCTTGAGCCACTCCTTCTAAAAGCTATCTCGTTCCATCGATTATATCAAGTTCACTACGTTCACGGTTTCGCCAAAACCATTCGTAGCCCTCCGTCGTTTCGTATGAATATTCAATAGTATTCAAGCTGTGTTTGTTGACCTTCGTCAAGACATAGAGATTGGTAGCTGTTGGGTATTCATATGTAGCATAGATAGATGCGTTGGTTTGGGACAGTCGTATTGCCTTGTTGACCTTCGTCAAGGGTATATACGGGTGGGTTCAAATTAACCTGGATAATGACGGGCAGAACTTGACATGTGACTTATGATTTGTTGACCTTCGTCAAGGTCATAAGAGCATGGGGCAAAAATCCACATCGGGAGTTTCATAAGTACTGAAACTTGCTAGATTTGCATACCATTTGGAGTGTGATGATTATGGTAGGATTCCTTCATTTTCGTCACGCGATGATATTTGGATCCCGATCCTACTGTGAGTATATGCTACTCCTCGGGAAATTTTCTCACTAAACGATCAATTCTATAAACCTAATAGGTGCCTAGAAAGGTGTTAGCGGGGCTACGCCCCCAGGGAAAAGAGGTTCTTAAATTAAGGAACTTCGCGAAAGCGTTGGAAAACCTCCCTCGAAGTACCGACACTGGCCTGGCTGAACGGTTAAGCAAGTATTGTACGGTGGGATTGATCCCGACTAATTCTTCCTTTGTGGTTTGAGGAGGGATTCGAGAGACAGTGGGAGCCATCCTGTTTAGACAAATTAAAAACCATTCTAAACTTGCAAGAGCATCATGCTAAGTGTTTCTTCTCTCCCCCTGCAGCGACCAAATCGAAATGACTGGACTTAAGTTACTTCTAGATAAAAACATACTGACAGGGTCAAACTACAAAGATTGGCTCAGGAATGTCAAATTGGCAATCGCTTACGACAAGCTGGGGTATCTTCTTACCACCAAAGCTCCCCCCGTCCCAGGTCCCACCTCCAGCATCGCGGATAAGGAAATCCGTAAGACTTGGGAGATTGATTGCGCGAAGGCCAGGTGCCTCGTGCTTGCCTCTATGGACAACGAACATCAGAGGAGGAATGAGAATATGGACCTCGAGTCCATATTTCTCCATACAAAAGAACTGTATGGAGAGCAGTCTCGTATCGCAAGATACGAAGTGTCGAAGAAGTTGTTTTCGACAAAGTTGGCCGTCGGATCATCGGTAGCGGACCACGTGCTTAAGATGATTGGCTACACTGAGGAGCTCGCAGAACTTGGGACCACGTTGGATAGTGAACTCTATACAGATTTAATTCTCCAGTCCCTTCCATCCACTTACGCCCAGTTTATACTGAACTTCAACTTGCAAGAAAAGGAAGTTGAACTTTCAGAACTCCTCAACCTGCTGAGGAGCGCAGAGGGCACCCTACAGAAGGGTAGGGAAACACCCGCTTTGTTTGTAGGAGGATCTTCTTCCTCTAGGTCCAAGGCGAAAGCCAAGGGAAAGAGGAAGAAAGCCCCCGCCAAACCAAGAGGCGGTGTTAGTAAAGTGGGTACGAAGGGAAAGGAAAAGGCAACAAAGATAGCGGGGAAGCTTGTTGGTAAAGAGGAATGCTTCTATTGTCACAAGAGTGGACACTGGAAGAAAGATTGCAGGGCTTGGAAAGCCAGGACACAGGAACTGAAGTAGGTTACGGCTTCAGCTTCAGGTGTGTATGTTATTGAAAACTGTCTTTCTATAAACTCTACTTCCTGGGTATTGGATACCGGATCAGGATCTCATATCTGTAATTCTTTGCAGGCGTTGAGAAACCGTAGGTTTTTGAAGGCAGGTGACATGACCCTCAGAGTTGCGAACGGAGCTAGCATGGATGCTAAAGCCGTGGGGGACTATCACCTGGGAATGTCAGATGGGCATGTTTTGGTTTTGCGTAATTGCTTTTTTGTACCCAACGCAACTTGTAATATCATTTCTGTATCTTTGGTTTCTAAAGAAGGTTATGAATTTGCGTTTGTAAGTAATGTTGTAAACATTCACCTTAATCAAGTTATGATTGGGTCAGGTACATTGAGCAATGGTATATACGTATTAAACCAACCACAAATTTTCAATGTCCAGAATACACACAAAAGAAAGTCTCCAGATATCAATCAGGCTTTCTTATGGCATTGTAGACTGGGTCACATCAATGAGACACGGTTGACTAAGTTACATAAAGAAGGATGCTTGGATCCGTTCGAGTATCAGTCTTATGCCACTTGTGAATCTTGTCTCATGGGAAAGATGACAAAGACTCCGTTCACTGGACACGGAGAAAGAGCGAGCGAGCTCTTGGGACTCATACACAGTGACGTGTGTGGTCCAATGTCTACACATGCGCGAAGCGGTTATTCATACTTCATTACTTTCACAGACGATTTCTCTAGGTATGGACATGTCTTCTTAATGAAGCACAAATCCGAGGCCTTTGAGAAATTTCGGGATTACAAGAATGAAGTTGAAAAACAAACAGGCAAAAGTATTAAGATTCTAAGATCGGATCGAGGTGGTGAATACTTGAGTGCCGAGTTCCTGGACTATTTAAAAGAGAATGGAATTCTCTCTCAGCGTACTCCTCCATACACTCCGCAACACAACGGTGTATCGGAAAGAAGGAATCGAACCCTATTGGATATGGTTCGTTCCATGATGAGTAAGGCTGAGTTACCGCGATCTTTCTGGGGCTATGCACTAGAAGTAGCTGCATATCTCTTGAACAAGGCTCCCACCAAGACTGTGCCTACCACTCCATATCAGATGTGGAGTAGGAAGAAACCCTGTCTTAAGTACCTTAAGATATGGGGATGTCCAGCTTTTGTAAAAAAGCAGCATGCGGACAAGCTCGAGGCACGTTCAGTACAGTGTAAGTTTGTGGGATACCCAAAGAACTCCAGGGGGTATCTGTTCTATTCCGCTGAGGAACAAAAGGTTTTTGTTTCTCAACATGCCCGCTTCTTGGAAACTGAGTTTTTGGAAACCCAGATAAGTGGGAACGCAATAGAACTGGAAGAAATTCCAGAACCACAAGCTATTACTGAAAGCTTGGAAGAGCCAGTAAGTTCAAATGAACAGGACATTCCTACGCCGCTCCGCAGGAGTAGTAGGCAGTCTCATCCGCCCGAGAGATACTACGGTTTTCTCATAGACGGGGATAGAGAGGATTGCGTCATTGACTATGATGAGCCTACTAGCTTCCAGCAGGCCGTTCAGAGCGTTGACTCGGTAAAATGGCTGGATGCAATGCGGACCGAAATGGAGTCCATGTACACCAACAAAGTATGGACGTTGGACATTGCTCCAGACGGAGTAAAACCCGTAGGATGCAAGTGGATCTTCAAAAGGAAGATTGGTGTAGATGGACAGGTTGAGACCTATAAAGCTAGACTTGTAGCAAAGGGTTTCCGTCAAAGACCTGGCTTGGACTATGACGAAACCTTTTCTCCAGTGGCTATGCTGAAATCCATTCGGATCCTTCTTGCCATTGCTGCCTTCCACGATTATGAGATTTGGCAGATGGACGTAAAAACCGCTTTTCTAAATGGAAATTTAGAGGAGTGTGTCTATATGGATCAGCCAGAGGGTTTCAATCAGAGTGGGAGCAGCGGAAAGGTGTGCAAGTTGCTTAAGTCCATCTATGGACTAAAGCAGGCATCGCGGAGTTGGAACATCTGTTTTGATGAGACGGTCAAGGAATTTGACTTTATCAAAAATCCAGATGAATCATGCATCTATAGTAGATTTGTAGCGAGAACTGTAGTATTCCTTGTTTTATACGTGGATGACATTCTCTTAATAGGAAATGACATTCCTATGCTACAATCTGTCAAGGGTTTCTTGTCACACAGGTTCTCCATGAAAGACCTGGGTGATGCCTCTTACATCCTGGGGATCCGGATCCATCGTGATAGATCCAAGAGGATATTAGGACTTTCACAGTCCAGGTACATCAACACCGTACTGAAAAGATTCAGTATGGAAGATTCCAAGCGCGGTAACCTACCGGCTTGTTACGGGATCACCCTCTCTAAAGAGATGTCTCCCAAGACTGATTTGGAGAGGGATCGCATGTCTATTATACCCTACGCTTCTGCGGTAGGCTCTATAATGTATGCGATGTTGTGTACCAGACCGGATGTAGCTTATGCACTGAGTGTAGTAAGCCGGTATCAGTCAAACCCTGGGGAGAAACACTGGATAGCAGTAAAGAACATTCTCAAGTACCTGAGGAGGACTAAGGAGATGTTCTTGGTGTATGGCGGAAAAGACCTCCAGATCGAGGCCTTTGCTGACTCCAGCTTCCAGAGTGACAAGGATGATTCCAAGTCCATGTCGGGTTTTGTCTTTACCCTCAATGGAGGGGCGGTGTGTTGGAAGAGTTCCAAACAGGAAACCGTTGCAGACTCGACTATGGAAGCGGAATACATCGCTGCATCTGATGCCGCAAAAGAAGCTGTCTGGATAAGGAAGTTCTTGAAAGAACTTCAGGTGGTTCCGTCCATTGTTGACCCAATACCTCTGTATTGCGACAACAACGGGGCTATAGCTTTAGCGAAGGAACCCAGGTCCCATCAGAGATCCAGGCACATCTTGAGGCGGTATCACCTAATCAGGGAGATCGTGGATCGCAAGGAGATCGAGGTTCGGAGGGTTGCTTCAGAAGAAAACACTGCAGATCCATTCACCAAGGCCCTACCCCAGACTCAGTTCGAGCGGCTGATCGAGATGATAGGTCTTCGATACGCCAGTACATGGCCTTAGTGCAAGTGGGAGATTGTTAGTGTATATGCCCTAGAGGCCATTACTGTATCATACTAGTTTGTATATTACTTAATGGAAGCTTGGGATATTCACCTTGTATAAACAATCTTGCTCAATATAGTAGTATGCTACTTAGTTTGTTTCTACTTCAATGTGTACATGTGTTTATTTTGCGATATCACCTATACGCATTAGTAGAGCCCTTAGGATCTTTGCTTGATTACCAGCGTTGTGATGGCAGTCACACTAGTGGGGGCTGGGTAATCTATAAGCACATCCTTATACAGGTCCCTAGTCGCAGGACTATCGAGACAGGGCATCGATACTCCGGAGTAGACTAGCGTATGCGCTTCTCATCCCAGTGTGGGAGATGGTCTGTCCCACAGCCATCAGTACGTCATACTGGAGATAGTATACGGGTGCTCTTTAGGTTACGAGTACACTGGACAGGACTCGTCGGGAACTGAGAGGTTGGTATTATACCTATCGTCAGTTATCAGTTCCCAGGTGACATGAGTACAGCTTAGTCCGCTGACTTGACACTGGCACTTCGCCTCGAGTGTGTTCCCACTGCACTTTGATCACTACCCTACCACGACTCAAAGGAGTCGTGCAAACAGGTAGTGGTTGGGTGCAGTCCCGATGCACTTGGAGGCAGTGACGGTTAGAAAGGATTCGTCTCTCCCGGTATTGGGGGTTGACATCGCGCTGTGTCTAGGAGAGCCATTACACAAGTAGTCCCTGGCCAGGGCAAGCGAGATATACTGGTAGGCTTCCAGTGTTATCTCAGGGTGTTTTGGGCTTCACTCCGACACGACTTGTACCGCTATTGGGGGACTGACGTTTTACCGCCCCCTAGGCCCGACATGCGATGTATCAGACGAACAGACCGGACTGTACGGAGAATGTCACAATCAGACTCAGTAGGAGTTCAGATGGGGTTTCACCTCGTCAGCCTTCTTGTCGGCATCTACCTGGGGACCGTTACGCACAGCTAGTGCCGCTTGCGGTCTGTGGTTAAACCCACTGCCAGCGTAGTGTCGAGTCTTTAGAGTCCCACATAGAGGGTATTCGCCTCTGGGCAAAACAGAGTAGAGGTCGCATGGTTTTGCGACAGGGTTCGTTCTCATCCACGCACTTGTGCACGTTTTGGAGTCCGGACGGATTATACTGGCAGGCTCTGGTTTGAGCCAGATACTGGTATATGTTTTGGGGTTGCTTTTATATCTCGGTATTCTTGTTCCTCGGAACGAGAATGCAGGTGTGTATGCATAGTTGCTTGAGGCGGAGGATGAGGTATTTCATTAGGGTTTCGGAACGGGTGCGTTTGCACAGTTGACAGTCGTCATTTTCCAAACCCTAATAGATTTATGAAATATCAATTAATAATAGTAATTAAATGAAATATTGTTATGGTTGATTTTGTTGACTTGTTGACCATGGTTGACTTGTTGACCATGGTTGAATGTTGACCACCATCATGCTTTGAAAAGATACTCCTTGATTCATGCTTACACTCATTTATTGAAAGTATGATAGTGGTCATTCCAAATTAACCATCAACTATTCTCATTTTCAATTATTATTATTAATTAGATAATTCCTTTTCTTTTAGTTATGGTTGCAAAAGAAAAGAGCTCATTCTATCATAATCATTCTCTCTCCTCACTTCATCTTCTTCTTCCTCAAGCTCAAGGTGATTCCTTCTCATGTGTTGAGAATTCCTCACCTTGAAAAGAAAAGCACCCCTTAGACACTCTCTACTCACTCTAGGATCAAAGGATTAGCAAGCCGGAGATTCTAGTTCTCTCCAAGTTCGAGAAAGAGCCCGAAGGTTGAACCCTCAGGTGGATCCATCTTCGACGGAAGAAGGCGACGAGAAGAGAACCATCAACCTCTACAAGGTTTCAAGAAGAAGGAGTTCAAGTTTAGGTATAACTCTTCATCCGAGTAGCTAACGCTCCTTTGTATGCTTGCTAGTTTAGTTTAGACACGATCCCGACCTTGTTTAGTCCATGTTGCCCCTTGCGATAAAAATTTGTTTTTTATACCGTTTCCGCCTCCCCGTAAGCACCGTGGGTCGCAACGTGGACTTACAAACTCAACACATGAAATAAGTCTAACAACATTCAGTTCGTGCCTCAGTACCAACGGTCCAGCCGTAGAAGGGTCAAGCCAACGCCTCACATGTGGCACGCCGTACTGCCCCAAACCCGAAGGTTCAAAGGGCAGTTCAAGACGATCACATAATCGAGTTAAGGTTTGTTGTCTTCTAGAGGGTCCATCGCGTTACTTGCACTACTTAGAACGTCGTTAAACTACGGAAAAATCCAACAATTGGAAATTTCCCGGCAGGGGAAAAAGTGGGTATTTATATCCGGTCGATCTTTTTAACATATTCTAAAATTTATCCGGAATAACACACTGACAAAATTAGACAATCCGATCGATACACCGAGTTCCCAATACAACCCAGAAAATGCAAATCTGGAAAAAATTATTAAAAATCCCTAGGAAAACCAGCACAGACAACTAAGAATTACTGTGCAAAATTGGATGCACAAAACGACGAAATGGCCGCGGATCCGCCACATGAGCATGCTCATGCCGCGGATCCACGGCACCTTTATAGAATCACACCCTCGAATTTTACAGTAACCCTTATATCTTCCTGCTGATTTTTCTGAATATTTTTAATCTACAAAAAACCACGTTTTTCAAAAATGTCCAGAGAACATTTTTCAAGTCGGGTTTTGGGTCGATCGGACTTCTGATTCCGTCGGGACTTCGCCTAAGGCTCTAGCTAGGCTCTGATACCACTATGAGGTTCCTAGGCACCCTAGTGAGGTCTCACAAGTCATCATCCATGCAAATTTCTAAAAAATACGGTGCCGAGAAACCCTAGAACGGATCGTTAACTAGATAAACTAGGTGATGCAAGCAAGTAAACGAATCTAATGCTAAAGGAAAGGGACTACAACCTTTGTAGATCCGGTCCACCACTTTCTAAGCTCCGCGATGAAGTCCCCTTGGTGTCCAAACTGAATCCCGGACTCTAGCATCGGCTTCATCGGAAAAATGAGAGGAATTGGTCGTCGGCTTCGATGTCGAAGATGATCTACGTCGAAGCTCCACAAGATCAAACTCTCACTTCAACAAGTCATGAAACTTGTGAAGAGAACACCCTATACTAGTTGGCAAGAGGTAGAGGATGAAGAAATAGGAAGTGGGTTCACTTTAGAATTGGATTTCTCACTTGTTTTCTCAAGTTGCCATTGAACGAGAAAGCTTTTCTTTTTTTTTTGTTCTTGAAGAAGAAGAAGAAAGATATGATAGATTGAATAATAAAAATGAATAAGAATTAAATCTTATCATACTTTTAACCTTAGTTAAGTGTAGAGAAAAGACCATGGTTAATGGAATGGTTAGGGTTAAGGATAAGAACAAAAAAGGAGACTAAGTCAAAACTTCATGAATGTTCAACTAGCAAACAAATAATGCCACCATTTCATCATTTATCTTTTCCAAAATAAAAAGATAAATAAAGAAATAGATAAATAAGTAAATGACTAAACAAAACCCTAATCATTAGTTTAAACCATGGTTTGATTCTTTACACTTAACCAAGTAAGCATGTATCATCAAACATGATACAAACATGTGCATAAAAGTATATCACATATACAACTTGCACAATTCAAGTGAGAAAATCCATTTAAAGTGAACCAATACTAGTTAACGCAAAGTAATATATCAAATATATAAATATGCACTAAATCATTAAATCAACACTTGATTTAACGATCCGGTCATATCGGATATAACCGACTAGTATCATATGTATCGGCTTATCGAATCAATCCTTGATTCGATAACTAGGTTATATCGCATATAACCAATCGATACATAGATCGCGAGAATGTAATACGGTATCGCATAATCGAATTATTCTCGGTACCGCACATATCTCATATGCGTTCCTATTTCGTTTCGCTTGAGCCAGGAAACCTCTGTGTAGGACTCTAAAGACTCGTCAATACGCCGGCAGCAGATGATGATCATATCAAGCATCCACAAGCTGCAAGCGGTCTGCTAAACGTAACGGCCACCCGGGTATTGAGCGATCAGAAGATCGACGAGCAAGCCCGCTCACACTCCTGCGAATCCAACCAGTAACACTTAACGTACAGTCCGGTCTGTTCGTCTGATATGTCGCATATCTCGCCTAGAGGTGGTAAACGTCAGACCCCAATAGCTCGATAAGTCATGCCGACGTAGGGTCCATAACTATCGTGAAACTACTGATAACTCTTACCAGTATATCACTGCAACCCTGGCCAGGGATTTCCTTTTATGGCCAGTCGTGCATTGCGCAACATCAACCACCAATACCGGGAGAGACGAATCCCCTCCTATCGCTCATTGCCTCCATGTGAATCGGGACTGTACCCAAAAACCACCTGTTTGCACAACTCAGTAGAGCCGTGGTAGGGTGGAAATCAAAGCACAGTGGGAGACACACAAGACTCTATGACGATCTCGGGTCAACAGACTAAGCTGTACCAGTGTCACCAGAGAACTGCCATCTGACGTGAGGTATAATACCATCTGGGAGTTCTCGGCGAGTCCGTTCAGTGTACCCAGTCTCCACTGAGCACCCGCATACCATCTTCGATGTCAAACACCAATGGATATGGGATCATCCATCGCCCATCGCATGGGTCGAGAAGATATGCGCTAGTCTACTCTGGAATATCGATGCCCCGTCTCGATATTCCCTCGACTAGGAACATTTCAAGGATGTACTCATGGACTACCCAGGCCCCACTAGTATGATCTACATCATAGTCCTGGAAGTCGAGTACACATCCTATGGGCTTTATCAACATGTAATCAGAGAGACAGAAAGTATACATGTTAAGATAAAGTGCAACCAGATAGCGTACTATCATGTCGAGCAAGAAAGTCCTACCTATATATGTCCCAGCATCCACTACAATATACATCCAATGTACAGTAATGGCCTCTAGGGCATACATATAACTAACATCACCGACTCGGATACATATTGTAGACATGTATACCTTATAGTATTTAGCTCATGAGGTACTTTATGCTGCATTCATGTTATTCTCTTTGCGATTCACGTACCTGTGCTAGTACACCTACACCATTATCGATGATGCGTATGTTACACATACACAGATTGCCGGCGCACACACTTCATCATTGATAATTGCTATGTCACCTACACAGTAAAATTGCTACATCATGCTATGATATACTTGCCATGTTCACATTACTATGCTAGGTAGCATGATATACTGACATGTACAACCACATACCATGTTACAGCTATATGTACATCATGCATACATACTGACCTTGAGCCGGTTGGACCTTGACCGATGACTTAGCTTACGAGCTTACGAGCTAAGTGTACCAGCCTCCGTACTGTTCGGTATAAGCGAGATCGGAAGAGACCTTGAGCCGGTTCCTTCCAGGACACTGCTGCGATGAGATTGCACCGAGGATCAGTTGTGTCACGTGTTTTCAGAGGGCCAGAGGCCGATGCCAGTGACGTGCTGCTTTATGAGTGATCATACTAATTGGTCGAGAGTTGACCTGAGGAGTGCGAGAGCCGAATCGTTTCCGTTAAGACACCTGACCGGGCAGATGAGTCGATACCGTGCAATATTGGTAAGCCACAGAGAAATAAGGAACCAGAGATAGAAGACGCCAGACTGTGAGCAGGAGGCAAGCGGATGTTCTTGCTCTGCCAGTTTGGGCGCACCGAATTTTTTCGATATTGTAGGAGGTGTACCTCATTGTCATTTCTTGCGATTTGCGTTTGTGATCCGAGTATCATGCTTATATCGCTTGGATTTGAGTTTTGATGATTGAGTTTCAGCATATGGTTTTCGTGCACCATAGCTGCATATACTAGGTATTTACATTTTTGTGCATAGTTATTGCACTTGATATATTTTATACACCGTGGTGTTGATGTCGATTTTGTGCCTTAGCAGCACATGTTTTTGATTTCCTAGATTTCCTACAGAGGATTTGATATTTCATGCAGTGGATGCACAAGATTTGATATTTCGTGCAGTGGATGCACAGGATTTGATATTTCGTGCACTAGATGCTTTTTACAAACCCGGCACGCTTGGGTTGGATTTTTGCGTATATTAGGCGCTTGGTATTAGATTCTATGCGTATCGGATGCACTTGAGTGAGCTTTTACTCGTGCATGTTAGATGCCCTTGATTTAGATTTTTATCCGTGCATATTGGATGCGATTTTATTCATGCATGTAGGATGCACTTGATTCGATTTCGTTCGTGCATGACGGATGCTCTTGATTTGGACTTTCGCGCACGTTAGGCGCGCGATATGATTTTTGTGCACACCTGATGCACCCGAGTGGGGTTTTCGTTCATGCATGTTAGTTGCACTGAATTGAGATTTTCATGCACTATAGATGCACTAGTTGTTGTTGTCGTGCATGCCAGTTGAATTGGACAGATGTTTTCATGCACACCCATTGCACTTAGTCTTACTTTTGTGCATATTGTGGCACCTGTATATGGATTTGATTTTCGTGTGCACCGGACGCACCTGATTATTGGACACGCCTTTTGAGGCTGATTTTTCTCTTGAGCCCTTTGTTTTCATGATGGGCACTATATTATATAGTAGCCGAACAGGACTGATCGGAGGACATTGCCTGAGTATTTTTGCATGCATAAAAGTTTATCAAGAGGTTTTCAAAAGGGAGCCATAGTCTCGCTATTTCTTACGTGTCCACGAGCGACACGAACGTTTACAAAGGAAAACCTTTTGGGATATTTAAAAAGGGCGGAATGTATATTTTGAGCAAAACATATACGAAAGTATATTATTACTTTACAAATTAGCATCCGTCATTTCTGCCGTGAGTTACACATCACACGGTGATTCAGAAAAAGATTTTGCTTATGTTTATTTCATTTTTTGGAGATTTTCAAAAAGGGATGTGTGCTATATACATATTATAGCATTTGCTTAGTTTATATTGGGTTTCAGTAGTGGATTTCAAGATCTGTATATCCATTGTAACTCCGATGATATGAGTGCATGTCTGATGATTTGCGTGACGCTTGACGGAGTTCGGTTTTGAGTTTCATGCACGGCTTCAGGCGCATGCGACGCGCTATGTTATTTCTGTTGCTTCCGTGATTTCGGAGCCTTGTTGATTGGGTTGGATTTTAAAATGTTTTAGTATTGGGGGTTTAAATTTAAATTCGGGGACCGAATTTCTTTAAGGGTGGAAGATTGTAACGTTTTGGAAATCGTTATGAGAATTTTCCATTTTTAGGGTAAAATAGTCAGTGTTTTCCGTAAAAACCCGGAGTGCGATCAAATTTCAGTATAGTCTTAACAGCACCTAGTTTAGCTAGAATATTGCTAGTTTGCGGGATTTTGTGGTCGCTTGGAAATTTTGGTTCACATTGATATTTTTTCCAAATTAAAATATTATTTTAAGTTGTTATTTATGCACTTAATTAGTGGTAATTACAATTTTGGTTTGGGTTAATTACTTTTAAAGTGAATCTATGCTAATCTAATCACTAGATTAAGCTTAATCCATCCATACAAAAATATCTAGATATTTGTGATTAAAAGGTAAATTTTTTAAAGAAAAGAAATGAGGAGGCTTGAGATATTATTGCATTTATTAGAATTTATTGATGTTTTTAGCTAGATTTTTCCACACATTACACAAAACCCCCTCACCTTTTTCCATGGCCGAGCCTCCCATTGTGCTGCCCACTTCTTTTCTTTGCTCATTTTCTTCATCTGCAATCTCAAAAAATCCTTCACAAATCCTTAAATAAATCCATAAACTCATAAACAAATCATTATCCATTATTCCTTAAGCCTATACAAGCTTAGATCTTCATGAAAGTGATCATTTTGGATGCTAAAATTTGGAGTTTGTTGCTAAATTGAGATCTAGTGGAGGTATAAATTCTAACCCTAATCTTTAAGTTGTTGTTTAAATCTTTAAAACTAGCTATTTAAGTGTTTAATATAGCTTTAATTACATGTTTTGAATTTTCGTGAAAAGGTTATGAAAATCAAGTTAGGGTTTTGATTTGTGAAAGTGTTTAATTAAGATGTGTAGACTTGGAAAACTTAATTAATTTGTGAGAATGATATTTGTTAAATTCATAATTTGTCCAATTGAGTTTATTAGAAAACTAAGTTTTTCTAAATCCTATTTGGGTGAGATTAAAATTGTAGTAAAGTTTTTGGTGACTTAGTTATGCTACTTTGCGATGATTATGATCGCTAGAATTTGTGTAAAGTTTTAGACTTGAGTTAAAATGATATAAACTGTTTACTAGTTTTTCGGTAAAATTAGACGTGGGTTTTAATGGATGTGGAGATGACATAAATATTATTTTCCACGATAATTATTGTGTTGTGAATGAGTATTGGTACGATTGGGTTTTTAGCATGGCAATTTTTAAGTATAGAGACCCTAATTATGGTTTTGGCTATGTTTTCGGGTATTTGGATTTCTTGGTTCTACGACTGGATATTGTATTTGGTTGTTGGACGTTTGTATATCAATGACGAGGGTTGTTTGGTTGTTATACTTGCGTAGGCTATATGTTTTAACCTATGAGCACACCGCGTGCCGTATTTGGATTTCGGAATTTGATGTTAATAGCTTTACGATTTCATATTGATTGTGGGTACCATCGTGTGGTTTTCGAGACGACTAAGCATATCGACTACGGCTAAGCGAGGAGTTTAGCATGTGAGTAGATTTATATCTACGGGGGAAGTCGGGTGGATGGCGTATAGCACCCCTGAAAACAATGATATGGAATATCGTTTGATTATTTTATCCTGATAAATTATATGCGACGGATATGATTGTAGGATTTACAAACGATAATATGATAGAAGTTGATGCTAATGAACATATTGACATATGAGAATATGAAATGATAAGTGAATCATGATGGGTACGAATTGAAAGAGAACAAGTATGCCGTTTATATAATGTGATGCGAGATATTAATGGGATGAACAAGTATACTATGTGATATGATGACATAGTGTGATATGTCATTTTATGGATTCGAGTCGATATGAGATTGTTGATACCTTTGTCGGTCCCCTGATACGAGATGGACATGGATGTGACCTGAGTGATAGGTATATTTATGGATAATGTTTTGCATATTGAGTGATATGCCGTACGAGACTTAAATTCGTACCCCGATGTTGTATAGGTTGATAGAATCCATATTTGTTTAATGCTGCCGTACAGTAGATTTCCGTACGTGATGAGTTTTACCTGTTGATTTATCCATACCCTTGTTTAGAGGATGTCGTACGATGGATTGTACCGTACGTGATGTTGTGAGGCTGGATGCCGATTGCTAAATTCACTGACCCAGATACATATTGTAGACACGTATACCTTATAATATTTAGTTCACGAGGTACTTTATGCTGCATTAATGTTATTCTCATTACGATTCATATACCTGAGCTAGTACACCTACACCATTATCGATGATGCGTATGTTACACTTACATAGATTGCCGTCTTACACACTTCATCATCGATAATTGCTATGTCACTTACACAGTAAAATTGCTACATCATGCTATGATATACTTTCCATGTTCACATTACTATGCTAGGTTGCATGATATACTGATATGTACACCCACATACCTTGTTACATCTACATGTACATCATGCATGCATACTAACATATACACTCACATATCTTACTGTAGCTGCATATACCCCTAAGAGGTATTGTATTGACATGTGATTTGGAGACGTTGATTTTTATGCTATTGCGCTTATGAAATGCATCATACATACTTGCTTACGTGTTGATACTTATATCTTGCTACAGTTACATGTACACCTCATATAATGCAGCACTTGATTTCGGAGGATTTGTTAGTTATGTATATGCCCTAGAGGCCATTGTTGTACATATGATGTATATTATAATGGATGCTTGGATATATATAGAGATGACTTTCTTGCTCGACATGATAGTATGCTATTTGGTTTCACTTTATCTTAACATGTTGACTTATATTTGTTTACTGTCTTACTCTCACATGTTGATAAAACCCTTAGGATATGTACTCGACTACTGGGACTATGATGAGATCATACTAGTGGGGCCACGGTAGTCAATGAGTATATCCTATAACTATTCCTAGTCGAGGGTGTGTCGAGACAGGGCATCGATACACCAGAGTAGACTAGCGTATACGCATCTTGACCCATATGATGGGCGATGGATGATCCCATATCCATCGGAGTTTTGACATCAAGGATGGTGTACGGGTGCTCAGTGGAGACTGGGTACATTGAAAGGACTCGTCGAGAACTCCCATATGGTGATATACCACACGTCAGATGGCAGTTCTCCGATGACACTGGTACAGGGTAGTCTGTAGACACGAGATCGTCATAGAGTCTTGTGTGATTCCCACTGTGCTTTGATTTCCACCTTACCACGTCCAAGAGGGCATGCAAAACGGTGGCTTTTGGGTGCAGTCCCGAATCACATGGAGGCAATGTGCGATAAGAGGGGATTCGTCTCTCCCGGTATAGGGAGTTGATGTTGTGCTGTGTTCGATTGGCTATAACCGGAAGTCCCTGGCCAGGGCTGATATAGAGATTTGCTGGTAAGTGTTACCAGTAGTTTCTCGACCCGTTATGAGCCTCACATCGACACGACTTATCGGTTACTAGGGTCTGACGTATACCACCCCGAGACTTGATATGCAACATATCAGATGAAGAGACCGGACAGTACGAGAGTGTTACTGTTTGGATTCACAGGAGAATGTACAGGATTGTTTGTTGATCTTCTGATCGCTCAATACCTGGGTGGCTGTTACGTTTAGCTGACCGCTTGCAGCTTGTGGGTGTTTGATATGATCATCACCTGCTACCAGCGTATTGACGATTCTTTAGAGTCCTACACAGAGGTTTCTTTACTCAGGCAAAACGGAGTAGGGGCACATATGTGATATGTGCACGACCGAGGATAATGCGATATGAGATACCGTATTATATTCTCATGATATTTAGATATGAGCCGGGTCATCGAATCGAGTGTTGATTCGATGAATCGGTACACGATATATTAGTCGGTTATATTCGATATAGCCGGATTGTCGGATCAAGTGTTGATTCGATAATTTAATGTATAATAATATATATGATATATTGCATTACATTATCTAATATTGGCTCTCTTTATTGATTCATTTTCTCACCGGATAATACATTGATATATATGCGATATATGTTAATCGTATTATTTTCTTTTGTTACAAATATAGAATATATATGTGATATATATTATTGTAACATGATATGATTACTAATGCAACATGTTTAGTGGAGATTAAACAAGCTTAGGGTTTGAATTGGGTTAGTTCTTTCATGAACCTTCTAGAAGGTTTTCTTTTGTCATGAGCTAAGATATTATGGTTGATATTTTCTAGTGACTCATTCTTAACCCAACCCAAACCCTTAGCCTTAGTTAAATCTCTACATAAGATAGCCTTGTCATAGTTGACCATGGTTACATTATTAATCATATATCATTTCATTATTCATCACAAAAAGATTTATCCATTATTTCTTCTTCTTCATCAACCTTGAGTTTTGAGAAAGCTTTCTAGGTTTTCATTTTGTCATGATTAAGAGTGAGAATTTGATAAGAAAAGAGAGAACAAATACTACTCTTTCATCCTCATCTAATCTAGCCAATTAGATTAGGGTGTTCACCTCATTAGAGAGAGTGAGCTTGAGTTCTAGAAATTTCGAGGTAGATCATCGGAGAAAAGGAAGACTACAAGCTAGCATGGATCGTTCGAGTTGTGGAGCCTTTGTTGAGTCCGGGAGATCGTGGATCGCAGCGAAGGGACTTCTACTAAGAGCTTATGAAGCGAAGGAGCGGACTACAAAGGTTGTAATCCCTCACTCTTAGTTGTAAAGATATTTACTTGCATGTTAAACCCTAATTATCTGGCAAAGATCCCGGCTTCGGGTTGTTCGGCACATCTAAATTTTTATTTGGGTATGGTTGATGCCTTATTAACCCTTGTAAGAGTGCGTAGGAACGCTACAGTGGTATCAGAGCCTAGCTAGAGCATTAGGCGACGTGTCTACGAAGTTAAAACTCCGATCGAACCCCGAAACACCGATTTTGACCCCCTCTCTGGACAATTTATAAAAATGTGATTTTTTCTTTATTAAAAATACTCAAATAATTCAGCTGGGAATTATAAGTATTACTGTGGAAAACGATCAGGTAATTCTTACGGACCGCCATGGAACCGCTGCAATACCATGCTTGCGCCGCGGATCCGCGACCGTACAGTCGAATTGTGCTTTGGTTTTGGCACAGTAATATCCGTAGCTGTTAGTGCATATTTCTGGGTATTTTTAATCTGACTCATGTGTTGAGTGTTCTTGGGATTATTTTGAATTCATTGATTCGATCGGAAAATTTAATTTCGTTCTTTTTCCGGATAATTTAGAAACTATTAAAATGTTCGAACGGATATCATTAACTCATTTTTTCCCGGCACGAAAAACTTTCAAGTGTTGAATTTTTCTTGGGTTTAAATCTTTCGGAAAAACGTGCAAGTAACGCGGTGTTCCCTCTAGAAGAACACAAACCTTAACTCGATTATGTGGCCGTCTGAACCGCCTCTAAACCTTAAGGTTTGGGGCAGTACGGTGTGCCACATGTGAGGCGTTGGCTTAACCCTTCTACGCCTGGACCATTGGTACTGTGACATATTCTGGGATTATTTTGAACTCCGCTCAAGTGTTGAGCTATTTAGGAAATCTTGGGTATTTGATTATCCGATCGAAAAGTTTAATATAGTCAATTAATCTGGAATGTTATACAATATGTGGAATTCATATAGTTAGGCATGAAATGCGAAGTATGTGATATTTCGGATTTATGATGTCTAAAGTGATTGTGGATTCCAAATGTTGTAGTTTTACAATTTCTTTTCTGTGACCGTAAGTGTAGTATGTAGTTGTATTGCCGGTTTTCGTTGCAATACATCAACGACGATCGGTGTATGCATACTTACTTACGTTGATGATATGAGATATTATGTGTTGCTGTGATATGTTATATTGGATCATCGTGTTCTGAATAGCCGGGGGTTTTATGTGAGATGAGGGTTTTTACTTTCATTCATGTAAAATTCATTTGTATGTAATATTCTTTTATTGGGGCACTTCCGGGATAAGGTTGATGTCACCAGTGCATATTATTGACTGAAGCCGCTTATTATACTGAGCAAGGGAACGTTGGTCCTGTTCTTTCTTATAAGAGCTATAAGACTGAACATGAAACATGAGAATATCTGGTTTCTCATACCGTCCAAACAAAGAACATGCATGCTGATGCATCTTCTTCGGGTGTGTTAGTTATTGAGAACTGTTTCTCAGTTCACCCTACGTCCTGAGTATTAGATGTAGGGTTCCTAGGCACTCTAATGAGGTCTCACAAGGCATCAACCATGCCAACTTAACAATTTACATGTGCCGAGAAACCCTAATACGGATCGTTAACTAGAATTTTAGGCGAAAAAGGAAACTAGTTAACAACTTAAATAAGTGAACGGAAATACAACCTTTGTAGATCCGGTCCTCCACCTCCATAGCTCCGTGATGAAGTCCCCTCACTGTACAAATCGAATCCCGGGCTCTAGCGTCGGCTTCATCGGAGAAATGGACGGGCTTGGTCGTCGGCTTCGATGCCGAAGATGATCTACGTTGAGGCATCACTAGATCAAGCTCCCACTTCACCAAGTCATGAAACTTGTGAAGAAAACACCCTATACTACTTGGCAACAGGTAGAGGATGAAGAAATAGGAAGTGGGTTCACTTTAGAATTGGATTTCTCACTCTTTTCATCAAGTCACCATTGATGAAGCAAGGTTTTCTTCAAATGAAGAAGAAGAAGAAGAAGATGAATATTATGATAAGTTATTTTTTAAAATAGAAAAGAAAAGCAATACTTATCATAATACAACCATGGTTAGGTGTAGAGAATTAACTAGGATTAGTGAATGGTTGGGTTAAGACATGAAGACAAAATGGTCACTTTAGTCAAACCTTCATGAAGCTTCAACAAGCTTCATCTTTTAAAGCAACCATTTTCTCTTTTTCTTTTGTCAAAACAAAATAAATAAATGCATAAATAAATCAAATGAAACCCTAACCATTAACTAACCATGATTTAATCACACACTTAACCAAGTTAACATGTATCATCAAACATGATACAATCAAGTGCACAAAAGTATATTACATATACAACTTGTGCAATGCAAGTGAGAAAATCCATTTAAAGTGAACCAATACTAGTTAATGCAAAGTAATATATCAAATATATAATTATACATTAAATCATTAAATCAACACTTGATTTAACGATCCAGTCATATCGCATATAACCGACTAGTATCCTATGTATCGGCTTACCGAATCAACCCTTGGTTCGATAACTAGGTTATATCGCATACAACCTTTCGATACATTCATCACGAGAATGGAATACGGTATCACAATCACGCATTATTCTCGGTCCCGCACATATCTCATATGCGCTCCTATTTCGTTTCGCTTGAGCCAGGAAACCTCTGTGTAGGACTCTAAAGACTCGTCAATACGCCGGCAGCGGATGATGATCATATCAAACACCCACAAGCCGCAAGCGGTCTGCTAAACGTAATGGCCACCCGGGTATTGAGCGATCAGAAGATCGACGAGCAAGCCCGCTCACACTCCTATTAATCCAACCAGTAACACTTACCGTACAGTCCGGTCTCGTCGTCTGATATGTCGCATATCTCGCCTAGGGGTGGTAAACGTCAGACCCCAATAGCTCGATAAGTCGTGTCGATATGAGGTCTATAACAGTTCGAGAAACTACAGGTAACACTTACCAGTAAATCTCAGCAACCCTGGCCAGGGATTTCCGGTTATAGCCAATCGAACACAGCGCAACATCAACTCCCTATACCGGGAGAGACGAATCCCCTCCTATCGCTCATTGCCTCCATGTGATTCGGGACTGTACCCAAAAGCCACCGTTTTGCACGCCCTCTTGGACGTGGTAAGGTGGAAATCAAAGCACAGTGGGAATCACACAAGACTTATGACGATCTCGGGTCTACAGACTAACCTGTACCAGTGTCACCAGAGAACTGCCATCTGACGTAAGGTATAATACCATCTGGGAGTTCTCGGCGAGTCCGTCCAGTGTACCCAGTCTACACTGAGCACCCGTATATCATATCTGATGTCAAACACCAATGGATATGGGATCATCCATCGCCTATCTGTATGGGTCGAGAAGGTGTACGCTAGTCTACACTGGTATATCGATGCCCTGTCTCGATACACCCACGACTAGGGACCTTGAAGGATGTACTTATGGACTACCATGTCCCCACTAGTATGATCTGCATCATAGTCCAGGTAGTCAAGTACACATCCTAAGGGCTTTACCAACATGTAACAGAGAGACAATCAGTGTACACATTAAGGTAAAGAGTAACCAGATAGCATACTATCATGTCGAGCGAGAAAGTCCTCCCTATATATGTCCAAGCATCCATTATAATATACATCCTATGTATAGTAATGGCCTCTAAGGCATACATATAACTAACAATCTCCCACTTGCACTAGGGCCATCTGTAGCAGTGGTTGTAGTATCTCATACTCAACCATCCCTTAAAAGTCTCTCTCTGGGAATAGGCCTTCGTGAGTGGATCCGCCGTGTTATCCTCTGAGTCTGCTCTCCTAACCTTGATCACCCTGGAGATCAACCATCTCCATGATCAGGTGATACTGCCTTAGAATATGTCTGGATCACTGTTGGGACCAGCGTTCCTTGGCATAAGCCACAACTCCATTGTCACACAATGGGAGGAACAAAGTTCATCTCATGAACCAATATACACCCAGACTGCCTCTTTGGTAGCATCTTAAGTAGCGATGTATCCAGCCTTAATCGTCTAGTATGCTACGGTATCTAGCTTGGAACTCTTCCAACATACCGTCCCTTTACTGAGGGTAAAGACAATGCCTGCGACTGACATTCAGTCGTCATTATCACCCTGAAACCCTTCCAGTGATTCTCCCCAGGATCGATTGATACCATCTTACTACAACTAGTGAGAATCCTAACATCCATTTAGATCTATCTCATAGATCCAAAACCCAGGATTTAGGAGGTATAACTTTGATCCTATATGGAGAATTATTGTGATAAGCGGAGATTGACAGAGCGTAGCATAGGAAACTCCTTCCCTATCAAGAGCATGTCATCCACGTACTCTACGAGGATCGTCACTATACTCCCTACTACCTTTATTGTTTATACAAGGTTCATCTACCATTTTGATGATATCAAACTCTTTGACTAACACATCAAAACAGATGTTCCAACTCCGCGATGTCTGCTTTATCCTATAAAGCATCTTGTACACGTTTCCGCTGCTCCCACTGTCTACGAAGCCCTCTGGTTGTGTACTTATAGACGCCCTCTTCTAAACATCATTTAGAAAAGCTGTCATGACACCCAACCACCAGATATCGTAGTCATGGTATGTAGCCGTGGCAAGTAGGATCTGGATGGACTTAAGCATAGATCCTTAGAAAAGGTCTCATCATGATCCATATCTGGTCAATGATTCAAACCTTTAACAAGTCTAGCTTTGAAAGTCTCAAATTTTCCATCTACACCAAGTAATCTTCTCAAGATTTACTTGCTCCTGATGGGGATTTAACCCTTCAGATAAAGCAACCAAAGTCCATACTTTGTTGGTGTATAAGGATTCCATCTCAGATCACTAAGCATCCAGCCATTCTTACAGAGTCCCACTCCTGATGGCCAGCTCGAAACTAGTTGGGTCACCATCTCATGATGCAATCCTCGCTCCTACTGTCATCGAGATACCGAAGTATCTCTCAGGTGGGTGAGGAACCCTACTAGATCGGCGGAGAGGCTGAGATTCGTTGGTTACTATTGAATCCTTCGGTTCTTCCAAATCATTTGCTGTAGTTTGTATAGCTGAAACACTTCCAGTTCTACATAACTTACCTTGCCTCGAGCTTGTCCGGATTTTGCTTTTAGACATAGGCCGGACAATCCCAAATCTTAACTAGCTTAAGACATGGGCTCTTCCCTTTCCATATCACATATGAAATGGTAGGCAACTGATTTGATTGGAACCCTATTCAATAGGTATGCAGCTTCTCAAGTGCATAACTCCCAAAAAGGAAATAGGTAACTCAGTAGTACTCATCATAGAGCACACCTTATCATATAGGGTGTGATTGCTCCGCCCCGATATACCATCGTGCTATGGTGTATACGGAGGAGTAATGCTGAGAGAGAATCTCATTCTCCTTTAGAAAAGTCCAAGATTTCCGTGCTCAAGTATTCTCCTCCTCGATCTCATCAAAGGACATAATACTTATACCCGTGTTTTGGTTTTCTACTTCTAAATCATATTTTGTGAATATCTCAAAAGATTCGGACTTGTGTTTCAACAGGAACATATGTCTGAATCTTGAGAGATTATCAGAGAATATAACGAAGTACAAAGAACCAGTCCTGGCATATGTAGACAGGGGACCTTACATACATCAACATGTATCATCCCAAGAGTTTTCTAACTCTTTCTCTGTTTCCAGAAAACAGAGCTATGGTCATCGTATCTTTGTGACATGACTGGCAAGTTTCATAAGATGTAAATTCAAACTGATTTAAATATGCATCTATTATGTAACTTCAGCTAGTCAGGTCGCATTGATATGACCTAGTCTACAGTACCTCAAGAAAAATACGTTCATTTATGAACTCATCCTCTTGTGTGTGTTCTGTATACTAAGAACTGTAGTTTGATTTAGAACATTAATGCTTTTAGATAACGTGCCTGAACCGATCAACTTTTGATATAGGAAATGTTCAAAACATTATCCAACAATACAAAATTTTATCGTTTCTTTACTAATAAAGAGACAAATATGATTTTGCATAACAGGTTCGGTATCTAATAATATTCGTTCAGAATCAATATATTGGTAATACAGGGTGACAGTGACCAACAGACTTGGCTGCAACACTTGCCCCATTTTCTGTCTCATGAAACTTATCACCCGTTCTCAGTTCTCTACCTATCTGTAGCCCTATGTAACAGATTACATATCTGGGATCCTGATCCGGTATCATATACCCAGGACGTAAAGGACACTGAGAAACAGTTCTTTATTATGAACACACCCGAAGGAGATGCATCATATGCACTTTCTTCGTTTGGGCGGCACGGGAAATCTGGTATTCCCCAATTTCCTGCTCTGTCTTATAACAATTATAAGTTGGAGCGGGACCAACGTTACCCAGCTCAGTATAACAAGCGGGTTCGGTCAAATATCCGTATTATTATCTTGATTAAGGCGTGATATGGTCGCTACCTAGAGAGAGAGAGAAGAAAACACTCAGCGTGCGCTCTTGCAAGAATAGATTGGTTATTATTTTATCTAATCAGGATGGCTCCCACTGTTTTTATCAAATCTTCCTTCAAACCCTAAAAGGAAAGACTAACCGGGATTAATTACACACTACAAGTTCGCCAATCTTTCAGCCAGGCCAGTGTCGGTACTTTGAGGGAGGCCCCCCGAGCTTTCGCACGAACCTAATTACAGTAAACCTCGTTTTCCCAGAGGCGTAACCCCGTTAACACCTACTTGATCGGCTAATTGTAATGTGTAAAACTCTCCCAGGAGTAACAATTACTCGTAGCGGGTATCGGGATCCAACTATCTCATAGAAGGTATGCAATCTCATTGCAAATTTCAACACTTGAAATTCCCGATAATTTTGCCCCTAGCGTCCTATGACCTTGACGCAGGCCAACAAATCATAGTGCGCTAGTCAAGTTCAACCCGTCATTTCCTGATTGAATTAAACCCACCCGTACGACCCTTGACGCAGGCCAACAAAGTCGCACGACTACCCTAATCCAATCTGCATCATATGCATAAGCAGATAAATACTAGTTAGCTACCGCACACTACGCCTTGACGCAGGCCAACAAACGTAGCACGAATACTAACTACCACTTATCTGAAATGACGGAGGGCTACGACAGGTTTTTCTGAAAACCTATTGCGTAATGAACTTGATATCGTTGTAGAATCAAATGATTTTAAAAATGGAATGTTTTTGAGGCTTTTCTAGTTTTTCTAAAGGAGTCACTCCCGGTGAAGGGATCGTCGGTCCTTTCCTCGTCGAATGAGGTGCGGGATATATCATATATATCACTGTGCAAAGCAAAAACTCTTAAAAGCAATCAAAAGACAAACCGAGTGTGTAGCATCTGCCAGTTATTGCTAAAGGAGTCACTCCCGGTGAAGGGATCTCGGTCCTTTCCTTATCGAATAAGGTGCAGGATATGTCATATATACCGCTGTGCAAAGCAAGAACTGTAGCTACCTGTTTTATTTTGAAATTCAATTCTACAACATCTTTAGGTTTCTTTTACTTTCATTAATCACATTAATGAAGTCCCATCATTTAAGTACCTAAACATCACAGATAAATACGACGTACACTTATGCCATCCGCATTCGCCTCGATGTCCCCTCGTGCACCGTTAGGGTAGGTAACTAACGGCAGAGCAGGACAGGGCTAGCGCGGGTGTAAAACATAAGTAACATCTATATAATATATCATATATACTATATAAAGTATCCATCACAGAACATCATATGATCACATCACAGATATCGCAGCAGAAGAATCATATGAAACATTGGATATACTAGGACGTCCGTGTTTTCAATACGAGCCAGTATAAAACACGAATTCCACGGTCGCGATGAATAGCCAAACCCACACCCCTAGACCCCTACGAGAGCGGCAAGCAACCCTACCAATTCTAGAGTTAGGAGACTCGGACTCGACACCTCGAGTTGGTCTCCCACTGGACTCCAGAACCCGGTTACTTGTGCTCCCCTCCTTGGGTCTATCTTAGTGCGGAAAAGTAAATAATATACAAACGGTGACATCTTCCGCAACCTGGAAGTGCCCCAATAAAAGAATATTACATACAAGTTTTTACATGAATGAAAATGAAAAATACTCATCTCACATAAAAAAACCCTGGCTATTCAAACACGACGATCCAATATAGCATATCCAACAACACATAACATCACATGTCATCAACGTAAGTAAATATACGCATCCCAATTGTCGTTGACATATAGCAACGAAACCGGCGATATCACATATTACACTTACGGTCACAGAAAAGAAAATGTAAAACTACAACAGTTGGAATCCGCAACATCCTCAGACATCGCATGCCTGACTAAATGAATTCCTTAGACATCGCATGCCTAACAATTATAAACCCCGCATTTTATTCTCATCATCGAAAACACTTTTCAATATCAAGTCGGGCAATTCAACAAGATTCCCGACATCCTGATCGAATGCTCGTCGCAAACTTTAGTAGGCGGCCGCACCCCCGACGACGTCGACGAAGTGCACCAAGGCGGAACACCGCTACCGCGAGCACCCGAACGGATGCTTTCGGCGACGGGGTTCTCCTACAGTCACTTGGTCGGGGCTATGGGGTGTAGCTGTCTATTAAGTTTACCCGGCGAGTATCCGCGTACGCTACGTGATTGCAACGGACTTTTGATCACATCAAAATTCCGTAGCAACCGATCAAGTGAGACTAAATTGCTAGATTTATAACATTCATTCAGTTATCTCATAACTACTTGTGAATACCAATTATTGTATCACATTCCGAATAAGATAGAAAATGTTAAACTTTCCGATCGAACAATCGAACACCCAAGTTTTCCCGAAACAGCTCAACTCATGAAATAAGTTCAAAGACATTCACTTCGTGCCTCAGTACCAACGGTCCAGCAGTAGAAGGGTCAAGCCAACGCCTCACATGTGGCACGCCGTACTGCCCCAAACCCGAAGGTTCAAAGGGCAGTTCAAGACGGTCACATAATCGAGTTAAGGTTTGTTGTCTTCTAGAGGGTCCATCGCGTTACTTGCACTACTTAGAACGTCTTTAAACCACGGGAAGATCCAACACTTGGAAATTTCCGACAGGGGAAAAGTTGGGTATTTATATCCGGTCGAACTTTTTAATATATTCAAAAATTATCCGGAAAAGCACACAGACAAAATTAGACAATCCGATCGAAACACCGAGTCCCCAATACAACCAAGAAAATTCAACTCTTGAAAAAATATTAAAAATTCCCAGAAAAATCAGCACTGCAAAGTAAGAATTACTGTGCAAAATTCTTTAAACAAGGAGACATTTCGGCCGCGGAACCGCCGCACAAGCCATGCTTGTGCCGCGGAACCGCGGCGGTTTGATGGATTCAGGCTGTCGAATTTCACAGTAACCCTTACAATCTCCTGCTGAATTCTCTGAATATTTTTAATCCTCAAAAATCCCCGTTTTTGAAAAAAGTACAGAGAGCAATTTTTGGGTTAGGGTTTCGGTTCGATCGGACTTCTAACTCCGTCTACGCATCGCATAAGGCTCTAGCTAGGCTCTGATACCACTGTAGGATTCCTAGGCACTTTAATGAGGTCTCACAAGGCATCAACCATGCCAACTTAACAATTTACATGTGCCGAGAAACCCTAATACGGATCGTTAACTAGAATTTTAGGCGAAAAAGGAAACTAGTTAACAACTTAAATAAGTGAACGGAAATACAACCTTTGTAGATCCGGTCCTCCACCTCCATAGCTCCGTGATGAAGTCCCCTCGCTGTATAAATCGAATCACGGGCTCTAGCGTCGGCTTCATCGGAGAAATGGGCGGGCTTGGTCGTCGGCTTCGATGCCGAAGATGATCTACGTCGAGGCATCACTAGATCAAGCTCCCACTTCACCAAGTCATGAAACTTGTGAAGAAAACACCCTATACTACTTGGCAAGAGGTAGAGGATGAAGAAATAGGAAGTGGGTTCACTTTAGAATTGGATTTCTCACTCTTTTCATCAAGTCACCATTGATGAAGCAAGGTTTTCTTCAAATGAAGAAGAAGAAGAAGAAGATGAATATTATGATAAGTTATTTTTTTAAAATAGAAAAGAAAAGCAATACTTATCATAATACAACCATGGTTAGGTGTAGAGAATTAACTAGGATTAGTGAATGGTTGGGTTAAGACATGAAGACAAAATGGTCACTTTAGTCAAACCTTCATGAAGCTTCAACAAGCTTCATCTTTTAAAGAAACCATTTTCTCTTTTTCTTTTGTCAAAAAAAAATAAATAAATGCATAAATAAATCAAATGAAACCCTAACCATTAACTAACCATGATTTAATCACACACTTAACCAAGTTAACATGTATCATCAAACATGATACAATCAAGTGCACAAAAGTATATCACATATACAACTTGTGCAATGCAAGTGAGAAAATCCATTTAAAGTGAACCAATACTAGTTAATGCAAAGTAATATATCAAATATATAATTATACATTAAATCATTAAATCAACACTTGATTTAACGATCCGGTCAAATCGCATATAACCGACTAGTATCCTATGTATCGGCTTACCGAATCAACCCTTGATTCGATAACTAGGTTATATCGCATACAACCTTTCGATACATTCATCGCGAGAATGGAATACGGTATCACATACATGCATTATTCTCGGTCCCGCACATATCTCATATGCGCTCCTATTTCGTTTCGCTTGAGCCAGGAAACCTCTGTGTAGGATTCTGAAGACTCGTCAATACGCCGGCAGCGGATGATGATCATATCAAACACCCACAAGCCGCAAGCGGTCTGCTAAACGTAACGGTCTCCCGGGTATTGAGCGATCAGAAGATCGACGAGCAAGCCCGCTCACACTCCTATGAATCCAACCAGTAACACTTACCGTACAGTCCGGTCTCGTCGTCTGATATGTCGCATATCTCGCCTAGGGGTGGTAAACGTCAGACCCCAATAGCTCGATAAGTCGTGTCGATATGAGGTCTATAACAGTTCGAGAAACTACAGGTAACACTTACCAGTAAATCTCAGCAACCCTGGCCAGGGATTTCCGGTTATAGCCAATCGAACACAGCGCAACATCAACTCCCTATACCGGGAGAGACGAATCCCCTCCTATCGCTCATTGCCTCCATATGATTCGGGACTGTACCCAAAAGCCACCGTTTTTCATGCCCTCTTAGACGTGGTAAGGTGGAAATCAAAGCACAGTGGGAATCACACAAGACTCTATGACGATCTCGGGTCTACAGACTAACCTGTACCAGTGTCACCAGAGAACTGCCATCTGACGTAAGGTATAATACCATCTGGGAGTTCTCGGCGAGTCCGTCCAGTGTACCCAGTCTACACTGAGCACCCGTATATCATCTCTGATGTCAAACACCAATGGATATGGGATCATCCATCGCCCATCTGTATGGGTCGAGAAGGTATACGCTAGTCTACACTGGTATATCGATGCCCTGTCTCGATACACCCACGACTAGGGACCTTGAAGGATGTACTTATGGACTACCATGTCCCCACTAGTATGATCTGCATCATAGTCCAGGTAGTCAAGTACACATCCTAAGGGCTTTACCAACATGTAACAGAGAGACAATCAGTGTACACGTTAAGGTAAAGAGTAACCAGATAGCATACTATCATGTCGAGCGAGAAAGTCCTCCCTATATATGTCCAAGCATCCACTACAATATACATCCTATGTATAGTAATGGCCTCTAGGGCATACATATAACTAACATTAGATACCGGATCGGGATCCTACATATGTAAATTGTTACGTGGGCTACGTAAAGGTAGAGAACTGGGAAATGGTGATCATTCCGTTCAAGTAGGGAATGGTGAAAGTATTGCAGCCAAAGCAGTTGGCAAATATCACCTTGTATTACCAAGTAGTAATACATTGATTCTGAACGAGTGCTATTATATACCGAACATGATGTGCAACATTATATCTGTTTCTTTATTAACTAAAGAAGGGTATAATTTTGTAATACAGGATAATGTTATGAATATCTTCCTAAATCCAAAGTTGATTGGATCAGGCTCGTTACATAATGGCATATTCATTCTCAATCAAAATACAGTCCTTAATATACAAAACACACACAAGTGGAAAAGTTCAGAAATGAACGAATCCTTTTTATGGCATTGTAGACTTGGTCATATCAATGCGACACGGCTGGCTAAGTTACATAAGGATGGATATTTGAATCGATTCGAATTATCATCTTATGATACTTGCCATTCATGTCTCAAAGGAAAAATGACCAAAACTCCGTTTAGTGGACACGGAGAAAGAATTACGGAACTCTCAGGACTGGTACATAGTGATGTATGCGGTCCTATGTCTACACATGCCAGGAACAGTTCTTCCTACTTTATTACATTCACTGACGATCTCTCTAGATACGGACATGTGTTCCTGATGAAACACAAGTCTGAAGCTTTTGAGAAATTCAGAGAATATAAGAACGAAGTAGAGAACCAAACGGGCAAAACTATTAAGATCCTTCAATCTGATCGAGGAAGAGAATACTTGAGCAATGAGTTCCTGTACTGTCTAAAAGAGAATGGGATTCTCTCTCAGCTTACTCCTCCTTATACACCACAGCACAACGGTGTATCGGAGCGGAGGAATCGCACCCTATTAGATATGGTACGCTCTATGATGAGCAATGCTGAGTTACCTATTTCCTACTGGGGATATGTGCTTGAGACAGTGGCATACCTACTGAATAAAGTTCCTACGAAATCTGTGCCAACCACTCCATATGAGATATGGGAAAGGAAGAGACCATATCTTAATTTTGTTAAGATATGGGGTTGCCAGGCCAATGTCAAAAGACAAAAACCGGACAAACTCGAGGGAATATCTGTTTTGTGTAAGTTTGTTGGATATCCCAAGCATTCGCGAGAGTATATCTTCTACCATAGTGAGGAACAAAGGGTGTTTGTCGCTCAACACGCCACCTTTTTAGAAAAGGAATTTCTTACAAAAGAGATTAGTGGCTCTGAGGTAGAACTGAAAGAAGTTCCAGCAGGATAAACTACAACAGAAGATTTAATGGAACCAGAGGATTCGGTAGTTCCCGAAGAACCCCAGCCTCTCCGCCGATCTAGTAGGGTTTCTCATCCACCTGAGAGATACTACGGTTTTCTCATTGATGGTGGGATGCATCATGGAAGATGATGACCCGACTAGTTTCGAGTAGGCCATCACGAGTGGTGACTCTGTGAAATGGCTGGATGCAATGCGATCTGAGATGGAATCCATGTACACCAACAAAGTATGGACTTTGGAAGTTGCTCCTGAAGGGGTAAAACCAATTGGGAGTAAGTGGATCATTAAAAAGAAAATTGGTGTAGATGGAAAAGTTGAGCTTTCAAAGCTAGACTTGTTGCAAAGGGTTTTCATCAACGACCAGGTGTGGATTATGACGAAACCTTTTCTCCAGTGGCTATGCTTAAGTCCATCCGGATCTTACTTGCCATTGTTGCATACCATGACTATGAAATCTGGCAAATGGATGTTAAGACCGCCTTTCTAAACGGAGATTTAGAAGAGGGCGTGTACATGACTCAGCCAGAGGGCTTCGTAGATAGTGGGAGGAGCGAAAAGGTGTGCAAACTGCTTAAATCCATTTATGGGTTAAAGCAAGCATCGCGGAGTTGGAACATCTGCTTTGATGTTGTAGTCAAAGAGTTTGACTTCATAAAAAACGTAGATGAACCTTGTATCTATAAGAAGGTTGCACAGAGTAAGGTAGTCTTCCTTGTATTGTACATCGATAACATACTCTTGATAGGTAATGATGTTCCTATGCTGCAGTCAGTCAAGGTCATCGTATCACAATGATTCTCAATGAAAGATCTAGGTGATGCCTCCTCCATATTGGGAATTATGATCTATAGAGATAAATCTAAACGGATACTGGAATTGTCCCAATCCAGGTATATTGACACCATACTAAAGAGGTTTAGTATGGAAGAATCCAAGCGTGGGAACCTACCTACGATCTCTGGACTCACTCTCTCCAAAGAGATGTCTCCCAAGAATGATTTGGAGAGAGCTCGCATGCAAGGGATACCCTATGCTTCGGCAGTAGGCTTTATCATGTATGCGATGCTATATACCAGACCCGATGTAGCATACTCACTAAGTGTAGTGAGTAGGTATCAAGCAGATCCTGGAGAGTGTCACTGGGTAGCTACGAAGAACATTCTCAAGTATTTGAGAAGGACTAAAGAGATGTTCTTGGTGTATGGTAACGGAGAACTCTAGGTGGAGTCCTTTACCGATTCGAGCTTCCAAAGTGATAAGGACGACTCTAAGTCGCACTCAGGATTTGTCTTTACCCTCAATGGAGGGGCGGTGTGTTGGAAGAGTTCCAAACAGGAAACCGTTGCAGACTCGATGATGGAGGCTGAATACATCGCTTCCAACGATGCTGCCAAAGAGGCTGTCTGGATAAAGAAGTTCATTAGTGAACATGGTGTGGTTCCATCCATTGAGCATCATATACCTCTGTATTGCGATAACAACGGAGATGTGGCTTTGGCCAAGGAACCCAGGTCCCATCAAAAGTCCAGACATATTCTGAGGCGGTATCACCTGATCAGGGAGATAGTTGATCGCCGGAGATCGAGGTTAGGAGTGTAGATACGAAGGAAAACACTGCGGATCCACCCACGAAGGCCATTCCCCAGATACAGTTTGAGAGATAATTCGGGATGCTAGGTATGAGATACTACAACAGCTGGCCTTAGTGCAAGTGGGAGATTGTTAGTTATGTATATGCCCTAGAGGCCATTGTTGTACATATGATGTATATTATAATGTATGCTTGGATATATATAGAGAGGACATTCTTGCTCGACATGATAGTATGCTATTTGGTTTCACTTTATATTAACATGTTGACTTATATTAGTTTACTGTCATACTCTCACATGTTGATAAAGCCCTTAAGATATGTACTCGACTACTGGGACTATGATGAGATCATACTAGTGGGGCCACGGTAGTCGATGAGTACATGCTATAACTGTTCCTAGTCGAGGGTGTGACGAGACAGGGAATCGATACACCAGAGTAGACTATCGTATACGCATCTTGACCCATATGATGGGCGATGGATGATCCCATATCCATCGGTGTTTTGACATCAAGGATGGTGTACGGGTGCTCAGTGGAGACTGGGTATATAGGTCGGACTCAACGAGAACTCCCAGATGGTGATGTACCACACGTCAGATGGCAGTTCTCCGGTGACACTGGTACAGGTTAGTCTGTAAACCCGAGATCATCATAGAGTCTTCTGTGATTCCCACTATGCTTTGATTTCCACTTTACCACGTCCAAGAGGTCGTGCAAAATGGTGGCTTTCGGGTGCAGTCCTGAATCACATGCAGGAAATGAGCGATAGGAGGGGAGTCGTCTCTCCCGGTATAGGGAGTTGATGTTGTGCTGTGTTTGATTGGCTATAACTTGAAGTCCCTGGCCAGGGCTGATATAGAGATTTGCTGGTAAGTGTTACCAGTAGTTTCTCGACCCGTTATGAACCTCACATCGACACGACTTATCGGCTACTGCGGTCTGACGTATACCACCCGTAGACTAGATATGCAACATATCAGACGAAGAGACCGGACTGTATGGGAGTGTTACTGTTTGGATTCACAGGAGAATGTACAGGCTTGCTATTTGATCTTCCGATCGCTCAATACCTGGGTGGCTGTTACGTTTAGCTGACCGCTTGCAGCTTGTGGGTGTTTGATATGATCATCACCTGCTACCGGCATATTGACGATTCTTTAGAGTCCTACACAGAGGTTTCTTGACTCAGGCAAAACGGAGTAGGGGCACATATGTGATATGTGCACAATCGAGGATAATGCGATATGAGATACCGTATTATATTCTCACGATATTTAGATATGAGCCGAGTCATCGGATCATGTGTTGATTCGATGAATCGGTACATGATATATTAGTCGGTTATATTCGATATAGCCGGATTGTCGGATCAAGTGTTGATTCGATAATTTAATGTATAATAATATATATGATATATTGCATTACATTATCTAATATTGGCTCGCTTTATAGATTCATTTTCTCACCGGATAATACATTGATATATATGCGATATATGTTAATTGTATTATTTTCTTTTGTTACAAATATATAATATATATGTGATATATATTATTGTAACATGATATGATTACTAATGCAACATGTTTAGTGGAGATTAAACAAGGTTGGGGTTTGAATTGGGTTAGTTCTTTCATGAACCTTATAGAAGGTTTTCTTTTGTCTGGAGCTAAGATATTATGGTTGATATTTTCTAGTGACTCATTCTTAACCCTACCCAAACCCTTAGCCTTATTTAATTATCTACATGGGTTAGTCTTGTCATGGTTGACCATGGTTACATTATTAATCATATATCATTTCATTATTCGTCACAAAAGGATTTATCCATTATTTCTTCTTCTTCTTCAACCTTGAGCTATGAGAAAGCTTTATAGGTTTTCATTTTGTGATGATTAAGAGTGAGAATTTGATAAGAAGAGAGAGCACAAATACTACTCTATCATCCTCATCAAATCTAGCTAATTTTTCGAGGTAGATCATCGGAGAAAAGGAAGACTACAAGCTAGCATGGATCATTCGAGTTGTGGAGCCTCTCTTGAGTCCAGGAGATCGTGGATCGCGGCGAAGGGACTTCTACTCGGAGCTTATGAAGCGAAGGAGCAGACTACAAAGGTTGTAATCTCTCACTCTTAGTTGTAAAGATATTTACTTGCATGTTAAACCCTAATTATCTAGCAAAGATCCCGGCTTTGGGTTGTTCGGCACGACTAAATTTTTATTCGGCCATGGTTGATGCCTTATTAACCCTTGTAAGAGTGCGTAGGAACCCTACAGTGGTATCAGAGCCTAGCTAGAGCATTAGGCGACGTGTCTACGAAGTTAAAACTCCGATCGAACCCCGCAACATTTTGACCCCCTCTCTGGACAATTTTTAAAAATGTGATTTTTTCTGTATTAAAAATACTCAAAAAATTAAGCAGGGAATTATAAATATTACTGTGGAAAACGATCACGTAATTCGTACAGACCGCCGCGGAACCGCGGCAATACAATGCTTGCGCCGCGGATCCGCGGCCGTACAGTCGAATTGTTCTTTGGTTTTGGCACTGTAATAACCGTAGCTGTTAGTCCATATTTCTGGATATTTTTAATCTGACTCAAGTGTTGGGTGTTCTGGGGATTATTTTGAATTCGTTGATTCGATCGGAAAATTTAATTTCGTTCTTTTTCCGGATAATTTAGAAACTATTAAAATGTTCGAACGGATATCATTAACTCATTTTTTCCCGGCACGAAAAATTTTCAAGTGTTGAATTTTTCTTGGGTTTAAATCTTTCGGAAAAACGTGCAAGTAACGCGGTGGTCCCTCTAGAAGAACACAAACCTTAACTCGATTATGTGATCGTCTGAACCGCCTCTAAACCTTAGGGTTTGGGGCAGTACGGCGTACCACATGTGAGGCGTTGGCTAGACCCTTCTACCGCTGGACCATTGGTACTGTGACATATTCTGAGATTATTTTGAACCCCGCTCAAGTGTTGAGCTATTTATGAAATCTTGGGTATTTAATTATCTGATCGGAAAGTTTAATATTGTCTATTTATCTGGAATGTGATACAATATGTGGAATTCATATAGTTATGCATGAAATGCGAATTATGTGATATTTCGGATTTACGATGTCTAAAGTGATTGTGGATTCCAAATGTTGTGGTTTTACAATTTCTTTTCTGTAACCGTATGTAGTTGTATTGACGGTTTTCGTTGCTATACATCAACGACGATCGATGTATGCATACTTACTTACGTTGATGATATGAGATATTATGTGTTGCTATGATATGATATATTGGATCGTCGTGTTCTGAATAGCCGGTGGTTTTATGTGAGAAGAGGGTTTTTATTTTCATTCATGTAAAATTCATTTGTATGTAATATTCTTTTATTGGGGCACTTCCGGGATGAGGTTGATGTCACCAGTGTATATTATTTACTTTTCCGCATTAGGTAGACCCAAGGAGGGGAGCACAAGTAACCGGGTTTTTGCGTCCAGTGGGAGGCCATCTCGAGGAGTCGAGACCCGGTCTCCTAACCCTAGAATTGGCAGTGTTACTTGCCGCTCTCGTAGAGGTCTAGGGATGTGGGTTTGGCTATTCATCGCGACCGTGGAATCCGTGTTTTATACAGGCTCGTATTAAAAGACGGACATCCTAGTATATCCAATATTTCATATGTGTTCTTCTGCTGCAATGTTCTGTGATGAGATCATATTACTGCCTGAGACGAATGCTTATACTATATATATATATATATGCTGATATATAAATATTACAGCTTTCATTTCTGCTGTGATGCTTAGGAAGCATAAGCTGATGGGATATATTAATGAGATTAATAAAAAGAAAAGAAACCTAAAAGATGTTGTAAAATCAAAACTTTATAAAAAAGGTAGCTACAGTCTTGCTTTGTACCGCGGTATATATGATATACCCTGCACCTTATTCGATGATGAAAGAGCCGAGATCCCTTCACCGGGAGTGACCTCTTTAGCAGAACTGGCAGATGCTAAAAACTCGCGGTTTAGTTTTTGACAGCTTATATAGTTCTTGCTTTGCATAGCTGTATATATGATATACCCTGCACCTTATTCGATGGGGAAAGAGCCGAGATCGCTTCACCGGGAGTGACCTCTTTAGCGAAACTAGAAGCCTCAAAAAACTCATTTCCAAAATCACTTGTTTCTACAACGATATCAAGTTCATTACGCAATAGGTTTTCAGAAAAACCTGTCGTAGCCCTCCATCATTTCAGATAAGTCCAACATAGTATTCGTACTACGTTTGTTGACCTCCGTCAAGACGTAGTGTGTGGTAGCTAACTAGTATTTATCTGTTTATGCATGTGATGCAGATTGGATTAGGGTAGTCGTACGGCCTTGTTGACCTCCATCAAAGGTCGTGTGGGTGGGTCTGATTTAATCAAGAAATGACGGGTTGAACATGACTAGAACTCTATGATTTGTTGACCTCCGTCAAGGTCATGGGAAGCTTGGGGCAGAATATTATCGGGAATTTCAAGTGTTGAAATTTGCAATGAGATTGCATACCTTCTATGAGATAGATGGATCCTGATACCCACTATGAGTAAGAGTTACTCTTGGGAGAATTTTACACAGGACAATTAGCCGATCAAGTAGGTGTCTAGAAAGGTGTAAACGGGGTTAGGCCTCTGGGAAGACGAGGTTTATTTTAATTAAGTCCATGCGAAAGCACGGGGAATCTCCCTCAAGTACCAACAATGATCTGGCTGAAAGATTGACGAAATTATAGGGCGTGATTAATCCCGGCTAATCTTACCTTTTAGGGTTTGAAGGAAGATTTGATAAAAACAGTGGGAGACATCCTGATTAGATAAGATAATAACCAATCTAATCTTGCAAGAGCATACACTAAAGTGTTTCCTTCTCTCTCTCCAAGTAGCAACCATGTCAGGACTTAATCAAGATAATAATATGGATGTATTGACTGAAGTCGCTTATTATACTGAGCAAGGGAACGTTGGTCCCGTTCTTTCTTATAAGAGTAATAAGACTGAACAGGAAACAGGAGAATATCTGGATTCTCATACCGCCCAAACAAAGAACATGCATGCTGATGCATCTCTTCGGGTGTGTTAGCTATTGAGAACTGTTTCTCAGTTCACCCTACGTCCTTGGTATTAGATACCGGATCGGGATCCTACATATGTAAATTGTTACGTGGGCTGCGTAAAGGTAGAGAACTGGGAAAGGGTGATCATTCCGTTCAAGTAGGGAATGGTGCAAGTATTGCAGCCAAAGCAGTTGGCGAATATCACCTTGTATTACCAATTAGTAATACATTGATTCTGAACGAGTGCTTTTATATACCGAACATGATGTGCAACATTATATCAGTTTCTTTATTAACTAAAGAAGTGTATAATTTTGTAATACGAGATAATGTTATGAACATCTTCCTAGATAAAAAGTTGATTAGATCAGGCTCGTTACATAACGGCATATTCATTCTCAATCAAAATAAAGTCCTTGATATACAAAACACACACAAGAGGAAAAGTTCAGAAATGAACGAATCCTTTTTATGGCATTGTAGACTTGGTCATATCAATGCGACACGGCTGGCTAAGTTACATAAGGATGGATATTTGAATCCGTTCGAATTATCATCTTATGATACTTGTCATTAATGTCTCAAAGGAAAAATGACCAAAACTCCGTTTAGTGGACACGGAGAAAGAGTTACGGAACTCTCAGGACTGGTACATAGTGATGTATGCGGTTCTATGTCTACACATGCCAGGAACGGTTCTTCCTACTTTATTACATTCACTGACGATCTCTCTAGATACGGACATGTGTTCCTGATGAAACACAAGTCTGAAGCTTTTGAGAAATTCACAGAATATAAGAACGAAGTAGAGAACCAAACGGGCAAAAGTATTAAGATCCTTCGATTTGATCGAGGCGGAGAATACTTGAGCAATGAGTTCCTGGACTATCTAAAAGAGAATGGGATTCTCTCTCAGCTTACTCCTCCATATACACCACAGCACAATGGTGTATCGGAGCGGAGGAATCGCACCCTATTAGATATGGTACGCTCTTTGATGAGCAATGCTGAGTTACCTATTTCCTTCTTGGGATATGCGCTTGAGACATCGGCATACCTACTGAATAAAGTTTTTACGAAATCTGTGCCTACCACTCCATATGAGATATGGGAAGTGAAGAGACCATATCTTAATTTTGTTAAGATATGGGGTTGCCCGGCCATTGTCAAAAGACAAAAACCGGACAAACTCGAGGCAAGATCTGTTATGTGTAAGTTTGTTGGATATTCCAAGCATTCGCGAGGATATATCTTCTACCATAGTGAGGAACAAAGGTTGTTTGTTGCTCAACAAGCCACCTTTTTAGAAAAAGGAATTTCTTACAAAAGAGATTAGTGCCTCTGTGGTAGAACTGGAAGAAGTTCCAGCAGAACAAACTAAAACAGAAGATTTAAAGGAACTAGAGAATTCAGTAGTTCCCGACGAACCCCAGCCTCTCTGCCGATCTAGTAGGGTTTCTCAACCACCTGAGAGATACTACGATTTTCTCATTGATGGTGGGAGCAAGGATTGCATCATGGAAGATGATGACCCGACGAGTTTCGAGCAGGCCATCACGAGTGGTGATTCTGTGAAATGGTTGGATGCAATGCGATCTGAGATGGAATCCATGTACGCCAACAAAGTATGGACTTTAGAAGTTGCTCCTGAAGGGGTAAAACCCATTGGGAGCAAGTGGATCTTTAAAAAGAAAATTGGTGTAGATGGAAAAGTGGAGACTTTCAAAGCTAGACTTGTTGCAAAGGGTTTTCGTCAACGACCACGTGTTGATTATGACGAAACCTTTTCTCCAGTGGCTATGCTTAAGTCCATCCGGATGTTACTTGCCATTGCTGCATACCATGACTACGAAATCGGGCAAATGGATGTTAAGACCGCCTTTGTAAACGGAGATTTAGAAGAGAGAGTGTACATGACTCAATCAGAGGGCTTCGTAGATAGTGGGAGCAGCGGAAAGGTGTGCAAACCGCTTAAATCCATTTATGGGTTAAAGCAAGCATCGGGGAGTTGGAACATCTTCTTTGATGTTGTAGTCAAAGAGTTTGACTTCATCAAAAATGCAGATGAACCTTGTATCTATAAGAAGGTTGCATAGAGTAAGGTAGTCTTCCTCGTATTGTACGTCGATGACATACTCTTGATAGGAAATGATGTTCCTATGCTGCAGTCAGTCAAGCTCTTCTTATCACAAAGATTCTCAATGAAAGATCTAGGTGATTCCTCCTGCATATTGGGAATTATGATCTATAGAGATAGACCTAAACGGATAATGGGATTGTCCCAATCCAGGTACATTGACACCATACTAAAAATGTTTAGTATGGAAGAATCCAAGCGTAGGAACCAACCTACGATCTCTGGACTCACTCTCTCCAAATAGATGTCTCCTAAGACTGATTTGGAGAGAGCTCGCATGCAAGGGATACCCTATGCTTCGGCAGTAGGCTCTATCATGGATGCGATGCTATGTACCAGACCCAATGTAGCATACTCACTAAGTGTAGTGAGTAGGTATCAAGCAGATCCTGGAGAGTGTCACTGGGTAGCTGCGAAGAACATTCTCAAGTACTTGAGAAGGACTAAAGAGATGTTCTTGGTGTATGGTAACGGAGAACACCAGGTAGAGTCATTTACCAATTCGAGCTTCCAAAGTGATAAGGACGACTCTAAGTCACACTCGGGATTTTTCTTTACCCTCAATGGAGGGGCGGTGTGTTGGAAGAGTTCCAAACAGGATACCGTTGCAGACTCGACGATGGAGGCTGAATACATCGCTATCAACGACGCTACCAAAGAGGCTGTCTGGATAAAGAAGTTCATTAGTGAAGTTGGTGGGGTTCCATCCATTGAGCATCCAATACCTCTATATTGTGATAACAATGGAGCTGTGGGTATGGCGAAGGAACCCAGGTCCCTTCAAAAGTCCCGACATATTCTGAGGCGGTATCACCTGATTAGGGAGATAGTTGATCGCCGGGAGATTGAGGTCAGGAGAGTAGATACGAAGGACAACACTGCGGATCCACTCACGAAGGCCATTTCCCAAATATAGTTTGAGAGATTATTCGGGATGCTAGGTATGAGATACTACATCAGCTGGCCTTAGTGCAAGTGGGTGATTGTTAGTTATGTATATGACCTAGAGGCCATTGTTATACATATGATGTATATTATAGTGGATGCTTGGATATATATAGAGAGGACTTTCTTGCTCGACATGATAGTATGTTATTTGGTTTCACTTTATCTTAACATGTTGACTTATATTAGTTTACTGTCTTACTCTCACATGTTGATAAAGCCCTTAGGATATGTACTCGACTACTGGGACTATGATGAGATCATACTAGTGGGGCCACGGTAGTCGATGAGTACATCCTATAACTGTTCCTAGTCGAGGGTGTGTCGAGACAGGGCATCGGTACACCAGAGTAGACTAGCGTATACGCATCTTGACCTATATGATGGGTGATGGATGATCCCATATCCATCGGTGTTTTGACATCAAGGATGGTGTACGGGTGCTCAGTGGAGACTGGGTACACTGGACGGACTTGCCGAGAACTCCCAGATGGTGATATACCACATGTCAGATGGCAGTTCTCCGGTGACACTGGTACAGGGTAGTCTGTAGACCCGAGATCGTCATAGAGTCTTGTGTGATTCCTACTGTGCTTTGATTTCCACCGTACCACGTCTAAGAGGGCGTGCAAAACGGTGGCCTTTGGGTGCATCCCCGAATCACATGGAGGCAATGAGTGATAGGAGGGGATTCGTCTCTCCCGGTATGGGGAGTTGATGTTGTGCTGTGTTCGATTGGCTATAACTGGATGTCCCTGGCCAGGGCTGAAATAGAGATTTGCTGGTAAGTGTTTACCAGTAGTTTCTCGACCCGTTATGAGCCTCACATCGACACGACTTATCGGTTACTGGGGTCTGACGTATACCACCCCTAGACTAGATATGCAACATATCAGACGAAGAGACCGGACTGTACGGGAGTGTTACTGTTTGGATTCACAGGAGAATGTACAGGGTTGCTTGTTGATCTTCTGATTGCTCAATACCTGGGTGGCTGTTACGTTTAGCTGACCGCTTGCAACTTGTGGGTGTTTGATATAATCATCACCTGCTACCGGCGTATTGACGATTCTTTAGAGTCCTACACAGAGGTTTCTTGACTCAGGCAAAACGGAGTAGGGGTACATATGTGATATGTCCACAACCAAGGATAATGCGATATGAGATACCATATTATATTCTCGCGATATTTAGATATGAGCCGGGTCATCGGATCAAGTGTTGATTCGATGAATCGGTACATGATATATTAGTCGGTTATATTCGATATAGCCGGATTGTCGAATCAAGTGTTGATTCGATAATTTAATGTATAATAATATATATGATATATATATATTGCATTACATTATCTAATATTGGCTCGCTTTATTGATTCATTTACTCACCGGATAATACATTGATATATATGCGATATATGTTAATTGTATTATTTTCTTTTGTTACAAAAATATAATATATATGTGATATATATTATTGTAACTTGATATGATTACTAATGTAACATGTTTAGTGGAGATTAAACAAGTTTATGGTTTGAATTGGGTTAGTTCTTTCATAAACCTTCTAGAAGGTTTTCTTTTGTCATGAGCTAAGATATTATGGTTGATATTTTCTAGTGACTCATTCTTAACCCAAACCAAACCCTTAGCCATAGTTAATTCTCTACACGGGTTAGCCTTGTCATAGTTTACCATGATTATATTATTAATCATATATCATTTCATTATTCATCATAAAAGGATTATCCATTATTTCTTCTTCTTCTTCAACCTTGAGCTTTGAGAAAGCTTTCTAGGTTTTCATTTTGTGATGATAAAGAGTGAGAATTTGATAAGAAAAGAGAGCACGAATACTACTCTATCATCCTCATCTAATTTAGCCAATTAGATTTGGGCGTTCACCTCATTAGAGAGAGAGAGAACTTGAGTTATAGAAATTTCGAGGTAGATCATCGGGGAAAAGGAAGACAACAAGCTAGCATGGATCGTTCGAGTTGTGGAGCCTCTCTTGAGTCCAGGAGATCGTGGATCGCGGTGAAGGGGCTTTTACTCGGAGCTTATGAAGCGAAGGAGCGGACTACAAAGATTGTAATCCCTCATCCTTAGTTGTAAAGATATTTACTTGCATGTTAAACCCTAATTATCTAGCAAAGATCCCGGATTTGGGTTGTTCGGCACGTCTAAATTTTTATTCGGGCATGGTTGATGCCTTATTATCCCTTGTAAGAGTGCCTAGGAACCCTGCAGGATTTGGGAACCACATGATATATTTTATAGGCTGGATTTATTTAAAAGAGCGGTTTTCCCTTAATATGCTCATATTGCGGTTTTATGTTGCATATATCAGTTTTTCATAGATTTACGCATTGAGACATGGATTTCATATGATTTACCGATTTGAGAACCGTGGGGGTGTTTAGAGAAATTTATGTATTGTTTGAAAACCCGGTTTCTCTTGATTCGATATTTCAGTGCATCAACCTTGTGATTTCCGGTTCTGAGATTAGCATGTGATACCAGATTCGAGGAGTGGGAGGCACCGTCTGTGGGTATATGGTGGACCCGGTATGGTACTCTGGGGCGAGAGGTGATTTCATGGTGTAGACGATGTGCCTGGCAGAGGGACCACTACCTACCGGTGATATTATTTGGACTCGGCAGATATCTAGGGGATACCGACCGGAGTCATGTTCAGACATGCTACTTGTATTTCGGGTGTCGATGTCGACACTCAGGTTCCATAAGATGTACTGACATCAGGGCCGGTCATGGTGACGGCGCCTGACAGATGAGGATTTACGTGTCGATGCTAGATACGGGTTTTATGATTTTTCAAGTGTCGATGTGGACACTCCGGTTTTATAACATTTCAAAAAAATAAAATATTATTTTTGGGAATTTTCATAATTTAATAATAAAATATTGAATATTTTAATAAGGCGGTATAATTAAATACCGACAAATTTGTGAAAATTTTGGAAAGTTATAGAAATTACATAAAAGAGGGTGTTTTATGTGAATTATGAAATTTAAAAATTTTTATGATTAATTATATGCTAATATATCGCGTCTAAAAATCGCTAATCGCGTTTTAAGCTTGTTTTGTGCAAAACATGCACAGTATCATTTTTACACTTGTTACTTTTTTTCTTGGCTTTCTTACATGTTTTATAGCATGGTTGTGATTTATTAGGAAATGAAAAAAATGAAAAGAAAAGGATATGACTAGAATAGTGAAGAATGGGCAAGAGAGAGAAAGAGAGGGTGACGGGTCAACCCATGTCATGAGCCATCCCCCATCATTTGTTCCACTCATTTTCCTCCCCCACTCTCTCCATGCTGCTCTGCTGCTGTTCCCTCCTCCTCCTCCATCTTCAAGCCACAAAACTCCATGAAAAACTCTCCAAAACCTCCAGCTACCCAATGGACCAAGAAAAATATTATTTTGGTGCTGTAGAGGATTCATGGGAGCTAAATGAGATAACCCCTTTCACAATTAGTGTACTGTTCCTTATGCTTAAGCCTCATTTCAAGTTTAATATTGTTTTGGCGAAGTTTAGTGAGCTTTAAAACTCAAGTTGGGAATTAGGTTTTAATGTGAGTAGAGATGGTGCAATTGAACTCTTGTGGTGATCTTAAACCCCTCCTAAATGATAGAAACCCAGACCAACTGTCGCGACCCGAAATTGGCACGTGACGGCCCTAATACTACGCAACGTCTACAGGCGTAACGTAGAAAAAGAAATCCAAAACCCAGAAATCTAAACCATTAAAAGACAAGAAAAGAAAAGAAACATTGTTTAAACCTTTAAAAAAAATCTCAAGTATAAATTCTGTAAGTCCAATTTTCTTTCTTGAAAATTTCGGCAGCACCTCCTTTATAAAAACCAATCCCAAAAATGGGTACAACATAAATATAATGTAAAGCATCCCCAACGGGAGCAAATCCACGCCCAAAGGCGGAAAACAACCACCACAACAAATATACGACGCCGTAGCGAAGAAAAAGAAAACGATAGAAAGGAAACTGTATAAAAGACAACAAATCCACAATTTATACAATATCGTCCTCACCAAGTCTCTAAGTCAACAACATAATAGTAGATGGAGAGTACAAAATACAATGAATATACAATACAAATACAGATAACCACCAAAACCCACCTGAACAAAACAGCACACTGTGAGCCGATGCGGTATCTGTAGCAAAAGATGATAGTTGAATAGCCAGCCTCGACTACTCTGAGGAACACTCTGTAACACCTATGGCACAACGGGGGTGAGTTGCCAACTCGTGAATAGTAAATAACATATGCAGGTAATCGTAGGAATGTACGTACAGTATGAATCTAAGATATGCAATTTACAGTAATAACAGGTCATATGAATGTAGAATAATGGAAAGTACACTGACAAGTACAACCAATATATATAAAGCTATAATGATATGCCACAGTATGCAATAATCATGCAATGGGGGTATGAGAATGTAAATGTGCAACACTCATGAAAGGTACACTAACAGGTACTCCTAATACATGAAACAGTGCACAAATAGATAAAAGTGAGGTATGGAGTGAAATATGTCATTTCCACGGAATCCTGACATCGTGGTAGGATCACAATCCATCAATACGAATCAAATCCCAATTCCTCAAATCAGCCCCCAAATTGGCTCTCATATCATCTAATTATCGCATTCTCCTCAATTTCACAATATTAAGTATATCTCGTATATCCCGAATGTACAACATCAAGTATATCTCACATATATCGAATGTACAACATCAAGTATATATCACATATATCGAATGTACAACATCAAGTGGATCTCACATATCTCGTATGTACCATATCAAATATATCTCATATATCCCGAATGTACAACAGCAAGTGGATCTCACATATCTCGTATGTACCATATCAAGTATATCTCACATATCTCGAATGTACAACAGCAAGTGGATCTCACATATCGCGTATGTACCATATTAGGTATATCTAACATATATCTCCAGTATCCAATCTCAAATGAATCTCTTATATCCCGAATCAAATCTCCAGGAAAATTCTAACATCCTAAATATAATGGCATAATAAATATGATGAGGTCAATACACATATATTAGCGTCCCATTCCCCTAATATTGGTGTAAGGGTATATATAACAGCGGCTCAATCCCCTGTTATATATACAAATGAGTAATTGGAAATATCATGAAACCAATGTGCCAAGTATCGACACAGAAATGCTGATCCATCAGGTGCTGTCTCCATGACTGGCCTTCCTGATGGGTACGTATCATACGCTATCCCGAGAGCTCGAGTGCCTAGCTCTGACTCTCGCCTCTCGACGTATCCATACACACATGATTCCCGTCGGTATCTACTCGATAGCCGATGAGTCATTGGTCCTGTCACCGGATGGTATGGTTCCCCTAAGCCTCATCGCCTAGCACCGCGAAATCGTTCTTGCTTCGGGGTACCCCCGGGCCCCACCATGTACCCACAGACGGTGCCTCCTCACTCCTCGAATCGGGCATATATCAGAACCGATAAATCTCATGGTGGCTGCGGAAATATCAATATCAAGGAAACCGGGTCTTTCAAATAATGCATAATTTCATGAACTACCACGGTCCCCAAATCCAGAAAACATCATGAAAAATCCATATAACAATGCGAAAATCCATGAATATAATATGTGCGCCATATCTGAAATGCAAGCATATAAAGGAAAAACCGCTAATTAACTGCATCAAGTTAATACAATTATCATGCGGTTCCTATTTATACACTTCTAAATAACATCAAGTGAAGGTAAACATATAGCTAAAACCAGATGTATATGAAATCAATAAGGTATAGCAAGATAATGTGTTTACCTATAAGCAATGATATAGTATACCCCCTGGGTATAAGAACAGTATGTGCAAGGTATACCTGTAGCTATGACAGGGAGGGTGTATGTACCTATCACTAATGGTACAATACTCTATAGGAATACAAGTATGCTAAATGCCATATATGATAAGCAGTATGAATCAATGTCACAATGTCCCTAACCATGCAATATAACATCTATAAATGGTTTGTGTGTGACATGGCAATTATTGACGGTGTGTGTAGCATATAATCAGTGCTCGTGCAACATGAATCGTCAATAATATGTGCAGTGTCCTACTACTACTAGTCCAGGAACAACTACATCTAAGTAATAGGGCAAAGGCGCAATTCTAACAATAACGTAGAATATGCGACAAGTAATAAAATCTCTAGCCCTGACACATAACGCCATGCGGGCGATTCCCCTGTAGATGTTAAATCTACTCACTAACGCTCCAAGCTAGGTGAAGCCTACCACCTGTTTTCCCCTTGTCGTAGCGTCCGAAGTCCCCGCTTACGAACCTAAAATTTCACAAACACAACACATAAGAAAATATTCTGCATCGATGAAAAGACAACGAAACGCGATGAAAACGCCCGAAAAATTGCACTGCGCGCTTAGCGCATCTATCGCGCACGATACCGGCCAAAATCCTTAATTGGGGTCGCTAAACTACAAAACACGAAGACTGGACCCCGATCGTCCCGATCGCGCAACACAACATAAGAATTACGAGGAATACAATAGATATAACCTCGCAACGACCAATCGAACCCACGTCGGAAAAATCCCGAAATCTAGTAAGTAACCTATCGCAAAATTCCGCACTAGTTTCAAGCTAATGCATATCTAGCGATAACAAACACCTTAAAATAGCTTAACTAAGCTACCTAAACCATTCCTATATTTTTAACACTCGCTAATTATGTTTTAGCAAAAACCTAGTAAGCTAATTGCATAATTAAACAAAGTGATCATTAACAAAAATTAACATTTTCTACTAGGTTAATTTTCTCCAAAACACAAATTAACACTTCAAAAGAACACTAAACACATAAACAAAATTTAACCCTAACATGAATTTCTTAAACCAAAAATAAATGAATTAATCATAATATAAAAACTAAACTAAACACATAATTAGCTAACTAAACTAGCTAGAATAAGATTAAAGCAAATATAAAAAGATTAAGGTAAGAATTATACCTCCCCAAGAATATAAAATGAAACTTAATTCAACATCTTAGCATAAAAAACCAAGCTTTAATGAAGATCCATGAAGGATTAGTGAAGGAAATGAAGGAAAATGATTATATTTGAATTTGTATGAATTAAATTGTATTTTTCATGATTTATTTGATGAAAAATGAGTTGAAAATGGGTGGATATAATGGAGGGCAGCAAGGGGAAGGGAAGGGCCGGCCAAGGGGAGAATGTGGGGATTTTTGGTGAAGTGTGTGGAATTTTCTAGCAAAAGAAAACAATTAATGCACATTTAATGCAAAAATGCCACCTTTTATTCGTTTTCTTTTCTTTTTTAAAAAAATAATTCCCTTTGACCAAAAAAATATCTAGATATTTAAAAAGAAGGTTCTAAAATAATTTTAGTGTTGATTCCCAAAAATTTTCATTTAGAAAAATATTCCCGATTTACGCGCATATTTTACCGGCTAAAATATTATTTTATTTGGGAAAAATTCTATCTGAACCAAAACCTCCCAAATACCCCTAAAGTTCGCGCACAAGCTTTATTTTAGCTAAACTAGGTGCCGGTAAGCTTATACGGACGTTTGATCGAAATCGGGTTAAAACGGGAAAAACCGACAATTTTGCCCTAAAACGGAAAAATCCGCAAAACGATTTCAGAAACGTTACAATCTTCCCCCCTTAAAGAAATTCGGTCCCCGAATTAAAATTCATCTACGCGTACCTTCAAGAAGATGAGTACAAAACTCCCAAATCTTGCTCGCAACCTCCCAAGTGATCACTTCACAAAACGGCTACGTCCAAGAAAAACCCTCCACAGATAGCAAGACCCTTGACCGAAGTTTCCCCACCTGCCGAACCATTTACACCAATGGCTGCCGGTGAACGAAAAGATCGCGTCAAAACTAAATGGTCTGATGCTGAATCATGTGGGATGTCATGAAGGTAATTGTAAAAATCAACACAAAGAATACGGGGTGAATAATCAAAATCTGGGCGGAAGTGCCAAATTAAAGGCAACGAACTAACTCGCTTAAAGGATCTCAAAAGGACCTAAAATTTTGGGATAAGCTTCCCAAAACTCAACACGTCATTCATCAAAAAATCCGTAGGAATACATGATCTCCCCACTACGAACTCAAGTTTACGACCAACACGGTCGACATAAGACCTCGGTCTGCACTGGGCTACTCATCCTGACCTGAACCAACTGGATCATCTCCGAAGTCTAGAGACTAGCTGAGGTCCCAAAATCCTACTACGAGAGTCAGAAAACAGATTGGTGATCGACGCGACCTAACTAAACCTAAAGGTTGCCAATTGGAGTGTCTCCTGATAACAACTATTGAAGGAGAACCCTAACAATGGCTAGTGACGATCCCCAACTACCGACAACAACTAACACAAACACACAACAAGACAAACACCTTGAAAAGAAACCAGAAATTTCTCTTTACATTCCTGTCCACCCGTAACTATCTCACAAGTCACGTCAATGTTGGCGGAACCTGAATGAACATAGAGAATTGACTGATGTGCTTGCTCTAGGATTCCACGTTCCTACCCGATAAAATCAGGTACACAAACGCATTCCTAACTTAGCACACCCTTGTAACAATCAAAGACTCCGAATCATTACCCAGCCGAGTATACTCAAGTATCACTAACGAACGAGTGTCGGCGGGCAGTGTCACAACCGCACAAAATCGAGCCACTCTCGTGAAACATTACAGTTAAATCACATAGTCGCCCGAACCAAAAGCAAGAACTGATGCAGTTGCTAACCAAATCTCTAACTGCCGAAAACTCCGTACACATGCCTCAGTCCAAAGAAAAGAAACCTCCATTTCGGTCATTCCAGTCAACGGTGCAGCAATACGCTAATAATACTGCACGAAATGGCGGCAAAAACCAGCTAAGCCTAAAATCAGCGGACCTCCGTCCTGCACACAAGTCTGGGCCTAAGCTGTACGGTCACGACCTCCCTCGGAACCATACGAAACCGTCTCCCGTAACTATAAGACCTAGGAGTCAACACAAACAAGCCTGAAGGAACATTCCGAGAACCTAGCAAACAGCTGGGGCTCTACCAATGTCTGCAAAACAAATCCTTAAGTGCTGCTCCTGTTCCTCAAGACACACTAGAAAAGACCAAAATTTCGTCAATAACACAACAAAACTGGTCGAAAAACGGCCAGAAGAAATCTGGTGCATCATATCCACGAATGCTGCTAGGGCATTGGCGAGTCCAAAGACACCACCAAAACACACAAAGCCATAATACGCACAAGAGCAGTATTCGGAATGCCATCACTCCGAACCTGCAACGACGATGACCTGATCCCAACAACTTAGAAAAAGTCCAGCACTCCGGAGCTGATCGGAGAAATCGTCAATGCGAGGTAAATGATACCTATCCGCACCGTAAGCCGGTTCAATTGACGATCCATCAATCCACAACCGCACTCTGTCGTCTTTCTCCTTGACGAACAAAAAAAAATAGGAGCTCCCAAAAGCGAAACACTCGGACACACAAACCTCCCTAACAACAACTCTGCAGAAGATCCTTTGTAAGTGCACGGCGGCGCCCCGGCCTCCATCCCGATGCCGGAATGCGGAAGCGGTGATTTACTTTAAATTTCTGAACGGGCACCACCGCGCACTAAATACCCAGATCGGGCCATTAAACTAGTCCTAGCTAACAAAATAAGGGGTAAGAGAGATATTTACGGGCTCCCACCTCTGGACCGAGGCAACTCGGGCACGAAGTTGGCGAGTCGACGTGCCCAAGATTTGCTGTAGAATTGTGTAGAGAACTATGTGTCTCAAGGGGTTCATGGAGTTTGCCATTTGGTAGAGGAAATGAAGTATACTTTGGAGGTGGAACTATGGGATTTTTGTGAAGCTAAAAGACCAAAAATCCCCCCACAAAATATTGGGACAGCCCCTCTATAGGAATGGCCGGCCATGAAGGAATGGGAGAGCAAAATAGAGGAGTGTGTGTATCAAAAGAGAGAGAGTCTCATAATGCAAGAGAGAGAAAAAGGGTTATCATGAAAAGAAATGATCACCCACTAAAACCAACACTCCACCATCCATCATAAAAACCATGTCCCACAAAAGTCAAACCATGATGAAGATAGAAGTCAAGGTCAAACAAGATCTATCATGAAGCAACCATATGCAAAGACCACCCTCCACAATGCTTATTTGCGCAAATGCAAATAAGCCCTCCTCCACCAATCTTCGGCCAATGAAAGATACAAAGAAAATTGGCCGAAACGGAAAATAAACTGGCAACTCCAAAAACCTGATCCCGTAATAAATTACAGGAAAACCCCGCTACTGTGCATATACACCCGCATTTGTATTCCGACCGAAATACAAATGCAATGAGACAAAATCTACACTGTACAATACTAGGATCCGGCTTAAACCAAAGTCGGCTAGTATTAACCGTCCGATCCTGATGCGAGAAATGCCGCACGTATCTGATTGAACCCTGCCATATCTCCAAACGGCCTCTACAGCGTTTCGCCCGAAAACTTGAGCAACTGAATGTGGGGGACTCTAAAGACTCGTCAATACTATGGCTGTAGATTTAACCACTAGCACGTCAGAGGTATTAGCCATACGTGACGGGCTACCAGCTATTGACCAAAATGGACGTCGATGAGCGAACTCATCCTGACACCCTACTGAGCCTATCAGTGACAATATCCGTACAGTCCGGTCCGTTCGTCTATAAGCATCGCATGGCGGGCCTAGGGGGTTAGTAAAAGTCAGACCCCCAAAAGGGGTACAAGTCGTGTCGGAGTGTAGCCCAGAACACCCGGAGATACTACTGGAATACCTACTAGTAAATCTCCTACCTTGGCAAAGGACTTCGTGTAAGGGCTCTCCTAGACACAGCGCGACCTCACCCCCAATACCGGGAGAGACGAACCCCTGAAGATCCGCTCACTGCCTCCATGTGGCTCGGGACTGTACCCAACTAAAACCTGTTTGCACGTCTCCTTTGAGCGTGGTAGGGTAGTAATGAAAGTACAGTGGGAACTCACACGAGACAAATGACGATCCTCAGGTCGATGAACTAACCTGTACACATGTCATCAGGGAACTGCTATCTGACATCAGGTATAATACCAACTAGCAGGCTCCTGGCGAGTCCTGTCCGGTGTACTCATAACCCAATGAGCACCTGTATACATCTTAGGTGAACCAACTGACACCAGTGGCTTGTGAGACCGGCCACCGCCCCTCGTCGGGGTCTCGACTGTATACACTAGTCTACTCCGGAGTATCGATGCCCTGTCTCGTAACTCCCACGACTAGGGTCCTTTTAAGGATGTGCTTATAGACTCCAACTCTCACGTATATGATCGCCCTCATACTGCTGGCAGTCAAGCATGAATCCTAGGGGCTCTATCAACGTGTAATAGCGACCTGTCAGGTCACCTAAAGCAGTACACGATGATAAAGATAAACCAGATAACATACTATCATCTTGAGTAAGACTGTCCTACCGGGATAGGTCCTCCCTCAATCATTGCAATCACGTGCCTGCGATCCAATAATTGACTCTGAGGGCACTATCTCCAACAATCTCCCACTTGCACTCAAGTCTAATTATTGCGATGTCTCATACTCACAGCCTGTGTGATACCGAACACACAACTCCTCTACTAGTCAGTCTCACAAAGCTCGTTTGCGAAACTACTGCGTTCGAGGAATAGCCTCAGTGAGTGGATCCGCTTTGATGTTTCTTTCTATGTCTCTCTATATCTCATGTTCACGGAGAAAGCCATCTTCCGAAATGAGCAATACTTGTCTTAGAATGTGTCTAGATGTCTGATGGGACCTAGCTCATAAATGAACTCCAAATCCAAACTTCTTAGACTGTATCGTCAACTGAACTTAATCAGTATCCTGCGCCATACCTCCCTCAGTATTTCCTTGGACCACCTGTCCAAAATACTGCCCCTCGTCAGAAGGAAAACTATAACTCTGACAACTTCCTTGTCGTCCAGGTCACCTTGGAAGCCTGGAATGATAACTGTCTCCTGAATGAGGCTGTCGTTATCATATCCCTAGAACATCCACTTATGTTCTAAAGCTGCTTCCGATTGTTTCTCCAGGATTGGATCAATATCAATTTATTGCATCAACTGCAAGAACAATATCTGGTGTGGTACTTGACATCTCATGATTGACTTAATTGCCTAAGCAAGTGATCTGCCAATCATGCACATCCCTCTCCCCTTTAGTCTGTAAGACACCTTTAGAGAGGGTGACTCCATCACCTGCAGGTATACTACCGTGCCAGGAGTCGTCCATTCTAAATACTCTTAGAATGCTGTCTAAGTACCCTTAATTGGGAAACCACCCAAATCGAGATCCAAAACCATAGATCTAGTAACCAGTATGTCTGATATAATGTCCAAGTCCCATGTGGAGAAACCACTGTGTGATGACCAAAGTATAACCGATCGTAGTATAGGAATATCACTTCCTACTCTGTGTATGTCATCCAAATACCATGACATCACACCCTACTATCTTCTTAACAGATCCATCCCCTATTCTTATGAAGTCAAACCTATGACTGTCATGTCAGAAATAGATGATCTATCTCTGCTATATCTACTTTAGTCTATAAATAGACATAAGCAACCTGTCCACCATGCTTCCGCTGCTTCCGCTGACTATGACAACCCTCTGGCAGAGTCATATAGACGTACACTTCTAAAGCTAGTTTAGAACGACGCTATACTCATCCTCCTGCCGGGTCTCACAGTCTGGAACAATAGCAATAGCAAGTCTGGGTAAACAAGAACGTCCCTGTCACCGTCCTTGAGGCTACCGGAGTACCTCTCGGGTGCCTGAGGTTACCCACCGTATCTGCGGAGTGGCCAATGAAATGTCAAACCAGATTGAATCTTTAGGTTCTTATCAAATCTTCAGTAATCGTTTACGGTTCTGGAATCACTTCCAGTTCTACCATACTCCCACTACTGTTTTCCGAAAAAATCCATTTTTGTTAAAACTGTGGCGAGTCTAGAACAATATCACTATTGTTCTTCCAGATGGTAGAAAGCTAACCCTCGTCATAGCTTGGGTCAACCCACAAACAGCCATTACAGAAACGTGCCTGAGTTATCCAGAGTCTGGTTTCAAGCATATGCCAGACAACTCCCCGTACCTTAACAATGTTAAGATATGAACTGTTCTATATCCAATACAGAAACAGAGGCACTAACTTAATTGAATCAGATTCAAATCATGCAGCTGCCTCCAGTGCATGTCAACTAAATGGAAAGAGGCCGATCAGCGTTACTCAACTTAGGAGCACTTCCAATTATGAGTAACCTGAAAGAGGAGCAAGTTCCCTAAATCATTACTATCAACTGAATACCCTACACAAGTATCTACATCTTCAATCACCTTGAAGAATCCCAATACATGCAACACCTGGTTTTCTACTTTATTCAAATACCTATAACTTCTCAAAATTTGCACCCTGTGTTTGCACGAAACACATTTCTAAGACCCAGAGAAGTCATAAGTAAACAGAATCTAGTACGAGTACCAACCCCTTTGTCCTCATGGATGCTGGACAACATACAAGACTCTGTATAAGTCCTTTGAGTTTAATAACTCATTCCTTATGTGTCGTAGGTCGAAAACTGTACTTATGGTTAAGAAGAATTACACCGTTGTTTAATGCCCCTTACCTAACCATCCACTGATATAGGTAAATGTCATCGACATAATTTCAAAAAGGTACATCTCACTCTATAAAAATAGACGTACAGATATATGAATTTGAAATTGGTGCATTATAACGGATATTCAAAACCAAATATTCGCCGTCCGGCAAACAACCCAGGTGACTTCCTCAAATATCACCAATTACAACGAATTCCGATATAATGAGGATGATCACCTAATTCCCAATAGCTTACTCCCACTCATCATCTGTAAAACCACACAGATGTGAGAGTCTTACATGGTAAATACATACCCTGGAGCAAGTGTCAAATTGGGAAATCAGTTTTCTTTTAACAGTACACAGTGAAACTGAAACATTGAAATGTTTCGATGGGGTATCCTGGTATTCCTAGTAATGCCTCTTCCATTATCCTGATTCACAACTATAACCGTATAATTGTTTGCCATCTCTCCAAATCCCTTACTATGTCTTTAGTCATTACCTTCTGTACACCCCTTTAGGCCAAATTGTTTTCTTCCTTCCCTACCGTTCGGCACCAGCCTATGGTTTGGAAGAAGACTATCCAATAAGCATAATGGGTGTACTGTCCCAATCCTAGGAACACTCGCAATGCGAGAGAAGGTGAAGATAAAAGACACCTGAATAAACCTTATTCCTATTTCTCCTGAACCAGAATCCATCCCCGAACTGGAACAAGTTCCTTTCGAGTTCGTATATAACCATATGATGGAATATCCAATAAACTATGGATCTTCGTAGTGATACGGAGTGTCCTGGAGAAATACAAAGGTGAAGTGGGAGTGGTAATGAAATACTTGGTTTGGTCGTGAATATCAGTCGCAATTTACTTTGCCCTCTTACTAATCCCTTTCTTTGTCTTTACATAATACCTTCTATACACCATCGTTAGGCTAATTGGTTTTCTTCATTCCCTACCGGTCAGCACCTGCCTATGGTTTGGAAGAAGACTATCCAATTTGCGTAATAGGTGTACTATCTCCTAAACCAAGGAGTACTCACAACTTGAGAGAAGGTAAAAGGAAAAGACAACTGAATAATCCTATCCATTTTCTCCAGAACCGGAAACCATCCTCGAATAAATCCCTTCGAGTTCGTATATAACCATACGATGGTTTTGTCCAATGGAAGTGGACGTTCGTAGTAATACGGGGTGTCCTGGAGAAAAGGGTAAAAGTAGGGGTGGCAATGAGGTGTGCAACTCTGACAATCCAAAAGCCAATCTTATAAGAAGGTTCGGTTAACTTGGTCTCTGAGTCATAGTCTACGGTCGGGTCAATGGTCACTGCCAAAAAGAGAGAGAAAAGAAACACACAGCGTGCACTCTAACCTAGATCAGAATGGTTACCAATTTATCTAATCTGGAAACCTCCCACTGTACCGTCAAATTCTCCTCTAAACCTGAAAGAAGAATTAGTCGGGATCACCCGAGGAGTAAACCAACTCATCAGTGGGAATCGGGATCCAACTATCACCGCATGATAAGGTGACGGAATCCGCTCACGCTATCATACTCCAGAAGGTATGCGCATATCTGGCAAGTTTCAGTTTCTTTAGAAACTCCCGATGTGATTTTTGCCCCATGCTCTTATGACCTTGATTTTGGCCAACATATCATAAGTCACATGTCAAGTTCTACCTGTCATTCTCCAGGTTAATTTGAGCCCACCCGTACATACCCTTGACTTTGGCCAAAATAGTCGTACGACTGCCCCAAACCAACGCATCTATCTATACTGCATATGAATTCCCAATAGTTACCAATCACTGTGCCTTGACTTTGGCCAACATACACAGCTTGAATACTATTGACCACCCATATGAAATGACGGAGGGCTACGAATGGTTTCTGGCGAAACCTTTAACGTAATGAACTTGATATCGTTGAAGGAACGGATAGCTTTTAAAAATATAGTGACAAAAACCTTTGCTAAAGAGGTCACTCCCGGTGAAGGGATCTCGGCTCTTTCCCCGTAGAATGAGGTGCAGGATATTCCAACTGAATACCACGATGCAAAGCAAAAGTAATCGGCTATAGTGAAGTTATTGCCCTGACGCAAACTTTTGTCCAAGGGGTCACTCCCGGTGAAGGGATCTCGGCCCTTGCCTCGTCGACTGAGGAGCAGGATATTCCAACTGAATACCACTGTGCAAAACAAAAGTGAACGTCCTTGCAATAACAGCTTTTTGAAAAATGTTCCAACAACATCAGATTAGGTTTGTTTTTAACTTGCATTGATCCGAATCAATGCAGTCCCATCAATTGATCACACCAATAAAGAACGAAAATAATGACGTACGTATATGCCATCCGCATTCGCCACTGGGTCCCGTCATTACCCGTTAGGTTAGCTAACTAACGACAGAGCGGGGACTGGACTAGCGCGGATGCAAAACATATACAACATATACTAGTATATATATCAATATATAATATTTCGCTCAAGGCGTGATAAAATGCAACGTCACAGAAATGTACAGCATCACAGAACAATACAGATATCTAGGATCCCCGGGTTTCACAGAGCCGCTACTGAAACCCGACGTTCCCCTGGTCGTGTGGATAGCCTGTGCAATGAAATCCTAGACCCTTACGGGCGCGGCAAGTTACCCGCCAAAACCTGAAGTGAGGCAGCCCCCTTCAGCAACGTGAATGGACCACCAAGCACTTTACGGAATCCGGTAACTTGGGCACCCCTCCTGGGTCAACCTGTACCCCCCTACGAGTGCGGCGAATAGCCCACCAATTCTAGAGTGAAGCCCCCTCTGTCACAATGCCATGAGATGCGGGCTTGTTGCCCTCTAGAACCCGGCTATCCGTGCACCCCTCCGCGGGGCAATCCTGTTGGAGATAGTGCCCTCATAGTCAATTATTGGATCGCAGGTACGTGATTGCAATGATTGCGGAGGACCTATCCCGGTAGGACAGTCTTACTCGAGATGATAGTATACTATCTGGTTTGCCTTTATCAGTCGTGTACATGTTCAGGTGACTGATTGCATGTTACACTTTGATAGAGCCCTTAGGATCTTGCTTTACTACCAACAGTATGATGGCGATCATATACATGAGAGTTGGGTAGTTTATATGCATATCCTTAATTGTGGTCCCTAGTCGTGGGAGTTTCGAGACAGGGCATCGATACTCCGGAGTAGACTAGTGTATACAGTCGAGACCCCGACGAGGGGCGGTGGCCGGTCTCACAAGCCACTGGTGTCAGTTGGATCACCTAAGATGTATACATGTGCTCATTGGGTTATGAGTACACCGGACAGGACTTGCCGGGAATCTGCTGGTTAGTACTATACCTATCGTCAGATAGCAGTTCCCTGGTGACATGTGTACAGGTTAGTTCATCGACCTGAGGTCGTCATTTGTCTCGTGTGAGTTCCCACTGTGCTTTGATTTCTACCCTACCACGGCTCAAAGGAGTCGTGCAAACAGGTAGCTTTTGGGTACAGTCCCGAGCCATATGGAGGCACGTGAGCGGATCGGCAGGGGATTCGTCTCTCCCGGTATTGGGGGCGAGATCGTGCTGTGTCTAGGAGAGCCATTACACATAGCCCACGGCCGTGGCAGGAGATTTACTGGTAGGTACTCCAGTAGTATCTCAGGGTGTCATTGGGCTTCACTCCGACACGACTTATACTGCTTCTGGGGGTCTGACGTTACTAGCCCCCTAGGCGGATATGCGATACTCATTGACGAACGGACCGGACTGTATATACATTGTCACTGTTAGGCTCTGTAGGGTTTCTGGATGTGTTAGCTCATCGGCCACCCTTGAGTTCGCTCATCAGTCTCCCTTGAGGTCAGTCCGTGGGCAGCCGTTACGCATAGCTAGTGCCGCTGACGGTTTGTGGTTAAACCCACTGCCAGGGTACTGACGAGTCATTAGAGTCCCCCACAGACAGTTTCCCAAGTTCGGGCGAAACGTTGTAGAGGCCGTATGGTTTTATGGCAGGGTTCGGAAAATGCACGTGCGTTTACGCACGTGTTATTTTTCGGGCAGATAATACTGGTTGGCTTTGGTTTAAGCCGGATCCGAGTATTATATTGAGTAGGTATAATATCTTTGTCTCAGTTGCATTTGTATTCGGTCGTAATACAAATGCGGGTATATTTATACAGTTTCGGGGTTATCCTGAAAGTTGTTTCAGGATCACTTTTGGAAGTTGCCAGTTTCCAGTTTTCTATCAGCCGTCTTTTAACATTCTGTTAAAGACGGATTTATCTTTTCTTCAGTTGAGGTGAGTCATCATTCTAGAAGGTTCTAGAAATGGTGACTAGGATAATGAGGTGGAGGGTGACTCATCTTTGCATTAAAGACTTGATGACTAGGTTTATATGTGTCATTGTTTTCTTTAAAGCTTTTTGTTTTGCTTAAGATCTTTTGTGATGATAAGGCTTCTTGATGTGGTCACCTCCCTCCTCCTACCATCACCTCCCTCCTTGTTAAATATGGCCGGCCCCCTCCTCTCCCCATTTCACTTGCTTGCTTGATTAATTTTGTAGAAAAGATATGATAGGATTTGGGTGCATGGAAATTTCATCACTTCATTTTCTTTCCATCACCAAATTCCCTCGGCAACTTCATTAACTGATCGTCCACGGACTTGGACGAAGTGAGACAAAGTCATCTACTCATTCTCTACATCAATCTTGGTCGTCTCTTTTAGCAAACTTGACGATCGAGTTGCCTCGAGTCAGAGGCGGGAGCCCGTTTAAAGAACCGATCATGTGGTGCCACCTCGACGAAGGAATCGGAGATCGACGAGATCGGAGCAGCCGCAACGGAGCGTGGGATGATGGTTGAAGAACGAAGGACTCGGATCGTTCGGTACAACCTTTCTACACTCTTTACTGTTTGTTAGTTTAGCAATAATGGCAGATCCGGGTTAAAGTATACGATAGCGCCAGTTTAAAAGTTTTGTTCCGTATTTTGGCGTCTGTAGACGGCCGGGGCGCTAACGTAGACTTACAGTGGTATCAGAGCCTAACCATTTTGCTATACTAACTTGTGCTAACGCGTTCAAAATATCGATCGAACCGAAAATCAAAAACGGCAAAATCCTTGCTTGACAGTTTCTGTTGATTTTAAATGGTCTCAAAATTTATTTCTGGATGTCTTAAAAATTTGTGCAGGCGTTTTTAAGAGACACGACAAAATTTGGGGTCGTGATTCCTCCAAGCTGCCGCGGAAACGCGGCCAAACCCATGGTTTGGCCGCGCATCCGCGGCCATGTGGGGAGCACGTGCTCCCAAATTTTGTCAGTGGGTTCTGTGTTGGATTTTGGGGTTTTTGGTAAATATCGTTTTGGCCCAGGTTTTGTTACTGTTCACCAGTAAGTCGTGGGGCCCACTTTTTGATATTTTGTCGATCGTAGTTTAAACATGTTAGTTTACAGTGCTTACATTATATCTCCGACCGGGAATGTCATTTGATCGGTAAACTGCGTCTGATTGCTATAGTTCTTTTAGACGGGTTTGCGAACGTGACATTCGCGTTGATGTTCTGTTTTGTGCTGTGTTATTGCGGATTTGTCGTGGTGGATAGCAGTGTGCAATGGTAGTACAGTTTGAGTTTATTTGTACATTTGATATTGCGGGGCGAGCGTCCAACTTGTGGACTGCCGTCACTGCCTGTTGTATAATATTCTTTTGGGGCACGACCAGGTTGCGGTCGATGTACCTGTTGTACTATTTTTCATTACTGTACTAGGTTTTACCCCGCGACGGAGTGCACGGATAGCCGGGTTCTGGAGGGCAACGGGTCCGCATCTCATGGCTTTGAGAGGCAGAGGGTCCCCACTCTAAAATTGGCAGACTATTCGCCGCACTCGTAGGGGGTACAGGTTGACCCAAGGAGGGGTGCTCAATTTACCGGATTCCGTGAAGTGCCGGGTATTCCATTCACTATGCTGTGGGGACTGCCTCGCTTCATGTTTTGGCGGGTAACTTGCCGCACCCGTAGGGGTCTAGGTTTCATTGCACATGCTATCCACACGACAGGGGAACGTCGGGTTTCAGCAGCGGCTCTGTGAAACCCGGGGATCCCAGATTATCTGTATTATTCTGTGATGCTTATTACTTTTCTGTAATGTTGCATATTATCACGCCTGGAGCGATTATGTATATTGGTTTATATACTATTAGATGTTGTATATGTTTTACACCCGCGCTAGTCCAGTCCCCGCTCTATCGTTAGTTAAGTAACCTAACGGGTGATGACGGGACCCAGTGACGAATGCGGATGGCATATACGTACATTTTATTTTCGTTCTTTTCTGGTGTGATCGATTGATGGGACTGCATTGATTTTGATCAATGCAAAGTTAAACAAACCTGTTTGAGTTGTTGGAACAAATTTAAAAAGTGTTATTGCAAAGACATTTTCTTTTGTTATGCATAGCGGTATTCAGTGGAATATCCAGCACCTCATTCGACGAGACAAGGGCTGATATCCCTTCACCGGGAAAGACCCCTTGGACAGAAGTTTGCGTCAGGGTAATAACTTTACTATAGTCGATTACAAGTTGCTTTGCATAGCGGTATTCAGTGGAATATCCTGCACCTCATTCCATGAGGAAAGAGCCGAGATCCCTTTACCGGGAGTGACCTCTTTAGCAAAAGGTTTTCGCCACTATATTTTAAAAAAGCTATCAGGTTCCTTCAGCGATATCTAGTTCACTACGCTAAAGGTTTTTCGCCAAAAACCAGCCGTAGCCCTCCGTCACTTCTTTTGGGTATTCAGTAGTATTCAAGCTATGTATTTTGACCTAACGCCAAGGCATAGTGTTTTGTAGCTGCTGGGTATTCAATTGTTGCATAGATAGATGAGTTGGTTTGGGACAGCCGTTCTGCCATTTTGACCTAACGCCAAGGGCATGTGCGGGTGGGTTCAAATTAACAAGATAGTGATGGGTAGAACTTGGCATGTGACTTATGACATTTTGACCTAACGCCAAGGTTATAAGAGCATGGGGCAAAAGCGATATCGGAAGTTTCTAAAGAAACTGAAACTTGCCAAGTATGCGCATACCTTCTGGAGTATGAGTAACGTGGATGCATTCCATCACGTTATCATGCGATGAGAGTTGGATCCCGATTCCCACTGATGAGTTGGTTTACTCTTCGGGTGATCCCGATTGATTCTTCTTTAGGTTTGGAGGAGAATTTGACAGGACAGTGGGAGGTTTCCGGATTAGATAAAGTGATGACCATTCTGATCTAGGTTAGAGTGCACGCAGAGTGTTTCTTTTCTCTCTCTCTCTTTGGCAGCGACCTTTGACCGACCCTAGACTATGACTCAGTGACCAGGTTGACCGAACCTTCTTAAAATACTGGCTTTTGGATTGTCTGAGTTGCATAAGTCATTGCCACTCCTTCTTCTACCCTTTGCATTTCTCAGAACACCCGTATTGCTACGGATATCCACTTCCATTGGATAGATCCATCGTATGGTTATATACGAACTCGAAGGGACTTCTTCGAGGATGGATCCAGGTTCAGGAGAAATAGAATTGGTTTATTCAGTTGTCTTTTATTATCACCTTCTCTCAGGTTGCGAGGGCTTCTTAGTTTAGGAGAGTACACCTATTACGCTTATTGGATAGTCTTATTCCAAACCATAGGCAGGTGCCGAAAGGTAGGGAATGAAGAAAACCAATTAGCCTAAGTAGGGTGTGCAGAAGGTAATATCAAAAGACAAAATAAAGGGATTAGAAAGAGGGCAAAGTAAATTGCGACTGTAATCATTCACGACCAAAACCGCGTACTTAATCGCCACTCCTATTTCACCTTTAAAAGAATAAGGTATTATTCAGTTGTCTTTTATCATCACCTTCTCTCGAGATGCGAGTACTTCTTGGTTTAGGAGGGTACACCTATTATGCTTACTGGATAGTCTTCTTCCAAACTATAGGCTGGTGCCGAACGGTAGGGAAGGAAGAAAACCATTTAGCCTAACGATGGTGTACAGAAGGTAACGACTAAAGACAAATAAAGGGATTTGGAGAGATGGCAATAAAATATACGGTTGAAGTCATGAGTTGGATTATGGAAGAGGCATTACTATGAATACCAGGATACCCCTACGAAACATTTTCATGTTTCAGTGCATTGTTAAAGAAAAACTGTTTTCCCGATTAGACACTTACTCCAAGGGTATGTATTTACCAGGTTTCATTCTCATATCTGTATGGTTTTACAGATGATGAGTGGGAGTAAGATATTGGGAAATAGGTGATCATCCTCGTTATATCGGAATTCGTTGTAATTGGTGATATTTGAGGAAATCGCCAGGGTACAGTTTTCAACCTACGACGCACAGGTTTTGAGTTGTTCAACTCAGCGGACTTATACAGAGTATTGTATGTTGTCCAAGTGTCCATCAGGACAAAGGGGTAGGTCCTCGTACTATGTTCTGTTTACTTATAACTTCTCTAGTATTTAAACAAGTGTTTCGTAGAAATACAATGTCTAAGTTTTGAGAAGTTGTGGGTATAAGAATAAAGTAGAGAACCAGGTGTCACAAGTATCGGGATTCTTCAAAGAGATCGAAGATGTAGATTCTTGTGATTGGTATTCAGATGATAGTGATGGTTTTGAGAAACGTGTTTCTCTTTCAGGTTACTCATAATTGGATGGATTCCTAAGTTGAGTAATGCTGATTAGCCTCTTTCCATTAAGTTGATATGCACTGGAGACAGCTGCATGATTTGAATATAGTTCCAATTAAATAAGTGCCAAAGTTTCTGTATTGGATATAGAATGGATCGTACCTTAAAAGAAATTAAGGTACGGGGAGTTGTCCAGCTTATGCTTAAAACCAGACACTGGATAACTCAGGGCACGTTTCTGTAATGGCTGTTTGTGGGTTGACCCTGGCTATGAAGAGGGTTGATATTCTACCATTTGGAAGATCAATAGTGATATTGTTCTTGACTCGCCACAGTTTTAGTAAAATGGATTTTTTTTTCAGAAAACAGTAGTGGGAGTATGGTAGAACTGGAAGTGATTCCAGAACTGCGAACGATTACAGAAAATTTAATAGGACCTATATAATCAATCAGGTTTGACACTCCAATAGCCACTCCGCAGATTTGGTGGGTAACCTCAGACACCCGAGAGGTACTTCGGTAGCCTCAAGGACGGTGACAGAGAGGTTCTTATCTACCAAGACTTGACACTACTGTTGTTCCAGGCTATGAGACCCGGTAGGAGGGTTGTCATAGTCAGTGGGAGCAGCGGAAGCATAGTGGGCAAGATGCTTATATCTATTTATAGACTTGAGCAGTTTTAGCGGAGATAAATCATCTAATTTTGATGTGACAGTCATGGGTTTGACTTCAATCAGAATAGGGGATGGATCAGTTAAGAAGGTAGTAGGGTGTGATGTCATGGTATCAGGATGACATACACAGAGTAGGAAGTAAAATTCCTATACTACGATCGGTTGTATTGTGGTCGTCACACAGTTGTTTCTCCAGACAGGATATGGATATAATATTTGACATTCTGGTTTCTAGATCTATGGTTTTAGATCTGGATTTGGGTAGTTTCCCAATGTGGGTACTTTGACAGATATTCTAATGGTTTTTGGAATAGTTGACTCCTAGCATGGTGGTGTACCTGCAGGTGATGGAGTCACCCTCTCTAAAGGTGTCGTATAGACTAAAGGGGAGAGGGATGTGCATGATTGGCAGATCACTTGCTTAGGCAATTGAGTCAATCATGAGATGTCAAGTACCGCACCAAATGTTGTTTTTGCACTAGATGCAATAAGTTTGTATTAATCCAATCCTGGAGAAACATAAGGAAGCAGTTTTAGAACATTAGTACATGTTCTACGGATTTGATAACGGCAGCCTCTTTCGGGAGACGGTTATCATTCCAGGCTTCAAAGGTGACATGGATGACAGAGTGATTGTCAGAGTTTTAGTTTTCCCTCTGACGAGGGACAGTATTATGGACAGGTGGTTCCATAGGATACTGTGGGTGGCATGGTGCCGGATACTGATTAGGTTCAGTGATCCATACAGTCTAAGAAGTTTGGATATGGAGTTCATTTATGAACTAAGGTCCCATCAGATATCCAGACATATTCTAAGACAGGTACTACTCAATTCGGGAGATGGCTTTCTCCGCGAACTTCAGATTAAGAGAGATAAAGAAAGATACTTCTAGGCGGATCCACTCACTGAGGCTATTTCTCGAACACAATAGTTTTACAAACGGGCTTTGTGAAACTGATTAGTAGAGGAGTTGGATGTTCGGTTTCACACGGGCTGTGAGTAGTCGACATCGCAATAATTAGCCTTGAGTGCAAGTGGGAGATTGTTGGAGATAGTGCCCTCATAGTCAATTATTGGATCGCAGGTACGTGATTGCAATGATTGCGGAGGACCTATCCCGGTAGGACAGTCTTACTCGAGATGATAGTATACTATCTGGTTTGCCTTTATCAGTCGTGTACATGTTCAGGTGACTGATTGCATGTTACACATTGATAGAGCCCTTAGGATCTTGCTTTACTACCAACAGTATGATGGCGATCATATACGTGAGAGTTGGGTAGTTTATATGCATATCCTTAATTGTGGTCCCTAGTCGTGGGAGTTTCGAGACAGGGCATCGATACTCCGGAGTAGACTAGTGTATACAGTCGAGACCCCGACGAGGGACGGTGGCCGGTCTCACAAGCCACTGGTGTCAGTTGGATCACCTAAGATGTATACAGGTGCTCATTGGGTTATGAGTACACCGGACAGGACTCGCCGGGAATCTGCTGGTTAGTACTATACCTATCGTCAGATAGCAGTTCCCTGGTGACATATGTACAGGTTAGTTCATCGACCTGAGGTCGTCATTTGTCTCGTGTGAGTTCCCACTGTGCTTTGATTTCTACCCTACCACGGCTCAAAGGAGTCGTGCAAACAGGTAGCTTTTGGGTACAGTCCCGAGACATATGGAGGCACGTGAGCGGATCGGCAGGGGATTCGTCTCTCCCGGTATTGGGGGCGAGATCGTGCTGTGTCTAGGAGAGCCATTACACATAGCCCACGGTCGTGGCAGGAGATTTACTGGTAGGTACTCCAGTAGTATCTCAGGGTGTCATTGGGCTTCACTCCGACACGACTTATACTGCTTCTGGGGGTCTGACGTTACTAGCCCCCTAGGCGGATATGCGATACTCATTGACGAACGGACCGGACTGTATATACATTGTCACTGTTAGGCTCTGTAGGGTTTCTGGATGTGTTAGCTCATCGGCCACCCTTGAGTTCGCTCATCAGTCTCCCTTGAGGTCAGTCCGTGGGCAGCCGTTACGCATAGCTAGTGCCGCTGACGGTTTGTGGTTAAACCCACTGCCAGGGTACTGACGAGTCATTAGAGTCCCCCACAGACAGTTTCCCAAGTTCGGACGAAACGTTGTAGAGGCCGTATGGTTTTATGGCAGGGTTCGGAAAATGCACGTGCGTTTACGCACGTGTTATTTTTCGGGCAGATAATACTGGTTGGCTTTGGTTTAAGCCGGATCCGAGTATTATATTGAGTAGGTATAATATCTTTGTCTCAGTTGCATTTGTATTCGGTCGTAATACAAATGCGGGTATATTTATACAGTTTCGGGGTTATCCTGAAAGTTGTTTCAGGATCACTTTTGGAAGTTGCCAGTTTCCAGTTTTCTATCAGCCGTCTTTTAACATTCTGTTAAAGACGGATTTATCTTTTCTTCAGTTGAGGTGAGTCATCATTCTAGAAGGTTCTAGAAATGGTAACTAGGATGATGAGGTGGAGGGTGACTCATCTTTGCATTAAAGACTTGATGACTAGGTTTATATGTGTCATTGTTTTCTTTAAAGCTTTTTGTTTTGCTTAAGATCTTTTGTGATGATAAGGCTTCTTGATGTGGTCACCTCCCTCCTCCTACCATCACCTCCCTCCTTGTTAAATATGGCCGGCCCCCTCCTCTCCCCATTTCACTTGCTTGCTTGATTAATTTTGTAGAAAAGATATGATAGGATTTGGGTGCATGGAAATTTCATCACTTCATTTTCTTTCCATCACCAAATTCCCTCGGCAACTTCATTAACCGATCGTCCACGGACTTGGACGAAGTGAGACAAAGTCATCTACTCATTCTCTACATCAATCCTGGTCGTCTCTTTTAGCAAACTTGACAATCGAGTTGCCTCGAGTCAGAGGCGGGAGCCCGTTTAAAGAACCGATCATGTGGTGCCACCTCGACGAAGGAATCGGAGATCGACGAGATCGGAGCAGCCGCAACGGAGCGTGGGATGATGGTTGAAGAACGAAGGACTCGGATCGTTCGGTACAACCTTTCTACACTCTTTACTGTTTGTTAGTTTAGAAATAATGGCAGATCCGGGTTAAAGTATACAATAGCGCCAGTTTAAAAGTTTTGTTCCGCATTTTGGCGTCTGTAGACGGCCGGGGCGCTAACGTAGACTTACAAATCCTAGTACAGAAAGTAAAATATATATACAACGGGTACATCGACCCCAACCTGGTCGTGCCCCAAAAGAATAATATACAAACAGGCAGTGACGGCAGTCCACATGTCGGACGCTCGCCCCGTAATATCAAATGTATATAATACAACAAAAACTGTACTAGCATTGCATCCAGGCTATCCCCCACGACCAATCCGCAACATCACAGCACAACACAGAACATCAACGTGAATGTCACGTTCGCAAATCCGTCTAACCGGGCTATAGCAGTTAGACAGGATTTACGGATCAAGTGACATTCACGGTCGCAGATATAATGTAAATACTTTGAACTAATGTGTTTAAAATTTTCGATCGATCAAATTTACCTAAGTGGGCCCCCAAGCACTACTGTAGCACTTAAAGAAATTCTGGGCCCCAAAAGAATATTCCAAAAGCCCTATTTTCAAGTCTAAGGCCCTCTGGAAAATTTTGGCAGAGTAAGGAGTCCATGTGGCGGCGGAACCGCGGCCCAAGCATGGGTTTAGCCGCGGTTTCGCGGCCGAATAGTAAGAACAGGTTACCAAATTTTCCCAGATCTCTTAGAATCCTCTGCACATGTTTCTGAAACAACCTGAAAAAATTTTCGAGCTAAAAAATTTCGACAGAAACCTGATGCATTGAAAACGCGGATTTTGAAATTTTGTTCGATCGAAGTTGTAAACACATTAGACAAAGCTAGACTAGGTTAATGGCGAGGCTCTGATACCACTGTAAGTGCACGGCGGTGCCCCGGCCTCCATCCCGAGGCCGGAATGCGGAAGCGGTGATTTACTTTAAATCTCTAAACCAGCACCACCGCACACTAAATACCCGGATCGGGCTATTAAACTAGTCCAAGCTAACAAGAGAAGGGGTAAGAGAGATATACCGAGCGATCCGTGTCTTTCGGTCTTCTCGTCGTCGTTCCGATCTCCCGTGGAATGTCCGGTCTCCACCTCCTCGCCGGAAGGGCACCACGTCGCCGGCTTCTTTTACGGGCTCCCACCTCTGGACCGAGGCAACTCGGGCATGAAGTTGGCGAGTCGACGTGCCCAAGGTTTGCTGTAGAATTATGTAGAGAACTATGTGTCTCAAGGGGTTCATGGAGTTTGCCATTTGGTAAAGGAAATGAAGTATACTTTGGAGGTGGAACTATGGGATTTTTGTAAAGCTAAAAGACCAAAAATCCCGCCAAAAAATATTGGGACAGCCCCTCTATAGGAATGGCCGGCCAAGAAGGAATGGGAGAGTAAAATAGAGGAGTCTGTGTATCAAAAGAGAGTGAGAGAGTCTCATAATGCAAGAGAGAGAAAAAGGGTTATCATGAAAAGAAATGATCACCCACTAAAACCCACACTCCACCATCCATCATGAAAACCATGTCCCATAAAAGTCAAACCATGATGAAGATAGAAGTCAAGGTCAAATAAGATCTATCATGAAGCAACCATATGCAAAGACCACCCTCCATAATGCTTATTTGCGCAAATGCAAATAAGCCCTCCTCCGCCAATCTTCGGCCAATGAAAGATACAAAGAAAATTGGCCGAAACGGAAAACAAACTGGCAACTCCAAAAACCTGATCCCGTAATAAATTACAGGAAAACCCCGCTACTGTGCATACACACCCGCATTTGTATTCCGACCGAAATACAAATGCAATGAGACAAAATCTACACTGTACAATACTAGGATCCGGCTAAAACCAAAGCCGGCTAGTATTAACCGTCCGATCCTGATGCGTGCAATGCCGCACGTATCTGATCGAACCCTGCCATATCTCCATACGGCCTCTACAGCGTTTCGCCCGAAAACTTGAGCAATTGAATGTGAGAGACTCTAAAGACTCGTCAATACTATGGCTGTAGATTTAACCACTAGCACGTCAGAGGTATTAGCCATACGTGACGGGCTACCAGCTATTGACCAAAAGGGACGTCGATGAGCGAACTCATCCTGACACCCTACTGAGCCTGTCAGTGACAATATCCGTACAGTCCGGTCCGTTCGTCTATGAGCATCGCATGGCGGGCTTAGGGAGTTGGTAAAAATCAAACCCCCAAAAGCGGTACAAGTCGTGTCGGAGTGTAGCCCAGAACACCCTGAGATACTACTGGAATACATACCAGTAAATCTCCTGCCTTGGCTAAGGACTTCGTGTAAGGGCTCTACTAGACACAGCGCGACCTCACCCCCAATACCGGGAGAGACGAACCCCTGAAGATCCGCTCACTGCCTCTATGTGGCTCGGGACTGTACCCGACTAAAACCTGTTTGCATGTCTCCTTTGGGCGTGGTAGGGTAGTAATCAAAGTACAGTGGGAACTCACACGAGACAAATGCCGATCCTCAGGTCGATGAACTAACATGTACACATGTCACCAGGGAACTGCTATCTAACGTCAGGTATAATACCAACTAGCAGGCTCCCGGCGAGTCCTGTCCAGTGTACTCATAACCCAATGAGCACCTGTATACATCTTAGGTGAACCAACTGACACCAGTGGCTTGTGAGACCGGCAACCGCCCCTCGTCGGGGTCTCGACTGTATACACGAGTCTACTCCGGAGTATCGATGTTCTGTCTCGAAACTCCCACGACTAGGGACCTTTTAAGGATGTGCTTATAGACTCCAGCTCTCACGTATATGATCGCCCTCATACTACTGGCAGTCAAGCAAGAATTCTAGAGGCTCTATCAACGTGTAATAGCGACCTGTCAGGTCACCTAAAGCAGTACACGATGATAAAGATAAACCAGATGCATATTATCATCTTAAGTAAGACTGTCCTACCGGGATAGGTCCTCCCTCAATCATTGCAATCACGTGCCTGTGATCCAATAATTGACTCTGAGGGCACTATCTCCAACATCCTTAAGCTCCCTAAGCTTCGCCAGCTTATCTGGAACGTCGGAAAACTCTTGTATGAAAGGAACCCGGTCCAACAATCCTACTGTGGCTCCGGTATCTTGAATAAACGCCAAGAATTCACGACATCTCCTCAAAAAGCTGACTAGCGAAAAAGGCTGAATTCAAGCTGTGAGAGGCGGCACAACTATCCACCTGCACAACAAGAACTGACTCGCCGGGAAAACAATTTCTGACTGTTTCCTCACGGTAGTCCACAGATGCCTAACACGTAGCTAACCAATCCATGCCCAGGAGAACGTCAAATCCAACCTCTCTAGAAGGATCAAGTGACGGATGAATCTCCTAACCGATTGGCATACCACTGAAATACGTGCCGTGCAACAAAAGAATCGCTGACCGAAGTTAACACAACAAACGGCTGATCTAGCTAACACGATCCTCGTCCCAACCACGGTACAAAGTGTGAAAACCAATAAGTACATCAAACGAACATGTGAATAAAGGATACCTGAAAACTCTGCATTGGACGCCTGAGCGTCTCGATGAGTAGAAGCAAACTCCTATGTCTGCCTCCTACCCGCAGCTGTCAGAACCCTTCCTCTGCCAGACGGACCCCTCAGACCAAACCTTCCATGCCCACGACCTCTTAGAATACGAATCTGACGCTGTGCTAAGGAACAGTCCCTGATGAAGTGATGAAGGCTCTCGCATCGAAAACATCCATATGACGGCTGCTGGCCCTCCAAAAGATGAGAGCTGAACGACTGACCTCGTCCTAAGCCTCTGCCACTCCCACAACGGTCACAAAATCTGTCTCGATGACTAGGCCTCTGTCCCTAGACTGGCACACTGGTACTGGTCCTCCACTGTCCTGGAACTCGCAAAGTCTCTGGAATACGTGTCTCGTCAACTAGGGCTGCATCCACTGGTGCTATGTAACTGACGGAAAGCTGTGTGCTGATCGCAATGAACAACTGGGAAACAAGGGTGACAACCTCTTGTCGCTGTGCTCGAATGGTCTCCACCAAAGAACTCATCGTCTGGCGCAAGTCCTGCATCTCTGCCACAAGCCAAGCGATACTATCTGTCGAAGGCGGATCCGTCTGCACCTGTGCAACGAGCGTGCCATCCTGGTCAGTCCTCGCTTTCCCCGAGTCAATACTGACCTCGGCCCTCGCTGCACCTCACTGAGTCCCCATAGTCGTCGTCGGCAAAGGCTATAAATAGGAATAGGATTCGATATAAACACGGAAATCGAATCACAAGGATATGAATCATCAAGGAAGGAATTTCAAGTAATTGTACTTAGGTCACTTTAGACGGAGTACTGCATCGTGAGTATGCAGCAAACATACACACACTACGTTACTCTGCTTAAGCTACCTACTCCATCATATAAAGGTCATCCTACACTCCGTAAGGTAAAAACCTAGCGCTCTGATACCAACTAAGTCACGACCCGAAATTGCCACGTGACGGCCCTAATACTACGCAACGTCTACAGGCGTAACGTAGTAAAAGAAAGCCAAAACCCAGAATTCTAAACCATAAAAAGACAAGAAAAGATAAGAAATATTGTTTAAACCTTTTAAAAAAATCTCAAGTATAAATTCTTTAAGTCCAATTTTCTTTCTTGAAAATTTCGGCAGCACCTCCTTTATAAAAACCAACCCCAAAAAAGGGTACAACATAAATATAATGTAAAGCATCCCCAACGGGAGCAAATCCACACCCAAAGGCGGAAAACAACCACCACAACAAATATACGACGCCGTAGAGAAGAAAAAGAAGACGATAGAAAGGAAACTGTATAAAAGACAACAAATCCACAATTTATACAATATCGTCCTCACCAAGTCTCTCAGTCAACAACATAATAATAGATGGAGAGTACAAAATTCAACGAATATACAATACAAATAAAGATAACCACCAAAACCAACCTGAACAAAACAGAACACTGTGAGCCGATGCGGTATCTGTAGCAAAAGATGATAGATGAATAGCCAGCCTCGACTACTCTGAGGAACACTCTGTAACACCTGTAGCACAATGGGGGTGAGTTGCCAACACGTGAATAGTAAATAACATATGCAGGTAATCGCAGGAATGTACGTACAGCATGAATCTAAGATATGCAATTTACAGTAATAACAGGTCATATGAATGTAGAATAATGGAAAGTACACTAACAAGTACAACCAATATATATAAACCAATAATGATATGACATAGTATGCAATAATCATGCAATGGGGGTATGAGAATGTAAATGTGCAACACTCATGAAAGGTACACTAACAGGTACTCCTAATACATAAAACAGTGCATAAATAGATAAAGGTGAGGTATGGAGTAAAATATGTCATTTCCACGAAATCCTGACATCGTGGTAGGATCACAATCCATCAAGACGAATCAAATCCCAATTCCTCAAATCAGCCCCCAAATTGGCTCTCATATCATCTAAGTATCGCATTCTCCTCAATTTCACAATATTAAGTATATCTCGTATATCCCGAATGTACAACATCAAGTATATCTCATATATATCGAATGTACAACATCATGTATATATCACATATATCGAATGTACAACATCAAGTATATATCACATATATCGAATGTACAATATCAAGTGGATCTCACATATCTCGTATATACCATATCAAGTATATCTCACATATCTCGAATGTACAACAGCAAGTGGATCTCACATATCTCGTATGTACCATATCAAGTATATCTCACATATCTCGAATGTACAACAGCAAGTGGATCTCACATATCTCGTATGTACCATATCAGGTATATCTCACATATATCTCCAGTATCCAATCTCAAATGAATCTCTCATATCCCGAATCAAATCTCCAGCAAAATTCTAACATCCTAAATATAATGGCATAATAAATATGATGAGCTCAATACATATATATTAGTGTCCCATTCCCCTAATATTAGTGTAAGGGTATATATAACAGCGGCTCAATCCCCTGTTATATATACAAATGAGTAATTGGAAATATCATGAAACCAAGGTGCCAAGCATCGACACAGAAATGTTGATCCATCAGGTGCTGTCTCCATGACTGGCCCCCCCTGATGGGTACGTATCATACACTATCCCGAGAGCTCGAGTGCCTAGCTCTGACTCTCGCCTCTCAACGTATCCATACGCACATGACTCCCGTCGGTATCCACTCGATAGCCGATGAGTCATTGGTCCTGTCCCCGGATGGTATGGTTCCCCTAAGCCTCATCGCCTAGCATCGCGAAATCGTTCTTGCTTCGGGGTATCCCCGGGCCCCACCATGTACCCACAGACGGTGCCTCCTCACTCCTCGAACCGGGCATATATCAGAACCGATAAATCTCATGGTGGCTGCGGAAATATCAATATCAAGGAAACCGGTTCTTTCAAACAATGCATAATTTCATGAACTACCACGGTCCCCAAATCCAGAAAATATCATGAAAAATCCATATAACAATGCGAAAATCCATGAATATAATATGTGCGCCATATCTGAAATGCAAGCATATAAAGGAAAAACCGCTAATTAACTGCATCAAGTTAATACAATTATCATACGTTTCCTATTTATCCACTTCTAAATAACATCAAGTGAAGGTAAACATGTAGCTAAAACCAGATGTATGTGAAATCAATAAGGTATAGCAAGATAATGTGTCTAACTATAAGCAATGATATAGTATACCCCCTGGGTATAAGAACAGTATGTGCAAGGTATACCTGTAGCTATGACAGGGAGGGTGTATGTACCTATCACTAATAGTACAATACTCTATAGGAATATAGGTATGCTAAATGCCATATATGATAAGCAGTATGAATCAATGTCACAATATCCCTAACCAAGCAATATAATATCTATAAGTGGTTTGTGTGTGACATGGCAATTATTGACGGCGTGTGTAGCATATAATCAGTGCTCGTTCAACATGAATGTCCTACTACTACTAGTCCAGGCACAACTACATCTAAGTAATAGGGTAAAGGCGCAATTCTAACAATAACGCAGAATATGCGACAAGTAATAAAATCTCTAGCCCTGACGCATAACGCCATGCGGGCGATTCCCCTGTAGATGTTAAATCTACTCACCAACGCTCCAAGCTAGGTGAAGCCTACCACCTGTTTTCCCCTTGTCGTAGAGTCCGAAGTCCCCGCTTGCGAACCTAAAATTTCACAAACACAACACATAAGCAAATATCCTGCATCGACGAAAAGACAAGGAAACGCGATGAAAATGCCCGGAAATTACACTGCGCGCTTAGCGTATCTATCGCGCACGATACCGGCCAAAAACCCTAATTGGGGTCGCTAAACTACAAAACACCAAGACTGGACCCCGATCGTCCCGATCGCGCAACACAACACAAGAATTACGAGGAATACAATAGATATAACCTCGCAACGACCAATCGAACCCACGTCGAAAAAATCCCGAAATCTAGTAAGCAACCTATCGCAAAATTCCACACTAGTTTCAAGCTAATGCATATCTAGCGATAACAAACACCTTAAAATAGCTTAACTAAGCTACCTAAACCATTCCTATATTTTTAACACTCGCTAATTATGTTTTAGCAAAAACCTAGTAAGCTAATTGCATAATTAAACAAAGTGATCATTAACAAAAATTAACATTTTCTACTAGGTTAATCTTCTCCAAAACATAAATTAACACTTCAAAAGAACACTAAACACATAAACAAAATTTAACCCTAACATGAATTTCTGAAACCAAAAATAAATGAATTAATCATAATATAAAAATAAACTAAACACATAATTAGCTAACAAAACTAGCTAGAATAAGATTAAAGCAAATATAAAAGGATTAAGGTAAGAATTATACCTCCCCAAGAACACAAAATGAAACTTAATCCAACATCTTAGCATCAAAAACCAAGCTTTAATGAAGATACATGAAGGATTAGTGAAGGAAATGAAGGAAAATGATTATATTTGAATTTGTATGAATTAAATTGGATTTTTGATGATTTATTTGATGAAAAATGAGTTGAAAATGGGTGGAAATGATGGAGGGCAGCAAGGGGAAGGGAAGGGCCGGCCAAGGGGAGAATGGGGGGATTTTTGGTGAAGTGTGTGGAATTTTCTAGCAAAAGAAAACATTTAATGCACATTTAATGCAAAAATGCCACCTTTTATTCATTTTCTTTTCTTTTTAAAAAAAGTAATTCCCTTTGACCAAAAAAATATCTAGATATTTAAAAAGAATGTTCTAAAATAATTTTAGTGATGATTCCCAAAAATTTTCATTTAGAAAATTTTTCCCGATTTACGCGCATATTTTACCGGCTAAAATAATATTTTATTTGGGAAAAATTCTATCTGAACCAAAACCTCCCAAATACCCCAAAAGTTCGCGCACAAGCTTTATTTTAGCTAAACTAGGTGCCGGTAAGTTTATACGGACGTTTGATCGAAATCGGGTTAAAACGGGAAAAACCGACAATTTTGCCCTAAAACGGAAAAATCCGCAAAACGATTTCAGAAACGTTACACCAACCCAACTGAAACCCAAAATACGGAATTTCAGAACTTTTCATGTCGGTTTGTGAGGAATTGGAGCGTGCAGGTGAATCTGGGATGACTCGAGGAAATTCTGAGACAAACAAACAATACTAGGGACTTAGTTAGACCACCAGGAGACCACCCTCTGCAAACGGGACCCCAACTCCACTATAAAACAGGCCTGGATGGATTTTTGCCTTAAGTGGCCGGCCACCTAGGTGGGTTAGGTGCCCATGTTGCCCCCATTGCTCATATATGCCCTATATATCACCCCCAGAGTTGTTTGCATGCCTTGTTTTGGCCTGAGTCAAAATCTGGGGCCACTTTCTCTATTTGCTGCTTTGATTCGAGCAATGGTTTTCCGTATTTTAAATTCTGGATTTCAGTATTTGTGCTTTATCTTGATCATGTTACGTTTGTACGTCTATATCGAGTGATATCGAGTTGATTTGCGAGAGCTAACCATAGGTTCTAACCTATAGACTTTTAAGCGTATCGTTTTGGTTTTCGTGTGTCGTTTTACTTTCAATTTGGTTTTAATGTGATGTGATACGTGTGACGTGTAGATACCCCCACGATGATTCGAGATGATGAAGAACATGGTGGCGACATCGACATCGGCAAGCAAGATCAAGGTGAGTAGATTATATCTACGGGGGAAGTCTGGTGGATGGCGTATAGCACCCATGCAGTTCGATATTTAGTATACTATATATATACTATATATATGTATGATAGCGTTATGTGTGAATTGGATATTCAGATGTGGTTAGGTGTACTATGGATAGATTAGGGTTTAGAAATAAACTAGTATAGTTTACTCGATGCGAACCCTAGAATAGGTTTACACCCACACGCACACACATGTTTATTTGTTATACATATACCTAGATGATGAGGATAGTGGATGATATTTGGAGATGAGTCGATGATGTTGGGCATAGTGCCAGGAGATCGGTGATATGATGTGATTCGTATTTGGGATACGGCATGTGATTTTAGCGGGCCTTGGGACGTGTGTTTTACACACGCATTTATATTTATATAGATGGTATCGATTTGTACTAGACATAGATCAGTACCCTGGATCATGAGATATGATGATAAAGATACCAGATAATCAATGAGATGAATGTGATATTGACCCGTACCCAGATTTGGGATGCCGTACGATGATTTACCGTACGAGCTTTATTGATGATCGATCCGCACTCATTACTTGAGGATGTCATATGATATTGTATTGTACGCGGTACCTTTGAGGTGGGATCACCGACTATTATATTTTATATATATGTATATATCGACTTAGATTTAGGTGGTTTCCATACCCCTCCTGATTTACTTGTTAGTTAGAGCTGTAGTTTTGCTAGTAGATGTTAGGCTAGGCCGATCTCATACCTATTTCAAAAACTAACGAATCGGGAATATTTTAAAGACAGGCAAAGGGATTCTACGGATATTTCAAAGACACATCTTTTCTTAAAAACACCGTAGCCCTTATTTTTCCTAAAAACCCCGATTCGCTGACAAAACAATATGACATAGATACATTGATGTAGATTCCGCACTGTTGTGTTTATTATCCATTTGCCGCATATTCTTGCTGTTCGCATCGCATTGCATGTTATATATGTTTATTGTTATACTAAAACCATGCTGATAGGACACCAGCACCATTATCGATGATGCATATGTTCCACGTACACCTGCTTGCCGGCTCACACACTTCATCATCGATAATTGCCATGTCACTACACAGTAAGATTATTGCATCAGGATATGGTCCTTGCATGGCATACTTGTCTACTTACATATTATGCACTTATACTTGTGCACGTACATATTGTACACTCATACTTATGCACCTACATATTGTACACTCATACTTGTGTACTTACATATTGTACACTCATACTTATGCACCTACCTATTGTACACTCATACTTGTGCACCTACATATTGTACACTCATACTTGTGCACCTACATATTGTACGCTCAAACTTGTGCACCTACATATTGTACACTGATACTTGTGTACTTATATATTGTACAGTCATACTTGTGCACCTACATATTGTACACTCATATTCTGTACACATACATACTTGCACATACATAGATGATTCTGTCTTGATTTTGGAGATTTGGGAACCGCAAGATATATTTTAAAACTGATTAATTTAAAAGAGCGGTTTCTCTCAATATGTGCATATTACTATTCCATGTTGCATGATATACTGATATGCTTACAATTTTTTACATGTCGCATATATCATGCTTTATGATTATACGCATTGAGATATGTTGTTTCCATGATATTTCTGGATTTGGTAACAATGGGTATTTCAAAAGAGTGTATGTATTGTTTTAAAACCCGGTTACCCTTGATATGATATTTCAGTGCGTCCACCATGTGTTTCCTCGGTTCTGAGAGCGACATGTGAAACCCGATTCGAGAAGAGGTAGGCACCGTCTGCGGGTACATGGTGGACCCGGTGAGGTACCCCGGGGCTAGAAGACTCGTATATGTTAGACGGTGATCCTGGCAGGGGAGTACTACCTACAGGTGATTGTTTATGAGCTCGGCGGATATCTGGGAGATACCGACCGGAGCTGAGAGATGAGACGAGCCGATCCTGACTGAGGGAGCCCTATATATATGAGGATTTATGTGCCGTTGCTAGGCACAGGCTTCATGATGTTTTCTAGTGTCGATGCTTGACACTCAGGTTCCATGATTTGATATGTCACGAGCGACACATGTTGATTTACATCCTCATACTTCCATGCATATGCTTTATGATATTTACATGCATGATGCTTATTGTCATTGGGCGACACGTGGACGAGATCCACATACATATAGCTGATATTGATGACATTGATCACATAGTTGGACGAGATCCACATACATGATGGCATTGATTACATAATTGGATGATATCCACATACTTATAGACCTCATGATATAGTCGACATTGATCATACCTCATATTTATGATATGTTATTACCTGAGGCACTAGCACGATCACTTGGCACTACACTCATGTATAGATGTTACATTGCCACCTTATCATGCTTCAGACCTATTCATTTGAGGTTTATATATATATCTGATCGTATTGACCTAGGATTTTGTCATACATACGATTTCTGCTCTGTGATGTTTTCTATTCACGAGAGGGCAACTCACCCCCGTTGTGCCACAATTCTTACAGGTTTTGCCGTACCGGTTTCATTGCGGCTTTTCTGGCACACTGCTTCCTTTTCTGGGTGATTGCATTGGTTGGTGGGTTCACTCGCATCGTGACCACCCTTGTATTTATTTTATTCTGTTGTATTTAGTAATTCCATCAACCAAACTTGTATATTGTTTCAGACTTAGAAAACTAGTTGTGTATTATTTCGACCTTAGAGTTGCGCGTTGTAGTATTAAGGTTTTCATGCTGATTTTGAGTTTCCTTTTTGAGTTTGATCCTCGCCCTTTGGCGTTGTATATTATATTGCTTGCGTGGTTGTGACCGTCGATTGACGGAGAGCTAGCTCCCGCTTGGGGATGCCTTTTATCATTATACATATATTATTTTGTTGTACCCTGTTCGGGGCCAGTATTTGTAAAGGAAACTCTGCCAAAAATTTCAGAAAAGACTATAAATTTTAAAAATGCATATTCGGCTTACTTATTTAAAAACCTTGTTTTTAAAACATGTTTTCTTCACTTCTTAAAACTATTTTTCCTTCATTTATTATTTAAAATGGTTTTAGATTTCTGGGGTTTTGGCTTACTTGAATTAGATGAGGTCCTATAGACTTCATATGATTCAAGGGCCAGTCACGTGCTATTTCGGGTCGTGAAAAAGTTAGTATCAGAGTCTAAGTTTGACTATGCGAAGCCTAGAGCGTTTATATATATACGGAACTTAGGCTTGACCTTACGGAACTTAGACTTAGTCGAGGGGGTACTATACCCGAACTTTCGTCGCGTAGGATGACCCTTGGTTGATGGAGTAGGTAGCTTGAGTAGAGTGACGTACCGTACGTATGTTCCGCGGCATAGTTACGATACGCTACTCCGCTTAAGAAACCTTAGGATGTACATTTCCTTGCACAATATTATATTCATTCCTATGATATATCCTCATCGATACTGGTTATAATTTTGCTGCCACGATTACATGGGCTGAGAGAGCTACGGCTAGAGTTGCGTCAGCACGAGCTCGTTACGGAAGAGGACTGACCAGGGCATGATTCCAGGGACATACGATTGCATATAGAGGCGTCGCTTTATTGCGTTTTCGCGCCATGAGCATTTGACAGATCGCTTTTATGAGATTTCCCGGATGTGCTGATCGGCATCAGAGGATCAGGCTACTGCTAGAGGCCAGCCAGAATGTGATGACCATTGATATATCGCTTACTCAGGATGATTGAGGCGCTGTTCAGCTTACAGACAAATGAGCCAGTTGTTGCTGCAAATGACGACATATCGCTCAGATGATTGGAGCTACTGCAGCATGAGTGTATACTTAGAGATATGATGGAAGGTCGCTAGTCACCCAAGGAGGAATGACTAGGACGCGTGGTTCGTTCGTTTACCCCAATGCGAGGTCATCAGATAGATTGATTCCAGCTAGAGACGACTTCACGCAGAATCGTTGAGAGTCGATAGAGATGATCGAATGTCAGGAAACCATTTCCAAGTTTAAAGTATTCGGAAGACAATGCAAGTAATGCTATGGACCCTCTAGAAGAATGGAACCCTAACTCGACGTAATGACCATGGAACGCCTTCGAACCTTAGGGTTTGCGGCAGTTTAGCGGTGCCATTTGTGAGGCTTGGGTTGGCCTTTCTACGGTTGGTCCACAGGTGCTGTGATATGTACTGGAATACTATTAAACTGTACTCAAGATGTTGATCTCTTGGGGGAATATGAGGTTATGACAAATCGATCGGATGGTTCGACATCATTCGGATATCATGTGATGGGACACATTGCTTGGGAGACTCCAGATACGAGTATAGCCGTTGGAGCGCAGTCCATGCAGCCATGAGAAGACGAGTTCGAATCAGTCGACATTGGAGCAGAGTGGAGTAAAGAGTTCGCACGAGATTTCGACGAGATGACGTTCCACTCCACTGACATCCGAGATGCGATACGCATGCAGAGGCGTTGTATATGGATATACCTTCTAGAAAGAGTCGCGATGAGTGTGCAGCCGTTCCGGAACAAGAAACAGATATAGTAAAGATGATAACTTCCGGGAAGTTCAGCAGAAATGAGAATTGAGAGAGACCTCGATAGGACCTTTCTAGAATACTATACGAGAAGACTTGGACCAAGGAGTTGTCATATTGCGCACACCCAGCAGGACAGAGTTCGGCATCGTCGACGAGATAGTTGACCAGGTTCGGATAAAGGACCTCAACCAGGTGTGTTGTAAGTTGAGCAAGAATGGATCGCAAGATTGGTAATCCACAGAGAAGATAAGGGCCTAGAGACAGAGGACGCCATACTGTGAGCAAGAGACAAGTAGATGTCTTGCGCTTCTAGCATTGGATGCACCGACACCATCTCGACTTTGAAGGAGGATATATCGACGACGGTAATTATGATTTGTGATTTGGTGATTCGATTATCACGTATCCGTCATCTTGGATTTCGGTGTTTTTGGGCAATCTATTCGCATGATTTAGTCTCGATGACTGAGTTCCATGATATTTGTTTTCGTGCACCATGGTTGCACCTACTGGATATTCATATTTGTGCACAGTTATTGCACATGTTATCGTTTTTGTGCCTTGGTTCCACATGATTATGACTTAATGGATTTCTTACCGTTGGGTTGATTTTGTGCACATGGTATGCACATGATTTGGCTTTTTGCACTCGGTATATCTTATATGTGCTTGTAGTGCATTGAAATGTGTTTTATGCACGCAGTTGCACACGTTTATGATTTTCTTTACACCTGGGTACACTCGGTGTTGTGCTTATGCATTTTAGTTATTGTTTAGTATTTGTGCACAGGATGCACTGCATTTATATTTCTTGCCCGGGATGCTCCAGTTTTATACTTCGTGCGTTTGTCGCACCAGTTTTATGTTTCGTGTGTTTATCGCACCAGATTCATATTTCGTGCTTTTGTTGCACCGGATTTATATTTTGTGCACTACGGTTGCACCTGACTTCGATTTGATGTCATTCGATATGTTGATTTTGATTTCATGTTTATGTCTTGCATGCGATTTAACTTATGCATTCGGCATAGTTTTCATAAACTTTTAGTGTTTTGATTTGATTTGTGTACGCTAATGCATATGGTTGTGAGCTTATATACCGCGGTATACCTGATTTTGATTGAGCCATATTGTATACCGTCGATTTTGATTCTGATATTGATGTTGATTTCCTGCACTCCGTGCATTTGATTTGGACTTTGCGTATGTTCAACGCTTGATATTGGGTTTCATGAGTTCGTGCATGTTGAGTGCGCATGCTTTAGATTTTTTTTCTCGTGCAGGATGGATGCACCTGATTTGGATTTTGCGCGTGTTGAGCGCATATTTTGAGATGCGATTTTGGCGCACACCAGATACACTAAATCGAGATTTTCGTGCATGTCTGATGCACCTGATATTGCTGTCAGGCACACACGTTGCCTATGACAGATGTTCCGTGCACACCCGTTGCACCTAGATGTTGCTTCTGTGCACATGTATGGCATAAATATGGATATTGATTTCCGTGTGCACCAGACGCACAGGGTATTCTTATATACATTTTGGGATTGATTGCTTATGGAGCAGTACGTTTTTATGATATTTGCTATATGTTTTCGTACTGAGCAGGACTAGTCAGAGGACAGTACCTCGGTATATTATGCATGCATTGATAGTTATCGAAGGGTTTTCCGAAAAGCGAGCTATAGTCTCAGTATTTACCTACGTGTCTTATATGACATGACGCTTTTAAAATAAGGAAACCCTTCTAAATTCTTTTCAAAACGGCTGGACGTACATATTAAACAAGGATAAGTATACATATATGATTATTTTCTTACAATAGACGTCCGCCACTGTGCAGTGATATGTGCATCGCACAGCGACTTGAAAAGGTTTGGCATGCATTTCCTTCAGTTATTTACATGTATAGATTTGATGTCTCCATGTATAATTATGATGTATATCATATCGGTTTTGTTTTGTATTTGACATTTGTGTCTTTACCATGACTCCAATGATTGCGGGATGCTTGACGGAGTTTTGATTTTGAGTTATCTGCTCATTGTTTATGCGCATGCATTGCGCTATGATGCGTCTTATGTATTGATGATTTCGGAGCCCCGACGACTTGTACTTTTATTGAAATGTTTTAGAATTTGGGGTTTTAAATTTAAATTCGGGGACCGAATTTCTTTAAGGTGGGAAGATTGTAACATTTAAAAAAATAAAATATTATTTTTGAGAATTTTTATAATTTAATAATAAAATATTGAATATTTTAATAAGGCGGTATAATTAAATACCGACAAAATTGTGAAAATTTTGGAAAATTATAGAAATTACATAAAAGAGGGTGTTTTATGTGAATTATGCAATTTTTAAGTTTTTATGATTAACTATATGCTAATATAGTGCTAATCGCGATTAAAAATCGCTAATCGCGTTTTAAGCTTGTTTTGTGCAAAACATGCACCGTATCATTTTTACACTTGTTACTTTTTTTCATGGCTTTCCTACAAGTTTTATAGCGTGGTTGTGATTTATTACGAAAGGAAAAGAAAAGAAAAGAAAAGGATATGACTAGAATAGTGAAGAATGGGCAAGAGAGAGAAAGAGTGGATGAGGGGTCAACCCATGTCATGAGCCATCCCCCATCATTTGTTTCACTCATTTTCCTCCCCCTCTCTCTCCATGCTGCTGCTGCTGCTGTTCCCTCCTCCTCCATCTTCAAGCCACAAAACTCCATGAAAAACTCTCCAAAACCTCATTCCCACTTCACAAAAAAGGTGCATAAGCCCTCTAGCTACCCAATGGACCAAGAAAAATGTGATTTTGGTGCTGTAGAGGATTCATGGGAGCTAAATGAGGTAACCCCTTTTACAATTAGTGTAGTGTTCCATGTGCTTAAGCCTCATTTCAAGTTTAATATCGTTTTGGCGAATTTTAGTGAGCTTTGAAAACTCAAGTTGGGAATTAGGGTTTGATGTGAGTAGAGATGCTGCAATTGAACTCTTGTGGTGAGCTTAAACCCCTCCCAAGTGATAGAAACCCAGACCAACCCAACTGAAACCCAAAATACGGAATTTCAGAACTTTTCATGACGGTTTGTGAGGAATTGGAGTGTGCAGGTGAATCTAGGAAGACTCGGGGAAATTCTGAGACAAACAAACAATACTAGGGGCTTAGTTAGACCACCAGGAGACCACCCTCTGCAAACGAGACCCCAACTCCACTATAAAACCGGCCTGGCCGGATTTTTTCCTTAAGTGGCCGGCCACCTAGGTGGGTTAGGTGTCCATGTTGCCCCCATTGCTCATATATGCCCTATATCACCCCAGAGTTGTTTGCTTGCCTTGTTTTGGCCTGAGTCAAAATCTGGGGCCACTTTCTCTAGTTGCTGCTTTGATTCGAGCAATGGTTTTCCGTATTTTAAATTTTGGATTTCATTATTTGTGCTTTATCTCGATCATGTGACGTTTGGACGTCTATATCGAGTGATATCGAGTTGATTTGCGAGAGCTAACCATAGGTTCTAACCTATAGGTTTTTAAGCGTATCGTTTTGGTTTTCGTGTGTCGTTTTGGTTTTAATTTGGTTTTAATGCGATGCGATACATGTGACGTGTAGGTACCCCCAGATGATTCGAGACGAAGAAGAAGATGGTGGCGACATCGACATCGGGAAGCAAGATCAAGGTGAGTAGATTATATCTACGGGGAAGTCGGGTTGATGGCGTATAGCACCCCCGCAGTTCGATATTTAGTATACTATATATATACTATATATATGTATGATAGCGTTATGTGTGAATTGGATATTCAGATGTGGTTAGGTGTACTATGGATAGATTAGGGTTTAGAAATAAACTAGTATAGTTTCCTAGATGCGAACCATAGAATAGGTTTACACCCACACGCACACACATGCTTATTTGTTATACATATACCTAGATGATGAGGATAGTGGATGATATTTGGAGATGAGTCGATGATGTTGGGAATAGTGCCAGGAGATCGGTGATATGATGTGATTCGTATTTGGGATACGACATGTGATTTTAGCGGGCCTTGGGACGTGTGTTTTACACACGCATTTATATTTATATAGATGGTATCGATTTGTAGTAAACTTAGATCAGTACCCTAGATCATGAGATATGGTGATAAGGATACCAGATAATCGATTAGATGAATGTGATATTGACCCGTGCCCAGATTTGGGATGCCGTACGATGATTTACCGTACGAGCTTTATTGATGATAGATCCGCACTCATGACTCGTGGATGTCATATGATATTGTATCGTACGCGGTATCTTTGAGGCGGGATCACCGACTATTATATTTTTTATATATGTATATATCCACTCAGATTTAGGTGGTTTCCATACCCCTCCTGATTTACTTGTTAGTTAGAGCTGTAGTTTTGCTAGTAGATGTTAGGCTAGGCCGATGTCATACCTATTTCAAAAACTAACGAATCCGGCGTATTTTAAAGACAGGCAATGGGATTCTACGGATATTTCAAAGACGCATTTTTTCTTAAAAACACCGTAACCCTTATTTTTCCTAAAAACCCCGATTCGTCTTCTTACAAATGACAAAACAGTATGACAGATACATTGATGTAGATTCCGCATAGTTGTGTTTATTATCCACGTGCCGCATATTCTTGCTGTTCGCATCGTATTGCATGTTATATATGTTTATTGTTATATTAAAACCATGCTGATAGGAATCAGCACCATTATCAATGATGCGTATGTTCCACGTACACCTGCTTGCCAGCTCACACACTTCATCATCGATAATTGCCATATCACTACACGGTAGGAATATTGCATCAGGATATGATCATTGCATGGCATACTTGTGTACTTACATATTGTACACTCATACTTGTGCACATACCGAATGTACACTCATACTTGTGCAAATACATATTGTACACTCATACTTGTGCACCAACATATTGTACACTCATACTTGTGCACATACCTATTGTGCACTCATACTTGTGCACATGCATATTGTACACTCATACTTGTGTACTTATATATTGTACACTCATATTTGTGCACATACCTATTGTACACTCATACTTGTGCACCTACATATTGTACACTCATACTTGTGTACTTACATATTGTACACTTATTTTCTGTACACATACATACTTGCACATACATAGACGATTCTGTCTTGATTTTGGAGATTTGGGAACGCAAGATGTATTTTAAAACTGATTAATTTAAAAGTGCGGTTTCCCTCAATCTGTTCATATTACTATTCCATGTTGCATGATATACTGATATGCTTACAATTCTTTTACATGTCGCATACATCATGTTCATGATTATACGCATTGAGATATGTTGTTTCCATGATATTTCAGGATTTGGGAACCGTGGGTATTTCAAAAGAGAGTATGTATTGTTTTAAAACCCGGTTACCCTTGATATGATATTTCAGTGTGTCCACCATGTGTTTTCTCGGTTCTGAGAGCGACATGTGAAACCCGATTCGAGGAGAGGTAGGCACCGTCTGTGGGTACATAGTGGACCAGGTGAGGTACCCCGGTGCAAGAAGACTCATATATGTTAGACGGTGAGCCTGGCAGGGGAATTCTACCTACCGGTGATTGTTTATGAGCTCGGCGGATATCTGGGGGATACCGACCGGAGCTGAGAGAAGAGACGGGCCGATCCGGAATGACAGAGCCCTATATATATATGAGGATTTACGTGCCGATGCTAGGCACAGGTTTCATGATGTTTTCGAGTGTCGATGCTTGACACTCAGGTTCCATGATTTGATATGTCGCAAGCGACACTTGTTGATTTACAACCTCATACTTCCATGCATATGCTTTATGATATTTACATGCCTGATGCTTATTGTCATTGGGTGACACGTGGACGAGATCCACATACATATAGCTGATATTGATGACATTGATCACATAGTTGGACGAGATCCACATACATGATGACATTGATTACATAATTGGATGATATCCACAAACTTATAGACCTCATGATATAGTCGACAATGATTATACCTCATATTTATGATATATTATTACCTGAGGCACTGGCATGAGCACTTGGCACTACACTCATGTATAGATGTTACATTACTACCTTATCATGCTTCAGACTTATTCATTTGAGGTTTATATATATATCTGATCGTATTGACCTAGGATTGTGTCATACATACGATTTCTGCTCTGTGATGTTTTCTATTCATGAATTGGCAACTCGCCCCCGTTGTGCCACAGTTCTTGCAGGTTTTTCTGTACAGGTTTCATTGCGGCTTTTCTAGCACACTGCTTCCTTTTCTGAGTGATTGCATTGGTAGGTGGGTTCACTCGCATCATGACCACCCTTGTATTTATTGTATTCTGTTGTATCTAGTAATTCCATCAACCAAACTTGTTTATTATTTCATACATAGAAAACCAGTTGTGTATTATTTCGACCTTAAAGTCACGTGTTGTAGTATTATGGTTTTCATGCTGATTTTGAGTTTCCTTTTTGAGTTTGATCCTCGCCCTTTGGCGTTGTATATTATACTACTTGCATGGTTGTGACCGTAGATTGACGACGAGCTAGCTCCCGCTTGGGGACGCCTTTTATCATTGTACATATATTATTCTTGTTGTTCCCCGTTCGGGGCCAGTATTTACAAAGGAAACTCTGCCGAAAATTTCAGAAAAGACTATAAATTTTAAAAATGCATATTCGTCTTACTTATTTAAAAACATTGTTTTTAAAACATGTTTTCTTCACTTCTTAAAACTATTTTTCCTTCATTTATTATTTAAAATGGTTTTAGATTTCTGGGCTTTTGGCTTACTTGAATTAGATGAGGTCCTCTAAACTTCATATGATTCAAGGGCCAGTCACGTGCTATTTCGGGTCGTGACAGGTTCTATGATTTTGTTGTGTCGCGAGGGACACACGTTGATTTATATCCTCATTTTACATGCATATGCTATTATGATATTTACATGTAGGAGTTGTTGTGTCAGTGGTTGACATGTGGACGAGATCCACTGCATACATGCATTGATTATATTGAGGACGAGATCCACTGAATACATGCATTGATTATATTGAGGATGAGATCCACGGCATACATGCATTGATTATATTGTTGGACGAGATCCACTGCATACATGCATTGATTATATTGTTGGATGATATCCACTTGCTGATAGGCATTTATTATGTGTTGGAACATATGCAGTACGGTCACCCTAAATATCATAGTATTATCTTTATGATATCGTTGACCTGGGAATCGTTGTTTATTTCGATTTCTACCTGATGATGTTTTCTATTCACGAGTTGGCAACTCACCCCCGTTGTGCCACAGTTCTTGCAGGTTGACCGCATGGATCAGTAGCAGCATCGTTGGTACACAGCTGTTTTCAGGTGATTTGTTTTTGGTAGGCGGTACCAATTGGATCGTGCCACTCTTGTATTATTATTCCTGTTGTATCTAGTCAACTCCATCAATTCAGAAACTAGTTATTGTAAATGTTGCAGACTTAGAAGACTTGTAGTTGCGAGACTTGAGCGATTTGTTTTATGTTCGATTTTGGGTTTGATGTCTTGGTTTACTTTATTTCCTTATGTGGATCTTCGTCTTTTGGCGTCGTATATATTTATGCTTGTGGTGGTTGTTTCTGCCATTGGGCGTGATTTCCTCCCGTTTGGGGATGCTTTATTATATTCTGTGTTGTACCCATTTCCGATGTTGGATTTTATAAGGGAGGTGCTGCCCAAATTTTCAAAAGACAAAACTTGATTTACTATACCTTTATTTCAAAGCTTCATCTCTTTATTTCTTAAAAAAGTTTAGATTTCTGGGTTTCAGCTTATTTGAATTATGTTACGCCTGTAGACGTCGCGTGATTTAAGTGCTGGTCGCGAAATAATATTTTGGGTCGTTACACAAGTGTTAGAAATATGACATGGTGCATGTCACATGCATAGATCAAACTTAAAGCATAATTAGTAATTATTAATTTAGTTTAGCCGTAAACTTGTATGTAATTAATTATATAATAATTCATAAAATGTTAAATCACATAAATACCTTCAAATCAGTAATTCTTATTAGTTTTCAGAATATTTTCCAAATTATCGGTATATAGTTACGCCCTGTCATCAAAACAAATCCTTGTACTTAATAATTTTCCTGAAACTTATTATTTTAATTATTTTAATTCTAAAATAATATTTTATTTTCCTGAAATGTTACATGGTTAGTACTCGTACTATATTCTGTTTACTCATGACTTCTCTAATTTTAGACAGGTATTTCGTTGACATATAAGGTTCAGATTTTGAGAAATTATAGGTATAAGAATAAAGTAGAGAACCATTTGTTGGAAGTATCAGAATTCTTCGAGGAAGTCGAAGATGTAGATACTTGTGTTTAGTATTTCATTTATAGTAATGGTTATGAGAACTTACTTCTCTTTCAGCTTACTCGTATATGGATGCTGTAACGCCTTAGATTTTGATTAGTATTAGTTTAGACGGTAATGCGGGTTTTTGGTAAAAAATTTCCTAATTTGGGTTCCTCACATTTTATAACATTTAATTAATAATTTATTATTATTTATTACGGCATTCACACACATGTGCATGTTTATGTGAGGGTGTGTTTGTGTAATCTAGTTTAGTAACCATGACACTTAACCTAATCTAATCCTTTGCTTTAATCCATTCCTAATTCTTTGCTTTACCTTAACCCTGATCCTAGATATTTTGTGTGAGATATTCTTTGGCTTTTGGATGAGAGAAGAAGTGGCATGGTGAGTAGTGTGTATGCATTAATGGTGAGTTATTGTAAGGTGCACTCACCTTTTACACTCACCTCTCTCTTTATCTTTATCTTTTCCTTCTCTTTTTCTCTCACACTTATTCCCTTCTCATTTTCTTTATCTCTCTCTCATCTAAACTAAACACTTGCTAATCTTTCACTAAACCTACACAAAACTTCATCAAAACTCACAAAAATCACATCTTTTGCCTTGATTTACCTTTTGGATGCCTTGGAGCTTATAAAGCTAGGATCTTTGAGCTTGTGAGTGTAGGTAATGATCTCCAGCTGTTCTTTATGTTATTATAGTATTGTGTAGTCTTATAGTTTTAGTTTAGAACGTTTAAAGTTACGTTTCGTGCAAATATCGTATTTTTACTGTCGTTTGTGATATCTGTGATCTGCTGTGACCCCGAGAGTATACTAGAAAACCAAACAATGTAGTTGTGTTATACCTAAGACCATAGGACATCATCTGGAGCATGAACCCTATTGGTCGGATCTCGGCCGACGACGAGAAGAAGAATTCCGGCGACCTCGGTTTTTCGTGGGTGTTTGGGTGTGGGTTTTTGTGGGTAGGTGTCTGCAGTGGTTTACGTGTGTTTGGTCTTGTTTGATTTTTAGGTTTTTTCTGTATGCAAAATCTGGGATCACATAGATAATTTCCTGTGTTACGATTACGCATGATACGTTACGAAACGGATCGTGCACTTTGTGTGGTTTTGCTCTTGGGTTGGTTTCGTGATGTTGCTACGCACGTTAGCCATAATACGAACACTTGAGAGTTTGTTTTGAGTTGATGCATCGGTCAAACGTAGTTGTACGTGTTTTGGGTCTATTGCTAATATATACTTGTTATAATGTTATTTGCTTTCACGATCGTAGGCGGAGACTTCAGGCGCTGCGAAGTAGGGAAAACAGATGGTAGGCTTTACTTAGCCAGGAGCGTTGGTGAGTAGATTTAATATCTACAGGGGAATCGCCAGCATGGCGTTATGCGTCTGGGCTAGAGATGTTTTGATATTTGTCGCATATTCTATTGCATATATAGAGTTGCACATACACCTTATTGCTTAGTTACTTGTTGTGCTTGGACCTGTACCGTTAGGACACTGCACTATTATTGACGGCTTATGTTGCACGAGCACAGATTGTATGCCACACACCGCCAATAATTGCCATGACACGCACAACACATACACATATATGATATTGTTTGGTTAGGGACATTGAGACATTTATTCAAATTCCTATATTCCTTGACATGCTTACATGTTAGTTACCATTATACCTATATGGTATTGTACCATTAGTGATAGGTATATTCACATATGAGACATAGCTACATGTACATCTTGCATACATACTTATGTATATACCTGGAGGGTATTACATCATTACTGATAGGTAGATACATATAATTTTCTATACCTACATGTTTACACATATATCTGGCTATAGCTACATGTTCACCTTTATTTGATGTTATATAGACTTGGAGAAATTAGGAATGCGCATGTTATATATATTAAGTTGTTGCGGTTAAATAGCGGCTTTTCCTTTATATGCTCACATTACAGTTTTATGTTGCATATATTATATTCATGGATTTTCGCATTTAGATATGGGATTTTCATGATGTTTTCTGGATTTGAGAACCGTGGTAGTTTCATGAAATTATGCATTATTTAAAAAACCCGGTTTCTCTTGATATGATATTTCGGTAGCCACCATGAGATTTATCGATTCTGATATACATACCCCATGCGAGGAGGAGTCGTGGGCCGTGTGAGGGTACTTGGTGGGGCCCGGAGGTACCCCGGGGCAAGAAAGGGATTTCGATGTACCACGCCGATGAGCCTGGCAGGGGAACCATACCTACTGGTGACAGTACCTATGACTCGGCAGTTATCGTGGGGATACCGACGGGACTCATGTACGTATGGATACGTCGAAAGGCGAGGGTCGAAGTTGGGCACTCGAGTTTTCGGGATAGCGTGTGATATGTACCTATCAGGGGGCCAGTCGTGGTGATAGCACCTGATAGATCAACATTTATGTGTCGATGCTTGGCACAGGTTTTCATCATATTTATACTCCTAAGTATATAACAGTGGAATGGGACGCTGTTATATATGCATATATATATATATATATTAGTGGAATGGGACGCTAATATATATGTATACATATCAATTTATATACATCAACATAATTATTCATGCAAATATACTTAGCATATATGAGATTGACTTGATATTGGATATAGGATATATATGAGATTGACCTAATATTGGATACATGATATTTGAGATTTAATTAATTTTGTACATTCAGGATATATGAGATTTACTTGATATTGTACATTCAGGATTTATGAGACTTACATGATATGAGAGCCAATTTAGGCCCTGGTTTGAGGAAATTGGGATTTGGATTGTCTTGATGGACTTTGGTCCTACCACGAGGTCAGGATTCCGTGGGAATGACATGTTTTATCGCATACTCCGCATTTATTGTTTATGCACTGCTTCATGTATTAGTAGTACCTGCTTGAGTACCTTCATGACTGTTGCATATATACATTGTCATATCATTGCTTCATGTATTAGTAGTACCTGCTAGAGTACCTTTCATGACTATGGCATACATATGACCATTTATTGCTATTAGCATGCATATGTTAGATTCGCGATGTACGTGCATACTTGCTATTACCTGCATATGTTATTACTATTCATGAGTTGGCAACTCACCCCCGTTGTGCCATAGTGTTTTGCAGGTTGTTCCCTAGAGTAGTCGAGGCAGGCTATTCATCTATCATATCATCTTTTGCTGCGGATACCGCTTTGTCTCATACTGTGTCGTTTTGGTTAGGAGGGTTTTGCGGTTATCCGATATTGCTTATTGTATATTCGTTGTATTCATGTACTCTCCATCTACTACTTTCATGTGTATGACATAGAGACTTGATGTGAGGACGATATTGTATATTATTTGGTGACTTGGAGATCTTTTATGCAGTTTTATTTATATCGCCTTTTATTTCTTCGCTACGGCATCGTATATCTGTTGTGGTGGTTGTTTTCTGCCTTCGGGCGTGTTTTTGCTCCCGTTTAGGGATGCTTTACTTATATTTTTGTTGAACCCATTTTTGGGGCTGATTTTTATAAAGGAGGTGCTGCCAAAATTTTAAAGGAAATAAATTTGGACTTTTAAATAATTTGAGTTGAGATTTCAAAGGTTTTAAAATTTCTATTATCACTTACTACTTTTGATGGTTTAGATTGCTGGGTTTTCGGCTTACTTAAATTGCGTTACGCCTGTAGACGTTGCGTAGTTTAAGGGCCGTCACGTGCCAATTTCGGGTCGTGACAAAGTTGGTATCAAAGCGCTAGGTTTTACCTTTCGGAGTGTAGGATGACCTTAGTATGATGGAGTATGTAACTTAAGTAGAGTAACGTAGTGTGTGTATGTCCGCGGCATACTCACGACACGGTACTCGGCCTGAAGTGACCTAAGTACAAATTGCTTGAAATTTCTTTCTTGATGATACATATCCTTGTGATTCAATTTCTGTGTTCTTATCGAATCCTATTTCCATTTATAGTTTTTTCCGCCGATGACTATGGGGACTCAGAGTGATGCAGCGAGGTCTGAGGTCAGAGTTGACTCGGGTGGGACGAGGACTGACCAGGATGGCATGCTCGTTGCATTGGAGTAGATGGACCTGCCTTCGCCAGATCGTATCGCTAGGCTTGAAGCTGAGATGCAGGACTTGCGTCAGACGATGAGGTCTTTGGTTGAGGCCAGTAGAGCGCAGCGACAGGTGGTTGCCACCTCTGTTACCCAGTTTTTCTTTGCGATCAGCACACAGCATTTCGTCACTTACACGACACCAGTGGATGCAGCCCTAGTTGACGAGGCACGTCTTCCAGAGACTTTGGGAGTTCGAGGACCGAGGAGGGCTAGTACAGGTGTGTCAGCCCCGAGACAGAGGTTCAGTCACCAAGACAGATTTCGTGACCGTCGCGGGAGTAGCAAATGCTTAGGACGAGGACAGTCGCTCAGTACTCATCCCCAGGATGGTCAGCAGCCATCGTATGAATGTTTTCAATGCGGGAGCTTTCAACATTTCATCAGACATTGTTCCTTAGCACCGCGTCAGGCTTGTATTCAGATAGGTCATGGTCTCGGAGGACTCGCTCAGAGGGGACAGGTTGGCATAGGAGGAGTTCAGCCAGTTGCGTGTAAGGGGCAGACACGAGAGTTTTCTTCTACTCATCGGGACGCGCGGGCGTCCAATGCAGAGTTTTCTAGTATTCTAAATTCATATGTTCTTTTGATGCACTTGTTTGTTTTACACACTTTGTGTCATGGTTGGGTCGAGAGTCGTGTTAGCTAGATCAGCCGTTTGTTGTGTTAATTTCTGTCAGCGATTCTTTTATTGCGCGACACGTGTTTCGGTCGTGTGCCAATCAAATAGGAGATTGAGATTCGTCCGTCGTTTTGATCCTTTTTGAGATGTTGGATTTGACGTTCTTCTGGGCACGGACTGGTTAGCTACGTGCTAGGCGTCTGTGGACTGCCGCAAGAAAACAGTCAGGTTTTGTTTTCCCGGCGAGTCAGTTCTTGTTGTGTGGGAGGACAGTGGTGCCACCTCTTACAGCTTGAATTCAGCCTTTTTCGCTAGTCGGCTTTTGAGGAGAGGATGTCAAGCATTCTTGGCTTCCATTCGTGATACCGGAACCACAGCGGGTTTTTTGGACCGGGTTCCTTTCGTGCTAGAGTTTTCCGACGTTGTTCCAGATGAGCCGGCAGAACTTAGGGAGCTTGAGGATCAGCTGCAGAGTTGCTTGTAGGTAGGACTTGTACGTCCAAGTGTTTCGCTTTGGGGAGCTCCTATTCTGTTCGTCAGGGAGAAAGACGGCAGTTGGGGTTGTGTATCGATGCATCGTCAATTGAACCGAGTTACGGTTCGGATAGGTACACTTTACCTCGCATTCACGATTTGTTCGACTTGCTCCAGAGTGGGAGACATTTTCTAAGTTTGTTCGGGATCAGGTCATCATTGGTTGCGGGTTCGGGGTGATGACATTCTGAAGACTACTTTTGTGCATGCTACAGGCTGTATGTGTTTTGGTGGTTACATTGGACTCACCAATGCCCTAGCAGCATTCGTAGATATGATGAACCGGATTTCTTCACGCCGTTCCTCGACCAGTTTATTATTTTGTCACTGATGACATTCTGGTCTATTCCAAGAGTTGTGAGGAACGTGGGCAGCACTTGAGGATTTGCTTTGTAGACATTGGGAGAGCACCGACAGTTTGCTAAATTCTCTGAGTGTTCCTTTAGGCTTGATTTTTTTGACTCCTAGGTATTGTAGTTACGGGAGACGGTTTTGGTATAGTCTCGAGGAAGATCGAGGCCGTACAGCTTTGGCCCAGACTTGTGTACGGGACGGAGATCCGCAGATCTTTGGGCTTAGCATGTTTTTACCGCCGTTTCGTGCAGGATTGCTAGTGTATCACTGCACCGTTGACTGAACTGACCGGAAAGGAGGTTTCTTTTCTTTGCACTGAGGCATGCATGCGGAGTTTTCAGAAGTTGGAGACTCGGTTGACAACTGCACCAGTTCTTTCTTGCTTTCGGGTTCGGGCGACTTTATTGTTTAACTGTGATATTTCGCGAGTGGGGCTCAATTTTGCGTTGATGTGGCATTATAGGGTTATCGCTTTTGCTTCCCGACAGATGGAGAAAGTACGAGCAGGATATCCCACTCATGATCTGGAGATGGCCGCGGTGGTCGTGCGTTGGAGATTTGGAGATACTACTTGTATGGAGAGTCGTGTCGGATTTTCACGGACCACCAGAGCTTAATGTACATCTTCCTGCTGCGGGTTTTGATTGTTGAGACAGCGCCGTGGGATGGATCTTATGACGTATTGTGTTTGTGAGATCCTCGTTACCCGTGGTAAGCGATTGTGGTAGTTGATGTTGGAGTCGTAGGCCCGGGGTTAGCTTGTCCCAGTTGCGGGCAGTTCAGAGACAGTTTTCTGCAGATTTACAGTTCTTGTGCGATCGTGGAGTACAGCTAGGTTTGCCTCTTCTAATGGGGGGAATAGCTTGCTCATGTCCGCGCCCGACCACTTTATCCTTAATCGCTTTCGCGAGGCACAGCCCGGCGATACTCGTTCGTCTGAGATTCTTGAGTATACTCGGCTGGGTAAAGATTCGGAGTCCTTGATTTGTGACCAGGGTGTGCTACGTTTAGGGAGAAATGAGCGGTCAAGAGATTCTTGAGTATACTCGGCTGTGGTGTCTACACAGTGTAGGGTTCCTAGGCACACTCAAGAGGTTCCACAAGGCATCGACCATGCCAAATTTAAAAATTTCGGTGCTAAGAAACCCTAAACTAGATCGTTAACTAGAGGTAAAGGCGAAACAACAACAAGTTAACAACTTAACGACTAAGTGAATGGAAATACAACCATTGTAGATCCGGTCCACCACTTCTTTAGCTCCGTGATGACGTCCCTTCACTGCGATCACCGGGATCCCGGACTCTTGCAATGGTTTCGTCGGAGAAATGAGCGGGCTAGGTCGTTGACTTCGATGCCGAAGATGATCTACGTCGAGGCAACTCTAACTCAAGCTCCATCTTCACTTGATCATGAAACTTGTGAAGAAAGCACCCTATACAACATGGCAAGTGGTAGAGGATGAAGAAATAGGAAGTGGGTTCACTTTGGATTTGGATTTCTCACTTGCTTTCAACACTTGAAATTTTTCAAGTAAGCTTTCTTCTTTTCTTCATGAAGAAGAAGAAGAAGAAAAGAAAAGAATGAATTATATGATAATAGAAAATCAAGTGAAGTTATTCTTTAGCAACCATGGGTGAGTGTAACTTATGTAGAGATTAAATAGTTAAATGGTTAGGTTAAGGATAAAACAAAATGGAATACTTTTTCAAAGAAGCTTTGAATCTTCAAGAAGCTTTAAGCAAAGAAAGAAAAGAAAGCCACCATTTCATTTTTTCCATAAAATAAATAAATAAAATAAATAAATAATTTAAAACCCTAACCATTAACCTAAACATGGTTTAAATCAAACATACACCCAAGTTTGCATGTATCATCAAACATGATACAATCAAGTGCACAAAAATATATCATATATACAATGTGCACAATCTAGTGAGAAAATAATTAAGTGAACCAATACTAGTTAATGTAAAGTAATATATCAAATATATAATTATACATTAAATCATTAAATCAACACTTGATTTAATGATCCGTTCATATTACATATAACTGACTAATATCAAGTGTATCAATGTATCGAATAAACACTTGATTCGGTAACACGGCTATATCTCATATAACCATCCAATGATACATATCGCGAGAATAGAATACAGCATCACATACTGGTATTATTCTCGGTCCCGCACATATCTCATATGCGCTCCTATTTCGTTTCGTTTGAGCCAGGAAACCTCTGTGTAGGACTCTAAATACTCGTCAATACGCCGGCAGCAGGTGATGATCATATCAAACACCCACAAGCCGCAAGTGGTCTGCTAAACGTAACGGCCACCCGGGTATTGAGCGATCAGAAGATCAACGAGCAAGCCCGCTAACACTCCTGTGAATCCAACCAGTAACACTTACCGAATAGTCCGGTCTGTCCGTCTGATATGTCGCATCTCGCCTAGGGGTGGTAAACGTCAGACCCCAGTAGCTTGATAAGTCGTGTCGATATGAGGTCTATAACAGTTCGAGAAACTACTGGTAACACTTACCAGTAAATCTCAGTAACCCTGGCCAGGGATTTCCGGTTATAGCCAATCGAACACAGCGCAACATCAACTCCCTATACCGGGAGAGATGATTGGTTGTCAAAACTTGTATTTACCGCAATCAGAAACGGCGTCGCTTCGCAGCTAGCTGGTGAGTGCGGGTCGATCCACAGAGACGGGTAAATTCCTTTTATGTGTTTTAACGAGTTGATTCTTTTTGTCGTTTTGATTGGTTTATAAAAATCTATAAAAACTAGATCTAATTAATCTAATTAAGAGTCTTGCTAGGGTTAGGCTTAGGGGAAGTTTTGGAGATTAATGTTTCCTTCACCGCTTTCAATGCCTTCTTTTTTAGATCTATTAGATGTTACGTTAATTATCAATAAAGTGGATACGAATCTTTTGGGAAGATGTTTCTTCCTCTAGATTTGTATCCTTCCTTTGTTGATAATTATCCTAACCCCCATGGAAAACGCGCGCAACCGGCCTTTTATACGACGGTTCACCATTACCTCGAGGGGTAGGGTGCCGTAGGGAGCGGATGTGTGCGTATGCATGGAGTTCTAACTCTAAAGTGAAGATGGCATTGAAAGGGGTGAGAGATCTCATCTCTCAACCCTTTCGCTAAGGCTAACCCTAACAAGCGAGGAGACTACTCGCTCATTAGGGGATGATAAATTATACTAGAAAATAAAAGCAAGGAAATAAATTACCTACAGATTTGATGGCTCCCTCCAAGTAGAAGACAGAATAGATCTGAATGTCACTTCCAGAAATTTTGAATTTTATTTATTGAAAAGAAGCATACATTTTTACAGATCTAGATTACAATTTATAAGTAAACAGGAGAATTAGGGTTTCAGAGTCTCGCACATGCGCAATTACTGATTTGCCCACTGGAAATCCCAACACCCACAACGTCGCCGCAACAGAAGAAATCTCCACCGACCCGGGCATTAGACGGCCGCGGATCCGCGGCAAATGCTGGCTTGGGCCGCGGATCCGCGGCCCTTTGGTGGTCTTGGGCCGCCAGTCTTTTGGGCTTTCTTCAGGAGTTCTGGGGCTCTGTATTTTTATATGTATTTTCTCTGTTGGCTTCTCACTCTTCTCCAGATCTTCAGTGAAGACTTGTATTGGGCTTTTTAACCGTTTCACATTGACATTCGTTGCCTTGCACCTATGTGAACTGGGCTCGACTAGGATTCGTCTAATTGTTGGTCAAAAGTCCCTTTTCTGTTGTTTTGTGTCTTTTTCACTGTATTTGCTCCAGAAACCTGTATCCTGTAATATGCAACAAACGTGCGTCAAGAGTACCTGTTTATTTATAAAAGGGATAAGAATAGGGGAATGATAAATGCAATATTATGGTCTGAACAAATACCCCCAAACTTACCTTTTGCTCGTCCTCGAGCAAACTTATTATTTTATTCACTAAAATCCTAACCGCACTTTCGCAGGGAAACGCGATTGCACTGAGCACGTGCAACAAGCTGTTAAACCTCTAGGTGTCCCTAGTAGGAGGAGTGTTGTCTCCTGAGGGTTTTCAGCGGATTACACCAACAAAATCCTATCAACTCGGCCCATTGACTTTTGTTCTCCAATCAAGTTTTCTAACAAGGAATTCTATTATCTTTTGACTCGCAAATTATCCACCCATATTCTTCACACTTCCTCATCATCTAACTTAAGATTATATATGTTCTATAGACTTACTTAGCTTTCGGTATCTCTTAAATTTTCCTTCTAGGGTTCCATCTCCACTTAAGAATTTCTATCAACCCTACTAAAGATACAAGTTTTATTCTTCATTCCTTTCTCTCATCTAAACTCTAATTACATATCCCCACGTGTGTGTAAATATCACCCCTACACTTGGAAATTCAAATCAAGCAATCGTACTCTCGTCCATTGTCCAAAGCACTTATTAATTAGTGAATTTTTAAATGAAATTTGCTTACACATCCTTCATGCGACCGTTAATACTTCTTGAGGTACCAACAACCGATTACAAGATGCGTTAGCACTTTAAAGCGTACTTCCTAGTTTTGCAACACCCAAGGCTTTAGCAGTGACTCCCAAACCAGTTGGTCTAAGGCACTAGGTGATGAAGCACCCTCGCTAAATATTTTTCTATTTTTGCAGCCTCAAGTAATTACAAAAACCAGTGTTCATTTTTTTTATTCTTTATTCACACTTGTATATTTTTTTCTTCGTACTAAGGACTTTAGACAAGAGCATTTCAAGGTCTCTTCTACTATTCCAAGTTTCAAGGTGCGTGATTGTGCAAATTGTAGGGTATACGTTTTCAGAATCTAGATTTAAGCTAGGAACTATTTTTCAAACTTATACTCTAATAAAAGCATCAATACTTTTCCCTTGTTTCCACTTAGCCCAAGAAGTGAACCCAAAATTTGCCTCTTTCTAAATAAACTACAAAGACATATACTTTCTACCGTTAAACTTTAAGGAAGGTTATTTTTAGGGTTTTTAATTCACTAAGTCTAAGATCTAGTTGTCCCTAGTCAGTTAACCTATTTGTCAAACTCAAATCAAATATGGCCAAAATTGAATACAATATTTTTATAATTTTTGAAAATTTTCAAATTTTTATGGGTTTTCAAATAAATATGCAAATGAAAAAATATATACAAATGAATGCGAAGGAAGAAGACGTACCGAGCATACCCCCAAACTTGAACTTGACAGTGTCCTCACTGTCATGCTGAACCAAGAGGGTCAAAATGCCAGTAATCCCCTGTTTATTTATTTATAATTTTTTTATTTAATGTTTTGAAATTTTTTTAATTTTTATAGAAAAAGAAAACAAAAAGATATATACATATATACAACAAGGTTTTCCCCCCAAACTTAAGCTTGGCCTTGCACAAGACAAAAGTTAGCACCAACCATTCAAAAATCTTATCGTGGAAATGGTATAGTTGGTGCAAGAAAATGAGAAGCACGCGAGACCGTGTGGAAAGAAGAATTGTAGAATATGGTCTCGGTGGGGGAGAAGAATGGCGAAAAGAAGAAGGAAGTGGAGTACGATCTTGAGGGTGTAAATTGAGTGAATAAATTAGCACAATATGTGATGACCGATATGTTATAAAAGATTGCGCTAACCTATCAACCCGTCGGGAAATGGGGTCAAATCCCTCAAGATTCGCAAGAAAACATGGGTACGCCGAACTTGGTATAGGAGATGAAAGCGTAACGGTCATTTGTTCGGTCGGAACAAGGGGAAAGACGAAAGGGAGTGAATTAGGGATAGTATCTTTCTCACCGTAGTAAACTGTTTCGAACTTGAAAGATTCCATTAATGGTTCGAAACTACTATAATCAACCGAGTCTGATGGCTCATCTGAAAATGTAAAAGACTCAAACTCGGGCGGTGAGTCATCAGCATCGTCCGAAAAAGTGAAACACTCGTAGGTGTTATCGTCTGTGAGAATTGTGTCAGATTCAAAGGAAAAGGTTTCAAGCTCACAGTCTTCAAGCGGGGTCGGAACGATGGGAAGGAGGGAGGGTGATATATTAGTCAAAGGTTCAGGAGGATGAATTGGAAAATCAGACACATCAAACAAAAATGATTCAACCTCAATATTATCCTCAAGACTCTCCTCAATACTATCCTCAATATTTAACTCATCCATGCCATTATCATCAAAATCTAGACGCATATGAGATTCGGGAGAAACATTTAATAACTCGGGATGATGATTTGAACATAAAATCTCAATTAAATCGAGAGGTTCATCATCCGAAATCTTCCCGGCGTCTATATCCTCAATTAAGTGAAAATCAATTTCTTTAGACACCTCATCAAAAGCATGGATATTTATCAATTTAGGTTCTAAAGTGGAGGTGTAAAGGTCCAAAGGATTAGGTGCGGTTTCACTCGAAAGGGGTTCCTCACAATCTGGCAAATCAAACCTACCCTTACGCAATTGAAGCCCACAACTCCTGTTTTCCATCGATTGCCCTAAATAGTTCACCTGTTGAAAATAAAAATGAGTCATACATTTTTACAGATCTAGATTACAATTTATAAGTAAACAGGAGAATTAGGGTTTCAGAGTCTCGCACATGCGCAATTACTGATTTGCCCACTGGAAATCCCAACACCCACAACATCGCGGCAACAGATGAAATCTCCACCGACCCGGGCATTAGACGGCCGCGGATCCGCGGCAAATGCTGGCTTGGGCCGCGGATCCGCGGCCCTTTGGTGGTCTTGGGCCGCCAGTCTTTTGGGCTTTCTTCAGGAGTTCTGGGGCTCTGTATTTTTATATGTATTTTCTCTGTTGGCTTCTCACTCTTCTCCAGATCTTCAGTGAAGACTTGTATTGGGCTGTTTAACCGTTTCACATTAACATTCGTTGCCTTGCACCTATGTGAACTGGGCTCGACTAGGATTCGTCTAATTGTTGGTCAAAAGTCCCTTTTCTGTTGTTTTGTGTCTTTTTCACTGTATTTGCTCCAGAAACCTGTATCCTGTAATATGCAACAAACGTGCGTCAAGAGTACCTGTTTATTTATAAAAGGGATAAGAATAGGGGAATGATAAATGCAATATTATGGTCTGAACAAATACCCCCAAACTTACCTTTTGCTCGTCCTCGAGCAAACTTATTATTTTATTCACTAAAATCCTAACCGCACTTTCGCAGGGAAACGCGATTGAACTGAGCACGTGCAACAAGCCGTTAAACCTCTAGGTGTCCCTAGTAGGAGGAGTGTTGTCTCCTGAGGGTTTTCAGCGGATTACACCAACAAAATCCTATCAACTCGGCCCATTGACTTTTGTTCTCCAATCAAGTTTTCTAACAAGGAATTCTATTATCTTTTGACTCGCAAATTATCCACCCATATTCTTCACACTTCCTCATCATCTAACTTAAGATTATATATGTTCTATAGACTTACTTAGCTTTCGGTATCTCTTAAATTTTCCTTCTAGGGTTCCATCTCCACTTAAGAATTTCTATCAACCCTACTAAAGATACAAGTTTTATTCTTCATTCCTTTCTCTCATCTAAACTCTAATTACATATCCCCACGTGTGTGTAAATATCACCCCTACACTTGGAAATTCAAATCAAGCAATCGTACTCTCGTCCATTGTCCAAAGCACTTATTAATTAGTGAATTTTTAAATGAAATTTGCTTACACATCCTTCATGCGACCGTTAATACTTCTTGAGGTACCAACAACCGATTACAAGATGCGTTAGCACTTTAAAGCGTACTTCCTAGTTTTGCAACACCCAAGGCTTTAGCAGTGACTCCCAAACCAGTTGGTCTAAGGCACTAGGTGATGAAGCACCCTCGCTAAATATTTTTCTATTTTTGCAGCCTCAAGTAATTACAAAAACCAGTGTTCATTTTTTTTATTCTTTATTCACACTTGTATATTTTTTTCTTCGTACTAAGGACTTTAGACAAGAGCATTTCAAGGTCTCTTCTACTATTCCAAGTTTTAAGGTGCGTGATTGTGCAAATTGTAGGGTATACGTTTTCAGAATCTAGATTTAAGCTAGGAACTATTTTTCAAACTTATACTCTAATAAAAGCATCAATACTTTTCCCTTGTTTCCACTTAGCCCAAGAAGTGAACCCAAAATTTGCCTCTTTCTAAATAAACTACAAAGACATATACTTTCTACCGTTAAACTTTAAGGAAGGTTATTTTTAGGGTTTTTAATTCACTAAGTCTAAGATCTAGTTGTTCCTAGTCAGTTAACCTATTTGTCAAACTCAAATCAAATATGGCCAAAATTGAATACAATATTTTTATAATTTTTGAAAATTTTCAAATTTTTATGGGTTTTCAAATAAATATGCAAATGAAAAAATATATACAAATGAATGCGAAGGAAGAAGACGTACCGAGCATACCCCCAAACTTGAACTTGACAGTGTCCTCTCTGTCATGCTGAACCAAGAGGGTCAAAATGCCAGTAATCCCCTGTTTATTTATTTATAATTTTTTTATTTAATGTTTTGAAATTTTTTTAATTTTTATAGAAAAAGAAAACAAAAAGATATATACATATATACAACAAAGTTTTCCACCCAAACTTAAGCTTGGCCTTGCACAAGACAAAAGTTAGCACCAACCATTCAAAAATCTTATCGTGGAAATGGTATAGTTGGTGCAAGAAAATGAGAAGCACGCGAGACCGTGTGGAAAGAAGAATTGTAGAATATGGTCTCGGTGGGGGAGAAGAATGGCGAAAAGAAGAAGGAAGTGGAGTACGATCTTGAGGGTGTAAATTGAGTGAATAAATTAGCACAATATGTGATGACCGATATGTTATAAGAGATTGCGCTAACCTATCAACCCGTCGGGAAATGGGGTCAAATCCCTCAAGATTCGCAAGAAAACATGAGTACGCCGAACTTGGTATAGAAGATGAAAGCGTAACGGTCATTTGTTCGGTCGGAACAAGGGGAAAGACGAAAGGGAGTGAATTAGGGATAGTATCTTTCTCACCGTAGTAAACTGTTTCGAACTTGAAAGATTCCATTAATGGTTCGAAACTACTATAATCAACCGAGTCTGATGGCTCATCTGAAAATGTAAAAGACTCAAACTCGGGGGGTGAGTCATCAGCATCGTCCGAAAAAGTGAAACACTCGTAGGTGTTATCGTCTGTGAGAATTGTGTCAGATTCAAAGGAAAATGTTTCAAGCTCACAGTCTTCAAGCGGGGTCGGAACGATGGGAAGGAGGGAGGGTGATATATCAGTCAAAGGTTCAGGAGGATGAATTGGAAAATCAGACACATCAAACAAAAATGATTCAACCTCAATATTATCCTCAAGACTCTCCTCAATACTATCCTCAATATTTAACTCATCCATGCCATTATCATCAAAATCTAGACGCATATGAGATTCGGGAGAAACATTTAATAACTCGGGATGATGATTTGAACATAAAATCTCAATTAAATCGACAGGTTCATCATCCGAAATCTTCCCGGCGTCTATATCCTCAATTAAGTGAAAATCAATTTCTTTAGACACCTCATCAAAAGCATGGATATTTATCAATTTAGGTTCTAAAGTGGAGGTGTAAAGGTCCAAAGGATTAGGTGCGGTTTCACTCGAAAGGGGTTCCTCACAATCTGGCAAATCAAACCTACCCTTACCCAATTGAAGCCCACAACTCCTGTTTTCCATCGATTGCCCTAAATAGTTCACCTGTTGAAAATAAAAATGAGTCATACATTTTTACAGATCTAGATTATAATTTATAAGTAAACAGGAGAATTAGGGTTTCAGAGTCTCGCACATGCGCAATTACTGATTTGCCCACTGGAAATCCCAACACCCACAACGTCGCGGCAACAGATGAAATCTCCACCGACCCGGGCATTAGACGGCCGCGGATCCGCGGCAAATGCTGGCTTGGGCCGCGGATCCGCGGCCCTTTGGTGGTCTTGGGCCGCCAGTCTTTTGGGCTTTCTTCAGGAGTTCTGGGGCTCTGTATTTTTATATGTATTTTCTCTGTTGGCTTCTCACTCTTCTCCAGATCTTCAGTGAAGACTTGTATTGGGCTTTTTAACCGTTTCACATTAACATTCGTTGCCTTGCACCTATGTGAACTGGGCTCGACTAGGATTCGTCTAATTGTTGGTCAAAAGTCCCTTTTCTGTTGTTTTGTGTCTTTTTCACTGTATTTGCTCCAGAAACCTGTATCCTGTAATATGCAACAAACGTGCGTCAAGAGTACCTGTTTATTTATAAAAGGGATAAGAATAGGGGAATGATAAATGCAATATTATGGTCTGAACAAATACCCCCAAACTTACCTTTTGCTCGTCCTCGAGCAAACTTATTATTTTATTCACTAAAATCCTAACCGCACTTTCGCAGGGAAACGCGATTGCACTGAGCACGTGCAACAAGCCGTTAAACCTCTAGGTGTCCCTAGTAGAAGGAGTGTTGTCTCCTGAGGGTTTTCAGCGGATTACACCAACAAAATCCTATCAACTCGGCCCATTGACTTTTGTTCTCCAATCAAGTTTTCTAACAAGGAATTCTATTATCTTTTGACTCGCAAATTATCCACCCATATTCTTCACACTTCCTCATCATCTAACTTAAGATTATATATGTTCTATAGACTTACTTAGCTTTCGGTATCTCTTAAATTTTCCTTCTAGGGTTCCATCTCCACTTAAGAATTTCTATCAACCCTACTAAAGATACAAGTTTTATTCTTCATTCCTTTCTCTCATCTAAACTCTAATTACATATCCCCACGTGTGTGTAAATATCACCCCTACACTTGGAAATTCAAATCAAGCAATCGTACTCTCGTCCATTGTCCAAAGCACTTATTAATTAGTGAATTTTTAAATGAAATTTGCTTACACATCCTTCATGCGACCGTTAATACTTCTTGAGGTACCAACAACCGATTACAAGATGCGTTAGCACTTTAAAGCGTACTTCCTAGTTTTGCAACACCCAAGGCTTTAGCAGTGACTCCCAAACCAGTTGGTCTAAGGCACTAGGTGATGAAGCACCCTCGCTAAATATTTTTCTATTTTTGCAGCCTCAAGTAATTACAAAAACCAGTGTTCATTTTTTTTATTCTTTATTCACACTTGTATATTTTTTTCTTCGTACTAAGGACTTTAGACAAGAGCATTTCAAGGTCTCTTCTACTATTCCAAGTTTCAAGGTGCGTGATTGTGCAAATTGTAGGGTATACGTTTTCAGAATCTAGATTTAAGCTAGGAACTATTTTTCAAACTTATACTCTAATAAAAGCATCAATACTTTTCCCTTGTTTCCACTTAGCCCAAGAAGTGAACCCAAAATTTGCCTCTTTCTAAATAAACTACAAAGACATATACTTTCTACCGTTAAACTTTAAGGAAGGTTATTTTTAGGGTTTTTAATTCACTAAGTCTAAGATCTAGTTGTTCCTAGTCAGTTAACCTATTTGTCAAACTCAAATCAAATATGGCCAAAATTGAATACAATATTTTTATAATTTTTGAAAATTTTCAAATTTTTATGGGTTTTCAAATAAATATGCAAATGAAAAAATATATACAAATGAATGCGAAGGAAGAAGACGTACCGAGCATACCCCCAAACTTGAACTTGACAGTGTCCTCTCTGTCATGCTGAACCAAGAGGGTCAAAATGCCAGTAATCCCCTGTTTATTTATTTATAATTTTTTTATTTAATGTTTTGAAATTTTTTTAATTTTTATAGAAAAAGAAAACAAAAAGATATATACATATATACAACAAGGTTTTCCCCCCAAACTTAAGCTTGGCCTTGCTCAAGACAAAAGTTAGCACCAACCATTCAAAAATCTTATCGTGGAAATGGTATAGTTGGTGCAAGAAAATGAGAAGCACGCGAGACCGTGTGGAAAGAAGAATTGTAGAATATGGTCTCGGTGGGGGAGAAGAATGGCGAAAAGAAGAAGGAAGTGGAGTACGATCTTGAGGGTGTAAATTGAGTGAATAAATTAGCACAATATGTGATGACCGATATGTTATAAGAGATTGCGCTAACCTATCAACCCGTCGGGAAATGGGGTCAAATCCCTCAAGATTCGCAAGAAAACATGGGTACGCCGAACTTGGTATAGGAGATGAAAGCGTAACGGTCATTTGTTCGGTCGGAACAAGGGGAAAGACGAAAGGGAGTGAATTAGGGATAGTATCTTTCTCACCGTAGTAAACTGTTTCGAACTTGAAAGATTCCATTAATGGTTCGAAACTACTATAATCAACCGAGTCTGATGGCTCATCTGAAAATGTAAAAGACTCAAACTCGGGTGGTGAGTCATCAGCATCGTCCGAAAAAGTGAAACACTCGTAGGTGTTATCGTCTGTGAGAATTGTGTCAGATTCAAAGGAAAATGTTTCAAGCTCACAGTCTTCAAGCGGGGTCGGAACGATGGGAAGGAGGGAGGGTGATATATCAGTCAAAGGTTCAGGAGGATGAATTGGAAAATCAGACACATCAAACAAAAATGATTCAACCTCAATATTATCCTCAAGACTCTCCTCAATACTATCCTCAATATTTAACTCATCCATGCCATTATCATCAAAATCTAGACGCATATGAGATTCGGGAGAAACATTTAATAACTCGGGATGATGATTTGAACATAAAATCTCAATTAAATCGACAGGTTCATCATCCGAAATCTTCCCGGCGTCTATATCCTCAATTAAGTGAAAATCAATTTCTTTAGACACCTCATCAAAAGCATGGATATTTATCAATTTAGGTTCTAAAGTGGAGGTGTAAAGGTCCAAAGGATTAGGTGCGGTTTCACTCGAAAGGGGTTCCTCACAATCTGGCAAATCAAACCTACCCTTACCCAATTGAAGCCCACAACTCCTGTTTTCCATCGATTGCCCTAAATAGTTCACCTGTTGAAAATAAAAATGAGTCATACATTTTTACAGATCTAGATTACAATTTATAAGTAAACAGGAGAATTAGGGTTTCAGAGTCTCGCACATGCGCAATTACTGATTTGCCCACTGGAAATCCCAACACCCACAACGTCGCGGCAACAGAAGAAATCTCCACCGACCCGGGCATTAGACGGCCGCGGATCCTTGGCAAATGCTGGCTTGGGCCGCGGATCCGCGGCCCTTTGGTGGTCTTGGGCCGCCAGTCTTTTGGGCTTTCTTCAGGAGTTCTGGGGCTCTGTATTTTTATATGTATTTTCTCTGTTGGCTTCTCACTCTTCTCCAGATCTTCAGTGAAGACTTGTATTGGGCTTTTTAACCGTTTCACATTGACATTCGTTGCCTTGCACCTATGTGAACTGGGCTCGACTAGGATTCGTCTAATTGTTGGTCAAAAGTCCCTTTTCTGTTGTTTTGTGTCTTTTTCACTGTATTTGCTCCAGAAACCTGTATCCTGTAATATGCAACAAACGTGCGTCAAGAGTACCTGTTTATTTATAAAAGGGATAAGAATAGGGGAATGATAAATGCAATATTATGGTCTGAACAAGAGACGAATCCCCTCCTATCGCTCATTGCCTCCATTTGATTCGGGACTGTACCCAAAAACCACCGTTTTGCACGCCCTATTGGACGTGGTAAGGTGGAAATCAAAGCACAGTGGGAATCACACAAGACTCTATGACGATCTCGGGTCTACAGACTAACCTGTACCAGTGTCACCAGAGAACTGCCATCTAACGTAAGGTTTAATACCATCTGGGAGTTCTCGGCGAGTCCGTCCAGTGTACCCAGTCTCCACTGAGCACCCGTATATCATCTCTGATCTCAAACACCAATGGATATGGGATCATCCATCGCCCATCTGTATGGGTCGAGAAGGTATATACTAGTCTACACTGGTATATCGATGCCCTGTCTCGATACACCCACGACTGGATGTACTTATGGACTACCATGTCCCCACAAGTATGATCCGCATCATAGTCCAGGTAGTCAAGTACACATCCTAAGGGCTTTACCAACATGTAACGGAGAGACAATCAGTATACACGTTAAGGTAAAGAGCAACCAGATAGCATACTATCATGTCGAGCAAGAAAGTCCTCCCTATATATGTCCCAGCATCCACTACAATATACATCCTATGTACAGTAATGGCCTCTAGGGCATACATATAACTAACAATCTCCCACTTGCACTAGGGCCATCTGTAGCAGTGGTTGCAGTATTTCATACTCAACCATCCCATAAAAGTCTCTCTTTGGGAAAAGGCCTTTGTGAGTGGATCCGCCGTGTTGTCCTCTGAGTCTACTCTCCTTACCTCGATCACCCTGGAGATCAACCATCTCCATGATCTGGTGACGCTGCCTTAGAATATGTCTGGATCACTGATGGGACGGACGCACCTTGGCATAAGCCACAACTCCATTGTCACACAATGGGAGGAACTAAGTTCATCTCATTAACTAATATACACCCAGACAGCCTCTTTGGTAGCATCTTAAGTAGTGATGTATCCAGCCTTTATCGTCTAGTAAGCCACGGTATCTAGCTTGGAACTCTTCCAACATACCGTCCCTTTACTGAGGGTAAAGACAATGCCTGTGACTGACATTCAGTCGTCCTTATCACCCTGGAACCTTTCCAGTGATTCTCCCCAGGATCGATTGATACCATCTCACAACAACTAGTGAGAATCCTAACATCCAATTACTTCTATCTCATAGATCAAAACTCAGGATTTAGGAGGTATCACTTTGATCCTATATGGAGAATTCTTGTGATAAGCGGAGATTGACCGAGCGTAGTATAGGAAACTCGTTGCCTATCAGGAGTGTTAGTTATATGTATGCCCTAGGGGCCATTACTGTACATTGGATGTATATTGTAGTGGATGCTGGGACATATATGGGTAGGACTTTCTTGCTCGACATGATAGTATGCTATCTGGTTGCTCTTTATCTTAACGTGTATACTTTCTGTCTCTCTGATTACATGTTGATAAAGCCCTTAGGATGTGTACCCGACTTCCAGGACTATGATGCAGATCATACTAGTGGGGCCTGGGTAGTCAATGAGTACATCCTTCATTGTTCCTGGTCATGGGAATATCGAGACGGGGCATCGATATTCCAGAGTAGACTAGCGTGTATCTTCTCGAACCATGTGATGGGCGATGGATGATCCCATATCCATCGGTGTTTGACATCAGAGATGGTATACGGGTGCTCAGTGGAGACTGGGTACACTGAACGGACTCGCCGAGAACTTCCAGATGGTATTATACCTCACGTCAGATGGCAGTTCTCTGGTGACACTGGTACAGCTTAGTCTGTTGACCCGAGATCGTCATAGAGTCTTGTGTGTCTCCCACTGTGCTTTGATTTCCACCCTACCACGGCTCTACTGAGTCGTGCAAACAGGTGGTTTTTGGGTACAGTCCCGATTCACATGGAGGCAATGAGCGATAGGAGGGGATTCGTCTCTCCCGGTATTGGGGGTTGATGTTGCACAATGCACGACTGGCCATAACAGGAAATCCCTGGCCAGGGTTGCAGTGATATACTGGTAAGAGTTATCAGTAGTTTCACGAATGTTATGGACCTCAAGTCGGCATGACTTATCGAGCTACTGGGGTCTGACGTTTACCACCCCTAGGCGAGATATGCGACATATCAGACGAACAGACCGGACTGTACGGTAAGTGTTACTGGTTGGATTCGCAGGAGTGTGAGCGGGCTTGCTCGTCGATCTTCTGATCGCTCAATACCCGGGTGGCCGTTACGTTTAGCAGACCGCTTGCGGCTTGTGGGTGCTTGATATGATCATCATCCGCTACCGGTGTATTGACGAGTCTTTAGAGTCCTACACAGAGGTTTCCTGGCTCAAGCGAAATGAAATAGGAGCGCATATGAGATATGTGCGGGACCGAGAATAATTCGAGTATGTGATACCGTATTCCATTCTCGCGATCAATGTATCGATTGGTTATATGCGATATAACCTAGTTATCGAATCAAGGATTGATTCGATAAGCCGATACATATGATACTAGTCGGTTATATCCGATATGAACGGATCGTTAAATCAAGTGTTGATTTAATGATGTAGTGCATATTTATATATTTGATATATTACTTTGCATTAACTAGTATTGGTTCACTTTAAATGGATTTAATCACTTGGTTTGTGCACATTGCATATGTGATATATTTTGGGCACATGATTGTATCATGTTTGATGATACATGCAAGCTAGGGTTAGTGTAAAGAATTAGACCATGGTTAAGATTATGATTAGGGTTTTCTTTTTTCTTATTTATTTATTTATTTATTTTGGAAAAAGATGAGAAAAGAATGGTTTCTATTTTTGTTTGCTAGTTGAAGTTTCTTGAAGCTTTGAATTAGTCCACCATTCTTATTTCATCCTTAACCCTAACCATTCAAGTTAACCATGGTCCATTCTCTACAACTAACCAAGGGTTAGTAAATGATAAGTATTGATTTATTTATCATTTACATAATACTTATCATATTCTTTTTTCTTCATCTTCTTCTTCTTCAACATGAGAAAAAAGCTTGCTACATCAATGGTGATTGATGAAAAAGTGTGGGAAATCCAAAACTAAAGTCTACCAAATTCCTATTTCTTCATCCTCTACCTCTTGCCAAGTAGTATAGGGTGTTTCCTTCACAAGTTTTCAAAGCTTGGTGAAGTTGGAGCTTGTTCTTGTGATGCCTCGACGTAGATCATCTTCGGCATTGAACCGACGATCAAGCCCGCCCATTTCTTCGACGAAGCCGATGCTTGAGTTCGGGATTCGATTTGGACAGCGGAGGGAGATCATCGTGGAGCTTAGGAAGTGGTGGACCGGATCTACAAAGGTTGTAGCCCCTTTCCTTTAGCTATATTTCCGTTTACATGCTTGCTTCGCCTATATATCTAGTTAACGATCCGTATTAGGGTTTGTAGGCACTTGTAAAATTTGATTTGTGCATGTTTGATCACTTGTGAGACTCCATAAGAGTGCCTAGGAACCCTACAGTGGTATCAGAGCCTAGCTAGAGCCTTAGGCGAAGTCCCGACGGAATTAGAAGTCCGATCGACCCAAAACCCAAACCTAAAAATGCTCTCTGGACTTTTTTGAAATTCGTGGTTTTTTGTGAATTAAAAATATTCAGAAAAATCAGCAGGAAGATATAAGGGTTACTGTAAAATTCGAGGGCTTGATTCCATAAAGGCGGCGCGGATCCGCGGCCTTACAGGAGGCTCATGCGGCGGATCCGCGGCCCTTTTGTCGTTTTGTGCATCCAATTTTGCACAGTAGTTCTTAGCTGTCTGTGCTGGTTTTCCTGGGGATTTTTAATATTTTTTCCAGAGTTGCATTTTCTGGGTTGTATTGGGAACTCGGTGTATCGATCGGACTGTCTAATTTTGTCGGTGTGCTTTTCCGGGTATTTTTAGAATATGTTAAAAAGTTCGACCGGATATAAATACCCACTTTTTCCCCTGCCGGGAAATTTCCAAGTGTTGGATTTTTCCGTAGTTTGACGACGTTCTAAGTAGTGCAAGTAACGCGATGGACCCTCTAGAAGACAACAAACCTTAACTCGATTATGTGACCGTCTTGAACTGCCCTTTGAACCTTCGGGTTTGGGGAAGTACGGCGTGCCACATGTAAGGCGTTGCCTTGACCCTTCTACGGCTGGACCGTTGGTACTGAGGCACGAACTGAATGTTGTTAGACTTATTTCATGTGTTGAGCTGTATCGGGAAAACTTGGGTGTTCGATTGTTCGATCGGAAAGTTTAACATTTTCTATTTATCCGGAATGTGATACAATAATTGGAATTCACAAATAGTTATGAGATAACTGAATGAATGTTATAAACATAGCACTTTAGTCTCAAATGATCGGTTGCCATGGAATTTTGATGTGATCAAAAGTCCGTCGCAATCACGTAGTGTACGCGGATACTCGCCGGGTAAACTTAATAGACAGCCTCACTCCATAGCCCCGACCAAGAGACTGTAGGAGAACCCCGTCGCCGAAAGCATCCGTTTGGGTGCTCGCGGTAGCGGTGTTCCGCCTTGGTGCACTTCGTCGACGGTTTCGGGGGTGCGGCTGTCTACTAAAGTTTGCGACGAGCATTCCATCAGAATGTCGGGAATCCTGTTGAATTGCCCGACTTGATATTGAAAAGAGTTTTCGATAATGAGACTAAAATGCGGGGTTTATAATTGTTAGGCATGCGATGTCTAAGTATTTCATTTGGTCAGGCATGCGATGTCTGAGGAGGTTGCGGATTCCAAATTTCTTTTCTGTGACCGTAAGTGTAATATGTGATATCGCCGGTTTCGTTGCTATATGTCAACGACAATTGGGATGCGCATATTTACTTACGTTGATGACATGAGATGTTATGTGTTGCTGGATATGTTATATTGGATCGTCGTGTTTGAATAGCCGGGGGTTTTTATGTGAGATGAGTGTTTTTTTTATTTTCATTCATGTAAAAACTTGTATGTAATATTCTTTTAATGGGGCACTTCCAGGTTGCGGATGTTGTCACCTTTTGTATATTATTTACTTTTCTGCACTAGGATAGACCCAAGGAGGGGAGCACAAGTAACCGGGTTCTAGGGTCCAGTGGGAGACCATCTCGAGGAGTCGAGTCCGGGTCTCCTAACCCTAGAATTGGTAGGGTTGCTTGCCGCTCTCGTAGGGGTCTAGGGGTGTGGGATTGGCTATTCATCACGACCGTGGAATCCGTGTTTTATACTGGCTCGTATTGAAAACACGGACGTCCTAGTATATCCAATATTTCATATGATTCTTTCTGCTGCGTTATCTGTGATGTGATCATGCGATATTCTGTGACAGATATTATATATAGTATATATGATATATTATATAAACGTTGCTTATGTTTTACACCCGCGCTAGCCCTGCCCCGCTCTGCCGTTAGTTACCTAACCTAACGGTGCAGACGGGGCATCGAGACGAATACGGATGGCATAAGCGTACGTTATATTTATCTGTGATGTTTAGGTGGACTTAAATGATGGGATATTCATTAATGAGATTAATGAAAGAAAATAAACCTAATTGATGTTGTGGAATCGAATTTCAAAATAAAAACAGGTAGCTGCAGTTCTTGCTTTGCATCGCGGTGTTCATTATAGAACATCCTGCACCTTATTCGATGAGGAAAGGACCGAGATCCCTTCACCGGGAGTGACTCCTTTAGCAATAACTGGCAGATGCTACAACTCTCGGTTTGTCTTTGATCGCTTCTATAGTTTCCGCTTTGCACAGTGATATATATGATATATCCCGCACCTCATTCGACGAGGAAAGGGCCGACGATCCCTTCACCGGTAGTGACCCCTTTAGCAAAACTAGAAAAGCCTCGAAAACATTCCATTTAAAAACCATTTGATTCCGCAACGAGATCAAGTTCAAAGCGTTAAAGGTTTTCACAAAAACCATTCGCAACCCTCCGTCATTTTAGGAAGTAGAGTACTTAGTATTCGTGCTGTGTTTGTTGACCATAGTCAAGGCACAGTGTACGGTAGCTAAGTGATGTCTTCCTGTTAGTGTATATGCCCTAGAGGCCATTACTGTATCATACTAGTTTGTATATTACTTAATGGAAGCTTGGGATATTCACCTTGTATATACAATCTTGCTCAAAATAGTAGTATGCTACTTGGTTTGTTTCTACTTCAATGTGTACATGTGTTTATTTTAGTATATCGCCTATACACATTAGTGGAGCCCTTAGGATCTTTGCTTGATTACCAGCGATGTGATGGCCGTCACACTAGTGGGGCTGGGTAATCTATAAGCTCATCCTTATGCAGGTCCCTGGTCGCAGGACTATCGAGACAGGGCATCGATACTCCGGAGTAGACCAGCGCATGCGCTTCTCATCCCAGTGTGGGAGACGGTCTGTCCCACAGCCGTCAGTATGTCGTACTTGAGATAGTATGCGGGTGCTCGTTAGGTTACGGGTACACTGGACAGGACTCGTCGGGAACTGACTAGTTGGTATTATACCTATCGTCAGTTATCAGTTCCCAGGTGACATGAGTACAGCTTAGTCCGCTGACTTGACACTGTCACTCCGCCTCGAGTGTGTTCCCACTGTACTTTGATCACTACCCTACCACGGCTCAAAAGAGGCGTGCAAACAGGTAGTGGTTGGGTGCAGTCCCGAAGCACTTGGAGGCAGTGACGGTTAGACAGGATTCGTCTCTCCCGGTATTGGGGGTTGACATCGCGCTGTGTCTAGGAGAGCCATTACACGAGTAGTCCCTGGCCAGGGCAAACGAGATATACTGGTAGGTTTCCAGTGTTATCTCAGGGTGTTTTGGGCTTCGCTCCGGCACGACTTGTACCGCTATTGGGGGACTGACGTTTACCGCCCCCTAGGCCCGCCATGCGATGTATCAGACGAACAGACCGGACTGTACGGAGAATGTCACACTCAGGCTCAGTAGGAGTTCAGATGGGTTTCGCCTCGTCGGTCTTCTTGTCGGCATTACCTGGGGACCGTTACGCACAGCTAGTGCCGCTTGCGGTCTGTGGTTAAACCCACTGCCAGCGTAGTGTCGAGTCTTTAGAGTCCCACACAGAAAGCTTTTCGCCTTTAGGCAAAAGAGTAGAGGTCGCATGGTATTGCGACAGGTCGCATGGTTTTGCGACAGGGTTCGGTCACATCCGTGCACTTGTGCACGTACAGTGTCCGGACAGTTTACACTAGAGGGCTTTGGTTTAAGCCAGATCCTAGTGTACCTTTTAGGATTGGATTTATCCAGTGTGCATCGTGTTCCTCGGAACGCGGATGCGGGTGTGTATGCACAGTTGACAGGGAGGCAGAGGCAGCGGATTCTCATTAGGGTTGTTGACAGTTGACCGTTGACTATTTGACTTTTTGCTCAACCCTAATGAGAATATGATATGTGATTAACTATTATATTAATTAAGTATTATGGTGATATGGTTGTTGACTTTGTTGACTTGTTGACTTTTGTTGACTTGTTGACTTTGTTGACTTGTTGACTTGTTGACTTGTTGACTTTGTTGACCGGTTGACTAGGCTTGACTAGTTGACCATCATGATAACCATAGCCATCATTTCATGGCAAAGACTTTTTCTTGCTTGCTCATTTGTGTAAAGTGAGTGCATGAAATGATATGGTTATGGTTGCTTCAAACCATCACATAAGACTTTTTTAGTATGATGAGTTATCATGACTTTGGATTATGAGAGGGTGAAAGACAAAAGAGAGCCTCATTCTTTCTTGCTCATTCTCTCTCTTGTTCTTGAGCTCTCCTTTTGCTCTCACCCTTTTGCTCTTGCTCCCTCTCTTTAATCTATGGTTCTCTTGTCTCATGAGTTGAGAATCAAGAACCATAGATAAAATCCCATTCTAATTCTTCTCTACTCATTCTAGTTCACTAGGTTTAGCAAACCAAGTGAACTAGTTTCTTCAAAGAACGAAGAAGGAGCTAAAGGTTGGAGCTTTCAGGTGGATCTATCTTCGGCGTACGGAGACGACGAGAAGAAGCCATTCCGGACCACCATCGGAGCTTGAAGACGAAGGAGTTCAAGACAAGCAAGGTATAACCCCCTAACCGAGTAGCTAGAAACTCGTAGTTAGGTTGCTAGATAGATGTTTAACGAAGATCCGGGTTTTAGGTCCATGTTACCACCTCCGTAAAAATCGTTTTTTACCAAATTCCGCATTCCCGAAAGTACCGGGAGAGGTAGCATGGACTTACACTTCCTACACAGCATATGATGCGATTAGTTAGGACAGTCATGTGGCTTTGCTGACCTTAGCCAAGGGTCATGTGGGTGGGTCTAATTAATAACGAAATGACGGGTAGAACTTGACTAGTACCTATGATTTGTTGACCTTAGCCAAGGTCATAGGTGCTAGGCGTAAAAACCATTATCGGGAGTTTCAAGTGTTGAAATTTGCAATGAGATTTACATACCTTCTATGTGATAGTTGGATCCCGATACCCACTGCGAGTAATTGTTATTCCTGGGAGAGTTTTGCACTTTACAATTAGCCGATCAAGTAGGTGTCTAGAAAGGTGTCAACGGGGTTACGCCTCTGGGAAAACGAGGTTTACTGTAATTAGGTCCGTGCGAAAGCACGGGGAACCTCCCTCAAAGTACCGACACTAGCCTGGCTGAAAGATTGGCGAACTTGTAGAGTGTAATTAATCCCGGCTAGTCTTTCCTTTTAAGGTTTGAAGGAAGATTTGATAAAAACAGTGGGAGCCATCCTGATTAGATAAAATATATAACCAATCTGATCTTGCAAGAGCGCACGCAGAGTGTTTTCTTCTCTCTCTCTCTCCTGGTAGCGACCATATCACGCCTTAATCAAGATAATAATACGGATGTATTGATCGAACCCGCTTGTTATACTGAGCTGGGGAACGTTGGTCCCGCTCCAACTTATAATTGTTATAAGACAGAGCAGGAAATAGGGGAATACCAGAATTCCTATGCCGCCCAAACGAAGAAAGTGCATATGATGCATCTCCTTCGGGTGTATTCATTACAAAGAATTGTTTCTCAGTATCCTCTGCATCCTGGGTATATGATACCGGATCAGGATCCCAGATATGTAATCTGTTACATAGGGCTACAAAAAGGTAGAAAAACTGAGAACGGGTGATAAGTTTCATGAGGCAGAAAACGGGGCAAGTGTTGCAGCCAAGTCTGTTGGTCACTGTCACCCTGTATTACGAATACATTGATTCTGAACAAATGCTATTAGATACTGAACCTGATATACAAAATCATATCAGTCTCTTTATTAGTAAAGAAATGATATAATTTTGTATTGTTGGATAATGTTTTGAACATTTCCTATATCAAAAGTTGATCGGTTCAGGCACGTTATCTAAAAGCATTGACGTTCTAAATCAAACTACAGTTCCTTGTATACTGAACACACACAAGAAGAAGAGTTCAGAAATGAACGAATTCTTCTTGAGGCATTGTAGACTAGGTCATATCAATGCAACCCGACTGGCTGAAGTTACATTTAGATGTATATTTAAATCAGTTTGAATTTACATCTTGTGAAACTTGCCAGTCATGTCACAAAGATAATATGACCATAGCTCTGTTTGTTGGAAACAGAGAAAGAGTTAATGAACTCTTAGGACTGATGCATGATGATGTATGTAAGGTCTCCTGTCTACACATGCCAGAACTGGTTCTTTATACTTCATTATATTCTCTGATAATATCTCAAGATTCAGTCGTATGTTCCTGTTGAAACATAAGTCCGAAGCTTTTGAGGTATTCAAAGAATATAAGTTGGAAGTAGAGAACCAAAATACGGGTATAAGTATTATGTCCTATGATGAGATCAGGGAGGAGAATACTTGTGCATGGCATTCCTGGACCATTCTAAAGGAGAATGAGATTCTCTCTCCGTATTATTCCTCTGAATACACCACAGCACAACGGTGTATCTGGGCGGAGCAATCACAATATTAGATATGGTGTGCTCTGTGATGAGTATTACTGAGTTACCTATTTCCTTTTTGGGTGTCATGCGCTTGAGAAGCTGCATACCTATTGAATTAGGTTCGAATCAAATCACTGCCTACCACTTCATATGTGATATGGAAAGGGAAGAGCCCATATCTTAAGTAAGTTAAGATTTGGGGTTGTCCGGCCTATGTCAAAAGCAAAATCCGTACAAGATCGAGGCAAGATCAGTTCTGTAGAACTGGAAAGGTTCCAGCTATACAAAACTGCAGTTGATGATTTGACAGAACCATAAGATTCTATAGTTCCCGACGAACTTCAGCCTCTCCGCCGATCTAGTAGGGTTCCTCATCCGCCTGAGAGATACCTCGGTTTCTCGATGACAGTGGGAGCAAGGAATGCATCATGAGATGATGACCCAACTAGTTTCGAGCAGGCCATCAAGAGTAGGGACTCTGTAAGAATGGCTGGATGCTTAGCCATCTGAGATAGAATCCATATACACCAATAAAGTATGGACTTTGGTTGCGATATCTGAAGGGTTAAATCCCCATCAGGAGCAAGTATATCTTGAGAAGATTACTTGGTGTAGATGGACAAGTTGAGACTTTCAAAGCTAGACTTGTTAAAGGTTTTCGTCATCAACCAGGCACGGAAAATGATGAAACCTTTTCCAGGGACTATGCTTAAGTCCATCCAGATCCTACTTGCCACGGCTACATACCATGACTACGATATCTGGTGGTTGGGTGCCATGACAACTTTTCTAAATAATGATTTAGAAGAGAATGTCTATAAGAACACAGCCAAAGGGCCTCGTAGACAGTGGGAGCAGCGGAAACGTGTGCAAGTTGCTTTACATAATGAAGCAGGCATCGCGGAGTTGGAACGTCTATTTTGATGTGATAGTCAAAGTGTTTGACTTTATCAAAATAGTAGACGAACCTTGTATATACAAAAGGGTAGTAGAGAGTAAGGTGGTCATCTTCGTATTATACGTAGACAACATACTCTTGATAGGAAAAGAGTTTCCTATACTACGATCGGTCAATCTCATATTATCATAAGGATTCTCCAATAGGATAAAGATGATACCTCCTAAATCCTGGAATTCGGGTCTATGAGATAGATCTAAATGGATGTTAGGATTCTCACTAGCTGTAGTAAGATAGTATCAATCGATCCTGGGGAGAATCACTGGAAGAGTTCCAGGGTGATAAAGACGACTGAATGTCAGTCACGGGCATTGTCTTTACCCTCAGTAGAGGGACGGTATGTTGGAAGAATTCCAAGCTAGATACCGTGGCAAACTAGACGATAAAGGCTGGTAACATCGCTATTAAAGATACTACCAAAGAGGCAGTTTGGATATATAATGGTTCATAAGATGAACTAGGTTCCTGCCATTGTATGACAATGGAAGTATGGCTTTAGCCCTGGAACCCTGGTCCCATCAGTGACCCAGACATATTCTGAGGAAGCATCACCTGATCATGGAGATAGTTGATCTCCAGGGTGATCGAGGTTAGGAGAGTAGACTCAGAGGACAACACGGCGGATCCACACACGAAGGCCTTTTCCCAAAGAGAGACAATTTAGGGGATGGTTGAGTATGTGATACTGCAATCACTGCTACAGATGGCCCTAGTGCAAGTGGGAGATTGTTAGTTATATGTATGCCCTAGGGGCCATTACTGTACATTGGATGTATATTGTAGTGGATGCTGGGACATATATAGGTAGGACTTTCTTGCTTGACATGATAGTATGCTATCTGGTTGCTCTTTATCTTAACGTGTATACTTTCTGTCTCTCTGATTACATGTTGATAAAGCCCTTAGGATGTGTACCCGACTTCCAGGACTATGATGCAGATCATACTAGTGGGGCCTGGGTAGTCAATGAGTACATCCTTCATTGTTCCTGGTCGTGGGAATATCGAGACGGGGCATCGATATTCCAGAGTAGACTAGCGTGTATCTTCTCGACCCATGTGATGGGCGATGGATGATCCCATATCCATCGGTGTTTGACATCAGAGATGGTATACGGGTGCTCAGTGGAGACGGGGTACACTGAACGGACTCGCCGAGAACTCCTAGATGGTATTATACCTCACGTCAGATGGCAGTTCTCTGGTGACACTGGTACAGCTTAGTCTGTTGACCCGAGATCGTCATAGAGTCTTGTGTGTTTCCCACAGTGCTTTGATTTCCACCCTACCACGGCTCTACTGAGTCGTGCACACAGGTGGTTTTTGGGTACAATCCCGATTCACATGGAGGCAATGAGCGATAGGAGGGGATTCGTCTCTCCCGGTATTGGGGGTTGATGTTGCATAATGCACGACTGGCCATAACAGGAAATCCCTGGCCAGGGTTGCAGTGATATACTGGTAAGAGTTATCAGTAGTTTCACGAATGTTATGGACCTCAAGTCGGCATGACTTATCGAGCTACTGGGGTCTGACGTTTACCACCCCTAGGCGAGATATGCGACATATCAGACGAACAGATCGGACTGTACGGTAAGTGTTACTGGTTGGATTCGCAGGAGTGTGAGCGGGCTTGCTCGTCGATCTTCTGATCGCTCAATACCCGGGTGGCCGTTACGTTTAGCAGACCGCTTGCGGCTTGTGGGTGCTTGATATGATCATCATCCGCTACCGGCATATTGACGAGTCTTTAGAGTCCTACACAGAGGTTTCCTGGCTCAAGCGAAACGAAATAGGAGCGCATATGAGATATGTGCGGGACCGAGAATAATTCGAGTATGTGATACCGTATTCCATTCTCGCGATCAATGTATCGATTGGTTATATGCGATATAACCTAGTTATCGAATCAAGGATTGATTCGATAAGCCGATACATATGATACTAGTCGGTTATATCCGATATGACCGGATCGTTAAATCAAGTGTTGATTTAATGATTTAGTGCATATTTATATATTTGATATATTACTTTGCATTAACTAGTGTTGGTTCACTTTAAATGGATTTAATCACTTGGTTTGTGTACAATGCATATGTGATATATTTTGTGCACATGATTGTATCATGTTTGATGATACATGCAAGCTAGGGTTAGTGTAAAGAATTAGACTATGGTTAAGATTATGATTAGGGTTTTCTTTTTTCTTATTTATTTATTTATTTATTTTGGAAAAAGATGAGAAAAGAATGGTTGCTATTTTTGTTTGCTAGTTGAAGATTCTTGAAGCTTTGAATTAGTCCACCATTCTTATCTCATCCTTAACACTAACCATTCAAGTTAACCATGGTCCATTCTCTACAACTAACTAAGGGTTAGTAAATGATAAGTATTGATTTATTTATCATTTACATAATACTTATCATATTCTTTTTTCTTCATCTTCTTCTTCTTCAACATGAGAAAAAAGCTTGCTACATCAATGGTGATTGATGAAAAAGTGTGGGAAATCCAAAACTAAAGTCTACCCAATTCCTATTTCTTCATCATCTACCTCTTGCCAAGTAGTATAGGGTGTTTCCTTCACAAGTTTTCAAAGCTTGGTGAAGTTGGAGCTTGTTCTTGTGATGCCTCGACGTAGATCATCTTCGGCATTGAACCGACGATCAAGCCCGCCCATTTCTTCGACGAAGCCGATGCTTGAGTTCGGGATTCGATTTGGACAGCGGAGGGAGATCATCGCGGAGCTTAGGAAGTGGTGGACCAGATCTACAAAGGTTGTTGCCCCTTTCCTTTAGCTATATTTCCGTTTACATGCTTGCTTCGCCTATATATCTAGTTAACGATCCGTATTAGGGTTTGTAGGCACTTGTAAAATTTGATTTGTGCATGTTTGATCACTTATGAGACTCCATAAGAGTGCTTAGGAACCCTACAAGGAGTATGTCATCCACGTACTCTAGGAGGATCACAACCATACTCCCTACTACCTTTTTGTTTATACAAGGTTCATCTACCATTTTGATGAAGTCAAACTCTTTGACTACCACATCAAAACAGACGTTCCAACTACGCGATGCCTGCTTATCCTATAAAACATCTTGTACACGTTTCCGCTGATCCCACTGTCTACGAAGCCCTCTGGCTGTGTACTTATAGACGCTCTCTTCTAAAACATTATTTAGAAAAGCAGTCATGACACCAAACCACCAGATATCGTAGTCATGGTATGTAGCCGTGGCAAGTAGGATCTGGATGGACTTAAGCATAACTACTTAGAAAATGTTTCATCATAATCCATACCTGGTCAATGATGCAGACCTTTAACAAGTCTAGCTTTGAAAGTCTCAACTTTTCCATGTACACCAAGTAATCTTCTCAAGATATACTTGCTCCTGATGGGGATTTAACCCTTCAGATAAAGCAACCAAAGTCCATACTTTGTTGGTGTATAAGGATTCCATCTCAGATAGCTAAGCATCCAGCCATTCTTACAGAGTCTCACTCCTGATGGCCAGCTCGAAACTAGTTGGGTCATCATCTCATGATGCAATCCTCGCTCCCACTGTCATAGAGAAACAAAAGTATCTCTCAGGTGGGTGAGAAACCCTACTAGATCGGCGGAGAGGCTGAGGTTCGTTGGTATCTACTGAATCCTTTGGTTCTACAAAATCATCTGCTGTAGTTTGCATAGCTGAAACTCTTTCCAGTTCTACCTCATGTCCACAAATTTCTTCATAAGAAATTCCCTTTTACAATGGCGGCATGCTGAGTAACAAAACATGTTTTGTTGCTCGGTTAGGTAGAAGATATTCCTTTGCGAATGCTTGGGATATCCAACAAACTTCCACAGATCTGACTTTGCCTCGAGTTTGTCCGGATTTTTCTTTTCAGACATAGGCCGGACAACCCCAAATCTTAACTAACTTAAGATATGGGCTCTTCCCTTTCCATATCACATATGAAGTGGTAGGCAACTGATTTGATTTGAACCCTATTCAATAGGTATGCAGCTTCTCAAGTGCATAACTCCCAAAAGGAAATAGGTAACTCAGTAGTACTCATCATAGAGCACACCTTATTATATGGGGTGTGATTGCTCCGCCCCAATGCACCGACGTACTATTGTGTATACGGAGGAGTAATGCTGAGAGAGAATCTCATTCTCCTTTAGAAAAGTCCAAGAATTCCGTGCTCAAGTATTCTCCTCCTTGATCACATCAAAGGACATAATACTTATACACATTTTTGGTTCTCTACTTCTAACTTATATTATGTGAATATCTCAAAAGGTTTGGACTTGTGTTTCAACAGGAACATATGACTGAATCTTGAGAGATCATCAGAGAATGTAATGAAGTACAAAGAACAAGTCTTGGTATGTATAGACAGGGGACCTTCATACATCAGTATGTATCAATCCCAAGAGTTCACTAACTCTTTCTCTGTTTCCAATAAACGGAGCTATGGTCATCTAATCTTTATGACATGACTGGCAAGTTTCATAAGATGTAAATTCAAACAGATTTAAATATGCATCTACTATGTAACTTAAGCTAGTCGGCTCACATTGATATGACCTAGTCTACAATACCTCAAGAAGGAATCGTTCATTTCTGAACTCTTCCTCTTGTGTGTGTTCTATATACTAAGAACTGTAGTTTGATTTAGAACGTCAATGCTTTTAGATAACGTGCCTTAACTGATCAACTCTTGATATAGGAAATGTTCAAAACATTATCCAACAATACAAAATTATATCCTTTCTTTACTAATAAAGAGAGTGATATGATGTTGTATATCAGGTTCGGTATCTAATAGCATTTGTTCAGAATCAATGTATTGGTAATACAGGGTGACAGTGACCAACAGACTTGGCTGCAACACTTGCACCGTTTTCTGTCTCGTGAAACTTATCACCCGTTCTCAGTTCTCTACCTTTCTGTAGCCCATGTAACAGATTACAAATGTGGGATCCTGATCCGGTATCTTATACCCAAGACGTAAAGGACATTGAGAAACAGTTCTTTGTAATGAACACACCCGAAGGAGATGCATCATATGCACTTTCTTCGTTTGGGCGGCATGGGAATCCTGGTATTCCCCTATTCCTGCTCGGTCTTATAACAATTATAAGTCGGAGCGGGACCAACGTTCCCCAGCTCAGTATAACAAGCGGGTTCAGTCAGTAATCCGTATTATTATCTTGATTAAGGCGTGACATGGTCGCTACCAGGAGAGAGAGAGAGAAGAAAACACTCTGCGTGCGATCTTGCAAGATCAGATTGGTTATTATTTTATCTAATCAGGATGGCTCCCACTGTTTTTATCAAATCTTCTTTCAAACCCTAAAAGGAAAGACTAGCCGGGATTAATTACACGCTACAAGTTCGCCAATCTTTCAGCCAGGGCAGTGTCGGTACTTTGAGGGAGGTTCCCCGTGCTTTCGTACAGACCTAATTACAGTGAACGTCGTTTTCCCAGAGGCGTAACCCCGTTGACACCTTTCTAGACACCTACTTGATCGGCTAATCGTAATGTGTAAAACTCTCCCAGGAGTAACAATTACTCGCAGTGGGTATTGGGATCCAACTATCTCATAGAAGGTATGCAATCTCATTGCAAATTTCAACACTTGAAATTCCCGATAATATTTTGCCCCTAACGTGCTATGACCTTGACGAAAGCCAACAAACCATAGCCCGCTAGTCAAGTTCAACCCGTACATTTCTTGACTGAATTAAACCCACCCGCATGACCCTTGACAAAAGCCAACAAAGCCGTACGACTACCCTAATCCAATCGCATCGTATGCTGCAGATAAGCTACACCTTGACGAAAGCCAACAAATATAACACGAATACTATATACAACTTATCTGAAATGACGGAGGGCTACGACAGGTTTTTCTGAAAACCTATTGCGTAATGAACTTGATATCGTTGTAGAATCAAATGATTTTAAAATGGAGTGTTTTTGAAGCTTTTCTAGTTTTGCTAAAGGGGTCACTCCCGGTGAAGGGATCGTCGGCCCTTTCCTCGTCGAATGAGGTGCAGGATATATCATATATAACACTATGCAAAGCAGAAACTATAGAAGCAATCAAAAGACAAACAGAGTGTTGTAGCATCTGCCAGTTATTGCTAAAGGGGTCACTCCCGTTGAAGGGATCGTCGGCCCTTTCCTCGTCGAATGAGGTGCAGGATGTTCTACAAGGAACACCGCGATGCAAAGCAAGAACTGTAGCTACCTGTTTTTGAAAATTCGATTCCACAACATCTTAGGTTTCTTTTTCTTTCATTAATCATATTAATGAAGTCCCATCATTTAAGTTACCTAAACATCACAGATAAAAATGACGTACACTTATGCCATCAGCATTCGCCTCGATGTCCCCCCGTGCACCGTTAGGTTAGGTAACTAACGGCAGAGCGGGGCAGGGCTAGCGCGGTTGTAAAACATAAGTAACATCTATATAATATATCATATATACTATATACTATATCTATCACAATATATCAAATGATCACATCACAGATAATGCAGCAGGAGAATCATATGAAACATTGGATATACTAGGACGTCCGTGTTTTCAATACGAGCCAGTATAAAACATGGATTCCACGGTCGCGATGAATAGCCAAACCCACACCCCTAGACCCCTACGAGAGCGGCAAGCAACCCTACCAATTCTAGAGTTAGGAGACCCGGACTCGACTCCTCGAGATGGTCTCCCACTGGACCCTAGAACCCGGTTACTTGTGCTCCCCTCCTTGGGTCTATCCTAATGCGGAAAAGTAAATAATATACAAATGGTGACATCTTCCGCAACCTGGAAGTGCCCCAATAAAAGAATATTACATACAAGTTTTTACATGAATGAAAATGAAAAACACTCATCTTACATAAAAACCCCCGGCTATTCAAACACGACGATCCAATATAACATATCCAGCAACACATAACATCACATGTCATCAACGTAAGTAAATATGCCCATCCCAATTGTCGTTGACATATAGCAACGAAACCGGCGATATCACATATTACACTTACGGTCGCAGAAAAGAAAGTGTAAAACTACAATAGTTGGAATCCGCAACCTCCTTAGACATCGCATGCCTAACCAAATGAATTCCTTAGACATCGCATGCCTAACAATTATAAACCCCGCATTTTAGTCTCATTATCGAAAACACTTTTCAATATCAAGTCGGGCAATTCAACAAGATTCCCGGCATTTTGATCGAATGCTCGTCGCAAATTTTAGTAGGCGGCCACACCCCCGATGCCGTCGACGAAGTGCACTATGGCGGAACACCGCTGCTGCGAGCACCCGTATGGATGCTTTCGGCGACGGGGTTCTCCTTCAGTCACTTGGTCGGGGCTATGGGGCGTGGCTATCTATTAAGTTTATCCGGCGAGTATCCGCGTACGCTACGTGATTGCGACGGACTTTTGATCACATCAAAATTCCGTGGCAACCGATCAAGTGAGACTAAAGTGCTATGTTTATAACATTCAAATCAGTTATCTCATAACTCCTTGTGGATTCTGAATATTGTATCACATTCCGGATAAATAGAAAATGTTAAACTTTCCGATTGAAGAATCAAACACCCAAGTTTTCCCGAAACAGCTCAACACATGAAATAAGTTTAAAAACATTCACTTCATGCCACAGTACCAACGGTCCAGCCGTAGAAGAGTCAAGCCAACGCCTCACATGTGGCACACCGTACAGCCCCAAACCCTAAGGTTCAAAGGGCAGTTAAAGACGGTCACATAATCGAGTTAAGGTTTGTTGTCTTCTAGAGGGTCCATCGTGTTAATTGCACTACTTAGAATATCTTTAAACCACGGAAAAATCCAACATTTGGAAATTTCCCGACAGGGGAAAAAATGGGTATTTATATCCGGTCGAACTTTTTAACATATTTTAATATTATCCGGAAAAACACATAGACGCAGTTAAAGTTTCCGATCGAATCATCGAATCCCCAATACAACCCAGAAAAATCAACTGTTTAATATAAGTTAAAAATTCCCATAAAACACAGCACTTACAGAGAGAGATTACTGTGCAAACCACGTATCACAATTCACTAATATGGCCGCGAAACCGCCGCTCAAGCCAGGGTAGGGCCGCGGTTCCACGGCGGTTTAGTCGAGTTATGGTCACGTGATGCACAGTAACTCCTATAAAACCCTGCTGAATTTTCTGACAGTTTTTAATTCATAAAAATCCACATTTACAGAAAATGTACAAAGAGGGTTAATGATTAGGGTTTCGTGACTCGATCGGATTTCTAACAACGTCTACACTTCGCTTAAGGCTCTAGCTAGGCTCTGATACCACTGTAGGGTTCCTAGGCACACTCAAGAGGTTCCACAAGGCATCGACCATGCCAAATTAAAATTTTCCGGTGCCAAGAAACCCTAAACTAGATCGTTAACTAGAGGTAAAGGCGAAACAACAACAAGTTAACAACTTAACGACTAAGTGAATGGAAATACAACCTTTGTAGATCCGGTCCACCACTTCTTTAGCTCCGTGATGACATCCCTTCGCTGCGATCACAGGGATCCCGGACTCTTGCGATGGTTTCGTCGGAGAAATGAGCGGGCTTGGTCGTTGACTTCGATGCCGAAGATGATCTACGTCGAGGCAACTCTAACTCAAGCTCCATCTTCACTTGGTCATGAAACTTGTGAAGAAAACACCCTATACAACATGGCATGTGGTAGAGGATGAAGAAATAGGCAGTGGGTTCACTTTGGATTTGGATTTCTCACTTGATTTCAACACTTGAAATTTTTCAAGAAAGCTTTCTTCTTTTCTTCATGAAGAAGAAGAAGAAGAAAAGAAAAGAATGAATTATATGATAATAGAAAATCAAGTGAAGTTATTCTTTAGCAACCATGGGTGAGTGTAACTTATGTAGAGATTAAACTAGGGTTTAGTTAAATGGTTAGGTTAAGGATAAAACAAAATGGAAGACTTTTTCAAAGATACTTTGAAGCTTTAAGCAAAGAAAGAAAAGAAAGCCACCATTTCATTTTTTCCATAAAATAAATAAATAAAATAAATAAATAATTTAAAACCCTAACCATTAACCTAAACATGGTTTAAATCAAACATACACCCAAGTTTGCATGTATCATCAAACATGATACAATCAAGTGCACAAAAATATATCATATATACAATGTGCACAATCTAGTGAGAAAATAATCTTAAGTGAACCAATACTAGTTAAAGTAAAGTAATATATCAAATATATAATTATACATTAAATCATTAAATCAACACTTGATTTAATGATCCGGTCATATTACATATAACTGACTAATATCAAGTGTATCAATGTATCGAATAAACACTTGATTCGGTAACCCGACTATATCTCATATAACCGTCCAATGATACATATCGCGAGAATAGAATACATTATCACATACTGGTATTATTCTCGGTCCCGCACATATATCATATGCGCTCCTATTTTGTTTCGCTTGAGCCAGGAAACCTCTGTGTAGGACTCTGAAGACTCGTCAATACGCCGGCAGCATGTGATGATCATATCAAACACCCACAAGCTGCAAGCGGTCTGCTAAACGTAACGGCCACCCGGGTATTGAGAGATCAGAAGATCAACGAGCAAGCCCGCTCACACTCCTGTGAATCCAACCAGTAACACTTACCGTACAGTTCGGTCTGTCCGTCTGATATGTCGCATATCTCGCCTAGGGGTGGTAAACGTCAGACCCCAGTAGCTCGATAAGTCGTGTCGATATGAGGTCTATAACAGTTTGAGAAACTACTGATAACACTTACCAGTAAATCTCAGCAACCCTGGCCAAGGATTTCCGGTTACAGACAATCGAACGCAGCACAACATCAACTATCTATACCGGGAGAGACGAATCCCCTCCTATCGCTCAATGCCTCCATGTGATTCGGGACTGTACCCAAAAACCACCGTTTTGCACGCCCTCTTAGACGTGGTAAGGTGGAAATCAAAGCACAGTGGGAATCACACAAGACTCTATGACGATCTCGGGTCTACAGACTAACCTGTACCAGTGTCACAAGAGAACTGCCATCTGACGTAAGGTATAATACCATCTGGGAGTTCTCGGCGAGTCCGTCTAGTGTACCCAGTCTTCACTGAGCACCCGTATATCATCTCTGATGTCAAACACCAATGGATATGGGATCATCCATCGCCCATCTGTATGGGTCGAGAAGGTATACGCTAGTCTACACTGGTATATCGATGCCCTATCCCGATACACCCACGACTAGGGACCTTGAAGGATGTACTTATAGACTACCATGTCCCCACTAGTATGATCCGCATCATAGTCCAGGTAGTCAAGTACACATCCTAAGGGCTTTACCAACATGTAACAGAGAGACAATCAGTGTACACGTTAAGGTAAAGAGCAACCAGATAGCATACTATCATGTCGAGCAAGAAAGTCCTCCCTATATATGTCCCAGCATCCACTACAATATACATCCTATGTACAGTAATGGCCTCTAGGGCATACATATAACTAATACACAGGTCTAGACAGGGTGTGACTCCATTTGGGTGTTATTGTCCGGTTATGCTCGGTTTGCTCAGTTGTTCTTGTTAAGTTTGTGCGTTGCACGGAGTTCCTTCATGTGTTGTATCCAATGGAGGCACCCTGTTCGCTTGCCGTCTTTGGCAGAAGCTTCAGGAAGCCTTCGGTACTTGTTGAGCTTTAGCTCCGCTTTTCCATCCGCAGGATGACGGTTTGTCAGAGCGGGTTGTACAGACTCTGGAGGATATGCTTGTGTGTACGTACTAATTTTTCTTGGCGGTTGCGATCGTCACATGCCATTGTTAGGGTTCTCTTTCGATTGCTGTTATCAGGAGACATTCCAATTGGCAACCTTTAGGTTTTGTTTGGGAGGTCATGTCGATCGCCATTCTATTTTTCTGGCTCCGCAAGGGTAGGATTTTTGGAGCCAACTAGTTTAGAGACTTCGGAGATGATCCAGTTTATTCAGGTCTGGATGAGAACTGGTCAGTGCAGACATAGGTCTTATGCCGATCGTGGTGCTCACAGACTTGAGTTCGCAGTAGGAGATCATGTATTCATACGGATTTTCCGATGAATGACGTGTTGAGTTTCGGGAAGCCTATCCCAGGATTGTAGGTCCTTTTGAGATCCTTAAACCGAGTTAGTTCCGTTGCCTATAATTTGGCACTTCCGCCCAGATTATTGAGTATTCACCTCGTATTCCTTCTGTCGATACTTTGAAAATACCTTCATGACCTTTCTCACTTGATTCAGCACCAGACCATTTAGCTTAGACCGATCTTTTCATTCACCGGCAGCCAATTGTGTTAGTGGTTCGGCAGGTGGAGAAATTTCGGTCAAGGGTCTTGCCATCTGTGGAGGGTTTTCTTGGGCGTAGCCGTATAGTGAGGTGATCACTCGGGAGGCTGAGAGCGAGGAGTTTTGTACTCGCCTCTTTGAAGGTACGCTTAGTGAGAATTTTAAATTCGGGGACGAATTTTTATAAAGGGGGATTGTAACACCTTAGATTTTGATTAGTGTTAGTTTAGACGGTAATGCGAGTTTTTGGTAAAAAGTTTACCAATTTTGGTTTCTCACATTTTATAACGTTTAATTAATAATTTACTATTATTTGTTATGGCATGCATACACATATGCATGTTTATGTGAGGGTGTGTTTGTGTAATCTAGTTTAGTGACCATGACACTTAACCTAATATAATCCTTTGCTTTAATCCATTCCTAATTCTTTGCTTTACCTTAACCCTAATCCAAGATATTTTCTGTGAGATATTCTTTGGCTTTTGGATGAGAGAAGAGGTAGCGTGGTGAGTAGTGTGTATGCATTAATGGTGAGTTATTGTAAGGTGCACTCATCTCTCTCTTTCTCTTTATCTTTTCCTTCTCTCTTTCTCTCACACTTATTCCCTTCTCATTTTCTTCATCTCTCTCTTATCTAAACTGAACACTTGCTAATCCTTCACTAAACCTACACAAAACTTTATCAAAACTCACAAAAATCACATCTTTTGCCTTGATTTGCCTCTTGGATGCGTTGGAGCTTAGAAAGCTAGGATCATTGAGCCTGTGGGAGTAGGTAATAATCTCTAGCTGTTCTTTATGTTGTTATAGTGTTGTGTAGTCTTGTAGTTTTAGTTTAGAACGTTTAAAGTTAAGTTTCGTGCAAATATCATATTTTTAGTGTTATTTGTGATATCTGTGATCTGCTATGACACCGATAGTATACTAGAAAACCAAACAATATAGTTGTGCTGTACTTGAGACCATAGGACATCATCAGGAGCATGAACCCCCTTGCTCGGATCTCGTCCGGCGACGAGAAGAAGAATTCCGGCGACCTCGGTTTTTCGTGGGAATTTGGGTGTGGGTTTTTATGGGGTAGGTGTCTGCAGTGGTTTAAGTGTGTTTGGTATTGTTTGATTTTTGGGTTTTCTCTGTATGCATAATCTGGGATCACATAGGTAGTTTCTTGTGTTACGATTACGCGCGATATGTTATGACATGGATCGTGCACTTTGTGTGGTTTTGCTCTTGGGTTAGTTTCATGGTGTCGCTACGCACATTAGCCACAATACGAACACTTAAGAGTATGTTTTGAGTTGATGTGTCGGTCAAACGTAGTTGTACGTGTTTTGGGTCTATTACTAATATATACTTGTTATAATGTTATTTGCTTTCAGGATCGCAGGCGGGGACTTCGGGCACTGCGAAGAAGAGAAAACAGGTGGTAGGCTTTACTTAGTCAGGAGCGTTGGTAAGTAGATTTAACATCTACAGGGGAATCGCCCGCATGGCGTTATTCATCTGGGCTAGAGATTATTGATATTTGTCGCATATTCTATTGCATATATAGAGTTGCGCATACACCTTATTGCTTAATTACTTGTTGTGCTTGGACTTTTACCCTTAGGACACTGCACTATTATTGACGGCTCATGTTGCACGAGCACTAATTGTATGCCACACACACCGTCAATAATTGCCATGACATGCACAACACACATAAATATATGATATTGTTTGGTTGGGGACATTGAGACATTTATTCATATTCCTATATGCCTTGACATGCTTACATGTTAGTTACCATTATACGTATATGGTATTGTACCATTAGTGATAGGTATATACACATATGAGACATAGCTATATATACATCTTGCATACATACTTATGTATATACCTTGAGGGTATTACATAATTACTGATAGATAGATACATATACTTTGCTATACCTACATGTTTACACATATATCTGGCTATAGCTACATGTTCACTTTTATTTAATGTTATATAGACTTGGAGAAATTAGGAATCCGCATGATATATATATTAACTTGTTGCAGTTAAACAGTGGCATTTCCTTTATATGTTCACATTACAGTTTTATGTTACATATGTTATATTCATTGATTTTCGCATTTAGATATGGATTTTTCATGATATTTTCTGGATTTGAGGACCGTGGTAGTTTCATGAAATTATGCATATTTTGAAAAACCCGGTTTCTCTTGATATGATATTTCAGCAGCCATCATGAGATTTAACGGTTCTGGTATATATACCCCATACGAGGAGGAGTCGTAGGCCGTGTGAGGGTACATGGTGGGGCCCGGAGGTACCCCAGGACAAGAAAGGGATTTTGATGTACCAGGCTTATGAGCCTGGCAGGGGAACCATACCTACGGGTGACAGTACCTATCACTTGGAAGTTATCTTGGGGATACCGAAGGGAGTCATGTACGTATGGATACGTCGAAAGGCGAGGGTCGAAGCTAGTCACTCGAGTTTTCAGGATAGCGTATGATACGTACCTATGAGGGGGCCAGCCGTGGTTACAACACCTGATAGATCAGCATTTATGTGTCGATACTTGACACAGGTTTTCATGATACTTGTACTCCTAAGTATATATAACAGTGTAATGGGACGCTGTTATATATGCATATAAATATATATATATATATATATATATATATATATATTAGTGGAATGGGACGCTAATATATATGTATACATATCAATTTATATACATCAACATAATTATTCATGCAAATATACTTAGCATATATGAGATTGACTTGATATTGGATATAGGATATATATGAGATTGACCTAATATTGGATACATGATATTTGAGATTTAATTAATTTTGTACATTCAGGATATATGAGATTTACTTGATATTGTACATTCAGGATTTATGAGATTTACATGATATGAGAGCCAATTTAGGCCCTGGTTTGAGGAAATTGGGATTTGGATTGTCTTGATGGACTTTGGTCCTACCACGAGGTCAGGATTCCGTGGGAATGACATGTTTTATCGCATACTCCGCATTTATTGTTTATGCACTGCTTCATGTATTAGTAGTACCTGCTTGAGTACTTTCATGACTGTTGCATATATACATTGTCATATCATTGCTTCATGTATTAGTAGTACCTGCTAGAGTACCTTTCATGACTATTGCATACATATGACCATTTATTGCTATTAGCTTGCATATGTTAGATTCTCGCTGTACGTGCATACTTTCGATTATCTGCATATGTTATTTACTATTCACGAGTTGGCAACTCACCCCGTTGTGCCACAGTGTTTTGCAGGTTGTTCCCCAGAGTAGTCAAGGCAGGCTATTCATCTATCATATCATCTTTTGCTGCAGATACCGCTTCGGCTCATAGTGTGCAGTTTTGCTTAGGTGGGTTTTGCTGTTATCTGATATTGCTTATTGTATATTCGTTGTATCCATGTACTCTCCATCTACTACATTCATGTGTATGACTTAGAAACTTGATGTGAGGACGATATTGTATATTATTTTGTAACTTGGAGGTCTTTTATGCAGTTTTATTTATATCGTCTTTTATTTCTTCGCTCCGGCGTCGTATATCTATTGTGGTGCTTGTTTTCCGTCTTTGGGTGTGTTTTTGCTCCCGTTTGGGGATGCTTTACTTATATTTTTGTTGTACCCATTTTTGGGGCTGGTTTTTACAAAGGAGGTGCTGCCAAAATTTTAAAGGAAATAAATTGGACTTTTAAAGAATTTAGGTTGAGATTTCAAAGGTTTTAAAATTTTTATTATCACTTACTACTTTTGATGGTTCAGATTGCTGGGTTTTCGGCTTACTTAAATTAAGTTACGCCTATAGACGTTGCGTAGTTTAAGGGCCGTCACATGCCAATTTCGGGTCGTGACAGATGCACTCCTAGATGTGTAATGTTGATTGGCATCTTTCCATTTGGTTGATATGCACTGGAGACGGCTGCATGATTTTGAATTTGGTTCCAGTTAAATTAGTGCTTTTGTTTCTATATTGGATAAATATAGAATCAATTTATATCTTAACGATGTTAAGGTATAGGGAGTTGTCCGGCTGATGCTTAAAACCAGAATCCTCATAAACTCGAGGCACATTTCAGAAATGGCAGTTTGTGGGTTATCCCGGGTTTTGACAAGGGTTTACTTTCTACCATCAGGAAGATCGATATTTATTTTGTTCTTGACTCGCCACAGTTTTAGTAAAATGGATTTTTTCAGAAAACAGAAGTGACAGTATGGTAGAACTTGAAGTGATTCCAGAACCACAAACGACCACTGCAGATTTAATAGAACCTGAGGATTCAAATGGTTTCGACATTCCATTAGCCACTCTGCGGATTTGGTGGGTAACCTCAGGCACCCGAAAGGCACTTCGGTCTTCTCAGAGATGGTGACAGGGAGGTTCTTGCTTACCCAGACATGCCATTGCTGCTGTTCTAGACTATGAGACCTGGCAGTAGGATGAGTATAGCGTCGTTCTAAACTAGCTTTAGAAGTGCACGTGTATATGACTCTGCCAGAGGGTTATTCTAGTCTGTGAGAGCAGCGGAAGCATAGTAGGCAAGTAGCTTATGTCTATTTATAGACTAAAGCAGGTATAGCGGAAATAGATCATCCATTTTTGACGTGACAGTCATTGGCTTTGACTTCATCAGAATAGAAGATGGATCTACTAAGAAGGTAGTAGAGAGTGATGTCCAGGTGTTTGGGATGACATGCACTTGATAGAAATAGATATTCCTATACTACGATCGATTATACCATGGTTGTCACAAAGTTGTTTTCCTTATAGGATATGGATATAATATCTGGGTTTCTGGTTACTAGATCTATGGTTTTAGATATAGATTTGGGAAGTATCCCAATCTGGGTACTTTAACATTATTCTAAAGGGATTTTAGAATGGACGACTCCTGGCATAGTGGTGTATCTACAGGTGATTGAATCACCCCCTCTAAAGGTATTTTACCGACTAAAGAGGAGAGGGATCTGCATGATTAGTATATCACTTGCTTAGGCAATTGAGTTAGTCATGAAATGTCAAGTACCACACCAGATGTTGTTTTTGCACTAGCTGCAATAAACATATATTAATCCAATCCTTGAGAAATGTAGGGAAGCAGTTTATGAACATAAGTGAATGTTCTTGGGATATGGTAACGGCGGCCTCCTTCAGGAGACGGTTATCATTTCAGGCTTCCAAGGTGACCTAGAAGACAGAGTGACTATCAGAGTTATAGTTTTTCCGTCTTCTGAGGGGAAGTATGTTGGACAGGTGGTCCAAGCGGATATTGTGGAAGACATGGCGCAGGATACTGATTAAATTCAGTGGATGATACAGTCTAAGAAGTTTGCTGGATTTGGAGTTCATTTGTGAACTGGGTCCCATCAGATATCTAGACAAATTCTAAGACAGGTATTGCTCATTTCGGAAGATAGATTTCTCCGCGAAGTTGAGATATAGAAAGATACAGAAAGAAATATTGGAGCGAATCCACTCACTGAGGCTATTTCTCGAACACAATAGTTTCGCAAACGGGCTTTGCGAAACTGATTAGTAGAGAAGTTGGGTGTTCGGTATCACACGGGCTGTGAGTATGCGACATCGCAATAATTAGCCTTAAGTGCAAGTGGGAAATTGTTGGCTGTAGTGCCTTCAAGGCAATTATCGTAATCGCAGCCAGGTGATTATAATGATTGAGGGAGGACCTATACCGGTAGAACAGTCTTACTCGAGATAATAGTATGCTATCTGGTTTGTCTTTATCATTATGTACATGTTGATAGAGCCTATAGGATTCTTGCCTGACTACCAGCATTATGATGGCGATAATATACATGGGAGCTGGAGGTCTATATGCACATCCTTAAATGTCCCTAGTCATGGGAGTATCGAGACTGGGTATCAATACTTCTGTGTAGACTAGTGTATACTGATCGAGACCCCAACGTAGGGCGGTGGCCAGGTTTCAAAAGCCATTGGTGTTAGTTTGTTCACCTAAGATAGTATACATGTGCTCATTGGGTTATAAGTACACTGGACGGACTCGCCGGGAACCTGCTAGTTGGTATTATACCTATTGTCAGATAGCAGTTCCTAGGTGACATATGTATAGGTTAGTCTGTCGACCTGAGATCGTCATTTGTCTCGTGTGAGTTCCCACAGTGCTTTGGTTACTACCCTACCACGGCTAAAAGGAGTCGTGCAAACAGGTTTTAGTTGGGTACAGTCTCGAACCACAAGGAGGCAGTGATCGGATCGTCGGGGATTCGTCTCTCCTGGTATTGGTGGTTGATGTCGCGTTGTGCACGGGTGGCCATGGTGGACGAGAATTACCGATCCAGGATCGATAGTTTCTCAGGTGGTGATGGGTTTCATACCGACACAAAATATCACGTTGTTAGGGGTCTGACTTTATCCACTACCTAGACTCGATATGCGATACTCTTAGAAGAATAGACCGGACTGTACGGATATTGTCACTGTCAGGCTCAGTAGGGGTTCAGGATGAGTTTGCTCGTCGGCCTCCCTTTCACTCAATACCTGGGTAGCCGTTACGTACAGCTAGTGCCGCTGACGTGCTTGTGGTTAAACCCACTGCCAGCGTATTGACGAGTCTTTAGAGTCCCACACAGAGCGTTTTCGCGGTTCAGGCGATATGGTGTAGATGACATATGTTGGTACATACTGGTGTCCGATTAAATATGTGCACATGCTGCACAGACTTTAATCAGACGGTTGATATTACTTGCGGCTTAGGATAAAGCCGTATTATTAAATCAGGTTTTGATTTAATAATTTATATATATGTATTCTAGTATTATTGTTCACTATTCATTTTCTTTCTTGGCTATTCGTATTTTTGTACGAATACGCGTATATGTATTTCGATACGTATACCGAGAAGTATTCCGTATTTATACGGAATAGCTTCTAGAAGATGGCCACCTCATTATTGATTTTCTTTTTAGAAAAACAATTATGGAAATGAGGTGGAGGGGTGTGTTGGCATGAGCATGGACTTGGGCATGTAGAGAGGTATGGTTCACATTTGTTTATTTGGAAAATGGATGAGATATTTTTTCCATTGCATGATGAGAGAGAGGGGGGCGGCCCCTAGTTTGGTGAGTGGACTTGCTCATTTGATTTTTTACACACTTGCTCCCTCTCTCATTCTCTACTCACTTCATCACATAGCCATTTCTGGAGTTGCTCATGCCACATGCTTCCTCACCTCCTTCATCTTCTATGGTTGCTCCCTTGAGCAATTGTAATGAGAGAAAAATATAGTGACACATTCCTACACCTCCACTCTCCATTGCTAGCAACCGTGGAGCATCGATTGCCTCGCTCTACGGGGCTGAAGCTTGCGCTGTTTCCCTCAGGTGGATCATCGTAAATGGAGGAAGACCGGCAACCAAATTCGATCAAGGAGCCACTAGGAGCTTGGGGATGATGGTTGAAGACCGAAGGACACGGATCAACTCGGTATAACAATTCTAACTTCTTTTTAAAGCTTGGTAGTTTATGGTTTAAGTTAGATCCGGGCATCGGGTAATGGTAGCGCCAGTTTAGTAAATTTTTGTTCCGCATTTGGCCATGGTTTGATGGCCGGGGCGCTGCCATGACCCAACATAATAGTCCCTGACAAACCGAAGCCACTCTGCAGATCTAGTTGGATTCCTCAGCCACCTGAGTGATACTACGGTTTTCTCGTAGACGGTGGGAGCGAGGATTCCATCATGGAGATGATGACCCAACTTGTTTTGAGCAGACCATCACAAGTGGAGACTATGTGAAATGGCTGGATGCTATGCGATCTGAGATGGAATCCATGTACACCAGCAAAGTTTTGACATTACATGTTGCTCCTAAAAGGGTAATACCCATCGAGAACTAGAGGATCTTTGAGAAAGATAATTTGGTGTAGATGGAAAAGTTGAGACTTTCGAAGCTATGCATAAGTCCATCAGGATCCTACTTGCCATTGCTGGATACCATGACTACAAAATCTGGCAGACTGTACATCAAAACCACTTTTCTAAATGGTGATTTAGAAGAGAGCGTATATGACACTGCCAGAGGGCTTCATAGAAAGTGGGAGCAACGGAAGCATGTGCAAGCTGCTTAAATCCATCTATGGGTTAAAGCAGGCATCGCGGAGATGGAACATCTGTTTTAATGAAGCTGTCAAAGAGTTTGACTTCATCAAAATGGTAGATGAACCATGTATAAATAAGAAGGTTGTAGAGAATATGGTTGTCTTCCTTGTATTGTACGCGGATGACATACTCTTGATAGGAAAGGGTGTTCCTTTGCTACACTCGGTCAAGCACCTCTTATCACACAGGTTCTCCATGAAAGATCTAATTGATGTCTCCTACATCCTGAGATATAGATCTATAGAGATAGATTTAAATGGATTTGGGATTGTCCCAATCTAGGTACATAGACACAATGCTATAGGGGTTTAGTATGGATGATTCTAAGTGTGGTAATATACCCGCTTGTTCAGGAATCACTCTCTCCAAAGAGATATCTCTCGAGACTTATCTGGAAAGGGCTCGCATACATGGGATACCCTATGCTTTGGAAGACGGGTCAATCATGTATGCGATGTTATGTACAAGACCAGATGTAGCTTACTCACTAGGTATAGAGAATAAGTATCGAAAAGATCTTTGGGAAAACCACTGGGCAGCTGAAGAACATTCTTAAGTGCTTGAGAAGGACTAAAGAAATATTCTTGGTGTATGGTAACGATGAACTCTAGATGGAGTCCTTTACCGATTTGAGTTTCCTGAGTGATAAGGACAACTGAAAGTCAGTCTCGGGTTTTGTCTTCACCCTCAGTGGAGGGACAGTATGCTGGAAGGGTTCCAAGTTATATACCATAGCAGACTTGTTGATAGACGCTAATTACATCACTACCAACGATTCTGGCAAAAAGGTTGTCTGGATGAAAAAGTTCATATGATGAACTTGGTTCCTACCATTGGGCATCCAATACCTATTTATTGGGATGACAATGGAGTTGTGGTTTTGGCCTAGGAACCCCAGTCCCGTCAGCGATCCAGACATATTCTTAGACAGTATCACCGGATCAGGGTGATCGTTGATCTCCGGAAGATCAAGATCAGGAGAGTTGACACAGAGGATAACACAGCGGATCCACTCACCGAGGCCATCCCCCAGATGCTATTCGAGAGACTTCTGGGACGTTAGGTATGAGATACTACAACAACTGGCCTTAGTGCAAGTGTGAGATTGTTAGGAATATGTATGCCCTAGCGGCCATTATTGTACATGTGATGTATATTATAGTGGATGCTTGGACATATATATAGAGGACTTTCTTTCTCTACATGATATTATGCTATCTTGGTACTCTTTATCTTAACATGTTGACTGGTATTCTTTACTGTCTTGCTCTTACATGTTGATAAAGCCCTTAGGATATGTACTTGACTACCTGGATTATGATGAGATCATACTAATGGGGCCAGGGTGGTCCAAAAGTACATCCTTTAATCAGTTCCTGGTCGGGGGAATATCCAGACTAGGGCATCGATATTTCAGAGTAGACTAGTGTGTATGTTTCTTGTCCCTTAGAGGGTGATGGTTGATCCCACAACCATTGGTGTGCGACAATAAAGATTGTACACAGGTGCTCATTGGAGAATGGGTACACCGAACAGGACTCGCCGAGGACTCCTATGTGGTAGTATACCTATCGTCAAATAGCAGTCCTCTGGTGACACAGGTGCAGGTTAGTCTGTAGACCCGAGATCGTCCTATTGTCTTGTGCTGCTCCTACAGTGCTTTGATTTCCTCCCTACCATGCTCAAAGGAGACGTGCAAACATGTGTATTTTGGGTACAGTCCCGAGTCGCATGGAGGCAATGAGCGATAGGAGGGATTTCGTCTCTCCCGGTATTAGGGGTTGATGTTGCGCTATGCTCGATTGGCTATAACTGGAAGTCCCTGGCCAGGGCTGCTTATGAGATTTACTGATAAGTGTTATCAGTAGTTACCGTTATAGGCCAGACATCGGCTTGACTTATCACGTTACTGGGGTCTGACGTTTACCTCCCCTAGACATGATATGCGACATATCAGACGAAGAGACCGGACTGTACGGTAGTGTTACTGATAGGCTTCATGGAGACTATGGACAAGCTTTCTTGTTGATCTTCATATCGCTCAATACCCGGATAGCCGTTACGTCCAGCTTGTACCGCTGACGGCTTGTAGGTGACTAATGTAATCATCACCTACTGCTGGCGTATTGACGAGTCTTTAGAGTCCCACACAGAAGTTCCCTGGTTCAAGCGAAACGAAGTAGGACACATATATGATATGTGTGTAGGCCTGATTAAATACGTGTATGTGATACCGTATTGTAATCTGGCAGTTATCTGTTATCGGTTCGGTTATATGTGATATAACCAGATTGTCGAATCAAATGTTGATTTGATAATGTGTTATACAGATGAATGATATTAGTCGGTCATATGAGATATAACCGGATTATTAAATCAAGTGTTGATTTAATAATGTGATATAATTATATCTTAACTAGTATCATTAGCTGAATAATTATTCTTCATTATATATGTATTAATATATATGATATATGTATATATATAATAATAATAATACTGAAGCATAGCTTGATTTTCTATTTTTGAGAAAAATAGAAATGAGGTGTAAATTGAGAGCATGGTTGCAAGTATGGGAGTTATTCAGTGTTTATTCATCATGACTCACTATTCAAGCTTGGTTGCAATTTTATATTGCAAAATTCCATGCTTGAATGAATGGGGGTCAAGAGTTGCCATTCATTCTTAGCTTATTCTCAACACTTAGCCATTTTCTTGCTTTGCTCCCATGGTTGCTCTCTAGCTTCTTCTTCTTCCTCAATTGCTATAGTTCAAGCTTCAACCCTCACATGTGATGTGTACCATGAAGCTTGAACACAAACTTGTGAGCTTTAAATATCCCCTACTTCATCATCCTACACTTGACTAGCAATCGAGTGTAGCGTGTTTCCTGTGCTAAAGAGTTTAGTTTAGAGGTAGCTTGAGTTGGAGGGATTTCGCGTGGATCATCTTCGGTACGAAGGTCATCGGAGGATGCTCGTTCAAAGCCTCATGTGGAGCCTAGTGGAGTTGCGGGACTACTACACGGAGCAATTGAAGAGAAAGACTCAAACTACAAAGGTTGTGTGCTCTTTTCTTCTCTTTAGTTCATTACATCATAAAGGCAGACTCTAAAAATCTAGTAAAGATCTTGTTAGTCTAACTTAGCACCTAATAAAATTTAAAATTTGGCATTCTTGATGCCTCTAGAACCTCATGGGGGTGTTATGGTCGACTTTCACTCCCTTGTATATTTTTATCCAAAAACCACATACAATCAATATATATAGGCATCCCCAAGCTGGAGCTAGCTCTTCGCTAATTCGGCGGAAACACAACCACGCAAGTAATCAATATATATGATACCCAACGGCGAAGATCAACACAGAAAGAATAAATAAATAGAGCAAGACATCAAAACCTCAAAAGAAGCGAATATACAACATGTTGGGTTACCTAGCACGACCACTGGGTTTCGGGAGGCATCGACTATGTCGTTTTCAAAATTTGCCAGGCCAAAGAACCCTAGACTTAGAATCTTAACTAGAGAACTAAACAAATCTTGCATGTAAACAACTTTACATCTAAGTGAACAAGGAATACAACCATTGAAGACCGGTCCTTCACTTCAATAGCTCCGTGTAGATGTCCCTTCGCTGCAAATAGAGATCTCCCGGACTTTAGTAAGGCTCCAAAAGGTGAAATGAACAATCTTGCTTTAATTCATCGAGGCCGAAGATGATCTACGTCGAGGAGACACTAACTCAAGCTACATCTTCACTAACTAGGAATTAGTGAAGCAAACAACCTAAACTAAATGGCAAATCTAGTGTAGGTTGATAAAGTAAGGATTTTGCTCTTTAGAAATATTTTTCTCACTAATTTTCTTCACCTCCTAAAAATCTAGAGAGCTCTCTCTTGATGAAGAAGAAGATGAAGTCAATAATGTTATGTCAACCATGGGTGAGAAATATCTCATATAACTCTTGTAGAGACTTAACCATGGCTTAAGATAATGGTTGGGTTAATAAATATCAAATGTAAAACAAAACTAGTAGACTAAGTCAATGGTTCTACAAGCTTCCACTAAGCTTAAACCATGTGACTAATTTCCAACTAATTTTGATTTACTTTAAATAAATAAACCCCACATTATCATAAGGATGGTGTGAGTCTCGTAGACCCATGTTGCATGTAGCAACAAGCATGACACAATAATATATATCACATATATATTAAGTGTACACATGTGAGAAAAAGAAATACTTAAGTGACATAATATTAGTTAACGTATGTTAGTATATCAAATATATAATTATACATTAAATTATTAAATCAACAATTGATTTAATTATATGGCTATATCATATATAACCGACTAATATCATATGTATCAACTTATCGAATCAACACTTGATTCGATAACCCGGCTATATCACATATAATCGACCGATATCACATATCGCGAGAATAGAATACGGTATCACATACACGTAATAATCTCGGTCCCGAACATATCACATATGTGCTCCTACTTCATTTCGCCTGAGCCAGGAAACCTCTGTGTAGGATTCTAAAGACTCGTCAATACGGCTGCAGTAGGTGATGATCATATCAGTCATCCACAAGCCGTCAGCGGTACTAGCTGGACGTAACGGCTACCCGGGTATTAAGCGATCATAAGATCAACAAGAAAGATTGTCTAAACTCCCACATAGCCTGTCAGTAACACTACCATACAGTCTGGTCTCTTCGTCTGATATGTCGCATATCTAGTCTAGGGGCGGTAAACGTCAGACCTCAGTAACTGATAAGTCGTGCCGATATGAGGCTCATAACGGGTCGAGAAACTACTTATAGCACTTACCAGTAAATCTCCGTATCAGCCCTAGCTACGGACTTCCTGTTATATCCAATCGAGCACTGCGCAACATCAACCCCCAATACCGGGAGAGATGAATCCCTTCCTGTCACGACCCAAAATTCGGCCCGTGACCGGCACTTAACCATGTAACTTCTACAGGCGTAACACAATTAAGTAAGCCGAAAACCCAGAAATCAAAACCATCAACAGTAGTGAGTGGTGGAAAACATTGGTTTAAAACATTTAGAAACCTTGAGTAAAAATCTTTAAAGTTTAAATTATTTTCTAAAAAATTACGGTAGCACCTCCTTTGTAAGAACTAGCCCCAAAACGGGTACAACACATGATATAAGTAAAATGACTGATAAGAATAAAGCATCCCCAAACGGTATCAATCACGCCCAACGGCGGAAACAACCACCACAAGAATAATATATAACGCCGTAGTGAAGAAATGAACAATATAAGTGAAAAACAATATAAACGATAAAACTGCATAAATAAAGTCGGCTCATACGAGCTCCACATCAATAGTACAAAATAATTTACAACATCATCCTCACAAATGGTCTCTAAGTTAATACATGATATGATAGATGGAGAGTACTAGATAAAATAGAATATACAATGAAATATAAACGGATACCCGCAACCTACCTATAAGAAAAATGGCCCACACGCAAACTGTAGCGGGATCCGCAACAAAAAGATACAATGATGTAGCCCTGCCGCGACTACTCTGAGGGTCAACCTGCAACATGATTTAGAGAGGTTTAGTACGATCAAAAAATATATTACCGCAATCAAGAACGACGTCGCATGAAGCTAGTCGGTGAATACGGGTTGGTCCACAGGGATGTTGTAATTTTCCTAAATGTTTTTACGAGCTAATTCCAAATGGTGTTTGGATTGATTTATTAAATCTAAAAACTACCAAATTAAGTTATACTAAAATTATCTAGATCTATGTCTTGCTAGGGTTAGGCTTAGGGGAAGTTGAGAGATCAAAGGTTTTCTCACCACTTTCAATACCCTATTTTAGATCAATTAGATGTTATGGTAATTATCAATAAAGTAAATTAGTATCTTTTGGGAAGATGTTTCTTTCTCTAGGTTCTTGTCCTTCCTTTATCGATCCTTACCATAACCTCCATGGAAAACATGCGCAACCGGTCCTCTATACTACGGTATCACCGTTACCTCGAGGGACAAGGTGCCGCAGGGAGCGGTGTGTGCATGTATGCATGGATTTCTAATTCTTAGGTGTGAAGGGGCAAGAAAGGGGTGAGAGATCTCATCTCTCAAACCTTTCCCTAAGGCTAACCCTAACAAGCGAGGAGACTACTCGCTCATTAGGAGATTAAAAGACATTCTAAATTAAAAGAGAACTTAAGTAAAGAAATAAAAGTAACTTACTAATTTTTAATGATGGCTCTCTCCAAACATCAACGTAGTACAGATCTGAATTTGTGAAATGAAAAGAGGCATAGCCTCATACAAGATTTAGAGTTCCTATTTATAGAGGATAGGAAACCCAAGGGTTACAATGACTCGCACATCTGCTATTACAAAAATACCCCTAAGAAAAGACCTAGTCAACAATACGCGCACCGCCAAAGTTTTCTGCGCCGACACGAGCCATACCCGGCCGCAGTTCCGCGGCCAAAGGAGGGTGTTGCGCTTTGCAACTTCTGGGACTGGCTTCTATTGACTTGTGATTCCTGTTTCAAAATGTCCTTTTCTAATTGGGCTTCTAGGTCTTCTCTAGATCTCTAGTGAATAATTGCAGTGGACTTTTAACCGTTCGCTTTCTAATCTTGGACCTTGCATTGCCATTTGCTTTGTGAATTTTATCTTTGACGTAAGCTTGATCAAGAGTCTTCTGTTTGTTGGTCAAAGTCCACTTTTTGCATCGTCTTTTCTTTGTTTTCACTGTTTTCTGTCCAAGAACATGGAACCTGTAATATGTAGCAGACATGCGTCAAAAGCACCTGTTTATTTATAAAACGAATAAGAATGGGAAATATAATAATGCAATATTATGGTATGAACAAATACCCCCAAACTTATGGTTTGCTCGTCCTCGAGCAAACTTATTTTTTTATTCTCGACAAAAAGATCTAACCGCACTTTCGCAGGGAAACGCGATCACTGAGCAAGTGCAACAAGCCGTTAAACCTCTAGGTGTCCCTAGTAGGAAGAGTGTTGTCTTCTGAGGGTTTTCAGCGGATACTACCCACAAAATCCTATCAATTCGGCTTTTCGACTTTTGTTCTCCAATTAGGTTTTCTAACAAGGAATTCTATTATCGTCGACCCGTAAATTATCCACCCATATTCTTCACACTTCCTCATCATCTAACTTAAGATTATACATGTTCTATAGACTTACTTAGCTTTCGGCATCTCTTAAGTTCTCCTTCTAGGGTTCCATCTCCACTTAGAAATTTTTATCAACTCTACTAAAGATACAAGTTCTATTCTTCATTCCTTTATCTCATCTAAACTCCAATCACATGTCCCTACATGTATGTTTAAATCACCCCTACACTTGGAAATTCAAATCAAGCAACCATACTCTTGTCCGTTGTCCAAAGCACTTTTTAATTGGTGAATTCTTAAATGAATTTTTCTTACACATCCTTCATGCGACCGTTAATACTTCTTGAGGTACCAACGACCGATTACAAAATGCGTTTGCACTTTAAAGCATACTTCCTAGTCTTGTAACACCCAAGGCTTTAGCAGTGACTCCCAAACCAGTTGGTCTAAGGCACTAGGTGATGAAGCACCCTTGTTCACATCATAATATTGCAATTCATACGCCCCACTTTTATGCATTTTATAAGTAAACAGGTACTTTTGACGCTAGTTTGTTGCATGATACAGGATACAGAATCTCGGAGCAAATACAGTGAAAAAGACAAAGATGATACAGGAAATGGACTTTTGACCAACCAGCACACGGATCTTACTCAAGCCGAGACGAAAAACAAGTGAAACGGTCAAAAGATCCTTACAAGTTTCACTGAGGATCTGGAGAATACTAAGAAGCCCAACAGAGAAAAGAACAATGAAAATAGGAAGCCCAAGAGAAGACAAACCAATCACAGAAAATTGGTGAGATGACCTCACCAAAGGGCCGCGGAACCGCGGCCAAAGGCATGTCTTTGCCGCGGATCCGCGGCCATATGGTGCCCGTGTCGGCACCGACTTCTTGTGTCGGTGTGTCGGTTCATATGTTGGGATTTTTAGGGGGCAAATCTGTAATTTCATGTATACGAGAGTCTGTAACCCTAGCTTCACTGGTTGCTTATAAAGTGTACTCAAAATCTGTAAAATGTATGCCTTTATCAATCAATAAAAGTTCAGACCTGTTGAGAGATCAAGAGCATCATCTTGTAAGTTTTTAAATTCCTGCCTTAGTATAATTATTTTACTTACCCTAGTTATCCATTTGTTTGCTGTAGTTCACTAGTTAGCTATTTTTAATCTGTCGTAAGGTAACTCTTAAAACATAAACAACAAAAAATGTCTCTTTGTAATAATTCCCTAATGAGCGAGTAAAATCCTCGCTCGTTAGGGTTAGGAACAAGAGAGGGAGTGAGAGATGGATGTCTCTCACCTCCTTCAATGCCAACATATTTTCTAAACGAAACCTTCATGCACGCATGTATGATCCGCCCCCTACGGCACCCTACCTACAAGGTAACGGTGAACCGTAGTATAAAAGGCCGGACATATATGACGTCCATGAAGATCACAGCAATTAATAGGAAAGGATGGACAAGGATCTAGAGGAAGAAACTTTCTTTCTTCCCGATCATCCTAATCCCCTTTGCTAATAATTGCTGTGATTTTTCTAAAAAGATTAAATCAACGGCATTGAAAGAGGTGAAAACATCGATCTCAACACCCCTACCTTCGACCTAACCCTAACGAGTTCTTTCATATCACATAAATTCGTTTTTAATTCAATCGACAAAACCAAACAACAATCTGAATCAACTCGTTATAACACAAAAACAGAAATTCACAAATCCCTGCGGATCGACCCGTATTCACCGGCTAGCTGCGAAGCGACGCCGTTTCTGATTACGGTAAACTACAATTTTTGGACTAATCAAATGGCGCCGTTGCCGGGGATGGCGTAATTTTCTCGTTTTTGTATAATTTCGGGTTGATATAAATTTTTGAAAAATTATAAAAACCAGAAAATACAAAATACAAAAATTTTCTTTTCATTATTTTTATCTGTTTGAAGGGTTTTTCGTTGGAATCTTGCAGGAACAGCAAAGTCTTTTGGATCTGGAGTTTTACAGAAGGTCAAAACAGAAAAGGGAACATAAGAACAGAGAGGAATTGAAAGCCCAGAGCAGCACAAATTTTTGCAGAGCCCGATCTCTTCATCAGACCGCGGAACCGCGGCCAAGGAGCACCCCAGACCGCGGAACCGCGGCCATCTGTTGGACTCTCTGCACACAAATTGCATGGTTAGTTTTCTTTCTCTCCCCTCTGAAACCTCCATATCTCCACTGTAAAAATTTTCTGCAGGTTTCTTTGCGCTAAAAAAATCTTCTTCCCCCTTCTAAATAACAGATTTGCTGCAGGTTTCTTTGCGCCGCGCTAAAATTGATTGCAAGTGAATTTTTGTTTTGCATAATTTAATTGGACTTAAGGGGCTATTTGACCAAACTCAGATTGGGTGGGGATTTCATCACCCTTCCCAGGACCCCAGAAAACACCTAAAGCATGTGCATTGATCACAGTTAATTAAAAAAGATTAGACTCAGACCTAAGGACAGCGAGCTCAATAGGAAAAGGACTAGGGTAGGTATCGGCCGTTTATCCTAACCGACATTGCGGTGTCTAGGCTAGTGGTTATTAATTAGGCCCACTGTAGTGGTGGTTCCTTCCCACTTACCTGGCCGTACTTGTCCGTGAAGAGGCGGTTCGAGGTCCTATTTCTAGCCCTAGTTAGGAGCTGTCTAGTAGACCTAGGCGACCCTAGATCTAGGCCTGATTGTGCATGTGTGGTTGATACAGTTGTGTCACGAGTCCTTTTTCAAGAACCTCTTTGCAAAACTCGCACATAAAAAAAAACAAAATCAATAAAACTTTTCAAAACTTGCAACTTATCGCAAAAAGAAAACCTGCAAATACACCACACCACTTTCCCTCACTGACGTTATCTTACCCCCACATTCTGTTTTTCTTTTTTTCTGACTGCACTATCCCCTTTAGTGTATGTCACTTTGGACTAGGGATACAGACTCCCGATTAGTCCGCGTTTCGTTGGTACCGACCAACGAACCTTTCGACACTGAAGTCGAAAATCTGTCCACTTTCTTACCCTCACCTTCAACTTCTTTAACCGAAGGTATGTCGGGATTCGACCCCAACAATACCTTACCGACGGGAAGGATTCCACCTCCATTAGGTGCGAATGACCCGAACCAGCCGCCTGTTGAAGCGCCCGCACGAGTTGCGCTCCAGGACCTCTTTTACCCCATCCGCACTTCTTTACCCACCTGTCTTTCACCCCCACCGGCAAATGGGGACAATTTTGAGATTAAACCATATTTCATCAATATGCTGCTGAAATTTCATGGTTTGGAAACTGAAGACGCATATATCTTTATTAATAAATTCCAAAATGTGTGCGCTATGATGAAAACGACCCAATTGAGTGATGACGCTATAAGGCTAAGGGTCATTCCTTTCACCTTATGTGACCTAGCCGAGAAGTGGCTATATAGCACCGCATCACATTCTATAAGAAATTGGGATGAGTTTGTGAAAGCTTTTCTAAAAAATTTTTATCCTCACCATAAAACTGCCAGAATCCGCAATGAAATAATTCAATTCTCACAACTTCCTTCCGAACCATTCTGGAAGTGCTTCGAGAGATTCAAGGACCTACTAGTTCAATGCTCTCATCATGGGATAGAAAGTTGGCAACTTTGCCAAACATTATACGAGGGATTGAACTCGGCAACGAAGCAGTTGCTAGAAACCATCTGTCAAGGTCATTTTCTCTCTAAGTCTAGTGATGAAGCGTGGCAGTTTCTCGAGGATCTTAGTGAGCAGACAATACAGTGGGAGAGCACCAAGACCACGTCATCTTCTAGTGGTCAATCTAGGGCAGGCATACATCAAGTAGAGATGTCGATTGCCATGAAGGCCGAGATGGCCGCTCTTACGAAAAAGCTAGAAGCGATCGAGACCAAAATCTCATCGTCTTCTCCTGCCCCTGCTATGCCCCCACGAACTGTCTGTGCTTGTTGTGCGGATCCATCGCACCTGACCGAAGAGTGTCCTTATAATGCATCTACACAAGGACAGGATCAAGTCAATGCTGCATTTCAGCAACGACAAAGAAACGATCCGTACTCTTCGACGTATAATCCGGGGTGGAGGAGTCACCCAAATTTCGCTTGGAACCAAAATCAACAATTCCAAGGAAATAATAATAATTTTCAAAGACCTCCTCCTCCACAACAACAAAAAGCACCCTCGCAAACTCAATATCAACCGCAACAATTTTAACAACAACCTTACCCTAATCAGGTGAACAACTTTGTGCCGAACAATGCTTACCAGCCAAACAATTATGTTCAACCTAATAATGATAAGGTTAGCTCGCTCGAAAGAAGTCTAGATGCGTTCCTTAAGCAATCTACACAGTCTACAGCAAGACTTGAGACTTCTATTCAATCTTTAGTGCAAAATAGTGCCTCCCACGATCAGAGTATCAAATCTATTGAGGCACAAATTGCACAACTCAATGCAGCTTTGAGCGAGCGCGAAAAAGGAAAACTCCCGTCTCAACCGTTGCCCAACCCCGGTCACGCACATGCTGCACACAATAAGCAAAATCATAATGTAAATGCTGTGACCACGTTGAGATCGGGAAAAGTGTTGCGGAACAATGTGGGCATTAACAATGACACCCCTGCCGGTGTGCCTTCTTCATCTTCTTCACCATCTTCTTCTTCTTTAGAGCCTATTCTCCACCCTTCACATGGCTCTACCTCTTCTAGCTTGAACGGACCTAATTCTCACGACATGAACACATCTACACGAGGTACCGTTCCAACTCGACAATCTGATCCACAAAAATTGGACTCAACCACTTTTCAAAATGTTCCTTCTCCTAATCGGTTGAGATCCAATAAACCAACTCCTCAAATGGAAAAGATTGTCGAGTTGTTCAAACAGGTTAGCATAAACATCCCTCTTTTGGATGCAATTCAGCAAGTTCCTTCATATGCCAAAATTTTAAAGGACTTGTGCACCAAAAAGAGGAAGTCGCAAGTGCCAAAGAAAGTTTTTGTGGCTAGTGCTATTAGCGATGCTCTTGTAAATTCCTTACCCCCAAAGCAAAAGGACCCCGGGTGTCCTACCATTTCGATAACAATTGGGGACAAGAACATCAATAGAGCACTATTAGATCTTGGCGCGAGCGTCAATTTGCTACCCTATTCTGTGTACGAGCAATTGGGCGTTGGAGAGCTTAAGCCCACTCACTGTACTCTCCAAATGGCTGACCGGTCAATAACCCATCCTAGGGGAGAGCTGGAGGATGTGTTAATAAGAGTAGGGGATTTCATTTTCCCCGTTGACTTTATTGTGATGGACACACAACCTGTTGCTAACCCCCGGAACCAAATTCCGGTAATACTTGGTCGACCATTTCTGGCTACTTCCAACGCAGTGATCAATTGTCGTAATGGTTCAATGAACCTATCTTTCGGCAATATGACAATTGAACTCAATATTTTCAAGTTAGGAAGTCAGCCTGCTGAGCCCAATGCTAGCGTACTTGATGTTTGCTCGATCAATGAGATCGCGGAGGAGGACTGTGAATTCGAGAATTTTTTGTTCGATCACAGCAATGTTAATGCCACTAGTGCGTTCCTCCTAAAATCCGACGCAGCTTTCACCACAGATAATGATTTTGAGTGCTTTACCTTCGTTGATGACTTTGAAGACTCATCACCTGAATTGGAGTCTTTTTCTTTTTCGGATGAGTTAGTTGAACCATCCGACACTGTTGCGTACACTCGGTTCGAACCTTTGATGGAATCATTCGAGTTTGAAACAACTACCCCATTGTTACCATCAATTGTTTCACCTCCTAAACTCGAATTAAAGTTTTTGCCGACACACCTAAAATATGCTTATCTAGGTGATAATGAGACCTTACCCGTCATTATATCAGCCTCTCTAGCTCTTGAGCAAGAGAAGGCTCTTTTGATGGTCCTACATAATAATCGGCAAGCTTTCGGCTGGTCTATGGCGGACATTAAGGGGATTAGTCCCCTCATAGTCGAACATCATATACACTTAATGGATGATGCCAAGCCAGCACGAGATCCACAAAGGCGCCTCAACCCCATCATGAAAGAGGCTGTTAAGAAGGAAATTGTCAAATGTCTGGATAGCGGTATCATTTACCCTATCTTGGATAGCCAATGGGTGAGCCCAATCCATGTTGTGCCAAAGAAATCGGGCATTACGGTCATTACAAACGAGGCAAATGAGTTGATCCCCACTCGCACCCAAACTGAGTGGCGAGTCTGCATAGACTATAGGAAACTCAATGCCGCAACAAGGAAGGACCATTTTCCTTTACCTTTCATTGACCAAATGCTCGAGCGATTGGCAGGGCATGAGTTCTACTGCTTTCTCGATGGCTATTCCGGTTACAATCAAGTCCCCATCGCCAAAGAGGATCAAGACAAGACAACATTCACTTGTCCCTTTGGCACTTTTGCTTATCGTCGCATGCCCTTTGGGTTATGCAACGCGCCCGCTACATTTCAGCGGTGTATGATGGGGATCTTTTCAGACATGGTTGAAAAGTTCTTTGAGATTTTTATGGATGATTTCTCCATCTTTGGCGACTCCTTCGACGAGTGTTTACGCCATCTTGACGCTGTTCTTACCCGCTGCAGGGATAAGAACCTAACATTGAATTGGGAGAAATGCCATTTCATGGTGCGAGAGGGCATCGTCTTAGGACATGTCATCTCGCAAAACGGCATCGAGGTTGACAGGGCTAAAATCGAAGTGATTTCTAACCTACCTCCCCCAAAATGCGTCAAAGATATTAGAGCCTTCCTTGGCCACGCCGATTTCTACAGACGGTTTATCAAGGACTTTAGCAAGATTGCTAGACCCTTGACTCTCTTACTGGCCAAGGACAGGACCTTCGCTTTCGACTCCACGTGCACTGAAGCATTCAAGTCTTTAAAACATTCACTCATCACTGCGCCCATCCTCTCATCTCCTGACTGGACGCACCCTTTTGAAATCATGTGCGACGCATCAGACTTTGCTATTGGCGCTGTTCTTGGACAGCATATTAATAAGATGCCGCACGTGATTTATTATGCTAGCCGAACACTAAATGAGACCCAAGTCAATTACACAACAACAGAGAAAGAATTTTTAGCTGTTGTGTTTGCACTCGAAAAATTTCGGCCTTATTTAATCGGCTCTCCCGTCGTTGTTTATACTGATCACTCGGCTCTTCGCCACCTTTTTGCGAAGAAGGATGCTAAGTCAAGGCTAATACGTTGGATCCTTTTATTGCAAGAGTTTGACCTTGTCATTAAGGACAAAAAGGGATGTGAAAACGTAGTAGCTGATCACCTATCACGACTTCCTTCTTCACCCACGCTCGATTTTCCAATCACTGACGTTTTTCCCGACGAGCAACTCTTGACCGTTTCTTGCGAACCATGGTTCGCCAATATTGTAAACTATTTAGCCACCGGCCTGATTCCTAATGATTGGTCGAAACAGGATAAGCTTCGATTTTTGTCCCAAGTAAAGCATTTTTACTGGGATGAACCCTATCTTTTTAAATACTGTTCCGACCAAATCATTCGTCGGTGTGTGCCCGAGAGTAAAGTCAAGAGCGTGCTGTCTTTCTGCCACGATCAAGCATGTGGCGGCCACTTTGGCCCGAAGAAGACAGCCAAAAAAGTTTTGCAGTGTGGTTTCTATTGGCCACGACTCTTCAAGGATGCATTTGAATACTGCAAAACTTGCTCCCGGTGCCAACACTTGGGCCGGATTTCGCGGAGAAACGAAATGCCACTCCAACCCATTTTGGTAGTAGACATTTTTGATGTTTGGGGTATAGATTTCATGGGACCATTTCCTAACTCTTTTGGAAATGTGTATATTCTGTTGGCGGTTGACTACGTTTCTAAGTGGGTCGAGGCTGTGCCCAGCCGAACGAACGATAATAAAGTTGTCGTTCGATTCCTTAAAGAACACATATTTTCTCGATTCGGGCACCCTAGGGCGATAATAAGTGATAATGGTTCTCACTTCTGCAATAGGACTTTCGAGTCCTTAATGCGTAAATATTCTATCACCCACAAATTGTCAACGCCATATCACCCCCAAACATGTGGGCAAGCCGAGGTTTCAAATCTGCAAATAAAGCAAATTTTGGAGAAAACGGTTTCCAAAAACCGTAAGGATTGGTCGCTTAAACTGATAGATGCACTATGGGCTTTCCGTACTGCATATAAGACCGATCTTGGTATGTCTCCATACCGGCTTGTGTACGGGAAGGCTTGCCACCTCCCAGTGGAGATCGAGCACAAAGCATTTTGGGCTATCAAAGAGCTGAATTTGTCATTAGGAGATGCGGGCAGCAACAGAAAGCTGCAATTGAATGAGTTGGAGGAGCTGAGGGATAAGGCATATGATAATGCCATAACTGCTAAAAACCGAGCCAAGGTGTTCCACGATAAACACCTTTTGCGAAAAACTTTTGAACCTGGTCAACAGGTTCTACTTTATGACACTCGGTTACATTTTCATCCCGAGAAGCTTCGGTCCAGATGGAGAGGACCTTTTGTAGTCCGCACCGTTTATCCGCACGGTGCGGTTGATCTTGAGAACCCTGAAGACGGTACCTTATTCAAGGTAAATGGGTATCGACTGAAACCGTTCTTCACAGCGGATCCTTCGGAGGAGCTCCTGTTTTTGCAGGAGCCAATTTACACTGATTGATCTTCCTCCGCTTTCACCCCCAAACTTCGTTTCTCGAAGACACTATTTCAAATAAGTTTGGGGGTGTGTATATTTTTTGTGTACATATTTCCAAAATACCATAAAAAAATAAAATAAAAAAATAATAAAAAAAAATAAAAAAATAATAATTTTTGGACCTAATTGCAAATTTGCAGATTAAGAGCTGTTTTTACAAATAAAACCCTCGTTTTAGAGGGTGTTTTATGTAAATCACCCTCTCACCACCCTATTTAAAGGAACCCGAGCCCCTGTGTGTTTACCCTAAAAAAATTTCATCTCATAAAACCCTAGCCGCCGCCCCCTATCCTCTGCAGAAGATTCTCGCCGCGCCGCCACCAGATCGCCGCGGAACCGCCGCCTCTGCCGCCTACCGCCGCGCATCCGCCGCCGTCCTGATTCTTCACCCCCTGAATTTTTCAGGGGAGGTAAATCTGAGCCTTTACTCTCTGTTCCTGCATATATTTTTCTCTGAAACATCTAAATAGGACACAAATTGCAGTATGAAAGGGATTTTTCCCCTGTTTTCGCACATGACATTTACGGTACATATTTCCCACACGAAATCGCACAAAGGGACTGGAATTTCCTCCTCTATAATCATGCATCTGCATTTGCTTTACCAAACCTAGTTGCCCTATTTTACGAATCCATGGAAGACAATAGCCTAAACAACTTAGGGTACATTAAACTGAATTGGGGAGATCGTGAAATTCGCATCGATAGGGACATGATACACGAGGTTACACTCATACCACGTGTACCTGCACATGAACACCCACTTCTCTTTGAAGATTATATGCCATTAATGGGTAATGACTGTGCACGAGAACCGCGTAAGGGGATCCAAGCACGGACCCTTTTCGCAAATGTTTTAACTGTGTGCCGGTGGGCACAAAACAATATTTTTGGAAGTTCTCACAACACGACCTTTTTCACCCCTTCGTTACATGTCGTCCACACTTTAATGAAGAAAAATCCTAGGTTCGACATGTGCACGGTTTTGCTGCAATCCATAGGTACGGGTAAACGAGGTAGTGTATATCCATGTCCCATGCTCGTTACCCAACTCTGTCGTTATTTCCTCCCACCCGAGGAATTTGACTCAATTATGATAGACGATGTCCCGGTTCGACCACTGTTAGAGGGTGTCTCGTCGTCCTACTCTAGACTTACGGATATTTGGACACGAACAGAACCGGCAGAGAATGTACCTGCACACACCCCTAGCTCGAGCTCGACTTCGAGCGGGGAAGAGCTAACTCCCCAAGAGCATGCGCGATTAATGCGAAGAACAGTGAGAAGAATAGACTCTTTGCGGGATGAGTTTCGGGCAACTGCATGAGAGCACGACCGTCGGTTGACGGAGATTGAGAGGGGGATCCAAACACTTTTGGCTAGAGGGGAGAGATCACGTTCACGCTCACGAGCGCGACGTGGGGCCGGGCAGTGAGGGCACTGCTTTGCTCAAGTTTGGGGGTATTAGAGGGTGATGTATATAGTTATCCTTCGCATTGCATATTGTATATATCTTTGTTTTCCTTTTGCATATTTAATTGCTGCATTGCATTTTTATATAAAAATCATAAAAATTTAAAAATTTGAAAAATAAAAAAATTAGAAAACTGAAAAACCCATAAAAATTGAGAAAATTTCAAAAATTATAAAAATTATTGTATTCAATTTTGGTTAATTGACTTGAGTTGATAAAAAGGTTAACTAGCTAGGAAAAACTAGATCTTAGACTTTGTAAATTAAAAACCCTAAAAATAACCTTGCTTAAAGTTTAATGGTAGAAAGTGTATGTCTTTGTAGGTTATTTAGGAATAGGCAAATTTTGGCTTCACTTTGTGGGTTAAGTCAAAACGAGGGAAGAGTATTAATGTTCTCATTAAAGTATAAGTTCGAAAGATAGTTCCTAGCTTGAGTTTAGATTCTGAAAACATGTACCCTACAAAATGCACAATCACGCACCTTGAAACTTGGATTAGTAGAAGAGACCTTGAATTACTCTTGTCTAAAGTCCTTAGCACAATGAAAATAAAAAGAAAAAGAAAAAAAAAAGGGGAGTGAATAAAAAAATGGACACTGGTTTTTGTGATTACTTAGGGCTAAAAAATTAATTAGCGAGGGTGCTTCATCACCTAGTGCCTTAGACCAACTGGTTTAGGAGTCACTGCTAAAAGCCTTGGGTGTTGCAAAACTAGGAAATACGCTTTAAAGGCCTAACGCATCTTGTAATCGGCTGTTGGTACCTCAAGAAGTATTAACGGTCGCATGAAGGACGTGTAACCGAAAGTTAAGTGCTTTGGACAATGGACGAGAGTACGATTGCTTGATTTGAATTTCCAAGTGTAGGGGTGAAAATTACACACATGTGGGGATATGTGATTAGAGTTTAGATAAGAGAAAGGAATGAAAAATACAACTTGTATCTTTAATAGAGTTGATAGAAATTCCTAAGTGGAGATGAAACTCTAGAAGAAAAACTTAAGAAATGCTGAATTCTAAGTAATTCTATAGAACATGTACAATCTTAAGTTACATAATAAGGAAGTGTGAAGAATATGGGTGGATAATTTGCGGGGCGACGATAATAGAATTCCTTGTTAGAAAACCTGATTGGAAAACAAAAGTCGAAAAACCAAGTTGATAGGATTTTGTTGGTGTAATCCGCTGAAAACCCTCAAGAGACAACACTCCTCCTACTAGGGACACCTAGAGGTTTAACGGCTTGTTGCATGTGCTCAGTGCAATAGCGTTTTCCTGCGAAAGTGTGGCTAGGTTAGAATAAAATAATAAGTTTACTCGAGGACGAGCAAAAGGTAAGTTTGGGGGTATTTGTTCACATCATAATATTGCAATTCATACGCCCCACTTTTATACATTTTATAAGTAAACAGGTACTTTTGACGCTCGTTTGTTGCATGATACAGGATACAGAATCTCGGAGCAAATACAGTGAAAAAGACAAAGATGATACAGGAAATGGACTTTTGACCAACCAGCACACTGATCTTACTCAAGCCGAGACGAAAAACAAGTGAAACGGTCAAAAGATCCTTACAAGTTTCACTGAGGATCTGGAGAATACTAAGAAGCCCAACAGAGAAAAGAACAATGAAAATAGGAAGCCCAAGAGAAGACAAACAATCACAGAAAATTGGTGAGATGACCTCACCAAAGGGCCGCGGAACCGGGGCCAAAGGCATGTCTTTGCCGCGGATCCGCGGCCATATGGTGCCCGTGTCGGCACCGACTTCTTGTGTCGGTGTGTCGGTTCATATGTTGGGATTTTTAGGGGGCAAATCTGTAATTTCATGTATACGAGAGTCTATAACCCTAGCTTCACTGGTTGCTTATAAAGTGTACTCAAAATCTGTAAAATGTATGCCTTTATCAATCAATAAAAGTTCAGACCTGTTGAGAGATCAAGAGCATCATCTTGTAAGTTTTTAAATTCCTGCCTTAGTATAATTATTTTACTTGCCCTAGTTATCCATTTGTTTGCTGTAGTTCACTAGTTAGCTATTTTTAATCTGTCGTAAGGTAACTCTTAAAACATAAACAACAAAAAATGTCTCTTTGTAATAATTCCCTAATGAGCGAGTAAAATCCTCGCTCATTAGGGTTAGGAACAAGAGAGGGAGTGAGAGATGGATGTCTCTCACCTCCTTCAATGCCAACATATTTTCTAAACGAAACCTTCATGCACGCATGTATGATCTGCCCTCTACGGCACCCTACCTACAAGGAAACGGTGAACCGTAGTATAAAAGGCCGGACATATATGACGTCCATGAAGATCACAGCAATTAATAGGAAAGGATGGACAAGGATCTAGAGGAAGAAACTTTGTTTCTTCCCGATCATCCTAATCCCCTTTGCTAATAATTGTTGTGATTTTTCTAAAAAGATTAAATCAACGGCATTGAAAGAGGTAAAAACATCGATCTCAACACCCCTACCTTCGACCTAACCCTAACGAGTTCTTTCATATCACATAAATTCGTTTTTAATTCAATCGACAAAACCAAACAACAATCTGAATCAACTCGTTATAACACAAAAACAGAAATTCACACATCCCTGCGGATCGACCCGTATTCACCGGCTAGCTGCGAAGCGACGCCGTTTCTGATTACAGTACACTACAATTTTTGGACTAATCAACCCTCGCTAAATATTTTTCCATTTTTGTAGCCTTAAGTAATCACAAAAACCAGTGTTCATTTTTGTCTTTCTTTATTCACACTTGTATTTTTTGTTTCATTTTCTCGTACTAAGGACTTTAGACAAGCGTTTCAAGGTCTCCTCTACAATTCCAAGTTTCAAGGTGCGTGTTTATGCAAATTGTAGGGTATATGTTTTCAGAATTTAGACTTAAGCTAGGAATTATTTTTCAAACTTATACTCTAATAAAAATATCAATACTTTTCCTTTGTTTCTATTTAGCCCAAGAAGTGAACCCAAAATTTTCCTATTTCTAAATAAACTACAAAGACATATACTTACTACCGCTAAACTTTAAGGAAGGTTATTTTTAGGGTTTTTAATTTACTAAGTCTAAGATCTAGTTGTTCCTAACTAGTTAACCTATCTGTCAAACTCAAGTCAAATAAGGCCAAAATTGAATACAATAATTTTTATAATTTTTGAAATTTTTCAATTTTTATGGGTTTTAATATAATTATGCAAATGCAAAAATGTACATATGAATGCGAAAGAAGAAGACTTACCGAGCATACCCCCAAACTTAAACTTGACAGTGTCCTCACTGTCATGCTACACCAAGAGGGTTGAGAATGTCGGCATTCCCCTGTTTATTTATTTATAATTTTTTTTACTGTTAAAAGAAAAACAAAAATATATACAGAAAGGCCCCCCCAAACTTCATTGAAACAATGTTAGACACTACTGCCAAACTTTGCATAGACCAAACATCAACACCAACCAGTCGAAAAATTTATCTGTAAAGAGTATCGGTTGGTGGAAGAACATGTTGTACCGATCCAAAAAGAATTGGGGAAGATAGAAGTGGTGGTATGGAAAATGTGGAAGTGAATAGATAAGAGGTGGTGATGAATCAAAACGAGAATGTGAATGATCAGCAATCAGTGGAATATTGGCATTCTCGTAGCTTATTAAAAGAAATGGGGGTAGTTCAACTTCTAAAGGAAGAGGTTGACTAACCACACTATCCCCAAGATATTTCTGTGGATCCTTCATTGACTTGGCATCACCCATCATAAGCATATGATATTCAATTATGAGGAAACTAATCTCCTCGATGTCCGCCATAGTCCAACCGAGAACTTGCCGCCTATCTTGTAAGACTATTAAAAAAGCGTTCTCTTGCTCGAGGGCTAGAGAAGACGACATGATAACGGGAAAGGTCTCATTCTCACCTATGTAAGCATATTTAAGGTGAGACGGCAAGGGCGTGAGTTCGAGTTTCGGAGGCGAAACAATCATAGGCAAAATTGGGAAATCTACCTCGAACTCAAAGCACTCCAACACAGGTTCGAAATCACTGCAAACAACCGATTCGGATGGTTCAACTAACTCATACAAAAATTCAAAAGACTCATATTCGGACCGTGAGTCGTCAAATTCATCCGGAAAAGTGAAACTTTCATAATCAATATCGGTTGTGTCAACTGTGGTGGATTCAAGGAGGGACGCACTAGTGGCGTCAAAACTGTTTTCATCAAATAGAAATCTTTGAAGCTCGCAGTCCTCCTGCGTGATTTCATGAATAGAGCAAACTTCTCGTGTACTATTTTTAGGCACGGGGGGCAGACTTCCTAATTTGTAAATATTAAACTCACTAGACGTCTTCCCGAAGGATAGAGTCATGGAGCCATTGCGACAGTTTATTACGGCATTGGAAGTGGCCAAAAATGGTCGACCGAGGATCTCTAGAATTTGGTTCCATGAGTTAGCAACAGGTTGTGTGTCCATAACAATAAAATCAACGGGGAATATGAAATCCCCAACTTTGATCAACACATCCTCTAGCTCACCCCTAGGATGGGTGATTGATCGATCAGCCATTTGGGGAGTACAACGAGTGGGTTTCAACTCTCCAACCCCTAATTGCTCGTACACGGAGTAGGGAAGCAGGTTAACACTAGACCTAAGATCTAAAAGTGCTCGATTGATTTTCTTATCCCCAATTGTTATTGAAATCGTAGGACAGCCGGGGTCCTTTCATTTTTGGGGTAAGGGTTGAGGTTGGTTAATAGCATTGCTCACTGCACTAGCCACTATCACTTTCATGGGTATTTGAGATGACTTTCTCTTTGAGGTGCATAAGCCCTTTAAGATTTTCGCGTATGAATGGACTTGTTGGATTGCATCCATGAGAGGTATATTTATGCTAACCTGCTTAAATAACTCCACAATCTTCTCCATTTGTGTAGTTGGTTTATTGGGACTCAACCTGTTTGGAAATGGAGCATTTTGAAAATCTGTTGAGCCCAAAATCTGTGGAGTAGAATGTGGAATTGGAACGGATCCCAGTGTAGGTGTGTTCATGAAGTGAGAAGTGGGTCCGTTCGGATTAGAAGAAGAAGAGCCTTTTGAAGAATAGAGAATAGGCTCTAGCGGAGGAGATGAGGGTGAAGAAGAAGAAGGAGAAGAAGGAGATGATGAAGATGGAGAAGAAGAAGAAGAACCACCGGCGGGGATGTCATCACTAATAACCACATTATTCTGCAACACTTTTCCGGATCTCAACGTGGTCACCGCATTTACATTGTGATTGTGATTTGCATTTTGTGTGTGACCGGGATTTGGCAATGGTTGAGATGGAAGCTTTCCCTTTTCTCTCTCGCTCAACGCAGCGGTTAATTGTGCAATTTGTGCCTCAATAGATTTGATGCTTTGATCGTGTGAAGCATTGTTGTGCACTAAAGACTGGATGCAATTTTCCAATCTTGCTGCGGATTCTGTAGATTGCTTGAGAAACGCATCTAGACTTTTTTCTAGCGAGATAACCTTATCATCATTTGGTTGAACCAAATTGTTCGTTTGATTTGGATAAGGTTGTTGTTGGAAAGGTTGCTGGTTTTGAGTTTGTTGGGGTGCTTGTTGTTGTGGAGGAGGCCTTTGAAAGTTGTTGTTTCCTTGGAGTTGCTGATTTTGATTCCAAGCAAAATTTGGGTGGCTCCTCTAGCCCGGATTGTAGGTCGAAGAGTAAGGATCATTTCTTTGTCGTTGCTGAAAGGTAGCATTGACTTGATCTTGTCCTTGAACAGATGGATTATAAGGACACTCTTCGGTAAGGTGTGATGGATCCGAACAACAAGCACAAACAGTTCGTGGCGGTAAAGCAGGGGCAGGAGAAGACGATGAGATTTTGGTCTCAATGGCTTCTAGCTTTTTCATAAGTGCGGCCATCTCGGCCTTCATAGCAATCGACATATCTAATTGATGTATGTCTACCCTAGATTGACCAATAGAAGAAGATGAGGTGGTCTTTGTGCTCTCCCACTGAATTGTTTGTTCACTAAGATCCTCGAGAAACTGCCATGCTTCCTCACTAGATTTGGTTAGAAAGTGACCTTGACAAATGGTTTCTAGCAACTGCTTCGTTGCCGGGTTCAATCCCTCGTATAATGTTTGGCAAAGTTGCCAATTTTCGATCCAATGGTGAGGGCATTGAACAAGTAGGTCCTTGAATCTTTCAAAACACTTCCAAATTGGTTCGGAAGGAAGCTGGGAAAATTGTATTATCTCATTGCGAATTCTCGCGGTCTTGTGATGAGGATAAAACTTTTTAAGAAAAGATTTAACAAACTTGTCCCAATTTCTAATTGAATGTGATGCTGTGCTGTATAGCCACTTCTCGGCTAAGTCACATAAGGTGAAAGGAATGACCCTTAGCCTTATAGCGTCATCAATTAATTGGGTAGTTTTCATCATGGCGTAAACGTTTTGGAATTTATTGATAAAGATATATGCATCTTCGGATTCCAAACCATGAAATTTTGGCAGCATATTGATGAAGTGGGGTTTTATTTCAAAATTGTCCCCATTTGCCGGTGGGGGTGAAAGACAGGTAGGTAAAGAGGTGCGGACAGGGTAGAAGAGATCCTGGAGCGCGATTCGTTGGGGCGCTACAACAGACGGGAGATTCGGGTTATTCACACCTAACGGAGGTGGAATCAGTCCCGTGGGTAAGGTGTTGTTGGGATTGTGTCCTGACATACCATCGGAAGAAGAATTTGAAGGTGGAGGTAAGGAAATGGAGGGAATTTCGACTTCGGTGTCGAAAGGTTCGTCGGACGGTACCAACGAAACACGGACTAATCGGGCACTAGTGTCCCTAGTCCAAAGTGACATACACTAAAGGGGTAGTGTAGTCAGAAAATTGAAAGACAGATTGTGGAGGTAAGAAAATGTCAATGAGAAGAAAGTGAGTGGTGGTGGGGTGCAAGGATTTTACGAGACAAGTTGCAAGTTTTTATAAAAGATTTTTTCTTTTCCCCCCTTTTTTTAGAACCGTTTGCAGAAAAGATTTTTGATAAAGGGCTAAGACACACTTTCGATCAACCAAAAATGCACAATCAGGCCTAACTCTAGGGTCACCTAGGTCAGCTAGACAGCTCTTAACTGTTCCAAAGGGCTAGAGATAGGACCTCAAACCGCCTCTTCACCGCCAATTACGGCCAGGTAAGTGCCAGGTAAGCGGGAGGCTCCCCGCTACAAGTATCGGTCCTAATTAAGTAACCACTTGCCTGGACACACTTGCCTAGACACCGCAAAGTCAGGTTAGGATAAACGGCTGATGCCTATAACTAGTCCTCTGTCCTATTGAGCTCGATGTCCTTAGGGCTGAGTCTAGTATTTTTTAATTAAAGATTGGTCAATGCAAATGCCTTATGTGATTTCTGGGGTCTTGGGAAGGGTGATGAGATCCCCACCCAATCTGAATTGGTCAAAAGCCCCTTAAAGTCCGATTAAAGATATGCAAAACATTAAATCAGTTGCAATCAAAGATTTTTATTTTATGCGCGGCGCAAAGAATCCTGCAGAAAATCAATTATTGGAAGGGGGAAGAAGAAATTTAGCGCAAAGAATCCTGCAGAAAATTTGACAGAAGATATATGGGGATTTGCAGAGGGAAGAGATAGGAAACAAACCGTGCAATAATTTCGCGATGATGATGCAAGTGGGCCGCGGAAGGGCGGCGGGAGCGCGCTTAGGCCGCGGTTTAGCGGTCTGGTGGGGACTCAGGGCTCCAAAAATTTTTTGCTGTTCTGTACTTGCAATCCCTCTCTATTTTGATGTACCTTTTTCTTTTTCGCATTCTGGATTTTTCCAGATCCGTCAATCCTACAAAGATTCACAAAAGAAACCCTTCAAACAATAAAAGATGATAGAATTTTTATATTTTTTGATTTTTCAGTTTTTATGATTTTTTTAATTTATATTAACCCGAAATTACAAAAAGGAAATTTTACGCCATCCCCGGCAACGGCGCCATTTGATTTAGAGAGGTTTAGTACGATCAAAAAATATATTACCGCAATCAAGAACGGCGTCGCATGAAGCTAGCCGGTGAATACGGGTCGGTCCACAGGGATGTTGTAATTTTCCTAAATGTTCTTACGAGCTAATTCCAAATGGTGTTCGGATTGATTTATTAAATCTAAAAACTACCAAATTAAGTTATACTAAAATTATCTAGATCTAAGTCTTGCTAGGGTTAGGCTTAGGGGAAGTTGAGAGATCAAAGGTTTCCACACCGCTTTCAATACCCTATTTTAGATCAATTAGATGTTATGGTAATTATCAATGAAGTGGATTAGAATCTTTTGGGAAGATGTTTCTTCCACTAGGTTCTTGTCCTTCCTTTATCGATCCTTACCATAACCTCCATGGAAAACATGCGCAACCGGTCCTTTATACTACGGTATCACCGTTACCTCGAGTGGTAAGGTGTCGCAGGGAGCGGTGTGTGCGTGTATGCATGGAGTTCTAATTCTTAGGTGTGAAGGGGCAAGAAAGGGGTGAGAGATCTCATCTCTCAAACCTTTCCCTAAGGCTAACCCTAACAAGCGAGGAGACTACTCGCTCATTAGGGGATTAAAAGACATTCTAAATTAAAAGAGAACTAAAGCAAAGAAATAAAAGTAACTTACAAATTTTTATTGATGGCTCTCTCCAAACATCAACGCAGTACAGATCTGAATTTGTGAAATGAAAAGAGGCATAGCCTCATATAAGATTTAGAGTTCCTATTTATAGAGGATAGGAAACCCTAGGGTTACAATGACTCGCACATCTGCTATTACAAAAATACCCCTAAGAAAAGACCTAGTCAACAATCCGCGCACCGCCAAAGTTTTCTGCGCCGACACGGGCCATACCCGGCCGAGGTTCCGCGGCCAAAGGCATGCTTTGGCCGCGGTTCCGCGGCCAAAGGCATGCTTTGGCCGCGGTTCCGCGGCCAAAGGGGGGAGTTGCGCTTTGCAACTTCTGGGATTGGCTTCTATTGACTTGTGATTCCTGTTTCTATATGTCCTTTTCTAATTGGGCTTCTTGGTCTTCTCCAGATCTCTAGTGAATAATTGCAGTGGACTTTTAACCGTTCGCTTTGTAATCTTGGACCTTGCATTGCCTTGTGCTTTGTGAATTTTATCTTTGATGTAAGCTTCATCAAGAGACTTCTGTTTGTTGGTCAAAGTCCACTTTTTGCATCGTCTTTTCGTTGTTTTCACTGTTTTCTGTCCAAGAACCTGTAACTTGTAATATGTAGCAGACATGCGTCAAAAGCACCTGTTTATTTATAAAACGAATAAGAATGGGGAATATAATAATGCAATATTATGGTATGAACACAACACTGTGGCACAATGGGGGTGAGTTGCCAACTCGTGAGTAGTAAATAACATATACAGGTAATCGCAGGTATGCACGTGCTGCAATACTCTAACATGTGCAAACTCATGACATCAATATGGAAATGTGGGTATGCAACAATCATGCGAGGTACTACAACTACATGGTGAAATGCATATCAATGAATGCTGAACCTGAAATAAAATATCATCTACACGAATCATCATCGTGGGGAAAAAACCCGGTGTCCACCAAATACACCCCAAATCCCAATAACTCATGCGCCGTCACTCTTATCGGCCCTCATATACTGTAAATCTCATGGAACAGGAGTGCCCAACATCGGCACTCGAAAACAACATGAAATACTCATGTCTAGCATCGACACATAAATCCATATATATATATCGGGCTTCGTCAGTCCGAATCGGCCACGGGCTCCGTCTGCGGGATCGGCCCTCGGGCTCCGGCAGTACGGGTCGGTCCATATCCATCTCTCGACTCCGGTTGGTATCCTCCGGATAAGCGCCAGGTCCAACCAATCACTGGTAGGTAGTAGTCCCTCTACCGGGCTCATCGTCATCACCATGAAATCTCTCTCTCGCCCCGGGATACCATACCAGGTCCACCATGAACCGGCAAACGGATCCTCCTCCTCCTCGAATCGGGTTTCTATCACACGTCTTAAAACCGAGAAAAATCCATGGTGGACGTACTAAAATATCATATCAAGAGAAACCGGGTTTTCAAAACAATGCATACATTCTTAAAATAATACCATGGTTCTCAAATCCAGAAAACACATGAAATCCAAGACTCAATCCATAAATCTATTCAATGTGACGTATGCAGCATAATAGCGTACTATGAGCAAAAAGGGGAAACTACTCTTTTAAGTGGATTCAGTTTTTAAAATATAACATGCGGTCCCCAATTCTCCAAAATCAAAGCCAGCATATCTATGTATGTATAAATGTGTACGTACGTAGATATGGATGCACAAAGATGGTATATACGCAAGTATGAGTGTACAATATGTATATGCGCTAATATGGATGTACAAGTCGGTATATACTGAATTATGAGTGTGCAATATGTATATGCGCCAATGTGGATGTACAAGTGGGTATATACTCAAGTATGAGTGTGCAGTATGTATGTGCGCCAATATGGATGTACAAGTGGGTATATACGCAAGTATGAGTGTACAATATATATACGCGCCAATGTGGATGTACAAGTAGGTATAAACGCAAGTATGAGTGTACAATATGTATATGCGGCCAATGTGGATGTACAAGTGGGTATATACGCAAGTATGAGTGTACAATATGTATATGCGCCAATATGGATGTACAAGTGGGTATATACGCAAGTATGAGTGTACAATATGTATATGGGCCATTGTGGATGTACAAGTAGGTATATACACAAGTATGAGTGTACAATATGTATATGCGCCAATATGGATATACAAGTGGGTATATACGTAAGTATGAGTGTACAATATGTATATGCGCCAATATGGATGTACAAGTGGGTATATACGCAAGTATGAGTGTACAATATGTATATGCGCCAATATTGATGTACAAGTGGGTATATACGCAAGTATGAGTGTACAATATGTATATGCGTGTCATGGCAATTACCGACGGTGTGGGTGTAGCATGCAAATTAGTGCTCGTGCACATGAATCGTCAGTAATAGTGCAGTGTCCACTAAATACTAAATCGAGCACAACAATATAATGGCATGTAATGATGCTATGCAAAAGTCAACATATACGAATATGAAAATGCAGCTACAATATCCTATCAAGACCTGACGCATAACGCCATACGGGCGATTTCCCCGTAGATGTTAAATCTGCTCACCGGTGATCTCGAGCTAAGCGTATCCAACCACCTGCTTCCCCTTCTTCACGGAGTCCGAAGTTCATGCCTGCGACCCTAGAATTTACACAAAGTAACACACATAAGGATAAGATCCTACAAAAACGTGATATCAAGACCAAACGAGAAACTAGCGTCGCAAGCTAAACGCGTGTGCATTCGATACACCAAAACGTTTGTATACTCGTCTGAAACTACCCCGACATGTTGTGACACACAAAAAACACCAAACCCGCTCACATAACGTACGTGTCGCGTAAATTTAAAAGTGCTAAAAACAAGGAAATTGGTTCCAGATTTTGACATGAGCTGAAATAAGAAAAGTTGCATATACCAAACACCTTAAATATACAGCAGACTCTTGTAGCCCAAACTCCGACACATGACACCTCCATCTAGCCGCAAATTGTAGCTAGAACAGATAAAATTGTGGATAAAAAGTGGACTGGGGTTCTCGTGCTCTGTGTGTGTGGTCTAGGTCTAGTGAACATGCTCCAGTAAACTCTACTTTTTCCTGAAGCATCCGGGGTGAAAGCGGATCCCAAAACGGCTATAATTCTTAACTAAAACACTAATTAAACACTAAATTAATACATTATGGGGTTTTAATGTAACCTGGTGCAAAAACATGGATTAAACAGCACTAATAACACTTAATTAAGCAAATCAAGCTATAAAAACCATAACTTGACCTAATCTCCACTTAACCCACCTAATTAGCGCTAATACACCACTTAACCCTAAATTAAGCTAAATAACTAAAAGTTTAGCAACGAAAAAGATTAGGGTAAGATTTATACCACAAATTGGTTTAGTGATGGCTCAACTTGCTAACCTTGCCTTCAAAGGCAATGACTTGCCACAAAAACCAATCAAGAAGTGATAAGCAAGAGGTTTTGTGAAGAGGGGAGGGATTTTTAATGGAGATTGAGACTTGAATGAAGGGAAGAAGAAGAAGAATAATGAGGGGGGCTGCTGCTGCTACTGCAGAATTGAGAGAGGGAGAGAGTGTGTGTGAGAGGTGAGATAATGAGGGTTTTTGAAATACAATTGAGAGAGTGAGATGATAGTGTGAGAGTCAACCATGCCCCTCTCTCCCCCCTCCATAAATGCTAGCCATGCTTTGTCCCCCATGCCTCCTAGCTCATCATTCTCTCTCAACAAAAATTCAAATTAAAAAGAAAACCTCTTTTCCCATTTTTGAACCAACCATTAACTTGTACACTAACATGTCATGTTGCAAAAACATTATGGTTAAAATGCACAAGCTATGTGCAAGTGTTGCAAATAATATTAAAATATTAATTTAAAATAATAAAATATATTAAAATATTTATCGGTTAATTTTTCATAAAAACCCGTATTATCGCCTAATTAACCCCTAATCGTATTCTAAGGTGTTACAATCTTCCCCTTTATAGAAATTCATTCCCGAATTAAAAAAATTTTACTAGGCGTACCTTCAAAGAGATGAGCGAATTTCTTCCGCATCTCGCCCTCGGCCTTCCAAGTGATCTCTTCACTATTCGTGGTACGCCAAAGAAACATCACAGACGGCAAGATATTTGATCGAAGTTTCTTCACCTGCCGATCAAATATCACTACTGGCTGCTCGGTGAATGAAAGATCGCGCTCAAGATGAACGGTCTGGTGCTGAATCATATGGGAAGGGTCATAAAGGTATTTACGAAGTATCGACACATGGAATACGGGGTGAAAATCAGGAAAGTCGGGTGGAAGAGCTAAACGATATGCAACTACGCCTAGACGCTCGAGGATCTCGAAGGGACCTAAAAATCTGGGACTAAGCTTCCCTTTCTGCTCAAATCTCATCATGCCCTTCATCGAAGAGACCCTCAGAAAAACATGATCGCCAACTGCGATCTCGAGTCTACAATAGCGTCTGTCAGCATACGATTTCTGCCTGCTCTGAGCTATCCTCATCCTATCTCAAATCAACTGTATCTTATCTGTCGTCTCCTGTAGGATCTGCGGACCCAAAATACTGCTCTCGCTGAGCTCTGTCCAACAGACGGGCGATCAATATCTCCTCCCATATAAAGCCTTGAAAGGTGCCATCCGAATCGTATCCTGGAAGCTATTATTGTAGGAGAAATCTACCAAGGGCAAATGGCGATCCCAGCTGCCACCGAAATCTAGAATACAAGCTCGAAACATGTCCTCAAGAGTCTGAATTGTCCGCTCAGACTGGCCATCAGTCTGCAGATGGAATGTTGTGTTGAAACTCAAGCGGGTGCCCAAAGTCTCCTGAAGTCTCTGTCATAGTTGGCTGGTGAACTGGGTGCCTCGATCGGACATGATACAAGTTGGGACGCCATGCAATCATACAATCTCGTCGATGTATATCTGGGTATACTGAGCAAATCCAAAAGTGTTCTTTACTGGCAGGAAGTGAGCCGCTTTCGTCAATCGATCCACGATCACCCAAATGGAACCGTACCCTCGACTGGTCCTGGGTAGACCCACAATGAAGTCTATAGAAATCTGCTCCCATATCCACTCCGAAAAGGGCAATGGCTATAGCTCTCCCGCGGGCCTCTGGTGCTCGGCCTTGACTTGCTGACAAGTCAGGCATCTCGAAACGAAGTCCGTGACGTCCCTCTTCATCCCTTCCCACCAGTAAACATCTCTCAGATCATGGTACATCTTGGTGGAACCTGGATAAACACTGTATACCGATCGATGCGCCTCCTCGAGAATCTCATGCCTCAGTACCTCAGAATCTGGTACGCACAGTCGAGTCCCAAATCGCAGTATCTCCTTATCATCGATGTGCCCTGTCTAACCTTCTCCCTGATCTCTGAAAGACGGTCATCACTAAGCTGTGCCTCACGGATACGGTCAAGCAACTGTGGACGTGCACGGATATGCGCAAGCTGTCCTCCGGTCGGAGTAAACTCGAACTGCACTCGGCTGTCGCATAGAATCTGCCAATCTGCCAACGACTGTCTCGGAACTGCGCTCAGACAGGATAGACTATCTCTGGGCCTCCGACTCAAAGTATCCACCACTACATTCACCTTGCCCGGATGGTAAAGGATCTCGCAATCATAGTCCTTCACTAGTTCCATCCAAAGGCGCTATCTCAGGTTTAGGTCTCGCTGCTGAAATATGTACTTCAAGCTCTTGTGGTCTGTGAATATCTGGCACGCCTCGTCATATAGGTAATGTCTGCAGATCATGAGTGCAAACACCCCTGTAGCCATCTCTAAATCGTGAGTAGGGTAGTTCTGTTCATGTTTCTTCAGCTGCCAAGAAGCGTAAGCGATAACCCTGTCATGCTGCATTAATACGCACCCTAGCCCCACTGGAGAAGCGTCACAATAAACCACAAATCCGCCCGATGACGAAGGCAATGATAACACTGGCGCCGTAGTCAAATGAGGCTACAACTGCTGAAAGCTATGCTCCTATGCCTCAGTCCAATCAAAAGGGACTCCCTTCCAGGTCAACCCGGTCAACGGTGCAGCGATACGTGAGAAGTCCTGAACGAATCGTCGGTAGTAGCCGGCCAGTCCTAGAAAGCTGTGAACCTCAGTAACTGATACCGGTCTCGGCCAATGCTGAATGGCCTCGATCTTTTTCGGCTCCACACATATGCCATCTCTCGTCACCATGTGACCCAAGAAGGCAACGCTGTCGAGCCAGAATGCACACTTGGAGAATTTAGCGAACAGTTGATGCTCCCTCATGGTCTGCAACATAATACACAAGTGCTGCTCATGCTCCTCTCGGCTCCGGGAGTACACTAAGATGTCGTCGATGAATATGATGATGAACTGATCAAGATACGGCCTGAAAACACGGTTCATCAAGTCCATAAACGCTGCTGGAGTGTTGGTGTGTCCGAACGACATAACCAAAAACTCATAGTGACCGTAACGCGTGTGAAAAGCCGTCCTCGGAATATCCTCCTGCCGAACCCGCAACTATTGGTAGCCTGATCGCAAGTCAATCTTCGAGAAGTGTCGCGCACCGTGAAGCTGGTTGAACAAATCATCGATACGAGGTAAGGGATATCTGTTCCGCACAGTAACCCGGTCCAACGAATCTACTGTTGCCCAGGTATTACGAATGGAAGCTAAGAATCCCTGACATCCTCTCTGAAAAGCCGACTAGCGCGAAGGGCTGAAATCAAACTGTGAGGGGAGGCATCACGGTCCCCCTGCACAACAAAAACCGACTCGCCGGGAAAACAAAACCTAACTGTCTTCTCGCGGCAGTCCACAGATGCATAGCATATGGCTAACGAGTCCATGACCAGGGGAACGACTAAGTCCAACATCTCAAGAAGGATCAAGTCGACGGACAACTCTCTCTCACCAATACAGACAACACAAGACCGAAATACGTGTCTCGCAATAAATGACTCGCCAACAGGAATTGTCACAACTAGTGGCCGATCTAGCAAACACAACGCTCTGCCCAAACTCGGTACGAAGTGTGTAGAAACATACGAGTGTGTGGATCCCGGATCAAACAACATGTGTGCATCACAAGAACATACTAAAAAAGTACCTGAAACCACTGCATTGGACACCTGTGCGTCCTGATGAGTCAAAGCGAATACCCGTGCCTGCCCTCTACCTGCGACTGGCCGTCCTCTACCGGCAACTGGCTGTGCCCTTCCGGCAACTGGCTGTCCTCTGCCTCGGTCACCTCGTCCTCTCTGAACAAACCATCCGCGACCACGACCTCTCTATGCATAAGTCTGACGCGGAGCAACAACAGGTGCAAGAGGCAACGCTCTCTGGGGTGGAGAAGGTAGTAGGGTAACATATGGTACGGCCGTCTCGCCCTCATAAGGCTCAGGACAAACTCGATCACGATGATAGAAACTCCCGCACCGAAAACATCCCGATGTCAGCCGCTGGCCCTGTGGGTAGGTACTGTATAACCGACCTCGTCTCAAACCTCTGCCATCATCATGGCCTGGAGGTGGTCTGCCTCGGCGCCTACTCATATGCCTCTGGACAGACATATCGGTGCGAACTCTCTTCAGTTCCAGAACTACCGAAGTCTCAGCAAGATGCTCCTCGACTAATATGGCTGCAACCACTACTGCTACATAAGTATCACAATGCTGTGCACCAATGGAGAGAAACAACGGCGTAAGCAGGCCTCGAACAAACCTTTTAACTCGCATCTCATCAGTAGCTACCAAATACGGGGCATACACAGATAGTTCGGTGAACTGCACATCATACTCCACCATCGTAATATCCGGAGTCTGGCGTAACGACTTGAACCTGCGCGCTCGAGCATCCCTGACACTCTGTGGGAGGAAACGGGCAAGAAACACCGTCACGAACTCAGTCCAGGTCATAGGAGGAAGACATGCGGCTCTGCCCTTCTCTACGGACTCACACCACTTCTGCGAAAGACCTTCCAGATGAAAGCTCGCGAACTCCACCCATCTCGCGTCGGAGCATCTCAGTGAACAACTTATCCTGGCCATCCGATCGATAAAAGACTGCGGATCCTCGGCTGCATCAGTGCCTGTGAAGACCTAAGGCTTCAGCCTCATGAACTCGGATAACGATACTGTGATCACCTCTGTAGCTGCAAGTGCCACTGCCTGAACTGTAGGTACCATCGCGGTCCCCGCAACAGGTAGAACAACCTCCTGTCTCTGCGCTCGAATGGCCTCAACTAATGAACCCATCATCTGGCGCCAATCCTGCATATCGGCCCGTAACATGGAAATATGGTCTGTCGAAGGGGGATAAATCTGCCGGTACAACTGGTGTACCGCCCGGGTCAGTCCTCGTCTCAGACAAGCCAACTCTGCACTCGGCTCTCACGGCCGCTCTCTGCGCCCTCATAGTCTTCGGCGGCATAATTGCTGGAAATGAAAACAATATTCGATAAGAATACAGAATTCGAATCACAAGAATGTATATAATCACGAAGGAATTTCAACCAATAAGTCCTAAGGTCACTCAGGCGGAGTACCGTGTCGTGAGTATGCTGCGGAACATACACACGCTACGCAACTCTGCTTAAGTTACCTACTCCATCATACCAAGGCCATCCTACACTCCGAAAGGTAAAACCTACGCTCTGATACCAACTTTGTCACGATCCAAAATTTGGCCCGTGACCGGCACTTAACCACGTAACGTCTACAGGCGTAATGCAATTAAGTAAGCCGAAAACCCAGAAATCAAAACCATCAAAAGTAGTGAGTGATGAAAAACATTGGTTTAAAACATTTAGAAACCATGAGTAAAAATCTTTAAAGTTTAAATTATTTTCTTAAAAATTTCAGCAGCACCTCCTTTGTAAAAACTAGCCCCGAAACGGTACAACACAAGATATAAGTTAAACGAATGATAAGAATAAAGTATCCCCAAACGGGAGCAATCACGCCTAACGGCGGAAACTACCACCACAAGAATAATATACGACGCCACAGCGAAGAAGTGAAAAACAACATAAACGATAAAACTGCATAAATAAAGTTGGCTCACACGAGCTCGACATCCAGAGTACACAATAATATACAACATCATCCCCACAACTGTTCTATAAGTCAATATATGATATGGTAGATGGAGAGTACTAGATACAATAGAATGTACAATGAAATATAAACGATACCTGCAACCCACCTATAAGTAAAATGGCCCATACGCCAACTGTAGCGGGATCCGCAGCAAAAAGATACAATGATGTATCAGTGCCGCGACTACTCTGAGGGTTAACCTGCAACACTGTGACACAATAGGGATGAGATGCCAATTCATTAGTAGTAAATAACATATACAGGTAATCGCAGGTATGCACGTGTTGGAATACTCTAACATGTGCAAACTGAAGACATCAATATGGAAATGTGGGTATGCAACAATCATGCGAATCAGGTACTAAAACTACATGGTGTAATGCATATCAATGAATGCTGAGCCTGGAATAAAATATCATCTACACGAATCATCATCATGGGAGAAAAACCTGGTGTCCACCAAATACACCCCAAATCCCAATAACTCAGGCGTCGTCACTCTTATCGGCCCTTATATCCTGTAAATATCATGGAACCGGAGTGCCCTGTTAGTTGTATATATGCCCTAGAGTCGATTGTTTACATTACGATGTATATTATAGTGGATGCTTGGATATATATAGAGAGGACTTTGTTGCTCGACATGATAGTATGCTATTTGGTTTCACTTTATCTTAACATGTTGACTTGTATTGGTTTACTGTCTTGCTCTCACATGTTGATAAAGCCCTTAGGATATGTACTCGACTACTAGGACTATGATGTAGATCATACTAGTGGGGCCAGGGGTACTCAAAGAGTACATCCTATAACTGTTCAAAGTCGATGGAGTATCGAGACAGGGTATCGATACTCCAGAGTAGACTAGCGTATACGCATCTTGACCCATTTGATAGGAGATGGATGATTCGATATCCATTGGTGTTTGACATCAAAGATGGTGTACGGGTGCTTAGTGGAGTCTGGGTACACTGAACGGACTCGCCGAGAACTTCTAGATGGTATTATAACTATCGTCAGATAGCAGTTCTCCGGTGACACTGGTACAAGGTTAGTTTGTAGACCCGAGATCGTCATAGAGTCTTGTATGATTCACACTGTGCTTTGATTTCCACCTTACCACGTCCAAGAGGGCATGCAAAACGGTGGCTTTTAGGTACAGTCCCGAATCACATGCAAGCAATGAGAGATAGGAGGGTTTCGTCTCTCTCGGTATAGGAAGTTGATGTTGGGCTATGTTCGATTGGCTATAACTAGAAGTCCCCGGTCAGGGCTGATATGGGGTGCTTCTAGTAAGAGTTATCAGTAGTTTCTCGACCTGTTATGAGCCTTACGTCGACATGACTTATCGGTTACTGGGGTCTGACGTTTACCACCCCTAGACTTGATATCCGACATATCAGACGAAGTGACCGGACTGTACAGTAGAGTTACTGATTGGATTCACAGGAGAATGTACAGGCTTGCTTGTTGATCTTCTGATCACTCAATACCTGGGTGGCTATTACGTTTAGTTGACCTCTTGCTGCTTGTAGGTGTTTTATATGATCATCACCTACTGCCGGCGTATTGACGATTCTTTAGAGTCCTACACAGAGGTTTCCTGGCTCAGGCAAAACGGAGTAGGAGAACATATGTGATATGTGCGGGGCCGAGAATAATACGATATGAGATACTGTATTCTATTCTCGCGATATGTGATATCGGCCGGGTATATGTGATATAGCCCGGTCATCGGATCAAGTGTTGATTCGATGGAATGTAACATGTTACCCCTATGGACCCCCTAGAAGATTATAATAACCTTAACTCAATTCTATGCCCACGGAACCGCGATCGAACCTTCGGCTTTGCCGTAGTTCCATGGTGTCATAGGTGAGGCGTTGGATAACTCCTTCTACGGCTGGTCCACAACACTGTGGCAGGGTTTTTGAGTGTTTTAACTTTGCTCAAGTGTTGAGCTTACGGGGGTAATTTGTAAGTGCACGTTGATTCGATCGAAACGTTAAACATCCTCTTGATATTCTGTGATTGTGATACAATATGTGGAATTCATATAGTTAGGCATGAAATCCGTAATATGTAATATTTTGGGTTAACGATGTATAAGGTGATTATGGATTCCAAATGTTGTTTCACTTTTATTTTATGCGACCGTAAGTGTAGTATGTGGGGTACTGCCAGCTTCGTTGCTATACATCAACGACAATCGGGATACGCATACTTGCTTAAGTTGATGATATGAGATATTATGTGTTGCTGTTGTTAGTTATATGTATGCCCTAGAGGCCTTTACTATACATACGATGTATATTATAGTGGATGCTTGGACATATATAGGGAGGACTTTCTTACTCGACATGATAGTATGCTATCTGGTTGTACTTTATCTTAACATGTACTCTGATTGTCTCTATATTATATGTTGATAAAGCCCTTAGGATATGAACTCGACTACTGGGACTATGATAAGATCATACTAGTGGGGCCACGGTAGTGGTCGAGAAAATCCTATAACTGTTTCTAGTCGATGGTGTATCGAGACAGGGTATCGATGCACTAGAGTAGACTAGCGTATACGCATCTTTACCCATATGATGGGCGATGGTTGATCCCATATCCATCGGTGTTTGACATCAAGGATGGTGTACGGGTGCTCAGTGGAGACTGGGTACACTAGACAGACTAGCCGAGAACTCCCAGATGGTATTATACCACAGGTAAGATGGCAGTTCTCCGGTGACACTGGTACAGAGTAGTCTGTTGACCCGATATTGTCATAGAGTCTTGTGTGATTCCCACTGTGCTTTGATTTCCATCATACCACGTCCAAGAGGGCATGCAAAAAGGTGGCTTTTGGGTACAGTCCCGAATCATATGGAGGCAATGAGCGATAGGAGGGGATTCGTCTCTCCCGGTATCGGGAGTTGATGTTGTGTTGTGTTCGATTGGCTATAACTAGAAATCCTTGGACAGGGTTGCCGAGATTTACTGTTAAGTGTTATCAGTATTTTCTCGAACTGTTATAGACCTCATATCGACACGACTTATCAAGCTACTGGGGTCTGACGTTTACCACCCCTAGGCGAGATATGCGACATATCAGAAATCGAGACCGGACTGTACGGGAGTATTAATGATTGGATTCACAGGAGAATGTATAGGCTTTCTTGTTGATCTTCTAAGCGCTCAATACCTGGGTGGCTGTTACGTTTAGCTGACCGCTTGCAGCTTGTGGGTGTTTGATATAATCATCACCTACTGCCGGCGTATTGACGATTCTTTAGATTCCTACACAGAGCTTTCTTGACTCAGGCAAAACGTAGTAGGAGCACATATGTGATATGTGCGGGACCGAGGATAATACGATATGAGATACCGTATTATATTTTGGCGATATTTGATATCAGCCGGGTCATCGGATCAAGTGTTGATTCGATGAATCGGTACGGATAATATTAGTCGGTTATATGTGATATAGCCGGATTGTCGGATCAAGTGTTGATTCGATAATTTAATGTGTAATAATATATATGATATATTAAATTACATTAACTAATGTTAGCTTACTAAAAGATTCTTTTTCTCACTCGGGTAATACATTGATATATATATGATATATGTTAATTGTATTATTTTATTTTGTTACAATAAATATTATATATGTGATATATAATATTGTAACATGATATGATTACTAATGCAACATGTTTAGTAGTGATTAAACAAGATTAGGGTTTGATTTGGGTTAATGCTTTCTAGAAGTTTCTAGAAGGTTTTTCTTTTGTTTTGGAAAAGATATTTACAAATGACTCATCTTTAACCTAACCCAAACCCTACACCCTTGGTCAATTCTTTACAAAGGTTTATCAACCATGGTTGCATTATTCATCATTATCCTTTCATTATTCATCACAAAAGGTTTAACAATTATTATTCATCTTCTTCTTCCTTTTTCTTTCTTTAATGGAAAAAGCTTACTAGCTTTTTTCCAAGTGATGAATGAGTATGAGAAAAAGATAATAAATGAGAGCAAAAATCCTACCTCATCATCCTCATCTATCCTTGCCATTTAGATGAGGGTGTTCACTTCATTTAGTGAGTGTTAGCTTGTGTTAATGAAACTTCAAGGTAGATCATCTTTGTCATCGAAGATCGGAAGCAAGCTTGTATCTTTCTCTTCGCGGAGCCTCTCGAGAGTCCGGAACACGATGATCACAGCGAAGGGACCTCAACACGGAGCTTAAGAAGTGAAGGACCAGATCTACAAAGGTTGTAATCCCTCTTACTTAGTGTTAAAGTGTTTAACATGCTTGTTTTCGCATAAACTCTAGTTTAAAGATCCGGCTTTGGGTTGTTCGGCATGGGTAAATTTTTTAATTGGGCATGATTGATGCCTCGTAGACCCTTGTGCGTGTGCCTAGCAACCCTACAGTGGTATCAAAGCCAAGCTAGAGCTTTAGGCGAAGTCTAGACGAAATTTAATGTCCAATCAAACCCAGAAAACCCGATATACCCTAGTTTCTAGAAAATTTTCCAAAATGTGATTTTTTGTGAATTAAAAATACTCAAAAAAATCAGCAGGGAAATATAGGAATTACTGTAAAATATGACAACCTAATTCCACTGTAGCGCTGTGGAACCGCGGCAATACCCTACTTTTGGCGGCGGTTCCGCGGCCGTATGTGAAGATTAGGCACTCAATTTTATACAGTAACATCCGTAGGTGTCTCTGCATGTTTCTGGGAATTTTTAATTCTACTCAAGTGTTGAGTTTTCTAAGTTGTATTGGGGACTCATTGATTCGATCGGATAATTTAACTTCATTTATGTTTTTCCGGATAATTTTAGAAACTGTTAAAAAGTTCGAACGGATATCAATAACTCACTTTTTCCCCTGTCGGAAAATTTTCAAAAGTTGGTTTTTTTTCTCGAGTTTAAAACTTTCGGAAAATCGTGCAAGTAACGCGGTGGACCCTCTAGAAGACAACAAACCTTAACTCGATTATGTGACCGTCTTGAACCGCCTCTGAGCCTTAGGGTTTGGGGCAGTACGGCGTGCCACATGTGAGGCGTTGGCTTGACCCTTCTACGGCTGGACCATTGGTACTGTTGCATCTGATAGATACTTTTTGAACTCTGCTCAAGTGTTGAGCTATCTGGGAAATCTTGGGTGTTTGTTTATTCGATTAGAAAGTTTAACACTGACTTTTTATCTGGAATGTGATACAATGTTTGGAATCCACAGGTAGTTATGAGATAATTAATTTGAATGTTATAAATCTAGCAGTTCAGTCTCAGATGATCGGTTGCCACAGGATTTTGATGCGATCAAAAGTCCGTCGCAATCAAGTAGCGTACGTGGATACTCGCCGGATAAACTTAATAGACAGCCACGCCCCATAGCCCCGACCAAGTGGCTGTAGGAGAACCCCGTCGCCAAAAGCATCCGTTCGGGTGCTTGCGGCAGCGGTGTTCTACCTTAGTGCACTTCGTCGACGGCATCCGGGGGTGCGACCATCTACTAAAGTTTGCGATGAGTATTCGATCAGGTTGCCGGGAATCTTGTTGAATTGCCCGACTTGATATAGAATAGAGTTTTCGATAAAGAGACAAAAATGCGTGGTTTATAATTGTTAGGCATGCGATGTCTAAGGAATTCATTTGGTCAGGCATGCGATGTCTAAGGAGGTTGCGGATTCCAACTGTTGTAGTTTTACACTTTATTTTCTGTGACCGTAAGCGTTGTATGTGGTGTATCGCCGGCTTCATTGTTATACATCAACGACAATCGGGATACGCATACTTGCTTACGTTGATGATATGGGATATTATGTGTTGCTGTGATATGTTATATTGGATCGTCGTGTTCTGAATAGCCGGGGGTTTTATATGAGATGAGAGATTTTCTTTTTCATTCATGTAAAATTCATTTGTATGTAATATTCTTTTATTGGGAAACTTCCGGGCTGAGGATGATGTCACCTTTGTATATTATTTACTTTTCCGCATTAGGTAGACCTAAGGCAGGGAGCACAAGTAACCGGGTTCTGGGGTCTAGTGGGAGACCATCTCGAGAAGTCGAGACCGGGTCTCCTAACTCTAGAATTGGCACTGTTACTTGCCGCTCTCGTAGGGGTCTAGGGATGTGGGTTTGGCTATTCATCGCGACAGTGGAATCCGTGTTTTATGCAGGCTCGTATTGAAAACACGGACGTCCTAGTATATCCAATATTTTCATATATGTTCTTCTGCTGCAATGTTCTGTGATGAGATCATATTACTGCCTGAGATGAATGTTTATATTATATATATGAGATATATGTTATATTGCAGATTTCGTTTCAAAAGTGATGCTTGTGAAGCATAATAAAATGGGACTTCATTAATGAGATTAATGAAATAAAAGAAACCTAAGATATTGTAGAAACTTGTTTAAAAACTTGTAGCTCTAGTTCTTGCTTTGCATAGCGGTGTTCCTTGTAGAACATCCAGCACCTTATTCGATAAGGAAAGAGCCGAGATCCCTTCACCGAGAGTGACCACTTTAGTGAAACTAGCAGATGCTACAAATTCGGTTTGTCTTTTGATTACTTCTATAGTTCTTTCTTCGCATAGTGGTATATATGATATACCCTGCACCTTATTCGATGAGGAAAGAGCCAACGATCCCTTCACCGGGAGTGACCTCTTTAGCAAAACTAGAAAAGGCCTAAAAATATACCATTTAAAATCACTCGATTCTACAACGATATCAAGTTCATTACGCAAAGGGTTTCCTTAAAAACCTGTCGTAGCCCTCCGTCATTTCAGATAAGTATTTCATAGTATTCGTGCTACGTTTGTCGGCCTGCGTCAAGGCGTAGTGTTCGGTAGCTATTTATGCTTATCTGTAAAAGCATATGATGCGATTGAGTTAGGGTAGTCGTGCGACTTTGTTGGCCTGCGTCAAGGGTCGTGCGAGTGGGTTTAATTCAATCGGGAAATGACGGGTTGAACTTGACTTGCGGTCTATGGTTTGTTGACCTTGTCAAGGTCATAGATCGCTCGGGGCAAAATATTATTGGGAATTTCAAGTGTTGAAATTTGCGATGAGATTACATACCTTCTATGAGATAGTTGGATCCCGATATCCGCTGCGAGTAAGAGTTACTCCTGGGAGAGTTTTACACATTACAATTAGCCGATCAAGTAGGTGTCTAGAAAGGTGTCAACGGGGTTACGCCCCTGGGAAAACGAGGTTTACTTTAATTAGGTCCGTGCGAAAGCATGGGGAACCTCCCTCAAAGTACCGGCACTGGCCTGGCTGAAAGATTGGCGAACTTGTAGGGTGTAATTAATCCCGGCTAGTCTTTCCTTTTAGGGTTTGAAGGAAGATTTGACTAAAATAGTGGGAGACATCCTGATTAGATAAATTGATAACCAATCTAATCTTGTAAAAGCGCACGCTGAGTGTTTTCTTCTCTCTCTCTCCTGGTAGCGACCACGTCACGCCTTAATCAAGATAATAATACGAATATATTGACCGAACCCGCTTGTTATACTGAGCTGGGGAACGTTGGTCCCGCTCCAACTTATAATTGTTATAAGACAGAGCAGGAAATAGGGGATTACCAGAATTCCCGTGCCGCCCAAACGAAGAAAGTGCTTGTTGATGCATCTTCTTAGGGTGTGTTCATTACACAGAACTGTTTCTCAATGTCCTTTACGTCCTGGGTATTTGATACCGGATCAGGGTCCCACATATGTAATTTGTTACATGGGCTACAGATAGGTAGAGAACATAGAACGGGTGATAAGTTTCATGAGATAGAAACGGTGCAAGTGTTGCAGCCAAATCTGTTGGTCACTATCACCCTGTATTACCAGAATACATTGATTCTGAACGAATGTTATTAGATACCGAACCTGATATACAACATCATATTAGTCTCTTTATTAGTAAAGAAAGGGTATAATTTTGTATTGTTGGATAATATTTTGAACATTTCCTATATCAAGAGTTGATCGGTTCAGGCACGTTATCTAAAAGCATAGACGTTCTAAATCAAACCACAGTTCTTCGCCTACAGAACACACACAAGAGGAAAAGTTCAGAAATGAACGAATTCTTCTTGAGGCATTGTAGACTAGGTCATATCAATGCGACCCGACTAGCTGAAATTATATTTAGATGCATATTTAAATTAGTTTGAATTTACATCTTGTGAAACTTGCCGGTCATGTCAAAGAGATAAGATAACCACAACTCTGTTTATTGGAAACATAGAAAGAGTTAGTGAACTCTTTGGATTGATACATGATGATGTATGTAGGTCCCCTGTCTACACATGCCAAGATCGGTTCTTTGTACTTCATTATATTCACTGATGATCTCTTAAGATTCAGACATATGTTCCTGTTGAAACACAAGTCTGGAATTTTTGAGATAATCACAGAATATAAGTTAGAAGTAGAGAACCAAAAACGGGTAAAAGTATTATGTCCTTTGATGAGTTCAGGGAGGAGAATACTTGAGCACGGAATTCCTGGACTATTCTAAAGGAGAATGAGATTCTCTCTCAGCATTACTCCTCCGTATACACCACAGCACCTCGGTGTATCGGGGCGGAGAAAACACACCCTATGTGATATGGTGTGCTCTATGATGAGTACTACTGAGTAGCCTATTTCCTTTTAGTAGTTATGCACATAAGAAGCTGCATACCTATTGAATAGGGTTCAAATCAAATCAGTTACCTACCACTTCATATGTGATATGAAATGGGAAGAGCCCACATCTTAAGTAAGTTAAGATTTGGGGTTTTCCGGCCTATGTCTAAAAAGCAAAATCCGGACAACCTCGAGGCAAAGTCAGATCTGTGGAAGTTTATTGGATATCCCAAGCATTCACAAGGGAATATCTTCTACCTAACCGAGGAACAAAATATGTTTTGTTTCTCAAACATGCCACCTTTGTGAAAGGGAATTTCTTTAGAAGAAATTAGTGGTCATGAGGTAGAACCGGAAAGAGTTCCAGCCATAAAAAACTGCAGCTGATGATTTGGTTGAACCAAAGGATTCAGTAGTTTCCAACGAACCTCAGCCTCTCCGCTGATCTAGTAGGGTACCTCACCCACCTGAGAGATACTTCGGTTTCTCTATGACAGTGGGAGAGAGGATTGCATCAAGAGATGATGACCCAACTAGTTTCGAGCAGGCCATCAGGAGTGGGACTCTGTAAGAATGGCTAGATGCTTAGCGATCTGAGATGGAATTCTTATACTCCAACAAAGTATGGACTTTAGTTGCTTTATCTGAAGGGTTAAATCCCCATTAGGCGCAAGTATATCTTGAGAAGATTACTTGGTGTACATGGAAAAGTTGAGACTTTCAAAGCTATGCTTAAGTCCATCCAGATCCTACTTGCCACGGCCATATACCATGACTACGATATCTGGCGGTTGGGTGTCATGACTGCTTTTCTAAATGATGATTTGGAAGAGAGCGTCTGTAAGTACACAGCCAGAGGGCTTCATAAACAGTGGGAGCAGCAGAAACGTGTGCAAGATGTTTTATGTGATAAAGCAGGCATCGCGGAGTTGGAACGTCTGTTTTGATGTGGCAGTCAAAGAGTGGACTTCATCAAAATGGTTGATGAACCTTGTATATACAAAAATGTAGTAGGGAGTATGGTGGTGATCCTCGTAGCGTACGTGGATGTCATACTCTTGATAGGGAAGGAGTTTCCTATGCTTCACTCGGTCAATCTCCGCTTATCACAAGGATTCTCCATCTAGGATCAAAGTGATACCTCATAAATCCTGGGTTTTGGATCTATGAGATAGATCTAATTAGATGTTAGTATTCTCACTAGTTGTAGTGAGATGGTATCAATCGATCCAGGGGAGAATCACTGGAAAGGTTCCAGGGTGATAAGGACGACTGAATGTCAGTCGTAGGCATTGTCTATACCCTCAGTGGAGGGACGGTATGTTGGAAGAGTTCCAAGGTACATGCCGTGACATACTAGATGATTAAAGGCAAGATACATCGTTACCAAGGATGCTACCAAAGAGGCAGTCTAGATATATATAAGTTCATGAGATGAACTACGTTTCTACCATTATGTGATAATGGAGTTGTGGCTTATGCCTAGGAACCCCCGTCCTATCAGAAATCCAGATATAATTCTTAGGCAGTATCACCTGATCATGGAGATGGTTGATCTCCAGCCAGATCGAGGTTAGGAGAGTAGACACAGAGAACAACAGCGCGGATTCACTCACAAAGGCCTTTTTCCCAGTAGAGACTTTTATGGGATGGTTGAGTATGAGATACTTCAACCACAGCTAATTGTTGGGTATGCGACACCACAACAGATGGCCCTTGTGCAAGTGGGAGATTGTTAGTTATATGTATGCCCTAGAGGCCATTACTGTACATACGATCTATATTGTAGTGGATGCTTGGACATAAATAGGGAGGACTTTCTTGCTCGACATAATAATATGCTATCTGGTTGTACTTTATCTTAACATGTACTCTAATTGTCTCTATATTACATGTTGATAAAGCCCTTAGGATATGTACTCGACTACTGGGACTATGATGAGATCATACTAGTGGGGCCACGGTAGTCGACGAGTACATCCTATAACTGTTCCTAGTCGATGGTGTATCGAGACAGGGCATCGATGCACCAGAGTAGACTAGTGTATACGCATCTTGACCCATATGATGGGCGATGGATGATCCCATATCCATCGATGTTTGACATCAAGGATGGTGTACGGGTGCTCAGTGGAGACTGGGTGCACTGGACGGACCGCTGAGAACTCCCAGATTATATTATACCACACGTCAGATGGCAGTTCTCCGGTGACACCGGTACAGAGTAGTCTGTTGACCTGAGATCGTCATAGAGTCTTATGTGATTCCCACTGTGCTTTGATTTCCATCATACCATGTCCAAGAGGGCATGCGAAAAGGTGGCTTTTAGGTACAGTGCCGAATCACATGGAGGCAATGAGCGATAGGAGGGGATTCGTCTCTCCCGATATAAGGAGTTGATGTTGTGCTGTGTTCGATTGGCTATAACTGGAAATCCCTAGCCACGGTTGCTGAGATTTACTGGTAAGTGTTATCAGTAGTTTCTCGAACTGTTATAGACCTCATATCGACACAACTTATCAAGCTACTGGGGTCTGACGTTTACCACCCCTAGGCGAGATATGCGACATATCAGACGACGAGACCGGACTGTACGGGAGTGTTACCGATTGTATTCACAGGAGAATGTACATGTTTGCTTGTTGATCTTCTTTGTGCTCAATACCTGGGTGGCTGTTACGTTTAGCTGACTGCTTGCAGCTTTTGGGTGTTTGATATGATCATCACCTACTGTCGGCGTATTGACGATTCTTTAGAGTCGTACACAGAGGTTTCTTGACTCAGGCAAAATGGAGTAAGAGCACATATGTGATATGTGCGGGACCGAGGATAATGCGATATGAGATACCGTATTATATTCTCGCGATATTTGATATCAGCCTGGTCATCGGATCAAGTGTTGATTCGATGAATCGGTACGGATAAATATTAGTCGGTTATATGTGATATAGCCAGATTGTCGGATCAAGTGTTGATTCGATAATTTAATGTATAATAATATATATGATATATTAAATTACATTAACTAATGTTAGATCACTAAAAGATTCTTTTTCTCACTCGGGTAATACATTGATATATATGCGATATATGTTAATTGAATTATTTTATTTTGTTACAATAAATATTATATATGTGATATATAATATTGTAACATGATATGATTACTAATGCAACATGTTTAGTAGAGATTAAACAAGATTAGGCTTTGATTTGGGTTAATGCTTTCTAGAAGTTTCTAGAAGGTTTTTCTTTTGTTTTGGAAAGGATATTTACAATTGACTCATCTTTAACCTAACCGAAACCCTACACCCTTGGTCAATTCTCTACAAAGGTTTAGCAACCATGGTTGCATTATTCATCATTATCTTTTCATTATTCATCACAAAAGGTTTAACAATTATTATTCATCTTCTTCTTCCTTCTTCTTTCTTTCATGGAAAAAGCTAACTAGCTTTTTTCTAAGTGATGAATGAGTGTGAGAAAAAGATAATAAATGAGAGCAAAAATCCTACTTCATCATCCTCATCTACCCTTGCCATTTAGATGAGGGTGTTCACTTCATTTAGGGAGTGTTAGCTTGTGTTAATGAAACTTCAAGGTAGATCATCTTTGTCCTCGAAGATCGGAAGCAAGCTTGCATCTTTCTCTTCGCGGAGCCTCTCGAGAGTCCGGAACACGATGATCGCAGCGAAGGGACCTCAACACGGAGCTTAAGAAGTGAAGGACCGGATCTACAAAGGTTGTAATCCCTCTCACTTAGTGTTAAAGTGTTTAACATGCTTGTTTTCGCATAAACTCTATTTTAAAGATCCGGCTTTGGGTTGTTCGGCACGGCTAAATTTTTAATCGGGCATGCTTGATGCCTCGTTGACCCTTGTGCGTGTGCCTCGCAACCCTACAGCTGTGATATGTTATATTTGATCGTCGTGTTCTGAATAGCCGGTGGTTTTATGTGAGATGAGGGTTTTTATTTTCATTCATGTAAAATTCATTGTATGTAATATTCTTTTATTGCAGCACTTCCGGGTTGAGGATGATGTCACCATTGTATATTATTTACTTTTCCACATTAGGACAGTCCCAACGAGGGGAGCACAAGTAACCGGGTTCTAGGGTCCAGTGGGAGGCCATCTCGAGGAGTCGGGACCGGGTCTCCTAACCCTAGAATTGGCAGAGTTACTTGCCGCTCTTGTAGGGGTCTAGTGATGTGGGTTTGGCTATTCATCGCGACCGTGGAATCCGTGTTTTATACAGGCTCAAAATAAAACATGGACCTCCTAGTATATCAAATATTTCATATGTTTCTTCTGCTGCTGATATACTGTGATGTGATCATATTATATGCGTGAGACGAATGCTTTATTATTGTATATATGATATATAATAAATGTTGCTTATGTTATACACCCGCGCTAGTCCTGTCCCGGTATGCCGTTAGTTAAGTAACCTAACGGTGCATAACAAAACATTGTGGCTGTAACGTTTTAGAAATCGCTTTGCGAATTTTTCCGTTTTATGGCAAAATAGTCGGTATTTTCCGTTTTAACCCAATTTCGATCAAACATCCGTAGAAACTTGCCGGTAACTATTTTAGCTAAAATAAAGTGAGTGCGTGAACTTTGGGGGTATATGAGAGGTTTTGGTTCAGATAGAATTTTTCCCAAATAAAATATTATTTTAAGCGGTAAATTATGCACGTAAATCGGGAAATTTCTTCTCATAGGAATAAATTGAATCTTATGACTAGAAATTTTTGGAAGCTTCTTTTCTAAATATCTAGATTTTTTTTGTGCAAAAGGATTTAAATTTTAAAAGAAAAAGAAAAGAAATGAAGGGTGGCATTTTGCATTAATGAGCTTTAATTATATTTGTTTTGCTAGATTTTTCCACACACTTCACAACCCCCCCCCCCATTTCTTCCCTTCATGGCCGAAACTCCTCTTGCTGGCCTCTTCATCTTCTCACCTCATTTCTTCAATTTCAAGTCCATATAAGTCAACAAAAATCCTAAATAAATCCCACAAATTCATAATTAAATCAATACCATTTTTCTTCAACCTTAATCTTGCTCGGATATTCAAGAAAGACAATATTTTGGAGGATTAAATTTTGGAGTTTGTTTCTAATTTGAGGTATAAAATCCTAATCCTAATCCTTAATTGTTAAGTTTAAATCTTTATGCTAGCTTAATTAGATGTTAATTTTAGCTTTTAATTTCATGTTTAATTCATTATTCATAAATTTTTTTAAAGAAATTCAAGTTAAGCTTAAAGCTTGATTTAAGTGTTTAATGTTTAATTGAAGTGTTAATTTGTGATTAGGAAAAGCTTAACATAGTAGAAAATGATAATTATTGTTAATTACTATTTTGTTTAATTAAGGATTTTGCTAACTAGGTTTTCGCTAAAACTTAATTAGCTAATGTTAAAAATAAGGAAATGGTTTGGATAGCTTAGTTAAGCTATTATAAGATGTTTGAAATAGCAAGAAATATGTTAGCTTGATTCTAGTGCGAAATATTGCGATAAGTTGTTTACTAGGTTTCGGGGTTTTTCCGACGTGGTTTCAATTGGTCATGCGAGCTTATATCTATTATATTCCTCGCATTTAATTGTGTTGTGTTGTGCGATCGGGACGATCGGAGTCTAGACTTGGTGTTTCGTAGTTTAGCGACCCTAGTTAGGGTTTTTGACCGATTTCATGCGCGTTAGATGCGCTAAGTGCGCAGTGTAATTTTCAGGACGTTATCCTTGCGTTTCTTTGACTTTTCGTCGATGTAGGATATTTAGCTTATGTGATGTGTTTGTGGAATTTTAGGTTCGCAAGAGGGGACTTCGGATGCTACGACAAGGGAAAACAGGTGGTAGGCTTCACTTAGCCAGGAGCGTTGGTGAGTAGATTTAACATCTACATGGGAATTGCCCGCATGGCATTATGCGTCTGGGCTAGAAATGAATTGACTTGTCGCATATTCTATTTCATATTTAGAATTGCGCATACACCCTACCGCTTAGTTAATTGTTGTGCTGGGACTAGTATCCTTAGGACACTGCACAATTATTGACGGCTGATGTTGCACGAGCACTGATTGTATGCCACACACAACGTCAATAATTGCTATGACACGTACAACCTACTTATAGATATGATATAGTTTGATTAGGGACATTGAGACATTGATTCATATTTCTTTATGAATATGACTTATAGCATACCTGTATACCTATATGTTTACACATAAGCCTTGACATACTTACATGCTAATTACATGTATACTTAAAGGGTATTGTACCATTAGTGATAGGTACATACACATATAATGACATAGCTACATGTATACTTTGCATACATACTTCATTTATACTCGAGGGGTATATTACATCATTTATGATAGGTAGATATCTATATCTTGCTATACCTTTATGTTTACGCATATATCAGTTATAGCTACTTGTTTACCTTTACTTGATGTTAATTAGAATTGGAGAAATTGGGAACCGCATGAAATTTATATTAACTTTTTGCAGTCAATTATCGGCTTTTCCTTATATGCTTACATTACAGTTTTATGTTGCGTATATTTTATTCATGAATTTTCGCATTGAGATATGGATTTTTTCATGATGTTTTCTGGATTTGGGGACCGTTGTAGTTTCATGAAATTATGCATTATTTGAAAAACCCGGTATCCCTTGATAAGATATTTCAGCATCCACCATTACATTTATCGGTTCTGATATATAACCCATGCGATGAGTCGGGGGCCGTATGAGGGTACATGGTAGGGCCCGGTACGGTTCCCCTCGGTAAGATGATCGACGGTCCATGCCGATTGAGCCTGGAAGGTGGGCAAGTACCTACCGGTGACATTACCAATGACTCGGCAGTTATAATGGGGATACCGACGGGAGTCATGTGCGTATAGATACATCGAGAGGCGAGGATTAGAGCTAGGCACTCGAGCTTTCGGTATAGCGTATGATACGTACCTATCAGGGTGCCAGTTTTGTGACAGCACCTGATAGATCACTATTTTGTGTTGATACTTGATACTTGATTTTCATGATATTTAACTCCTAAGTATATATAACAGTGGAATGGGGTGCTATTATATATGCATATACATATATATTAGTAGAATGGGACGCTAATATATATGTATACATATAAATTCATATACTTCATCTTAATTATTCATGCAAATTATATATAGGATATAAGAGATTTACTTGATATTGGATTTGGGATATAGGTGATTCATTTGATATTGGATACAGGATATTTATGAGATTGCGGATTTTGTTCATCCAGGATATATGAGATTTATTCGATATTGTACATTCCGGATTTGTGAGACTTATATGAAATGAGAGCCAATTTAGGGGCTGATTTGAGGAATTGGGATTTGGATTGTTTTGATGGATTTTTATCCTACCACGATGTAAGGATTCCGGGGAAATGACATGTTTCATTCCATACTCCACATTTATTGTTTATGCATTCCTTCATGTATTAGTTGTACCTGATAGAGTACCTTTCATGACTGTTGCATTTACATACCTTTATTTATATGCATTATTTCATGTGTTAGTTGTACCTGCTAGAGTACCTTTCATGACTGTTGCATATATACATTTTCATATCATTATTGCAAGATTATTACATACCGATTGTCATATTATTATTGCTTCATGTATTAGTTGTACCTGCTAGTGTACCTTTCATGATTATTGCATTCATATGACTTTTTATTGCTATTAATTGAATATGTTAGATTCACGTTGTACGCTCATACTTGCGATTACCTGCATATATTATTTACTATTCACGAGTTGACAACTCACCCCGTTGTGCCACAGTGTTTTGCAGGTCTTTCTTCACAGTAGTCAGAGGCAGGACTATTATCACCTATCTTATCATCTTTTGCTAAGGATACCGCATCGGCTCACAGTGTGCAGTTTTGCTTAGGTGGGTTTTGTGATTATTCGTTGTTGTATTGTATATTCGTTGTATCCATGTACTCTCCATCTACTACTTTCATATTGACTTAGAGACTTGATGTGTGGAAGATATTGTATAGTATTTTGTGACTTGGTTGTCTTTTATACAGTTCCTTCTTATCGTCTTTTATTTCTTCGCTACGGCGTCGTATATCTGTTGTGGTGGTTGTTTTCCGCCTTTTGGCGTGGATTTGCTCCCGTTGGGGATGCTTTACTTTATATTTATGATTGTACCCATTTCTGGGGTTGGTTTTTACAAAGGAGGTGCTGCCGAAATTTTCAAGAAAGTAAATTGGACTTAAAGAATTTATACTTGAAATTTTCAAAAGTTTAAACAATATTTCTTATATTTTCTTGTCTGTTAATGGTTTCGATTTCTGGGTTTTGGCTTTCTTTTACTGCGTTACGCCTGTAGAAGTTACGTAGTATTTGTTGGATATATGTATGCCCTTGAGGCCATTATGTGATAGTGGATGTATTTTTACATGTATATATATATATATATTCAGTGTACATTCTTGCTCGACATGATAGTATGCTATCTGGTTCTTCTTTATCTGACATGTTGATTTGATCATGCTTTTATTCATTCATACATGTTGATAAAGCCCTGAGGATATATGCTTGACTACTGTGATTATGATGGAGATCATACTAATGGGACATCTGTGGTTTATAAGCATATCCTAGAATGTCCCTAGTCGTAGGTGTATCGAGACGGGGCATCGATATACCAGAGTAGACTAGCGTATATGATACTAGACCCATATGATGGGCGATGGATGTTCCCACATTCATCGCTGTTTGACATCGAGATCGTATACGGGTGCTCAGTGGCGACTGGGTACATTGGACGGACTCGCCGAGAACTACTATATAGAATTATATTTATCGTCGGATAGCAGTTCTCTGGTGACACTAGTGCAGGTTAGTCTGTAGACCCGAGATCGTCATAGAGTCTTGTGTGTTCTCCCACTGTACTTTGATTACCACCCTACCACGGCTCTACTGAGTCGTGCAAACAGGTGGCCGTTGGGTACAGTCCCGAGACACACGAAGGCGATGAGCGATAGGAGGGGTTTCGTCTCTCCCGGTATTAGGAGTAGATGCTGTGCTGTGCTCGACTGGCTATATCAGTAATTCCCAGGCCAGGGCTGTTGGGATTTGCTGATAAGTGTTATCAGTAGTTTCTCGATCTGTTATAGACCATTCATCGGCATGACTTATTGAGTTATTGTGGTCGACGTTACCATCCCTAGACTCGATATGCAGCATATCTGACGAATAGACCGGACTGTACGGTAGTGTTGCTGGTTGGCTCGACGGGAGTTATAGCAGGTTCGCTTGTTTCCGTCTGATTGCTCAATCCCCGGATGGCCGTTACGTTTAGCTGACCGCTTGCGGCTTGTATGTATTTAATATGATCATTACCTACTTTCGGCGTATTGACGAGTCTTAGAGTCCCACAATGAAGTTTCCTGGCTCAGGCGAAAAGATGTGGTGTGCATATGAGATATGCGCGGGGACCCGATTAAATACGGATATGTGATACCGTATATTAATCGGGCATTTTCTATTGGTCGGGTCGTATGTGATATGACCGGTTTGCAAAATCAAGTGTTGATTTAACAAATGACTTTTAGATTAATTCTTTAATCAAACTCTTTTCTATTTTGTATGCATACATGTACGCACATGATGATGTGCATGGATACATACATGCATACATAGTATCATGGCTGTTGATACAAGTTTGGTGGCAATGCAAGACTTACATTGTAGAATTATCTATTTATTTTTCATTTTGTAAAAAGGAAAGGATAATTCACAAGAGGTTAATGCTTATCATCTTTGACCATGCTTCAACCACTTATTAACCTTGAGTTAATTATCCTTTTACCTTTAAACTCATTTTGGAAAAGATCTAGATAATTCTAACCATGGTTGAAGTGAGAAGGAATTTAAATATATTATTCTTTCTCATTTCAATTATTCAATCTTATCTCTTTTCTTTTTGTGAGAAAGAAAAGCCACCATCTTCTTCTTCCTCTCTTGATCATTTTCTTAAGTGAGGTTAATTAAAAGAAAGAGTTTTGATCAAAGAATACAAACCACATCATCATACTACACACATCTAGCCGGTTTGTGTAGGGTGTTTGCTCTACTCCATTGATACATCGAGTAAAGCAAGGAGATTTGGGCAAAGGAGCTTCGGGTGGATCGTCGTGGACATTAGAAGACCTCAAGCAAACCCTTTTCCTACCCTCAAGTGGCCAAGGAGTCTAGCGTAGGTAGCTACAAAGGTTGTACTCTCAAAACCCTAGCCTTTGTTACTTGTGATGTTGTTCAAGTTATGAAACCCTAATTTTCTAGTGATGATTCTTTGTATGTTCACTTAGCACCTTAAAAATTTAATTTTGAGACATGTGATGCTTCCAAACCCTTCATTAGGTGCTAGGTAAACCTAAAATTGGTATCAGAGCCGACCAAGAACTTTAGGCGACACTTTAACAAAGTTAAAACTCCGATCGAACCAAAAATACTGTTTTTTGAACACTCTCTGGACATTTTTTTCAAACTGTGTTATTTTCAGAATTAAAAATATGTAAAAAATTCAGTAGGGAATTTTAAGAACAACTGTAAAAAACGAAGCCATGAACAGTAGATCACACCGCGAAACCGCGGCCAGAGCTTGCTTAGGCCGCGGCTCCGCGGCCATACTGATGAGTCATTGCCTCGTTTTTATACAGTGTTATTCCAACCTGCTTGTATATATTTTTGGGTATTTTTAATCTGATACAAGTATTGCATGTTCTGGGGATTGTTTTGGATTCGGTGATTCAATCGGAATTTTAATTTCGTGTCTTTTTCGGATAATTTAGAAAGTATTAAAATGTTCGAACGAGTGTCATTAACTCACTTTTTCACGGGGTTTAAATCTTTCGGAAATACTTGCAAGTTAAGTGATGGACCCTCTAGAAGACAACAAATCTTAACTCGATTATGTGACCGTCTTGAACTTTCTTTTGAACCTTAGGGTTTGGGGCAGTACGGCGTGCCACATGTGAGGCGTTGGCTTAACCCTTCTACGGCTGGACCACTGCTACTGTGTCACATTCTGGGATTTTTTAACTTCGCTCAAGTGTTGAGCTTTAGGAAATTTTGGGTATTTGATCATTCGATCGAAAACTTTAATACTGTCTATTTATCTGAAATGTGATACAATATGTTGAATTCATATAGTTAGGCATGAAATGCGAAGTATGTGATATTTCGGATTTACGATGTCTAAAGAGAATGTGGATTCCAAATATTATAGTTTTACACTTTCTTTTCTGTGACCGTAAGTGTAGTATGTCGCTTATCGCCGGTTTTGTTGCTATACATCAACGACAATCGGGGTACGCATACTTACTTACGTTGATGATATATGATATTATGTATTGCTGAGATATGATGTGCAGGATTGTCGCGATTGAATAGCCGGGGGGTTTTATGTGAGATGAGAGTTTTATTTTCATTCGTGTAAAATTCAAATGTAATGTAATATTCTTTTATTTGGGGCACTTCCGGGTTGAGGTTGATGTCACCAGTGTTGTATATTATTTACTTTTCCGCATTAGGATAGACCCAAGGATAGGAGCACAAGTGATCGGGTTCTGGGGTTCAGTGGGAGGCCATCTCGAGGAGTCGAGACCGCGTCTCCTAAACTCCAGAATTGGTAGGGTCGCTTGCCGCTCTCGTAGGGGTCTGGGGTATGGGCTTGGCTATTCATCGCGACTGTGGAATCCGTATTTTCTATTGTTAGCTAAATACTAAATATGGACGTCCTAGTATATCCCACATTATATCTGTGTTTCTGCTACCTGTGTTCTGTGATATCTGAGACGAATGATATATTATATATGAGATATATAGTAGACGTTGCTTATGTTTTACACCCGCGCTAGTCCCGTCCCGGTATGCCGTTAGTTAAGTAACCTAACGGTGCATAACGGAACATTGCGGCGAATGCGGATGGCATAAGCCTACGTGTTATTTTCGTTTCTTTTCTGTAATTGGCTTAAAGACTTAAATGATGGGACTACATTAATATGATTAATGTAAAGAAAATAAACCTAAAAAGAGGTTGTAGAATCGGATTTGAAAACCACTTGGCTCTTTATGAAAAAGCTATATTTCAAAACTGCGGAGCTTAAGCCACTTCTTTTGAAAACCATTTGATTCTACGACGATATCAAGTACAAAGCGTTAAAGATTTTCTTAAAAATCATCTGCAACCTTCCGTCATTTTAGGAAGTAGAGTACTTAGTATTTGTGCTACGTTTGTTGACCTTACCCAAGGCGTAGTGTACGGTAGCTAAGTGATGTCTTCCTACAATGCATATGATGCAGATTAATTTGGACGGGCATATGACTTTGTTGACCTTAGTCAAGGGTCATGTGAACGGGTCTGATTAATCAAGAAATGACGGGTTGAACTTGACTAGTACTTGTGATTTGTTGACCATAGCCAAGGTCATGAGTGCTAGGGGTAAAAACTACATCGGGAATTTCAAGTGTTGAGATTTGCAATGAGATTGCGTACCTTCCATATGATGGTTGGATCCCGATCCCACTGTGGGCAATAGTTTCTCCCAGGAGAGTTTTACAGTTTACAATTAGCTAACTCATTAGGTGTCTAGAAAGGTGTTAACGGGGCTACGCCTCTGGGAAAACGAGGTTTACTTTAATTAGGACCGTGCGAAGGCAAGGGGAACCTCCCTCAAGTACCGACACTGGCCTGGCTGAACGGTTAGCGAAGTTGTAGACTGTAATTAATCCTGGCTAGTTTTCTTTTTAAGGTATGAAAGAAAAACTTGATTAAAGCAGTGGGAGACATTGATTAGACAAGATAATAACCAATCTGATCTTCGCAAGAGCTTTAACTGAGTGTTTTCTTTTCTCTCTCTTAATGGCAGATACCAATGACTGGACTCAAGCTTCTACTAGATAAAAATAAACTGAATGGGACCAATTATAAAGACTGGCTAAGGAATCTGTAAATAGCCTTGACTTATGATAAAGTATCATATGTCCTCACGGCTCCAGCCCCGCCCGTCCCAAGTCCAAAATCCTCAGTTGCGGATAAAGAAGTCTGTAAGACATGAGACGCTGACTGTGCCACGGCCAAATGCCTCGCGCTTGCATCGATGGACAACACACATCAAAAGCAGCACGAGAATATGGACATTCATGACATATCCCTCCATACAAAAGAGTTGTATGGAGAGCAATCCCGCATATTACGATACGAAACATCAAAGAAATTGTTTTAGATGCGAATGGCCCCTGGCACATCAGTAGGAGACCATGTTCTGAAGATGATAGCTCTCATAGAAGAGCTTGAGGACCTTGGATGGACGATGGACAACGAACAATATACGGATATTATTCTGCAATCTCTCCCCTCCACCTTTGCTCAATTCATAGTTAACTTCAACATGCACAACATGGAGAAGGAACTACCTGAACTCTTTAATATGTTAAGGAGTGCAGAGAGCACACTGAAATCAGTGAAAACTCCCGTTATGACTATTGTACAATCTTCCTCTTCTCGCCCAAATGCTAAGGCCAAGGGAAAGAAAAAGAAGAAGCCCACCAATCCTAAGGGTAGGGTTAGAAAGGTTAAGGGGAAGGAAAAGTCCAAAGCTGGAGAATCGGGGAAAGGGGAATATTTTCATTGCCACAAAACAGGACATTGGAAGCGCAACTGCACCGAGTACTTAAATCTCAAGAAGAAGCATGGGGATGCTTCCGCTTCAGGTGTGTTTGTGACAGAAAACTGTTTTTCAATAAACTCTGCTTCCTGGGTATTAGATACCGGTTCGGGTTCTCACATTTGCAATTCTATGCAGGGGCTAAGAAATAGCACGGTTTTGAAGACAGGTGGCCATACTCTCCGCGTTGGAAATGGTTCCAATGTACATACAGTCGCAGTGGGAGAGTATCACTTGGGGTTGCCATCTGGGTGTATAATGGTTTTGAACCCATGTTATTTTGTACCAAATATGCTTTGTAATATAATATCCGTTTCTTTGTTAGACAATAAAGGATATAATTTTGTATTGCAGAACAATGTTATGAACATTCATCTGAATCAAATGTTGGTTGGGTATGGAACGCTTAATAACGGGATATACGTCCTAAATCAACACACAGTTTTCAGCATACAACGCACTAATAAAAGAAAACTTTCAGAAATAAATGAAGCTTTTCTTTGGCACTGTAGACTTGGTCATATTAACGAAATAAGACTAAACAAGTTACACAAAGATGGATATTTAAACCCTTTTGAATATAAATCTTATGCGACTTGCCAGTCTTGTATCAAGGGTAAAATGACCAAAACTCCGTTTACCGGACACGGAGAAAGAGCTACCGAGCTCCTAGGACTCATACATAGTGATATATGTGGGCCAATGTCTACACAGGCTAGAGGCGGTTTTTTTTACTTCATTACTTTCACTGACGATTTCTCAAGATTCGGTCATGTATTTTTATTGTAGCACAAATCCGAAGCTTTCAAGAAAATCACTGAATATAAACAAGAAGTAGAAAAACAAACTGGCTTGAGTATTAAGATGCTTCGATCTGATCGAGGTGGGGAGTACCTCAGTACAGAATTTGCAAACTTCCTAAAAGAGAATGGGATTCTCTCTCAGCTCACTCCTCCTTACACACCACAGCACAATGGTGTGTCAGAACGACGGAATAGGACCGTATTAGATATGGTCCGATCCATGATGAGTGATGCTGAGTTACCTGTCTCATTTTGGGGGCATGCATTGGAGACTGCAGCGCTTCTACTGAACAGGGTTCCAACCAAAACCGTGTCTACCACGCCATATGAGATATGGCATGGGAAGAGACCATCTCTTAAAAGAATTAAGATTTAGGGTTGCCCGGCCTATGTTAAAAAGCAGAATCCGGACAAACTCGAGACACGGGCAGTCATGTGTAATTTTGTGGGATATCCAAAGAACTCTTATGGATATCTTTTCTACCACAAGGAGGAACAAAAGGTGTTTGTTTCTCAACATTCCACATTTTTGGAAAAAGAGTTTTTCACAGATAAAGTTGATGGCAATGTGGTGGATCTAGAAGAGGTTCTAGAGACACAAACTACAAATGACGACTTGGTTGAACCGGCTGTTGTAATAGAAACTGAGGAACCTCGGCCACTCCGTAGGTCTGGTAGGACTTCTCGCCCACCGGAGAGGTACTACGGTTTCCTCATTGATGGTGATAGAGAAGACTGCATCATGGAGGATGATGATCCTACCAGTTTTCAGCAAGCTATCACGAGTGGAGACTCTATGAAGTGGCTGGATGCCATGAGATCCGAAATGGCGTGTATGTACACCAACAAAGGTTGGACTATGGACGTTGTACCCCCTGGGGTAAAACCTGTGGGGTGCAAATGGATCTTTAAAAGAAAGATTGGCGTAGATGGGCAGGTAGAGACCTACAAGGCAAGACTTGTGGCGAAGGGTTTTCGTCAAAGACCAGGTTTGGACTATGACGAGTCTTTTTCGCCCGTAGCCATGCTTAAATCCATTCGGATCCTACTTGCTATTGCTGCTCACTATGACTATGAAATCTGGCAGATGGACGTTAAAACGGCATTTCTAAATGGGGATTTAGAAGAATGCGTTTATATGGATCAGCCGGAGGGCTTCATTGACAGTGGGAGCAGCGGGAAAGCATGTAGATTGCCTAAATCCATATATGGGTTAAAGCAGGCATCACGGAGTTGGAACATCTGTTTCGATGATGTTATCAAAGAGTTTGATTTCATCAAAAATCTAGATGAACCTTATGTTTATAAGAAGGCTGTAGGGAGAGCTGTCACATTCCTCGTATTGTATGTGGATGGCATTCTTCTGATAGGAAATGATATTGCTATGCTACAGTCGGTCAAATCTTTCTTATCACTAAGGTTCTCCATGAAGGACCTGGGTGATGCCACATACATTCTGGGTATTAGGATCTATAGGGATAGATCCAAGAGGTTATTGGGATTGTCCCAAACCAGGTACATCAACACCATCCTAAAAAGGTTTAGTATGGAAGACTCCAAGCGGGGTGCCTTACCCGCTTGCCATGGGGTCACTCTCTCTAAGGACACTTGCCCAAAGACCGATGAAGAGAGAGCTCGCATGAGCATTATACCCTATGCTTCAGCAGTAGGATCTATAATGTATGTGATGTTATGTACATGCCCAGATGTAGCTTATGCACTTAGTGTTGTAAGCAGGTATCAATCCAACCTAGGGGAGAATCACTGGATAGCTGTAAAGAACATTCTTAAGTACTTGAGAAGGACTAAAGAATTGTTCTTGGTGTATGGTAATGGAGATCTCTAAATAGAGGCCTTTACCGATTCGAGCTTCCAGAGCGATAAGGACGACAGCAAATCTATCTCTGGGTTTGCATTTACCCTCAATGGAGGGGCGGTAAGTTAGAAGAGTTCCAAACAGGATACCGTTGCGGACTCTACGATGGAACCTGAGTACATTGCTGCGAATGATGCCGCCAAGGAAGCCGTCTGGATGAGGAAGTTTGTTTCGGAGCTAGGAGTAGTTCCAACCATTATTGATCCAATACCATTGTATTGTGATAATAATGGGGCTATGGCGTTAGCCAAGGAGCCCAGGTCCCATCAGCGGTCCAGACACATCCTGAGGCATTTTCATTTGATCCGGGAGATTGTAGATCGCCGCGAGATCGAGATTAAGAGAGTAGACACAAAGAATAACGCCGTGGATCCACTCACCAAGGCCCTCCCTCAGCCGCAGCATGAGTGACTTTTTGAGATGTTGGGTATGAGATACGCCAATAACTGGCCTTAGTGCAAGTGGGAGATTGTTGGATATATGTATGCCCTTGAGGCCATTATGTGATAGTGGATGTATTTATACATGTATATATATATTCAGTGTATATTCTTGCTCGACATGATAGTATGTTATCTGGTTCTTCTTTATTTGACATGCAGATTTGATCATGCTTTTATTCATTCATACATGTTGATAAAGCCCTGAGGATATAGGCTTGACTACTGTGATTATGATGGAGATCATACTAGTTGGACATCTGTAGTTTATAAGCATATCCTGGAATGTCCCTAGTCGTAGGTGTATCGAGACGGGGCATCGATATACCAGAGTAGACTAGCGTATATGATACTAGACCCATATGATGGGCGATGGATGTTCCCACATTCATCGATGTTTGACATCGAGATCGTATACGGGTGCTCAGTGGCGACTGGGTACACTGGACGGACTCGCCGAGAACTCCTATATGGAATTATATCTATCGTCGGATAGCAGTTCTCAAGTGACATTGGTGCAGGTTAGTCTGTAGACCCGAGATCGTCATAGAGACTTGTGTGTTCTCCCACTGTACTTTGATTACCACCCTACCACCACTCTACTGAGTCGTGCAAACAGGTGGCCGTTGGGTACAGTCCCGAGACACACGAAGGCGATGAGCGATAGGAGGGGTTTCGTCTCTCCCGGTGGTGGTAGTAGATGCTGTGCTGTGCTCGACTGGCTATATCAGTAAGTCCCTGGCCAGGGCTGTTGGGATTTGCTGATAAGTGTTATCAGTAGTTTCTCGATCGGTTATAGACCATTCATCGGCACGACTTATTGAGTTATTGGGGTCGACGTTACCATCCCTAGACTCGATATGCAGCATATCTGATGAATAGACCGGACTGTACGGTAGTGTTGCTGGTTGGCTCGACGGGAGTTGTAGCAGGTTCGCTTGTTTTCTCCTGATTGCTCAATACCCGGGTGGCCGTTACGTTTAGCTGACCGCTTGCGGCTTGTAGGTATTTGATATGATCATTACCTACTGCCAGCTTATTGACGAGTCTCAGAGTCCCACAATGAAGTTTCCTGGCTTAGGCGAAAAGATGTGGTGTGCATATAAGATATGCGCGGGGACCCGATTAAATACGGATATGTGATACCGTATATTAATCGGGCATTTTCTATTGGTCGGGTCGTATGTGTTATGACCGGTTTGCAAAATCAAGTGTTGATTTAACAAATGGATTTAAGATTAATTCTTTAATCAAACTCTTTTCTATTTTGTATGCATACATGTATGCACATGATGATGTGCATGGATACATACATGCATACATACTATCATGGTTGTTGATACAAGTTTGGTAGCAATGCAAGACTTACATTGTAGAATTATCTATTTTTTTTCATTTTGTAAAAAGGAAAGGATAATTCACAAGAGGTTAATGCTTATCATCTTTGACCATTCTTCAACCACTTATTAACCTTGAGTTAATTATCCTTTTACCTTTTAACTCATTTTGGAAAAGATCTAGATAATTTTAACCATGGTTGAAGTGAGAAGGAATTTAAATATATTATTCTTTCTCATTTCAATTATTCACTCTTATCTCTTTTTTTTTTGTGAGAAAGCAAAGCCACCATCTTCTTCTTCCTCTCTTGATCATTTTCTTAAGTGAGGTTAATTAAAAGAAAGAGTTTTGATCAAAGAATACAAACCACATCATCATACTACACACATCTAGCCGGTTTGTGTAGGGTGTTTGCTCTACTCCATTGATACATCGAGTAAAGCAAGGTGCTTTGGGCAAAGGAGCTTCGGGTGGATCATCGTGGACATTAGAACACCTCTAGCGAACTCTTTTCCAACCCTCAAGTGGCCAAGGAGTCTAGCGTAGGGAGCTACAAAGGTTGTACTCTCAAAACCCTAGCCTTTATTACTTGTGAGGTTATTCAAGTTATGAAACCCTAATTTTCTAGTGATGATTCTTTGTATGTTCACTTAGCACCTTAAAAATTTAATTTTGAGACATGTGATGCTTCCAAACCCTTCATTAGGTGCTAGGTAAACCTAACAGTATTAGGGCCGTCACGTGCCAATTTCGGGTCGTGAAAAAGTTGGTATCAGAGCGCTAGGTTTTACCTTTCGGAGTGTAGGATGACCTTGGTATGATGGAGTAGGTTGCTTAAGCAGAGTAACGTAGTGTGTGTATGTCCGCGGCATAATCACGATGCGGTACTCTGCCTAAAGTGACCTAAGTACAAATTGCTTGAAATTCCTTCCTTGATGACATATCCTTGTGATTCGATTTCCGTGTTCATATCGAATTTTATTTCTGTTTATAGCCTTTGTCGCCGATGACTATGGGGACTCAGAGTGATGCAGCGAGGGCCGAGGTCAGGATCGACTCGGGTAGGACGAGAACTGACCTGGATGGCACGCTCGTTGCACATGTGCAGATGGATTTCGCCTTCGACAGATAGTATCGCTAGGCTTGTGGCAGAGATGCAGGACATGCTCCAGACTATGAGTTCATTGGTTAAGGCCGTTCCAGTGCAGCGACAGGAGGATGTTACCCAGTTGTTCTTTGCGATCATCATGCAGCATTCCGTCACCTACATAGCACCAGTGGATGCATCCCCAGTTGACGAGGCATGCCTTCAAGAGACTTTGAGAGTTCCGGAACCGTAGAGGACTCGTACCGGTGTACCAGCCCAGAGACAGAGGCCTAGTCGTCGAGACAGCTTTCGTGACCGTCGCCGGAGTAGCAGAGGTTTGGGATGAGGAGAGTCATGTTAGCTAGATCAGCCGTTTGTTGTGTTAATTTCTGTCAGTGATTCTTTCGTTGCGCAACACGTATTTCAGTCGTATGCCCATCGATTAGGAGATTCATCCATCACTTGATCGTTCTAGAGATATTGGATTTGACGTTCTCCTGGGCACGGACTGGTAATCTATGTGCTAGGTGTCTGTGGACTACCGTGAGGAAACAGTCAGGTTTGTTTTCCCGGCGAGTCAGTTCTTATTGTGCATGGGAGGGCAGTGGTGCCGCCTCACACAGCTTGAATTCAGCGTTTTTCGCTAGTCGGCTTTTGAGGAGAGGATGTCGTAGATTCTTGGCATTCATTCGTGATACCGGAGCCACAGTGGGTTTGTTGGACCGGGTTTCCTTCGTGCGAGAGTTTTCCGACGTTGTTCCAGATGAGCCGGCGAAGCTTAGGGAGCTTAAGGATCAGCTGCAGAGTTGTTTGCTGGGGGGCTTGTGCTTCTGAGTGTTTCGCATTGGGGAGCTCCTATTCTGTTCATCAAGGAGAAGGACGGAAGTTTTAGGTTGTGTATTGATTGATCGTCGATTGAACCGGCTTATGGTGCGGATAGGTATCCTTTACCTCGCATTTACGATTTCTTCGATCAGCTTCCGAGTGCGAGAAATTTTCTAAGTTTGTTTGGGATTAGGTCATCATTGTTGCGGGATCGGAGTGATGACATTCCGAAGACTGCCTTGTGCGTGTTACGGTCTTTGTGTGTTTTGGTGGTGTCATTGGACTCACCAATGCCCTAGCAGCATTCGTAGATGTGATGAACCAGATTTCTTGAGGCCGTTCCTAGACTGGTTATTGTTGTGTTATTGACGACATTCTGGTCTATTCAATGTGTCGTGAGGGACAGGAGTAGCACTTGAGGATTTTTTTTACAGACATCGGGAGAGCCCGGCTGTTTGCTAGATTCTCAGAGTGTTCCTTCAGGCTTGTTTGTGTTGACTCCTAGGTCTTGTAGTTACGGGAGACGATTTTCTTGTGTTCCGAGGAAGATCGAGGCCGTACAGCTTAAACCCAGACTTGTGTGCAGGACGGAGGTCCACAGATTTTTGGGCTTAGCAGGTTTTTACCGCCGTTTCGTGCAGGATTGCTAATGTAGTGCTGCACTGTTGACTGGACTGACCAGAAAGGAGGTTCCTTTTCTTTGGACTGAGGCATGCGTGCGGAGTTTTCAGCAGTTGAAGGCTCGGTTGACAACTGCATCAGTTCTTTCTTTGCTTTCTGGTTCAGGCGACCTTGTTGTTTAACTGTGATGTTTCGCGAGTGGGGCCCGATTGTGTACTGTGGTGACACTATAGAGTTATCGCTTTTACTTCCTGACATTTGGAGGAAGTACGAGCAGGATATCCCACTCATGATCTGGAGATGGCCGCGGTGGTCGTGCGTTAGAGATTTGGAAACACTACTTGTTCGGGGAGTCGTGGAAGATTTTCACGGACCACCAGAGCTTAATGTACATCTTCCTGCAGCGGATTTTGATTGTTGAGATAGTCTTCTGCAGATTTACAGTTCTTGTGCAATCGTTCAATACAGCTTAAGTTCGCCTCTACTGAGGGGATAGCTTGCTCTTGTCCGCGCCCGTCCACTTTACCTTAATCGCTTTCACGAGGCACTGCCCGCCGATGCTCGTTCGTCAAAGATTCTTGAGCATACTTGGCTGGGTAATGATTCAGAGTCCTTGATTTGTGACAAGGGTGTGCTAAGTTTAGGGACGCGTTTGTGTACCTGATACTATTGGGTAGAGACGTGAAATCCTAGAGCAGGCACATCTATCAACTCTCTGTACTCATTCAAGTTCCACCAGCATTTAACGTGACTTGTGAGATAGTTACAGGTGGGCAGGGATGTAAAGAGAAGTTTCGAGTTTCGTTTTAAGGTGTCTGTCTTGTTGTGTGCTAAGGTTGAGCATCTGAGACCGGCTAGAGAGTTGCAACCTTTAACCCTTCCGAAGTGGGAATGGGAGCAGATCTCCACGAATTTCGTTATGGTGTCTACCCAGGTTTAGTCAGGGTGTGACTCCATTTGGATGTTTGTCGTCCGGTTATACTCGGTTTGCTCAGTTGTCCTTTGTTAAGTTGTGCGTTGCACGGAGTTCCTTCATAGGTCGTATCTAAATAGGGCACCCTATTCGCTTGCCGTCTGGGGCAGGAGCTTCAGGAATCCTTGGGTACTGGTTGAGCTTTAGCTCCGTCTTTCCATCCGCAGGATGATGGTTTTGTAAGAGCGGGCTATACCGACTCTGGAGGATATTTTGTGCGTGTGTACTAAGTGTTGTCTGTAATTAGGATCGTCACTTGCCATTGTTAGGGTTCTCCTTCGATAGCAGTTATCAGGAGACATTCCAATTGGCAACCTTTAGGTTTAGTGGTTAGGTAGTGTCGATCACCAGTCTGTTTTTCTGACTCTGCGTAAGTAGGATTTTTGGACCCCGGCTAGTCTAGAGACTTCAGAGATGATCCAGTTGGTTAAGGTCAGGATGAGAGTAGTCCATTGCAAACAGAGGTCTTATACCGACCGTGGTGGTCGCAGACTTGAGTTCCCAGTGGAAGATAATGTATTCCTACGGATTTTCTGATGTATGGCGTGTTGAGTTTTGGGAAGCTTATCCTAGGATTGCAGGTCCTTTTGAGATCCTCAAGCGAGTTAGTTTCGTTGCCATTAATTTGGCACTTCCGCCCAGATTATTGAGTATTCACCCCGTATTCCTTGTGTCGATACTTTGCAATTACCTTCATGACCTTTCTCACGTGATTCAGCACCAGACCATTTGGCTTGGACGCGATCGTTTCGTTCACCGACAGCCAATGGTGTTAATGGCTGGGCAGGTCGAGAAACTTCGGTCAAGGGTCTTTCCATTTGTGAAGGGTTTTCTTGGACGTAACCGTATAGTGAGGTGATCACTTGGAAGGCTGCGAGCGAGATTTGGGAGTTTTGTACAATTCTCTTTGAAGGTACGCTTAGTGAGAATTTTAAATTCGGGGACCGAATTTCTTTAAGGGGGGAAGATTGTAACGTTTTAGAAATCGTTTTGCGAATTTTTCCGTTTTAGGGCAAAATAGTCGGTATTTTCCGTTTTAACCCGATATCGATCGAACTTCCGTAGAAACATGTCGACACCTATTTTAGCTAAAATAAAACTAGTGCGCAAACTTTGGGGGTACATAGGAGGTTTTGGTTCAGATAGAATTTTGCGCAACTAAAATATTATTTTATGCGGTAAATTATGCACGTAAATCGGGAAATTTCTTCTCATGGGAATAAATTGAAACTTATGACTAGAAATTTTTGGAAGCTTCTTTTCTAAATATCTAGATATTTTTAGTGCAGAAGGATTTAAATTTTAAAAGAAAAAGAAATGAAATGAAAGGTGGCATTTTGCATTAATGAGCTTTAATTACATTTGTTTTGCTAGATTTTTCCACACACTTCACAAAACACCCCCCTCCCCCCATTTCTTCCCTTCATGGCCGAAACTCCTCTTGCTGGCCTCTTCATCTTCTCACCTCATTTCTTCAATTTCAAGTCCATATAAATCAACAAAAATCCTAAATAAATCCCACAAATTCATAATTAAATCAATAACCATTTTTCTTCAACCTTAATCTTGCTCGGATATTCAAGAAAGACAACATTTTGGAGGATTAAATTTTGGAGTTTGTTGCTAATTTGAGGTATAAAATCCTAACCCTAATCCTTAATTGTTAAGTTTAAATCTTTATGCTAGCTTAATTAGATATTAATTTAAGTTTTTAATTTCATGTTTAATTCATTATTCATAAATTTTTTTAAAGAAATTCAATTTAAGGTTAATGCTTGATTTAAGTGTTTAATGTTTAATTGAAGTGTTAATTTGTGATTAAGAAAAGCTTAACCTAGTAGAAAATGATAATTATTGTTAATTACTACTTTGTTTAATTAAGAATTTTGCTTACTAGGTTTTTGCTAAAACTTAATTAGCTAGTGTTAAAAATAAGAAAATGGTTTGGATAGCTTAGTTAAGCTATTATAAGATGTTTGAAATCGCTAGAAAAGTGTTAGCTTGATTCTAGTACGAAATATTGCGATAAGTTGATTACTAGGTTTCGGGGTTTTCCGACTTGGTTTCAATTAGTCGTTGCGAGTTTACATCTATTATTTTCCTCGCATTTAATTGTGTTGTGTTGTGCGATGGGGACGATCGGAGTCTAGACTTGGTGTTTTGTAGTTTAGCGACCTTAGTTAGGGTTTTTGACCGATGTCATGCGCGTTAGACGCGCTAAGTGCGCAGTGTAATTTTCAGGGCGTTACCCTTGCGTTTCTTTGTCTTTTCGTCGATGTAGGATATTTAGCTTATGTGATGTGTTTGTGAAATTTTAGGTTCGCAAGCGGAGACTTCGGACGCTACGACAAGGGAAAACAGATGGTAGGCTTCACTTAGCTAGGAGAATTGGTGAGTAGATTTAACATCTACAGGGGAATCGCCCGCATGGCGTTATGCGTCTGGGCTAGAAATGACTCGATTTGTCACATATTCTATTTCATATTTAGAATTGCGCGTAGACCCTACTTCTTAGTTAATTGTTGTGCTTGGACTAGTATACTTAGGACACTGCACTATTATTGACGGCTGATGTTGCACGAGAACTGATTGTATACCACACACACCGTCAATAATTGCCATGACACGTACATCCCACTTATAGATATGATATAGTTTGGTTAGGGACATTGAGACATTGATTCATATTTCTTTATGCATGTGACATATAACATACCTGTATACCTATATGTTTACACATATGCCTTGACATACTTACATGCTAGTTACATGTATACTTATAGGGTATTGTACCATTAGTGATAGGTACATACACATATAATGACATAGCTACATGTATACTTTGCATACATACTTCACTTATACCCGGGGGGTATATTACATCATTTCTGATAGGTAGATGTCTATATCTTGCTATACCTTTATATTTACGCATATATCAGTTATAGCTACATATTTACCTTTACTTGATGTTATTTAGAATTGGAGAAATTAGAAACCGCATGAAATTTATATTAATTTGTTGCAGTTAATTCGCGGCTTTTTCATATATGCTTACATTACAATTTTATGTTGCCTATATTTTATTCATGGATTTTCGCATTGAGATATGGATTTTTTCATGATGTTTTCTGGATTTGGGGACCATGGTAGTTTCATGAAATTATGCATTATTTGAAAAACCTGGTTTCCCTTGATATGATATTTCAGCATCCACCATGGGATTTATCGGTTTTGATATATACCCCATGCGAGGAGTCGGGGGCCGTATGAGGGTACATGGTGGGGCCCGGTACGGTTCCCCTCGGCAAGATGATCGACGGTCCATGCCGATTGAGCCTGAAAGGTAGGCAAGTACCTACCGGTGACATTACCAATGACTCGGCGGTTATCATGGGGATACCGACGGGAGTCATGTGCGTATAGATACGTCGAGAGGCGAGGGTCGGAGCTAGGCACTCGAGCTTTCGGTATAGCGTATGATACGTACCATTAGGGTGCCAGTCTTTGTGACAGCACCTGATAGATCACTATTTTGTGTCGATGCTTGGCACTTGGTTTTCATGATATTTTACTCCTAAGTATATATAACAGTGGAATGGGATGCTGTTATATATGCATATACATATATATTAGTAGAATGGGACGCTAATATATGTGTATACATATAAATTCATATGCTTCATCTTAATTATTCATGCAAATTATATATAGGATATAAGAGATTTACTTGATATTGGATTTAGGATATAGGTGATTCATTTGATATTGGATACAGGATATTTATGAGATTGCTGATTTTGTATATTCAGGATATATGAGATTTATTCGGTATTGTACATTCAGGATTTATGAGACTTATATGATATGAGAGCCAATTTGGGGGCTGATTTGAGAAATTGGGATTTGGATTGCCTTGATGGATTTTGATCCTATGTCAAGATTCCGTGGAAATGACATGTTTTATTCCATACTCCACATTTATTGTTTATACACTGCTTCATGTATTAATTGTACCTGATAGAGTACCTTTCATGACTTTTCATTTACATACCTTTATTTATATGCATTACTTCATGTGTTAGTTGTACCTGCTAGAGTACCTTTCATGACTGCTGCATATATACATTTTCATATCATTATTGCATGATTATTGCATACCGATTGTCATATTATTATTGCTTCGTGTATTAGTTGTACCTGCTAGTGTACCTTTCATGATTATTGCATTCATATGACCTTTTATTGCTATTAATGGCATATGTTAGATTCATGCTATACGTGCATACTTGCGATTACCTGCATATGTTATTTACTATTCACGAGTTGGCAACTCACCGCCGTTGTGCCACAGTGTTTTGCAGGTCTTTCCTCACAATAGTCAGAGGCAGGACTATTATCACCTATCTTATCATATTTTGCTATGGATACCGCATCGGCTCACGGTGTGCAATTTTTCTTAGGTGGGTTTTGTGGTTATTCGTTGTTGTATTGTATATTCGTTGTATCCCTATACTCTCCATCTACTACTTTCATAATGACTTAGAGACTTGATGTGCGGACGATATTGTATAGTATTTTGTGACTTGGTTGTCTTTTATACAGTTCCTTTTTATCTTCTTTTATTTCTTCGCTAATGCGTCGTATATCTGTTGTGGTGGTTGTTTTCCGCCTTTTGGCGTAGATTTGCTCCCGTTGGGGATGCTTTACATTATATTTATGATTGTACCCATTTTTGGGGTTGGTTTTTACAAAGGAGGTGCTGCCGAAATTTTCAAGAAAGTAAATTGGACTTAAAGAATTTATACTTGAAATTCTCAAATGTTTAAACAATGTTTCTTATCATTTCTTGTCTTTTAAAGGTTTAGATTTCTGGGTTTTGGTTTTCTTTTACTGCGTTATGCCTGTAGACGTTGCGTTGTATTAGGGCCGTCACGTGCCAATTTTGGGTCATGACAGTGGCGAATTCGAATGGCATAACCGTACGTTGTATTTTCGTTTCTTCTGTAATGCTTAGGAAGCATAAATGATGGGATTTATTAATGAGATTAATAAAAAAAAGAAACCTAAAAGATGTTGTAGAATCAAATTTTAAAAAAGGGTAGCCACAGTTTTTGCTTTCCATAGAGGTATATGTGATATACCCTACACCTTATTCGATAAGGAAAGAGCCGAGATCCCTTCACCGGGAGTGACCTCTTTAGCAAAACTGGCAGATGCTACAAACTCACGGTTTAGTTTTTGATTGCTTCTATAGTTCTTGCTTTGTACCACGGTATTTGTGAAATATCCTGCACCTTATTCGATAACGAAAGTGTAAGTCTACGTTACCCACCCCGGTACTTACGGGGAGGCGGAATAGGTAAAAAACAAATTTTTAACATAAGGTAACATAGACTAAAACTTGAGGATCTTTGCCAAACCATTGCTAACAAACTACATGAGGTTCTATCTACTATGCAAGGAGATTATACCTCATGCTACTAGTCCTTCGGGTCTTCTCTCCGCTGTCCTCCTCGTCCATGCAAGCTCCGAGGATCGATCTGGATCTTGGTCACCTCCGCGGCCTCCTAGAGTCGAAGACGATCCACCCGAGAGTTTATAGTCCGAGCTCCACCTGAAGCCGACGTAACTATGGCAACAAGTTTGCTACTCTTGATGTCCTAGGTGATGTAGAGGAAGAAGATGGATTTGTTTGTCTATTTGAACCCCCAACTTGCTCAACACATGAGACCTTTTAGGAATTCTGGTGAGGAAGAAGAAGAAGAGCAAAGCTTGAGGGCTTAAATGAAGAGAGAGAATGCCAATGAGATAATGAGCCATAGAAAAAAATAAAAACCAATCTTTTATCATAATAATTATGATGGCTAAGTTAGATTTGACCACTATCATGTCTTGATAAAGCCAAAGAAGAGTCTAGAGCTCACAAGAAATATCCAAGTCAACAATGCTCAACTAGGTCAAATTGACAAGCATGGTCAAATGGTCAAAGTAATTAGCCATAACACAATTATAATTAATATGATTAGTAAATATTTTCCTCACCTCATAATGGTTTTGAACGAATCAACGGTCAGAACCCCAATGAGGCACCTCCTTCTTCGCTCCTCACAACCATGCATACACACCCGCATTCCGTAGATTGCGAATGCACAGAAGACAGAACTAAACCATCTTTACTATACTAGAATCCGGCTTAAACCAAACCCACTAGTATCGTCTGCCAAAACAGCATACGCGCACAAGTACACGTAAGTGATCGTAGCCTTGCCGTAAAACCATACGGCCTCTATACCTTTTGCCCAGTGCAGGAAAACTCTCTTTGTGGGACTCTAAAGACTCAATACTACGCTAGCAGCGGGTTTAACCATAGACCGCAAGTGGCACTAGCTGTATGTAATGGTCCCCAGGTAGATGTCGATAAGAAGGTCGATGAGGTAAACCCATCCGAACTCCTACTGAGCCTGAATGTGACAATCTCCGTACAGTCCGGTATATTCGTCTAAGAGTATCGCATGTCGGGCCTAGGGGGCGGTAAACGCCAGTCCCCTAATAGCGGTACAAGTCGTGTCGGAGTGTAGCCCAGAACACCCTGAGAAACTACTGGAAACACTACCAGTAATTCTCGCTTGCCATGGCCAGGGACTTTGTGTAATGGCTCTCCTAGACACAGCGCGATATCAACCCCCAATACCGGGAGAGACGAATCCTGTCTAACCGCTACTGCCTCCAAGTGCTTCGGGACTGCACCCAACTACTACCTGTTTGCATGACTCCTTTGAGCCGTGGTAGGGTAGTAATCAAAGTACAATGAAAACACACTTGAGGCGAAGTAGCAGTGTAAAGTCGACGGACTAAGCTGTACTCCTGTCACCTGGGAACTGTTATCTGACGATAGGTATAGTACCAACCAACAGTTCCCAACGAGTCTTGTCCAGTGTTCTCGTAACCTAACGAGCACCCGCATATTATCTCCAGTACGACGTACTAATGGCTGTGGGATAGACTATATCCCCTGCTGGGATGAGAAGCGTATACGCTAGTCTACTCCGGAGTATCGATGCCCTGTCTCGATAATCCTACGACTAGGGACCTGTATAAGGATGTGCTAGTAGATTACTCAGCCCCCACTAGTGGGACTGCCATCACAACGCTGGTAATCAAGCAAAGATCTTTAGGGCTCCACTAATATGTATAAGCGATATGCTTAAAAGAAACACATGCACATATTGAAGTAGAAACAAACCAAGCAGCATACTACCATTTTGAGCAAGATTGTCTATATAACTGTGAATATCCCAAGCTTCCATTAAGTAATATACAAACTAGTATGATACAGTAATGGCCTCTAGGGCATATACACTAACAATCTCCCACTTGCACTAGGGTTTTGTACTGGCGTATCGAAGACCTATCATCTCGATCAGCCGCTCGAACTGAGTCTGGGGTATGGCTTTCGTGAGTGGATCTGCAGTGTTATTCTCCGAATCTACACTCTTCACCATAATCTCCCGGCGATCTACGATCTCCCTGATCAGGTGGTACCGCCTCAAAATGTGTCTGGACTTCTGATGGGACCTGTGTTCCTTCGCTAAAACTATAGCGCCGTTGTTGTCACAATACAGCGGTATTGGATCAACAATGGCAGGAACCACCTGAAGCTCCGTGAGGAACTTTTTCATCCAGACAGCTTCCAATGCGGCATCGCAAGCAGCTATGTACTCCGCTTCCATAGTTGAGTCAGCAACGGTTTCCTGCTTAGAGCTCTTCCAACTGACCGCCACTCCATTGAGGGTAAAGACATAACCCGACATGGACTTGGAGTCATCCTTGTCACTCTGGAAGATGGAGTCAGCAAAGGCCTCAATCTGGAGGTCTTTTTAGCCATACACCAAGAACATCTCCTTAGTCCTTCTCAGGTACTTGAGAATGTTCTTTACTGCTATCCAGTGTTTCTCCCCTGGGTCCGACTGATACCGGCTTACAACGCTTAATGCCTATGCTACATCTGGTCTGGTACTCAACATCGCATACATTATAGAGCCTACCGCAGATGCGTAGGGTACAGATGACATGCGAACCCTTTCCAAATCAGTCTTGGGAGACATCTCTTTGAAGAGGGTGATTCCGTGACAAGCCGGTAGATTACCGCGCTTTGAATCTTCCATGCTGAATCATTTCAGTATGGTATCGATGTACCTGGACTGCGAAAGTCCCAACATCCTCTTAGATCTGGATCCCCAGAATGTAGTTGGCATCGCCCAGGCCCTTCATGGAGAACCTCTGTGACAAGAATCCTTTGACTGACTGTAGCATTGGAATGTCATTTCCTATTAGAAGAATGTCATCCACGTACAAGACGAGGAATACCACAATTCTCCCTACAATCTTACTGTAAATGCAGGGTTCATCCGGATTTTTGATAAAGCCGAATTCTTTGACAGTGTCATCAAAGAAGATGTTCCAACTCCGTGATGCCTGCTTCAGTCTATAAATGGACTTAAGCAACTTGCACACTTTACCACTGCTCCCACTCTGAATGAAACCCTCCGGATGATCCATATAGACGCACTCTTCCAAATTTCCATTTACAAAAGCCGTCTTTACGTCCATCTGCCAGATCTCATAATCATGGAAGGCAGCAATAGCAAGAAGGATCCGAATGGATTTGAGCATAGCCACTGGAGAAAAGGTTTCGTCATAGTCCAAACCAGGTCTTTGACGAAAACCCTTTGCAACAAATCTAGCTTTATAGGTTTCAACCTGCCCATCTACACCAATCTTCTTTCTGAAGATCCATTTGCAGCCTATGGGTTTTACCCCTTCTGGAGCAATGTCCAAAGTCCAAACTTTGTTGGTGTACATGGACTCCATCTCGGTCCGCATTGCATCCAGCCGTTTTACTGAGTCACCGCTCTGAATGGTTTGCTGGAAGCTAGTAGGCTCATCATTTTCAATGACGCAATCCTCTTGATCCCCGTCTATGAGAAAACTGTAGTATCTCTCGGGCGGATGAGACTGCCTACTACTCCTGCGGAGTGGCGCTGGGATGTTCGGTTCTCCTGAAACTTCTGGTTCTACTCAGCTTTCAGTAATAGCTTGTGGTTCTGGAATTTCCTCCAGTTCTATTACGCTCCCACTTATCTGATTTTCTAAAAATTTAGTTTCCAAGAAGTGGGCATGCTGAGAAACAAAAATCCTTTGTTCCTATGCGGAATAGAAAAGATAACCCCTGGAGTTCTTAGGATATCCCACAAACATACACAGTACTGAGCGTGCCTCGAGCTTGTCCGCATGCTGCCTCTTTACAAAAGCTGGACATCTCCATGTCTTAAGATACTTAAGACAGGGTTTCTTCCCACTCCACATATGATATGGAGTGGTAGGTACAGTCTTGGTTGGAACCTTGTTCAAAAGATATGCAGTTGATTCTAGTGCATAACCCCAGAAAGATCGCGGTAACTCAGCCTTACTCATCATGGAACGAACCATATCCAATAGAGTTCGATTCCACCATTCCTATACACTGTTGTGTTGTGGTGTGTTTGGAGGAGTAAGCTGAGAGAGAATTCCATTCTCTTTTAAGTAGCCCAGAAACTCGGCACTCAATTATTCACCACCTCGATCAGATCTCAATGTCTTGATACTTTTGCCTGTTTGGTTTTCAACTTCATTCTTGTATTCCCGAAATTTCTCAAAGGCCTCGGATTTATGCTTCATCAGGAAGACATGTCCATACCTAGAGAAATCATCCGTAAAAGTAATGAAGTATGAACAACCACTTCGCGCATGTGTAGACATTGGACCACACACGTCACTGTGTATGAGTCCCAAGAGCTCGCTCGCTATTACTCCGTGTCTAGTGAACGGAGTCTTTGTCATCTTTCCTATGAGACAAGATTCACAAGTAGCATAAGACTGATACTCGAATGGATTCAAGTATCACTCTCTATGTAACTTTGTTAATTGTGTCTCATTAATGTGACCCAGTCTACAATGCCATAAGAAAGCCTGATTTGTGTCCGGAGACTTTCTTTTAAGTGTGTTCTGGACACTGAAAACTTGAGCTTGATTCAATACGTATATTCCGTTTTCTAATGTACCTGACCCAATCAGAACTTGATTTAGGTGGAGGTGGACCACATCGCTTACAAAAGTAAAATCATATCCTTCCTTAGAAAGTAAGGATACAGATAGGATATTACAAGTCATACAAGGTACATACAAACAGTTCGCAGAATCAATATTTTCCCACTTATCAATCCATGGTGATATTCCCCTACGGATTGAGCATCCACGCTCATTCCGTTGGCAACCCTGAGAGTTATATCACCTATCCTGATAACTCTACAGTTTCTCAAAGCCTGTAATGAATTACAGATGTGAGATCCTGATCCGGTATCCAGTACCCAGGAAATAGAGTTAATTGACATACAGTTTTCTATTACAAACACACCCAAAGCCGAAGCCACAACATGCTTCGAATCCTGGCTACCGGCTTTGCTAGCCCTGCAATCCTTCTGCCAATGTCCTTTCCTGTAACAATAGGAACATCCTTCCTTTACAACATCCAGTCCCGAATCTTTTGCCCTTCCCTTTCCTTCATCTTCCCTGGTTTCCTTCATGGTGTAAGTAGAGGGTAGAGACTGTAGAATGAAGTCAGTATTTGATCCGTTCTTCAACGTGGTCTTTAGGTCCGTGAGCTCATCAAAGTAGCTATTCTCTGTAAGGACGTTGTCCCCTACAGATGACCCGAAAGCCAACCTCGCTTGAAGCAATTCATTCGAGGTCTCATATCTTGCGATAAGAGATTGCTCTCCATATAAATCTTTGTTATGGAGGAAGACAGAAACTAAGTCCATCTTCTCGTGCTGCCTTGGGTATGCACCATCAACTGAGGCCAAAACGAGGTACTTGGCATTCGCACAGTCTTTTTCTGATGTCTTACGGATATCAATATCTGTGACAGGGGAAACTGGTCCAGAGACGGCAGGGGTTTGATTAGTTAGGAGGTGTCCCGGCTTGTCATGGGTAATGGACATCTGGACAGACCTTTACCAGTTATAACAGTCAGATTTAGTCATTTTATTATCTAGATGTAACTTATGTCTGGTGACTGGGTCACTGCAATCAAGAGAGAGAGAAGAAATCACTTAGCATGATGCTCTTGCAAGTTTAGATTGGTTTTTAGTTTATCTAAACAGGATGGCTCCCACTGTTTCTCGAATCCTTCCTCAAACCATAAAAGAAGAATTAGTTAGGATTAATCTCACCGTACAATACTTGCTTAACCGTTCAGCCAGGCTAGTGTCGGTACTTCAAGGTAGGTTTTACGACGCTTTCGCGAAGTTCCTTAATTAAATAACCTCTTTTCCCTGTCGGCGTAACCCCGTTAACACCTTTCTAGACACCTACTTGGTTTATAGCATTGATCGTTAAGTGAAAAGTCTCCCGAGGAGTAGCGGATACTCAAAGTAGGATCGCGATCAAAATATCAATGTGAGATAATGCTGAAGGAATCCGACAAACATTATCAAACTCCAAATGGTATGCAGCACTAGCAAGTTTCAATTTCCATAGAAACTCCCGATGTGGATTTTTGCCACATGCTCTTATGACCTTGACGAAGGTCAACAAATCATAAGTCACATGTCAAGTTCTACCCATCATTATCCAGGTTAATTTGAACCCACCCGTATATACCCTTGAGGAAGGTCAACAAGGTAATACGACTGTCCCACACCAACGCATCTATTTATGCTACATATGAACACCCAACAGCTACCAATCACTATGCCTTGACGAAGGTCAATAAACATAGCTTGAATACTATTGAATATTCATATGAAATGACGGAGGGCTACGAATGGTTTTGGCAAAACCGTGAACGTAGTGAACATGATATAATCGAAGGAACCTTGATAGCTTTTAAAAGGAATGGTTTAAGCTCCGCGTTTTTAAAAGTTTTCTGTTTTTTGAAAAAACCGAGTGGTTTTGAAATTTTTCCAACGATTTAAGTTTGGTTTATTTTCTTTGTATTAACATAATGCGTCCCATCAATTAATCCTACCATTGCAGAAAACAACGAAAATATGACGTACGCTTATGCCATCCACATTCACCACGGGGCTCCGTCATCACCCGTTAGGATACTTAACTAACGACAGAGCGGGGGCTGGACTAACGTGGATGCAAAACATAAGCAACGCCTACTAGATATCATATAAAGATATATACATTCGTCAGATGCAATGATAGCCATTCCAGATCACAGATGAACACATTGAATATGCTGGGAATCCGCGTTTCGTTCGAGCCTGCAACAAAACACGGACTACACGGTCGCGATGAATAGCCAAACCCCACCTTAGACCCCTACGGGTGCGGCAAACTACCCGCCAAGTACCCGAAGTGAAGCAACCTCCCTTAACAACGTGAGTAGGCCACTCGGCACTTTAAAGTACCCGGTAGTTTGTGCATCCCTCCTAGGGTCTATCCTAGGAGAAAAAACAGTAAAAGAAAAAATATACAATGGCGGCTACAACCTCAACCCGGATGTGCGGCCATAAAATAATATTACATCAAATTACAAATTTTACATTGAATGAAAAATGAAAACTCTCATCTCACATCCCCGGCAATTCATCACGACAATCCAACAAGCTCATATACACAAACCAACATCAAAGATCACAGATATGCACAACCCCCAGTAATCGACACATAGCGATTATTAGACGTTCAGTACATATATCACATCACAGAAGATCCGATTAGCTAAAATACTTGGAATTTCGATCGATTACCAGATTTGAATCTACCCCAAGCACAATACAGTACTCAACAAAATCTGGGCAGAAACAAAATATCAGAGAAATCACAAAACACCAAGATAGACATTCTGCAGGAAAAACGAGCTGACTCGGAGTCGACTCGGCCGCGGATCCGCGGCGAAACCCATGGTTTCGCCGAGCTTCCACGGCGGTCTCACCGAGTCACGTTCTCATTTTTCTCTGGTCTTCATTAAAAAGCCTGCAAGTATTTTTAAGGTCCCTGAAAAAAATTTTGGACCAGTTTTTAAAAACGACAAAAAACGTGCAGTTTTGACGTGTTTTTGCGATTTCTCAGGCGATCGAATTTCTAACACTTTGCAAAAAAGATAGTAATGGTTTAGCGAGGCTCTGAAACGACTGTAAGTCTACGTTACCCACCCCGGTACTTCCGAAGAGGCAGAATAGGTAAAAAACAAATTTTTAACACAAGGTAACATAGACTAAAACTTGAGGATCTTTGCCAAACCATTGCTAACAAACTACATGAGGTTCTATCTACTATGCAAGGAGATTATACCTCATGCTACTAGTCCTTCGGGTCTTCTCTCCGCTGTCCTCCTCGTCCATGCAAGCTCCGAGGATCGATCCTGATCTTGGTCACCTCCGCGGCCTCCTAGAGTCAAAGACGATCCACCAAAGAGTCTATAGTCCGAGCTCCACCTCAAGCCGAGCTAACTAGGGCAACAAGTTTGCTACTCTTGATTTCTTAGGTGATGTAGAGGAAGAAGATGGATTTGTTTGTCTATGTGAACCCTAACTTGCTCAACACATGGGACCGTTTGGGAATTCTAGTGTGGAAGAAGAAGAAGAGCAAAGCTTGAGAGCTCAAATGAAGAGAGAGAATGCCAATGAGATAATGAGCCATAGAAAAAAAATAAAAACAAAATTTTATCATAATAATTATGATGGCTAAGTTTGATTTGACTACTATCATGTCTTGATAAATCCGAAGAAGAGTCTAGAGCTCACAAGAAATATCCAAGTCAACAATGGTCAACTAGGTCAAATTGTCAAGCATGGTCAAATGGTCAAAGCAATTAGCAAGAACATAATTATAATTAAAAAGATTAGTAAATATGTTCCTCACCTCATAATGCTTTTGACCGAATCAACGGTCAGAACCCCAATGAGGCACCTTCTTCTTCGCTCCTCACAACCGTGCATACACACCCGCATCCGCTTTCCGTAGAATGCGAATGCACAGAAGACAAAACTGTAGGGATGCTAGGCATGCTCACAAGGTTCTACAAGGTATCAACCATGCCCGATTAAAATTTTATCCGTGCCGAACAACCCGAAGCCGGATCTTTAAACTAGGGTTTAGGCGAAAACAAGCATGTTAAACATTTTAACACTAAGTGAGAGGGATTACAACCATTGTAGATCCGGTCCTTCACTTCTTAAGCTCCGTGTCGAAGTCCCTTCACTGCGATCACCGTGTTCCGGACTCTCGGGAGGCTCCGTGAAGAGAAAGATGCAAACTTGCTTCCGATATTCGATAACAAAGATGATCTACCTTGAAGTTTCATTAACACAAGCTAACACTCATAAAATGATATGAACACCCTCATCTAAATGGCAAGGGTAGATGAGGATGATGAAGTAGGATCTTTGCTCTCTTGTATTTTCATTTACTCACTCATTTTTCATCACCTTGAAAAAGCTAGAAAGCTTTTTCTATGAAAGAAAGAAGGAAGAAGATGAACAATCGGCATGAAACCTTTTGTGATAAATAATGAAAGGATAAATATGATGATTAATGCAACCATGGTCAACTAAACCCATGTAGAGAATTAACTAGGGTTAGGGTTTGGGTTAGGTCAAGGAATGAGTCATAACAAAATATCTTTCACAAAACAAAACTAAACCTTCTAGAATCATTTAGAAAGCATTAACCCAAATCAAACCCTAATCTTGTTTAATCTCTACTAAACATGTTGCATAAGATATCATATCATGTTACAATATTATATATCACATATACAATATATTTTGTAACAAAAGAAAATATACAATTAACATATATCGCAAATATATCAATGTATTACCCGAGTGAGAAAAAGAATCTTTTAGTGAGCTAATATTAGTTAATGTAATTTAATATATCAGATATATTATTATACATTAAATTATCGAATCAACACTTGATCCGATAATCCGGCTATATCGCATATAACTGACTAATACGATGACCCGGCTATATCACATATACCCGGCCGATATCTCATATCACGAAAATCGAATACGGTATCACATACCGCATTATCCTCGGTCCCGCACATATCACATAAGTGCTCCTACTTCATTTTGCCTGAGCCAAGAAACCTCTGTGCAGGACTCTAAGGAATCTTCAATACACGGGCAATAGGTGATGATCATATCAAACACCCACAAGCTACAAGCGGTCAGCTAAACGTAACAGCCACCCAGGTATTGAGCGCTCAGAAGATCAACAAGCATGCCTGTACATTCTCCTTTGAATCCAATCAGTAACACTCCCGTACAGTCCGGTCTCGTCGTCTGATATGTCGCATATCTCGCCTAGGGGTGGTAGACGTCAGACCCAAGTAGCTCGATAAGTCGTGTCGATATGAGGTCTATAACAGTTCGAGAAACTACTGATAGCACTTACCAGTAAATCTCAGCAATCCTGGCCAGGGATTTCCGGTTATAGCCAATCGAACACAGCACAACATCAACTCTCTATACCGGGAGAGACGAATCCCCTCCTATCGCTCATTGCCTCTATGTGATTCGGGACTGTACCCAAAAGCCACCTTTTTGCGCGCCCTCTTGGACGTGGTATGATGGAAATCAAAGCACAGTGGGAATCACACAAGACTCTATGACGATCTCGGGTCAACAGACTACTCTGTACCAGTGTCACCGGAGAACTGCCATCTGACGTGAGGTATAATACCATCTGGGAGTTCTCGGCGAGTCCATCCAGTGTACCCAATCTCCACTGAGCACCCGTACACCATCCTTGATGTTAAACACCAATGGATATGGGATAATCCATCGCCCATCATATGTGTCAAGATGTGTATACGCTAGTCTACTCTGGTGCATCGATGCCCTGTCTCGATACACCCTCGACTAGGAACAGTTTTAGGATATACTCGTCGACTACCGTAGCCCCACTAGTATGATCTCATCATAGTCCCCGTAGTCGAGTACATATCCTAAAGGCTTTATCAACATATAACATAGAGACAATCAGAGTACATGTTAAGATAAAGTACAACCAGATTGCATACTATCTTGTCAAGCAAGAAAGTCCTCTCTATATATGTCCAAGCATTCATTACAATATACATCATATGTACAGTAATGGCCTTTATGGCATACATATAACTAACAATCTCCCACTTGCACTAGGGCCATCTGTTGTGTTATCGCATACCCAACAATTTGCTGTGGTTGAAGTATCTCATACTCAACCATCCCATAAAAGTCTCTACTGGCAAAATGGCCTTTGTGAGTGGATCCGTGCTGTTGTCCTCTGTGTCTACTCTCCTAACCTCAATCTCCCTGGAGATCAACCAACTCCATGATCAGGTGATACTGCCTAAGAATTATATCTGGATTTCTGATGGGACGGGGGTTCCTTGGCTAAAGCCACAACTCCATTGTCACACAATGGTAGGAACGAAGTTCATCTTATGAACTTATATGTATCCAGACTACCTCTTTGGTAGCATCTTTGGTAACGATGTATCTTGCCTTTAATCGTCTAGTAAGTCACGTTATTTAGCTTGGAACTCTTCCAATATACCGTCCCTCCACTGAGGGTATAGACAAGCCTGCGACTGACATTCAGTCGTCCGTATCACCATGGAACCTTTCCAGTGATTCACCCCAGGATCGATTGATACCATCTCACTACAACTAGTGAGTATCCTAACATCCAATTAGATCTATCTCATAGATCCAAAACCCAGGATTTAGGAGGTATCATTTGATCCTATATGGAGAATCCTTGTGATAAGCGGAGATTGACCGAGCGTAGCATTGGAAACTCCTTCCCTATCAAGAGTATGTCATTCACGTACCCTACGAGGATCACCACCATACTCTCTACTACCTTTTTGTATATACAAGGTTCTTCTACCATTTTGATGAAGTCAAACTCTTTGACTACCACATAAAAACAGACGTTCCAACTCCGCGATGCCTGCTTTATCACATAAAACATCTTGCACACGTTTCTGCTGCTCCCACTGTCTACGAAGCCCTCTGGCTGTGTACTTATAAATGCTCTCTTCCAAATCAACATTTAGAAAAGTAGTCATGACATCCAACCGCCAGATATCGTAGTCATGGTATGTAGCCGTGGCAAGTAGGATATGGATGGACTTAAGCATAGCTTTGAAAGTCTCAACTTTTCCATGTACACCAAGTAATCTTCTCAAGATATACTTGCTCCTGATGGGAATTTAACCCTTCAGATAAAGCAACCAAAGTCCATACTTTGTTGGTGTATAAGGATTCCATCTCAGATCGCTAAGCATCCAGCCATTCTTACAGAGTCCCACTCCTGATGGCCAGCTCGAAACTAGTTGGGTCATCATCTCATGATGCAATTCTCGCTCCCACTGTCATAGAGAAACCGAAGTATCTCTCTGGTGGGTGAAGAACCCTACTAGATCGGTGGAGAGGCTGAGGTTCGTTGGAAACTACTAAATCCTTTGGTTCTACCAAATCATCAGCTGCAGTTTGTATAGCTGGAACTACTTCCAGTTCTACAGAGCTGACCTTGCCTCGAGCTTGTCTAGATTTTGCTTTTAGACATAGGCCGGACAACCCCAAATCTTAACAAACTTAAGATATGGGCTCTTCCCTTTCCATATCACATATGAAGTGGTAGGCAACTGATTTGATTTGAACCCTATTCAATAGGTATGCAGCTTCTCAAGTGCATAACTCCCAAAAGGAAATAGGAAACTCAGTAGTACTCATCATAGAGCACACCATATCACATAGGGTGCAATTGCTCCACCCCGATATACCATCGTGCTATGGTGTATACGGAGGAGTAATGCAGAGAGAGAATCTCATTCTTCTTCAGAATAGTCCAGGAATTCCGTGCTCAAGTATTCTCCTCCTTGATCTCATCAAAGGACATAATACTTATACCCGTATTTTGGTTCTCTACTTCTAACTTATATTCTGTGAATATCTCAAAAGGTTCGGACTTGTGTTTCAACAGGAACATATGTCTGAATCTTAAGAGATCATCAGAGAATGTAATGAAGTACAAAGAACCGGTCTTGGCATGTGTAACAGGGGACCTTCATACATCAGCATGTATCAATCCCAAGAGTTCACTAACTCTTTCTCTGTTTCCAATAAACAGAGCTGTGGTCATCTTATCTTTGTGACATGACTGGCAAATTTCACAAGATGTAAATTTAAAATAATTTAAATATGCATCTATGTGTAACATCAGCTAGTCGGGTCGCATTGATATGACCTAGTCTACAATGCCTCAAGAAGGATTCGTTCATTTCTGAACTCTTCCTCTTGTGTGTATTCTGTATACTAAGAACTGTAGTTTGATTTAGAATGTCAATGCTTTTAGATAACGTGCCTGAACCGATCAACTCTTGATATAGGAAATGTTCAAAACATTATCCAACAATACAAAATTATATCCTTTCTTTACTAATAAAGAGACTGATATGATGTTGTATATCAGGTTCAGTATCTAATAACATTCGTTCAGAATCAATGCATTCTGGTAATACAGGGTGATAGTGACCAACAGACTTGGCTGCAACACTTGCACCATTTCTATCTCATGAAACTTATCACCCGTTCTCAGTTGTCTACCTTTCTGTAGCCCATGTAACAAATTACATATGTGGGATCCTGATCCGGTATCAAATACCCAGGACGTAAAGGACATTGAGAAAAAGTTCTGTATAATGAACACACCCGAAGAAGATGCATCAGCATGCACTTTCTTCGTTTGGGTGGCATGGGAATTCTGGTAATCCCCTATTTCCTGCTCTGTCTTATAACAATTATAAGTTGGAGCGGGACCAACGTTCCCCAGCTCAGTATAACAAGCGGGTTCGGTCAATATATCCGTTTTATTATCTTGATTAAGGCGTGATATGGTCGCTACCTGGAGAGAGAGAGAAGAAAACACTCAGCGTATGCTCTTGCAAGATTAGATTGGTTATCTAATATATCTAATCAAGATGTCTCCCACTATTTTAGTCAAATCTTCCTTCAAACCCTAAAAGGAATGACTAGCCGGGATTAATTACACCCTACAAGTTTGCCAATCTTTTAGCCAGGCCAGTGTCGGTACTTTGAGGGAGGTCTCCCGTGCTTTCGAACGAACCTAATTAATGTAAACCTCGTTTTCCCAGAGGCATAACCCCGTTAACACTTTTCTAGACACCTACTTGATCGGCTAATTGTAATGTGTAAAACTCTCCCAGGAGTAACTCTTACTCGCAGCGGGTATCGGGGTCCAACTATCTCATAGAAGGTATGCAATCTCATTGCAAATTTCAACACATGAAATTCCCAATAATATTTTACCCCTAGCGTCCTATGACCTTGACGGAGGTCAACAAACCATAGGCTACTAGTCAAGTTCAACCCGTCATTTCCTGATTGAATTAAACCCACCCGTACGACCCTTGACGGAGGTCAACAAGGCCGCACGACTACCCTAATCCAATCTGCATCATATGCATAAGCAGATAAATACTAGTCAGCTACCGCACACTACGTCTTGACGGAGGTCAACAAACGTAGCACGAATACTAAGTAGGACTTATCTGAAATGACGGTGGGCTACGACAGGTTTTTAAGAAAACCCTTTGCGTAATGAACTTGATATCTTTGTAGAATCGAATGATTTTAAATGAAGTGTTTTTTAGGCTTTTCTAGTTTTGCTAAAAGGGTCACTCCCGGTGAAGGGATCGTCGGCTCTTTCCTCATCGAATAAGGTGCAGGATATATCATATATACCGCTGTGCAAAGCAAGAACTATAGAAGCAATCAAAAGACAAACCGAGTTTGTAGTATGTGCTAGTTTCACTAAAGAGGTCACTCCCGGTGAAGGGATCTCGGCTCTTTCCTTATCGAATAAGGTGTTGGATGTTCTACAAGGAACATCGCTATGCAAAGCAAGAACTAGAGCTACCAGTATTTAAACAAGTTTCTACAACATCTTAGGTTCCTTTTATTTCATTAATCTCATTAATGAAGTCGCATTTTATTATGCTTCACAAGCATCTCTTTTGAAACGAAATCTGCAATATAACATATATCTCATATATATAATATAAACATTCGTCTCAGGCAGTAATATAATCTCATCACAGAACATTGCAGTAGAAGAACATATATGAAATATTGGATATACTAGGACGTCGTTGTTTTAAATACGAGCCTGTTTAAAACACGGATTCCACGGTCGCGATGAATAGCCAAACCCACATCCCTAGACCCCTACGAGAGCGGCAAGCAACACTGCCAATTCTAGGGTTAGGAGACCCGGTCTCGACTCCTCAAGATGGTCTCCCACTGGACCCTAGAACCCGGTTACTTGTGCTCCCCGCATTGGGTCTACCTAATGCAGAAAAGTAAATAATATACAATGGTGACATCATCCTCAGCCCGGAAGTGCCCCAATAAAAGAATATTACATACAAATGAATTTTACATAAATGAAAAAGAAAAAACTCTTATCTCACATAAAACTTCCTGCTATTCAAAACGCGACGATCCAATATAACATATCACAGCAACATATAATATCTTATATCATCAACGTAGGCAAGTATGCGTATCCCGATTGTCATTGATGTATAGCAACGAAGCCGGTGATACACCACATACTACGCTTACGGTCATAGAAAAGAAAGTGTAAAACTACAACAGTTGGAATCCGCAACCTCCTTAGACATCGCATGCCTAACCAAATGAATTCCTTAGACATCGCATGCCTAACAATTATAAACCACGCATTTTAGTCTCTTTATCGAAAACGCTTTTCAATATCAAATCGGGCAATTTAACAAGATTCCCGACATCCTGATCGAATGCTCGTCGCAAACTTTAGTAGACGGCCGCACCCCCGATGCCGTCGATGAAGTGCACTAAGGAGGAACACCGCTGCCGCGAGCATCCGAACTGATGCTTTTGGCAACGGGGTTCTCCTATAGTTACTTGGTCGGGGCTATGGGGCGTGGCTGTCTGTTAAGTTTACCCGGCGAGTATCCGCGTACGCTACGTGATTGCGACGGACTTTTGATCACATCAAAATTCCATGGCAACCGATAATCTGAGACTAAACCGCTAGATTTATAACATTCAAATTAGTTATCTCATAACTACTTGTGGATTCCAAATATTGTATCACATTCCAGATAAAAAGACAGTGTTAAACTTTCCGATCGAATAATCAAACACCCAAGATTTCCCAAATAGCTCAACACTTGAGCGGAGTTCAAAAATATCCATCACACGCCACAGTACCGATGGTCCGGCCGTAGAAGGGTCAAGCCAACGCCTCACATGTGGCACGCCGTACTGCTCCAAACCCTAAGGTTCAGAGGCAGTTCAAGACAGTCACATAATCGAGTTAAGGTTTGTTGTCTTCTAGAGGGTCCACCGCGTTACTTGCATGACTTAGAACGTTCTTAAGAAAGGAAAAAATCCAACGCTTGGAAATTTTCCGGCAGGGGAAAAAGTGAGTTATTGATATCCGGTCGAACTTTTTAACACGATCTAAAAATTACCCGGAAAATCTAAACAAAGTCAAATTATCCGATCGAATCAACGAGTCCCCAATACAACCCTAGAAAACTCAACACTTGAGTGGAATTAAAAAATTCCCAGAGAAAAATGACAAGAAAGGACCTAAGAATAAATATATGAAGTTCCAGGGACTAATTCAAAATTTTGGGCGCGGAACCTCGGCCAAAAGCTTGTTTTGGCCGCGGTTCCGCGGTCAAATCAGCGCATTATAGGTCCGTACTTCACAGTAATTCTTAGTTTTTCCTGCTTAATTTTCTGAGAATTTTTAATTCATAAAAAATCACAGTTTTGAAAAACAGAGAGGGGTTCAAATTAGGGTTTCGGTGTTCAATCAAACTTTAAACTTTGCCTAAAGCTCTAGCTTGGCTCTGATACCACTGTAGGGATGCTAGACACGCTCACAAGGGTTCTACAAGGCATCGGCCATGCCCGATTAAAATTTTAGCCGTGCCGAACAAACCGAAGCCGGATCTTTAAACTAGGGTTTAGGCAAAAACAAGCATGTTAAATATTTTAACACTAAGTGAGAGGAATTACAGCCTTTGTAGATCTGGTCCTTCACTTCTTAAGCTCCGTGTTGAAGTCCCTTCGCTGCGATCATCGTGTTCCGGACTCTCGAGAGGCTCCGCGAAAAGAAAGATGCAAACTTGCTTCCGATCTTCGATAACAAATATGATCTACCTTGAAGTTTCATTAACACAAGCTAACACTCATAAAATGATGTGAACACCCTCATCTAAATGGCAAGGGTAGATGAGGATGTTGAGGTAGGATTTTTGCTCTTTTTTATTTTCATTTACTCACTCATTTTTCATCACCTTGAAAAAGCTAGAAAGCTTTTTCTATGAAAGAAAGAAGGAAGAAGATGAACAATCAACATGAAACCTTTTGTGATGAATAATGAAAGGATAAATATGATGATTAATGCAACCATGGTCAACTAAACCCATGTAGAGAATTAACTAGGGTTAGGGTTTGGATTAGGTCAAGGAATGAGTCATAACAAAATATCTTTCACAAAACAAAACTAAACCTTCTAGAATCATCTAGAAAGCATTAAACCAAATCAAACCCTAATCTTGTTTAATCTCTACTAAACATGTTGCATTAGTTATCATATCATGTTACAATATTATATATCACATATACAATATATTTTGTAACAAAAGAAAATAATACAATTAACATATATCGCATATATATCAATGTATTACCCGAGTGAGAAAAAGAATCTTTTATTGAGCTAATATTAGTTAATGTAATTTAATATATCATATATATTATTATACATTAAATTATCGAATCAACACTTGATCCGACAATCCGGCTATATCGCATATAACCGACTAATACGAGGACCCGGCTATATCACATATACCCGGCCGATATCTCATATCACGAGAATCCAATACGGTATCACATACCGCATTATCCTCGGTCCCACACATATCACATATATGCTCCTACTTCGTTTTTCCTGAGCCAAGAAACCTCTGTGTAGGACTCTAAAGAATCGTCAATACGCCGGCAGTAGGTGATGATCATATCAAACACCCACAAGCTGCAAGCGGTCAGCTAAATGTAACAGCCACCCAGGTATTGAGCGCTCAGAAGATCAACAAGCATGCCTGTACATTCTCCTTTGAATCCAATCAGTAACAATCCCGTACAGTCCGGTCTCGTCGTCTGATATGTCGCATATCTCTCCTAGGGGTGGTAGACGTCAGACCCCAGTAGCTCGATAAGTCGTGTCGATATGAGGTCTATAACAGTTCGAGAAACTACTGATAACACTTACGAGTAAATCTCAGCAACCCTGGCCTGGGATTTCCGGTTATAGCCAATCGAACACAGCACAACATCAACTCCCTATACCGGGAGAGAGGAATCCCCTCCTATCGCTCATTGCCTTCATGTGATTCGGGACTGTACCCAAAAGCCACCCTTTTGCATGCCCTCTTGGACGTGGTATGATGGAAATCAAAGCACAGTGGGAATCACACAAGACTCTATGACGATCTCGGGTCAACAGACTACTCTGTACCAGTGTCACCAGAGAACTGCCATCTGACGTGAGGTATAATACCATCTTGGAGTTCTCGGCGATTCCGTCCAGTGTACCCATTCTCCACTGTGCACCCGTACACCATCCTTGATGTCAAACACCAATGGATATAGAATCATCCATCGCCCATTATATGGGTCAAGATGCGTATACGCTAGTCTACTCTGGTGCATCGATGCCCTGTTTCGATACACCCTCGACTAGGAACAGTTATAGGATGTACTCGTCGACTACCGTGGTCCCACTAGTATAACCTTATCATAGTCCCAATAGTCGAGTACATATCCTAAGGGCTTTATCAACATGTAACATAGAGACAATCAGAGTACATGTTAAGATAAAGTACAACCAGATAGCATACTATTATGTCGAGCAAGAAAGTCCTCCCTATATATGTCCAAGCATTCATTACAATATACATCATATGTACAGTAATGGCCTCTAGGGCATACATATAACTAAAAAAAACTAATCCGTCTATAAGATACTAGGATCCGGCTTAAACCAAAGCCGACTAGTGTCGTCTGCCCAAACATCATACACGCACAGGTGCATGTAAGTGATCGTAGCCTTGCCATAAAACCATACGGCCTCTACACCTTTTGCCGAGTGCGGGGCAACTCTCTGTGTGGGACTCTAAAGACTCAACACTACGCTGGAAGTGGGTTTAACCACAGACCGCAAGCGGCACTAGCTGTACGTAACGGTCCCCAGGTAGATGTCGATAAGAAGGCCGATGAGGTAAACCCATCCGAACTCCTACTGAGCCTGAATGTGACAATCTTCGTACAGTCCGGTCTGTTCGTCTAGGAGTATCGCATGTCGGGACTATGGGGCGGTAAACGTCAGTCCTCTAATAGCGGTACAAGTCTTGTCAGAGTGTAGCCCAGAACACCCTGAGAAACTACTGGAAACACTACCACGAATTCTCGCTTGCCCTGGCCAGGGACTTTGTGTAATGGCTCTCCTAGACACAGCGCGATATCAACCCCCAATACCGGGAGAGACGAATCCTGTCTAACCACTACTGCCTCCAAGTGCTTCAGGACTGCACCCGACTACTACCTGTTTGCATGACTCCTTCGATCCGTAGTAGGGTACTAATCAAAGTACAGTAGGAAAACACTCGAGGCGAAGTAGCAGTGTCAAGTCGATGGACTAAGCTGTACTCCTGTCACCTGGGAACTGTTATCTGACGATAGGTATAGTACCAACCAACAGTTCCCAATGAGTCCGATCCAGTGTACTCGTAACCTAACAAGCACCCGCATACTATCTCCAGTACGATGTACTAATGGCTGTGGGACAGACCATCTCCCTTGCTGGGATGAGAAGCGTATACGCTAGTCTACTCCGGAGTATCGATACCCCGTCTCGATAATCCTACGACTAGGGACCTGGATAAGGATGTGCTTGTAGATTACCCATCCCCTACTAGTGTGACTGCCATCACAACGCTGGTAATCAAGCAAAGATCCTAAGGGCTCCACTAATATGTATAAGCGATATGCTTAAAAGAAATACATGCACATATTGAAGTAGAAATAAACCAAATAGCATGCTACCATTTTGAGCAAGATCGTCTATACAACTGTGAATATCCCAAGCTTTCATTAAGTAATATACAAACTAGTAAGATACAGTAATGGCCTCTAGGGCATATACACTAACAGAAAGAGCCGAGATCCCTTCATAGGGAGTGACCTCTTTAGCGAAACTAGAAAAACCTCAAAAACACTCCTTTTCAAAATCACTTGTTTCTGCAACGATATCAAGTTCATTACGCTTATGGTTTTCTGAAAAAACCTACGTAGCCCTCCATCATTCTAGATAAGTACTACTTAGTATTCGTGCTACGTTTGTTGACTATGTTAAGGCGTAGTGTGCGGTCGCTGATTAGTGCTTAGCTGCTAAAACATGAGATGCGATTGGATTAGGGTAGCTGTACGACTTTGTTGACTATGTTAAGGATCGTGCAGGTGGGTTTAATTCAATCGGGAAATGACGGGTTGAACTTGGCTAGCAATTATGATTTGTTGACTATGTTAAGGTCATAAGTTGCTAGGGGCAAAAGCATTATCGGGAATTTCAGGTGTTGAAATTTGCAATGAGATTGCATACCTCCTATGAGATAGTTGGATCCCGAGACCCTCTGCAAGTAAGAGTTACTCATGGGAGAGTTTTACACATGACAACTAGCCAATCAAGTAGGTGTCTAGAAAGGTGTTAACGGGGTTATGCCTCTGGAAAAATGAGGTTTATTTTAATTAGGTTCGTGCGAAAGCACGGGGAAACTCCCTCAAAGTACCAAAACTAGCCTGGCCGAAAGATTGGCGAACTTGTAAAGTGTAATTAATCCGGCTATTCTTACCTTTTAGGGTTTTAAGGAAGGTTTGATAAAAAGCAGTTGGAGCCATCCTGATTAGATAAGATAATAACCAATCTAATCTTGCAAGATTATATGCTAAAGTGTTTTCTTCTCTCTCTCTCTCTCTCCAGGTAGTGACCTTGTCAAACCTTAATCAAGATAATAATATAGATGTATTGACTGAACCCGCTTTTTATACTGAGAAGGGGAACGTTGGTCCCGCTCCCACTTATAATTGTTATAAGTCTGAGCAGGGAATAGTAGAATATTTGGATTCTCACACCACCCAAACGAAGAATAAGCATGATGATGCATCTTCTTCAGGTGTGTTAGTTATCGAGAACTGTTTCTCAGTTCACTCTACGTCCTGGGTATTAGATACCGGATCGGGATCCCATATATGTAATATGTTACATGGGCTACGAAAAGGTGGGAATTGGGAGAGGGTGATCATTCCGTAAGAGTAGGGAATGGAGCAAATGTTGTAGCCAAAGCAGTTGGCGAATATCACATTGTGTTACCAAATCGTAATACATTGGTTCTGAACGAATGCTATTACATTCCGACCCTGATATGCAATCTTATATCAGTTTCTTTATTGAGCAAAGAAGGATATAATTTTGTTGTACATGATAATGTTATGGACATATTCATGAATTAAAAGTTGATTGGATCAGGATCGTTAAATAACTGCATATACGTTCTCAACCAAACTACAGTACTTAATGTACAAAACACGCACAAGAGAAAGAGTTCAGAAATGAACGAATCCTTCTTATGGCATTGTAGACTAGGTCATATGAATGCGACACGACTAGCTAAGTTACATAAGGATGGATAATTGAATCCGTTCGAATTTTCATCTTATGATACTTGCCAGTCATGTCTCAAAGGCAAGATTACCAAAACTCTGTTTAGTGGACACCGAGAGAAAGTTATAGAACTCTTGGGACTAATACATAGTGATGTATGTGGTCCCATATCTATACATGCCAAGAACGGTTCTTCCTACTTCATTACATTCTCTGACGATTTCTCAAGATACAGACATGTGTTCCTGTTGAAACACAAGTCTGAAACTTTTGAGAAATTCAGAGAATGTACGAACGAAGTAGAGAACCAAACGGGAAAAAGTATTAAAATTCTTCGATTAGATTGAGGAGAAGAATACTTAAGCAATGAGTTCCTGGATTATCTAAAAGTGAATGGGATTCTCTCTCAGCTTACTCTTCTTTATACACCACAGCACAACGGTGCATCAGAGCGGAGGAATCGCACCCTATTAGATATGGTGCGCTCTATGATGAGCACTGCTGAGTTACCAATTTTCTTCTGGGGTCATGCGCTTGAGACAGCGGCATACCTATTGAATCAATTTTCATCTAAATATGTATCTACCACACCATATGAGATATGGAGTGGGAAGAGACCATATCTTAAACGAGTTAAGATATTGGGTTGTCCGGCCTATGTCAAAAGGAAAAATACGGACAAACTCGTGGCACGATCAGTTCTTTGCAAGTTTGTGGGATATCCTAAGAATTCCCAAGTATATATTTTCTACCACGCTGAGGAATAAAAAGTGTTTGTTTCTCAATACGCCACCTTTTTAGAAAAGGAATTTGTTGTAAAAGAAATTAGTGGCGAAGAAGTAGAGCTGGAAGAATTTCCAGCACCACAAACTACAACTGAAGATTTAGTGGAACAAGATGATTCGGTAGTTCCCAACGAACACCCCAGCCTCTCTGCCGATCTAGTAGGGTTCCTCATCCACCTGAGAGATACTGCGGTTCTTGTTAGTTATATGTATGCCCTAGAGGCCATTACTGTACATAGGATGTATATTGTAGTGAATGCTGGGACATATATAGGGAGGACTTTCTTGCTCGACATGATAGTATGCTATCTGGTTACCCTTTACCTTAACGTGTACACTTGATTGTCTCTCTGTTACATGTTGGTAAAGCCCTTAGGATGTGTACTTGACTACCTGGACTATGATGCGGATCATACTAGTGGGGACATGGTAGTCCATAAATACATCCTTCAAAGTCCCTAGTCGTGGGTGTATCGAGACGGGGCATCGATATACCAGAGTAGACTAGCGTATACCTTCTTGACCCATACAGATGGGAGATGGATGATCCCATATCCATTGGTGTTTTGACATCAGAGATGATATACGGGTGCTCAGTAGAGACTGGGGTATACTGGACGGACTCGCCGAGAACTCCCAGATGGTATTATACCTTACGTCAGATGGCAGTTCTCTGGTGACACTGGTACAGAGTAGTCTGTTGACCCGAGATCGCCATGGAGTCTTGTGTGGTTCCCACTGTGCTTTGATTTCCACCTTACCACGTCCAAGAGGGCGAGCAAAACGGTGGTTTTTGGGTACAGTCCCGAATCACATGGAGGCAATGAGCGATAGGAAGGGATTCGTCTCTCCCGGTATAGGGAGTTGATGTTGCGCTGTGTTCGATTGGCTATAACCGGAAATCCCTGGTCAGGGTTGCTGAGATTTACTTGTAAGTGTTATCAGTAGTTTCTCGAACTGTTAGAGTCCTCATATCGACACGACTTATCGAGCTATTGGAGTCTGACGTTTACCACCCCTAGGCGAGATATGCGACATATCAGACGACGAGACCGGACTGTACGGTAAGTGTTACTGGTTGGATTCACAGGAGTGTGAGCGGGCTTGCTCGTCGATCTTCTGATCGCTCAATACCCGGGTGGCCGTTACGTTTAGCAGACCGCTTGCGGCTTGTGGGTGTTTGATATGATCATCATCTGCTGCCGGCGTATTGACGAGTCTTTAGAGTCCTACACAGAGGTTTCCTGGCTCAAGCGAAACGAAATAGGAGCGCATATGAGATATGTGCGGGACCGAGAATAATGCGTGTATGCGATACCGTATTCTATTCTCGCGATGAATGTATCGATTGTTGTATGCGATATAACCTAGTTATCGAATCAAGGATTGATTCGATAAGTCGATACATTGGATATTAGTCGGTTATATGCGATATGACCGGATCGTTAAATCAAGTGTTCATTTAATGATTTAATGCATAAATATATATTTGATATATTACTTTGCTTTAACTAGTATCGGTTCACTTAAGATGGATTTTCTCACTCGCATGTGCACATCGTATATGTGATATATTTTTTCTGTGCACTTGAACGTATCATGTTTGATGATGCAAGATTGCTAGGGTATGTGTGAAGAGTTAAACCTTGGTTAAGTAAATGGTTAGGGTTTTCTTTTATTCATTCATTTATCTTTTTATTTGGATTAAAATAAAAGAGAAAAGAAAAACAAAAGGTTTCTTTATTTCATGAAGCTTGTTGAAGCTTCATGAAGCTTTGACCAAAGAAACCCTTTTGTCTTCATCTCATTAACCCTAACCATTCATTTAACCGTAGTCAATTCTCTACACATAACCATGGTTAATATTATGATAAGTATGATTTTATTATTCTTTTTAGATATACTTATCACAATATTCATTCTTCTTCTTCTTCATCATCAACATGAAGAAAGCTTGCTCCATCAATGGCAACATTAGCTAATGAGTGAGAAATCCAATTCTAAAGTGAACCCACCTCCTATTTCTTCATCCTCTACCTCTTGCCAAGTAGTATAGGGTGTTTCCTTCACAAGTCTTCTAGGCTTGGTGAAGTTGGAGCTTGATCTTGTGATGCCTCGACGTAGATCATCTTCGGCACGAAGCCGACGACCTTGCCCGCCCATTTCTCCGATGAAGCCGACGCTAGAGCCCAGGTTTCCATTTGGAAAGCGAGGAGACTTCATTGCGGAGCTATGGAGGTGGAGGACCGGATCTACAAAGGTTGTATTTCCGTTCACTTAGAGTAAAGTCGTTTACTTGTTTTTGTGTTCGCCTAAAATTCTAGTTAACGATCCGTATTAGGGTTTCTCGGCACCCGTAAAATTTGAAATTGGCATGGTTGATGCCTTGTGAGACCTCTTGAGAGTGCCTAGGAACCCTACAGTGGTATCAGAGCCTAGCTAGAGCCTTAGGCAATGCGTAGACGAAGTTTGAAACCCGAACGAAACCGAAACCCCAATTTTTCACCCTCTCTGGACTTTTTCTGAAAAAGTGGTTTTTTCCAAATTAAAAATTCTTAAAAAATTCAGCTGGGAATATTATGAATTACTGTGAAGCACGTGACATTGATTCGACAGAAGAGCCGCGGAACCGCGGCCCCACCCTGGCTTGTGCGGCGGTTCCGCGGCAAAAGTGCTGAATCAATGCACTTGCTTTGCACAGTAATTAGTTTCTGGATGTGCTGTATTTTATGGGAATTTTTAAAATTTATTCAAGAGTTGAATTTTCAGGGGTGTATTGGGAGTTCCTAGATTCGATCGGATTATCAGATTTTGACTATGTGGCTTTCCGGATATTTTAGAATATGTTAAAAAGTTCGACCGGATATAAATACCCAATCTTTCCCCTACCGGAAAAATTTCCAAGTGTTGGATTTTTCCGTAGTTTAAAGACGTTCTAAGTAGTGTAAGTAACGCGATGGTCCCTCTAGAAGACAACAAACCTTAACTCGATTATGTGACCGTCTTGAACTGCCCTTTGAACCTTCGGGTTTGGGGCAGTACGGCGTGCCACATGTGAGGCGTTGGCTTGACCCTTCTACGGCTGGACCGTTGGTACTGAGGCACGAGCTGAATGTTTTTAGACTTATTTCATGTGTTGAGCCGTTTCGGGAAAACTTGGGTGTTCGATTGTTCGATCGGAAAGTTTAACATTTTCTATTTATCCGGAATGTGATACAATAATTGGAATTCACAAAAGTTATGAGATAACTGAATGAATGTTATAAATCTAGCAATTTAGTCTCACTTGATCGGTTGCTACGGAATTTTGATGCGATCAAAAGTCCGTTGCAATCACGTAGCGTACGCGAATACTCGCCGGGTAAACTTAATAGACAACCTCACTCCATAGCCCCGACCAAGTGACTGTAGAAGAACCCCGTCGTCGAAAGCATCCGTAAGGGTGCTCACGGCAGCGGTGTTCCGCCTTGGTGCGCTTCGTCAACGGCGTCGGGGGTGCGGCCGCCTACTAAAGTTTGCGACGAGCATTCGATCAGGATGTCAGGAATCTTGTTGAATTTCCCGACTTGATATTGAAAAGAGTTTTCGATAATGAGACTAAAATGCGGGGTTTATAATTGTTAGGCATGCGATGTCTAAGGAATTCATTTGATTAGGCATGCGATGTCTATGTAGGTTGCGGATTCCAACTATTGTAGTTTTACACTTTCTTTTCTGCGACCGTAAGTGTAATATGTGATATCGCCGGTTTCGTTGCTATATGTCAACGACAATTGGGATGCGCATATTTACTTACGTTGATGACATGTGATGTTATGTGTTGCTGGATATGTTATATTGGATCGTCGTGTTTGAATAGCCGGGGTTTTTTATGTGAGATGAGTGTTTTTCATTTTCATTCATGTAAAAACTTGTATGTAATATTCTTTTATTGGGGCACTTCCAGGTTGCGGAAGATGTCACTGTTTGTATATTATTTACTTTTCCGCACTAGGATAGACCCAAGGAGGGGAGCACAAGTAACCGGGTTCTGGAGTCCAGTGGGAGACCAACTCGAGGAGTCGAGTCCGGGTCTCCTAACTCTAGAATTGGTGGGGTTGCTTGCCGCTCTCGTAGGGGTCTAGGGGTGTGGGTTTTGGCTATTCATCGCGACCGTGGAATCCGTGTTTTATACTGGCTCGTATTGAAAACACGGACGTCCTAGTATATCCAATATTTCATATGATTCTTCTGCTGCGATATCTGTGATGTGATCATGTGATGTTCTGTGATAGATACAGTATATAGTATATATGATATATTATATAGACGTTACTTATGTTTTACACCCGTGCTAGCCCTGCCCCGCTCTGCCGTTAGTTACCTAACCTAACGGTGCACGAGGGGACATCGAGGCGAATGCGGATGGCATAAGTGTACGTCGTATTTATCTGTGATGTTTAGGTACTTAAATGATGGGACTTCATTAATGTGATTAATGAAATAAAAGAAACCTAAAGATGTTGTAGAATCGGATTTCAAAAATAAAACAGGTAGCTACAGTTCTTGCTTTGCACAGAGGTATATGTGATATATCCCGCACCTTATTCGATGAGGAAAGGACCGAGATCCCTTCACCGGGATTGACTCCTTTAGCAATAACTGGCAGATGCTACACACTTGGTTTTTCTTTTGATTGCTTTTAAGAGTTTTTGCTTTGCACAGTGATATATATGATATATCCCGCACCTCATTCGACGAGGAAAGGACCGACGATCCCTTCACCGGGAGTGACTCCTTTAGCAAAACTAGAAAAGCCTCAAAAACACTCCATTTTTTAATTCATTCGATCCTACAACGATATCAAGTTCATTACGCAATAGGTTTTCAGAAAAACCTGTCGTAGCCCTCCGTCATTTCAGATAAGTCCTACTTAGTATTCGTGCTACGTTTGTTGACCTCCGTCAAGGCGTTGTGTGCGGTAGCTAACTAGTATTTATCTGCTTATGCATATGATGCAGATTGGATTAGGGTAGTCGTGCGGCCTTGTTGACCTCCGTCAAGGGTCGTGCGGGTGGGTTTAATTCGATCAAGAAATGACGGGTTGAACTTGACTAGTAGCCTATGGTTTGTTGACCTCCGTCAAGGTCATAGGACGCTAGGGGCAAAATTATCGGGAATTTCAAGTGTTGAAATTTGCAATGAGATTGCATACCTTCTATGAGATAGTTGGATCCCGATACCCGCTGCGAGTAATTGTTAATCCTGGGAGAGTTTTACACATTACAATTAGCCGATCAAGTAGGTGTCTAGAAAGGTGTCAACGGGGTTACGCCTCTGGGAAAACGAGGTTTACATTAATTAGGTTCGTGCGAAAGCACGGGGGACCTCCCTCAAAGTACGTACACTGGCCTGGCTGAAAGATTGGCGAACTTGTAGTATGTAATTAATCCCGGCTGGTCTTTCCTTTTAGGGTTTGAAGGAAGATTTGATAAAAAAAAAGCAGTGGGAGCCATCCTGATTAGATAAAATAATAACCAATCTATTCTTTTAAGAGCGCACGCTGAGTGTTTTCTTCTCTCTCTCTCCAGGTAGCGACCATATCACGCCTTAATCAAGATAATAATACGGATAATTGACCGAACCCGCTTGTTATACTGAGCTGGGGAACGTTGGTCCCGCTCCAACTTATAAATGTTATAAGACAGAGCAGGAAATTGGGGAATACCAGATTTCCCGTGCCGCCCAAACGAAGAGAGTGCATGCTGATGCATCATCTTCGGGTGTGTTCATTACAAAGAACTGTTTCTCTGTATCCTCTACGTCCTGGGTATGTGATACCAGATCAGGATCCCAGATATGTAATCTGTTACATAGGGCTACAGAAAGGTAGAGAACTGAGAACGGGTGATAAGTTTCATGAGGCAGAAAACGGGGCAAGAGTTGCAGCCAAGTCTGTTGGTCACTGTCACCCTGTATTCCAAATACATTGATTCTGAACGAATGTTATTAGATACCGAACCTGATATACAAAATCATATCAGTCTCTTTGTTAGTAAAGAAATGATAAAATTTTGTATTGTTGGATAATGTTTTGAACATTTCCTATATCAAAAGTTGATCGGTTCAGGAACGTTATCTAAAAGCATTGATGTTCTAAATCAAACTACAGTTCCTTAGTATACTGAACACACAAAAGAGGAAGAGTTCAGAAATGAACGGATCCTTCTTGAGGCATTGTAGACTAGGTCATATCAATGCGACCCGACTGGCTGAAGTTACATGTAGATGCATATTTAAATCAGTTTGAATTTACATCTTGTGAAACTTGCCAGTCATGTCACAAAGATAAGATGACCATAGCTCAGTTTACTGGAAACAGAGAAAGAGTTAGTGAACTCTTGGGATGGTACATGTTGATGTATGCAGGTCTCCTGTCTACACATGCCAAGACCGGTTCTTTGTACTTCATTATATTCTCTGATAATCTCTCAAGATTCAGTCATATGTTCCTGTTGAAACATAAGTCCGAACTTTTTGAGATATTCTTATAATATAAGTTAAAAGTAGAGAACCAGAATACGGGTATAAGTATTATGTCCTATGATGAGATCATGGAGGAGAATACTTGAGCACAAAAATCCTGGATTATTCTAATGGAGAATGAGATTCTCTCTCAGCATCAGTCCTCCGGATACACCATACGATGGTATATCGGGGCGGAGCAGATACACCCTATTTGATATGGTGTGCTCTATGATGAGTACTGCTGAGTTACCTTTTTCCTTTTGGGAGTTATGCACTTATGAAGTTGCATACCTATTGAATAAGGTTCCGATCAAATCAGTTGCCTACCACTTCATATATGATATGGAAAGGAAAGAGCCCATATCTTAAGTTAGTTATGATTTGGGGTTGTTCGGCCTATGTCTAAAAGCAAAATCCGGACAACCTCGAGGCAAAGACTGTAATGTAGAACTGGAAAGGTTCCAGCTATACAAACTGCAGCTGATGATTTGAAAGAACCAAACGATTCAGTAGATTCCAACGAACCTCAGCCTCTCCGCCGATCTAGTAGGGTTCCTCACCCACCTGAGAGATACTTCGGTTTCTCTATGACTGTGGGAGAGAGGATGGCATCATGAGATGATGACCCAACTAGTTTCGAGCTGGCCATCGGGAGTGGGACTCTGTAAGAATGGCTGGATGCTTAGTGATCTGATATGGAATCCTTATACACCAACAAAGTATGGACTTTAGTTGCTTTATCTGAAGGGTTAAATCCCCATCAGGAGCAAGTATATCTTGAGAAGATTACTTGGTGTAGATGGAAAAGTTGAGACTTTCAAAGCTAGACTTGTTAAAGCTTTTCGTCATCGACCAGGCGTGGATAATGATGAAACCTTTTCAAGTGGCTATGCTTAAGTCCATCCAGATCCTACTTGCCACGGCTACATACCATGACTACGATATCTGGCGGTTGGGTGCCATGACAGCTTTTCTAAATGATGTTTTAGAAGAGAACGTCTATAAGTACACAGCCAGAGGGCTTCGTAGACAGTGGGAGCAGCGGAAACGTGTACAAGATGCTTTATAAGATAAAGCAGGCATCGCGGAGTTGGAACATCTATTTTGATGAAGTAGTCAAAGAGTTTGACATCATCAAAATGGTAGATGAACCTTGTATAAACAAAAAGGTAGTAGGGAGTATAGTAACGATCCTCGTAGAGTACGTGGATGACATACTCTAGATAGGGAAGGAGTTTCCTATGCTACGCTCGGTCAATCTCTGCTTATCACAATGATTCTCCATATAGGATCAAAGTGATGCCTCCTAAATCCTAGGTTATGGATCTGTGAGATAGATCTAATTGGATGTTAGGATTCTCACTAGTTGTAGTGAGATGGTATCAATTGGTCCTGAGGAGAATCGCTGGAAAGGTTCCAGAGTGATAAAGACGACTGAATGTCAGTCACAGGCATTGTCTTTACCCTCTATCGAGGGACGGTATGTTGGAAGAGTTCCAAGCTAGATACCGTGGCATACTAGACGATAAAGGCAGGATACATCGCTACTTAAGATGCTACCAAAGAGGCTGTTTGGATGTATATTGGTTCATGAGATGAACTAAGTTCCTTCCATTGTGTGACAATGGAGTTGTGGCTTATGCCAAGGAACGTCCGTCCCATCAGTGATCCAGACATATTCTAAGGCAGTGTCACCTGATCATGGAGATAGTTGATCTCCAAGGGATCAAGGTTAGGAGAGTAGACTCAGAGGACAACATGGCGGATCCACTCACAAAGGCCTTTTCCCAGAGAGAGACTTTTATGGGATGGTTGAGTATGAGATACTACAACCACTGCTATCAGATGGCCCTAGTGCAAGTGGGAGATTGTTAGTTATATGTATGCCCTAGAGGCCATTACTGCACATAGGATGTATATTGTAGTGGATGCTGGGACATATATAGGGAGGACTTTCTTGCTCGACATGATAGTATGCTATCTGGTTACCCTTTACCTTAACGTGTACACTGATTGTCTCTCTGTTACATGTTGGTAAAGCCCTTAGGATGTGTACTTGACTACCTGGACTATGATGCGGATCTTACTAGTGGGGACATGGTAGTCCATAAGTACATCCTTCAAAGTCCCTAGTCGTGGGTGTATCGAGACGGGGCATCGATATACCAAAGTAGACTAGCGTATACCTTCTCGACCCATACAGATGGGCGATGGATGATCCCATATCCATTGGTGTTTGACATCAGAGATGATATACGGGTGCTCAGTAGAGAATGGGTACACTGGACGGACTCGCCGAGAACTCCCAGATGGTATTATACCTTACGTCAGATGGCAGTTCTCTGGTGACACTGGTACAGAGTAGTCTGTTGACCCGAGATCGTCATAGAGTCTTGTGTGGTTCCCACTGTGCTTTAATTTCCACCTTACCACGTCCAAGAGGGCGTGCAAAACGGTGGTTTTTGGGTACAGTCCCGAATCACATGGAGGCAATGAGCGATAGGAGGGGATTCGTCTCTCCCGGTATAGGGAGTTGATGTTGCGCTGTGTTCGATTGGCTATAACCGGAAATCTCTGGCCAGGGTTGCTGAGATTTACTGGTAAGTGTTATCAGTAGTTTCTCGAACTGTTATAGGCCTCATATCGACACGACTTATCGAGCTATTGGGGTCTGACGTTTACCACCCCTAGGCGAGAATGCGACATATCAGACGACGAGACCGGACTGTACGGTAAGTGTTACTGGTTGGATTCACAAGAGTGTGAGCGGGCTTGCTCGTCGATCTTCTGATCGCTCAATACCCAGGTGGCCGTTACGTTTAGCAGACCGCTTGCGGCTTGTGGGTGTTTGATATGATCATCATCTGCTGTCGGCGTATTGACGAGTCTTTAGAGTCCTACACAGAGGTTTCCTGGCTCAAGCGAAACGAAATAGGTGCGCATATGAGATATGTGCGGGACCGAGAATAATGCGTGTATGCGATACCGTATTCTATTCTCACGATGAATGTATCGATTGGTTGTATGCGATATAACCTAGTTATCGAATCAAGGATTGATTCGATAAGTCGATACATTGGATATTAGTCGGTTATATGCGATATGACCGGATCGTTAAACCAAGTGTTGATTTAATGATTTAATGCATAAATATATATTTGATATATTACTTTGCATTAACTAGTATCGGTTCACTTAAGATGGATTTTCTCACTCGCATGTGCACATCGTATATGTGATATATTTTTTCTGTGCATTTGAACGTATCATGTTTGATGATGCAAGATTGCTAGGGTATGTATGAAGAGTTAAACCTTGGTTAAGTAAATGGTTAGGGTTTTCTTTTATTCATTCATTTATCTTTTTATTTGGATTAAAAGAAAAGAGAAAAGAAAAACAAAAGGTTTCTTTATTTCATGAAGCTTGTTGAAGCTTCATGAAGCTTTGACCAAAGAAACCCTTTTGTCTTCATCTCATTAACCCTAACCATTCATTTAACCTTAGTCAATTCTCTACACATAACCATGGTTAACATTATGATAAGTATGATTTTATTATTCTTTTTAGATATACTTATCATAATATTCCTTCTTCTTCTTGTTCATCATCAACATGAAGAAAGCTTGCTCCATCAATGGCAACTTGAGCTAATGAGTGAGAAATCCAATTCTAAAGTGAACCCACCTCCTATTTCTTCATCCTCTTCCTCTTGCCAAGTAGTATAGGGTGTTTCCTTCACAAGTCTTCTAGGCTTGGTGAAGTTGGAGCTTGATCTTGTGATGCCTCGACGTAGATCATCTTCGGCACGAAGCCGACGACCTTGCCCGCCCATTTCTCCGATGAAGCCGACGCTAGAGCCCGGGTTTCCATTTGGAAAGCGAGGAGACTTCATTGCGGAGCTATGGAGGTGGAGGACCGGATCTACAAAGGTTGTATTTCCGTTCACTTAGAGTAAAGTCGTTTACTTGTTTTTGTGTTCGCCTAAAATTCTAGTTAACGATCCGTATTAGGGTTTCTCGGCACCCGTAAAATTTGAAATTGGCATGGTTAATGCTTTGTGAGACCTCTTGAGAATGCCTAGGAACCCTACAGTTTTCTCATAGATGGTGGGAGAGAGGATTGCATCATGGAAGATGATCACCGAACTAGCTTCGAGCAGACCATCATGAGTGGGGACTTTGTGAAGTGGCCGGATGCTATGCAATCTGAGATGGAATCCATGTACACTAACAAAGTATGGACTTTTGAAGTTGATCCTAAAAGGGTAAAAAAACACATTAGGAGCAACTGGATCTTTAAAAAGAAACTTATTGTAGATGGAAAAGTGGAGACTTTCAAAGCTAGACTTGTTGCAAAGGGTTTTCGTCAACGACCAGGTATGGATTTTGACGAAACCTTTTCTCCAGTGGCTATTCTTAAGTCCATCCGAATCTTACTTGCCATTGCTGCATGCCATGACTACGAAATCTGGCAAATGGATGTTAAGACCGCCTTTCTAAATGGTGATTTAGAGGACTGCGTCTACACGACTGAGCCAGAGGGCTTCGTAGATAGTGGGAGCAGTGGAAAGGTGTGCAAGCTGCTTAAATCCATCTACGGGTTAAAGCAGGCATCGCGGAGTTTGAACATCTGTTTTGATGTTTTACTCAAAGAGTTTGACTTCATCAAGAACGTTGATGAACCTTGTATATACAAGAAGCTTGCAGAGAGTAAGGACGTCTTTCTCGTATTGTATATGGATGACATACTCTTGATAGGAAATGCTGTTTCTATGCTGCATGCAGTCAAGCTCTTCTTATCACATAGATTCTCAATGAAAGATCTAGGTGATGCATCCTGCATTTTGGGGATTAAGATCTATAGAGATAGATCTAGACGGATACTGGGATTGTCCCAATCCAGGTACATTGACACCATACCAAAGAGGTTTAGTATGGAAGAATCCAAGCGTGGTAACTTACCCATGATCTCTGGACTCACTCTCTCCAAAGAGATGTCTCTTAAGACTGATTTGGAGAGAGCTCGCATGCAAGGGATACCCTATGCTTTGGCAGTAGGCTCTATCATGTACGCGATGCTTTGTACCAGACCCGATATAGCCTACTCACTAAGTGTAGTGAGTAGGTATTAAGCAGATCCTGGAGAGAGTCACTGGACAGCTATGAAGAACATTCTCAAGTACTTGAGAAGGACTAAGGAGATGTTCTTGGTGTATGTTAATGGAGAACTCCAAGTGGAGTCCTTTACTGATTTGAGCTTCCAAAGTGATAAGGACGACTCTAAGTCGCACTCGGGAGTTGTCTTCACACTAAATGGAGGGGCGGTTTGTTGGAAGAGTTCCAAGCAAGAAACCATGGCAGACTCGATGATGGAGGCTGAATACATCTCTGCCAACGATGCTGCCAAAGTGGCTGTCTGGATGAAGAAGTTCATCACTAAACTTGGTGTGGTTCCGTCCATTGAGTATCCAATACCTTTGTATTTTGATAACAATGGAGCTGTGGATTTGGCCAAGGAACCCAGGTCCCATCAGAAGTCCAGACATATTCTAAGGAGGTATCACATGATCCGGGAGATAGTTGATCGCTGCGAGATCGAGGTCAGGAGAGTTGACACGAAGGACAATACTACGGATCCACTCACGAAGGCCATTCCCCAGATACAATTTGAGAGACTTGTCACGACCCGAAAGTACGGAACATGACCGGCACTTAAACTACGAAACGTCTCGAGGCGTAGGCAATCTAAGTAAGCCGAAAACCCAGAAATCCAAACCACGAAAAATTAGTAGAGTGAAGGAAAACCAATTTAAATCAAGTATATTGCAACATACGCCGAAATGTTTATTTTAAAATCACAAGTCTTTTTTAAAAATTTCGGCAGAGTTTCCTTTGTAAAAACTGACCCCAAACGGGTACAAAACCTGATAAAGCATATATAATGGAAAATGCATCCCTAAGCGGGAGCTAGCTCTTCGTCAATCGACGGTCACAACCACGCAACCAATATAATATACAACGCCGAAAGGCGAGGATCACAACAGAAAAGGAAACTCAAAACAGCAGAAATCCATAGAAATACAACACGCGACTCTAAGGTCGAATGAATAAACAACACTGGTATCTATCTGAAAAATAAATACATGTTTGGTTGATGGAACTTCTAGATACAACTGAATAATAATATACAATGTATAATGATGGGTACGATACAAATAAACCCACCTACTAGCAAGTCACCCAAAAGAAGCAGTGCCAGCAAAGCCGTAATGAAACCTGTACGGCAAAACCTGCAAGAAACTGGGGCACAACGGGGATGAGTTGCCAACTCGTGAGTAGAAAAACATCTACGAACAAGAATCGCATGTATGACGCAATCCTAGGTCATACATAATATATCCTTAAATATATAACCAGCAGCCTATAACAATGGCTAGGGTAAATATCTAACCCAAGTGTAATCTCATGTGCCCGTGTCAGTGCTTCAGGTAGCAATATATCATATGGATGATGTATGAATGCATGAAAACAGAATACATGTACTAAAGACACTGCTTTCATAATTTGGTGAGATTTCCTTTGTATTTTTAAAATGAGGTATCATAAATGAAATCAGCATAAACAGTGTCTAGCATCGACACAAAACATAAATCTCAATTTCTCAAAATCTCAGGCTCCAACTATCCGAACTGGACTGTATCATCAAATCTCAGTACCTCAATATCTCGAAATCTCAATGTCTCAATCTCAATATCTAGGCCGCCGTCAGTCCAGACCGGTCCCTACCCTTCGTCTCAAGACCACGAAGGTATCCTCTGGATATCCGACGCGTCGGGTAAAATCACCGGTCGATAGTGCTCCCCTGCCAGGCTCAACGCCATCATCTGCGATCCTCTTGCCCCGGGGTACTGCACCGGGCCCACCATGTACCTGAAATCGTTCATCCATCTTCTCGAATCGGGTCTCGAAATCCATCAGCAAACTCATGGTGGATGACTCATACTTCATGGGAAAACCGCGCTTTTCATTTAAAGAGAGAGAAAAGAAGCTTCTAAATGTTTTTGCGGTTTTCCCCCAAATCCCAGAAATCTCATGGAAATCCGAATCCAAATCCTCAATTGCATGTAAACAGTGAATATAAGCATAAAAATCCATGAATGCGGCATATAAATGAATAATTACATGCATGAAGTAGCAAGTAATAACTACAATGTCTAATCTAGCATATAAGGCAAGTACACTAATATCATGTCTAAATCATTAGCTAACAACCTATGTCAATGAAATAGTATTTTCTAAAGTGTTCATGACATGGCAATAACCGATGAAGATGTGTGTGAGCCGGCAAGTAAGTGTACGTGGTATATACGGATCATCGGTAATGGTGCTGGTGTCCTAACAGTACGATATCAACAATGCAATAAGAAATTACAATATAAGTATGCGAAGCGGAGCGAACAGCAATAATGAGCAGGAGCTGGATTCTAGACACAACGACAACTAATATGGGCTAACAACTACACTAAACTATAGTGCTGAGCTATCAAGCTAAATTAAAGGTAAGGAAACCGCCTAACATCTGAGTCGATACATATACATACATGTATATATTAGTCGGTGATCACGCCTCAATAATATCACATCCGATACCATATCTATAATCAGACATTCCCAAGTCAAGAGTGCGGATCAAACATCAATGTATAGCTCGTACGTAAATCCGTCGTACGGCATCCCAAATCTGGGTACGGTCAATATCACATTCATCATATTATTCATCTGGTATCCTCATTATCAAGATCATAATCCAGCTACTGATCTACGTCTAGTACAATACCAATATCATCAATATAATCATGATCTGACTGCTTATCTACAGCCTCATACAAACTGATATCACCATCATATATCGTCATAAAGAGGTATACATCGCCAAATGCGACCTATTATGAATATCTTAACATATCTTATCTCATATCACGATCACATGTCAACCATTCAATGTATAACACTATTCACATGTATCGTCGTCCCAAGATCCGCTATAACATCAGGACGTATATCAAATACGAATCCTGCTATATCACCGTTCTCGCGATCTCAATCAAATCTTATCGACTCATCTCAAATCCCAATTACTATCCTCAAATCCAGTATGTGAACACATAGTCCCATACCCATGTGAACACATAAATACACATTCTCCTATAAGCACAATGAAAGAAGAATGTATGCAAGTATGGGTGTGTGTGTATGTGTGGTGCAACCTCTACTCTAGGGTCTCGCAACACTAAACCTATCCAATCACACCTAAAATCTATGTTATCATCAATAAACTCAACAATATATAATCAATATATATGTGTGTATACATATTTGTATACATCACCATGAACTGCGGGGCTCTTATACGCCATCCACCCGACTTCTCCCCGTATATATAAATCTACTCACCCGTATCCTGTGTATCGGTGTCGATGTCGCCTTCATCTTCTGCATCGTCTCAGATCGCCGTGTGGGTACCTACATATCATACGTATCGCATCGCATTAAAACCAAATCGAAAATTAAAATGACACGCGGAAACCAACACGATACGCTAAAAGGCCTATAGGTTAGAACCTATGGTAAGCCTTCGCAAAACAACCCGAAATCACCCGATATAGACGTACAAACGTCACACGATCGAGATAACGCACAAATATCAAAATCTGGAAATCGAAATACGCAAAACCAAAACTCATTTCAAAGCAGCAACCCAAGAAAATGATCCCAGATTTCGTCTCAGGCCAAATAAAGGCAAGCAAACAAGTCTAGAGTGATGTATAGGGTGTATGTGACCTACAGTAGAAACCCGGACCTATCCCCTCACCAAGTGGCCGAGACCCTCATCAGGAAAAACCGGCCTGGCCGGCCCCATGCACCCCAATGGTGCTCGTTTTGCTACAGGGTGTTCCTAGGGTCCTAATTTGGTCTCTGGACTTGTTTATTTCTCCCGTAAAAGTCCCAGTACAATCCAGATTTCTCTGCACACTCTAAGTCGTCACAAACCGACATGGAAGTCATGTAATTCCATATTTTTGGGTTTCAGGTTTTGCTAGGTCATGGTCTTAGTCAATATAGGGTCTAAGATCAACATTAGAGTCCAATTGCATAGCCACATCTCAACTTTACCCTAACCCTCTCTAAGTTTGTCCAAAATCCACAAAACGACACAATATCGATATGAAACTAGCATAGGTGGACAAGGAAATTGAAATACTACTCTAGGGTGCAGAAATTACCTCTTTTGGCAACTCAAAAATTTTCTTGAGTTGCTCAAAGTCCTCCAAATCCGCTCTTCCTTAGTCCAATGTGTAGCTAGTGAGCTTGGGTGCAAGTTTGGTGAAGTGGGAATAGGGTTTTGGGTGAGGGAATTGAGAGGGATCTATAGAGTGAAGGAGAGGGAGATGAGGGAGGAGCAGGAGCAGCAGCAGCTCTAGGAGAGGGGAGAGAGAAATGGGTGTGAGGAAATGATGGGAGTATGGTTCAAAAAGTGAAGGTTGACCTAGTCTCTATCTCTCTCTCTTCATCATGAAACCTTTATCTTTTCTTTTTCTTTTCCTTTTTCTTTTCCTTCTCAATCAAAGGCAAACCCTAAGTAACCATACACCCAAAACATGTAACAAGTGTAGCAAGTGTGGAAAATGATATATGCATATTTTGCACAAAAATGCTAAAAACCCGATTAGTAATTTTTAATCGCGATTAACACTAAATTAGCATATAATTAACCATAAAAACTTAAAAATGGCAAAATTCCTCAAAATACCCTATTTTAGAATTTTCCATAATTTTTCCAAAATTTTCCCCATTTATCGGTATTTAATTATACCGAAATATTAAAATATTCATTAAAATAATATTAAATTATAAAAATTCCCAAAAAATAATATTTTATTTTTTTTGAAATGTTACAAGACTCTTCAGGATGTTGGGTATGAGATACTACAACAGCTGGCCTTAGTGCAAGTGGGAGATTGTTAGTTGTATATATGCCCTAGAGTCCATTGTTGTACACACGATTGTCACGTCCCGAAAGTACGGAAAATTACCGGCACTTAAACTACGAAACGTCTCGAGGCGTACGTAATCTAAGTAAGCCGAAAACCCAGAAATCCAAACCAAGAAAAGTAGTAGAGTGAAGGAAAACCAATTTAAAATCAAGTAGTTTTAATAGCATAAGCCGAATTATGCGGTTTTAAAAAAACATCAAGTATTTCCTGAAAATTTCGGCAGAGTCTCCTTTGTAAATACTGGCTCCCAAACGGGATACAACATGAATAGAATACGAAATCAATAAAAAGGCATCCCCAAGCGGGAGCTAGCTCTTCGTCAATCGACGGTCACAACCACACAAGCAATATAATATACAACGCCAAGGGCGAGGATCAAAACTCAAAAGGAACTCAAAACAACAAGAAAACCATAGAAATACAACGCGCGACTCTAAGGTCGAAAGAATAACATCACTGGTCTCTATCTCAAAAAAAATAATACATGTTTGGTTGATGGAACTTCTAGATACAACAGAATAATAATATACAAGATATATAATGGGGGTACGATACAAGTAAACCCACTTACTAGCAAATCACCCGAAGGAAACTATGCCCGCAAGCCATAATGAAACCTGTACGGCAAACCTGCAAGAAACTGGGGCACAACGGGGGTGAGTTGCCAACTCGTGAATAGAAAAATATCTACGCACAGAAATCGCATAAATAACGCAACCTAGGTCAATGATCATAATATATCCTCAAATATATGAATAACATGTAGCCTATAACAATGGCTAGGGTAATATCTAACCCGAGTGTGATCTCATGTGCCCGTGTCAGTGCCTCAGGTAGCAATATATCATATGAATGAGGTATGAATGCATGAAAACAGAGTACATATAAATGAAGAAACTGTTTTCATAAATTAGTGAGATTTCCTTTGTATTTTTAAAATGAGGTATCATAATGAAATCAGCAAAAAACAGTGCCTAGCATCGGCACAAAACGTAATCCCAATATCTCGATATCTCTGTATCACAGTCTCTGTATCTCAATATCTCGAAATCTCAATGTCTCAATCACAATATCTAGGGCGCCGTCATTCCAGACCGGCCCCTACCATCCATCTCAAGACCACGACGGTATCCTCCGGATATCCGACGCGTCGGGTAAAATCACCGGTAGGTAGTCTCCCCCTGCCGGCTCATCCTCATCACCACGAGCTTCTTGCCCCGGGGTACCTTACCGGGTCCACCATGTACCCGAAACGGTTCATCCAACTCCTCGAATCGGGTCTCGAAATCCATCAGCAAACTCATGGTGGACGACTCCTACATCATGGGAAAAACCGCGCTTTTCATTTAAAAAGAGAAAAAAGAAGTTTGTATATGTTTTGCGGTTTTCCCCCAAATCCAGAAAATCTCATGGAAATCCGAATCCAAAATCTCAATAGCACGTAAAAAGTGAATATATGCATGAGAATCCATGAATGCGGCATAACAATGAATAACAGTATGCATGAAGCGACAGTAATAACTACAATATCTAAGCTGGCATATAAGGTAAGTACACTAATATCATGTCAAACTACTAGCTATCACGCGAAGTTAAGCAATAATATTTTCTAGGGTGTGCGTGACATGGCAATTACCGATGAAGATGTGTGTGAGCCGGCAAGTAAGTGTACGTGGTACATACGCATCATCGGTAATGGTGCTGGTGTCCTAACAACATAATATCAACAATGCAATATGAAATAACAATGTAAGTATGCGATGCGGAGCGAGCAACCATAATGAGCGGGAGCTAAATATTAAACAATGGTGCCATTTGAAATAACACGAATCGCGGGGTTTTGAAAATAGGGGCTACGGTGTTTTTTTTAAAGAAAGGACACGTCTTTTGAAATATCCGTAGATCCCTTGACCTATCTTTTAAAATAACCACGATCCGCTAGTTTTGAAATAGGTAGGAATCTAATCTAATCTAACAACTACACTAAACTATATGGCTGAACTAACACGCTGAACTACAGGTAAGGAAACCGCCTATCATCTGAGTCGATACATATACATACCTGTATATGTATAGTCGGTGATCCTGCCTCAATAATATCACATCCGATACCATATCTATAATCAGGCATCCCAAGTCAAGAGTGCGGATCAATCATCAATATAGCTCGTACGTAAATCCGTCATACGGCATCCCAAATCTGGGTACAGGTCAATATCATATTCCTCACACTATTTCTCTGGTATCCTCTTTATCCAAGATCATAGTCTAGGGTACTGACCTATGTCTAGTACAATACTAATATGCTCAATATACTCATGATCTGACTACTGATAGACAATCTCGTACAAACCGATATCATCAGCACATATCATCATCAAGGGGTATACAACGCCCAATATGGCCTAGTATCAATATCCTAGCATATCATATCTCATATCACGATCACATGTCGACCATTTTATTAATAACACTATTCACCCGTATCGTCGTCCCAAGATCCGCTATAACACCAGGACGTACCTCGAGTACGAATCCTGCCATATCACCGATATCACAACCACAAAACAAATCTCATTGACTCAGCTCAATCCCGAGTATCATCCTCAAATCCGTATGTGAACACATAGTCCCATACCCATGTGAACACATAACTATAAAGAATCCCATGAGCACATATAAATAGGAATGTATGCAAGTATATATGTGTGTATGTGTAGTGCAACACTACCTTAGGGTTCGCAACACTAAAATAATCCAACACACCAATATCCATCCTAAATATCGTTATTAATCCCAAATAACATATAATAATTGTTGGTGTGTATACGCATCCGTATACACCACCACTGACTGCGGGGGTGCTATACGCCATCCACCCAACTTCTCCCCGTAGATATAAATCTACTCACCCGGTCCTCGCTCGCCGGTGCCGACGTCGCCACGCGCTTGCTTGTCGTCTCGAAGTCCACATGGGGTACCTACATATCATAACGCACCGCATCACATTAAAATCCGACCCATGACCAAAACGACTCACGAATCCCACATAGGTCAAAACATATGGTTTGCTTCCACAAATCAACCTAAAAACCCTCGACGTCGGCGTACAAACACCAAACCATCGAGAAAAACCCAAACACACTCAATTGTACAATCACAAGCACTAATTATAATATGAAATAGGTTGCAATTCATAAAATCCTCAAACCCACTTTAAAAGCTATTTTTCCGAAAATCTAGCAAGCAAAATTTACCCGTTTTTGTATAAAACATGATGTTTTAACAAAACTAATGGCTATAAGGCTCACTAACCATCTTAATTAAGTCATACCAATGTTAATTAGATTTTAAAATTAATTCTTAATATCAATCTCAAAAATCTAGTTTGCAAACATAACCAATTTTAATAATTTCATAGCAAAAATGCACAAACTATAATCTAGCTTAGATTTGCATGATCTAAAGCATTAAACTACACTTAATAATGTTAATGAAGTCATGAAAAATCTAATTAGATTTTTAGTCTAACATTTGCAATAAATTTCCAAAACCTAGTTTGCATAAAATTCCAATTTTAACAATTACAAGCCTCAATTAGTAAACTAGCAACTAGATTAGTTTTAGCATCACATTAACATGTTAATCCACTCATTTTAACCTTGATTACACGATAAGAACCCTGATTGCAATTCAAAACCCTTTCTTGAATTTTCTAAATAAGAAAATAAACCTAATAAACACCTAATTAGCTTCACATGAAGTATGATAGCAATAATTAAGTAACTAATCAATAATCAAACCATGGAACAAAAATTTATACCTCACAAAACTTGTAGATCTACATGCAACTTAGCCTCCTAAATTAGCTTCTATACCCTAAGATCCATGCTAGATGAGCTAAAGAATAATGGGTAAGTGTTGGATTTGGATTTAGCTTTGATTTTTTTGTGGATTTGATGAATTTTTGGTGAATATTTTGATGAGAAATGAGAAGGGGAAATGAAGGGGCTGCTGCTGTTGGGGGAGGGAAAGGAGCTCGGCTACAATGGGGGGAGTGAGAGGAGAGAGAGTGAGGTAGGGAAAAAGTCATCTAGTCAACCCAAGGTCAAAGTCATACCCCTTTTTGACTTCATTCCTTACTCTTTCCTTTTTCTTTTCTCATTTCTTTTCTCATGAAGTGTGAAGTGTGTGGGTGAGGGGCAGCCATGTCCTTGTAGGTGTGTGTGTGTGGATGAGTGGGTTGGGAAAGGATAAATGTTATACCCCAATTCCATTAACACTAATTTCACCGAAAAAAGCTTTTTTCTTCGATATTTTCTAAACCGTTTTGGCAAACGATTTTGTTTCAAAAACCACATGATAAAATTTTATTTAATGTTTTATGATGCACAAAGTTTGTTTCAACTCATTCCAATTTGTAATTTTCCCTAATTAAATATATTAGTGACGGCTTAAAATAATATTAAAATAATTAATTTCGGAAAAAATTTCAGAAAATTTGAAATTTCACCAGTGGGTCAATAAACACCAAATACTAGCAATTACATAGCTAGAATATGTATATTTAATTTTATAATAAAGATATTTTTATTTTGACTTTTTACGGAAAGCCCCCTTATTTTACCGATTTTCCGAAATTTCACCGAAACGATTTTCAAAACGCTACAATCTTTCCCCCTTAAAGAAATTCGGTCCCCGAATTTAAATTAAAACTCCCCCCAAATACTAAAACATCTAAACCAAAACCATCAAGTCGTCGGGGCTCCGAAATTGTAAATACATAAAACAAATCGTACCGCAGCGCATGCGCATGAAAAATGAGCATATAACTCAAATCAATACTCCGTCAAGCATCCCGCAATCATCGGAGTCAAGGGGAAGACATCAATGCCAAATCCAAATGAAAACCAATATGATATAACTCGAAACTATACATGTAAATATCGAATCTATATCTGTAAGTATCTGAAGGAAATGGATGCCAAATCTCTTTAAGTCGCTGTGCAACGCGTATAACACTGCACAGTGGCGGACGTCTATCATAAGAAAATAACTATATATATATATATCTTTGTTTGAAATGTACGTTCCGCCGTTTTGGAAACAATTTAGAAGGGTCTCCTTGTTTTAAACATTTCGTGTCATATCAGACACGTAGGTAAATACTGAGGCTATAGCTCGCTTTTTGGAAATCCCTTCAATAACTATCAATGCATGCAAAATAAATTCAGGTACTGTCCTCTGACTAGTCCTGCTCAGTACGAAAACACATAGCAATATCATAAAAACGTACTGCTCTATAAGAAATCAATCCCAAAATACGCCTATGAATACTACGTGCGTCTGGTGCGCACGACAATCAAAATCCATATACGTGCCATACAAGTGCACAGAAACAAGATATAAGTGCATCGGGTGTGCACAAAGCATCTGTCGTAGGCAACGTGTGTGCCTGACAGCAAAATCATGTGCATCTGACATGCACGAAAAAAATTCTCGATTTAGTGCATCTGGTGTGCACCAAAATCGCATCTCAAGACATGTGCTCAACATGCGCGAAAACCCAAAACCAGGGACAACTATCATGCACGAAATCATGAAATCCAATATCAAGCGCTGAACATGCGCAAAATCAAATCAGGTGCACAAGGTGCACAAAAAAAATATCGAGTATCACAATCGAAATCGAAGTCCGGTGCATCTAAGTGCACAAAATGCGTAACACTGTACTGCAAGCATATGTGAATCATACCGAGTGTAAAAACCAAATCGTGTGCGTATATACGCACAAATCAACTCAACTCTATGAAATCCATATAATCACAAATGAGAACCAAGGCACGAAAACGATAACAAGTGCAACAACCGTGCAAAAATCGTAAATACTCAGCAGGTGCAACCATAGTCCATGAAGACAAATATAATGAAACTCAATCATCAAAATCAATCACGCGAATAAATCGCCAAAAATACGCAAATCAAGTATGGTGGAATAGTCCCGCTCAAGCATATCTTCCAAGAATCTCTGGCCAACTGTCGTGGTCACTCATAGCATGTCTCGTCGACGATCCTGAAATCTGGCCTGCTGGTGAGTGTATCATGACCACTCCTAGGTCCAGGTCTTCTTGTAATTTATTCTAGAAAGGTCCTGTCGAGGTCTCTCCCAAATCTCGTCTCTGCCGAATTGTCCGAAAGTCATCGTCCTTTACCATATCAATTTCTTGTTCCGGAACGGCTGCATACTCATCGCGACTCCTTCTGGAAGGTAAATCCAAGTACCAGGCCTCGGCATGCGCATCGCATCTCTGATGTCGGCGGAGTGGAACGTCATCTCATCTAGATCTGGTACGAACCTCTTACTTCACTTTTCTCTAATTTCGTCTGCTTTGGACTCGTCTCGTCGCGGCTGCATGGATTGAGCTCTAACGGCTATCCTCGTATCGGGAGTCTCACAAGAAATGCATCTCACCACCTAGCATCCGAATTAAGTCGAACCATCCAATCGATTGTCAAAACCTCATAATCCCCCAAGGGCTCAACATCTTAGGCACAGTTTAATAGTATCGAGTACATACCACAGCATCGGTGGTCCAGTCGTAGAAGGGCAAACCCAAGCTTCACTAATGGCACCGCGGAACTACCGCAAACCCTAAGGTTCAAAGGCTTTCACACGGTCATTATGTCGAGTTAGGGTTTCATTCTTCTAGAGGGACCATTGAATTTCCTGCATGTCTTTCCGACTACTTAAACTTGGAAAAATAGGTTTCTGACATTCGATCGTCTCTGTCGACTCTCAACGTCTCCGCGTGAAGTCGTCTCTAGCTGGAATCAATCTATCTGATAACCTCGCATCGGGGTAGGTGAACGATCCACATGTCCTAGTCATTCATCCTCGATGACTAGCGACCTTCTATCATCTCTTAGTACAACTCGTACTGCAATAGCTCCAGCATCTGGGGCAATATCTCGTCGTTCGCAGAGATAACTCGCTCGCTCGTCTGCACGCTGAACAGTGCCTCGACCATCATGAATAAGCAATACACCAACGGTCAACAAAATCTGGCTGGCCTCTGTCGGTGGCCCAATCCTCTGGTACTGATCGGCACGTCCGAGAAATCTCATAAAGGCGATCCGCCAAACGCTCGTGGCGCGAAACACAGTAAAAAGACACATCTCTGCAATCGTGTGTCGCCATAATTACGCCCTGGTCAGTCCTCGTTCGTGACGAGCTTGTGCTGACCGCTATTCTAACCGTAGCTCTCCCTGCCCGTAATCGTGGTAGCAAACCGTAACTGGTACCGATGAAGCTAGATCAGGAATGGATATAATACTGAACAAAGAAATGTACATCCTAAGGCTTCTTAAGTGGAGTAGCGTATCGTATGTATGCCGCGGAACATACCCACGGTACGTCACTCTACTTTAGTCACCTATTCCATCAACCAAGGGTCATTCTACGCTCCGAAGGTAAAACCTAACGCTCTGATACCAACTTTGTCACGTCCCGAAAGTACGGAAAATGACCGGCACTTAAACTACGAAACGTCTCGAGGCGTACGTAATCTAAGTAAGCCGAAAACCCAGAAATCCAAACCAAGAAAAGTGGTAGAGTGAAGGAAAACCAATTTAAAATCAAGTAGTTTTAATAGCATAAGACGAATTATGCGGTTTTAAAAAAAACATCAAGTATTTCCTGAAATTTTCGGCAGAGTCTCCTTTGTAAATACTGGCTCCCAAACGGGATACAACATGAATAGTATACGAAATCAATAAAAAGGCATCCACAAGCGGGAGCTAGCTCTCCGTCAATCGACGGTCACAACCACACAAGCAATATAATATACAACGCCAAGGGCGAGGATCAAAACTCAAAAGGAACTCAAAACAACAAGAAAACCATAGAAATACAACGCGCGACTCTAAGGTCGAAAGAATAACATCACCGGTCTCTATCTCAAAAAAATAATACATGTTTGGTTGATGGAACTTCTAGATACAACAGAATAATAATATACAAGATATATAATAACGGTACGATACAAGTAAACCCACCTACTAGCAAATGACCCGAAGGAAACTATGCCCGCAAGCCGTAATGAAACCTGTACGGCAAACCTGCAAGAAACTGGGGCACAACGGGGGTGAGTTGCCAACTCGTGAATAGAAAAATATCTACGCACAGAAATCGCATAAATAACGCAACCTAGGTCAATGACCATAATATATCCTCAAATATATGAATAACATGTAGCCTATAACAATGGCTAGGGTAATATCTAACCCGAGTGTGATCTCATGTGCCCGTGTCAGTGCCTCAGGTAGCAATATATCATATGAATGAGGTATGAATGCATGAAAACAGAGTACATATAAATGAAGAAACTGTTTTCATAAATTAGTGAGATTTCCTTTGTATTTTTAAAATTAGGTATCATAATGAAATCAGCATAAAACAGTGCCTAGCATCGGCACAAAACGTAATCCCAATATCTCGATATCTCTGTATCACAGTCTCTGTACCTCAATATCTCGAAATCTCAATGTCTCAATCACAATATCTAGGGCGCCGTCAGTCCAGACCGGCCCCTACCATCCATCTCAAGACCACGACGGTATCCTCCGGATATCCGACGCATCGGGTAAAATCACCGGTAGGTAGTCTCCCCCTGCCAGGCTCATCGTCATCACCACGAGCTTCTTGCCCCGGGGTACCTTACCGGGTCCACCATGTACCCGAAACGGTTCATCCAACTCCTCGAATCGGGTCTCGAAATCCATCAGCAAACTCATGGTGGACGACTCCTACATCATGGGAAAAACCGCGCTTTTCATTTAAAAAGAGAAAGAAGAAGTTTGTATATGTTTTGCGGTTTTCCCCCAAATCCAGAAAATCTCATGGAAATCCGAATCCAAAACCTCAATAGCACGTAAAAAGTGAATATATGCATGAGAATCCATGAATACGGCATAACAATGAATAACGGTATGCATGAAGCGACAGTAATAACTACAATATCTAAGCTGGCATATAAGGTAAGTACACTAATATCATGTCAAACTACTAGCTATCAAGCGTAGTTAAGCAATAATATTTTCTAGGGTGTGCGTGACATGGCAATTACCGATGAAGATGTGTGTGAGCCGGCAAGTAAGTGTACGTGGTACATACGCATCATCGGTAATGGTGCTGGTGTCCTAACAACATAATATCAACAATGCAATATGAAATAACAATGTAAGTATGCGATGCGGAGCGAGCAACCATAATGAGTGGGAGCTAAATATTAAACAATGGTGCCATTTGAAATAACACGAATCGCGGGGTTTTGAAAATAGGCGCTACGGTGTTTTTTTTAAGAAAGGATACGTCTTTTGAAATATCCGTAGATCCCTTGACCTATCTTTTAAAATAACCACGATCCGCTAGTTTTGAAATAGGTAGGAGTCTAATCAAATCTAACAACTACACTAAACTATACGGCTGAACTAACAAGCTGAACTACAGGTAAGGAAACCGCCTATCATCTGAGTCGATACATATACATACCTGTATATGTATAGTCGGTGATCCTGCCTCAATAATATCACATCCGATACCATATCTATAATCAGGCATCCCAAGTCAAGAGTGCGGATCAATCATCAATATAGCTCGTACGTAAATCCGTCATACGGCATCCCAAATCTGGGTACAGGTCAATATCATATTCCTCACACTATTTCTCTGGTATCCTCTTTATCCAAGATCATAGTCTAGGGTACTGACCTATGTCTAGTACAATACTAATATCCTCAATATACTCATGATCTGACTACTGATCGACAATCTCGTACAAACCGATATCATCAGCACATATCATCATTAAGGGGTATACATCGCCCAATACGGCCTAGTATCAATATCCTAGCATATCATATCTCATATCACGATCACATGTCGACCATTTTATTAATAACACTATTCGCCCGTATCGTCGTCCCATGATCCGCTATAACACCTGGACGTACCTCATGTACGAATCCTGCCATATCACCGATATCACAACCACAAAACAAATCTCATCGACTCAGCTCAATCCCAAGTATTATCCTCAAATCCGTATGTGAACACATAGTCCCATACCCATGTAAACACATAACTATAAAGAATCCCATGAGCACATATAAATAGGAATGTATGCAAGTATGTATGTGTGTATGTGTAGTGCAACACTACCCTAGGGTTCGCAACACTAAAATAATCCAACACACCAATATCCATCCTAAACATCGTTATTAATCCCAAATAACATATAATAATTGTTGGTGTGTATACGCATCCGTATACACCACCACGGACTGCGGGGGTGCTATACGCCATCCACCCGACTTCTCCTCGTAGATATAAATCTACTCACCTGGTCCTCGCTCGCCGGTGCCGACGTCGCCACGCGCTTGCTTGTCGTCTCGAAGTCCACATGGGGTACCTACATATCATAACGCACCGTATCGCATTAAAATCCGACTCATGACCAAAACGACTCTCGAATCCCACATAGGTCAAAACCTATGGGTTGCTTCCACAAATCAACCTAAAAACCCTCGACGTCGGCGTACAAACGCCAAACCATCGAGAAAAACCCAAACACACTCATTTGTACAATCACAAACACTAATTATAATATGAAATAGGTTGCAATTCATAAAAACCTCAAACCCACTTTAAAAGCTATTTTTCCGAAAATCTAGCAAGCAAAATTTACCCGTTTTTGTACAAAACATGATGTTTTAACAAAACTAATGGCCATAAGGCTCACTAACCATCTTAATTAAGTCATACCAATGTTAATTAGACTTTAAACTTAATTCTTAATATCAATCTCAAAAATCTAGTTTGCAAACATAACCAATTTTAATAATTTCATAGCAAAAATGCACAAACTACAATCTAGCTTAGATTTGCATGATCTAAAGCATTAAACTACACTTAATAATGTTAATGAAGTCATGAAAAACCTAATTAGATTTTTAGTCTAACATTTGCAATAAATTTCCAAAACCTAGTTTGCATAAAATTCCAATTTTAACAATTACAAGCCTCAATTAGTAAACTAGCAACTAGATTAGTTTTAGCATCACATTAACATGTTAATCCACTCATTTTAACCATAATAAGAACCCTAATTGCAATTCAAAACCCTTTCTTGAATTTTCTAAATAAGCAAATAAACCTAATAAACACCTAATTAGCTTCACTTGAAGTATGATAGCAACAATTAAGTAACTAATCAATAATCAAAACATGGAACAAAGATTTATACCTCACAAAACTTGTTGATCTACATGCAACTTAGCCTCCCAAATTAGCTTCTATACCCTAGGATCCATGCTAGATGAGCTAAAGAATAATGGGTAAGTGTTGGATTTGGATTTAGCTTTGATTTTTTTGTGGATTTGAAGCATTTTTGGTGAATTTTTTGATGAGAAATGAGAAGGGGAAATGAAGGGGCTGCTGCTGTTGGGGGAGGGAAAGGAGCTCGGCTACAATGGGGGGAGTGAGAGGAGAGAGAGTGAGGTAGGGAAAAAGTCATCTAGTCAACCCAAGGTCAAAGTTATACCCCTTTTTGACTTCATTCCTTACTCTTTCCTTTTTCTTTTCTCATTTCTTTTCTCATGAAGTGTGAAGTGTGTGGGTGTGGGGCAGCCATGTCCTTGTGGGTGGGTGTGTGTGGGTGAGTGGGTTGGGAAAGGATAAATGTTATACCCCAATTCCATTAACACTAATTTCACCGAAAAAAAGCTTTTTTCTTCGATATTTTCTAAACCGTTTTGGCAAACGATTTTGTTTCAAAAACCACATGATAAAATTTTATTTAATGTTTTATGATGCACAAAATTTGTTTCAACTCATTCCAATTTGTAATTTTCCCTAATTAAATATATTAGTGACGGCTTAAAATAATATTAAAATAATTAATTTCGGAAAATTTTTCAAAAAACTTGAAATTTCACCAGTGGGTCAATAAACACCAAATACTAGCAATTACATAGCTAGAATATGTATATTTAATTTTATAATAAAGATATTTGTATTTTGACTTTTTACAGAAAACCGTCTTATTTTACCGATTTTCCGAAATTTCACCGAAACGATTTTCAAAACGCTACAACGATGTATATTATAGTGGATGCTTGGATATATATAGTGTTAGTTATATATATGTCCTAGAGGCCATTGTTGTACGTATGATGTATATTATAGTGGATGTTTGGATATATATATAGAGAACTTTCTTGCTCGACATGATAGTACGCTATCTTGTTTCACTTTGTCTTAACATGTTGACTTATATTGTGTTACTGTCTTTCTCTCACATGTTGATAAAGCCCTTAGGATATGTATTTGACTACTAGGACTATGATGCAGATCATACTAGTGGGGCCAAGGTAGTCTACAAGTACATCCTATAACTGTTCCTAGTCGAGGGTGTATCGAGACAGGGCATCGATACTCCAGAGTAGACTAGCGTATACACATCATGACCCATTTGATGGGCGATAGATGGTCCCACATCCATTGGTGTTTGACATCAAAGATGGTATACGGGTGCTCAGTTGAGACTGGGTACTCTGAACGGACTCACCGAGAAGTCCTTGTTGGTATTATAATTATCGTCAGATAACAGTTCTCCGGTGACACTGGTACAGGTTAGTCTGTAGATCCGAGATCATCATAAAGTCTTGTGTGATTCCCACTGTGCTTTGATTTCCACCTTACCACGTTTAAGAGGACGTGCAAAATGGTGGCTTTTGGGTACAGTCCCGAATCACATGGAGGCAATGAGCGATAGGAGGGGTTCGTCTCTCCCGGTTTTGGGGGTTGATGTTGCGCTGTGTTCGATTGGCTATAACTGGAAGTCCCTGGCCAGGGCTAATATGGAGTTATATTGGTAAATGTTATCAGTAGTTTCTTGAATTGTTATGAGCCTCACATTGACACGACTTATCGGTTATTGGGGTCTGACGTTTACCACCCCTAGACTGGATATGCGACATATCAGATGAAGAGACCGGACTGTACGGCAGTGTTACAGATTGGATTTGCAGGAGTATGTACAGGCTTGCTTGTTGATCTTCTGGTAGCCCAATATGGGTGGCTGTTATATTTAGCTGATCGCTTGCAGCTTGTGTTGTATGTCCATGTCATGCGTCCCACGAACTTGCGGGAAGGCGGAATATATGAAAAATGATTATCAAAGCTTCGTAACATGGACTTGAGCGCATGAATCGTGTCTAAACCGTTACTAACATACTACGAGAGGTTTAACTACTCGGATTCGAAGTTATACCTCACGTTACTTGTCCTTCGAGTCTTCATCGCTGTCCTCCACTCCTCGTAGGCTCCTTGGAACGTCGGCACCTCTGCGGCCTCCTCGAGTCAAAGATGATCCACCTGAGAGCTCCTACTCCAAGCTTAATCTCTAACTTGAGATAACTAGGTTTCTTTAGTTGCTAATCAAAGTGACCTAGGTGATATAGAGTGAGGTTATTGATTAATTAGTCTATCTAATCCTTGATCTCGACACATGAGAGAGGAGGATTAGGGTTTCAAGAGAGAGCTTGAGGAGAGAGAAGGTGAGCATAAGTTATGAATGAAAAAGCTTCTCACTTCTAATATATTATGAAGCATAAGAAAATCAAAATGCATTATCATTATGCTTCATTAAATATATGCAATGAATCATCAAGTGAGTCATTAAGCAATAAATGCTTCATTAAACCACTTGAATGATTCATTTAAGTGAGTCACAAATGCATTAAATGTAAATGCCACCTAAACCCTCAAGTCACCACTCTTCTAGAAGCTCCTCGCCAAATTACGAGAACACCCCTCCTATCTGTGAAAACACGGAAAAACTTTAGACTGTATAAATCCAATAACTCGATACTAGAATCTGTTTTAAACCAAAGCCGGCTAGTAAAAACTTTCCGAACGTCGTACGTGCGTTTAAACGCGTATGAGTCCGAACCCTTGTCGTAAAACCATACGACCTCTATATCGTTTCGCCTGGAGCAGGGAAACTCTCTATGTGGGACTCTAAAGACTCGACACTACGCTGGTAGTGGGTTTAACCATAGACCGCAAGCAGCACTAGCTGTACGTAACGGTCCCTAGGTAGATGTCGATAAGAAGGCCGATGAGGAAACCCATCCGAAGTCCTACTGAGCCTGTCCGTGATAATATCCGCGCAGTCTGGTCTGTTCGTCTAAGAGTATTGTATGTATGGTCTAGGGAGGTGGTAAGCGTCAGACCCCTAATAACCGTATAAGTCGTGCCGGTATGGCTCAAGACTATCCGAGAATCTACTGATCAGTCCACCAGTAATTCTCAATCAGCCCTGGCCAGGGACTTATGGTAATGACCAACCGATCACAGTGCGATATCAACTCCCTATACCGGAAGAGACGAATCCCTAACAGTCGCTCACTGCCTCCATGTGGCTCGGGACTGTACCCAATTAAAACCTATTTGCACGACTCCTTTGAGCCTTGGTAGGGTAGTAATCAAAGCACAGTGGGAACTCACACGAGACAAATGACGAGCTTAAGTCAACAGACTATCTGCACACATGTCACCTGAGAACTGCTATCTGACTTTATGTATAATACCATCCAGTCAGTTCTCTTGCGAGTCCTGTCCGGTGTACCCGTAACCCAACGAGTACCTGTATACTATATCCAGTATGATGTACTGATGGCTGTAGGACAGACCATCTCCCCAACTGGGATGAGAAGCGTACACACTAGTCTACTCCGGAGTATCGATGCCCAATCTCGATAATCCTACGACTAGGGACAAGTATGTGATGTTTCTTATAGACTCCCCAGCCCCCAATAGTGTGACTACCATCACAACGCTGGTAATCAAGCAAAAATCCTATGGGCTCTACTAATATGTATAAGTGATACGTTACAAGAAACAAATGCACATATTAAAGTAGACAAAACCAAGTAGCATACTACCATATTTAGCAAGACTGTCAACAGAACTGTGAATATCCCAAGCTTCCATTAAGTAATATACAACCTAGTATGATACAATAATGGCTCCTAGGGTATATACACTAACAATGTCCCACATGCACTAAGGCCATGAGCTGGCATATCGTAGACCTATCATCTCGATTAGCCTCTCGAACTGCGTCTGAGAAATGGCCTTTGTGAATGGATCAGCAATGTTATTCTCTGTCTCTACTCTTTTCACCTCGATCTCCCGGCGATCTACGATCTCCCAGATCAGGTGATACCGCCTTAAGATGTGTCTGGACTTCTGATGGGACCTGGGTTCCTTCGCTAAAACTATAGCGCCATTGTTGTCACAATATAGAGGCATTGGACCAACACTGGTAGGAACCACCTGAACTTCTGTGAGGAACTTCTTCATCCAGACAACTTCTTTTGTGGCATCACAAGCAGCTATGTACTCCGCTTCCATTGTTGAGTCAGCAACGGTCTCCTGATTGGAACTCTTCCAACATACCGCCCCTCCATTGAGGGTAAAGACATAACTCGACATGGACTTGGAGTCATCCTTGTCACTCTGGAAGCCGGAGTCGGCAAAGGCCTCAATCTGGAGGTCTTTTCCGCCATACACCAAGAACATCTCCTTAGTCCTCCTCAGGTACTTGAGAATGTTCTTTACTGCTATCCAGTGCTTCTCCCCTGGGTTTGCCTGATACCGGCTTACAACGCTCAATGCGTATGCTACATCTGGTCTGGTACATAACATCGCATACATTATAGAGCCTACCGCAGAAGCGTAGGGTATAATCGACATGCGATCCCATTCCAAATCAGTCTTGGGAGATATTTCTTTGGAGAGGGTGATTCCGTGACAAGCCGGTAGGTTATCGCGCTTGGAATCTTCCATACTAAATCTTTTCAATATGGTGTCTGTATACCTGGACTGCGAAAGTCCTAACATCCTTTTAGATCTATCACGATAGATCTGGATCCCCAGAATGTATATGGCATCTCCCAGGTCCTTCATTGAGAATTTCTGTGACAAGAATCTTTTGACTGACTGTAATATAGCAATATCATTTCCTATTAGGAGAATGTCATCCACGTACAAGACGAGGAAAACTACAGCTCTCCCTACAATCTTTCTGTATATGCATGGTTCATCTGGATTTTTGATAAAGTCGAATTCTTTGACAGCATCATCAAAACAGATGTTTCAACTACGCGATGTTTGCTTTAGTCCATAAATAGACTTAAGCAACTTGCATACTTTACCGCTGCTCCCACTCTGAATGAATCCCTCTAGCTGATCCATATAGACGCTCTTTTCCAAATTTCCATTTAGAAAGGCCGTCTTTACTTCCATCTGCCAGATCTCATAAACGTGGAAGGCAGCAATAGCAAGAAGGACCCGAATGGATTTGAGCGTAGCCACCGGAGATAAAGTTTCGTCATAGTCCAAACCAGGTCTTTGACGGAAACCCCAACAAGTCTAGTCTTATAGGTTTCAGCCTGTCCATCTACACCAATCTTCTTTTTGAAGATCTATTTGCATCCTACGGGTTTTACCCCATCTGGAGCAATGTCCAAAGTCCATACTTTGTTAGTGTACATAGACTCCATTTCGGTCCGCATTGCATCCAGCCATTTTGCCGAGTCGCCGCTCTGAATGGCTTGCTGGAAGCTAGTAGGGTCATCATTATTAATGACGTAATCTTCTCGATCCCCGTCTATAAGAAAACCGTAGTATCTCTCGGGCGGATGAGACTACCTACTACTTCTGCGGATAGGCACTGGTATGTCCCTTTCTTCTGAAACCTCTGGTTCTACCATACTTTCAGTAACAGCTTGTGGTTCTGGAATTTCTTCCAGTTCTACTGCGCTCCCATTCTTCTGATTTTCTAAAAATTCAGCTTCTAAGAAGTGTGCATGACGAGAAACAAAAACCTTTTGTTCCGCTGCATAATAGAAATAATATCCCTTGGAGTGCTTTGGATATCCCACAAACTTACACCGTACTGAGCGTGCCTCGAGCTTATCCGCATGCTGCCTTTTTATAAAAGCTGGACAACCCCATGTCTTAAAATGTTTTAGACAGGGTTTCTTCCCACTCCCCATCTGATATGGTGTGGTAGGCACAGTCTTGTTAGGAACCTGGTTTAAAAGATATGCAGCTGATTCTAGTGCTTATCCCCAAATGATCGCGGTAACTCAGCGTTACTCATCATAGAACGAATCATATCCAATCGGGTTCGGTTCCGTCTCTCCGATACACCGTTATGTTGTGGGGTGTATGGAGGAGTAAGCTGAGAGAGAATTCCATTCTCTTTTAGGTAATCTAGGAACTCGGCACTCAAGTATTCAGCACCTCGATCAGATCTCAGTGTTTTTATACTCTTGCCTGTTTGTTTTTCCACTTCATTCTTATATTCTTGGAATTTCTCAAAAGCCTCGGATTTATACTTCATTAAGAAGACGTATCCATACTTAGAGAAATCATCCGTAAAAGTAATGAAGTAGGAATAACCACCTCGCGCATATGTAGACATTGAACCGCATACGTCACTGTGTATGAGTCCCAAGAGCTCGCTTGCTCTTTTCCGTGTCTAGTGAACGGAGTCTTTGTCATTTTTCCTTTGAGACAGGATTGACAAGTTGCAAATGATTGATATTCGAACGGATCCAAATATCCTTCTATATGTAACTTAGTCAACCTTCTCTCATTGATGTGACCCAGTCTACAATGCCATAAGAAAGCCTGATTTGTTTCCGGAGACTATCTTTTAAGTGTGTTCTGGACACTGAAAATCTGAGCTTGATTTAATATGTATATTCCGTTTTCTAATGTACCTGACCTAATCAGAACTTGATTTAGGTGGATGTGAACCACATCGCTTACAAAAGTAAAATCATATCCTTCCTTAGAAAGTAAGGATACAGATATGATATTACAAGTCGTACCTGGTACATAAAAACAGTTACGCGGAATCAATATCTGCCCAGTTGTCAGTCCAAGATGATATTCCCCTACGGATTCAGCGTTCATGCTCATTCCGTTAGCAACCGTGAGGGTCATATCACCTATCCCGATAACCCTACGGTTTCTCAGAGCCTGTAACGAATTACAGATGTGAGATCCTGACCCGGTATCCAATACCCAGGAAGTAGGGTTAACTGACAAACAGTTCTTTATCACAAACACACCCGAAGCCGAAGCCACAACATGCTTCGAATCCTGGCTACTGGCTTTGCTAGCCCTGCAATCCTTCTTCCAATGTTCATTCCTGTAACAATAGGATTGTCCATCTTTCACTACATCCAGTCCCGAAACATTTGCCCTTCTCTTTCCTTCTACTTCCCTGGTTTCCTTCAGGGTAGAAGGTAGAGACTGTAGAATCAAGTCAGTATCTGACCCATTCTCCAACCTGGTCTCCAGGTCCTTGAGCTCATCAATATAGCCAGTCATTGTAAGGACGTTGTCCCCTACAGATGACCCGAAAGCCAACCTCGCTTGAATTAATTCGTTTGAGATTTCATATCTTGTGATATGAGATTGCTCCTTATATAAATCTTTGTTATGGAGAAAGATGGAAACTAAGTCTATCTTCTCGTGCTGCTTCTGGTATACACCATCAACTGAAGCCAACATGATGCACTTGGCTTTGGTTTTATCCTTTTCCCTTGTCTGATGGATATCCATATCTGCGACAGTGGAAACTGGACCTGGGACAGCGTTGAGTAGTAATAGGGTGGTCCAGCTTGTCATAGGCAATGGACATCTGGACAGGTCTTTGCCAGTCATATAAGTCAGATTCAGTCAATTTGTTATCTAGATGTAACCTAGACGTGGTCACAAGGTCGCTGCAATTAAGAGAGCGAGAAGAAAACACTTTAGCATGATGCTCTTGCAAGTTTAGAGTGGTTTTTAATTTATCTAAACAGGATGGCTCCCACTGTTTCTCGAATCCTTCCTCAAACCATAAAAGAAGAATTAGCCAGGACTATTCTCACCGTACAATACTTGCTTAACCGTTCAGCCAGGCCAGTGTCGATACTTCGAGGGAGGTTTTCCAACGGTTTCGCGAAGTTCCTTAATTAAAGAACCTCTTTTCTCTGGGGGCGTAGCCCCGCTGACACCTTTCTAGGCACCTACTTGGTTTATAGCATTGATCGTTAAGTGACGAATCTCCTGATAAGTATCATGTACTCACAGTAGGATCGGGATCCAAATAACATCGTATGATAATGTTGAAGGAATCCTACCAACATTCATCAAACTCCAAATGGTATGCAACACTAGCAAGTTTCAGTTTCTTTAGAAACTCCCGATGTGGATTTTTGTCCCACACTCTTATGACCTTGATTAAGGGCCAACAAATCATAAGTCACATGTCAAGTTCTACCCATCATTATCCAGGTTAATTTGAACCCACCCGTACATACTCTTGACTAAGGGCCAACAAAGTAATACGACTGTTCCAAACCAACACATCTATCTATGCAACAAATAAATACCCCAGCAGCTACCAAACACTATATCTTGACTAAGGGCCAAACAAATATAGCTTGAATACTACTGACCATCCATAAGAAATGACGGAGGGCTACGACTGGTTTTGGCAAAAATATGAACGTAGTGAACTTGATATAATCGAAGGAACCGATACTTTTTAAAAGGAGTGGTTAATGCTCCGCAATTAAAATTCTGATCTTTTAAAATAACCGAGTGGTTTTTAAATTTGTTCCAACGATTGAACTTTGGTTTATTTTCTTTGCATTATAATAATGTGTCCCATCATTTATCCTATCATTGCAGAAAACAACGAAAATACCACGTCCTCTTATGCCATCCGCATTCGCCACGGGGTCCCGTCATCACCCGTTAGGTTACTTAACTAACGACAGAGTGCGGGCTGGGCTAGCGCAGGTGTAAAACATAAGTGACGTCTAATAGCTATCATATATAGATATTGTACATTCGTCAGACGCAATAATAGGCATTCCAGATCACAGATGAACTTTATTGGATATACTAGCAATCCGCGTTTGCTTTGAGCCTGCAACAAAAGACGGATTACACAGTTGTGATGAATAGCCTTTACCCCACCTTAAACCCCTACGGGTACGGCAAACTACCCGCCAAGTACCCGAAGTGAAGCGGTCTCCCTCAACAACGTAAGTAGGCCACTAAACACTTCAAAGTACCCGATAGTTTGTGCACCCCACCTTAGGTCTATCCTAGGAGTAAAAACAGTAAAAAAGAAATAATACAATGGTGGCTACAACCGCAACCTGGATGCGCCCCGCAAAAGAATATTACATCATATTACAATTATATCGAATGAATGAATATAAAACACATCTCAAACCCCGGCCAATCATCACAACATTCCAATCAAGTCCATATACACAAACAGTAAACATTACAGAAATGTGCAACCCCTGCCAACCGACATACTAGCAGTTAGGGGAGGTTTACGAACACATTAAACATTATAGATAATAACCCAATTAGCAAATAATTTAGAACATCGATCGACTATCTTTTTCCGTGTCTACCCCAAAAGCAAACCAGCACAGAAGTAACCTGGGCAGAAACAGAATATACTGGAAAACAAAACACCAAAATATATGAATTACTGCGCAAATCCGAGTCAACTCGGAGTTGACTCGGCGGCGGATCCGCGGCCAAAATCACTATTTTGCCGCGGATCCATGGCCATCTAACCGAGTTGAGTGCTCGTATTTTCCCAGTTTTCTTATATTTCCCTGCTGTGAATTTTAAGGCATATCAAATATTTTTTTCGATACGTTTAAAATTAACAGAAACTGATAGGGTTTCGGGGTTTCGCTTTCGCTTTTTTCCGAAGATCGAATTTCTAATTAGTTGCTAACAAGCTGGTAATGGTTTAGTTGGCTCTGATACCACTGTAAGTCCATGTCACGCACCCCACGAACTTGCGGGGAGGTGAAATATATGAAAAATGATTATCAAAGCTTCGTAACATGGACTTGAGCGCATGAATCGTGTCTAAACCAATACTAACATGCTACGAGAGGTTTAACTACTCGGATTCGAAATTATACCTCACGTTACTTGTCCTTCGGGTCTTCATCGCTGTCCTCTACTCTTCGTAGGCTCCTTGGAGCGTTGGCACCTCTACGGCCTCCTCGAGTCAAAGACGATCCACCCGAGAGCTCCTACTCCAAGCTAGATCTCTAAGTTGAGATAACTAGGTTTCTTTAGTTGCTAATCAAAGTGACCTAGGTGATATAGAGTGAGGTTATGGATTAATTAGTCTATCTAATTCTTGATCTCAACACATGAGAGGGGAGGATTAGGGTTTCAACAGAGAGCTTGAGGAGAGAGAAAGTGAGCATAAGTTATGAATGAAAAAGCTTCTCGGTTCTAATATATTATGAAGCATAAGAAAATCAAAATGAATAATTCAAAATGCAATATCATCATGCTTCATTAAATATATGCAATAAATCATTAAGTGAGTCATTAAGCAATAAATGCTTCATTAACTCACTTGAATGATTCATCTAAGTGAGTCACAAATGCATTAAATGTAAATATCACCTAAACCCTCAAGTCACCACTCTTCTAGAAGCTCCTCGCCAAATTACAAGAACGCCCCTCCTATCCGTGAAAACACGGAAAAACTTTAGACTGTATAAATCCAATATCCCGATACTAGAATCTGGCTTAAACCAAAGCTGGCTAGTAAAAACTGTCCGAACGTCGTACGTGCGTTTAAACGTGTATGCGTCCGAACCCTTGTCGGAAAACCATACGACCTTTATATCATTTCGCCTGGAGTAGGGAAACTCTCTGTGTGGGACTCTAAAGACTCGACACTATGCTGGCAGTGGGGTTTAACCACAGACCGCAAGGGCACTAGATGTACGTAACGGTCCCTAGGTAGATGTCGATAAGAAGGCCGATGAGGAAACCCATCCGAACTCCTACTGAGCCTTTCCGTGACAATATCCGCGCTGTCCGGTCTGTTCGTCTAAGAGTATCGTATGTATGGTCTAGGGTGGTGGTATGCGTCAGACCACTAATAACCGTACAAGTCGTGCCGGTATAGCTCAAGACCATCCGAGAATCTTCTGATCAGTCCACCAGTAATTCTCAATCAGCCCTGGCCAGGGACTTATGGTAATGACCAACCGATCACAGTGCGATATCAACTCCCTATACCGGGAGAGACGAATCCCTAACAGTCGCTCACTGCCTCCATGTGGCTCGGGACTGTACCCAACTAAAATCTGTTTGCACGACTCCTTTGAGCCGTGGTAGGGTAGTAATCAAAGCACAGTGGGATCTCACACGAGACAAATGACAACCTTAAGTCAACAGTCTATCTGCACACATGTCACCTGAGAACTGCTATCTGACTTTAGGTATAATACCATCCAGTCGGTTCTCCTGCGAGTCCTGTCCGGTGTACTGTTCATACCATAATATTGCATTATTATATTCCCCATTCTTATTCCTTTTATAAATAAACGGGTGCTTTTGACGCATGTCTGCTACATGTTACAGGTTACAGGTTCTTGGACAGAAAACAGTGAAAGCGATGTAAAGATGATGAAAAAATGGACTTTGACCAACAAATAGAAGGACCTTGATCAAGCCTACATAAAGATAGAGTTCACAAAGTACAAGGCAATGCAAAGTCCAAGATCGCGAAGCCACGGTTAAAGTCCACCTTAATTGTTCACTGAAGATCTGGAATCAATGTAGAAGCCCAAATGGAAAAATAACTAAAGAAATGAAAAGCCTAGAAGAACCTAAAGAAGCCCAAAAAAAATTGTTAGCTGACCACACTAAAGGGCCGCGGAACCGCGGCCCAAGCGCGCCATTGCCGCGGTTCCGCGGCCATAAGAAGACAAAAGAGAGATTTATTTTTACCATAATTTCGTGGCGGCTCTGAAATGATTTCCTAAGGGCTATTGTTGTAAATTTAGACATGCGAAACAAATGTAACCCTAGGGTTTCCTATTCTTTATAAATAGGAACTCTAATCATTGTAATTTTTTATGCCTCCCTTCATTAATAAATTCAGATTTCTTTTGGAGAGCATCGGTGTTTCTTTTCAATTTATGAATTCAGATCTGACAACCCTGCGTTGATGATTGGAGAGATGCATCTGTAAGTAGATTTAATTCCTTGCCCTAGTTTAGATTTCAATTCCTGCCCAAGGTAATTTTCATTCTCTGCCCTAGTTAAATGTTTGTCAATTCCCTAATGAGTGAGTAGTCTCCTCGCTTGTTAGGGTTAGATCTGGGGAAGGTTTGAGAGACGAAGATCTCTCATCCCCTTTCTTGCCCGTCATATATTTTCACAGAACTCCATGCATACCTTCTTATTCCGCTCCCTACGGCATTCTACCCACGAGGTAGCGGTGATACCGTAGTCTAAAGGCCCGGATTTTAAAGTTTTCCATGGAGGTTAGGGTAAAAATTAAGAAACGAAGGACAAGGATCTAGAGGAAGAACAATCTTCCCAATCATCCTAATCCCTTTTATTAATATTTACCATAACACCTAATTAGATCTTCATATGGGTATAGAAAGCGATGAGATTTATAGACTTTCCAAACTTAACCTAGACCTAACCCTAGCAAGATTTAGATATAGATTAATTCAGTTTTTAGATTTAATAATCAATCCGGCTCCTATCGGAATTAACTCGTTTGAGCGAATAGGAAATTCACAACATCTCTGTGGACCGACCCGTACTCACCGGCTAGCTACATGCGACGCCGTTCTTGATTGCGGTAATAGATAGTTTCTGAGACGAATCAAATGGCGCCGTTGCCGGGGATGGCGTAGAACTTTCCTTTTCGCAATTTCGGGTTAATCATAAAATTTAAAAAATTATAAAAATATAAAAAATCCAAAAAATATAAAAAAATATATAATCTGTTATTTTTGGAAGGGATACTTTGTTGTTTGAATTTTTGCAGGATATACAAATTCGGATCTGGAAATTTCCACAAAGCAAAATGGAAAACGGGGTATCGAAACAGAAGGGAAATTAAATAACAGAACAGTGAAAATTTTCTGCAGATCTAAATCCACCATCTCGCCGCGATTCCGCGGCCAAAACCTACCTTAGGCCGCGGAACCGTGGCCATCTAGTCGAATCAGAGCTTACAAAAAATTTTGGGGATCCGTTCTGTCCAGAGGGCCGCGGAACCACGGTGTTAGTGCTCTATTTCCGCGGAAGGGCGGCGATCTAGTGGCATCTTCTTATGAAAATTTTCCTGTAAGTTTCTCTGTTCCTCTTCTGTAATTTTTGATATATATTTTCTGGAAATTCCTGCAAGATTCTGTGAGCTATAAAATATATTGCCTTCCATATAACACTTTTGTGCAGGATTATTTTTGGGCCCGCTTGAAATAAAATAGATTGCAAGTAATATTTTGCTGTTGCATATCTTTTCTATAAAATATTTTGCTGTTGCATATCTTTTCTCTAAAAATCTTTTTGCAACAAATTTTTTCCAAATAAAGAGAAAGAAAGAATCAATGAAAAATGAAAATAAAAAGGACAAATATTTTATAGAACTTGCAAAATTTTTTAGCCCCAAATAAATCCTTGCACCATCCAACCTTCCTTCTTGTCACCTTTCTTCTTCTAACATGGGTACCCCACACAATAAATCATTAGCCGAACTTTGGTATCACGAACCTAATTTTGCGTCATATGTTAATTTTTTCGGTCAATTTAAAAACGATCCCTCCATGCCTAAAAAATCTTTGAAAGATCACATAGAGGCGTCTAGGAGAAATAGTTTGACTTTTCAACCTACTTTGTATCAACCGAGTCAACCTTTACCACCTACCTATGTTGATACCACTTCTTCAAGTCCTTCTGTCACTCCTAGGCCGATGTCCATTGCTGAGCATATTGCTCAATCTCGCAGTCGATCTTTCACCCCACTCCACTCGTCTAGTTCTAGGGATCAAGACGACTATTCACCTTTTTATCCATATGTTGACCCTACCCCTGCCCAACCACCCACTTCCTACCAGTCATACCCAACCTTTCCACCTTCACTAGACACCGTTTCTACACAGCCTGTTGGGAGTTTTGCATATCCACGCCATTTTGAATCTTTTACCGAAACCCCCTCACCACCTAAGTCTAGTTTGGAAGAGTCGTTGGAGGCATATATTGCAGCAACGAATAAAATGACTAGGAATTTGGAAGCGTCTTTAGCCGCCCTTATGCAACCTACCGAACCGGTAGCTAGTTTCCCGCTAGCTCAAAAAAAATTTATGTATAAGGAGGCGGTTGGACAGAGTGAGAATGAGAGAGGATTTTCATATAAAACCTACCCTTACCCAATTGAAGCCCACAACTCCGGTTTTCCATCGATTGTTCCAAATGATTCACCAGTTGAAAATAAAAACGAGTTGTGTGATTTTGTAGTGTTTGATTTGCCAGATTGTGAGGAACCCCTTTCGAGTGAAACCGCACCTAATCCTTTCGATCTTTACACCTCCACTCTAGAACCTAAATCGATAGATATCCATGCTTTTGATGAGGTGTCTAAAGAAATTGATTTTCACTTGATTGAGGATATAGACGCCGGGAATATTTCGGATGATGAACCTGTCGATTTGCTTGAAATTTTATGTTCAAATCATCATCCTGAGTTATTAAATGTTTCTCCCGAATCTCATATGCGTCTAGATTTTGATGATAATGGCATGGATGAGTTGAATATTGAGGATAGTATTGAGAAGAGTCTTGAGGATAATATTGAGGTTGAATCATTTTTGTTTGATGTGTCCGATTTTCCAATTCATCCTCCTGAACCTTTGACTGCTATATCACCCTCCCTCCTTCCCATCGTTCCGACCCCGCTTGAAGACTGTGAGCTTGAAAGATTTTCCTTTGAATCCGATACTGTTATCACAGACGATGACACCTACGAGTGTTTCACTTTTTCGGACGATATTGATGACTCACCGCCCGAGTTTGAGTCTTTTACATTTTCAGATGAGCTATCAGACTCAGTTGATTATAGTACTTTCAAACCATTAATGGAATCTTTCAAGTTCGAAACAGTTTACTACGGTGAGAAAGATACTATCCCTAATTCACTCCCTTTCGTCTTACCTATTGTACCGATCGGGCAAATGACCGTTACGCTTTCATCTCCTATACCAAGTTCGGCGTACCCATGTTTTCTTGAGAATCTTGAGGGATTTGATCCCATTTCTTGACGAGTAGATAGGTTAGCGCAATCGCTTATAACATATCGGTCATCACATATTGCGCTAATTTATTCACTCAATTTACACTCTCAAGATCGTACTCCAGTTCCTTTTTCTTTTCTCCATTCTTCTCCCCCACCGAGACCATATTCTACCATTCTTCTTTCCACACGGTCTCGCATGCTTCTCATTTTCTTGCACCAACTATACCATTTCCACGATAAGATTTTTGAATGGTTGGTGCTAACTTTTGGCTTGTGTAAGGCCAAGCTTAAGTTTGGGGGAAGCCTTGTTGTATATATGTATATAAATTTTTGTTTTCTTTTTCTATAAAAAAAATAAAAAAAAAAAATTTCAAAACATTAAAAATATAAAAAAAATTTATAAATAAATAAACAGGGGAGTGCCGACATTTTTGACCTTCTTGGTTTAGCATGACAGTGCGGACACTGTCAAATTCAAGTTTGGGGGTATGCTCGGTACGTATTCTTCCTTCGCATTCATGTGTACATATTTTTGCATTAGCATACTTATTTGAAAACCTATAAAAATTGAAAAATTTTGAAAAATTATAAAAATTATTGTATTCAATTTTGGCTAATTGACTTGAGTTTGACAAATAAGTTAACTGGCTAGGAACAACTAGATCTTAGACTTAGTGAATTAAAAACCCTAAAAATAACATTCCTTAAAGTTTAACGATAGAAAGTATATGCCTTGTAGTTTATTTAGAAATAGGCAAATTTTGGGTTCACTTCTTAGGCTAAGTCGAAACAAGGGAAGAGTATTGATGTTCTTATTAGAGTATAAGTTTGAAAAATAGTTCCTAGCTTAAGTCTAGATTCTGAAAACGTATACCCTACAATTTGCACAATCACGCACCTTGGAACTTGGAATAGTAGAAGAGACCTTGAAATGCTCTTGTCTAAAGTCCTTAGTACGAAGAAAATGAAAAAAAATATATAAGAGTGAATAAAGAATAAAAAAAATGGACACTGGTTTTTGTGATTACTTAAGGCTGTAAAAATAAAAAATATTTAGCGAGGGTGCTTCATCACCTAGTACCTTAGACCAACTGGTTTGGGAGTCACTGCTAAAGCCTTGGGTGTTGCAAAACTAGGAAGTACGCTTTAAAGTGCTAACGCATCTCGTAATCGGTTGTTGGTACCTCAAGAAGTATTAACGGTTGCATGAAGGATGTGTAAGCAAGATTCATTTAAATTCACCAACTAATAAGTACTTTGGACAACGGACAAGGACATGATTGCTTGATTTGAATTTCCAAGTGTAGGGGTGATTTATACACACACGTAGGGGTATGTGATTGGGATTTAGATGAGAGAAAGGAGTGAAGAATAAAACTTGTATCTTTAGTAGAGTTGATAGAAATTCCTAAGTAGAGATGAAACTCTAGAAGGAAAACTTAAGAAATGCCGAAAGCTAAGTAAGTTTACCGGATATATATAATCTTAAGTTAGATGATAAGGAAGTGTGAAGAATATGGGTGGATAATTTGCGGGTCGATGATAATAGAATTCCTTGTTAGAAAACCTAATTGGAGAACAAAAGTCGAAAGGCCGAATTGATAGGATTTTGTGAGTGTAATCCGCTGAAAACCATCAGGAGACAACACTCCTCCTACCTAGGGACACCTAGAGGTTTAACGGCTTGTTGCACGAGCTCAGTGCAATCGCGTTTCCCTGCGAAAGTGTGGTTAGGATTTTAGTGAATAAAAATAAGTTTGCTCGAGGACGAGCAAAAGATAAGTTTGGGGGTATTTGTTCATACCATAATATTGCATTATTATATTCCCCATTCTTATTCCTTTTATGAATAAACGGGTGCTTTTGACGCATGTCTGCTACATGTTACAGGTTACAGGTTCTTGGACAGAAAACAGTGAAAGCGATGTAAAGACGATGAAAAAATGGACTTTGACCAACAAATAGAAGGACCTTGATCAAGCCTACATAAAGATAGAGTTCACAAAGTACAAGGCAATGCAAAGTCCAAGATCGCGAAGCCACGGTTAAAGTCCACCATAATTGTTCACTGAAGATCTGGAATCAATGTAGAAGCCCAAATGGAAAAATAACTAAAGAAATGAAAAGCCTAGAAGAACATAAAGAAGCCCAGAAAAAAATTGTTAGCTGACCACACTAAAGGGCCGCGGAACCGCGGCCCAAGCGCGCCATTGCCGCGGTTCCGCGGCCATAAGAAGACAAAAGAGAGATTTATTTTTACCATAATTTCGTGGCGGCTCTGAAAAGATTTCCTAAGGGCTATTGTTGTAAATTTAGACATGCGAAACAAATGTAACCCTAGGGTTTCCTATTCTTTATAAATAGGAACTCTAATCATTGTAATTTTTTATGCCTCCCTTCATTAATAAATTCAGATTTCTTTTGGAGAGCATCGGTGTTTCTTTTCAATTCATGAATTAAGATCTGACAACCCTGCGTTGATGATTGGAGAGATGCATCTGTAAGTAGATTTAATTCCTTGCCCTAGTTTAGATTTCAATTCCTGCCCTAGGTAATTTTCATTCTCTGCCCTAGTTAAATGTTTGTCAATTCCCTAATGAGTGAGTAGTCTCCTCGCTTGTTAGGGTTTGATCTGGGGAAGGTTTGAGAGACGAAGATCTCTCATCCCCTTTCTTGCCCGTCATATATTTTCACAGAACTCCATTCATACCTTCTTATTCCGCTCCCTACGACATTCTACCCACGAGGTAGCGGTGATACCGTAGTCTAAAGGCCCGGATTTTAAAGTTTTCCATGGAGGTAAGGGTAAAAATTAAGAAACGAAGGACAAGGATCTAGAGGAAGAACAATCTTCCCAATCATCCCAATCCCTTTTATTAATATTTACCATAACACCTAATTACATCTTCATATGGGTATAGAAAACGATGAGATTTATAGACTTTCCAAACTTAACCTAGACCTAACCCTAGCAAGATTTAGATATAGATTAATTCAGTTTTTAGATTTAATAATCAATCCGGCTCCCATCGGAATTAACTCGTTTGAGCGAATAGGAAATTCACAACATCCCTGTGGACCGACCCGTACTCACCGGCTAGCTACATGCGACGCCGTTCTTGATTGCGGTAATAGATAGTTTCTGAGACGAATCAAATGGCGCCGTTGCCGGGGATGGCGTAGAACTTTCCTTTTCGCAATTTCGGGTTAATCATAAAATTTAAAAAATTATAAAAATATAAAAAATCCAAAAAATATAAAAAATATATAATCTGTTATTTTTGGAAGGGATACTTTGTTGTTTGAATTTTTGCAGGATCTACAAATTCGGATCTGGAAATTTCCACAAAGCAAAATGGAAAACGGGGTATCGAAACAGAAGGGAAATTAAATAACAGAACAGTGAAAATTTTCTGCAGATCTAAATCCACCATCTCGCCGCGATTCCGCGGCCAAAACCTACCTTAGGCCGCGGAACCGCGGCAATCTAGTCGAATCAGAGCTTACAAAAAATTTTGGGGATCCGTTCTGTCCAGAGGGCCGCGGAACCACGGTGTTAGTGCTCTATTGCCGCGGAAGGGCGGCGATCTAGTGGCATCTTCTTATGAAAATTTTCCTGTAAGTTTCTCTGTTCCTCTTCTGTAATTTTTGATATATATTTTCTGGAAATTCCTGCAAGATTCTGTGAGCTATAAAATATATTGCCTTCCATATAACACTTTTGTGCAGGATTATTTTTGGGCCCCGCTTGAAATAAAATAGATTGCAAGTAATATTTTGCTGTTGCATATCTTTTCTCTAAAAAACTTTTTGCAACAAATTTTTTCCAAATAAAGAGAAAGAAAAAATCAATGAAAAATGAAAATAAAAAGGTCAAATATTTTATAGAACTTGCAAAATTTTTTAGCCCCAAATAAATCCTTGCACCATCCAACCTTCCTTCTTGTCACCTTTCTTCTTCTAACATGGGTACCCCACACAATAAATCATTAGCCGAACTTTGGTATCACGAACCTAATTTTGCGTCATATGTTAATTTGTTCGGTCAATTTAAAAACGATCCCTCCATGCCTAAAAAATCTTTGAAAGATCACATAGAGGCGTCTAGGAGAAATAGTTTGACTTTTCAACCTACTTTGTATCAACCGAGTCAACCTTTACCACCTACATATGTTGATACCACTTCTTCAAGTCCTTCTGTCACTCCTAGGCCGATGTCCATTGCTGAGCATATTGCTCAATCTCGCAGTCGATCTTTCACCCCACTCCACTCGTCTAGTTCTATCCATATGTTGACCCTACCCCTGCCCAACCACCCACTTCCTACCAGTCATACCCAACCTTTCCACCTTCACTAGACACCGTTTCTACACAGCCTGTTGGGAGTTTTGCATATCCACGCCATTTTGAATCTTTTACCGAAACCCCCTCACCACCTAAGTCTAGTTTGGAAGAGTCGTTGGAGGCATATATTGCAGCAACGAATAAAATGACTAGGAATGTGGAAGCGTCTTTAGCCGCCCTTATGCAACCTACCGAACCGGTAGCTAGTTTCCCGCTAGCTCAAAAAAATTTTATGTATAAGGAGGCGGTTGGACAGAGTGAGAATGAGAGAGGATTTTCAAATCAAACCTACCCTTACCCAATTGAAGCCCACAACTCCGGTTTTCCATCGATTGTTCCAAATGATTCACCAGTTGAAAATAAAAACGAGTTGTGTGATTTTGTAGTATTTGATTTGCCAGATTGTGAGGAACCCCTTTCGAGTGAAACCGCACCTAATCCTTTCGATCTTTACACCTCCACTCTAGAACCTAAATCGATAGATATCCATGCTTTTGATGAGGTGTCTAAAGAAATTGATTTTCACTTGATTGAGGATATAGACGCCGGGAATATTTCGGATGATGAACCTGTCGATTTGCTTGAAATTTTATGTTCAAATCATCATCCTGAGTTATTAAATGTTTCTCCCGAATCTCATATGCGTCTAGATTTTGATGATAATGGCATGGATGAGTTGAATATTGAGGATAGTATTGAGAAGAGTCTTGAGGATAATATTGAGGTTGAATCATTTTTGTTTGATGTGTCCGATTTTCCAATTCATCCTCCTGAACCTTTGACTGCTATATCACCCTCCCTCCTTCCCATCGTTCCGACCCCGCTTGAAGACTGTGTGCTTGAAAGATTTTCCTTTGAATCCGATACTGTTATCACAGACGATGACACCTACGAGTGTTTCACTTTTTCGGACGATATTGATGACTCACCGCCCGAGTTTGAGTCCTTTACATTTTCAGATGAGCCATCAGACTCAGTTGATTATAGTACTTTCAAACCATTAATGGAATCTTTCAAGTTCGAAACAGTTTACTACGGTGAGAAAGATACTATCCCTAATTCACTCCCTTTCGTCTTACCTATTGTACCGATCGGGCAAATGACCGTTACGCTTTCATCTCCTATACCAAGTTCGGCGTACCCATGTTTTCTTGAGAATCTTGAGGGATTTGATCCCATTTCTCGACGAGTAGATAGGTTAGCGCAATCGCTTATAACATATCGGTCATCACATATTGCGCTAATTTATTCACTCAATTTACACCCTCAAGATCGTACTCCACTTCCTTTTTCTTTTCGCCATTCTTCTCCCCCACCGAGACCATATTTTACCATTCTTCTTTCGACACGGTGTCGCATGCTTCTCATTTTCTTGCACCAACTATACCATTTCCACGATAAGATTTTTGAATGGTTGGTGCTAACTTTTGGCTTGTGTAAGGCCAAGCTTAAGTTTGGGGGAAGCCTTGTTGTATATATGTATATATATTTTTGTTTTCTTTTTCTATAAAAAAAATTAAAAAAAAAAATTCAAAACATTAAAAATATAAAAAAAATTTATAAATAAATAAACAGGGGAGTGCCGACATTTTTGACCTTCTTGGTTTAGCATGACAGTGAGGACACTGTCAAATTCAAGTTTGGGGGTATGCTCGGTACGTCTTCTCCCTTCGCATTCATGTGTACATATTTTTGCATTTGCATACTTATTTGAAAACCCATAAAAATTGAAAAATTTTGAAAAATTATAAAAATTATTGTATTCAATTTTGGCTAATTGACTTGAGTTTGACAAATAAGTTAACTGGCTAGGAACAACTAGATCTTAGACTTAGTGAATTAAAAACCCTAAAAATAATATTCCTTAAAGTTTAACGATAGAAAGTATATGCCTTGTAGTTTATTTAGAAATAGGCAAATTTTGGGTTCACTTCTTAGGCTAAGTCGAAACAAGGGAAGAGTATTGATGTTCTTATTAGAGTATAAGTTTGAAAAATAGTTCCTAGCTTAAGTCTAGATTCTGAAAACGTATACCCTACAATTTGCACAATCACGCACCTTGGAACTTGGAATAGTAGAAGAGACCTTGAAATGCTCTTGTCTAAAGTCCTTAGTACGAAGAAAATGAAAAAAAAAATATAAGAGTGAATAAAGAATAAAAAAAATGGACACTGGTTTTTGTGATTACTTAAGGCTGTAAAAATAAAAAATATTTAGCGAGGGTGCTTCATCACCTAGTACCTTAGACCAACTGGTTTGGGAGTCACTGCTAAAGCCTTGGGTGTTGCAAAACTAGGAAGTACGCTTTAAAGTGCTAACGCATCTTGTAATCGGTTGTTGGTACCTCAAAAAGTATTAACGGTTGCATGAAGGATGTGTAAGCAAGATTCATTTAAATTCACCAACTAATAAGTACTTTGGACAACGGACAAGGACATGATTGCTTGATTTGAATTTCCAAGTGTAGGGGTGATTTATACACACACGTAAGGGTATGTGATTGGGATTTAGATGAGAGAAAGGAGTGAAGAATAAAACTTGTATCTTTAGTAGAGTTGATAGAAATTCCTAAGTAGAGATGAAACTCTAGAAGGAAAACTTAAGAAATGCCGAAAGCTAAGTAAGTTTACCGGATATATATAATCTTAAGTTAGATGATAAGGAAGTGTGAAGAATATGGGTGGATAATTTGCGGGTCGATGATAATAGAATTCCTTGTTAGAAAACCTAATTGGAGAACAAAAGTCGAAAGGCCGAATTGATAGGATTTTGTGAGTGTAATCCGCTGAAAACCCTCAGGAGACAACACTCCTCCTACTAGGGACACCTAGAGGTTTAACGGCTTGTTGCACGAGCTCAGTGCAATCGCGTTTCCCTGCGAAAGTGTGGTTAGGATTTTAGTGAATAAAAATAAGTTTGCTCGAGGACGAGCAAAAGATAAGTTTGGGGGTATTTGTTCATACCATAATATTGCATTATTATATTCCCCATTCTTATTCCTTTTATGAATAAACGGGTGCTTTTGACGCATGTCTGCTACATGTTACAGGTTACAGGTTCTTAGACAGAAAACAGTGAAAGCGATGTAAAGACGATGAAAAAATGGACTTTGACCAACAAATAGAAGGACCTTGATCAAGCCTACATAAAGATAGAGTTCACAAAGTACAAGGCAATGCAAAGTCCAAGATCGCGAAGCCACGGTTAAAGTCCACCATAATTGTTCACTGAAGATCTGGAATCAATGTAGAAGCCCAAATGGAAAAATAACTAAAGAAATGAAAAGCCTAGAAGAACCTAAAGAAGCCTAGAAAAAAATTGTTAGCTGACCACACTAAAGGGCCGTGGAACCGCGGCCCAAGCGCGCCATTGCCGCGGTTCCGCGGCCATAAGAAGACAAAAGAGAGATTTATTTTTACCATAATTTCGTGGCGGCTCTGAAAAGATTTCCTAAGGGCTATTGTTGTAAATTTAGACATGCGAAACAAATGTAACCCTAGGGTTTCCTATTCTTTATAAATAGGAACTCTAATCATTGTAATTTTTTATGCCTCCCTTCATTAATAAATTCAGATTTCTTTTGGAGAGCATCGGTGTTTCTTTTCAATTCATGAATTCAGATCTGACAACCCTGCGTTGATGATTGGAGAGATGCATCTGTAAGTAGATTTAATTCCTTGCCCTAGTTTAGATTTCAATTCCTGCCCTAGGTAATTTTCATTCTCTGCCCTAGTTAAATGTTTGTCAATTCCCTAATGAGTGAGTAGTCTCCTCGCTTGTTAGGGTTAGATCTGGGGAAGGTTTGAGAGACGAAGATCTCTCATCCCCTTTCTTGCCCGTCATATATTTTCACAGAACTCCATGCATACCTTCTTATTCCGCTCCCTACGGCATTCTATCCACGAGGTAGCGGTGATACCGTAGTCTAAAGGCCCGGATTTTAAAGTTTTCCATGGAGGTTAGGGTAAAAATTAAGAAAAGAAGGACAAGGATCTAGAGGAAGAACAATCTTCCCAATCATCCTAATCCCTTTTATTAATATTTACCATAACACCTAATTAGATCTTCATATGGGTATAGAAAGCGATGAGATTTATAGACTTTCCAAACTTAACCTAGACCTAACCCTAGCAAGATTTAGATATAGATTAATTCAGTTTTTAGATTTAATAATCAATCCGGCTCCCATCGGAATTAACTCGTTTGAGCGAATAGGAAATTCACAACATCCCTGTGGACCGACCCGTATTCACCGGCTAGCTACATGCGACGCCGTTCTTGATTGCGATAATAGATAGTTTCTGAGACGAATCATGTACCCGTAACCCAACGAGCACCTGTATACTATCTCCAGTATGACGTACTGATGGTTGTGGGACAGACCATCTCCCCAACTGGGGTGAGAAGCGTACACACTAGTCTACTCCGGAGTATCGATGCCCTGTCTCGATAATCCTACGACTAGGGACAAGTATAGGATGTTGCATATAGACTAGCTAGCCCCCACTAGTGTGACTGCCATCACAACGCTGGTAATCAAGCAAAGATCCTATGGGCTCTACTAATATGTATAAGTGATACATTACAAGAAACATATGCACATATTAAAGTAGACAAAACAAAGTAGCATACTACCATGTTTAGCAAGATTGTCAATACAACTGTGAATATCCCAAGCTTCCATTAAGTAATATACAACCTATTATGATATAATAATGGCCCTTAGGGCATATACACTAACATGTGGGTGTTTGATATGATCATCACCTACTGCCGGAGTATTGACGAGTCTTTAGAGTCCTACACAGAGGTTTCCTGGCTCAAGCGAAACGAAGTAGGAGCACATATGTGATATGTGCGGGACCGAGAATAATACGTGTATGTGATACCGTATTCTACTCTCGCGATATGTGATATCGGCCGGGTATATGTGATATAGCCGGGTCATCGGATCAAGTGTTGATTCGATGAAATGATACATTTTATATTAGTCTGTTATATGTGATATAGCCGGATTATCGGATGAATTATTGATTCGATGATTTAATGTATAATTATATATGTGATATATTAAATTAGATTAACTAGTATATGCTCACTTAAGTAATTATTTTTCTCAATTTGGATACATTAATATATATGTGATATATGTTAAATGTATTCTTTTCTTTTGTTACTAAATTATATATATATATATGATATGTATAATTGTAACATGCTTGGTTATAAATGCAATTAGGGTTTATGAGAGTTAAACTATGCTAGGGTTAATGTTAGGGTTTATATTTATCATTAAGTTATTCAAAAATTGTGGATAATTGTCATGGTTGATATTTTGATGGAAGCTTGTAGACTACATTGACTTTGTCCACTCTTTTTGTCTATCTTAGGATATTTATCCACCTCATCTTTTACCATAGCTAATGGTTAAGTCTCTACATGGGTTAAGGATGATATACTTGACCCAAGGTTGCATTTCTAACCACACAACAATTATTCTCATCACTTCATCTTCTTCTTCCTCAAAAGCTTGCTAGCTTTTTCATTTGTGATGAAATAAATTGAGAAAAAGAAAACTATAGAGAGCTAAATTCTTACTTCATCATCCTCTTCTATACTACCCATTGAGATTAGTGTGTTAGCTTCACTAATTCCGTATTAGTGAAGAGGGAGCTTGAGTCCGTGTTTCCTCGACGTAGATCATCACAGACTTTGAAGACTTCAAGCAAGGATGCATCGTACATCTTGTGGAGCCTTTGAAGAGTTCGGGAGCTCATGGATTGCAGCGAAGGGGCTACTACTCGGAGCATTTGAAGCGAAGGAACGGACTACAAAGGTTGTAATCCCTATCACTTAGATATAAAGTTGTTTACATGTAAAATTAACCCTAATTCTCTAGTTTGATTACTTGGTTGGTTTTTTTAGCAACCCAAAAATTTTAATATAGCATGTTTCATGCTTGCTAAAACCTTGCTATTGTGCTAAGATAACCCTACACTGGTATCAGAGCCAAGCTAGAGCATTAGGCGTTGAATAGACGAAGCTTAAAGTCCGATCGAATCCCGAAAACCAAAACGATATCCCCTTTCTGGAAATTTTTCCAAAAGTTGGATTTTTTTATGTTTAAAATACTCAGAAAATCATGAAGGGAATTATATGGAGAAACCTGAAGAACGAAACCCTAACTTGTCTAAGTGACCGCGGATCCACGGCTGAAACTTGGTTTTAGCGGCGGATCTGCGGCGCCACTTAAGAGGCTTGGGTCGGCCCTTTAGCTGTTGGTCCGTAGGTACTGTGGAATGTCTTTGGTTAATTTTAACTATGCTTAAATGTTGAGCTCTCTTGGAATTTTTGGGAATTCGTTGAATCTATCGAATTATCTAACTTCACCTAGTTATCTGTGATGATTATGCGTTGCTGTGATATGTTATATTGGATCGTCGTGTATTGAATAGCCGAGGGGGTTTATGTGAGATGAGAGTTTTTCATTTTCATTCATGTAAAATTCGTTCTGTACAATATTCTTTTATTGTGGCACTTCCGGGTTGAGGATAATGTCACCATTGTATATTATTTACTTTTCCGCATTAGGATAGATCCAAGACGGAGAGCACAAGTAACCGGGTTCTAGGGTCTAGTGGGAGGCCATCTCGAGGAGTCGAGACCGGGTCTCCTAACCCTAGAATTGGGAGGGTTACTTACCGCTCTCGTAGGGGTCTAGGGATGTGGGTTTGGCTATTCATCGCGACCGTGGAATCCGTGTTTTATACAGGCTCAAAATAAAATACGGCCATCCTAGTATATCCAATATTTCATATGTTATCTTCTGCTGCAGATATACTGTGATGTGATCATTTTATATGCTTGAGACGAATGCTTATACTATATATATATGATATATATATATATATTACTGCTTTCGTTTCTTCTGCGGTGCTTAGGAAGCTTAAATGATGGGATTTCATTAATGAGATTAATGGAAAGAAATGAAACCTAAAAGATGTTGTAGAATCAAATTTTATAAAAATGGTTGCTCTAGATTTTGCTATGCATAGCGGTATTCCTTGTAGAATATCCAGCACCTTATTCGATAAGGAAAGAGCTGAGATCGCTTCACCGAGAGTGACCTCTTTAGCGAAACTAGTAGACGCTACAACTCACTCTGTTTTGTTTTTGGCTGCTTCTATAGTTCTTGCTTTGCATAGCGGTATTCCTTGTAGAATATCCAGCACCTTATTTGATGAGGAAAGAGCTGAGATCCCTTCACCGGGAGTGACCTCTTTAGCGGAGCAAGTAAAATCCTAAAAAACACTCCTTTTCAAAATCACTTGTTTCTACAACGATATCAAGTTCATTACGCGAAAGGTTTTCTGAAAAATCTGTCGTTACCCTCTATCATTTCAGATAAGTAATATTTAGTATTCGTGCTATGGTAGTTTAGCATGCGTCAAGGCGTAGTGTACGGTAGCTGATTAGTACTTATCTGTAGCATGAGATGTGATTGGATTAGGGTATTCGTACGGCGTTGTTTGGAATGCGTTAAGGGTCGTACGAGTAGCTTTAATTCAATCAGGAAATGCACAGGTTGAACTTGACTAGTGGACTATGTGTTGTTTGGCATGCGTCAAGGTCATAGGACGCTAGGGGTAAAAAGATATTATCGGGAATTTCAAATGTTGAAATTTGCAATGAGATTGCATACCTTCTATGAGATTGATGGATCCCGATACCCACTGCGAGTAAGAGTTACTCCTGGGAGTGTTTTACACATGACAATTAGCCGATCAAGTAGGTGTTAACGGGGTTATTCCTCTGGGAAAACGAGATTTATTCTAGTTAGATCCGTGCAAAAGCACGGGGAACCTCCCTCAAAATGCCAACACTGATCTGGCTGAAAGATTGACGAACTTGTAAGGTGTAATTAATCCCGGCTAATCTTACCTTTTAAGGTTTGAAGGAAAATTTGATTAAAGCAGTGGGAGCCATCCTGATTAGATAAGATAATAACCAATCTAATCATGGAAGAGCGCTCGCTAAAGTGTTTTCTTCTCTCTCTTTCTCCATGTAGCGACCATGTCAGGACTTAATCAAGATAATAATTTGGATATATTGATCGAACCCGCTTATTATACTGAGCACGGAAACATTGGTCCCGTTCCTTCTTATAAATGTTTTAAGACTGGACAGGAAATAGGGAAATATCCGGATTCTCACGCCACCCAAACAAAGAAAAAGTATGATGATGCATCTTCTTCGGGTGTATCTGTTATCGAGAACTGTTTCTCAGTTCACTCTACGTCCTGAGTATTAGATATTGGATCAGGATCCTACATATGTAATATGTTGCATGGGCTAAAGAGTGGTAGAGAACTGGGAATGGGTGATCATTCCATAAAAGTAGGAAATGATGCAAATGTTACAGCTAAAGCAGTTGGCGAATATCACCTTGTATTACCAAATGGTAATACATTGATTCTGAACGAATGCTATTACATACCGAACATGATATGCAACATTATATCAGTTATTATTAAGTAAAGATGGATATAATTTTGTTGTACAGGATAATGTTATGAACATATTCCTAAATCAAAAGTTGATTGGATTAGGCTCGTTAAATAATGGAATATATGTTCTAAATCAAACTACAGTTCTAAGTATAACAAACTCACACAAGAGGAAGAATTCAGAATGAACGAATCCTTCTTGTGGCATTGTAGACTAGGTCATATCAATGCGACACGACTGGCTAAGTTGCATAAGGATGGATATTTGAACCCATTCGAATTTTCATCTTACGAAACTTGTCATTCATGTCTCAAAGGCAAAATGATCAAAACTCCATTTAGTGGACACAGAGAAAGAGTTACGGAACTCTAGGGGCTGATACATAGTGATGTATGTGGTCCTATTTCTACACATGCCAGGAATGGTTCCTCGTACTTCATTACATTCACTAACGATCTCTCAAGATACAGACATGTGTTCCTAATGAAACACAAGTCTGAAGCTATTGAGAAATTCAGTGAATATAGGAACGAAGTAGAGAACCAAACGGGTAAAAATATTAAGATCCTTCGATCTGATCGAGGAGAAGAATACTTGAGCAATGAGTTCCTGGATTATCTAAAAGAGAATGGGATTCTCTTTTAGCTTACTCCTCCCTATACACCACAGCACAATGGTGTATCGGAACGGAGGAATCGCACCCTATTAGATATGGTGCGCTCTATGATGAGCACCGCTGAGTTACATATTTCCTTTTGGGGATATGCACTGGAGACAGCGGCAGACCTATTGAGTATGGTTCCTACCAAATCTGTGCCTACAACACCATATGAGATATGGAAAAGAAAGAGACCATATCTTAATTATGTTAAGATATGGGGTTGTCCGGCATATGTGAAAACACAAAATCCGGACAAGCTCAAGGCAAGGTCAGTTCTGTGAAAATTTATAGGATATCCCAAGCATTCGCAAGGGTATATCTTCTACCACTCCGATGATCAAAAGGTGTTTGTTTCTCGGCATGCCACCTTCTTAGAAATGGGTTTTCTTATGAAACAATTAAGTGGCAATGAGGTAGAGCTGGAAGAAGTTACAGCAGCACAGGAGACAACTGACGATTTGGTGGAACCAGAGGATTCGATAGCTCCCAACGAACTTGAGCCTCTTCGACGATCTAGTAGGGTTCCTCATCTACCCGAGAGATACTACGGTTTTCTCATTGATGGTAGGAGCGAGGATTGCATCATGGAAGTTGATGACCTGACTAGCTTCGAGCAGGCCATCAAGAGTGGTTACTCTGTGAAATGGCTGGATGCAATGCGATCTGAGATGGAATCCATGTACACCAACAAAGTATGGACTTTGGAAGTTGCATCTGAAGGGGTAAAACCCATTGGGAGCTAATGGATCTTTAAGAAGAAACTTTGTGTAGATGGAAAAGTTGATACTTTCAAAGTTAGACCTGTTGCAAAGGGTTTCCGTCAACGACCAGGTGTGGATTATGACGAAACTTTTTCTCCAATGCCTATGCTTAAGTCCATCCGGATCCTACATGCCATTGCTGCATTCCATGACTACGAAATCTGGCAAATGGATATTAAGACCGCCTTTCTAAATGGTGATTTAGAGGTGTGCGTGTACATGAATCAGGCAGAGGGCTTCATAGACAGTGGGAGCAGCGGAAAGGTGTGCAAGCTGCTTAAATCCATCTATGGGTTGAAGTAGGCATCGCGGAGTTGGAACATATGTTTTGATGTGGTAGTCAAAGAGTTTGACTTCATCAAAAATATAGATGAACCTTGTATATACAAGAAGGTGGCAGAGAGAAAGGCTGTCTTCCTCGTATTGTACGTGGATGACATACTCTTGATTGGAAATGATGTTTCTATGCTGCACTCGGTCAAGCTCTTCTTATCACATAGATTCTCAATGAAAGATCTAGGTGATGCCTCCTGCATTTTGGGGATTAAGATCTATAGAGATAGATCTAGACAGATACTGGGATTGTCCCAATCTAGGTACATTGACACCATACTAGAGAGGTTTAGTATGGAATAATCCAAGCGTGGGAACTTATCCACGATCTCTGGACTCACTCTCTCCAAAGAGATGTCTCCTAAGACTGATTTGGAGAGAGCTCGCATTCAAGGGATACCCTATGCTTCGGCAGTAGGCTCTATCATGTATGCGATGCTATGTACCAGATCCGATGTAGCAGACTGTCACAACCCGAAATAGCCCGTAACTTGCACTTGAATCATATGAAGTCTATAGGACCCCATCTAATTCAAGTAAGCCAAAAGCCCAGAAATCTAAAACCATTTTAAAGAGTAAATAAGAAAACTATTTTTTATGAAGTAAGGAAAACATGTTTTAAAAACAAGGTTTTTAAATAAGCAAGCCGAATATGAATTTTTAAAGTCTATATTCTTTTCTGAAAATTTCGGCAGAGTTTCCTTTCTATATAATGGCCCCCAACGGAGTACAACAAGAATAATATATACATAATGAAAAAAGGCATCCCCAAGCGGGAGCTAGCTCTTCGTCAATCGACGGTCACAGCCACACAAGCAATATAATATACAACGCCGAAGGGCGAGAATCAAAACTCAAAATGAAACTCAAAATCAACATGAAAACCATAATACTACAAAGCGCGACTGTAAGATCGAAATAATACATAACTGGTTTTCTAAGTCTTAAACAATATACAAGTTTTGTTTGATGGAATTACTAGATACAACTGAATAAAATAATACAAGGGTGGTCACGATGCGAGTGAACCCACCTACCAATGCAATCACCCAGAAAGGAAGCAGTGTGCCAGAAAAGCCGCAATGAAACCTGTACGGCAAAAGCTGCAAGAAACTGTGGCACAACGGGGGTGAGTTGCCAACTCATGAATAGAAAACATAGCAAAGTAGAAATTGTATGCATGACATAATCCAAGGTCAATAGGATCATTAACAATATATCCCCAATATGAATAAGTCTGAAGCATGATAAGGTGGCTAAGGTAACCATCTATACATAAGTGTAGTACCAAAAGCTCGTGTCAGTGCCTCAGGTAGCAGTATATCATAAATATGAGGTATGATCAATGTAATCAATGTCAACTATATCAGGAAGTCTATGAGTATGTGGATATCATCCAACTATGTGATCAATATCAATATATGTATATGGAAATCGTCCACGTGTCACCCAATGACAATAAGCATCATGCATGTAAATATCAGAAACATATGCATGGAAGTATGAGGATGTAAATCAACATGTGTCGCTCGCGACATATCAAAATCATGGAACCTGAGTGCCAAGCATCGACACTCGAAAAGATCATGAAATCTGTGCCTATCATCGGCACGTAAAATCCTCATATATATGGGGCTCCGTCAGTCTGGATTGGCCCACATCATCTCTCAACTCCGGTCGGTATCCTCCGGATATCCACCGAGCTCAAATACAATCACCGGTAGCTACTAGCCACCCTGCCATGCTCATCGTCTGCTCCACGAAAAACATTTCTCGCCCCGGGGAACCATACCGGGTCCACCATGAACCCGCAAACGGATCATCCAACTCCTCGAATCGGGTTTCAAGCACACGTCTCAGAACCGAGAAAACGCATGGTGGATGCACTGAAATATCATATCAAGGGTAACCGGGTTTTTAAAACAATGCATACTCTCTTTTGAAATACCCACGGTTCCCAAATCCAGAAGTATCATGGAAACAACATATCTCAATGTGTATAATCATAAAGTATGATGTATGCGACATATAAAAGAATGTAAGCATATCAGTATGTCACGCAACAAGGAATATTAATATGCACATATTGAGGGAAACCCCTCTTTTAAAATGAATACAGTTTTAAGTTATATCTTGCGGTTCCCAAACTCCAAATCAAGACAGAACCATCTACGTATGTGCAAATACATATGTATGCAAGTATGGGTGTACGCAAATATGTCATGCAAGGGGGTCATATCCTGAATGCAACAGTCCTACAGTGTAGTGACATGGCAAGTATCGATGATGAAGTGTGTGAGCCGGATAGCAAGTGTACGTGGAACATATGCATCATCGATAATGGTGCTGGTGTCCTAACAGCATGATTCTAATATAACAATAACCATTTGCACATGCAATGCGATGCGAATAACAAGAATATGCAGGAATCGACTAATAAATGCAACAGTGACGCACCAGCATCAATATAAAAAAAGTCCTACTGTTTGCCTTTTGAAATAAGACGAATCGGGGTTTTTAGTAAAATAAGGGATACGGTGTTTTTAAGAAAAGTTGCGTATTTTGAAAATATCTGTAGTATCCTTGTGCCTATTCATAAAATACTCGCGATTCGTTAGTTTTGAAATCGGTATGACATCAGCCTAACCTAACCATTTCTAGCAACTACAGATCTAGCTAACAAGTCAATTAGGAGTGGTATGGAAACCACCTAAATCAGAGTCGATATATATATATATATATATATATATATATAAAAGTATAATAATCGGTGATCCCTCCTCAAAGGTACCGCGTACGATACAATATCATATGACATCCTCGAGTCATAAGTGCGGATCTATCTTCAATATGAAGCTCATACGGTAAATCATTGTACGGCATCCCAAAAGCTGGGTACGGGTCAATATCACATTCCTCTCTTCAATTATCAGGTATCCTTATCATCATATCTCATGATCTAAATCTAGTACAAATCGATACCCTCTATATAAGTATAAATGCGTGTGTGAAACACACGTCTAAACGCCCGCTAAAATCACCTGTCGTATCCCAAATACGAATCACATCATATCACCGATCTCATGGCACTATGCCCAATATCATCGACTCATCTCCAAATATCATCCACTATCCTCATCATGTAGGTATATTTGTAACAATAAGCATGTGTGCGCGTGTGAGTGTAAACCTATTCTAGGGTTCGCAACTAGGAACTATACTAGTTTACTTCTACGCCCTAATCTAACTTAGTACACCTAATCTCATCTCAAATATCCACGACACACTATAAGCTAGCATAAATAGTACATATATACTATACTAAACATCGAACTGCGGGGGTACTATACGCCATCCACCCGACTTCCTCCGTAGATATAATCTACTCACTTTGCGTCTTGCTTGTCGATGTTGATGTCGCCATCATCTTGTTCATCGTCTCGAATCGTCGTGGGGGTACCTATATGTCACACGTAGCGCATCACATTAAAACCAAATCGAAGCCAAAACGATATGCTTAAAAGCTTATAGGTTAGAACCTATGAGTACGCTTTCAAAACCATCAAACGACCCTCGATCTCGTCGTACAAATGTCAAGTGATCGAGGTAAAACACAATACGCAAATCCAAAATTCAAAATACGAGAAACGAAAACACGAATTAAAACAGCAACTCAGGAAAAAGGCTCCAGATTCTACCCTAGGTCAAATTGGACAATTTTGCATATGCCAGGGGTCTAATTTACTTGAGATAGGACAACAGAACTAATATGAGGCAGATTGGCCCAGGTCTGGCCGCAAATTGCGGCCAGAGGGATTAAATTTGCGGCCGTAGTTGGGAGTTAGGGGATAGGGTTTTGGTGGTAGCTTCCTAGATGCCTGCACATCACTCTGTGTTCACAAAATGATTTTCAGAGTCTCGGGGTGATAGCAGATTCTATTTAACCTTCACAGAATCACAGTTTTTCCAATATCGGCTTTTCTAAATCCGTTTTTCGGGGTTCCAGTCTCTGGTTTCGGTCTTAATTCTAGCACTAGGGGATTTGTATGGCCTCTACTGAGCTTAATTGCTCACCACAACTCTCAATTCCCAATAACCCTAACTAGAATTTTCATACCCTCACTAAACATCACTATATCGGTTTAAAGCTAACATGGATGTGAAAGCAATGGGAAAACTAAGCTAGTAGTTCAGAAAATACATCATTTGGCAACTCAAGAAAATTCTTGAGTTGCCCCAAGTGTCCAAAACCTTTCCTTTCTTGGTCCAATGTGCTTTCCTTGAGCTTCTGCACAACTTTTGTGAAATGGGGATAGGGTTTTGAGGTGTTTATCATTGTGTTTGAGAGGGTTGAAGAGAAGGAGGGGGCTAGGGCAGCAGCAGCAGCAACAAGGTGAGGAGAGAGGAAAGGAATGAGTGATGAATGAAGAGGAATGGCTAAGTCAACACACCCTCACCTTTCTCTCTCTCACCCATAACCATTATTCTATTCTTTCCCTTTTTCTTTTCTTTTCTTTTTCTCATTCTCTCTAATTAACAACCATGCAAGAATGCCATAATAAAACATGTAGGAAAGCCTTGGAAAAATATGTAACAAGTGTAAAAAGATATGGTGCATGTTTTGCACAAATATGCTAAAAATCCGATTAGCGATTTTTAATCGCGTTTAGCACTAAATTGGTGTCAAACTAATCATAAAAACTTAAAATTTGTATAATTCACATAAAACACCCTCTTTCTAGTAATTTCTATAATTTTAAAAAAATTTCCCAAATTATCGGTATTTTATTATACCGAAATATTAAAATATTCATTAAAAATAATATTATATTATAAAAATTCCCAAAAATAGTATTTTATTTTTTTTGAAATTTTACAATTTTCACCCCTTAAAGAAATTCGGTACCCAAATTTAAATTTAACCCCTAAATTCTAAAACATTTCCATAAAAGTCTAAGTCGTCGGGGCTCCGAAATCATTAATACATAAACGTATCATAGCGCAATGCATGCGCATGAGTAATGAGCAGATAACTCGAAATCAAAACTCCGTCAAGCATCCCGCAAATCATCGGAGTCATGGTAAAGGCACAAATGTCAAATCCAAAATTAAACCAATATGATATAAATCAGAACTATACATGTAGACATCAAATCTATACATGTAAATAGCTGAATTAAATGCATACCAAATCATTTTAAGTCGCTGTGCGATGCGCATAACAATGCACAGTGGCAGACGTTTATTATAATAAAATAACCATATACGTATATATCCTTTGTTTAATATGTATGTTCCGCCGTTTTAAAAACAATTTAGAAGGGTTTCCTTATTTTAAATGTTTCGTGTCATATCAGACACGTAGGTAAATACTGAGACTATAACTCCCTTTTTTTGGAAATCCCATCGATAACTATCAATGCATGCAAAATATATCCAGGTACTGTCCTATGACTAGTCCTGCTCAGTACGAAAACACATAGCAAATATCATAAAAACTTACTGCTCCATAAGAAATCAATCACAAAAATGTGCATATAAATGATACGTGCGTCTGGTGCGCACGGAAATCAAAATTCATATATGTGCCATACATGTGCACAGAAACAACATCTAGGTGCAATGGGTGTGCATGAAATATCTGTCATAGGCAACGCATGTGCCTTACAGCAAAATCAGGTGCATATGACATGCACGAAAAATCTCGATTTAGCGCATCTGGTGTGCACCAAAATCGTATCTCAAAACAGGCGCTCAACGCACGCAAAAATCCAAATCAAATGCACGGAGTGCAAGAAGTCAACATCAATATCAGAATCAAAGTCGACGGTATACAATACGGCTCAATAAAATGCAGGTATACCGCGGAATATAAGCTCACAACCATGTGCATCAGCGTGCACAAATCAAATCAAAATACTAAAAGTGGATGAAAACTATGCTGGAAGCGTAAATCAAATCACCAGCATAAAATAGGCATGAAATCACAATCAATACCTTAAGCGTAATAACTATGCGCAAAATATCAATACCCAGTAGGTGCAACCATGGTGCACGAAAACAAATATCATGAAGCTCAGCCATTAGGACTAAATCACGCGAATAGATCGCCCAAAATACCGAAATCCAAGATGACGGATAGGTGATAATCAAATCACCAAATCACAAATCATAAATACCGTCGTCGATAGTTCCTCCTTCAAAATCGAGAAGATGTCGGTGCATCCAATGCTAGCAGTGCAAGATATCTACATGCCTTATGTTCATGGTCTGGCGTCCTCTGTCTCTGGGTCCTTATCTTCTCTGCGGATTACCTATCTCGCAATCAATCGGCTCATCGGCCCTGTCAGGAGTACTAACGGGGGCGATTCCGTTATGGCACTTCTCTGGTCATCTGCGTCTTCGGCACAGCATTTCCTCAGAAACTGGTCATATCCCAGCGCCTCTGCATGTGTATCGCATCTCTGATATAAACGGAGTGGAACGTCATCCCGTCGAAATTTCGTGCGAACTCTTTACTCCACTCTGCTCCAATGTCGACTGATTCGGGCTCGTCTTCTCGGGGCTGCATGGACTGCGTTCCAACGGCTATACTCGTATCTGGAGTCCTCCAAGCAATATATCCCATCACGTGATATCCGAAAGATGTCGAACCATACGATCGATTTGTCAAAACCTCATAATCTCCCAAGAGATCAACATCTTGAGTACAGTTTAATAGTATTCCGGTACATACCACAGCACCTGTGGACCAATCGTAGAAGGGCAAACCCAAGCCTCACAAATGGCACCGCTAAACTGCCGCAAACCCTAAGGTTCGGAGGCGTTCCATGGTCATTACATCGAGTTAGGGTTTCATTCTTCTAGAGTGTCCATAGCATTACTTGCATTGTCTTCCGAATACTTTAAACTTGGAATCGGGTCCCTGACATTCGATCGTCTCTATCGACTCTCAACAAATCTTCGTGAAGTCGTCTCTAGCTGGAATCAATCTATCTGATGACCTTGCATCGGGGTAAGCGAACGAACCACATGTCCTAGTCTTTCATCCTTGGGTGACTAGCGACTTCCATCATATCTCTAAGTATATACTTATACTGCAGTAGCTCCAACATCTGGGCTATATCTCGTCATTTGCAGCAACAACTGGCTCATTCGTCTGTACGCTGAACAGCGCCTCAATCACCATGAATAAGCGATATATCAATGATCATCACACTCTGGCTGGCCTCTAGCAGTAGCCTGATCCTCTGGTGCCGATTAGCACATCCGGGAAATCTCGTAACAGCGATCTGTACTTCAAACGCTCCTGGCGCGAAAACAAAATAAGACGACGCCTCCATATGCATTCATATGTCTCTGGAATCACGCCTCGGTCAGTCCTTGTCCGTGACGAGCTCATGCTGATGCAACTCTTGCCATAGCTCTCTCTACCCGTGTAATCGTGGCAGCAACATCATAACCAGTATCGATGAGGATAGACCATAGGAATGAATATAATATTGTGTAAGGAAATGTACATCCTAAGGTCTCTTAAGCGGAGTAGCGTATCGTAAATATACCGCGGAACATACGTACGGTACATCACTCTACTCAAGCTACCTACTCCATCAACCAAGGGTCATCTTACGGGAAGAAAGTTCGGGTATAATACCCCCTCGACTAAGTCTAAGTTCCGTAAGGTCAAGCCTAAGTTCCGTATATATATAAACGCTCTAGGCTCCGCATAGTCAAACTTAGACTCGAACAAAGGTTAACCTAGCGCTCTGATATCAACTTTGTCACGACCCGAAATAGCCCGTGACTGGCACTTGAATCATATGAAGTCTATAGGACCCCATCTAATTCAAGTAAGCCAAAAGCCCAAAAATCTAAAACCATTTTAAGGAGTAAAATAAGAAAACTTGTTTTTAAGAAGTAAGGAAAACATATTTTAAAAACAAGGTTTTTAAATAAGTAAGCGGAACATGCATTTTTAAAGTCTATATTCTTTTCTGAAAATTTCGGCAGAGTTTCCTTTGTAAATAAAGGCCCCGAACGGAGGACAACAAGAATAATATATACACAATGAAAAAAGGCATCCCCAAGCAGGAGCTAGCTCTTCGTCAATCGATGGTCACAACCATACAAGCAATATAATATACAACGCCGAAGGGCGAGGATCAAAACTCAAAAAGAAACTCAAAATCAACATGAAAACCATAATACTACAACGCGTGACTCTAAGGTCGAAATAATACATAACTGGTTTTCTAAGTCTGAAATAATATACAAGTTTTGGTTGATGGAATTACTAGATACAACTGAATAAAATAATACAAGGGTGGTCACGATGCGAGTGAACCCACCTACCAATGCAATCTCCCAGAAAGGAAGTAGTGTGCCAGAAAATCCGGAATGAAACCTGTACGGCAAAACCTGCAAGAAACTGTGGCACAACGGGGGTGAGTTGCCAACTCGTGAATAGAAAACATCGCAGAGTAGAAATCGTATGCATGACATAATCCTAGGTCAATACGATCAGTAATAATATATCCTCAATATGAATAAGTCTGAAGCATGATAAGGCGGCTAGGGTAACCATCTATACATAAGTGTAGTACCAAAAGCTCGTGTCAGTGCCTCAGGTAGCAGTATATCATAAATATGAGGTATGATCAAGGTAATCAATGTCAACAATATCAGGAAGTCTATGAGTATGTGGATATCATCCAACTATGTGATCAATGTCAATATATGTATGTGGAAATCGTCCACATGTCACCCAATGACAATAAGCATCATGCATGTAAATATCAGAAACATATGCATGGAAGTATGAGGATGTAAATCAACATGTGTCGCTCGCGACATATCAAAATCATGGAGTGCCAAGCATCGACACTCGAAAACATCATGGAATCTGTGCCTATCATCGGCACGTAAAATCCTCATATATATGGGGCTCTGTCAGTCTGGATCGGCCCACATCATCTCTCAACTCCGGTCAGTATCCTCCGGATATCTGCCGGGCTCAGATACAATCACCGGTAGGTACTAGCCACCCTGCCAGGCTCATCGTCTGCTCCACGAAAAACATTTCTCGCCCTGGGGAACCATACCGGGTCCACCATGAACCCGCAAACGGATCATCCAACTCCTCGAATCGGGTTTCAGGCACACATCTCAGAATCAAGAAAACGCATGGTGGACGCACTGAAATATCATATCAAGGGTAACCGGGTTTTTAAAACAATACATACTCTCTTTTGAAATACCCACGGTTCCCAAATCCATAAATATCATGGAAACAACATATCTCAATGCGTATAATCATAAAGCATGATGTCTGCGACATATAAAAGAATTTAAGCATATCAATATGTCATGCAACATAGAATAGTAATATGCACATATTGAGGAAAACCGCTCTTTTAAAATGAATACAGTTTTAAGATATATCTTGCGGTTCCCAATTCTCCAAATCAAGACAGAACCATTTACGTATGTGCAAATACATATGTATGCAAGTCTGGGTGTACGCAAATATGTCATATCCTGAATGCAACTGTTCTACAGTGTAGTGACATGGCAATTATCGATTATGAAGTGTGTGAGCCGGCAAGCAAGTGTACGTGGAACATATGCATCATCGATAATGGTGCTGGTGTCCTAACAACATGATTCTAATATAACAATAACCATTTGCACATGCAATGCGATGAGAATAACAAGAATATGCAGGAATAGACTAATAAACGCAACAGTGACGCATCGGCATCAATATAAAAAAAGTTCTACAGTTTGCCTTTTGAAATAAGACGAATCGGGGTTTTTAGTAAAATAAGTGCTACGGTGTTTTTAAGAAAAGATGTGTCTTTTGAAAATATCCGTAGTTTCCCTGTGCCTATTCTTGAAATACTCCCGATTCGTTAGTTTTGAAATAGGTATGACATCAGCCTAGCCTAACCTTTACTAGCAACTACAGATCTAGCTAACAAGTCAATTAGGAGGGGTATGGAAACCACCTAAATCTGAGTCGATATATATATATATAAGTATATTAGTTGGTGATCCTGCCTCAAAGGTACCGCGTACGATACAATATCATATGACATCCTCGAGTCATGAGTGCGGATCTATCATCAATATGAAGCTCGTACGGTAAATCATCGTACGACATCCCAAAAGCTGGGTACGGGTCAATATCACATTCCTCTCATCAATTATCTGGTATCTTTATCATCGTATCTCATGATCTGGGGTACTGATCTAAATCCAGTACAAATCGATACCCTCTATATAAGTATAAATGTGTGTGTGAAACACACGTCTAAAGGCCCGCTAAAATCACCCGTCGTATCCCAAATACGAATCACATCATATCACAGATCTCATGACACTATGCCCAATATCATCGACTCATCTCCAAATATCATCCACCATCCCCAACATGTAGGTATATGTGTAATAATAAGCATGTGTGTGTGTGTGTGAGTGTAAACCTATTCTAGGGTTCACAACTAGGAACTATACTAGTTTACTTCTACGCCCTAATCTAACTTAGTACACCTAATCTCATCTCAAATATCCACGACACACTATAAGCTAGCATAAATAGTACATATATACAATACTAAACTTCGAACTGCAGGGTGCTATATGCCATCCACCCGACTTCCCCCGTAGATATAATCTACTCACCTTGCGTCTTGCTTGTCGATGTTGATGTTGCCATCATCTTCTTCATCGTCTCGAATCGTCGTGGGGGTACCTAAATGTCACACGTAGCGCATCGCATTAAAACCAAATCAAAATCAAAACGACACACGAAAACTAAAACGATACGCTTAAAAGCTTATAGGTTAGAACCTATGGGTACGCTTTCAAAACCATCAAACGACCCTCGATCTCGTCGTACAAATGTCAAGTGATCGAGGTAAAACACAATACGCAAATCCAGAATTCAAAATACGAGAAACAAAAACATGAATTAAAACAGCAACTCAGGAAAAAGGCTCCAGATTATACCCTAGGTCAAATTGGACAATTTTGCATATGCCAGGGGTCTAATTTACTGGAGATAGGGCTACAGAACCAATACGAGGCAGATTGGCCCAGGTCTGGCCGCAAATTGCGGCCAGAGGGATTTAATTTCCGACCGTAGTTGGGAGTTAGGGGCTAGGGTTTTGGTGGTAGATTCCTAGGTGCCTGCACATCTCTCTGCGTTCACAAAATGATTTTCAGAGTCTTGGGGTGATAGTAGATTCCATTTAACCTTCACAGAATCACAGTTTTTCCGATATCGGCTTTTCTAAATCCGTATTTTGGCGTTCTAATCTCTGGTTTAGGTCTTAATTCTAGCACTTGGGGATTTGTATGGCCTTTACTGAGCTTAATTGCTCTCCCCAACTCTCAATTCCCAATAACCCTAACTAGAATTTTAATACCCTCACTAAACATCACTATATCGGTTTAAAGCTAACATGGATGTGAAAGCAATGGGAAAACTAAGCTAGTGGTTCAGAAAATACCTTATTTGGAAACTCAAGAAAATTCTTCACTTGCCCCAAGTGTCCAAAACCTTTCCTTTCTTGGTCCAATGTGCTTCCCTTGAGCTTGTGCTCAACTTTTGTGAAATGGGGATAAGATTTTGAGGTGTTTATCATGGTGTTTGAGAGGGTTGAAGAGAAGGAGGGGGCTAGGGCAGCAGCATCAGCAATAAGGTGAGGAGAGAGGAGAGGAATGACTGAAGAATGAAGAGGAATGGCCAAGTCAACACACTCTCACCTTTCTCTCGCTCACCCATACCCATTATTCTATTCTTTCCCTTTTTCTTTTCTTTTCTTTTTCTCATTCTCTCTAATTAACAACCATTCATGAATGCCATAATAAAACATGTAGGAAAACCTTGGAAAAATATGTACCATGTGTAAAAAGATATGGTGCATGTTTTGCTCAAATTTGCTAAAAATCCGATTAGCGATTTTTAATCGCGATTAGCACTAAATTAGTGTCAAACTAATCAGAAAAACTTAAAATTTGCATAATTCGCATAAAACACCCTCTTTCTAGTAATTTCTATAATTTTCAAAAAATTTCCCAATTTATTGGTATTTAATTATACCGAAATATTAAAATATTCATTAAAAATAATATTAAATTAAAAAATTCCCAAAAATAATAATTTTTTTTTAAATGTTACACATGCTCACTAAGTGTAGTGAGTAGATATCAAGCAGATCCTGGAGAGAATCACTGGACAGCTGTGAAGAACATTCTCAAGTACTTGAGAAGGACTAAAAAGATGTTCTTGGTGTATGGATACGGAAATCTCCAAGTGGAGTCCCTTACCGATTCCAGCTTCCAGAGTGATAAGGAAGACTCTAAGTCACACTTGGGATTTATCTTCACCCTAAATGGAGGGGCGGTTTGTTGGAAGTTCCAAACAAGAAACCGTGGCAGACTCGACGATGGAGGTTGAATACAACGCTACTAACGATGCGGCCAAAGAGGCTGTCTAGATAAAAAAGTTCATCACCGAACATAGTGTGGTTCAGTCCATTGAGCTGTAACATTTCAGAAAAATAAAATATTATTTTTAGGGAATTTTTATAATTTAATATTAATTTTAATGAATATTTTAATACTTCGGTATAATTAAATACCGATAAATGGGGAAAAATTTAGAAAATTATAGAAATTACTAGAAAGAGGGTGGTTTATGAGAATTATGAAAATTTTAAGTTTTTATGTTTAGTTTGACACTAATTTAGTGCTAATCGCGATTAAAAATCGCTAATTGGATTTTAAGCATGTTTTGTGAAAAACATGCACAAGTCTTTTTCTTCACTTGTTACATTTTTTTTTATCGTGGCATTCCTCATGATTCTTACATGGTTGTAATTTAATGAGAGAACAAAAGAAAAGAAAAGAAAAGAAAAGAAAACATTAGAATAATGGGTATGGGTGAGAGAGAGAAAGGTGGGGATTACTTTGACTTGGCCATTTCCCTCTTCATTCTTCACTCATTTCCTCTCCCATCCATCTCTTGCTGCTGCTGCTGCCGCCTCACTCCCTCCCCCTCTTCAACCCTCTCAAACTCCAAGAAAAACACCTCAAAACCCTATCTCCTTTTCACAAAAAAGATGCACAAGCTCACTAGCTACAACATGGACCAAGAAAGCTTGCATTTTGGACACTTGGGGCAACTCAAGAAAATTCTTGAGTTGCCAAATGAGGTATTTTCTGAACCTTTGGCTTAGAATTTCCATTACTTTTACCCCCATGTTAGTTTAGAACCGATATTGTGTGGTTTTGGGAACTTTGGAAACTTTAAGATAAGGGTTAGGGTTTGAGCTGAACTAATGGTGAAATTAAGGTTGTTAGAGACTATACAACCCCTGTGGTGATATTATTTTGGATTAAAACCTTAGACAAACTCCAGGTTGCGAACTTTGAATTCTGCAGATACAGAAAATTGTGAGAATTTTGTAGGGAAATTGGAATCCGCTAACACCTCGTTTTGACCTGAAAATTATTTTGCAAACACAGATAGATGTGCAGGCACCTAGGAAGCTAAACCCAAGACCCCAGCCCCTGAATCCAATTCCAGGCCGCAAATAAAAGCTTTCTGGCCACAAATTGCGGCCATTCCTGGGCCAATCTGCCTCGTATTGGTTCTGTAGCCCCATCTACAGTAAACTAGACCCCTGGCATGTGCAAAATTGTCCAATTTGACCTAGGGTAAAATCTGGAGCCTTTTTCCTGAGTTGCTGTTTTAATTCGTGTTTTCGTTTTGTGTATTTTAAATTCTGGATTTGTATAATTGTGTTTTTCCCCGATTACTTGGCGTTTATACGACGATATCGAGATTTGTTTGATGGTTTTCAAAGCGTAGTCCATAGGTTCTGACCTATAAGCTTTTAAGCGTATCGTTTTGGTTTCGATTTGGTTTTAATGCGATGCGCTACGTGTGACATGTAGGTACCCCCACGACGATTTGAGATGATGAAGAAGATGATGGCGACATCAACATCGACAAGCAAGACGCAAGGTGAGTAGATTATATCTACGGGGGAAGTCGGGTGGATGGCATATAGTACCCCCGCAGTTCGATGTTTAGTATAGTATATATGTACTATTTATGATAGCTTATTGTGTGTCATGGATTTTGAGATGAGATTAGTTGTACTAAGTTAGATTAGGGCGTAGAATTAAACTAGTATAGTTCCTAGTTGCGAACCCTAGAATAGGTTTACACTCACACGCACACACATGCTTATTGCTACACATATACCTAGATGATGAGGATAGTGAATGATATTTGGAGACGAGTCGATGATATTGAGCATAGAGCCATGAGATTGGTGATATGATGTGATTCGTATTTGGGATACGACATGTGATTTTAGCTGGCCTTGGGACGTGTGTTTCATACACTCATTTATATTTATATATATGGTGTCAATTTGTATTAGACATTAGATCAGTACCCCAGATCATGTGATATGACGATAAGGATACCAGATAATTGATGAGATGAATGTGATATTGACCCGTACCCAGCTTTTGGGATGCCGTACGTTGATTTACCGTACGAGCTTCATATAGATGATAGATCCGCACGCATGACACGAGGATGTCATATGATATTGTATCGTACGCGGTACCTTTGAGGCGGGATCACCGACTATTATATTTACACACACACACACACACACACACACACACACACACATATATATATATATATCGACTCAGATTTAGGTGGTTTCCATACCCTTCGATTAACTTGTTAGTTAGGTCTGTAGATTACTTAGTAGACGTTAGACTAGACCCGAGTCATACCTATTTCAAAACTAACGAATCGGGAGTAGTTAAAGATAGGCAGGGGATTCTACGGATATTCTCAAAAGACGCATCTTTTCTTAAAAACACCGTAGCCCTTATTTTCCTAAAAACCCCGATTCATCTTCTTTTAAATGGCAAAACAGTATGATATGGATGCATTGATGTATATTCTACACTGTTGTGTTTATTATTCATTTGCTGCATATGCTTACTCTTTGCATCGCAATGCATGAATAAATATGTTTATTGTTATATCAAAACCATGTTGTTAGGACACCAGCACCATTATCGATGATGCATATGTTCCACATACAACTGTTTGTCGGCTCACACACTTCATCATCGATAATTTCCATGTCACTACACAATAGGATTATTGCATCAGGATATGATCCCTTGCATGTTATACTTGTGTACATACCTATTGTCCATACATATTTGCACATACATAGATAATTCTGGCTTGATTAGAGATTTGGGAACCGCAAGATACTTTTAAAACTGATTCATTTCAAAAGAGCGGTTTCCCTCAATATGTGAATATTATTATTCCATGCTGCATGATATACTGATATGCTTACATTTCCTTTACATGTCGCATACATCATGCTTTATGATTATACGCATTGAGATATGTTGTTTCCATGATATTTCTGGATTTGGGAACCGTGGGTATTTCAAAAGAGAGTATGTATTGTTTTAAAAACCCGGTTCCCTTGATATGATATTTCAGTGCGTCCACCATTTGTTTTCTCGGTTCTGAGAGTGGCATTTGAAACCCGATTCGAGGAGCAGTAGGCACTGTCTGCGGGTACATGGTGGACCCGATGAGGTACCCTGGGGCAAGAAGACTTGTATATGTTGGACGGTGAGCCTGACAGGGGAACACTACCTACCGGTGATAGTATTTGGTCTCGGCGGTTATCGTGGGGATACCGACCGGAGTTATGTACGTATGGATGTGTCGAAATTCGAGGGTCGAAGCTGGCCACTCGTGTTACATTGATCATACCTCATATTCATGATATAGTTGATACTGATTTCATGATGATTACATTGATCATACCTCATATTTATGATATATTGCTACCTGAGGCACTGACACGAGCTTTTGGTACTACACTTATGTATAGATGTTTACCCTAGCCACCTTATCATGCTTCAGATTTATTCATATTGAGGATATATTATTACCGATCGTATTGACCTAGGATTATATCATGCATACGATTTCTACTCTGCGATGTTTTCTATTCACGAGTTGGCAACTCACCCCCGTTGCGCCACAGTTCTTGCAGGTTTTGCCGTACAGGTTCCATTGCGGCTTTTTTGGCACACTGCTTCCTTTCTAGGTGATTTGCTTTGGTAGGTGGATTCTTTTACATCAGAACCACCATTGTATATGTATTATTCAGTTGTATCTAGAAATTCCATCAACCAAACTTGTATGTTGTTTCAGACTTCGAAAACCAGTTATGTATTATTTCGACTTTAGAGTTGCGCGTTGTAGTATTATGGTTTTCATGCTGATTTTGAGTTCTTTTTGAGTTTTGATCCTCGCCCTTTGGCGTTGTATATTTTACTGCTTGCGTGGTTGTGACCGTCGATTGATGAAGAGCTAGCTCCTGCTTGGGGATGCATTTTATCATTATATATATATGCTTTTATCATGTTGTACCCCGTTTGGGACCAGTATTTACAAAGGAAACTCTGCCGAAATTTTTAGAAAAGACATTGAGGATTTTAAAAATGCATATTCGGCTTACTTATTTAAAAACCTTGCTTTTAAACATGTTTTCTTATTTCTTAAAAACCAATCTTCTTTATTTACTCCTTAAAATGGTTATAGATTTCTGGGTTTTTGGCTTACTTGAATTAGATGAGCTCCTATAGACTTCATATAATTCAAGGGCCAGTCACGTGCTCTTTCGGGTCGTGACAAAGTTGGTATGAGAGCACTAGGTTAACCTTGGTTCGAGTCTAAGTTTGACTATGTGGAGCCTAGAGCGTTTATATATATACGGAACTTAGGCTTGACCTTACGGAACATAGACTTAGTCGAGGGGGTATTATACCCGAACTTTCATCGCGTAGGATAACCCTTGGTTGATGGAGTAGGTGACTTAAGTCGAGTGACGTACCATACGTATGTTCCGCGGCATATTTACGATACGCTACTCCTCTTAAGAAACCTTAGGATGTACATTTCCTTGCGAAGTATTATATTCATTCCTATGATCTATCCTCATCGATATTGGTTATGATTTTGCTGCCACGATTACACGGGCAGAGAGAGCTACGGCTAGAGTTGCATCAGCTTGAGCTCATCACGGACGAGGACTGACCAAGGCGTGATTCCAGAGACGTACGACTGCATAGAAGGCTTCGTTTTATTGTGTCTTCGTGCTATGAGCATTTGACAGATCGCTGTTACGAGATTTCTCGGATGTGCTGATCGGCACCAGAGGATCAGGCTACTGCTAGAGGCCAGCCAGGATGTGATGACCATTGATATATCGCTTATTTATTATGGTTGAGGCGTTGTTCAGCGTACAGACGAATGAGCTAGTTGTTGCTGCAATGACGAGATATCGCCCAGATGTGGGAGCTACTGCAGCATGAGCATATACTTAGAGATATGATGGAAGGTTGCTAGTCACTCGAAGAATGACTAGGATATATGGTTCGTTCACTTACCCCGATGCGAGGTCATCAGATTGATTGATTCCAGCTAGAGACGACTTCACGCATGTTCTTTGGTAGTCGATGGAGGCGATCGAATGTCAGAAACCCATATTCCAAGTTTAAAGTATTCGGAAAGACATGCAAGCGATTCTATGGACCCTCTAGAAGAATGAAATCCTAACTCGATATAATGACCGTGTGACAGCCTTTCAACCTTAGGGTTTGCGGCAGTTCCACGACGCCATTAGTGAGGCTTGGGTTTGCCCTTCTACGGCTGGTCCACCGATGCTGAGGTATGTACTCGATACTATTAAACTGTACTCAAGATGTTGATCTCTTGGGAGATTATGAGGTTTTAACGAATCGATCAAAAGGTTCGACATCTTTCGGATATCATGTGATGGGACACATTGCTTGGGAGACTCAGGATACGAGTATAGCCGTTGGAGCGCAGTCCATGCAGCCATGAGAAGACGAGTCCGAATCAGTCGACATTGGAGCAGAGTGGAGTAAAGAGTTCGCACGAGATTTCGATGGGATGCCGTTCCACTCCACTGACATCAGAGATGCGATACGCATACAGAGGCGTTGGGATGCGACCAGTTTCCAAGGAAATGCTGTGCTGAGGACGCAGATGACCAGAGAAGTGCCAGAACGGAATCATCCCCGTTAGCACACCTGACAGGGCCGATGAGCCGATGGATTGCGAGATTGTTAATCCGCAGAGGAGATAAGGACCCAGAGACAGAGGACACCAGACCGTGAGCAAGAGGTAAGTAGATATCTTGCGCTGCTAGCATTGGATGCACCGACACCTTCTCGACCTGGAAGGAGGATATATCGAAGACGGTATTTTTGATTTGTGATTTTGTGATTCGATTATCACGTATCCGTCACCTTGGATTTCGGTATTTTTGGGAGATTTGTTCTCATGATTGGTCTTGATGGCTGAGTTCCATGATTTCTGTTTTAATGCACCATGGTTGCACCTACTGGGTATTGATATTTTGCCCATAATTATTACGTTTGAGGTATTGATTGTGATTTCATGCCTATTTTATGCCGGTGATTTGATTTACGCTTCCAGCATAGTTTCCATACATATGATTGTGAGCTTATACACCGTGGTATACCTGATTTTGATTGAGCCGTATTGTATACCGTCGATTTTGATTCTGATATTGATGTTGATTTCTTGCACTTCGTGCATCTGATTGGGACCTTGCGCACGTTCGGCGCTTGATATTGGATTTCGTGATTTCGTGCATGTTGAATGTGAATGATTTAGATTTTATTCATGCATGTCGGATGCACCTGATTTGGATTTTCGCGCTTATTGAACGCATGTTTTGAGATGCGATTTTGGTGCACACCAGATGCAATAAATCAAGATTCCTTGTGCATGTCAGATGCACCTGATTTTGCTGTCAGGGACACACGTTGCCTATGACAGATGTTTCGTGCACACCCGTTGCACCTAGATGTTATTTTTTTGCGCATATATGTCACATATATGGATTTTGATTTCCGTGCACACCAGACGCACAGAGTATTCTTATATACATTTTGGGATTGATTTCTTATGAAGCAGTACGTTTTTATGATATGTGCTATTTGTTTTCGTACTGAGCAGGACTAGTCAGAGGACAGTACCGGGTTATATTTTGCATGCATTGATAGTTATCGAAGGGATTTCCAAAAAGGCGAGCTATAATCTCAGTATTTACCTACGTGTCTGATATGACACGATGCGTTTAACACAAGGAAACCCTTCTAAATTGTTTTCAAAACGGCAGAATGTACATATTAAACAAAGGATATATACGTATATGGTTATTTTATTATAATAGACGTCCGCCACTGTGCAGTGTTATGCGCATCACTCAGGGACTTAAAAAGATTTGGCATGCATTTACTTCAGCTATTTACATGTATAGATTTGATGTCTACATGTATAGTTATGATTTATATCATATTGGTTTTATTTTGGATTTGACATTTGTGTCTTCACCATGACTCCGATGATTGTAGGATGCTTGATGGAGTTTTGATTTTGAGTTATCTTCTCATTACTTATGCGCATGCATTGCACTATGATGCGTTTTATGTATTGATGATTTCGGAGCCCCGACGACTTAGACTTTTATGGAAATGTTATAGAATTTGGGGGTTTAAATTTAAATTCGGGAACCGAATTTCTTTAAAGGGGGAAGATTGTAACATTTCAGAAAAATAAAATATTATTTTTAGGGAATTTTTATAATTTAATATTAATTTTAATGAATATTTTAATAGTTCGGTATAATTAAATACCGATAAATGGGAGGAAATTTGGAAAATTATAGAAATTACTACAAAGAGAGTGTTTTATGTGAATTATACAAATTTTAAGTTTTTATGTTTAGTTTGACACTAATTTATTGCTAATCGCGATTAAAAATTAATAATCGGATTTTAAGCATGTTTTGTGCAAAACATGCACAAGTCTTTTTCTTCACTTGTTACATTTTATTTTATCATGGCCTTCCTCATGATTCTTACATGGTTGTAATTTAATGAGAGAAGAAAAGAAAAGAAAAGAAAAGAAAACATTAGAATAATGGGTATGGGTGAGAGAGAGAAAGGTGGGGATTACTTTGACTTGGCCATTTCCCTCTTCATTCTTCACTCATTTCCTCTCCCCTCCATCTCTTGCTGCTGCTGCTGCTGCCTCACTCCCTCCCCCTCTTCAACCCTCTCAAACTCCATGAAAAACACCCCAAAACCCTCTCTCCTTTTCATAAAAAAGATGCACAAGCTCACGAGCTACACCATGGACGAAGAAAGCTTGCATTTTGGACACTTGGGGCAGCTCAAGAAAATTCTTGAGTTAACAAATGAGATATTTTCTGAACCTTTGCCTTAGAATTTCCATTACTTTTACCCCCATGTTAGTTTAGAACCGATATTCTGTGGTTTTGGGAACTTTGGAAACTTTAAGATAAGGGTTAGGGTTTGAGCTGAACTAATGGTGAAATTAATGTTGTTAGAGACTATACAACCCCTGTGGTGATATTATTTTGGATTAAAACCTTAGACAAACCCCAGGTTGCAAACTTTGAATTCTGCAGATACGGAAAATTATGAGAATTGTGTAGGGAAATTGGAATCTTCCAACACCCGGATGATCTGAAAATTATTTTGCAAACACAGAGAGATGTGCATGCACCTAGAAAGCTAAACCCAAGATCCCAGTCCCTGAATCCAATTCCAGGACGCAAATAAAAGCTTTCTGGCCGCAAATTACGGCCAGACCTGGGCCAATCTGCCTCGTATTGGTTCTGTAGCCCCATCTGTAGTAAATTAGACCGCTGGCATGTGCAAAATTGTCCAATTTGACCTAGGTAGAATCTGCAGCCTTTTTCCTGAGTTGCTGTTTTAATTCGTGTTTTCGTTTTGTGTATTTTAAATTCTGGATTTGTATAATTGCGTTTTACCTCGATTACTTGGCGTTTATACGACGATATCGTGAATTGTTTGATGGTTTTGAAAGCGTAGTCCATAGGTTCTAACCTATAAGCTTTTAAGCGTATCGTTTTGGTTTTCGCGTGTCGTTTTGGTTTCGATTTGGTTTTAATGCGATACGCTACGTATGACATGTAGGTACCCCCACGACGATTCGTGATGATGAAGAAGATGATGGCGACATCAACAGTGACAAGAAAGACGCAAGGTGAGTAGATTATATCTACGGGGGAAGTCGGGTGGATGGCGTATAGCACCCCCGCAGTTCGATGTTTAGTATAGTATATATATACTATTTATGATAGCATATTGTGTGTCGTGGATATTTGAGATGAGATTAGGTGTACTAAGTTAGATTAGGCGTAGAAGTAAACTAGTATAGTTCCTAGTTGTGAACTCTAGAATAGGTTTACACTCACACGCAGACACATGCTTATTGCTGCACATATACCTAGATGATGAGGATAGTGGATGATATTTGGAGACGAATCTATGATATTGGGCATAGCGCCATGAGATCGGTGATATGATGTGATTCGTATTTGGGATACGACATGTGATTTTAGCGGGCCTTGGGACGTGTGTTTCACACACGCATTTATATTTATATAGATGGTGTCGATTTGTACTAGACATTAGATCAGTACCCCAGATCATGTGATATGACGATAAGGATACCAAATAATTGATGAGATGAATGTGATATTGACCCGTACCCAGCTTTTGGGATGCCGTACGATGATTTACCGTACGAGCTTCATATTGATGATAGATCCATACTCATGACTCGAGAATGTCATATGATATTGTATCGTACGGGGACCTTTGAGGCGGGATCACCGACTATTATATTTATATATTTATATATATATATCGACTCAGATTTAGGTGGTTTCCATACCCTTCAATTAGCTTGTTAGTTAGGTCTGTAGATTACTTAGTAGACGTTAGACTAGACCCGAGTCATACCGATTTCAAAACTAACGAATCGGGAGTAGTTAAAGACAGGTAAGGGATTCTCTGGATATTTTCAAAAGACGCATCTTTTCTTAAAAACACCATAGCCCTTATTTTCCTAAAAATCCCGATTCGTCTTCTTTCAAATGGCAAAACAGTATGATATGGATGCATTGATGTAGCTTCTACACTGTTGTGTTTATTATTCATTTGCTGCATATACTTACTGTTCGCATCGCATTGCATGATAAATATGTTTATTGTTATATCAAAACCATGCTGTTAGGACACCGGCACCATTATCGATGATGCATATGTTCCTCGTACACCTGCTTGCCGGCTCACACAATTCATCATCGATAATTCCCATGTCACTACAGAATAGGATTATTGCATCAGGATATGATCCCTTGCATGTCATACTTGTGCACATACCCATTGTACATACATATGTGCACATACATAGATGATTCTGGCTTGATTAGAGATTTGGGAACTGCAAGATACTTTTAAAACTGATTCATTTCAAAAGAGCGGTTTCCCTCAATATGGGCATACTATTATTCCATGCTGTATTATATACCGATATGCTTACATTTCCTTTACATGTCGCATACATCATGCTTTATGATTATACGCATTGAGATATATTGTTTCCACGGTATTTCTGGATTTAGGAACCGTTGGTATTTCAAAAGAGAGTATGTATTGTTTTAAAAACCCGGTTCCCTTGATATAATATTTCAGTGCGTCCACCATGTGTTTTCTCGGTTCTGAGAGTGGCATGTGAAACCCGATTCGAGGAGCGGTAGGCACCGTCTGCGGGTACATGGTGGACCCGGTAAGGTACCCCGGGGCAAGAAGACTCGTATATGTTGGACGGTGAGCCTGACAGGGGAACACTACCTACCGGTGATAGTATTTAGACTCGGCGGTTATCGTGGGGATACCGACCGGAGTTATATATCTATGGATATGTCGAAATTCGAGGGTCGAAGCTGGGCACTCGGGTTTTCGAGATAGCGTATGATACGTACCTATCAGGGCCAGTCGTAGTGACAGCACCTGATAGATGAGGATTTACGTGTCGATGATGGACATGGATTTCATGATGTTTTCATGATTTTGTTGTGTCGTGAGGGACACCCATTGATTTATATCCGCATACTTTCATGCATATGCTTTTATGACTTTTACATGCATGATGTTGCTATGTCATTGGTTGACATATGGACGGGATCCACATGCATATAGACATTGATTGCATAGTTGGATGATATCTACATACTTAGACTTCATGATATAGTGGACACTGATTTCATGATGATTACATTGATCATACCTCATATTTATGATATATTGCTACCTGAGGCACTGACACGAGCTTTTGGTACAACACTTATGTATAGATGTTTACCCTAGCCACCTTATCATGCTTCAGATTTATTTATATTGAGGATATATTATTACTGATCGTATTGACCTAAGATTATGTCATGCATACGATTTCTACTCTGCGATGTTTTCTATTCACGAGTTGGCAACTCACCCCCGTTGTGCCACAGTTCTTGCAGGTTTTGCCGTACAGGTTCCATTTCGGCTTTTCTGGCACACTGCTTCCTTTCTGGGTGATTTGCTTTGGTAGGTGGATTCTTTTGCATCAGAACCACCATTGTATATGTATTATTCAGTTGTATCTAGAAATTCCATCAACCAAACTTGTATATTATTTCAGACTTAGAAAACCAGTTATGAATTATTTCGACCTTAGAGTCGCGCGTTGTAGTATTATGGTTTTCATGCTGATTTTGAGTTCTTTTTGAGTTTTGATCCTCGCCCTTTGGCGTTGTATATTATATTGCTTGTGTGGTTCTGACCGTCGATTGATGAAGAGCTAGCTCCCGCTTGGGGATGCTTTTTATCATTATATATATATGCTTTTATCATGTTGTACCCCGTTCGGGGCCAGTATTTACAAAGGAAACTCTGCCGAAATTTTTAGAAAAGACATTGAGGATTTTAAAAATGCATATTCGGCTTACTTATTTAAAAACCTTGCTTTTAAACATGTTTTCTTATTTCTTAAAAACCAATCTTCTTTATTTACTCCTTAAAATGGTTTTAGATTTCTGGGTTTTTGGCTTACTTTGATTAGATGAGGTCCTATAGACTTCATATGATTCAAGGGCCAGTCACGTGCTCTTTCGGGTCGTGACATAAGCATCCAATACATTTATATTGTGATAGCAATGGAGCTGTAGCTTTGGCCAAGGAACCCAGATCCCATCAGAGATCCAGATATATTCTGAGGCGTTATCACCTGATCTGGGAGATAGTTGATTGCCGGGAGAATGAGGTGAGGAGAGTAGATACGAAGGACAACACTACGGATCTATTCACGAAGACCATTCCCTAGATACAATTTGAGAGACTCTTCGGGATGTTGGGTATGAGATACTACAACAACTGGCCTTAGTGCAAGTCAGAGATTGTTAGTTATGTATATGCCTTAGAGGCCATTGTAGTACATATGATGTATATTATAGTGGATGCTTGGATATATATTGAGAGGACTTTCTTGCTCGACATGATAGTATGCTATCTTGTTTCACTTTGTCTTAACATGTTGACTTATATTGTGTTACTGTCTTGCTCTCACATGTTGATAAAGCCCTTAGGATATGTACTAGACTACTATGACTATGATGCAGATCATACTTGTGGGGCAAAGATAGTCCACAAGTACATCCTATAACTGTTCCTAGTCGAGGGTGTATCGAGACAGGGCATCGATACTCCAGAGTAGACTAGCGTATACGCATCATGACCCATATGATGGGCGATGGATAATCCCACATCCATTGGTGTTTGACATCAAAGATGGTATACGGGTGCTCAGTAGAGACTGGGTACACTGAATGAACTAGCTGAGAACTCCTTATTGGAATATACCTATCGTCAAATAGCAGTTCTCCGGTGACACTGGTACAGGTTAGTCTATAGACCCGAGATCGTCATAGAGTCTTGTGTGATTCGCACTGTGCTTTGATTTCCACCTTACCACGTTCAAGAGGATGTGCAAAACGGTGGCTTTTGGGTACAGTCCTGAATCTCATGGAGGCAATGAGCGATAGGAGGGGTTTCGTCTCTCCCGGTATTGGGGGTTAATGTTGCGCTGTGTTCGATTAGTTATAACTGGAATTCCCTGGCTAGGGCTGATATGGAGATATACTGGTAAGTGTTATCAGTAGTTTCTTGACCCGTTATGAGCCTCACATCGGCATGAATTATCGGTTATTGGGGTTTGACGTTTACCACCCCTAGACTGGATATGCGACATATCAGACAAAGAGACCGGACTGTACGGTAGTGTTACAGATTGGATTTGCAGGAGTATGTACTGGCTTTCTTGTTGATCTTATGGTCGCTCAATACCCGGGTGGCTGTTTCATTTAGCTGGCCGTTTGCAGCTTGTGGGTATTTGATATGATCATCACCTACTGCCGAAGTATTGACGAGTCTTTAGAGTCCTACACAGAGGTTTCCTGGCTTAGGCGAAACGAAGTAGGAGCACATATGTCATATGTGCAGGACCGAGAATAATACGTATATGTGATACCGTATTCTATTCTCGCGATATGTGATATCGGCCGGGTAGATGGGATATAGCCGGGTCATCGGATCAAGTGTTGATTAGATGAGTTGTTACATTTTATATTAGTCAGTTATATGTGAGATAGCCGGATTATCGGATCAAGTATTGATTCGATAATTTAATGTATAATTATATATATGATATATTACATTATATTAACTAATATAAGCCCACTTAAGTAATTCTTTTTCTCATTTTGGATACATTGATATATATGTGATATATGTTAAATGTATTCTTTTCTTTTGGTACTAAATTATATATATGTGATATGTATAATTGTAACATGCTTGGTTATAAATGCAATTAGGGTTTATGAGAGTTAAACCCTGCTAGGGTTAATGTTAAGGTTTATATTTATCATTAAGTTATTCAAAAATTGTGGATAATTGTCATGGTTGATATTTTGATGGAAGCTTATGGAAGCTTGTAGACTACATTGACTTTGTCCACTCTTTTTGTCTAGCTTAGAATATTTATCCACCTCATCTTTAATCATAGCTAATGGTTAAGTTTCTACATGGGTTAAGGATGATATACTTGACCCAAGTTTGCATTTCTAACCACACAACAATTATTCTCATCAATTCATCTTCTTCTTCCTCAAAACCTTGCTAGCTTTTTCAATTGTGATGAAATAAATTGAGAAAAAGAAAACTAAAGAGAGCTAAATTCCTACTTCATCATCCTCTTCTATAGTAACCATATAGATTAGTGTGTAAGCTTCACTAATTCTGTATTAGTGAAGAGTGAGCTTGAGTCCGTGTTTCCTCGACGTAGATCATCACAGACTTTGAAGCCATCAAGCAAGGATGCATCGTACATCTTGTGGAGCCTCTCAAGAGTTCGGGAGCTCTTGGATCGCAGTGAAGGTACTAATACACGAAGCATTTGAAGCGAAGGAATGGACTACAAAGGTTGTTATCCCTATCACTTAGATGTAAAGTTGTTTACAAGAAAAGTTAACCCTAATTCTCTAGTTCGATTACTTGGTTGGTTTGTTTAGCACCCAAAAATTTTAATATAGCATGTTTGATGCTTGCTAAAACCTTGCTAAGGTGCTAAGCTAACCCTACATATAGAGAGTACTTTCTTGCTCGACATGATAGTATGTTATTTGGTTTCACTTTATCTTAACATGTTGACTTTTATTGGTTTACTGTCTTGCTCTCACATGTTGATAAATCCCTTAGGATATGTACTCGACTACTAGGACTATGATGCAGATCATACTCATGGGGCCAGGGTAGTGAATGGGTACATCCTATAACTGTTATTACTCGCGGGAGTATCGAGACAGGGCATCGATACTCACTAGTAGACTAGCGTATACGCATCTTGACCCATTTGATGGGCGATGGATGATCCCATATCCATTGGTGTTTGACATCAAAGATGGTGTACAGGTGCTCGGTGGAGACTGGGTACACTGAACGGACTCGCCGAGAACTCCTAGATTGTATTATACCTATCGTCAGATAGCAGTTCTCCGGTGACACTGGTACAGGTTAGTCTGTAGACCCGAGATCGTCATAGAGTCTTTTATGATTCCCACTGTGCTCTGATTTCCACCTTACCACGTCCAAGAGGGCATGCAAAACGGTGGCTTTTGGGTACAGTCCCGAATCACTTGGAGGCAATGAGCGATAGGAGGGGTTTCGTCTCTCCCGGTATAGGGAGTTGATGTTGTGCTGTGTTCGATTGGCTATAACTAGAAGTCCCTGGCTAGGGCTGATATGGAGTGCTGCTGGTAAGATTTATCAGTAGTTTCTCGACCTGTTATAAGCTTCACATCGACACGACCTATCGGTTACCGGGGTCTGACATTTACCACCCTTAGACATGATATGCGACATATCAGACGAAGAGACAAGACTTTACGGTAGTGTTACTGATTGGATTCACAGGAGAATATACAGGCTTGCTTGTTGATCTTTTGATCGCTCAATACCTGGGTGGCTGTTACGTTTAGCTGACCGCTTGCAACTTGTGGGTGTTTGATATGATCATCACCTACTGCCGGCGTATTGACGATTCTTTAGAGTCCTACACAGAGGTTTCCTAGCTCAGGCAAAACGGAGTAGGAGCACATATGTGATATGTGCGGGACCGAGAATAATACGATATGAGATACCATATTCTATTCTCGCGATATGTGATATCGGCTGGGTATATGTGCTATAGCCGGGTCATCGGATCAAGTGTTGATTCGATGAAATGTAACATGTTATATTAGTCGGTTATATCCAATATAGCCGGATTGTCGGATCAAGTGTTGATTCAATAATTTAATGTATAATTATATGTGTGATATATTACATTACGTTAACTAATATAAGGTAGCTTTATTGATTCATTTTCTCACTGGATAATACATTGATGTATATGCGATATATGTTAATTGTTTTATTCTCTTTTGTTACAAAATATATTGTATATGTGATACATAATATTGTAACATGTTAGGGTTACAAATGCAACATGTATTTTGAGTTTAAACCAAGTTAGGGTTTTGATTAGGGTTAGCTATTTGGATGAGGGTTAAGGAAACTTCATGAAGCTTTGACTTTGTCATTTTTCCTTAATATTTTGTGAAGATATTTGTTAACCCAACCCAAACTCTCAACCCATGGTTTATTCTCTACAGGGGTTAAGCCTTTCATTCTTAACCTATGGTTGCAATTGTAACCACAAAAATAATTCATTATTCATCACAAAAGGTTTTCTTCTTCTTTCTCCTGAAAAAGCTTGCTAGCTTTTTGTGTTGTAGTGATTAATAGTGAGAAATTGAAAACAAAAGAGAGTAATATTCTTACTTCATCATCCTCATCTATTCTAGCCACTTAGATTAGGGTGTTCACTTCTCTAATTACTTCATTAGTGAAGTGTAAGCTTGGATTAGAGATTCTTCAAGGTAGATCATCTTAGATCAAGAAGACTTCAAGCAAGATGCATCATTCATCTCATGGAGCCTCCCGAGAGTCGGACTTCTTGATGATCGCAGCGAAGGGACCTTAACACGGAGCTTATGAAGCGATGGAATGGACTACAAAGGTTGTAATCCTACTCTCTTTACTTCTTTGTATGTGATACATACTTGTTACCCTAGATTTTCTAGTAAAGATTCATGGTATGCTTGCTTTGCACCTTTCTAAATTCTAATGTAGCATGAGTGATGCTACGAAACCATAGACTAGGTGCAAGGGAAGCCCAAAATGCCCAACATAGGCACTCGAAAACATCATGAACTACTCGTGTCCAGCATCGACACGTAAATCCATATATATATATATATATATATATATATCGGGCTTGGTCAGTCCGGATTGGCCCACGGGCTTCGTATGCAGGATTAGCCCTTCGGCTCCGGCAGTACGGGTCAGCCCATATCCATCTCTCGACTCCGGTCGGTATCTTTCGGATAACTGCCAGGTCTAACCAATCACCGATAGGTAGTAGTCCTTCTGCCGGGCTCATCGTCATCCCCACGAAATCTCTCTCTCTCACTCCGGGATACCATACCAGGTCATCCATGAACTCGCAAATGGATCCTCCTCCTCCTCGAATCGGGTTTCTATCATACGTCTCAGAACCGAGAAAACGCATGGTGGACGTACTGAAATATCGTATCAAGAGAAATCGGTTTTCAAAACATTGCGTACTTTCTTAAAATAATACCACGGTTCTCAAATCCAGAAAACACATGAAATCCAAGACTCAATGCGTAAATCCATTCAATGTGACACATGCAGCATAATAGCGTAATATGAGCAAAAAAGGGAAACTGCTCTTTTAAGTGGATTTAGTTTTTAAAATATAACATGCGGTCCCCAATTCTCCAAAATCAATGCCAGCATCATCTACGCTTGTATAAACGTGTACGTACGTAGATATGGATGCACAAGAATGGGTATATACGCAAGTATGAGTGTGCAGTATGTATATACGCCAATATGGATGTACAACTGGGTTTATACGCAAGTATGAGTGTATAATATGTATATGCGCCAATGTGGATGTACAAGTGGGTATATACGTAAGTATGAGTGTACAATATGTTTATGCGCCAATGTGGATCTACAAGTGGGTATATACGCAAGTATGAGTGTACAATATGTATATGCGCCAATATGGATGTACAAGTGGGTATATACGCAAGTATGAGTGTGCAATATGTATATGCGCCAATGTGCTTATACAAGTGGCTATATACGCAAGTATGAGTGTACAATATGTATATGCGCCAATGTGGATGTACAAGTGGGTATATACGCATGTATGAGTGTACAATATGTATATGCGCCAATGTGGATGTACAAGTGAGTATATACGCAATTATGAGTGTACAATATGTATATGCGCCAATGTGGATGTACAAGTGGGTATATACGCGAGTATGAGTGTACAATATGTATATACTCTAATATGGATGTACAAGTGGGTATATACGCAAGTATGAGTGTACAATATGTATATGAGCCAGTATGGATGTAGTAGTGGGTATATACGCAAGTATGAGTGTACAATATGTATATGAGCCAGTATGGATGTAGTAGTGGGTATATACGCAAGTATGAGTGTACAATTTGTATATCCGCCATTGTGGATGTACAAGTGGGTATATACGGAAGTATGAGTTTACAATATGTATATGTGTGTCATGGCAATTACCGACGGTGTGGGTGTAGCATGCAAATTAGTGCTCGTGCACATGAACCGTCAGTAATAGTGCAGTGTCCACTAAATACTAAATCGAGCACAACAATATAATGGCATGTAATGATGCTATGCAAAACTCAACATATATGAGTTTGAAAATGCGGCTACAATATCCTATTAAGCCCTGACGCATAACGCCATACAGGCGATTTCCCCGTAGATGTTAAATCTGCTCACTGGTGATCTTGAGCTAAGCGTGTCCGACCACCTGCTTACCCATCTTCACGGCATCCGAAGTCCCCGCTGTAGGGTTCCTTGGCACCCCAAGGAGGTCTCACAAGGCATCAACCATGCCAATTTGAAAAATTAGAGGTGCCGAGAAACCCTAACAAGATCGTTGGCTAGAATTTTAGGCGAATAAACGAGCTAGTTAACATCTTAACTAAAAGTAAACGAACATACAACCTTTGTAGATCCATTTCTCCATCTCCATAGCTCCGCAATGAAGTCTCCTCGCTGTCCATATCAAATCCCGGGCTCTAGCGTCGGCTTCACAGGAGAAAAAAGCGGGCTAGGTCATCGATGACGTGCCGAAGATGATCTACGTTGAAGCATCACTAGATCAAGCTCCACCTTCACCAAGCCATGAAAACTTATGAAGGAAACACCCTATACTACTTGGCAAGAGGTAGAGGATGAAGAAATAAGAAGTGGGTTCACTTTAGAATTGGATTTCTCTCACTTTTTCATCAATCACCATTGATGAAGTAAGCTTTCTTCAAGTGATCAAGAAGAAGAAGAAGATGAATCATGTTATGATAATATTCCAAATAGAAAATAAAAAGGAATCCTTATCATAATCTAACCATGGTGAAGTGTAGAGAATCAACTAGGGTTAAGTGGCGTGGTTAGGGTTAAGCATGAGACAAAATGGTGACTTAGTCAAAGCTTTATGAAGCTTCAACATGCAAGTCCAAAATGAGCCACCATTTCATTTCTTTATGCCATTTATTTTCCAAAATAAATAAACAAATAAATAAATAATGGAAAAAAAACAAAACCCTAATTTCCAACTTAACCATGGTTTAATTCTTTACACTTAACCAAAAAGCATGTGTCATCAAACATGATACAATCATGTGCACAAAAGTATATCACATATACAATGTGCACATCACGTGAGAAAATCCATTTAAAAGTGAACCAATACTAGTTAATGCAAAGTAATATATCATATATATATATATATAATTATACATTAAATCATTAAATTAACACTTGATTCAATGATCCGGTCATGTCGCACATAACCGACTAGTATCCAATGTATCGACTTATCGAATCATTCTCCGATTCGATAACTAGGTTATATCGCATACAACCAATCGAAACATTCATCGCGAGAATGAAATACGGTATCACATACACGCATTATTCTCGGTCCCGCACATATCTCATATGCGCTCCTATTTCGTTTCGCTTGAGCCAGGAAACCTCTGTGTAGGACTCTAAAGACTCGTCAATACGCCGGCAGCAGGTGATGATCATATCAAACACCCACAAGCCGCAAGCGGTCTGCTAAACGTAATGGCCACCCGGGTATTGAGCGATCAGAAGATTGACGAGCAAGCCCGCTCACACTCCAGTGAATCCAACCAGTAACACTACCGTACAGTCCGGTCTGATCGTCTGATATGTCGCATATCTCGCCTAGGGGTGGTATATGTCAGACCCCAATAGCTCGATAAGTCGTGTCGATATGAGGTCTATAACAGTTCGAGAAACTACAGGTAACACTTACCAGTAAATCTCAGCAACCCTGGCCAGGGATTTCCGGTTATAGCCAATCGAACACAGCGCAACATCAACTCCCTATACCGGGAGAGACGAATCCCCTCCTATCGCTCATTGCCTCCATGTGATTCGGGACTGTACCCAAAAACCACCGTTTTGCACACCTTCTTGGACGTGGTAAGGTGGAAATCAAAGTACAGTGGGAACCACACAAGACTCTATGACGATCTCGGGTCAACAGACTACTCTGTACCAGTGTCACCAGAGAACTGCCATCTGATGTAAGGTATAATACCATCTGGGAGTTCTCGGCGAGTCCGTCCAGTGTACCCAGTCTCCACTGAGCACCCGTATATCATCTCTGATGTCAAACACCAATGGATATGGGATCATCCATCGCCCATCTGTATGGGTCGAGAAGGTATACGCTAGTCTACTCTGGTATATCGATGCCCCGTCTCGATACACCCACGACTAGGGACCTTGAAGGATGTACTTATGGACTACCATGTCCCCACTAGTATGATCCGCATCATAGTCCAGGTAGTCAAGTACACATCCTAAGGGCTTTACCAACATGTAACAGAGAGACAATTAGTGTACACGTTAAGGTAAAGATCAACCAGATAGCATACTATCATGTCGAGCAAGAAAGTCCTTCCTATATATGTCCCAACATCCACTACAATATACATCCAATGTACAGTAATGGCCTCTAGGGCATACATATAACTAACAATCTCCCACTTGCACTAAGGCCATCTGATAGCAGTGGTTGTAGTATCTCATACTCAACCATCCCATAAAAATCTCTCTCTGGGAACAGGCCTTTGTGAGTGGATCCGCTGTGTTTGTCCTCTGAGTCTACTCTCCAAACCTCGATCACCCTGGAGATCAACCATCTCCATGATCAGGTGACACTGCCTTAGAATATGTCTGGATCACTGATTGGACCGGCGTTCCACGGCATAAGCCACAACTCCATTGTCTCACAATGGTGGGAACGTAGTTCATCTCATGAACCAATATACACCCAAACAGCCTCCTTGGTAGCATCTTAAGTAGCGATGTATCCTGCCTTTATCGTCTAGATAGCCACGGTATCTTGCTTGGAACTCTTCCAACTTACCGTCCCTCCACTGAGGGTAAAGACAATGCCTGCGACTGACATTCAGTCGTCAATCACCGTGGAACCCTTCCAGTGATTCTCCCCAGGATCGGTTGATACCGTCTCACTACAACTAGTGAGAATCCTAACATCCAATTAGATCTATCTCATAGATCCAAAACCCAGGATTTAGATGGTATAACTCTGATCCTATATGGAGAATCATTATGATAAGCGGAGATTGACCGAGCGTAGCAAAGGAAACTCCTTCCCTATCAAGAGTATGTCATCCACGTACTCTATGAGGATCATAACCATACTCCCTACTACCTTTTTGTTTATACAAGGTTCATCTACCATTTTGATGATGTCAACTTCTTTGACTAATCCATCAAAACAGATGTTCCAATTCCGCGATGCCTGCTTTATCCTATAAAGCATCTTGTACACGTTTCCGCTACTCCCACTGTCTACGAAGTCCTCTGGCTGTGTACTTATAGACGCTCTCTTCTAAAACATCATTTAGAAAAGCTGTCATGACACCCAACCACCAGATATCGTAGTCATGGTATGTAGCCGTGGCAAGTAGGATCTGAATGGACTTAAGCATAGCTCCTTAGAAAAAGGATTCCTCATGATCCATACCTGGTCAATGAAGCAAACCTTTAACAAGTCTAGCTTTGAAAGTCTCAACTTTTCCATCTACACCAAGTAATCTTCTCAAGATATACTTGCTCCTGATGGGGATTTAACCCTTCAGATATAGCAGCCAAAGTCCATACTTTGTTGGTGTACATGGATTCCATCTCAGATCACTAAGCATCCAGCCATTCTTATAGAGTCTCACTCCTGATGGCCAGCTCGAAACTAGTTGGGTCATCATCTCATGATGCAATCCTCGCCCCCACTGTCATAGAGAAACCGAAGTATCTCTCAGGTGGGTGAGGAACCCTACTAGATCGGCGGAGAGGCTGAGGTTCGTTGGATTCTAATGAATCCTTTGGTTCTACCAAATCATCTGATGCAATTTGTATGGCTGGAACCTTTCCAGTTGTACATAACAGACCTTACCTCAAGCTTGTCCGGATTTTGCTTTTAGACATAGGCCGGAAAACCCCAAATCTTAACTAGCTTAAGACATGGGCTCTTCCCTTTCCATATCACATATGAAATGGTAAGCAACTGATTTGATTGGAACCCTATTCAATAGGTATGCAACTTCATAAGTGCATAACTCCCAAAAGGAAAAAGGTAACTCAGCAGTACTCATCATAGAGCACACCATATCAAATAGGGTGTATCTGCTCCGCCCCGATATACCATCATGCTATGGTGTATACGGAGGAGTAATGCTGAGAGAGAATCTCATTCTCCTTTAGAATAGTCCAGGAATTCCGTGCTCAAGTATTCTCCTCCCTGATCTCATCATAGGACATAATACTTATACCCGTATTTTGATTCTCTACTTCTAACTTATATTCTGTGAATATCTCAAAAGGTTCGGACTTGTGTTTCAACAGGAACATAGGTCTGAATCTCGAAAGATCATCAGAGAATGTAATGAAGTATAAAGAACCATTCCTGGCATTTGTAGACTGGAGACCTACATACATCAACATGTATCATCCCAAGAGTTCACTAACTCTTTCTCTGTTTCCAATAAACAGAGCTGTGGTCATATTATCTCTGTGACATGACTGGCAAGTTTCACAAGATGTAGATTCAAACTGATTTAAATATGCATCTACATGTAACTCTAGCTAGTCGGGTCACATTGATCTGACCTAGTCTACAATACCTCAAGAAGGAATCGTTCAATTCTGAACTCTTCCTCTTGTGTGTGTTCCATATACTAAGAACTGCAATTTGATTTAGAACATCAATGCTTTTAGATAACGTGCCTGAACCGATCAACTTTTGATATAGGAAATGTTCAAAACATTATCCAACAATACAAAATTTTATCATTTCTTTACTAATAAAGAGACTGATATGATTTTGTATATCAGGTTCGGTATCTAATAACATTCGTTCAGAATCAATGTATTTGGAATACAGGGTGACAGTGACAAACAGACTTGGCTGCAACTCTTGCCCCGTTTTCTGCCTCATGAAACTTATCACCCGTTCTCAGTTCTCTACCTATCTGTAGCCCTATGTAACAGATTACATATCTGGGATCCTGATCTGGTATCACATACCCAGGACGTAGAGCATATAGAGAAACAGTTCTTTGTAATGAACACACCCGAAGATGATGCATCAGTATGCACTCTCTTCGTTTGGGCGGCACGGGAAATCTGATATTCCCCAATTTCCTGCTCTGTCTTATAACATTTATAAGTTGGAGCGGGACCAACGATCCCCAGCTCAGTATAACAAGCGGGTTCGGTCAAATAATCCGTATTATTATCTTGATTAAGGCGTGATATGGTCGCTACCTGGAGAGAGAGAGAAGAAAACACTCAGCGTGCGCTCTTGCAAGAATAGATTGGTTTTTATTTTATCTAATCAGGATGGCTCCCACTGCTTTTTATCAAATCTTCCTTCAAACCTAAAAAGGAAAGACTAGCCGGGATTAATTACACACTACAAGTTCGCCAATCTTTCAGCCAGGCCAGTGTCGGTACTTTGAGGGAGGTCCCCCGTGCTTTCGCACGAACCTAATTAATGTAAACCTCGTTTTCCCAGAGGCGTAACCTCGTTAACACCTTTCTAGACACCTACTTGATCGGCTAATTGTAATATGTAAAACTCTCCCAGGAGTAACAATTACTCGCAGCGGGTATCGGGATCCAACTATCTCATAGAAGGTATGCAATCTCATTGCAAATTTCAACACTTGAAATTCCCGATAATTTTGCCCCTAGCACCCTATGACCTTGACGGAGGTCAACAAACCATAGGCTACTATTCAAGTTCAACCCGTCATTTCTTGATCGAATTAAACCCACCCGCACGACCCTTGACGGAGGTCAACAAGGCCGCACGACTACCCTAATCCAATCTGCATCATATGCATAAGCAGATAAATACTAGTTAGCTACCGCACACTACGCCTTGACGGAAGTCAACAAACGTAGCACGAATACTAAATAGGACTTATCTGAAATGACGGAGGGCTACGACAGGTTTTTCTGAAAACCAATTGCGTAATGAACTTGATATCGTTGTAGAATCAAATGATTTTAAAATGGAGTGTTTTTGAGGCTTTCTAGTTTTGCTAAAGGAGTCACTCCCGGTGAAGGGATCGTCGGTCCTTTCCTCGTCGAATGAGGTGCGGGATATATCATATATATCACTATGCAAAGGAAAAACTCTTAAAAGCAATCAAAAGACAAACCGAGTGTGTAGCATCTGCCAGTTATTGCTAAAGGAGTCACTCCCGGTGAAGGGATCTCGGTCCTTTCCTCATCGAATAAGGTGCAGGATATATCACATATACCGCTGTGCAAAGCAAGAACTATAGCTACCTGTTTTATTTTTGAAATTCGGTTCTACAACATCTTAGGTTTCTTTTATTTCATTAATCTCATTAATGAAGTCCCATCATTTAAGTACCTAAACATCACAGATAAATACGACGTACACTTATGCCATCCGCATTCGCCTCGATGTCCCCTCGTGCACCGTTAGGTTAGGTAACTAACGGCAGAGCGGGGCAGGGCTAGCGCGGGTGTAAAACATAACTAACGCCTATATAATATATCATATATACTATATACAGTATCTATCACAGAACATATCACAAGATCACATCACAGATATCGCAGCAGAAGAATCATATGAAATATTGGATATACTAGGACGTCCGTGTTTTCAATACGAGCCAGTATAAAACACGGATTCCACGGTCGTGATGAATAGCCAAACCCATACCCCTAGACCCCTACGAAAGCGGCAAGCAACCCTGCCAATTCTAGAGTTAGGAGACCCGGGCTCGACTCCTCGAGTTGGTCTGCCACTGGACTCCAGAACCCGGTTACTTATGCCCTCCTTCTTGGGTCTATCCTAGGGCGGAAAAGTAAATAATATACAAACGGTGACATCTTCCGCAACCTGGAAGTGCCCCAATAAAAGAATATTACATACAAGTTTTTACATGAATGAAAATGAAAAACACTCATCTCACATAAAAACCCCCGGCTATTCAAACACGACGATCCAATATAACATATCCAGCAACACATAACATCACATGTCATCAACGTAAGTAAATATGCACATCCCAATTTTCGTTGACATATAGCAACGAAACTGGCGATATCACATATTACACTCACGATCACAGAAAAGAAAGTGTAAAACTACAACAGTTGGAATCCGCAATCTCCATAGACATCACATGCCTAATCAAATGAATACCATAGACATCACATGCCTAACAATTATAAACCCCGCATTTTAGTCTCATTATCGAAAACTCTTTTCAATATCAAGTCGGGCGATTCAACAAGATTCCCGACATCCTGATCGAATGCTCGTCGCAAACTTTAGTAGACGGTCGCACCCCCGATACCGTCGACGAAGTGCACCAAGGCGGAACACCGCTACCGGGAGCACCCGAACGGATGCTTTCGGCGACGGGGTTGTCCTACAGTCACTTGGTCGGGGCTATGGGGTGAGGCTGTCTATTAAGTTTACCCGGCGAGTATCCGAATACGCTACGTGATTGCGACGGACTTTTGATCACATCAAAATTCCGTGGCAACCGATCAAGTGAGACTAAACCGCTATGTTTATAACATTCATTCAGTTATCTCATAACTTCTTGTGAATTCCAATTATTGTATCCCATTCCAGATAAATAGAAAATGTTAAACTTTCCGATCGAACAGTCGAACACCCAAGTTTTCCCAAAACAGATCAACACATGAAACAAGTCTAAAAACATTCAGTTCGTGCCTCAGTACCAACGGTCCAGCCGTAGAAGGGTCAAGCCAACGCCTCACATATGGCACGCCGTACTGTCCCAAACCCGAAGGTTCAAAGGGCAGTTCAAGACGGTCACATAATCGAGTTAAGGTTTGTTGTCTTCTAGAGGGTCCATCGAGTTACTTGCACTACTTAGAACGTCGTTAAACTACGGAAAAATCCAACACTTGGAAATTTCCCGGCAGGGGAAAATTTGGGTATTTATATCCGGTCGAACTTTTTAATATATTCTGAAATTTATCCGGAAAGCCACATAGACAAAATCTGATACTCCGATCGAAACACCGAATCCCCAAAACAACCCCAGAAAATTCAACTCTTGAATTAAAATTAAAAATTCCCAGAAAAACCAGCATAATTAAGTAGGAATTACTGTGCAAAGTAGGAGTGCTGACGTCATCATTAGGCCGCGGAACAGCCACCTAAGCAGGCTTAGGCCGCGGTTCCGTCGCGCAATAGAGGGTTCAGGAGAAAAATTTTGCGTCGTAATTCTTATAATTCCCTGCTGAATTTTTTAACCATTTTTAATCTGGAAAAATCCTAGTTTTTAGAAAAAGTCCAGAGAGCATTTTCCGGGTTAGGTTTTCGGTTCGATCGGGTTTCAAACGTCGTCTAGACTTCGCCTAAGGCTCTAGCTTGGCTCTGATACCAATATAGGGTTCCTTGGCACCCCCAAGGAGGTCTGATAAGGCATCAACCATGCCAATTTAAAAAATTAGAGGTGCCGAGAAACCCTAACAAGATCGTTGGCTAGAATTTTAGGCGACTAAACGAGCTAGTTAACATCTTAACTAAAAGTAAACGAACATACAACCTTTGTAGATCCGTTTCTCCACCTCCATAGCTCCGCAATGAAGTCTCCTCGCTGTCCATATCAAATCCCGGGCTCTAGCGTCGGCTTCACCGGAGAAAAAAGCGGGCTAGGTCATCGACGACGTGCCGAAGATGATCTACGTTGAAGCATCACTACATCAAGCTCCACCTTCACCAAGCTATGAAAACTTGTGAAGGAAACACCCTATACTACTTGGCAAGAGGTAGAGGATGAAGAAATAGGAAGTGGGTTCACTTCAGAATTGGATTTCTCTCACTTTTTCATGAATCACCATTGATGAAGTAAGCTTTCTTCAAGTGATCAAGAAGAAGAAGAAGATGAATCATGTTATGATAATATTCCAAATAGAAAATAAAAAGGAATCCTTATCAAAATCTAACCATGGTGAAGTGTAGAGAATCAACTAGGGTTAAGTGGAGTGGTTAGGGTTAAGCATGAGACAAAATGGTGACTTAGTCAAAGCTTCATGAAGCTTCAACATGCAAGTCCAAAATGAGCCACCATTTCATTTCTTTATGCCGTTTATTTTCCAAAATAAATAAACAAATAAATAAATGAGTAAATAAATAAAGGAAAAAAAAGCAAAACCCTAATTTCCAACTTAACCATGGTTTAATTCTTTACACTTAACCAAAAAGCATGTATCATCAAACATGATACAATCATGTGCACAAAAGTATATCACATATACAATGTGCACATCATGTGAGAAAATCCATTTAAAAGTGAACCAATACTAGTTAATGCAAAGTAATATATCATATATATATATATAATTATACATTAAATCATTAAATCAACACTTGATTCAATGATCCGGTCATGTCGCACATAACCGACTAGTATCCAATGTATCGACTTATCGAATCATTCTCCGATTCGATAACTAGGTTATATCGCATACAACCAATCGAAACATTCTCGGTCCCGCACATATCTCATATGCGGTCCTATTTCGTTTCGCTTGAGCCAGGAAACCTCTGTATAGGACTCTAAAGACTCTTCAATACGCCGGCAGCAGGTGATGATCGTATCAAACACCCACAAGCCACAAGCGGTCTGCTAAACGTAACGGCCACCCGGGTATTGAGCGATCAGAAGATCGACGAGCAAGCCCGCTCACACTCCAGTGAATCCAACCAGTAACACTACCGTACAGTCCGGTCTGATCGTCTGATATGTCGCATATCTCGCCTAGGGGTGGTATACGTCAGACCCCAATAGCTCGATAAGTCGTGTCGATATGAGGTCTATAACAGTTCGAGAAACTACAGGTAACACTTACCAGTAAATCTCAGCAACCCTGGCCAGGGATTTCCGGTTATAGCCAATCGAACACAGCGCAACATCAACTCCTTATACCGGGAGAGACGAATCCCCTCCTATCGCTCATTGCCTCCATGTGATTCGGGACTGTACCCAAGAACCACCGTTTTGCACGCCCTCTTGGACGTGGTAAGGTGGAAATCAAAGCACAGTGGGAACCACACAAGACTCTATGACGATCTCGGGTCAACAGACTACTCTGTACCAGTGTCACCAGAGAACTGCCATCTGACGTAAGGTATAATACCATCTGGGAGTTCTCGGCGAGTCCGTCCAGTGTACCCAGTCTCCACTGAGCACCCGTATATCATCTCTGATGTCAAACACCAATGGATATGGGACCATCCATCGCCCATCTGTATGGGTCGAGAAGGTATACGCTAGTCTACTCTGGTATATCGATGCCCCGTCTCGATACACCCACGACTAGGGACCTTGAAGGATGTAATTATGGACTACCATGTCCCCATTAGTATGATCTGCATCATAGTCCAGGTAGTCAAGTACACATCCTAAGGGCTTTACCAACATGTAACAGAGAGACAATTAGTGTACACGTTAAAGTAAAGATCAACCAGATAGCATACTATCATGTCGAGCAAGAAAGTCCTTCCTATATATGTCCCAGCATCCACTACAATATACATCCAATGTACAGTAATGGCCTCTAGGGCATACATATAACTAACACCCGCCTGCGACCCTAGAATTTACACAAAGTAACACACATAAGGCTTAGATGCTGCAAAAATGCGATATCAAGACCAAGCGAGAAACTAGCGTCGCAAGCTAAACACGTGTGCATTCGATACACCAAAACGTGTGTATACTCGTCTGAAACTACCCCGACATGCTGTGACATTCAGCAAACACCAAACCCACTCACATAATGTACGTGTCGAGTAAGTTTTAAAGTGCTAAAAACAAGGAAATTGATTCCAGATTTTGACACGAGCTGAAATAAGAAAAGTTGCATGTAGCGAACACCTTAAATATACAGCAGACTCCAGTTGCCCAAACCCCGAAACATGACACCACCATCTGGCCGCAATTGCGGCCAGAACACATAAAATTGCGGCCAAAAAGTGGACTGGGGATCTCGTGCTCTGTGTGTGTTGTCTAGGTCTAATGGACATGATCCAGTAAACTCAACTTTTTCCTGAAGCATCGGGGGTGAAAGCAGATCCCAAAACGGCTATAATTCTTAACTAAAACACTAATTAAACACTAAATTAATACATTATGGGGTTTTAGTCTAACCTGGTGTAAAAACTTGGATTAAACAGCACTAATAACACTTAATTATGCAAATCAAGCTATAAAAACCATAACTTGACCTAATCTCCTCTTAACCCAACTAATTAGCACTAATACACTACTTAACCCTAAATTAAGCTAAATAACTAAAAGTTTAGCAAGGAAAAAGATTAGGGTAAGCTTTATACGTTAAATTGGTTTAGTGATGGTTCAACTTGCTAACCTTGCCTGGCAAGGACTTGCCTCAAGAACTAATCAAGAAGTGATAAGCAAGAGGTTTTGTGAAGAGGGGAGGGATTTTTAATGGAGATTGGGGCTTGAATGAAGGCAAGAAGAAGAAGAATAATGAGGGAGAGGGGGGCTGCTGCTGCTGCAGAATTGAGAGAGGGAGAGAGTGTGTGTTAAAAGGTGAGATAATGAGGGTTTTTGAAAAACAATTGAGAGAGTGAGATGATTGTGTGAGAGTCAACCATGCCCCTCTCTCTCTCCTCCATAATAGCTAGCAATGCTTTGTCCCCCATGCCTCCTAGCTCATCATTCTCTCTCAACAAAAGTTCAAATTAAAAAGAAAACCCTTTTTTCCCATTTTTAAACCAACCATTAACTTGTACACTAACATGTCATGTTACAAAAACATTATGGTTAACATGCAATAGCTATGTGCAAGTGTCACAAATAATATTAAATTATTAATTTAAAATAATAAAATATATTAAAATATTTATCGGTTAATTTTTCATAAAAACCCGTATTATCGCCTAATTAACCACTAATCGTATTCTATGGTGTTACACTTCCTATCGCTCATTGCCTCCATATGAATCGGGACTGTACCCAAAAGCCACCATTTTTCATGTTCTCTTGAATGTGGTAAGATAGAAATCAAAGCACAGTAGGAATCACACAAGACTCTATGACGATCTCGGGTCTACGACTAACCTGTACCAGTATCACAATAGAACTGCTATTTGACGTTAGGTATAATACCATATAGGAGTTCTCGGCGAGTCCTGTTCAGCGTAACCAGTCTCCACCGAGCACCCGTATACCATCTTTGATGTCATACACTAATGGATGTGGTATCATCCATCGTCCATCACATGGATCAAGTAGCGTATACGCTAGTCTACTCTGGAATATCGATACCCTGTCTCGATACACCCTCGACTAGGAACAATTAAAGGATGAACTTGTGGACTACCCTGGCCCATCTAGTATGATCTCCATCATAGTCGTGGTAGTCAAGTACTCATCCTAAGGGCTTTATCAACATGTGAGAGCAAGACAATATCACAATAGAAGTCTACATGTTAAGACAAAGAGCAACCAGATAGCATACTATCATGTCGAGCAAAAAAGTCCTCTCTATATATGTCCAAGCATCCACTATATTATACAATCATGTACAATAATGGCCTCTAGAGCATACATATAACTAACAATCTCCCACTTGCACTAAGGCAAGTTGTTGTAGTATCTCATACCTAACAATCCGAAGATTCTATCAAATTGTATCTGGGGTATGGCCTTTGTTTGTGGATCCGCCGTGTTTTTCTTCGTGTCAACTCTCCTGAGCTCGATCTCCCGGCGATCAACTACCTCCCGGATCAGGTGATACCGTCTCAGAATATACATGGATCGCTGATGGGACCTGGGTTCCTTGGCCATAGCCACTGCTCCATTGTTATCACAATACAAAGGTATTGGATGTTCGATGGACAAAACCACACCAAGTTCGGTTATGAACTTTTTCATCCAGACAGCTTCTTTGGCAGCATCGTTGGTAGCGATGTATTCAGCCTCCATCGTCGAGTCTACCACGGTTTCTTGCCTGGAACTCTTCCAACAAACCGCCCCTCCATTGAGGGTGAAGACAAAACCCGAGGCCGACTTAGAGTCATCCTTATCACTCTAGATGCTCGAATCGGTAAAGGACTCCATTTTGAGTTCACTGTTACCGTATACGAAGAACATTTCTTTAGTCCTTCTCAAGTACTTAAGAATGTTCTTCACAGCTGTCCAGTGATTCTGTAACGCCTTAGATTTCGATTAGTGTTAGTTTAGACGATAGAGCGGGTTTTTGGTAAAAGGTTTACCAATTTGGGTTCCTCAGATTTTATAACATTTAATTAATAATTTATTATTATTTGTTATGGCATGCACACACATGTGCATGTTTATGTGAGGTTGTGTTTATGTAATCTAGATTAGTGACCATAACAATTTAACCTTAATCTAATCCTTTTCTTTAACCTAATCCTTTGCTTGATTAAACCCTAGATATTTGTGTGGGAGAGAGAGAGATATTTACTTTGGGTTTTTGTTCGGTCGAGAGGTGGCATGGTGAGCTTTGCTTGCATTTATTGCATTGGTGCACTCACCTCTTACACTCACCTCTCTCTCTTTTCTTCACACTTTCACTCTATTCTCACACACTTCATTCTCTTCTCAATTATTTCATCACTTCTCATTTCTCTAACTGAACACTTGTCTTCCCATCCCCAATTCTTCACAAAACCTTCACAATCTTCACAAAAATCATTTATTTTGCCTAGTTTTGCCTCTTGGATGCCTTGGAACTTGGAAAGCTAGGTTCTTTGAGCTTGTGGGAGTAGGTAATGATCTCTATCTGTTCTTTATGTTGTTATAGTGTTGTGTAGTCTTGTAGTTTTAGTTTTGATCGTTCAAAGTTAAGTTTCGTGCAAATATCGTATTTTTAGTATCATTTGTGATATCTATGATCTGCTGTGACCTCGAGAGTATACTAGAAAATCAAACAATGTAGATGTGTTGTACCTGAGACTCTAAGCCTACACCTGAAGCACGAAGACTAACAGCTCGGATTTGGCCGGCGACCTTCAGACAAAATCCGGCGACCTCGGTTTTTTAGTGGGGTTTTAGGATGGGCTTTTCAGGGTAGCTGTATGCTTTGGTTTAGGTGTGTTTGGTCTTGTTTGATTTTTGAGTTTTCTCTGTATACAAAATCTGGGATCACATAGCTAGTTTCTAGTGTTACGACTACGCGCGATACGTTATACGACACGGATTGTGCACTTTGTGTGGTTTTGTAGTGTTGCTATGCACGTTAGCCACTAAATGAACACTTGGGAGTATGTTTGGAGTTGGTGTGTCGGTAAAACGTATATTGTACGTGGTTTGGGTCGATTGCTAATACAAACTTGCTTTGTTGTTTTATGTTTTAGGATCGCAGGCGGGGACTTCGGACGCTGCGAAGAAGGGGAAAAAGGTGATTGGCTTTACTTAGCCAGGAGTGTTGGTGAGTAGATTTAACATCTATAGGGGAATCGCCCGCATGGCGTTATGCGTCTGGGTTAGAGATGATATGATATTAGTCGTATATTCTATTTACACCTCATTGCATATTATTACTTGTTGTGCTTGGACTTGTACCCTTTGGACACTGCTCTATTATTGACGGCTCATGTTGCACGAGCATTGATTATATGCCACTCACACCGTCAATAATTGCCATGACACGCACAACACACATACATATATGATATTGTTTGGTTAGGGACATTGAGACTTGATCCTTATATTCCTTTTTGCATATGACCTATAGCATACCTGTATACCTACTTGTTTACACATATGCCTTGACATGCTTACATGCTAGTTACCCATATACCTATATGGTATTGTACTATTAATGATATGTATATACACATATGAGACATAGCTACATGTACATCTTGCATACATAATTACACTTATACCTGGAGGGTATATTACATCATTATTGATAGGTAGATACACATATCTTGCTATTCTGACATGGTTACGCATACCTGGTTATAGCTACATGTTCACATTTATATGATGTTGTGTGGATTTGGAGAATTTAGGAACCGCATGATAAATTTTATAACTTGTTGCAGTTAAATAGCGATTTTTCCTTATATGCTCATATTAATGTTTCATGTTGCATATATTATATTCATGGATTTCGCATTAAGATGTGATTTTCATATGATGTTTTCTTGATTGTTTTACTCCTGCGTATATATATCAGTAGTATGGGACGCTGATATATATATGTATACCCATCGTATATATATATCAGTGGTATGGGACGATGTTATATATACACACACCTACATCATATATCATCATAATGATATATGCAAATATACTTATTCATTATATATGTGGGCCTATATAGTCGATGAAAGGGCCCTATGTGCTCGGGGCTTATGTGCTCGATGAAAGGGGCCTATGTGCTCGATGAGATGGGCCTATATTCTTGATGAGATGGGCCTATGGGCTCGGGGCCTATGTGCTCGATACGAGGTGCCTATGTGCTCGATGAGAGGGGCCTATGTGCTCGATGAGAGGGGCCTATGTGCTCGATATTGGATATAGGATATATAAGATGTACCTGATATTTGATATAGAATATATGAGATTTACTTGATATTGGATACAGGATATATGAAATTTACTCAATATTGGATAGATGATATATGAGATTTAATTGTTATTGGACACTCAGGATATATGAGACTTACAGGATATGAAAGCCAATTTGGGGGCTAATTTGAGGAAATTTGGGATTTTGATTTGTCTTGATGGACTTTGGTCCTGCCATGAGGTCAGGATTCCATGATGATGACATGTTTTATTCCATACCCCGCATTTATTTTATATGCATTGCTTCGTGTATTAGTTATACCTGCTAGAGTACCTTTCATGACTGTTGCATATACATATTACTATTTATTGCTTCATGTATTAGTTGTACCTGCTAGAGTATCTTTCAAGACTGTTGCATTTACATATTGTCATATTATTGCTTCATGTATTGGTTGTACATGCTAGAGTACCTTTCATGACTATTGCATTTACATATTGTCTGTAAGTCTACGGTAGCGCCCCGGCCGTCAATCCGAGGCCAAAATGCGAAAACGAAAACCTTTTCATAAACTTGAAACTGGCGCTATCGTATAATTTCACCCCGGATCGAACCATTAACCTATAACTAGCTAACTAGAGAAGAGTTAGAAAGGCTATACCGATCGATCCGTGTCCTTCGGTCTTTGGCCACTTTCCCAAGCTCCTCGCGGCATCTCCGATCTCCAGTCTCCTCGTCGGAAAGGGCACCACATCAATGAGTCTTTTTACGGGCTCCCGCTTCGTCCAAAGCAACTCGGACACAAAGTTTGCTAGCCGACGTGTCCAAGGCGATGTAGAGAATGTGTGTGATCACTTTATCTCAAGCATCCATTGATTCTCAACACATGAGAATGTATGGATGGAGGTTGAAGATGATGCCATCAATGGGGATAGTGAGCTCAAGATGAAAGAGTAGGAAGAAAGAGTGAGAGCAATAATACAAGAGCTAACTACAACCATATAGCTGCCCCCTCTCTCTCTCTCTTATTATCATTTCAACACTTAAATCAATCAATAATGTGACATATGCACAAAGAGAGAGACCATGAGTCATCACTTGTGCATGTGTTACAGTTAATGCTCCTAATCATGACTTTGAGCTCATTATTTCCATTTGTAAACATTAATCCAAATGTTTACAACAATAAAAAAGATATGGCAACATCTAAACCAAACTCGTGACGGATCACAAGGATACCCCTCACCTGTATATACATACCTGCATCTGCATTTCGACTGAATGCGAATACGATGAGACTAAAGTAATCCAATAAATCTAATACTAGGATCCGGCTTAAACCAAAGCCCACTAGTATGATCCGTCCGATCATGATGCATGCACGACTGCACGTATATGATCGAACCCTGCCATAATACCATACGGCCTCTACAACGTTTCGACCGAAACTTGAGAAACTGTCTGTGGGGGACTCTAAAGACTCGTCAATATACTGGCTGTGGGTTTAACCACTAGCACATCAGTGGTACTACCTGTACGTAACGGGACACTAGGTATTGACCAAAAGGGAGGTCCATGAGCGAACTCATCCTGACACCCTACTGAGCCTGTCAGTGACAATATTCGTACAGTCCGGTCCGTTCGTTAATGAGTATCGCATGTCGGGCCTAGGGGGTTGGTAAAAGTCAGACCCCAAAAAGCGGTACAAGTCGTGTCGGAGTGTAGCCAAGAACACCCAGAGATACTACTAGAATACCTTCCAGTAAATCTCGTGCCTTAGCCAAGGACTTCGTGTAATGGCTCTCCTAGACACAGCGTGATCTCACCCACAATACCGGGAGAGACGAAACCCCTGCCGATCCGCTCACTGCCTTCATGTGGCTCGGGATTTTACCCAACTAAAACCTGTTTACATGACTCCTTTGAGCCGTGGTAGGGTAGTAATCAAAGCACAGTAGGAACTCACACGAGACAAATGACGATCTCAGGTTGATGAATTAACCTGTACACATGTCACCAGGGAACTGCTATCTGACGCTAGGTATAAAACCAACTAGCATGTTCCCGGCGAGTCCTGTCCGGTGTACTCATAACCCAATGAGCACCTGTATACGTCTTAGGTGAACCAACTGACACCAATGGCTTGTGAGACCAGCCACCACCCCTCGTCGGGGTCTCGATCCGTATACACTTGTCTACTCTGGAGTATCGATGCCCTGTCACAAAACTCCCTCGACTAGGGACCTTTTAAGGATATGCTTATAGACCCCAGCTCCCACATATATGATCGCCATCATACTGCTGGTAGTCAAGCAAGAATCCTAAGGGCTCTATCAATATGTACTAGTGATCTGTAAGGTCAGCTAAAGCTATACACGATGTTAAAGATAAACCAGATAGCATACTATCATCCTGAGTAAGACTGTCCTACCGGTATAGGTCTTCCCTCAATCATTGCAATCACGTGCCTGCGATCCAATAATTGACTTTGAGGGCACTATATCCAAAAATCTCCTACTTGCACTCAAGGCTAATTATTGCGATGCCGCATACTCACAGCCCGTGTGATACCGAACACCCAACTCCTCTACTGATCTGTCTCACAAAGCCTATTTGCGAAACTATTGCGTTCGAGGAATAGCCTTAGTGAGTGGATCCGCCCTGATGTTTCTTTCTATATCTCTCTTTATCTTAAGTTCGCGGAGAATGCCATCGCCCGAAATGAGCAATACCTATCTTAGAATATGTCTGGATATCTGATGGGACCTAGTTCATAAATGAACTCCAAATCCAAACTTCTTAGACTGTATCGTCAACTGAACCTAATCAGTATCCTGTGCTACGCTTCCCTCAGTATTCGCTTGGATCACCCCTCGTCAGAGGGAAAACTATAACTCTTACAGTCATTCTGTCATCCAGGTCACATTGGAAGCCTGGAATGATAACCGTCTCCCGAAGGAGGCTGTCGTTATCATTTCCCCAGAACATCAACTTATGTTCTAAAACTGCTTCCGAACGTTTCTCCAGGATTGGATTAATATCAACTTATTGCAACTACTGCAAAAACAACATCTAGTCTGGTACTTGACATTTTATGATTGACTTAATTGCCTAAGCAAGTGATATGCCAATCATGCGCATCCCTCTCCCCTTTAGTCTGCAAGACACCTTTAGAGAGGGTGACTCCATCACCTGCAGGCATACTACCGTATCAGGAGTCGTCCATTCTAAAATACCTGTAGAATGCTGCCCAAGTACCCTGATTGGGAAACTACCAAAATCTAGATCTAAAACCATAGATCTAGTAACCAGAATGTCTGATATTATATCTATATCATATGTGGAGAAACCACTTTATGATAACCAAAGTATAACCGATCGTAGTATAGGAATTTCACTTCCTACTCTATGTATGTCATCCAAATACCAGGACATCACACCCTACTGCCTTCTTACCAGATCCATTCCCTATTCTGATGAAGTCAAACCTATGACTATCACATCAGAAATAGATGATCTATCTACGCTATATCTTCTTTAGTCTATAAATAGACATAAGCTACTTGTCCACTATGCTTCCGCTGCTCCCACTGACTACGACAACCCTCTGGCAGAGTCGTATACACGTACACTTCTAAAGCTAGTTTAGAACGACGCTATACTCATCCTCCTTCCGGGTCTCACAGTCTGGAACAACAGCAATGGAAAGTCCGGGGAAACAAGAACCTTCCTGTCACCGTCCTTGAGCATACCGAAGTACCTCTCGAGTGCCTAAGGTTACCCACCATATCTGCGGAATGGCTAAATGGAATGTCAAAATAGATTGAATCTTTAGGTTCTTATCAAATTTTTAGTAATCGTTTGTGGTTCTGGAGTCACTTCCAGTTCTACCATACTCCCACTACTGTTTTATGAAAAAATCCATTTTTATTAAAACTGTGGCGAGTCAAGAACAATATCACTATTGATCTTCCAGATGGTAGAAAGTCAACACTCGTCATAGCCCGGGTTAACCCACAAACAGCCATTACAGAAACGCGCCTTGAGTTATCCAGAATCTGGTTTTAAGCATAAGCCGGACAACTCCCAGTACCTTAACATTGTTAAGATATGAACTATTCTATATCCAATATAGAAACAGAGGCACTGATTTAATTGGAACCAGATTCAAATCATGCAGCTGTCTCTAGTGCATGTCAACTAAATGGAGAGAGGCCGATCAACATTACTCAACTTAGGAGTACATCCAGATATGAGTAACATGAAAGAGAAGCAAGTTCTCATAATCACTATCAATTGAATACCATACACAAGTGTCTACATCTTCGATCACCTAGAAGAATCCTGATACTTGCAATACCTGGTTCTCTACTTTATTCATATACCTATAACTTCTCAAAACTTGGATCTTGTATTTCGATGAAACACATGTCTACGAACTAGAGAAGTCATAAGTAAACAGAATTTAGTACGAGTACCAACCCCTCTGTCCTAATGGACACTGGACAACATACAATACTCTGTATAAGTCCCCTGAGTCTAATAACTCATTCCCTGTGTGTCGTAGGTTGAAAACTGTACTTATGGTTAAGAAGAATCACGCCACTGTTTAATGCTCCTTACCTAACCATCCACTGATATAGGTAAATGTCATGGACATAATTTCAAAAAGCTATATCTCACTTTATAAAAATAAACGTACAGATATATCAATTTGAAATTGGTGCATAACAACGGATATTCAAAACCAAATATTTGCCTTCCGGCAAACAACCCAGGTCATTTCCTCAGATATCACCAATTACAACGAATCCTGATATAATGAGGATGATCACCCAATTCCCAATAACTTACTCCCACTCATCATCTGTAAAACCATACAGATGTGAGAATCATACCAGGTAAATAATACCCTAGAGTAAGTACCTAATTGGGAAATCAGTTTTCTACTAATAATGCACAGTGAAACTGAAACATTTAAATGTTTCGAAGGGGTATCCGGGTATTCCTAGTAATGCCTCTTCCATTATCCAGATTCATGACTGTAACCGTACATTTCTTTGCCATTTCTCCAAAATCCCTTTATATGTCTTTAGTCATTACCTTCTGTACATCACCTTTAGGCCAAATGGTTTTCTTCCTTCACTACCGTTCGGTACCAGCCTATGGTTTGGAAGAAGACTATCCAATAAGCATAATGGGTGCACTCTCCTAATCCTAGGAGCACTCACAACGCGAGTGAAGGTAAAGATAAAAGACAACGGAATAAACCTTATTCCTATTTCTCCTGAACCAGAATCCATCCCCGAACTGGAATAAATTCCTTCGAGTTTGTATATAACCATACGATGGAGTATCCAAATAACTGTGGATCTTCATAGTGATACGGAGTGTCCTGGAGAAATATAAAGGTGAATTAGGAGTGGCAATGAAATACTTGGTTTGGTCGTGAATAGCAGTCGCAGTTTACTTTGCCCTCTTTCTAATCCGTTTATTTGTCTTAACTTATTACCTTCTGTACACCATCGTTATGCTAATTGGTTTTATTCATTCCCCACCGTTCGGCACCTGCCTATGGTTTGAAAGAAGACTATCCAATTAGCATAATAGGTGTACCGTCCTAATCCAAGGAGCACTCGTAATCTGAGAGAAGGTAAAAGGAAAAGATACATGAATAGTCCTATTCATTTTCTCCAGAACCGGAAACCATCCTCGAATCTGGAACAAGTTCCTTCGAGTTCATATATAACCATACGATGGTTTTATCCAATGGAAGTGGATGTTCATAGTAATACGGGGTGTTCTGGAGAAAAGGGTAAAAGTAGGGGTGGCAATGAGGTATGCAACCTAGACAATCCAAAAGCCAGTGTTTTAAGAAAGTTCGGTTAACTTGATCACTGAGTCATAGTCCAGGGTCGGGCCATGGTCGCTGCCAAAGAGAGAGGGAAAAAAAACACTCTGCATGCACTCTAACCTAGATTAAAATGGTTACCAATTTATCTAATCAGGAAACCACCCACTGTAACCTCAAATTCTCCTCCAAACCTGAAAGAAGAATAAGTCGGGATCACCCGAGGAGTAAACCAACTCATCAGTGTAGGGGTCCTAAGCACTCTTACAAGGGTCTTTAAGGCATCAACCATGCCCGATTCAAAATTTAGACATGCCGAACAATCCAAAGCCGGGATCTTTGCTAGATTATTAGGGTTTAACATGCAGGTAAACATCTTTACAACTAAGAGTGAGAGATTACAACCTTGGTAGTCCGCTCCTCGCTTCATAAGCAACGAGCAGAAGTCCCTTCGCCACGATCCACGATCTCCCGGACTCAAGAGTGGCTCCACAACCCGAATGATCCATGCTTGCTTGTAGTCTTCCTTTTCTTCGATGATCTACCTCGAAGTTCCTTTAACTCAAGCTCTTTCTCACTAATGAGGTGAACACCCTAATCTTATTGGCTAGATTAGATGAGGATGATAAAGTAGGATTTATGCTCTCTTTTATTACCAAATTCTCACACTAAATCATCACATAAAGAAAACCTAGAAAGTTTTTTCAAAGCTCAAGGAAGAAGAAGAAGAATAAGAATGAATCCTTTTGTGATGAATAATGAAAAAATATCATAATGATTAAAAATGCAACCATGGTTGAATATGAAGAGGCTAACCCATGTAGAGACTTAACCTAAGGTGAAGGGTTTGGGTTGGGTTAGAAATATCTAGCAAAATATCAAGCAAAATATATTTGCTAGAAACAAACTAAAAGCTTCTAGAAGCCAGAAGAAAAAGCTAACCCAAATCAAACTTTAACTAGGTTTAATCTCCACTAATCATGTTGAATTAGTAATCATAACTTGTTACAATATTATATATCACATATATAATATATTTTTGTAACAAAAGCAAATAATACAATTAACATATATCGCATATATATCAATGTATTATCCGGTGAGAAAATGAATAAATAAAGTGAGCCAATATTAGATAATGTAAAGTAATATATCATATATATAATTATACATTAAATTATCGCATCAACACTTGATCCGACAATCCTGCTATATCGAATATAACCGATTAATATATCACGTACCGATTCATTGAATCAACAATTGATCCGATGATCCGGCTCATATCAAAATATCGCGAGAATATAATACGGTATCTCATATCGTATTATCCTCGGTCCTGCAAATATCACAAATGTGCTCCTACTCCGTTTTGCCTGAGTCAAGAAACCTCTGTGTAGGACTCTAAAGAATCGTCAATACGCCGGTAGCAGGTGATGATCATATCAAACACCCACAAGCTGCAAGCGGTCAGCTAAACGTAACAGCCACCCAGGTATTGAGCGATCAGAAGATCAACAAGCAAGCCTATACATTCTCCTGTGAATCCAATCAGTAACACTCCCGTACAGTCCGGACTCTTCGTCTGATACGTTGCATATCTAGTCTAGGTGTGGTATACGTCAGACCCCAGTAACGGATAAGTCGTGTCGATGTGAGGCTCATAACAGGTCAAGAACCTACTGATAACACTTACCAGCAGTACTCAATATCCGCCCTGGCCAGGGACTTCCAGTTATAGCCAATCGAACACAGCACAACATCAACTCCATATACCGGGAGAGACGAATCCCCTCCTATCGCTCATTGCCTATATGTGATTTGGGACTGTACCCAAAAGCAACCATTTTGCACGCCCTTTTGGACGTGGTAAGGTGGAAATCAAAGCACAGTGGGAATCATACAAGACTCTATGAAGATCTCAGGTCTACAGACTAACATGTACCAGTGTCACCAGAGAACTGCCATATAACGTGAGGTATAATACCATCTGGGAGTTCTCGGCGAGTCCGTCCAGTGTACCCAGTCTACACTGAGCACCCGTACACTATCTTTGTTGTCAAACACCGATGGATATGGGATCATCTATCTCCCATCATATGGGTCAAGATACGTATTCGATAGTCTACTCTGGTGTATCGATGCCCTGTCTCGACACACCCACAACTAGGAACAGTTATAGGATGTACTCGTCGACTACCCTGGCCCCACTAGTATGATCTCATCATAGTCCCAGTAGTCGAGTACATATCCTAAGGGCATTATCAACATGTGAGAACAAGACAGTAAACTAATACAAGTCAACATGTTAAGATAAAGTGAAACCAAATAGCATACTATCATGACGAGCAAGAAAGTCCTCTCTATATATATCCAAGCATCCATTATAATATACATCATATGTACAACAATGGCCTCTAGGGCATATATATAACTAACAATCTCCCACTTACACTAAGGCCAGCTGTTGTAATATCTCATACCCAGCATCCCGAAGAGTCTCCCAAACTGTGTCTGGGGTATGGCCTTCGTGAGTGGATCCACAGTGTTGTCCTTTGTATCAACTCTCCTAACCTCGATCTCCCTGCGATCAACTATCTCCCGGATCAGGTGATACCGCCTCAGAATATGTCTGGATTTCTGATGGGACCTGGGTTCCTTGGCCAAAGCCACAGCTCCATTGTTATCGCAATACAAAGGTATTGGATGCTCAATGGACAGAACCACACCAAGTTCAGTAATGAACTTCTTTATCCAGATAACCTCTTTGGCAGCATCGTTGGCAGCGATGTATTCGGCCTCCATCTTCGAGTCTGCAACGGTATCCTGTTTGGAACTCTTCCAACACACCGCCCCTCCATTGAGGGTAAAGACAAATCCCGAGTGCGACTTAAAGTCTTCCTTATCACTCTGGAAGCTGGAATCGGTAAAGGACTCCAGCTGGAGTTCTCCGTTACCATACACCAAGAACATCTCCTTAGTTCTTCTCAAGTACTTGAGAATGTTCTTCACAGCTGTTCAGTGATTCTCTCCAGGATCTGCTTGATACCGACTCACTACACTTAGTGAGTATACTACATCGGGTCTGGTACATAGCATCACATACATGATAGAGCCTACTGCCGAAGCATAGGATATCCCTTGCATGCGAGCTCACTCTAAATAAGTCTTGGGAGACATCTCTTTGGAGAGAGTGAGTCCAGAGATCGTGGGTAGGTTCCCACGCTTGGATTCTTCCATACTAAACCTCTTTAGTATAGTGTCAATGTACCTGGATTGGGACAATCCCAATATCTGTTTAGATCTATCTCTATAGATCATGATTCCCAATATGCAGGAGGCATCACCTAGATCTTTCATTGAGAATCTTTGTGATAAGAAGAGATTGACTGATTGCAGCATAGGAACATCATTTCTTATCAAGAGTAAGTCATCGACGTACAATACGAGGAAGACTACTTTACTCTCTGCAACCTTCTTATAGATACAAGGTTCATCTACATTTTTGATGAAGTCAAACTCTTTGACTACAACATCAAAGCAGATGTCCCAACTCCGTGATACTTCCTTTAACCCATAGATGGATTTAAGCAGTCTGCACACCTTTCCGCTGCTTCCACTATCTACGAAGCCCTCTAGCTGAGTCATGTACACACACTCTTCTAAATCATCTTTTAGAAATGCGGTCTTAACATCCATTTGCCAGATTTCGTAGTCATGGTATGCAGCAATGGCAAGTAAGATCCGGATGGACTTAAGCATAGCCACTGGAGAAAAGGTTTCGTCATAATCCACACCTGGTCGTTGACGAAAACCCTTTGCAACAAGTCTATCTTTGAAAGTCTCAACTTTTCCATTTACACCAATTTTCCTTTTAAAGATCCATTTGCACCCAAGGGGTTTTACCCCTTCAGGAGCAACTTCCAAAGTCCATACTTTGTTGGTGTACATGGATTCCATCTCAGATCGCATTGCATCCAGCCATTTCACATAGTCACCCCTCGTTATGGCCTGCTCGAAACTAGTCGGGTCATCATCCTCAATGATGCAATCCTCGCTCCCACCATCAGTGAGAAAACCGTAGTATCTCTCAGGTGGATGAGAAACCTTGCTAGATCGGCGGAGAGGCTGGGGTTCGTCGGGTATTACTGAATCCTCTGGTTCCAATAAATCATTAGTTGTAGTTTGCGGTGCTGGAATCTCTTCCAGCTCTACCTCTTTGCTACTAATTTCTTTTGTAAGAAATTCCTTTTTCCAAAAAGGTGCCATGTTGAGAAACAAACACTTTTTGTTCCTCAGCATGGTAGAAAAAATATCCTTGAGAATTCTTTGAATATCCCACAAACTTGCAAAGAACTGATCGTGCCTCGAGTTTGTCCGGATTTTGCCTTTTGACATAGGCCGGACAACCCCATATCTTAACTCGTTTAAAATATGATCTCTTCCCACTCCATATCTCATATGGTGTGGTAGGTACAGATTTAGATGGAACTAGATTCAATAGGTATATGGCTGTCTCAAGCGCATACCCCCAAAAGGAAAAAGGTAACTCAGCCTCACCCATCATAGAGCGTACCATATCTAATAGAGTGTGATTCCTCCGCTCCGATACACCGTTGTGCTGTGGTGTATAAGGAGGAGTAAGCTGAGAGAGAATCACATTCTCTTTTAGATAATCGAGAAAATCATTGCTTAAGTATTCTCCTCCTCGATCAGATCGAAGGATTTTAATACTTTTGCCCGTTTGGTTCTCTACTTCGTTCTTATATTCTCTGAATTTCTCAAAAACTTCAGACTTGTGTTTCATCAGGAACACATGTCCGTATCTAGAGAGATCATCAGTGAATGTAATAAAGTAGGAAGAACCGTTCCTGGCATGTGTAGACATAGGACCGCATACATCACTATGTACCAGCCCTAAGAGTTCCTTAACTCTTTCTCCGTGTCCACTAAACAGAGTTTTGGTCATTTTACCTTTGAGACATGAATGGCAAGTATCATAAGATGATAATTCGAACGGATTCAAATATCCATCCTTATGTAACTTAGCTAGCCGTGTTGCATTGATATGACCAAGTCTACAATGCCACAAGAAGGATTCGTTCATTTCTGAACTCTTCCTCTTGTGTGTGTTTTGTATATTAAGGACTGTATTTTGATTGAGAATGAATATTCCATTATGTAACGAGCCTGATCCAATCAACTTTTGATTTAGGAAGATGTTCATAACAATATCCTGTATTACAAAATTATACCCTTCTTTACTTAATAAAGAAACTGATATAATGTTGCACATCATGTTCGGTATATAATAGCACTCATTCAGAATCAATGTATTACTACTTGGTAATGCTAGGTGATATTCGCCAACTGCTTTGGCTGCAATATTTGTACCATTCCCTACTTGTACAGAATGATCACCTTTTCCCAGTTCTCTACCATTAAGTAGCCCATATAACAATTTACATATGTGGGATCCCGATCCGGTATCCAATACCCCGGACATAGGGTGAACTGAGAAACAGTTCTCAATAACTAACACACCCGAAGAAGATGCATCAACATGCTAGTTCTTCGTTTGGGCGGCGTGAGAATCCAGATATTGTCCTATTCCCTGCTCAGTCTTATAACACTTATAAGAATGAACGAGGCCAACATTCGCCTGCTCAGTATAATAAGCGGCTTTAGTCAATACATCCATATTTTTATCTTGATTAAGTCCTGACATGGTCGCTACCTAAAGAGAGAGAGAAGGAAACACTTTAGCGTATGCTCTTGCAAGATTAGATTGGTTATTATCTTATCTAATTAGGATGTCTCCGACTGTTTTTATCAAATCTTCCTTCAAACCCTAAAATGTAAGATTAGCCGGGATTAATTACACCCTACAATTTCGTCAATCTTTCAGCCAGATCAGTGTTGGTACTTTGAGGGAGGTTCCCCGTGCTTTCGCACGGACCAAATTAAAATAAACCTCGTTTTCCCAGAGGCTTAACCCCGTTAACACCTTTCTAGACACCTACTTGATCGGTTAATTGTCCTTTGTAAAATTCTCCCTGGAGTAACTTTTACTCGCAGTGGGTATCGGGATCCAACTATCTCATAGGAGGTATGCAATCTCATTGCAAATTTCAATACTTGAAATTCCAGATAATGCTTTTCCCCCTAGCAATCTATGACCTTGACTAAGTCAACAAATCATAAATCGCAAGTCAAGTTCAACCCGTACATTTCCTGATTGAATTAAACCCACCCGTACAACCCTTGACTAAGTCAACAAGGTCGTACGACTATCATAATCCAATCGCATCTCATGCTATAGCAAATAAATACTATTTAGCTACCGTACACTACGCCTTGACTAAGTCAACAAACATAGCACGAATACTAACTAGTCTTTGTCTGAAATGACGGAGGGCTACGCAGGTTTTTCAGAAAACTATGAGCGTAATGAACTTGATATCGTTGTAGAAACAAGTGATTTTGAAAAGGAGTGTTTTTGAGGCTTTTGCAGTTTCGCTAAAGAGGTCACTCCCAGTGAAGGGATCTCGGCTCTTTCCCCATCGAATAAGGTGCAGGGTATATCATATATACCACTGTGCAAAGCAAAAAACTATATAAGCTGTCAAAAACTAAACCGCAAGTTTGTAGCATCTGCCAGTTTAGCTAAAGAGGTCACTCCCGGTGAAGGGATCTCGGCTCTTTCCTCATCGAATAAGGTGCAGGGTATATCATATATACCGTTATGCAAAGCAAAACCGTAGCTATCCTTTTTATAAAGTTTTGATTCTACAACATCTTTTAGGTTTCTTTTCTTTTTATTAATCTCATTAATATATCCCATCAGCTTATGCTTCCTAAGCATCACAAACGAAATGAAAGCAGTAATATTTATATATCAGCATATATATATATATATATATATATAGTATAAGCATTCGTCTCAGGCAGTAATATGATCTCATCACAGAACATTGCAGCAGAAGAACATATATGAAACATTGGATATACTAGGATTTCCGTGTTTTTAATACGAGCATGTATAAAACACGGATTCCACAGTCGCGATGAATAGCCAAACCCACATCCCCAGACCCCTACGAGAGCGGCAAGTAACACTGCCAATTCCAGGGTTAGGAGACCCGGTCTCGACTCCTCGAGATGGCCACCCACTGGACCCTAGAACCCGATTACTTGTGCTCCCCTCCTTGGGTATACCAAATGCGGAAAAGTAAATAATTTACACTGGTGACATCAACCCCATCGCGGAAGTGCCCCAATAAAAGAATATTACATACAAATGAATTTTACATGAATGAAAATAAAAACCCTCATTTCACATAAAACCCCCGGCTATTCAGAACACGACGATCCAATATAATATATCACAGCAACACATAATATCACATATTATCAACGTAAGTAAGTATGCATACACCGACCGTCGTTGATGTATAGCAATGAAAACCGACGATAAAACTACATACTACACTTACGGTCACAGAAAATAAATTGTAAAACTACAACATTTGGAATCCACAATCTCTTTAGACATCGTAAATCTGAAATATCACATACTTCGCATTTCATGCCTAACTATATGAATTCCACATATTGTATCACATTCCAGATAAATAGACAATATTAAACTTTCCGATCGAATAATTAAATACTCAAGATTTCCTAAATAGCTCAACACTTGAGCGGAATTCAAAAAATCCCAGAATATGTCACAGTAGCAATGGTCCAGCCGTAGAAAGGTCAAACCAACGCCTCACATGTGGCAACGCCGTACTGCCCCAAACCCTAAGGTTTAGAGGTGGTTCAGACGGTCACATAATCGAGTTAATGTTTGTGTTCTTCTAGAGGGTCCACCGCGTTACATGCACGTTTTTCCGAAAGATTTAAACTCAAGAAAAATTCAACACTTGAAAGTTTTTCGTGTCGGGAAAAAGTGAGTTAATGATATCCGTTCGAACATTTTAATAGTTTCTAAAATATCCGGAAAACAAAACGAAATTAAATTTTCCGATCGAATAAACGAATAAAAAAATAATCCCCAGAACACTCAACACTTGAGTAAGATTAAAAATACCCAGAATCATGTACAAGTACCAACGGATGTACTGTGCCAAAAATCTAACCCTAATTCTACAGTGCCGCCGCGGAACCGCCGCGCAAGGCATGGTTCTGCCGTGGTTCCGCGGCGCTTTAGTGGAATTTGGGTGTCGTTTTTCACAGTAACTCTTAAAATTCCCTGCTGATTTTTTTGAGTATTTTTAATGCAGAAAAAATCACATTTTTACAAAATTTCCAGAGAGGGGGTCAAGTTCGATGTTTCAGGGTTCGATCGGAGTTTTAACTTCGTATACACGTCGCCTAATGCTATAGCTAGGCTCTGATACAACTGTAGGGTTCCTAGGCACACTTACAAGGGTCTATATAGCATCAGCCATGCCCGATTCAAAATTTAGACGTGCCGAACAACCCAAAGCCGGGATCTTTGCTAGATTATTAGGGTTTAACATACAAGTAAACATCTTTACAACTAAGAGTGAGGGATTACAACCTTTGTAGTCCGCTCTTTCGCTTCATAAGCTTCGAGTAGAAGTCCCTTCGCCACGATCCACGATCTTCCGGACTCAAGAGAGGCTCCACAACCCGAAGGATCCATGCTTGCTTGTAGTCTTCCTTTTCTCCGATGATCTACCTCGAAATTCCTTTAACTCAAGCTCTTTCTCACTAATGACGTGAACAACCTAATCTAATTGGCTAGATTAGATGAGGATGATAAAGTAGGAATTATTCTCGCTTTTATTATCAAATTCTCACACTAAATCATCACATAAAGAAAACCTAGAAAGCTTTTCAAATCTCAAAGAAGAAGAAGAAGAATAAGAATGAATCGTTTTTTGATTAATAATGAAAAAATATTATAATGATTAAAAATGCAACAATGGTTGAATATGAAGAGGCTAACCCATGTAGAGACTTAACCTAGGGTATAGGGTTTGGGTTGGGTTAGAAATATTTAGCAAAATATCAATCATAATATCTTTGCTAGAAACAAACTAAAAGCTTCTAGAAGCTACAAGAAAAAGCTAACCCAAATAAAACACTAACTAGGTTTAATCTCCACTAATCATGTTGCATTAGTAATCATAACTTGTTACTATATTATATATCATATATATAATATATTTTTGTAACAAAAGAAAATAATACAATTAACATATATCGCATATATATCAATGTATTATCCGGTGAGAAAATGAATTAATAAAGCGAGCCAATATTAGATAATGTAAAGTAATATATAATATATATAATTATACATTAAATTATCGAATCAATACTTGATCCGACAATCCAGCTATATAGCATTTAACCGACTAATATATCATGTACCGATTCATCGAATCAACACTTGATCCGATGATCTGGCTCATATCAAAATATCGCGAGAATATAATACGGTATCTCATATCGTATTATCCTCGGTCCTGCACATATCACATATGTGCTTCTACTCCGTTTTTCCTGAGTCAAGAAACCTCTGTGTAGGACTCTAAAGAATCGTCAATACGCCGGTAGCAGGTGATGATCATATCAAACACCCACAAGCTGCAAGCGGTCAGCTAAACGTAACAGCCACCCAGGTATTGAGCGATCAAAAGGTCAACAAGAAAGCCTGTACATTCTCTGTGAATCCAATCAGTAACACTCCCGTACAGTCCGGTCTCTTCGTCTGATATGTTGCAAATCTAGTCTAGGGGTGGTATACGTCAGACCCCAGTAACCGATAAGTCGTGTCGATGTGAGGCTCATAACAGGTCGAGAACCTACTGATAACACTTAGCAGCAGTACTCAATATCCGCTCTGGCCAGGGACTTCCAGTTATAGCCAATCGAACACAGCACAACATCAACTCCCTATACCGGGAGAGATGAATGCCCTCTTATCGCTCATTGCCTCCATGTGATTCGGGACTGTACCCAAAAGCCACCGTTTTGCACGCCCTCTTGGACGTGGTAAGGTGGAAATCAAAGCACAGTGGGAATCACACAAGACTCAATGACGATCTCGGGTCTACAGACTAACCTGTACCATTGTCACCAGAGAACTGCCATCTGACTTGAGGTATAATACCATCTGGGAGTTCTCGGCGAGTCCGTCCAGTGTACCCAGTCTCCACTGAGCACCCGTACACTATCTTTGATGTCAAACACCGATGGATATGGGATCATCCATCGCCCATCATATGGGTCAATATACATATACGCTAGTCTACTCTGGTGTATCGATGCCCTGTCTCGACACACCCTCGACTAGGAACAGTTATAGGATGTACTCATCGACTACCCTGGCCCCACTAGTTTGATCTCATTATAGTCCCAGTAGTCGAGTACATATCCTAAGGGCTTTATCAACATGTGAGAACAAGACAGTAAACTAATACAAGTCAACAAGTTAAGATAAAGAGAAACCAAATAGCATACTATCATGACGAGCAAGAAAGTCCTCCCTATATATATCCAAGCATCCATTATAATATGCATCATATGTACAACAATGGCCTCTAGGGCATATATATAACTAACAATCAGTGGGAATCGGGATCCAACTATCATCGCATGATAATGTGATAGAATCCACTCACGTTATCACACTCCAGAAGGTATGCGCATGCCTGGCAAGTTTCAGTTTCTTTAGAAACTCCCGATGTGATTTTTACCCCATGCTCTTATGACCTTGACGAAGGTCAACAAATCATAAGTCACATGCCAAGTTATACCCGTCATTGTCCAGGTTAATTTGAATCCACCCGTACAAGCCCTTGACGAAGGTCAACAAGTCTGTACGACTGTCCGAAACCAACGCATCTATCTATGCAACAGAAAAATAACAATCAGCTACCATTCACTATGCCTTGACGAAGGTCAACAAATATAGCATGAATACTAAGTGCTACCCGTCTGAAATGACGGAAGGTTACGAATGGTTTTTGGCGAAAAACCTTTAACGTAATCAACTTGATATCGTTGAAGGAACCGGATAGCTTTTTATAAAAATATAGTGGCGAAAACCTTTGCTAAAGAGGTCACTCCCGGCGAAGGGATCTCGGCTCTTTCCCCGTAGAATGAGGTGCAGGATATTCCAATTGAATACCGCGATGCAAGCCAAAAAGTAATCGACTATAGTGAAGTTATTACCCTGACGCAAACTTCTGTCCAAGGGGTCACTCCCGGTGAAGGGATCTCGGCCCTTGCCTCGTCGACTTAGGTGCTGGATATTCATAACCGAATACCACTGTGCTAAACAAAAGAAAACGTCCTTGCAATAACAGCTTTTTTTGGAAAAATGTTCCAACAACATCAGAATAGGTTTGTTTAGCTTGCATTGATCCGAATCAATGCATTCCCATCAATTAATCACACCACAAAAGAACGAAAATATGATGTACGTATATGCCATCCGCATTCGCCACTGGGTCCCGTCAACACCCGTTAGGTTACTTAACTAACGACAGAGCGGGGCCTGGACTAGCGCGGGTGTAAAACATATACAACATCTACTAGTATATATATCAATATATAATAATCGCTCCAGGCGTGATAAAATGCAACATCACAGAAATGTAATAAGCATTACAGAACAATACAGATAATCGGGGAGCCCCGGGTTTCATAGAGCCGCAACTGAAACCCGAAGTTCCCCTGGTCGTGTGGATAGCCTGTGCAATGAAAAACTAGACCCCTATGGGTGCGGCAAGTTACCCGCCAAAACCTGAAGCGAGGCAGCCCCCTTCAACAAATTGAATGGACCACCCAGCACTTCACGGAATCCGGTAACTTGAGTACCCCTCCTCGGGTCAACCTATACCCCCTACGAGTGCGGCGAATAGCCCGCCAATTCTAGAGTGAAGCCCCCTCCGTCTCAAAGCCATGAGATGCAGGCCCGTTGCCCTCTAGAACCCGGCTATCCGTGCACCCCACCACGGGGTAATCCTAGTACAGAAAGTAAAATATATACAACGGGTATATCGACCTCAGCCCGGTCGTGCCCCAAAAGAATAATATACAAACAGGCAGTGACGGCAGTCCACATATCGAACGCTCGCCCCACAATATCAAATGTACAAGTAAAACAAAACTGTACTAACATTGCACCAAGCTATCCACTACGACAATCCGCAACAACACAGCACAATACAGAACATCAATTTGAATGTCACGTTCGCAAATCCGTCTAAAAGAGCTATAGCAATTAGACAAGATTTACCGCTCGAATGACATTCACGGTCACAAATATAAAGTAAGCACCGTGAACTAATTTATTCAAAATTTTCAATCGACAAAAACTCCCGAAGTGGGCCCCAAGCACAACTGCTACACTCAAAATAATCTGGGCCAAAACCAAAAATAGCAGAAATCACAATTCCAAGAGAAAGACCACCTGAAGAAAAATGGTGCAATGAAGCCCCAGAACGGCGGCGGAACCGCGGCCAAAACGTGGGTAAGGCCGCGGTTCCGCGGCGCTCTTGTGGGATCACTCTACCAAATTTCTACAATGATCTTAGAAAAGCCTGCCTGATTTTCTGAAACACTCAGAATAATTTTTCGACGACAAAATAAATTCGACAGAAACTTTAGTATTGGAAATGCGGTTTAGCAAATTTTGTTCGATCGATGTTTTAAATACGTTAGAACAAGCTAGTAAAGGTTAATGGCGTGGCTCTGATACCATGTAAGTCTACGGTAGCACTCCGGCCGTCAATGCGAGGCAAAAATGCGGAAACGAAAACTTTTTCATAAACTTGAAACTGGCGCTATCGTATACTTTCACCCCGGATCGAACCATTAACCTATAACTAGCTAACTGGAGAAGGGTTAGAAAGGCTATACCGATCGATCCGTGTCCTTCGGTCTTTGGCCACCTTCCCAAGCTACTCGCGGCATTTCCGATCTCCGGTCTCCTCGTCGGAAAGGGCACCACATCAATGAGTCTTTTTACGGGCTTCCGCTTCGTCCGAAGCAACTCGGACATAAAGTTTGCTAGCCGACGTGTCCAAGGCGATGTAGAGAATGTGTGTGATCACTTTGTCTCAAGCATCCATTGATTCTCAACGCATGAGTGTGTATGGATGGAGGTTGAAGATGATGCCATCAATGGAGATAGTGAGCTCAAGAAGAAAGAGGAGGAAGAAGAGCTTTCTTTTGTGTTGTATGATAAAATGAGAGTGAGAGCAATAATACTGTTAGTGTTTATGCCCTAGAAGCCATTACTGTATCATACTAGTTTGTATATTACTTAATGGAAGCTTAGGATATTCACAGTTGTATTGACAGTCTTGTTAAAAATAGTAGTATGCTACTTGGTTTGTGTCTACTTTAATATATGCATATGTTTCTTTTAACGTATCGCTTATACATATTAGTAGAGGCCTTAGGATCTTTGCTTGATTACCAGCGTTGTGATGGCAGTCACACTAGTGGAGGCTGGGTAGTCTATAAGCAACATCCTTTACAGGTCCCTGATCGTTGGATTATCTAGACAGGGCATCGATACTCAGGAGTAGACTTGTGTATACGCTTCTCATCGCAGCATAGGGTGATGGTCTATCTCACAGCCATCAGTAGATCGTACTGGAGATAGTATGCAGGTGCTCGTTAGGTTACGGGTACACCGGGCAGGACTCGCCGGGAACTGCAGGTTGGTTTTATACCCATCGTCAGATAGCAGTTCCCAGGTGACATGAGTACAGCTTAGTCCGTCGACTTGACACTGCTACTTCGCCTCGGGTGTGTTCCAACTGTTCTAAGATTACTACCCTACCACGACTCAAAGGAGTCGTGCAAATAGGTAGTAGTTGGGTGCAGTCCCGAAGCACTTGGAGGCAGTGGCGGTTTGACAGGATTCATCTCTCCCGGTATTGGGGGTTGATATCGCGCTATGTATGAAGAGCCATTACGCAAAGTCCCTGGCCAGGGCAAACGAGATTTTCTGGTAGGCTTCCAGTAGTTTCTCAAGGTGTAATGGGTTTCACTCCGACACGACTTATACCGTTATTAGGGGTCTGACATTTACTGCCTCCCTAGGCCTGATATGCGATAGTCCTAGACGAACAGACCGGACTGTACGGAGATTGTCACATCAGACTCAGTTGGATTTCGGATGGGTTTCCTCATCGTCCTTCTTATCGACATCTATGTGGAGACCATTACGTACAGCTAGTATCGCTTGCGGCCTGTGGTTAAACACAGTGCCAGCGTAGTGTCGAGTCTTTAGAGTCCCACAGAGAGAGTTTCCCTGCACCGGGCAAAAGGTGTAGAGGCCGTATGGTTTTACGGCAGGGCCGCGATCACTTACGTCCACTTGTGCACGTATTATGATCGGGTAGATAATACTAGCGGGCTTTAGTTTAAGCCAGATTCTAGTATTATACAGATGGATTTATTCAGTCAAAAATTATCCGTGTTTTTCGGAAATATGGATGGGAGGGGCAGTCTCATGATTTGTCAGAAGCTTCTAGAAGAAGATGACTCATTTGTATTTATTTCTTTTGGATTAAACACAAATGATGTGGAGAGATGAGGTGTTGGTTTCCATTAAATGTTTAATGACTCATGAGGTGATTCACCATTAGGATTAAATGAAGCTTACAAGATATTTCTAGATATTTATCAAGAGATATTTGTATGCCTGATATTATTCTATCATGAGTTATTATTCATTTCATTATCACAAAAGCTTTCTCTCTCCTCAAGTCATCATCTTCTTACTCAAAACCCTAAAAGCCCTCATGAGTTGAGAATCCTAAGGTTTAAGTGACTAAGTAATCCATCTAATTACTCTACACCCTCTAGGACTTCTAGATTAGCGATCTAGAAGCCGTAGTTATCTCAGATTCGAGATAGGAGCTCGGACTATAGACTCTCGGGTGGATTATCTTTGACTCAAGGAGGCCGTTGAGGTGCCCATGTTTCATAGAGCCTACAAGGTGTGGAGAATAGCGATGAAGACTCGAAGGACAAGTAACGTGAGGTATGACTTCGAATCCGAGTAGTTAAACCTCTCGTAGTTTGCTAGTAATGGTTTAGACACGATCCGTGTGCTCAAGTCCGTGTTACGAAACTTTGATAATTGTTTTTCATATATTCCGCCTCCCCGTGAGCTCGTGGGGTGTGTGACATGGACTTACAGTGGTATCAGAGCCAACTAACCCTTTACTAGCTTGTTAGCAACTAATTAGAACTTCGATTGTCGGAAAAACAGGAAAACTTAACCCCGAACCCCTCAAGTTTCTGTCAATGTTAAACGTGTCGAAAAAATTATTTCATAGGTACGACAACTCACAGCAGGGAATTCTAAGAATACTGGAGAAATACGAGATCCCAACTCGGTGAGACTGCCGCGGAAGCGCGGCGGATTAGTGCAATCCGCCGCGGATCCGTGGCCGAGTCAACTCCGAGTTGACTCGTATTTACACAGTAACTCTTAGTTTTGGGTGTTCTATTATTTTGTATATTTTGTTTCTGGCCAGGTTATTTCAGTGCTGGCTTGCATTTGAGGTAGACTAGGAAAAAGGTTGCCGATCGAAATTCTGAGTTATTTGCTAATTATGTTGTTTAATGTGTTCGTAAACCTCCCCTAACTGCTAGTATGTCGGTTAGCAGGGGTTGCACATTTCTGTAATGGTTTTTACTGGTTTGTGTACATAAACTTCATTGGATCGTTGTGATGATTAGCCGGGGTTTGAGATGAGTTTTTATATTCTTTCATTCGATGTAAATTGTAATATGATGTAATATTCTTTTGCGGGGCACATCCGAGCTGAGGTTGTAGCCACCGTTGTATTATTTCATTTACTGTTTTATGCTCCTAGGATAGACCCAATGTGGGGTGCACAAACTACCGGGTACTTTGAAGTGTTTAGTGGCCTACTCACGTAGTTGATGGAGACCGCTTCACTTCGGGTACTTGGCGGGTAGTTTGCCGTACCCGTAGGGGTCTAGGCTGGGGTAATGGCTATTCATCACAACTGTGTAATCCGTCTTTCGTTGCAGGCTCAAAGGAAACGCGGATTGCTTGTATATCCAATAATCTTCATCTGTGATCTGGAATGCCTATTATTGCGTCTGACGATTGTACAATATCTATATATGATATCTATTAGGCGTTACTTATGTTTTACGCCCGCGCTAGCCCAGCCCTCACTCTGACGTTAGTTAAGTAACCTAACGGGTGAATGACGGGACCCAGTGGCGAATGCGGATGGCATAAGCAGACGTTGTATTTTCGTTGTTTTCTGCAATGATAGGATAAATGATGGGACGCATTATAATAATACAAAGAAAACAAACCAAAGTTGAATCGTTGGAACAAATTTAAAAGAAACCACTCGGTTATTTTTAAAGTGCAGAATTTTTAATTGCAGAGCTTTAACCACTCCTTTTAAAAAGCTATCAGGTTCCTTCGATTATATCAAGTTCACTACATTCACGATTTTGCCAAAACCAGTCGTAGCCCTCCGTCATTTCGTATGGATGGTCAGTAGTATTCAAGCTGTGTTTGTTGGCCTTCGTCAAGGCATAGTGTTTGGTAGCTGCTGGGATATTCATTTGTTGCATAGATAGATGAGTTAGTTTGGGACAGTCGTACTGCCATTTGGCCAACGTCAGGGGTATGTATGGGTGGGTTCAAATTAATAAGATAATGATGGGTAGAACTTAACATGTGACTTATGATTTGTTGGCCTTCGCCAAGGTCATAAGAGCATGGGGCAAAAATCCATATCGGGAGTTTCTAAAGAAACTGAAAGTTGCTAGAGTTGCATGCCATTTGGAGTGTGATAATTTTGGTAGGATTCCTTCAGCTTTATCACACGATGATATTTGGATCCCGATCATACTGTGAGTATCTGCTACTCATCAGGAGATTCGTCACTTAACGATCAATGCTATAAACTAAGTAGGTGTCTAGAACAGTGTCAGCGGGGCTACGCCTCCAAAGAAAAGAGGTTATTTAATTAAGGAACTTCGCGAAAGCGTCGTAAAACCTCCCTCGAAGTACCGACACTAGCCTGGCTGAATGGTTAAGCAAGTATTGTACGGTGGGATCAGTCCTGACTAATTCTTCTTTAATGGTTTGAGGAAGGATTCGAGAAATAGTGGGACCCATCCAGTTTAGATAAACTAAAAACCAATCTAAACTTGCAAGAATATCATGCTAAAGTGTTCCCTCTCTCTCTCTTTGCAGCGACCTTGTGACCATGACTAAGTTACATCTAAATAACAAAATGACTGAATCTGACTTTTATGATTGGCAAAGGTCTGTCCAGATGTCCATTGCCTATGACAAGCTGGACCACCCAATTACTACTCAAGCCCCTACCGTCCCAGGTCCAGTTTCCTCCGTCGCGGATATGGATATCTGTCAGACAAGGGAAAATGATAGTGCGAATGCCAAGTGCCTCGTGTTGGCTTCAATTGATGGTGTATACCAGAAGCAGCACGAGAAAATGGACTTAGTTTCCATCTTTCTCCATAACAAAGATTCAAATGGAAAGCAATCTCGTATCGCAAGATATGAGACCTCGAACGAATTACTTCAAGTGAGGTTGGCTGTCGGGTCGTCTGTATGGGACGACGTCCTTACGATGACTAGCTATATTGATAAGCTCACGGATCTGGAGAATACGTTGGGAAACAGGTAATATGCTGACTTATTTCTACAGTCCCTACCCTCCACTTACACCCTGAAAGAAACCAGGGAGACACCCGCTCTGCTTAATGGGGGACCATCTTCTTCTGCATCCAGGGTGAAAGCAAAGGGTGAAAAGAAGAAGACCTCCACAAAGCCGATATACGGTGTCAATAAAGTAGAAGGAAAGGGAAGAGTAAAAGTTTCGGGACTTGGTGTAGGGAAGGAGGGATGTTCCTATTGTTATGTGAACGGGCATTGGCAGAAGGATTGCAGGGCTTTGGAAGCCAGTAGCCAGGATACGAAGTATGTTGTGGCTTCGGCCTCGAGTGTGTTTGTGATTGAGAACTGTTTGTCAATTAACTCTACTTCCTGGGTACTAGATACCGGAGCAGGATCTCATATCTGTAATTCATTACATGCTTTGAGAAACCGTAGAGTTATCAGGGTAGGTGATTTGTCTCTCAGAGTTGCAAATGGAATGAGCGTGGACGCTGAATCCGTCGGAGAATATCGCCTAGGTTTGACAAGTGGGCAGATATTGATTCTACGTAACTGTTTGTATGTACCTAGTTTGACTTGCAATATCATATCAGTGTCCTCAGTTTCGAGAGAGGGATATGATTTTACATTCGTAAGCAATGTAGTTAACATCCACCTAAATCAAGTTCTGATTGGGTCCGGTACATTAGATGACGGTATATACGTATTGAATTAAGCTCAGGTTTTCATTGTCCAGAACACACATAAAAGAAAGTCTCCGAAAATAAATCAGGCTTTCTTATGGCATTGTTGACTAGGTCACATCAATGAAACACGGTTGACTAAGTTACATAGAGAAGAATATTTGAGTCCGTTCGAATATCAATCTTATGCTACTTGTGAATCTTGTCTCATGGGAAAGATGACAAAGACTCCGTTTACTGGACACGGAGTAAGAGCGAGCAAGCTCTTGGGACTTATACACAGCAATGTGTGTGGTCTAATGTCTACACCTACGCGAGGTGGTTATTCCTACTTCATTACTTTTACGGATGATTTCTCTAGGTATGGACATATCTTCTTGATGAAGCATCAATCCGAGGCCTTTGAGAAATTCTGCGAATACAAGAATGAAGTGGAAAACCAAACAGGCAAAAGTATCAAGACACTGAGATCTGATCGAGGTGGTGAATACTTAAGTGTCGAGTTCCTGGGTTACTTAAAAGAGAATGGAATTCTCTCTTAGCTTACTCCTCCATACACACCAAAACACAACGGTGTATTGAAAGGGCGGAATCGAACCCTATTGGATATGGTTCCTTCCATGATGAGTAAGGCTGAGTTACCGTGATATTTCTAGGGTTATGCACTAGAATTAGCTGCATATCTTTTGAACAAGGTTCCAACCAAGACTGTGCCTACCACATCATATCAGATGTGGAATGGGAAGAAACCCTATCTTCAGTACTGAAGAAATGGGGATGTCCAGCTTTTGTAAAAAACAAGCTCGAGTCACGGTCAGTGCAGTGTAAGTTTGTAGGATATCCAAGGAACTCCAAGGGGTATTATTTCTATTACGCAGAGTAACAAAAGGTTTTTGTTTCTCATCATGCCCACTTCTTGGAAGCTGAATTTTTAGAAAATCAGATGAGTGGGAGCGCAATAGAACTTGAAGAAATTCCAGAACCACAAGCTGTTACCGAAAGTATGGTAGAACTAGAAGATTCAGAAGAAAGGGGCATCCCGGCGCCTATCCGCAGAAGTAGTAGGCAGTCTCATCCGCCCGAGAGATACTACGATTTTCTCATAGACGGGGATCGAGAAGATTGCATCATTGATAATGATGACCTTACTAGCTTCCAGCAAGCCATTCAGAGCAGCGACTCGGTAAAATGGCTGGATGCAATGCGGACCAAAATGGAGTCCATGTACACTAACAAAGTATGGACTTTGGACATTGCTCCAGATGGGGTAAAACCCGTAGGATGCAAATGGATCTTCAGAAAGAAGATTGGTGTTGATGGACAGGTTGAAACCTATAAGGCTAGACTTGTTGCAAAGGGTTTTTGTCAAAGACCTGGTTTGGACTATGACGAAACCTTTTCTCCAGTGCCTATGCTCAAATCCATTCGGGTCCTTCTTTCCATTGCTGCCTTCCACGATTATGAGATCTGGCAGATGGACGTAAAGATGGCCTTTCTAAATGGTAATTTGGAAGAGTGCGTCTATATGGATCAGCCAGAGGGATTCATTCAGAGTAGGAGCAGCAGTAAAGTGTGCAAGTTGCTTAAGTCCATTTATAGACTAAACCAGGCATCGCGGAGTTGGAACATCTGTTTTGATGATATTGTCAAAGGATTCGACTTTATCAAGAATCCAGATGAACCATGCATATACAGTAAGATTGTAGGGAGAGCTGTAGTATTCCTCGTCTTGTACGTGGATGACATTCTTGTTGGATATAGTGCCCTCAGAGTCAATTATTGGATCACAGGCACGTGATTGCAATGGTTGAAGGAGGACCTATACCAGTAAGACAGTCTTACTCGAGATGATAGTATGCTATCTGGTTTATCTTTATCATCGTGTACTGCTTTAGATGACCTTACGAGTCGCTATTACACGTTGATAGAGCCCCTAGGATTCTTGCTTGACTACCAGCAGTATGAGGGCGATCATATACGTGAGAGCTGGAGTCTATAAGCACATCCTTAAAAGGTCCCTAGTCGTGGGAGTTTCGAGACAGGGCATCGATACTCCAGAGTAGACTAGTGTATACAGTCGAGACCCCGACGAGGGGCGGTGGCCGGTCTCACAAGCCACTGGTGTCAGTTGGTTCAAGATGTATACAGGTGCTCATTGGGTTATGAGTACACCGGACAGGACTCGCCGGGAGCCTGCTAGTTGGTATTATAACTGACGTCTGATAGCAGTTCCCTGGTGACATGTGTACAGGTTAGTTCATCGACCTGAGATTGTCATTTGTCTCGTGTGAGTTCCCACTGTACTTAGATTACTACCCTACCACGCTCAAAGGAGACGTGCACACAGGTTTTAGTAGGGTACAGTCCCGAGCTACATGGAGGCAGTGAGCGGATCTGCAGGGGTTCGTCTCTCCCGGTATTGGGGGTGAGGTTGCGCTGTGTCTAGGAGAGCCAGTACATGAAAAGTCCTTGGCCAAGGCAGGAGATTTACTGGTAGGTATTCCAGTAGTATCTTAGGGTGTTCTGGGCTACACTCCGACACGACTTGTACCGCTATTGGGGGTCTGACTTTCACCAACCCCCTAGGCCCGCCATGCGATGCTCATAGACGAACGGACCGGACTGTACGGATATTGTCACTGACAGGCTCAGTAGGGTGTCAGGATGAGTTCGCTCATCGACGTCCCTTTTGGTCAATAGCTGGTGGCCCGTCACGTATGGATGATACCTCTGACGTGCTAGTGGTTAAATCCATAGCCATAGTATTGACGAGTCTTTAGAGTCCACCACACACACAGTTACTCAAGTTTCGGGCGAAACGCTGTAGAGGCCGTATGGAGATATAGCAGGGTTCGATCAGATACGTGCAGTATTGCACGGATCGTGATCGGACGGATTTTACTAGCCGGCTTTGGCTTAAGCCGGATCCTAGTATTAGACAGTGTAGTTTTGTCTCTTTGCATTTGTGTTTAGTGGGAATACAAATTCGGGCATGTATTTGCAGTAGTAGGGTTTTCCTGTAATTTATTACGGGATCAGTTTTCTGAAGTTGCCAGTTTGCATTCTGTTCCGGCCGGTTTTTCTTTTGTTCCTTCACGACCGGACTTTATCGTTGGAGGGTGTTATTTGCAGTTTGCCAATAACATTTTGTGGGTGGGGGGGGTTCATTGTGATTGTGGCTTCCTCATGATGAGATTCCTTTTGCATCATATGTCTTGCTTTGGATGAGAGTTGATTTGGTTTGGATTAGAAATGGAGGTGACCTTTTTCCATCATGATCTTCATATATTTGTTTATGCCATTTTTCTCTCTCCCATTATTCTATCTTCAAAGGGGCCGGCCACTTTGAGTGAGGATGAGAGGTTCATTTGGTGGGTGATTTTTTTTCATCTCATTCCTTGTAAAAATTGAGAGCACCATTCTTCTTCCTCCAAAGTCTTTTTCTCTTCCTACACATAAATGGCAACTTCACTACCCCAAATGAGACAACGGTTTCTACACTACACCTACAGCATCTCTTGGACATGTCGGCTAGCCAACTTCGCGCCCGAGTTGCCTCGGTCCAGAGGTGGGAGCCCGTAAACGAACCCGGCTACGTGGTGCCCTTTCTGACGAGGAGGTGACGGACGGAGATTCCGCGGGAGATTGGAGTGGAGACGAAGACCGAAGGACACGGATCGCTTGGTATATCTCTTCACCCATCTTTTAGTTTTCTAGTAGCTAGGTTAATGGTCCGATCCGGGTTAAAAGTGCGTGGTTGTGCTGGTTTGCTAGTTTGCAAAGTTTTTTTTTCCGCGTTTCCGGCGTCGGATCGACGGCCGGGACGCCGCCGCGGATTTACATTGGTATCAGAGCCACGCCATTAACTTAGCCTAGATTGCTCTAACGTGTTTAGAACTCGATCGAACAATAAAATCCCAAAAACCGTATTTTCTTGTGCATTGGGTTTCTGTCGAAATTTTTTTGGCTCCAAAAATTTTTCAGGTTGTTGCAGAATACTGTGCATGGAAATCTAAGCACTCTGTGAAGATTTGGTCGCGAGATCTCAACATACCACCGCGGAACCGCGGCCAAACCAATGCTTGGGCCGCAGTTCCACCACGCTTTTAACTGTTCAGCGCACCAAATTTTTACAGAGAGCTCTTGTGTAGAAAATAGGGTTTTTGGAATATTCTTTTTCGGCCCAGATTTTCTGTGAGTGCTACTGTACTGCTTGGGGCCCACTTCGATAAATTTGTTCGATCGGATATTTTAAACATGTTAGTTCACAGTATTTATATTATATCTGCGACCGTGAATGTCATTTGATCGGTAAATCCTGTCTAACTGCTATAGCCCTTTTAGACGGATTTGCGAACGTGACATTCACGTTGATATTCTGTGTTGTGCTGTGATGTTGCGGATTGGTCGTGGGGGATAGCCTGGATGCAATATTAGTACAGTTTTGTTTTATATGTACATTTGATATTGCGGGGCGAGCATCCGACATGTGGACTGCCGTCACTGCCTGTTTGTATATTATTCTTTTGGGGCACGACCGGGTCGAGGTCGATGTACCCGTTGTATGTATATTTTACTTTCTGTACTAGGATTAACCCGCGGAGCGGTGCACGGATAGCCGGATTCTAGAGGGAAATGGGCCCGCATCTCATGGCATTGAGACGGAGGGGGCTTTACTCTAGAATTGGCGGGCTATTCGCCGCACTCGTAGAGGGTATAGGATTGACCCAGGAGGGGTGCCCAAGTTGTCGGATTCCGTGAAGTGCTGGGTGGTCCATACACGTTGCTGAAGGGGACTGCCTCGCTTCAGGTTTTGGCAGGTAACTTGCCGCGCCCGTAGGGGTCTAGGATCTCATTGCACAGGCTATCCATACGACCAGGGGAACGTCGGGTTTCAGTAGCGGCTCTGTGAAACCCAGGGATCCCAGATATCTGTATTATTCTGTGATACTGTACATTTATGTGATGCTGCATTTTTTATCACGCCTTGAGCGAAAATTATATATTATATATATACTAGTAGATGTTGTATATGTTTTGCATCCGCGCTAGTCCAGTCCCCGCTCTGTCGTTAGTTAGCTAACCTAACGGGTGATGACGGGACCCAGTGACGAATGCGGATGGCATATACGTACGTCATTATTTTCGTTCTTTGTGGTGTGATCAATTGATGGGACTGCGTTGATTCGGATCAATGCAAGATAAACAAACCTATTCTGATGTTATTGGAACATTTTTCAAAAAGCTGTTATTGCAAGGACATTCTCTTTTGTTTTGCATCGTGGTATTCAGTTGGAATATCCTGCTCCTCAGTCGACGAGGCAAGGGCCGAGATCACTTCACCGGCAGTGACCCCTTGGACAGAAGTTTGCGTCAGGGAAATAACTTCACTATAGCCGATTACTTTTGCTTTGCATCGTGGTATTCAGTTGGAATATCCTGCACCTCATTACACGGGGAAAGAGCCGAGATCCCTTCACCGGGAGTGACCTCTTTAGCAAAGGTTTTCGTCACTATATTTTTATAAAGCTATTAGTTCCTTCAACGATATCAAGTTCATTACGTTAAAGGTTTTCACCAGAAACCATTCGTAGCCCTCCGTCATTTCAGACGGGTAGCACGTAGTATTCATACTATGTTTGTTGACCTTCGTCAAGGCATAGTGTATGGTAGCTGCTTGTTACCTTTCTGCTGCATAGATAGATGCGTTGGTTTACGATAGTCGTATAGCCTTGTTGACCTTCGTCAAGGGCTTGTATGGGTTGGTTCAAATTAACCTGGACAATGACGGGTTGAACGTGACATGTGACTTATGATTTGTTGACCTTCGCCAAGGTCATAAGAGCATGGGGCAAAAATCCACATCGGGAGTTTCTAAAGAAACTGAAACTTGCCAGATATGCGCATACCTTCTGGAGTGTGATAACGTGAGCGGATTCCGTCACGTTATCATGCGATGATAGTTGTATCCCGATTCCCACTGATGAGTTGGTTTACTCCTCGGGTGATCCCGGCATATTCTTCTTTCAGGTTTAGGGAAGAATTTGACGTTACAGTGGGAGGTTTCCAGATTAGATAAAGTGATAACCATTCTGATCTAGGTTAAAGTGCACGCTGAGTGTTTCTTTTCTCTCTCTCTTTGGCAGCGACCATTGACCCGGCCCTAGACTATGACTCAATGACCAAGTTGACCGAACCTTCTAAACACTGGTTTTTGGATTGTCAGAGTTGCAAACCTCATTGCCACTCCTACTTTTACCCTTTTCTCCGGGACACCCCGTATTACTACGAACGTCCACTTCCATTGGACAAAACAATCGTATGGTTATATACGAACTCGAAGGAATTCGAGGATGGTTTCTCGTTCTGGAGAAAACGAATAGGACTATTCAGTTGTCTTTTCCTTTTACCTTCTCTCAGGTTGCGAGTACTCCTTGGTTTAGGAGATAGTACGCCTATTACGCAAATTAGATAGTCTTCTTCCAAACCTTAGGCCGGTGCCGAACGGTAGGGAATGAAGGAAACCAATTAGCCGAAACGGTGTACAGAAGGTATTAAGTTAAGACAAAGAAAGGGATTAGTAAGCGGGCAAAGTGAATTGCGACTGCTATTCACGACCAAACCAAATATTTCTTCGCCAGTCCTAAATCACCATTGTATTTCTCCAGGACACTCCATATCACTACGAAGATCCACAGTTTATTGGATAATCCATCGTATGGTTATATACGAACTCGAAAGGAACTTGTTCCAGTTCGGGGATGGATCCTGGTTCAGGAGAAATAAAAATAAGGTTTATTCGGTTGTCTTTTATCTTCACCTTCTCTCGCATTGCGAGTGCTCCTAGGATTAGGACAGTACACCCATTATGCTTATTGGATAGTCTTCTTCCAAACCATAGGTTGGTGCCGAACGGTAGGGAAGGAAGAAAACCATTTGGCCTAAAGGGGTGTACAGAAGGTAATGACTAAAGACATATAAAGGGATTTGGAGAGATGGCAAAGAATTATACGGTTATAGTTGTGAATCGGATAATGGAAGAGGCATTACTAGGAATACCCAGATACCCCATCGAAACATTTCAATGTTTCAGTTTCGCCGTGTACTGTTAAAGGAAAACTGATTTCCCAATTAGACACTTGCTCCAGGGTATGTATTTACCAGGTTTGATTCTCACATCTGTATGTTTTTGCAGATGATGAGTGGGAGTAAGTTATTGGGAATTAGGTGATTATCCTCATTATATCGGAATTCGTTGTAATTGGTGATATTTGAGGAAATCGCCTGGGTTGTTTGCCGGACGGCAAACATTTGGTTTTGAATATCCGTTGTTATGCACCAATTTCAAATTGATATATCTGTACGTCTATTTTTATAGAGTGAGATATACCATTCTGAAATTATGTCTATAACATTTACCTATATCAGTGGATGGTTAGGTAAGGAGCATTGAACAGCGGTGTAATTCTTCTTAAGCATAAGTACAGTTTTCAACCTACGACATACAGTGAATGAGTCATTTGACTCAAGGGACTTATACAGAGTTATGCGTATTGTCCAGTGTCCATTAGGACAGAGGGGTAGGTACTCGTACTATATTCGGTTTACTTATGACTTCTCTAGTTTTAGACAGGTGTTTCGTAGAAACACAGGGTCTGAGTTTTGAGAAGTTATAAGTATAAGATTAAAGTAGAGAACCAGGTATTGCAAGTATCGGGATTCTTCAAGGTGATCGAAGATGTAGATACTTGTGTATGGTATTCAGTTGATAGTAATGAGAACTTGCTTCTCTTTCAGGTTACTCATAATTGGAAGCATTCCTATGTTGAGTAACGTTGATCGGTCTCTTTCCATTTAGTTGACATGCACTGGAGACAGCTGCATGATTTGAATCTGGTTCAATTAAATCAGTGCCTCTGTTCCTGTATTGGATATAGAACAGTTCATATCTTGACATTGTTAAGGTACGGGGAGTTGTCCGGCTTATGCTTAAAACCAGACTCCGGATAACTCAAGGCACGTTTATGTAATGGCTGTTTGTGGGTTAACCCGGGCTATGACGAGGGTTGACTTTCTACCATCTGGAAGATCAATAGTGATATTGTTCTTGACTCGCCACAGTTTTAATAAAAATGGATTTTTTTCAGAAAACAGTAGTAGGAGTATGGTAGAACTGGAAGTGATTCCAGAACCGCAAACGATTACTGAAGATTTGATAAAGAACCTAAAGATTCAATCTGGTTCGACATTCCATTGGCCACTCCCCAGATAAAGTGGGCAACCTCAGGCACTCGAGAGGTACTTCGGTATGCTCAAGGACGGTGGCAGGGAGGTTCTTGTTTACCCAGACTTGCCATTGCTGTTGTTCCAGACTGTGAGACCCGGCAGGAAGATGAGTATAGCGTCGTTCTAAACTAGCTTTAGAAGTGTACGTCTATATGACTTTGCCAGAGAGTTGTCGCGGTCAGTGGGAGCAGCGGAAGCATTGGTGGACAGGTGGCTTACGTCTATTTATAGACTAAAGCAGATATAGCAGAGATAGATCATCTATTTCTGATACGACAGTCATAGGTTTGACTTTATCAGAATAGGGGATGGATCTGTTAAGAAGGTAGTAGGGTGTGATGACCTGGTATTTGGATGACATACACAGAGTAGGAAGTGATATTCCTATACTACGGTCGGTTATACATGGTCGTCACACAGTGGTTTCTCCACATAGGACTTGGATATTATATCAGACATTCTGGTTACTAGATCTATAGATCTAGATTTGGGTGGTTTCCCAATCTGGGTACTTAGACAGCATTCTATGAGTATTTAGAATGGACGACTCCTGGCACGGTAGTGTACCTGCAGGTGATGGAGTCACCCTCTCTAAAGGTGTCTTATAGACTAAAGTAGAGAGGGATGTGCATGATTGGCAGATCACTTGCTTAGGCAATTGAGTCAATAATGAGATGTCAAGTACCACACCAGATGTTGTTTTTGCAGTAGATGCAATAAGTTGATATTGATCCAATCCTGGAGAAACAGTCGGAAGCAGTTTTAGAACATAAGTGGGTATTCTAGGGATATGATAACGACAACCTCCTTTAGGAGACGGTTATCATTCTAGGCTTCCAAGGTGACCTGGACGGCAGAGTGGCCGTCAGAGTTTTAGTTTTCCCTCTGATGAGGGGCAGTATTTTGGACAGGTGGTCCAGGCGGTGTTAGTTATATGTATGCCCTAGAGGCCATTACTGTACATTGGATGTGCATTGTAGTGGATGCTGGGATATATATAGGGAGGACTTTCTCGCTCGACATGATAGTATGCTATCTGGTTACTCTTTACCTTAACGTGTATACTGTTTGTCTCTCTGTTACATGTTGGTAAAGCCCTTAGGATGTGTGCTTGACTACCTGGACTATGATACGGATCATACTAGTGGGGACATGGTAGTCCATAAGTACATCCTTCAAAGTCTCTAGTCGTGGGTGTATCGAGACGGGGCATCGATATATCAGAGTAGACTAGCGTATACCTTCTGGACCCATACAGATGGGCGATGGATGATCCCATATCCATTGGTGTTTGACATCGGAGATGATATACGGGTGCTCAGTGGAGACTGGGTACACTGGACGGACTCGCCGAGAACTCCCAGATGGTATTATACCTTACGTCAGATGGCAGTTCTCTGGTGACACTGGTACAGAGTAGTCTGTTGATCCGAGATCGTCATAGAGTCTTGTGTGGTTCCCACTATGCTTTGATTTCCATCTTACCACGTCCAAGTGGGCGTGCAAAACGGTGGTTTTTGCGTACAGTCCCGAATCACATGGAGGCAATGAGCGATAGGACGGGATTCGTCTCTCCCGGTATAGGGAGTTGATGTTGCGCTGTGTTCGATTGGCTATAACCGGAAATCCCTGGCCAGGGTTGCTGAGATTTACTGGTAAGTGTTACCAGTAGTTTCTCGAATTGTTATAGACCTCATATCGACATGACTTATCAAGCTATTGGGGTCTGACGTTTACCACCCCTAGGCGAGATATGCGACATATCAGACGATCAGACCGGACTGTACGGTAAGTGTTACTGGTTGGATTCACAGGAGTGTGAGCGGGCTTGCTCGTCGATCTTCTGATCGCTCAATACCCGGGTGGCCGTTACATTTAGCAGACCGCTTGCGGCTTGTGGGTGTTTGATATGATCATCACCTGCTGCCGGCGTATTGACGAGTCTTTAGAGTCCTACACAGAGGTTTCCTGGCTCAAGCGAAACGAAATAGGAGCGCATATGAGATATGTGCGGGATTGAGAATAATGCGTGTATGTGATATCGTATTTTATTCTCGCGATGAATGTATCGAATGGTTGTATGCGATACAACCTAGTTATCGAATCAAGGATTGATTCGATAAGCCGATACATTGGATACTAGTCGATTATGTGCGACATGACCGGATCATTGAATCAAGTGTTGATTTGATGATTTAATGCATAATTATATATTTGATATATTACTTTGCATTAAATAGTATTGGTTCACTTTAAATGGATTTTCTCACTTGAAGTTCACAAGTTGTATATGTGATATACTTTTGTGCACTTGATTCTATCATGTTTGATGATACATGCTTACTTGAGTTTGTATAAAGATTAAACCATGGTTATTTAAATGGTTAGGGTTTTGTTTTTCATATCTATTTATTCATTTATTTATTTATTTATTTTTGGCAAAAGAAAAGAAAAATGGTGGCTTTCTTTGGATGCATGTTGAAGCTTCATGAAGCTTTGACTAAGTCACCATTTTTGTCTTCATGCTTAACCCTAACCATTCATTTAACCCTAGTTCATTCTCTACACTTGACCATGGTTGGATTATGATAAGTATTCATATTATATTCTTTTTAAAATAAAACTTATCATAATTCTATCATAACATTCATCATCTTCTTCATCTTCATCTTCAAGATGAAGAAGCTTGATTCCATCAATGGTGATTTGATGAAATGAGTGAGAAATCCAATTCTAAAGTGAACCCACTTCCTATTTCTTCATCCTCTACCTCTTGCCAAGTAGTAGAGTGTGTTTTCTTCATAAGTTTCATGACTTGGTGAAGTGGGAGCTTGATCTTGTGATGCCTCGACGTAGATCATCTTCGGCACGAAGCCGACGATCTTGCCCGCCCATTTCTCCGATGAAGCCGACGCTAGAGCCCGGGTTTCCATTTGGACAGCGAGGAGACTTCATTGCGGAGCTATGGAGGTGGAGGACCGGATCTACAAAGATTGTATATCCGTTCTTTTAGTTAAATTGTTAACTAGTTGCATGTGTTCGCCTAAATATCTAGTTAACGATCCGTATTAGGGTTTCTCGGCACCCGTAAAATTTGAAATTGGCATGGTTGATGTCTTGTGAGACCTCATTTGCGTGCCTAGGAACCCTACAGTGGTATCAGAGCCTAGCTAGAGCCATAGGCGATGCGTAGACGGAATTTCAAATCCGAACAAACCCCGAAACCCTAATCCGACCCGCTCTCTGGACTTTTTCCAAAAACTGGGTTTTTTCCAGATTATAAATGCTTTAAAAATTCAGCAGGGAATTCTAAGAATTACGGCGCAAAATTTATCTCATTATCCCTCTATTGCGCGGCGGAACCGCGGCATAAGCCTAGCTTATGCGGCGGTTCCGCGGCTAAAGTGTGACGTCACGCTTCCTATTTTGCACAGTAACTTCTTTTATTCAGTGCTGAGTTCTCTGGGTATTTTTAAATATTCTTCAAGAGTTGAATTTTCTGGGGTTGTTTTGGGGATTCGATGATTCGATCGGATTATCAGATTTTGTCTATGTGGCTTCCGGATAATTTTTGAATATGTTAAAAAGTTCGACCGGATATAAATACCCAATTTTTCCCCTGTCTGGAAATTTCCAAGTGTTGGATTTTTCCGTAGTTTAACGACGTTCTAAGTAGTGCAAGTAACGCGTTGGACCCTCTAGAAGACAACAAACCTTAACTCGATTATGTGACCGTCTTGAACTGCCCTTTGAACCTTCGGGTTTGGGGCAGTACGGCGTGCCACATGTGAGGCATTGGCTTGACCCTTCTACGGCTGGACCGTTGGTACTGAGGCACGAACTGAATGTTTTTAGACTTATTTCATGTATTGAGCTGTATCGGGAAACTTGGGGGTTTGAATGTTCGATCGGAAAGTTTAACATTTTCTATTTATCTGGAATGGGATACAATACTTGGAATTCACAATAAGTTATGAGATAACTGAATGAATATTATAAACATAGCAGTTTAGTCCCACTTGATCGGTTGCCACGGAATTTTGATGTGATCAAAAGTCCGTCACAATCACGTAGCGTACGCGGATACTCGCCGGATAAACTTAATAGACAGCTTCACTCCATAGCCTCGACCAAGTGACTGTAGGAGAACCCCGTCGCCGAAAGCATCCATCTGGGTGCTCGCGGCAGCGGTGTTCCGCCTTGGTGCACTTCGTCGACGGTATCGGGGGTGCAGCCGCCTACTAAAGTTTGCGACGAGCATTCGATCAGGATGTCGGGAATCTTCTTGAATTGCCCGACTTGATATTAAAAAGTGTTTTCGATAATGGGACTAAAATGCGGGGTTTATAATTGTTAGGCATGCGATGTCTAAGTAATTCATTTGGTCAGGCATGCGATGTCTGAGGTGGTTGCGGATTCCAACTGTTGTAGTTTTACACTTTCTTTTCTGTGACCGTAAGTGTAATATCTGATATCGCCGGTTTCGTTGCTATATGTCAACGACAATTGGGATGCGCATATTTACTTACGTTGATGACATGTGATGTTATGTGTTGCTGGATATGTTATATTGGATCGTCGTGTTTGAATAGCCGGGGGTTTTTATGTGAGATGAGTGTTTTTCTTTTTCATTCATGTAAAACCTTGTATGTAATATTCTTTTATTGGGGCACTTCCAGGTTGCGGATGTTGTCACCTTTTGTATATTATTTACTTTTCCGCACTAGGATAGACCCAAGGAGGGGAGCACAAGTAACCGGGTTCTGGAGTCCAGTGGGAGACCAACTCGAGGAGTCGAGTCCGGGTCTCCTAACTCTAGAATTGGTAGGGTTGCTTGCCGCTCTCGTAGGGGTCTAGGGGTGTGGGTTTGGCTATTCATCACGACCGTGGAATCCGTGTTTTATACTGGCTCATATTGAAAACACGGACGTCCTAGAATATCCAATATTTCATATGATTCTTCTGCTGCGATATCTGTGATGCGATCATGTGATATGTTCTGTGATGGATACTTTATATAGTATATATGATATATTATATAGGCGTTACTTATGTTTTACACCCGCGCTAGCCCTGCCCCGCTCTGCCGTTAGTTACCTAACCTAACGGTGCACGAGGGGACATCGAGGCGAATGCGGATGGCATAAGTGTACGTCGTATTTATCTGTGATGTTTAGGTAATTTAATTGATGGGACTTCATTAATGTGATTAATGAAAGAAAAGAAACCTAAGATGTTGTAGAATCGAATTTCAAAAATAAAACAGGTAGCTACAGTTCTTGCTTTGCACAGCGGTATATATGATATATCCTGTACCTTATTCGATAAGGAAAGGACCGAGATCCCTTCACCGGGAGTGACTCCTTTAGCAATAACTGGCAGATGCTACACACTCGGTTTGTCTTTTGATTGCTTTTAAGAGTTTTTGCTTTGCACAGTGATATATATGATATATCCCGCACCTCATTCGACGAGGAAAGGACCGACGATCCCTTCACCAGGAGTGACTCCTTTAGCAAAACTAGAAAAGCCTCAAAAACACTCCATTTTCAAAATCATTTGATTCTACAACGATATCAAGTTCATTACGCAATAGGTTTTCAGAGAAACCTGTCGTAGCCCTCCGTCATTTCAGATAAGTACTAGTTAGTATTCGTGCTGCGGTTGTTTGGCATGCGTCAAGGCGTAGTGTACGGTAGCTAACTAGTGCTTATCTGCTAGCATACGATGCGATTGGATTAGGGTATTCGTACGGCGTTGTTTGGCATGCGTCAAGGGTCGTGCGGGTGGGTTTAATTCAATCAAGAAATGTACGGGTTGAACTTGACTAGCGGACTATGGGTTGTTTGGCAAGCGTCAAGGTCATATGTAACATTTTAAAAATAATTAAATAAATAATTAAATGAATAAAAGTGTTTAAGTGAATTTTAGGATTTTCGGTAAAGTAAAATGTATTTTTCGTAAAACCAAACCGTGATTGTTTTTCACTATAAATTTAAAAATATCTATTTTAATTATGAAATTACTAGTAAATAGTGTTTATTTAGCCACTTATAAATTTTTGGTTTAATAAAATATTTTTCCTAAATTAATTATTTTAAATATTAACATAAGCTTTATTTTACACTAAATTAGTGTAAATTACAAATTTAAATGGTTTTAATTTGTAAAAATGAATCATGGCATATTAGAATTTAGTGTGTATCATGCAAAATTTATTTGCAAATTTTTCCTTGTTTCTAGATCTTTCTTGAGTTATTTTAGAAAAGAATTAAAAGAAAATGAATAATGCATGAAAAGACATTAAGATGATGACATTTTGGAGAAATTTCTACACCATTTCTCATGTGTTTCTCCCTCTTCCCCTTATTGTGGCCGGCCTCCCCATCACCATGGCAGCCCCCCCCATTTTCCACCTCATTTTTATTCAAAAATCATCAAAAATACTACAAAAATCCAATTTAAATTCCACAAAAACTTAATTATTTCATACCCTTTATTCTCTACTCTTCTCTACATGGATTTTGGAGTGGGAAAGCATGTATTTTTGAGGCTCATTTTCAAGTTTGGGCATGAGGTTGTGGAGGTATAAATCCTTCTCTTTTGTTTTATTTCTATTAGATATTTCTTTTAAAGCATAATTAGATTAATTAGATTAATTCTTGTTGCAAATTCTAAAATTCAAGTTAGGGTTTGAAAATTCAAGAGGTGGTTTTTGTTAATTAATTAGGGTTATAATAGCTAGTTTAACATCTTTTAGAGTGGAAAATTCTTGCATGGTGGTGGTATAATAAATTGTTGATCGAAATTGTTTAATTTAAACTATTTAGCTAACTAGATTTTTTCTAAAATGTGTTGTGGGTAAAATAAAATTCTTATTAAGGGTGTTATCATTAGATGATAATTTTAGTGAGAATATTAGCATATTAATTGAATGAAAAACTTAGTTTGATCACTAGATTGTTTTGATAATTGGTAAAATAGTAATAAAATGCTATTATTTTATAAACTAGATTTTAGGAATTTCTAAATAAATGTGATTAAAAATATAATTATAGTTTCATTACATCATTATCATCATAAATTGTGGTTTAAGTGATTAATTTATGTAAAATCATGTTTTGAGGTGGAATTGTGGTATTTTGCTTGGAAAATGTTAAAATTGTTAAAAGTTGCAAACTAGAAATTTCAAATAAATGCAAAATTGTGTAATAAAAATATAGTAATGGTTTGTATAGTCTAGTAATGCTATTTAATGAGTTTTATGACCATTGGTTTCATTTAAATGTCAAGTTTCGATGAAAAACGGTAAATTGGCATTTTCGGGTTTTTCGAAAACGGATGATTTGATCGATTTTAGTGTTTCGATGAATTTGATCATGTTTTACAATATAAGTAATGTGTTTTAAAACTACAAGTTGTTTGATGATGTTATCTCGATCCATCGGAGTTTGTACGCCGATATCGAGCGGTATTTGGTTCTTTTGCGTGGACGGGACATAGGTTTTAACCTGTGCTTGCTCTTCGTATCGTTTGACTTTTGTATGTGATTCGGTTTACGATACTATTTATATGTTTGCGTCTAGGTACCCTCACGTGGACTGCGGGCGATGAAGAGGAGGATGGCGACACTGTCTTCGGCAGACATGGACCAGGTGAGTAGATGCATATCTACGGGGGGAAGTCGGGTGGATGGCGTTTAGCACCCCCGCAACGTAGAATAGGAATAGTACTTATTGACATTAGGAAACCAGACGTGACCCCAGTAGGACCCTAGTATTGACCCTAGGCTGGACTAGACCGATTTAGGAAAACAATATCAGAGGATGAGTACCTTGGAAGAGGTTCGTAGGTTTCAGATAGAAACACACCCGCGCACACACTGAAAATCGACATGGGGTACGTGTATATGTATATATATAGAACTAGGTATAGGTATATACCTATATATACAACACATATAGGCGATTCAGTGATGTGATATGATATCCGAGGTATGATGAAATAGTATAACTGGGCTTGATGCCGTGATTTTTGACTATACAGTCGTAATAAAGTGTTAGCGGATCATTAGGGAATGAGATAATGAACTTGAATATATAAATTACAAAGAGTGGTGGTGATATTGATGTACATGGGACGCTAGAATAGTACTCGGACTGTAACTTGTGACTGATTACGATATGATAAATGTATAACTTGATTTCGACATTATATTGGTGTGACCTGATGCCGATATCATATGAGTATGACTTAATCACAATATGATACATATGACATTATACGAATGAGGAGACACCTAGGAGATACTTGACCGTACCCCGACATTGGGATGCCGTACGATGGATTTTACCGTACGAGGCTTAGATTTGATGATTGATCCGCACTCTTGATTCGAGGAATCCGTACTACGTACGTGACGCTGTTGAGGCGGGATCGCCGAATATTAGAGATATTGATTCAGACCTTAGGTAGACTCTTATTTCTATTGACTAGTTCTTAGGTTTAGTTTTCCTTAGGAGGTTAGATGGACACTAGGTTAGGTTCGAGTCATATAGTGGTAGTAGTATTAGTATATTAAATGAGTAGGTAATATACATTCGTCTTTACTTTCACACTGTAATCATAATGTTGCATGTTCATACATATGTTGCTATAAATAGTATAAACCTTACCTGTTAGGACACCAGCACCATTACCGATGATGCGCATATTCCACGCACACTTATTTGCCGGCTCACACACATCATCATCGGTAATTGCTATGTCACGTACACTTTAGATCATATTATCTTTTATTGATAGAATCAGTTAACAACTAAACCGATGTAGTATTGTGATCACTCTCTGATGTTAAGTATAAGACATGACATTCATTACTTAGGCATTCATGCATTCATATTTTCGTGTTATCATGCAGTATTATGGGCATATGCCGACACTTATCATATAGTACTCATGATTTTGAGATTTGGATTTCTATGAGATTTCTGGATTTTTGGGGAAAACCGCAAAAATATATAAAAACTTCTCTCTCTCTCCTCTTCTCTTTTTTTTAAAATAAGATGCGGTTTTCTCGTGATGTATGTGTCGTACACCATGAGTATTTCATGTTTTCTGATGGATTTCGAGACCCGATTCGAGGAGTGGATGAACCGTCTCGGGTACATGGTGGGCCCGGTATGGTACCCCGGGGCAAGAAGATCGAGTTGTAGACGATGAGCCTGGCAGGGGAAGGCTACCTGCCGGTGATGTCTGGCGCGGCGGATATCCGGAGGATACCGACCGTTGTCGTGGGATTTGATGATATGGGCCGATCCGGACTGACGGAGCCCGACATATTGATACTTGAGGTTACATGTGTTGTGTCGATGCTTGACATGGATTTCCATGGATTTCATTGTTTAGATTTCAGATGCTTATACACACTGTACTATGATAACAGCTAAAGGTTCTCATACATATATATATGGATTTCAGGATTTATTACTTTACATTCATGGTGCATGCATTTCATTTCATATGACATAGTACTATATGAGGCACGGACACGACACGGAGTATTTGCTCTTATACGTAGTATTACCCTGCTATTACTAGATGTTTGGGATATAGTAGTGTATTATTATGACCTAGGATAGCGTCGTGCATTCGATTTCTTTTCGTAGATGTCTTCTACTCACGAGTTGGCAACTCACCCCCGTTGTGCCAAATTCTTTACAGGTGCGATGTACAGGTTTCCCTTGGCAGTTGCTGGCACATCATTTCATTTCGGGTGATTTTCACGGTAGGTTGGTTCATTTGTATCTGAACCGCCGTTGTATTTTTATTATTTCATTTGTATCTAGAAAGCTCCATCAACCATATTTGTATTACTTGATAAGTTATTGGACCAGTCTTTTACTTCGACCTTAGAGTCGCGCCTGTATTATTCTGATCTGGTGGTTTTGCTTTCTTTTGAGTTTTGAGCCTCGCCCTCTGGCGTTGTATATTATTGTGCTTGTTGTGGTTGTTTCCGCCTGTTGGCGTTGATGCTAGCACCCGTTTGGGGATGCTTTTTATTGTTTATTCATATTATACTTGTTGTACCCGTTTGGGGGCCAGTTTTTACAGAGGAGACTCTGCCGAAATTTTTGGTAAAATTTGCTGATGTTTTTTTTTTTTACTTGTTTTCTTTCTTTTCTTCTTTTTCTTCTTTTATGGTTTAGATCTCTGGGCTTCGGCTTACTTAGGTCACGTGGCGCCTCTAGACGCTTCGTAATCTAAGTGCCGGTCACGTTCCGTACTTTCGGGTCGTGACAAAGTTAGTATCAGAGCGCTAGGTTTAACCTTGTATAAGTCTAGGTGACCCTTAGTTGATGCAGTAGGCGAGTTAGGTAGAGTAACGTACCGTGGGTATGGTCCGCGGCATACTTACGATACGCTACTCTGCTTAAGGAGCCCTAGGATTTACATTGTTTGCACCGTATTTCATTCGTTCCTTTGATCTATCTTCGTCAATGTCGGATGGTGGTTTCTGTTACCACGGGCAGAGGGAGATGCGGCTCGAATGCAGTAACCATTAGAGTATTGGTTATTCTTGAGGACTGAAGCATTGCTTAGCGTGCGGACGAAGGGTATTCACATGCCGTCCGGATGAAGTTAAAGGATTCGAACGATTATCAGAAAACCATTTCCTAAGTTTAAAGTATTCGGAAGAACATGCAGGTATTTCGATGGACCCTCTAGAAGAATGAAACCCTAACTCGACATAATGACCACGAGAACGCCCTTGAACCTTAGGGTTTACGGCAGTTCCGCTGTGCCATTAGTGAGGCTTGGGTTTGCCCTTCTACAGCTGGATCATCGATGCTGGGGTATGTACCGGATATTTTTAAACTGTACTTGAGTGTTGAGCTCTCGGGGAATTATGGGATTTTGATGGATCGATCGAGAAGTTTAATATAGTCCGGATATCAAGTGAAGGGATTGACTATGTGGGAGATTCTAGACATGAGTATTGCCGTTGGTAGCGCAGTCAGCACACCTATGAAAGAACGAGTTCGAAGTGGTCGACATCAGAGGAAAGAGGCGCACATTGACGATAGTATTTACGATTGTGATTTAGTGATTTGAATTTCCTATTTTCGTTGATTGGATTTTTTATTTTGAGGACTTGTTCTACGATTGGTATTTCCTGTGTGTACCTTCATTCTATCTGTGTTTCTTATATCAGTTGTATTGATGTGGTTTAGTACGCACCCAGTACACTTGATTTGGTTTTATATATTTTTTTGAGATTTTTGATTTGATTTCGTGCATAGGGGTTACACGTGATTTTGACATATGTTTCGACCTAATTTTCATGCATTTTTGTGCTGTGATTTCGATTTTGATATTCAATGTATGTTTTCGTGCTCCATGTGCACCTGATTAGGATTCTTGCGCATACTTGGCGCACTTGATGCGATTTTGTGCACACCAGATGCACTAAATCGGGGTTTTGTGCAGATTAGATGCACCTGATAGTGAGTCGTGCACGCCCGTTGCACTTGACAGATGTTTTTGGTGCACACCTGTTGCACTTAGTTTTGTTTTGTGGGTATTCATGGTTTCTGCATTTGGGTTCGATTTCAGTGCGCACCGGACGCACATGACATTTTATTGATGTGATTGGGATTGATTTTAGTTTGAGCAGTATGTTTTCATGATCATTATTATTTGAGTTAGTAACCAGGCGGGACGTGTATGTTAAATAAAAGATATATATGTAGCTATATTTAAAAAAAAATTAAACGTCCGCTACTTAGACCGTGACACGTGCATTGCACGGCGATTTTCAAGAAGGGTTTTTTGTATGCTGCTTTATTATGATGATTCGGCGATTTTACTAGGATGCGAACTATATATAAGTTATAGATTGATGTATATTATGATGGTTTTCACATTGGGTTATGATATTTCATTATCGCCATAACTCCGATGATTGCGTCATGCTTGACGGAGTTGATTTTCGTTATGTATTAATGATTTCGGAGCCCCGACGATTTGAGTATTTTGCTAAATGTTTTAGTATTTGGAAGGGGAGTGTTAATTTAAATTCGGGGACCGAATTTCTTAAAGGGGGGAAGATTGTAACATTTTAAAAATAATTAAATAAATAATTAAATGAATAAAAGTGTTTAAGTGAATTTTAGGATTTTCGGTAAAGTAAATGTATTTTTCGTAAAACCAAACCGTGATTGTTTTTCACTATAAATTTAAAAATATCTATTTTAATTATGAAATTACTAGTAAATAGTGTTTATTTAGCCACTTATAAATTTTTGGTTTAATAAAATATTTTTCCTAAATTAATTATTTTAAATATTAACATAAGCTTTATTTTACACTAAATTAGTGTAAATTACAAATTTAAATGGTTTTAATTTGTAAAAATGAACCATGGCATATTAGAATTTAGTGTGTATCATGCAAAATTTATTTGCAAATTTTTCCTTGTTTCTAGATCTTTCTTGAGTTATTTTAGAAAAGAATTAAAAGAAAATGAATAAAGCATGAAAAGACATTAAGATGATGACATTTTGGAGAAGTTTCTACACCATTTCTCATGTGTTTCTCCCTCTTCCCCTTATTGTGGCCGGCCTCCCCATCACCATGGCTGCCCCCCCATTTTCCACCTCATTTTTATTCAAAAATCATCAAAAATACTACAAAAATCCAATTTAAATTCCACAAAAACCTAATTATTTCATACCCTTTATTCTCTACTCTTCTCTACATGGATTTTGGAGTGGGAAAGCATGTATTTTTGAGGCTCATTTTCAAGTTTGGACATGAGGTTGTGGAGGTATAAATCCTTCTCTTTTGTTTTATTTCTATTAGATATTTCTTTTAAAGCATAATTAGATTAATTAGATTAATTCTTGTTGCAAATTCTAAAATTCAAGTTAGGGTTTGAAAATTCAAGAGGTGGTTTTTGTTAATTAATTAGGGTTATAATAGCTAGTTTAACATCTTTTAGAGTGGAAAATTCTTGCATGGTGGTGGTATAATAAATTGTTGATCGAAATTGTTTAATTTAAACTATTTAGCTAACTAGATTTTTTCTAAAATGTGTTGTGGGTAAAATAAAATTCTTATTAAGGGTGTTATCATTAGATGATAATTTTAGTGAGAATATTAGCATATTAATTGAATGAAAAACTTAGTTTGATCACTAGATTGTTTTGATAATTGGAAAAATAGTAATAAAATGCTATTATTTTGTAAACTAGATTTTAGGAATTTCTAAATAAATGTGATTAAAAATATAATTATAGTTTCATTACATCATTATCATCATAAATTGTGGTTTAAGTGATTAATTTATGCAAAATCATGTTTTGAGGTGGAATTGTGGTATTTTGCTTGGAAAATGTTAAAATTGTTAAAAGTTGCAAACTAGAAATTTCAAATAAATGCAAAATTGTGTAATAAAAATATAGTAATGGTTTGTATAGTCTAGTAATGCTATTTAATGAGTTTTATGACCATTGGTTTCATTTAAATGTCAAGTTTCGATGAAAAACGGTAAATTGGCATTTTCGGGTTTTTCGAAAACGGACGATTTGATCGATTTTAGTGTTTCGATGAATTTGATCATGTTTTACAATATAAGTAATGTGTTTTAAAACTACAAGTTGTTTGATGATGTTATCTCGATCCATCGGAGTTTGTACGCCGATATCGAGCGGTATTTGGTTCTTTTGCGTGGACGGGACATAGGTTTTAACCTGTGCTTGCTCTTCGTATCGTTTGACTTTTGTATGTGATTCGGTTTACGATACTATTTATATGTTTGCGTCTAGGTACCCTCACGTGGACTGCGGGCGATGAAGAGGAGGATGGCGACACTGTCTTCGGCAGACATAGACCAGGTGAGTAGATGCATATCTACGGGGGGAAGTCGGGTGGATGGCGTTTAGCACCCCCGCAACGTAGAATAGGAATAGTACTTATTGACATTAGGAAACCAGACGTGACCCCAGTAGGACCCTAGTATTGACCCTAGGCTGGACTAGACGGATTTAGGAAAACTATATCAGAGGATGAGTACCTTGGAAGAGGTTCGTAGGTTTCAGATAGAAACACACCCGCGCACACACTGAAAATCGACATGGGGTACGTGTATGTGTATATATATAGAACTAGGTATAGGTATATACCTATATATACAATACATATAGGTGATTCAGTGATGTGATATGATATCCGAGGTATGATGAAATAGTATAACTGGGCTTGATGCCGTGATTTTTGACTATACAGTCGTAATAAAGTGTTAGCGGATCATTAGGGAATGAGATAATGAACTTGAATATATAAATTACAAAGAGTGGTGGTGATATTGATGTACATGGGACGCTAGAATAGTACTCGGACTGTAACTTGTGACTGATTACGATATGATATATGTATAACTTGATTTTGACATTATATTGGTGTGACCTGATGCCGATATCATATGAGTATGACTTAATCACAATATGATACATATGACATTATACGAATGAGGAGACACCTAGGAGATACTTGACCGTACCCCGACATTGGGATGCCGTACGATGGATTTTACCGTACGAGGCTTAGATTTGATAATTGATCCGCACTCTTGATTCGAGGAATCCGTACTACGTACGTGACGCTGTTGAGGCGGGATCGCCGACTATTAGAGATATTGATTCAGACCTTAGGTAGACTCTTATTTCTATTGACTAGTTCTTAGGTTTAGTTTTCCTTAGGAGGTTAGATGGACACTAGGTTAGGTTCGAGTCATATAGTGGTAGTAGTATTAGTATATTAAATGAGTAGGTAATATACATTCGTCTTTACTTTCACACTGTAATCATAATGTTGCATGTTCATACATATGTTGCTATAAATAGTATAAACCTTACCTGTTAGGACACCAGCACCATTACCGATGATGCGCATATTCCACGCACACTTATTTGCCGGCTCACACACATCATCATCGGTAATTGCTATGTCATGTACACTTTAGATCATATTATCTTTTATTGATAGAATCAGTTAACAACTAAACCGATGTAGTATTATGATCACTCTCTGATGTTAAGTATAAGACATGACATTCATTACTTAGGCATTCATGCATTCATATTTTCGTGTTATCATGCAGTATTATGGGCATATGCCGACACTTATCATATAGTACTCATGATTTTGAGATTTGGATTTCTATGAGATTTCTGGATTTTTGGGGAAAACCGCAAAAATATATAAAAACTTCTCTCTCTCTCCTCTTCTCTTTTTTTTAAAATAAGATGCGGTTTTCTCGTGATGTATGTGTCGTCCACCATGAGTATTTCATGTTTTCTGATGGATTTCGAGACCCGATTCGAGGAGTGGATGAACCGTCTCGGGTACATGGTGGGCCCGGTATGGTACCCTGGGGCAAGAAGATCGAGTTGTAGACGATGAGCCTGGCAGGGGAAGGCTACCTGCCGGTGATGTCTGGCGCGGCGGATATCCGGAGGATACCGACCGTTGTCGTGAGATTTGATGATATGGGCCGATCCGGACTGACGGAGCCCGACATATTGATACTTGAGGTTACATGTGTTATGTCGATGCTTGACATGGATTTCCATGGATTTCATTGTTGAGATTTCAGATGCTTATACACACTGTACTATGATAACAGCTAAAGGTTCTCATACATATATATATGGATTTCAGGATTTATTACTTTACATTCATGGTGCATGCATTTCATTTCATATGACATAGTACTATATGAGGCACGGACACGACACGGAGTATTTGCTCTTATACGTAGTATTACCCTGCTATTACTAGATGTTTGGGATATAGTAGTGTATTATTATGACCTAGGATAGCGTCGTGCATTCGATTTCTTTTCGTAGATGTCTTCTACTCACGAGTTGGCAACTCACCCCCGTTGTGCCAAATTCTTTACAGGTGCGATGTACAGGTTTCCCTTGGCAGTTGCTGGCACATCATTTCATTTCGGGTGATTTTCACGGTAGGTTGGTTCATTTGTATCTGAACCGCCGTTGTATTTTTATTATTTCATTTGTATCTAGAAAGCTCCATCAACCATATTTGTATTACTTGATAAGTTATTGGACCAGTCTTTTACTTCGACCTTAGAGTCGCGCCTGTATTATTCTGATCTAGTGGTTTTGCTTTCTTTTGAGTTTTGAGCCTCGCCCTCTGGCGTTGTATATTATTGTGCTTGTTGTGGTTGTTTCCGCCTGTTGGCGTTGATGCTAGCACCCGTTTGGGGATGCTTTTTATCGTTTATTCATATTATACTTGTTGTACCCGTTTGGGGGCCAGTTTTTATAGAGGAGACTCTGCCGAAATTTTTGGTAAAATTTGCTGATGTTTTTTTTTTTACTTGTTTTCTTTCTTTTCTTCTTTTTCTTCTTTTATGGTTTAGATCTCTGGGCTTCGGCTTACTTAGGTCACGTGGCGCCTCTAGACGCTTCGTAATCTAAGTGCCGGTCACGTTCCGTACTTTCGGGTCGTGACATCATAGCACGCTAGGGGAAAAATATTATCGGGAATTTCAAGTGTTGAAATTTGCAATGAGATTGCATACCTTCTATGAGATAGTTGGATCCCGATACCCACTGCGAGTAAGAGTTACTCCTGGGAGAGTTTTACACATTACATTTAGCCGATCAAGTAGGTGTCTAGAAAGGTGTTAACTAGGTTACGCCTCTGGGAAAACGAGGTTTACATTAATTAGGTTCGTGCGAAAGCACGGGGGACCTCCCTCAAAGTACCGACACTGGCCTGGCTGAAAGATTGGCAAACTTGTAGTGTGTAATTAATCCCGGCTAGTCTTTCCTTTTATGGTTTGAAGGAAGATTTGATAAAAAGCAGTGGGAGCCATCCTGATTAGATAAAATAATAACCAATCTATTTTTGCAAGAGCGCACGCTGAGTGTTTTCTTCTCTCTCTCTCCTGGTAGCAACCATATCACGCCTTAATCAAGATAATAAAACGGATATTTGACCGAACCAGCTTGTTATACTGAGCTGGGGAACGTTGGTCCCGCTCCAACTTATAATTGTTATAAGACAGAGCAGGAAATTGGGGAATACCAGAATTCCCGTGCCGCCCATACGAAGAGAGTGCATGCTGATGCATCATCTTCGGGTGTGTTCGTTACAAAGAACTGTTTCTCTGTATCCTCTACATCCTGGGTATATGATACCGGATCAGGATCCCAGATATGTAATCTGTTACATAGGGCTACAACTGGATAGAAAAACTGAGAACGGGTGATAAGTTTCATGAGACAGAAAACGGGGCAAGAGTTGCAGCCAAGTCTGTTGGTCACTGTCACCCTGTATTACCAATACATTGATTCTGAACGAATGTTATTAGATACCGAACCTGATATACAAAATCATATCAGTCTCTTTATTAGTAAAGAAATGATAAAATTTTGTATTGTTGGATAATGTTTTGAACATTTCCTGTATCAAAATTTGATCGGTTCAGGCACGTTATCTAAAAGCATTGACGTTCTAAATCAAACTACAGTTCTTAGTATATAGAACACACACAAGAGGAAGAGTTCAGAATTGAACGATTCCTTCTTGAGGTATTGTAGACCAGGTCAGATCAATGTGACCCGACTAGCAAGAGTTACATAAAGATGCATATTTAAATTAGTTTGAATTTACATCTTGTGAAACTCGCCAGTCATGTCACAAAGATAAGATGACCATAGCTCCGTTTACTGAAAATAGAGAAAGAGTTAGTGAACTCTTGGGACTGATACATGATGATGTATGTAAGGTCTCCTGTCTACAGATGCCAGGACTGGTTCTTTATACTTCATTACGTTATCTGATAATCTCTCAAGTCCGAACCTTTTGAGATATTCACAGAATATAAGCTAGAAGTAGAGAACCAGAATACGGGTATAAGTATTATGTCCTATGATGAGATCATGGAGGAGAATACTTGAGCACGAAAATCCTGGATTATTCTAAAGGAGAATGAGATTCTCTCTCAGCATTACTCCTCCGTATACACCATAGCACGATGGTATATCGGGGCGGAGCAATCACACCCTATATGATAAGGTGCGCTCTATGATGAGTACTACTGAGCTACCTGTTTCCTTTTGGGAGTTATGCACTTGAGAAGCTGCATACCTATTGAATAGGGTTCAAATCAAATCAGTTGCCTACCATTTCATATGCGATATGGTAAGGGAAGAGCCCATGTCTTAAGCTAGTTAAGATTTGGGGTTGACCGGCCTATGTCTAAAAGCAAAATCCGGACAAACTCGTGGCAAGGTCTGTAATGTAGAACTGGAAAGGTTCCAGCTATACAAACTACAGCAGATGATTTAGTAGAACCAAAGGATTCAGTAGATTCCAACGAACCTCAGCCTCTCCGCCGATCTAGTAGGGTTCCTCACCCACCTGAGAGATACTTCGGTTTCTCTATGACAGTGGGAGCGAGGATTGCATCATGAGATGATGACCCAACTAGCTTCGAGCTGGCCATCGAGAGTAAGACTCTGTAAGAATGGCTGGATGTTTATCGATCTGAGATGGAATCCTTATACACCAACAAAGTATGGACTTTGGTTGCTATATCTGAAGGGTTAAATCCCCATCAGGAGCAAGTATATCTTGAGAAGATTACTTGGTGTAGATGGAAAAGTTGAGACTTTCAAAGCTAGACTTGTTAAAGGTTTTCGTCATTGACCAGGCGTGGATAATGATGAAACCTTTTTCCAGTATCTATGCTTAAGTCCATCCAGATTCTACTTGCCACGGCTACATACCATGACTACGATATCTGGTGGTTAGGTGTCATGACAACTTTTCTAAATGATGTTTTAGAAGAGGGAGTCTGTAAGTACACAGCCAGAGGGCTTCGTAGACAGTGGGAGCAGCGGAAACGTGTACAAGATGCTTTATAAGATAAAGCAGGCATCGTGGGGTTGGAACATCTGTTTTGATGTAGTAGTCAAAGAGTTTGACTTCATCAAAATTGTAGATGAACCTTGTATATACAAAAAGGTAGTAAGGAGTATAGTGACGATCCTCGTAGAGTACGTGGATGACATGCTCTTGATAGGGAAGGAGTTTCCTATGCTACGCTCGGTGAATCTCCGCTTATCACAATGATTCTCCATATAGGATCAAAGTGATACCTCCTAAATCCTGGGTTTGGATCTATGAGATAGATCTAATTGGATGTTAGGACTCTCGCTAGTTGTAGTGAGACGGTATCAATCGACCCTGGGGAGAATCACTGGAATGGTTCCAGGGTGATAAAGACGACTGAATGTCAGTCACAGGCATTGTCTTTACCCTCAGTAAAGGGACGGTATGTTGGAAGAGTTCCAAGCTAGATACCGTGACATACTAGACGATGAAGGCTAGATACATCGCTACTTAAGATGTTACCAAAGAGGCTATTTGGGTGTATATTGGTTCATGAGATGAGCTACGTTCCTACCATTGTGAGACAATGGAGTTATGGCCTATGCCGAGGAACGCCGGTCCCATCAGTGATCCAGACATATTCTAAGGCAGTGTCACCTGATCATGGAGATGGTTGATCTCCAGGGTGATCGAGGTTTGGAGAGTAGACTCAGAGGACAACACAGCGGATCCACTCACAAAGGCCTTTTCCCAGAGAGAGACTTTTATAGGATGGTTGAGTATGAGATACTACAACCACTGCTATCAGATGGCCCTAGTGCAAGTGGGAGATTGTTAGTTATATGTATACCCTAGAGGCCATTACTGTACATTGGATGTGCATTGTAGTGGATGCTGGGATATATATAGGGAGGACTTTCTCGCTCGACATGATAGTATGCTATCTGGTTAATCTTTACCTTAACGTGTATACTGTTTGTCTCTCTGTTACATGTTGGTAAAGCCCTAAGGATGTGTGCTTGACTACCTGGACTATGATGCGGATCATACTAGTGGGGACATGGTAGTCCATAAGTACATCCTTCAAAGTCCCTAGTCGTGGGTGTATCGAGACGGGGCATCGATATACCAGAGTAGACTAGCGTATACCTTCTCGACCCATACAGATGGGCGATGGATGATCCTATATCCATTGGTGTTTGACATCGGAGATGATATACGGGTGCTCAGTGGAGACTGGGTTCACTGGACGGACTCGCCGAGAACTCCCAGATGGTATTATACCTTACGTCAGATGGCAGTTCTCTGGTGACACTGGTACAGAGTAGTCTGTTGACCCGAGATCGTCATAGAGTCTTGTGTGGTTCCCACTGTGCTTTGATTTTCATCTTACCACGTCCAAGAGGGCGTGCAAAATGGTGGTTTTTGGGTACAGTCCCGAATCACATGGAGGCAATGAGCGATAGGAGGGGATTCGTCTCTCCCGGTATAGGGAGTTGATGTTGCGCTGTATTCGATTGGCTATAACCGGAAATCCCTGGCCAGGGTTGCTGAGATTTACTGGTAAGTGTTACCAGTAGTTTCTCGAATTGTTATAGACCTCATATCGACACGACTTATCAAGCTATTGGGGTCTGACGTTTACCATCCCTAGGCGAGATATGCGACATATCAGACGATCAGACCGGACTGTACGGTAAGTGTTACTGGTTGGATTCACAGGAGTGTGAGCGGGCTTGCTCGTCGATCTTCTGATCGCTCAATACCCGGATGGCCGTTACGTTTAGCAGACCGTTTGCGGCTTGTGGGTGTTTGATATGATCATCACCTGCTGCCGGCGTATTGACGAGTCTTTAGAGTCCTACACAGAGGTTTCCTGGCTCAAGCGAAACGAAATAGGAGCGCATATGAGATATGTGCGGGACCGAGAATAATGCGTGTATGTGATACCATATTTCATTCTCGCGATGAATGTATCGAATGGTTGTATGCGATATAACCTAGTTATCGAATCAAGGATTGATTCGATAAGCCGATACATTGGATACTAGTCGATTATGTGCGACATGACCGGATCATTGAATCAAGTGTTGATTTGATGATTTAATGCATAATTATATATTTGATATATTACTTTGCATTAACTGGTATTGGTTCACTTTAAATGTATTTTCTCACTTGAAGTTCACAAGTTGTATATGTGATATACTTTTGTGCACTTGATTGTATCATGTTTGATGATACATGCTTACTTGAGTTTGTGTAAAGATTAAACCATGGTTATTTAAATGGTTAGGGTTTTGTTTTTCATGTCTATTTATTCATTTATTTATTTATTTATTTTTGGCAAAAGAAAAGAAAAATGGTGGCTTTCTTTGGATGCATGTTGAAGCTTCATGAAGCTTTGACTAAGTCACCATTTTTGTCTTCATGCTTAACCCTATTCATTCATTTAACCCTAGTTCAGTCTCTACACTTGACCATGGTTGGATTATGATAAGTATTCATATTATATTCTTTTTAAAATAAAACTTATCATAATTCTATCATAACATTCATCATCTTCTTCATCTTCATCTTCAAGATGAAGAAGCTTGATTCCATCAATGGTGATTTGATGAAATGAGTGAGAAATCCAATTCTAAAGTGAACCCACTTTCTATTTCTTCATCCTCTACCTCTTGCCAAGTAGTAAAGTGTGTTTTCTTCACAAGTTTCATGACTTGGTGAAGTGGGAGCTTGATCTTGTGATGCCTCGACGTAGATCATCTTCGGCACGAAGCCGACGATCTTGCCCGCCCATTTCTCCGATGAAGCCGACGCTAGAGCCCGGGTTTCCATTTGGACAGCGAGGAGACTTCATTGCGGAGCTATGGAGGTGGAGGACCGGATCTACAAAGGTTGTATTTCCGTTCTTTTTGTTAAATTGTTAACTAGTTGCATGTGTTCGCCTAAATATCTAGTTAACGATCCGTATTAGGGTTTCTCGGCACCCATAAAATTTGAAATTGGCATGGTTGATGCCTTGTGAGACCTCATTAGCGTGCCTAGGAACCCTACAGGAGGATACTGAGGGAAGGATGGCGTAGGATACTGATTAAGTTCAGTTGACGATACAGTCTAAGAAGTTTGGATTTGGAGTTCAATTATGAGCTAGGTCCCATCAGACATCCAGACACATTCTAAGACAGGTATTGCTCATTTCGGGAGTCGGATTTCTCCGCGAACTTGAGATATAGAGAGACATAGAAAGAAACATCACAGCGGATCCACTCACTGAAGCTATTACTCGAATGCAATAGTTTCGCAAACGAGCTTTCTGAGACTGATTAGTAGAGGAGTTGGGTGTTCGGTATCACACGGACTGTGAGTATGCGACATCGCAATAATTAGCCTTGTGTGCAAGTGGGAGATTGTTGGATATAGTGCCCTCAGAGTCAATTATTGGATCACAGGCACGTGATTGCAATGGTTGAGGGAGGACCTATACCGGTAGGAAAGTCTTACTCGAGATGATAGTATGCTATCTGGTTTATCTTTATCATCGTGTACTGCTTTAGGTGACCTTACGAGTCGCTATTACACGTTGATAGAGCCAGGATTCTTGCTTGACTACCAGCAGTATGAGGGCAATCATATACGTGAGAGCTGGAGTCTATAAGCACATCCTTAAAAGGTCCCTAGTCGTGGGAGTTTCGAGACAGGGCATCGATACTCCAGAGTAGACTAGTGTATACAGTCGAGACCCCGACGAGGGACGGTGGCCGGTCTCACAAGCCACTGGTGTCAGTTGGTTCACCTAAGATGTATACAGGTGCTCATTGATGTTAGTTATATGTATGCCCTAGAGGCCATTACTGTACATTGGATGTATATTGTAGTGGATGCTGGGACATATATAGGAAGGACTTTCTCGCTCGACATGATAGTACGCTATCTGGTTGCTCTTTATCTTAACATGTATACTTTCTGTCTCTCTGATTACATGTTGATAAAGCCCTTAGGATGTGTACTCGACTTCCAGGACTATGATGCAGATCATACTAGTGGGGCCTGGGTAGTCAATGAGTACATCCTTCATAGTTCCTAGTCGAGGGAATATCGAGATGGGGCATCGATATTCCAGAGTAGACTAGCGCATATCTTCTCGACCCATGCGATGGACGATGGATGATCCCATATCCATTGGTGTTTGACATCGAAGATGGTATGCGGGTGCTCAGTGGAGACTGGGTACACTGAACGGACTCGCCGAGAACTCCCAGATGGTATTATACCTCACGTCAGATGGCAGTTCTCTGGTGACACTGGTACAGCTTAGTCTGTTGACCCGAGATCGTCATAGAGTCTTGTGTGTCTCCCACTGTGCTTTGATTTCCACCCTACCACGGCTCTACTGAGTCGTGCAAACAGGTGGTTTTTAGGTACAGTCCCGATTCACATGGAGGCAATGAGCGATAGGAGGGGATTCGTCTCTCCCGGTATTGGGGGTTGATGTTGTGCTATGCTCGACTGGCCATAACAGGAAATCCCTGGCCAGGGTTGCAGTGATATACTGGTAAGAGTTATCAATAGTTTCACGAATGTTATGGACCCTACGTCGGCATGACTTATCGAGCTATTGGGGTCTGACGTTTACCACCCCTAGGCGAGATATGCGACATATCAGACGAACAGACCGGACTATACGGTAGTGTTACTGGTCGGATTCGCAGGAGTGTGAGCGGGCTTGCTCGTCGATCTTCTGATCTCTCAATACCCGTGTGGCCGTTACGTTTAGCAGACCGCTTGCGGCTTGTGGGTGTTTGATATGATCATCATCTGCTACCGGCGTATTGACGAGTCTTTAGAGTCCTACACAGAGGTTTCCTGGCTCAAGCGAAACGAAATAGGAGCGCATATGAGATATGTGCGGGACCGAGAATAATGCGTGTATGTGATACCGTATTCCATTCTCGCGATCTATGTATCGATTGGTTATATGCGATATAACCTAGTTATCGAATCAAGGATTGATTCGATAAGCCGATACATAGGATACTGGCCGGTTATATGCGACATGACCGGATCATTGAATCAAGTGTTGATTTAATGATTTAATGTATAATTATATATTTGATATATTACTTTGCATTAACTAGTATTGGTTCACTTTAAAAGGATTTTCTGACTTGTATTGTGCAAGTTGTATATGTGATATATTTCTTTGTGCACATGATTGTATCATGTTTGATGATACATTCTTGTTTGGTTTTGTGTAAAGTATTAAACCATGGTTAGTTAGTGATTAGGGTTTCATCTTATTCATTTATCTTTTTATTTTATTTATTTCAAAAGAAAAAAGAAAATGAGAAATGAATGGTGGCTATTTTTGTTTTTAGTTGAAGATTCTTGTAGCATTGTTTTAGTCACCATTCTTGTCTCATGCCTAACCCTAACCACTCATCTAACCTAAGTTAAGTCTCTACACTAAACCATGGTCAAAGATATGATAAGATTTGTATTTTCTTTTCTATTTTAATTAAAGTTATCATAACATTTCTTCTTCTTCTTCCTTGAACTCAAGAAGAAAAAGCTTTCTTCATCAATGGTGAATTGAGCAAACAAGTGAGAAATCCAATTCTAAAGTCTACCCACTTCCTATTTCTTCATCCTCTACCTCTTGCCAAGTAGTAGAGTGTGTTTCCTTCGCAAGTTTTAGGGCTTGGTGAAGGTGGAGCTTGATTTAGCGATGCCTCGACGTAGATCATCTTCGGCATGGACATCGACGACCTAGCTCACTTTTTCTTCGACGAAGCCGACTCTAGAGCCCGGATTTGTTTTGGACAGCGGAGACGACTTCGTTGCGGAGCTATGGAGGTGGAGCACCGGATCTACAAAGGTTGTATTTCCGATATCCCATTAGTTAATTGTTAACTAGTTTTGTTTTCGCCTAGTTTTCTAGCAAACGATCCGTAGTCGGGTCTCTCGGCACCTAGATTTTTTGAAATTGCCATGGTCGATGGCTTGTGAGACCTCACTAGTGTGCCTAGGAACCCTACAGTGGTATCAGAGACTAGCTAGAGCCTTAGGCGAAGTCTAGACGGATTTTGAAACCCGAACGAACCCGAAAACCCAAAACCAAAATGCTCTCTGTCCAGATTTTAAAATCGTGGATTTTTCCGTATTAAAAATGCCTAAAAAATTCAATAAATAATTATAAGAATTACTGTGCAAACTCAGGCGAAAGATTCATCCAACAAAGCGCGGAACCGCGGCAGAAGCCCAGCTTCTGCGGCGGTTCCGCGGCTAGGTGATGACGTCACCTCCCAATTGCTGCACAGTAATTCCTATTTTAATTTGATGGGTTTTCTGGGAATTTTTAATAATTTTTCAAGAGTTGAATTTTCTGCAGTTGTTTTGGGGATTCGGTGTTTCGATCGGATTATCAAAATTTTGTCTGTGTGGCTTTCCGGATAAATTTTAGAATATGTTAAAAAGTTCGACCGGATATAAATACCCAATTTTTCCCCTATCGGGAAATTTCCAAGTGTTGGATTTTTCCGTAGTTTAACGACGTTCTAAGTAGTGCAAGTAACGCGATGGTCCCTCTAGAAGACAACAAACCTTAACTCGATTATGTGACCGTCTTGAACTGCTCTTTGAACCTTCGGGTTTGGGGCAGTACGGCGTGCCACATGTGAGGCGTTGGCTTGACCCTTCTACGGCTGGACCGTTGGTACTGAGGTACGAACTGAATTTTGTTAGACTTGTTTCATGTGTTGATCTATATTGGGAAAACTTGGGTGTTCGATTGTTCGATCGAAAAGTTTAGCATTTTCTATTTATCTGGAATGTGATACAATAATTGGAATTCACAATAGTTATGAGATAACTGAATGAATGTTGTAAATCTAGCAGTTTAGTCTCACTTGATCGGTTGCCACGGAATTTTGATGTGATCAAAAGTCCGTCGCAATCACGTAGCGTACGCGGATATTCGCCGGGTAAACTTAATAGACAGCCTCACTCCATAGCCCCGACCAAGTGACTGTAGGAGAACCCCGTCACCGAAAGCATCCGTTCGGGTGCTCGCGGCAGCGGTGTTCCGCCTTGGTGCACTTCGTCGACGGTATCGGGGGTGCGGCCGCCTACTGAAGTTTGCGACGAGTATTCGATCAGAATGTCGGGAATCCAGTTGAATTGCCTGACTTGATATTGAAAAGAGTTTTCGATAATGAGACTAAAATGCGGGGTTTATAATTGTTAGGCATGCGATGTCTAAAGTAATTCATTTGGTCAGGCATGCGATGTCTGAGGTGATTGCGGATTCCAACTGTTGTAGTTTTACACTTTCTTTTCTGTGACCGTAAGTGTAATATATGATATCGCCGGTTTCGTTGCTATATGTCAACGACAATTAGGATGCGCATATTTACTTACGTTGATGACATGTGTTGTTATGTGTTGCTGGATATGTTATATTGGATCGTCGTGTTTGAATAGCCGGGGTTTTTTATGTGAGATGAGTGTTTTTCATTTTCATTCATGTAAAAACTTGTATGTAATATTCTTTTATTGGGGCGCTTCCAGGTTGCGGAAGTAGTCACCGTTTGTATATTATTTACTTTTCTGCACTAGGATAGACCCAAGGAGCGGAGCACAAGTAACCGGGTTCTGGGGTACAGTGGGAGACCAACTCGAGGAGTCGAGTCCGGGTCTCCTAACCCTAGAATTGGTAGGGTTGCTTGCTGCTCTCGTAGGGGTCTAGGCGTGTGGGATTGGCTATTCATCACGACCGTGGAATCCGTGTTTTATACTGGCTCGTATTGAAAACACGGACGTCCTAGTATATCCAATATTTCATATGTTTCTTCTGCTGTGATTTATCTGTGATCATGTGATGTTCTGTGACAGGTATTATATATAGTATATATGATATTTTATATAGACGTTGCTTATGTTTTACACCCGCGCTAGCCCTGCCTCGCTCTGGCGTTAGTTACCTAACCTAACGGTGCAGACGGGACATCGAGGCGAATGCGGATGGCATAAGAGTACGTTATATTTATCTGTGATGGTTAGCTGGACTTGAATGATGGGATATTCATTAATGAGATTAATGAAAGAAAATAAACCTAATTGATGTTGTGGAATCGAATTTCAAAATAAAACAGGTAGCTACAGTTCTTGCTTTACATCGAGGTGTTCATTATAGAACATCCTGCACCTTATTCGATGAGGAAAGGACCGAGATCCCTTCACCGGGAGTGACTCCTTTAGCAATAACTGGCAGATGCTACACACTCGGTTTGTATTTGATCGCTTCTATAGTTTCTGCTTTGCACAGTGATATATATGATATATCCCGCACCTCATTCGACGAGGAAAGGGCCGACGATCCCTTCACCGGGAGTGACCCCTTTAGCAAAACTAGAAAAGCCTCGAAAACATTCCATTTAAAAACCATTTGATTCCGCAACGAGATCAAGTTCAAAGCGTTAAAGGTTTTCACAAAAACCATTCGCAACCCTCCGTCATTTTAGGAAGTAGAGTACTTAGTATTCGTGCTGTGTTTGTTGACCATAGTCAAGGCACAGTGTACGGTAGCTAAGTGATGTCTTCCTACACCGCATATGATGCGATTAGTTAGGACAATCGCGTGACTTTGTTGACCTTAGTTAAGGGTCATGTGGGTGGGTCTAATTAATCACGAAATGACGGGTAGAACTTGACTAGCACTTATGATTTGTTGACCATAGTTAAGGTCATAGGTGCTAGGGGTAAAAACCTTTATCGGGAGTTTCAAGTGTTGAAATTTGCAATGAGATTGCATACCTTCTATATGATAGTTGGATCCCGATACCCACTGCGAGTAACTGTTACTCCTGGGAGAGTTTTGCACTTTACAATTAGCCGATCAAGTAGGTGTCTAGAAAGGTGTCAACGGGGTTACGCCTCTGGGAAAACGAGGTTTACAGTAATTAGGTCCGTGCGAAAGCACGGGGAACCTCCCTCAAAGTACCGACACTGGCCTGGCTGAAAGATTGGCGAACTTGTAGAGTGTAATTAATCCCGGCTAGTCTTTCCTTTTAGGGTTTGAAGGAAGATTTGATAAAAACAGTGGGAGCCATCCTGATTAGATAAAATATATAACCAATCTAATCTTGCAAGAGCGCACGCAGAGTGTTTTCTTCTCTCTCTCCTGGTAGCGACCATGTCACGCCTTAATCAAGATAATAATATGGATGTATTGACCGAACCAGCTTGTTATTCTGAGCTGGGGAACGTTGGTCCCGCTCCAACTTATAATTGTTATAAGACAGAGCAGGAAATTGGGGAATACCAGAATTCCTATGCCGCCCAAACGAAGAAAGTGCATATGATGCATCTCCTTCGGGTGTGTTCATTACAAAGAACTGTTTCTCAGTATCCTCTGAATCCTGGGTATATGATACCGTATCAGGATCCCAGATATGTAATCTGTTACATAGGTCTACAGAAAGGTAGAAAAACTGAGAACGGGTGATAAGTTTCATGAGACAGAAAACGGGGCAAGTGTTGCAGCCAAGTCTGTTGGTCACTGTCACCCTGTATTAAGAATACATTGATTCTGAACAAATGCTATTAGATACCGAACCTGATATACAAAATCATATCAGTCTCTTTATTAGTAAAGAAAGGATATAATTTTGTATTGATGGATAATGTTTTGAACATTTCCTATATCAAAAGTTGATCGGTTCAGGCACGTTATCTAAAAGCATTGACGTTCTAAATCAAACTACAGTTCCTCGTATACAGAACACACACAAGAGGAAGAGTTCAGAAGTGAACGAATTCTTCTTGAGGTATTGTAGACTAGGTCGTATCAATGCGACCCGACTAGCTGAAGTTACATTTAGATGCATATTTAAATCAGTTTGAATTTACATCTTGTGAAACTTGCCAGTCATGTCACAAAGATATAATGACACCAGCTCTGTTTACTGGAAACAGAGAAAGAGTTAGTAAACTCTTGGGACTGATACATGATGATGTATGGAAGGTCTCCTGTCTACACATGCCAGGACGGGTTCTTTTTACTTCATTATATTCTCTGATAATCTCTCAAGATTCAGTCATATGTTCCTGTTGAAACATAAGCCCGAACCTTTTGAGGTATTCACAGAATATAAGTTAGAAGTAGAGAACCAATAACAGGGTATAAGTATTATGTCCTATGATGAGATCATGGAGGAGAATACTTGTGCATAGAATTCCTGGACTATTCTAAAGGAGAATGAGATTCTCTCTCAGCATTACTCCTCCGTATACACCATAGCACGATGGTATATCGGGGCGGGGCTATCACACCCTATATGATAAGGTGTGCTCTATGATGAGTACTACTGAGTTACCTTTTTCCTTTTGGGAGTTATGCACTTGAGAAGCTGCATACCTATTGAATTAGGTTTGAATCAAATCACTGCCTACCACTCCATATAAGATATGGTATGGGAAGAACCTATCTCTTAAGTAAGTTAAGATTTAGGATTTTCCGGCCTATGTCAAAAGCAAAATCCGGACAAGATCGAGGCAAGATAAGTTCTGTAGAACTGGAAAGGTTCCAGCTGTACAAAACTGCTAATGATTTGGTAGAACCAAAGGATTCAATAGTTTCCGACGAACCTCAGCCTCTCCGCCGATCTAGTAGGGTTCCTCATCCGCCTGAGAGATACCTCCGTTTCTCGATGACAGTGGGAGCAAGGATTGCATCATGAGATGATGACCCAACTAGTTTCGAGCAGGCCATCGAGAGTAGGGACTCTGTAAGAATGGCTGGATGCTTAGCGATCTGAGATGGAATCCATGTACACCAGCAAAGTATGGACTATAGCTGCTGTATCTGAAGGGTTAAATCCCCATCAGGAGCAAGTATATCTTGAGAAGATTACTTGGTTTAGATGGAAAAGTTGAGACTTTCAAAGCTAGACTTGTTAAAGGTTTTCGTCATCGACCAGGCATGGATAATGATGAAACCTTTTTCCAGTAGCTATGCTTAAGTCTGTCCAGATCCTATTTACCATGGCTACATACCATGACTACGATATCTGGCGGTTGGGTGCCATGACTGCTTTTCTAAACACTGATTTAGAAGAGAACGTCTATAAGAACACAGCCAGAGGTCTTCGTAAACAGTGGGAGTAGCGGAAACGTGTGCAGGTTGCTTTACATAATGAAGCAGGCATCGCAGAGATGGAACGTCTATTTTGATGTGATAGTCAAAGTGCTTGACTTCATCAAAATGGTAGACGAACCTTGTATATACAAAAGGGTAGTAGAGAGTAAGGTGGTCATCTTCGTATTGTACGTAGACAACATACTCTTGATAGGAAAAGAGTTTCCTATACTACGATCGGTCAATCTCCTCTTATCACAAGGATTCTCCAAATAGGATAAAGATGATACTTCCCAAATCCTGAGATTTGGACCTATGAGATAGATCTAAAGGGATATTAGAGTTCTCACTAGGTATAGTGAGATGGTATCAATCGATCCTGGGGAGAATCACTGGAAGTGTTCCTGGGTGATAAAGACGACTGAATGTCAGTCACAGGCACTGTCTTTACCCTCAGTAAAGGGACGGTATGTTGGAAGAGTTCCAAGCTCGATACCGTGGCAAACTAGACGATAAAGGCTGGTAACATCGCTATTAAAGATACTACCAAAGAGGAAGTTTGGGTGTATATTGGTTCATAAGATGAACTAGGTTCCTGCCATTGTATGACAATGGAAGCGTGGCTTCGACCCTGGAACCCTGGTCCCATCAGTGACCCAGACAAATTCTGAGGCAACATCACCTGATCATGGAGATAGTTGATCTCCAGGGTGATCGAGGTTAGGAGAGAAGACTCAGAGGACAACACAGCGGATCCACTCACGAAGGCCTTTTTCCCAAAGAGAGACTTTTAGAGGATGGTTGAGTATGTGATACTGCAACCACTGCTACAGATGGCCCTAGTGCAAGTGGGAGATTGTTAGTTATATGTATGCCCTAGAGGCCATTACTGTACATTGGATGTATATTGTAGTGGATGCTGGGACATATATAGGAAGGACTTTCTCGCTCGACATGATAGTACGCTATCTGGTTGCTCTTTATCTTAACATGTATACTTTCTGTCTCTCTGATTACATGTTGATAAAGCCCTTAGGATGTGTACTCGACTTCCAGGACTATGATGCAGATCATAATAGTGGGGCCTGGGTAGTCAATGAGTACATCCTTCATAGTTCCTAGTCGAGGGAATATCGAGACGGGGCATCGATATTCCAGAGTAGACTAGCGCATATCTTCTCGACCCATGCGATGGGCGATGGATGATCCCATATCCATTGGTGTTTGACATCGAAGATGGTATGCGGGTGCTCAGTGGAGACTGGGTACACTGAACGGACTCGCCGAGAACTCCCAGATGGTATTATACCTCACGTCAGATGGCAGTTCTCTGGTGACACTGGTACAGCTTAGTCTGTTGACCCGAGATCGTTGTTAGTGTATATGCCCTAGAGGCCATTACTGTATCATACTAGTTTGTATATTACTTAATGGATGCTTGGGATATTCACCTTGTATATACAATCTTGCTCAAAATAGTAGTATGCTACTTGGTTTGTTTCTACTTCAATGTGTACATGTGTTTATTTTGTATATCGCCTATACACATTAGTAGAGCCCTTAGGATCTTTGCTTGATTACCAGCGATGTGATGGCCGTCACACTAGTGGGGCTGGGTAATCTATAAGCACATCCTTATGCAGGTCCCTGGTCGCAGGGCTATCGAGACAGGGCATCGATACTCCGAAGTAGACCAGCGCATGCGCTTCTCATCCCAGTGTGGGAGACGGTCTGTCCCACAGCCGTCAGTACGTCGTACTTGAGATAGTATGCGGGTGCTCGTTAGGTTACGGGTACACTGGACAGGACTCGTCGGGAACTGACTAGTTGGTATTATACCTATCGTCAGTTATCAGTTCCCAGGTGACATGAGTACAGCTTAGTCCGCTGACTTGACACTGTCACTCCGCCTCGAGTGTGTTCCCACTGTACTTTGATCACTACCCTACCACGGCTCAAAGGAGTCGTGCAAACAGGTAGTGGTTGGGTGCAGTCCCGAAGCACTTGGAGGCAGTGACGGTTAGACAGGATTCGTCTCTCCCGGTATTGGGAGTTGACATCGCGCTGTGTCTAGGAGAGCCATTACACGAGTAGTCCCTGGCCAGGGCAAACGAGATATACTGGTAGGTTTCCAGTGTTATCTCAGGGTGTTTTGGGCTTCGCTCCGGCACGACTTGTACCGCTATTGGGGGACTGACGTTTACCGCCCCCTAGGCCCGCCATGCGATGTATCAGACGAACAGACCGGACTGTACGGAGAATGTCACACTCAGGCTCAGTAGGAGTTCAGATGGGTTTCGCCTCGTCGGTCTTCTTGTCGGCATTACCTGGGGACCGTTACGCACAGCTAGTGCCGCTTGCGGTCTGTGGTTAAACCCACTGCCAGCGTAGTGTCGAGTCTTTAGAGTCCCACACAGAAAGCTTTTCGCCTTTAGGCAAAAGAGTAGAGGTCGCATGGTATTGCGACAGGTCGCATGGTTTTGCGACAGGGTTCGGTCACATCCGTGCACTTGTGCACGTACAGTGTCCGGACAGTTTACACTAGCGGGCTTTGGTTTAAGCCAGATCCTAGTGTACCTTATGGGATTGGATTTATCCAGTTTGCATTCGTGTTCCTCGGAACGCGGATGCGGGTGTGTATGCACAGTTGACAGGGAGGCAGAGGCAGCGGATTCTCATTAGGGTTGTTGACAGTTGACCGTTGACTTTTTGACTTTTTGCTCAACCCTAATGAGAATATGATATGTGATTAACTATTATATTAATTAAGTATTATGGTGATATGGTTGTTGACTTGTTGACTTTTGTTGACTTGTTGACTTTGGTGACTTGTTGACTTTTGTTGACTTGTTGACCGGTTGACTAGGTTTGACTAGTTGACCTTCATGATAACCATGGTTATCATTTCATGCCAAAGACTTTTTCTTGCTTGCTCATTTGAGTAAAATGAGTGCATGACATGATAAGGTTATGGTTGCTTCTAACCATCACATAAGACTTTTTTGATATGATGAGTTATGATCACTTTGGATTATGAGAGGGTGAAAGACAAAAGAGTTGCTCATTCTTTCTTACTCATTCTCTCTCTTGTTCTTGAGCTCTCCTCTTGCTCTCACCCTCAACCTCTTGCTCCCTCTCTTGATCTATGGTTCTCTTGTCTCATGAGTTGAGAATCAAGAACCATAGATAAAATCCCATTCTATTTCCTCTCTACTCATTCTAGTTCACTAGGTTTGGCAAACCAAGTGAACTAGTTTCTTCAAAGACCGAAGAAGGAGCTAAAGGTTGGAGCTTTCAAGTGGATCTATCTTCGGCGTACGGAGACGACGAGAAGGAGCCATCGGACCACCACCGGAGCTTGAAGACGAAGGAGTTCAAGACAAGCTAGGTATAACCATCTCTTTCCGAGTAGCTAAATATCTTTAGCTTAGTATGCTAGTTTTAGTTTAGGTAAAGATCCCGACCTAGCTTAGTCCATGTTGCCTCTTGCGTTAAAATTTTGATTTTATACCGTTTCCGCCTCCCCGTAAGAACCGGGGGTCGCAACGTGGACTTACAGTGGTATCAGAGCCTAACTAAACTTAAACTAGCTTGGTAGTGAAGTGTAACGAAGTTCGGAACCGAAAAAATCCAAAAACCTAACTTTTTCAAAACCTGAGTTTCTGTTGAAATTTTTTCTGGTCAAAATGAAAAACTTTACACTTGTAAATTCGGCTCAGGGTTTTTTGTGAACACCCAAGAAAAACGATGCAGTAATTCCTCCAAGCCGCCGCCCATCCGCCGCGTGATCCCTGTATCCGCCGCGGAAGCGCCGCGAGTTGTAGTCCTCTGTGCATCGTTTTTCGTGCAGTGTGTGTCTGTGTTGGTTTTGGGATTTTTGAAATATATTATATGTGCCCAGATTTTCCAGAAAAGAAATTTCCTTTTGGGGTCCTATAATTCCGTATTTTTTCCGAACTTCACTGCACTTTGACTATGATGGTTATATCTGTGATGTTTGCATGTATTGAACGTCGGCTAATCGCTATAAGTCGATTAGTCGGGGTTATACATGATCTGTAATGTGCTGGAATGTGTATATAAATATGTTGGATTGTCGCGGGTGAATAGCCGGGGTTGTGAGACGAGAGTTTTCTTTTCTTGCAATTCATGTAAATTTGTAAATTGATGTAATAATTATTTGTATGGCCGCACAACCGGGAAGGGGTTGTAGCCGTCATTGTATAATTTCTTTTTACTGTTTTTGCTCCTAGGATAGACCCATGGAGGGATGCACAAACTACCGGGTATGCCGAAGTGTCGAGTGGCCTACTCATGGAGATGAGGGAGGTTGCTACGCTTCGGGTACTTGGCGGGTAGTTTGCCGCACCCGTAGGGGTCTTGGGTGGGGTTTTGGCTATTCACCGCGACCGTGTTATCTGTTTTTGTTACAGGCTCGTACAAATTACAGATTGCTAGTATATCCAATGTATTTATCTGTGATCTGAAATGTTTATCATTGCAGTATATCTATATATGATATTATTTAGGCGTTGCTTATGTTTTACAGACGCGCTAGCCCAGCCCCCGCTCTGTCGTTAGTTAAGTAACCTAACGGGTAATGACGGGGCCCCGTGGCGAATGCGAATGGCATAAGCGTACGCCATATTTTGGTTGTTTTCTGCAATGGTAGGATTTAATGATGGGACGCATTAAAAGAACTAATGCAAGAATATCACGCATTAAAAGAACTAATGCAAGATAATAAACCAAGTTAAATTCGTTGGAACACTTTCGAAAAACCACTCGGTTCTTTTCAAAAACAACTTTTAAATGCGGAGCTTGAGCCACTCCTTTTAAAAGCTATCTCGTTCCATCGACTAAATCAAGTTCACTACGTTCACGGTTTTGCCAAAACCATCCGTAGCCCTCCGTCGTTTCACATGAATAGTCAATAGTATTCAAGCTGTGTTTGTTGGCCAAAGTCAAGGCACAGTGATTGGTAGCTATTGGGTATTCATGTGCAGCATAGATAGATGCGTTGGTTTGGAACAGTCGTACTACCTTGTTGGCCAAAGTCAAGGGTAGGTGCGGGTGGATTCAAATTAACCTGGAGAACGACGGGCAGAACTTGACATGTGACTTATGATTTGTTGGCCAAAGTCAAGGTCATAAGAGCATGGGGCAAAAATCCATATCGGGAGTTTCATAAGTACTGAAACTTGCTAGATTTGCATACCATTTGGAGTGTGATGATTCTGGTAGGATTCCTTCAGTTTCGTCACGCGATGATATTTGGATCCCGATCCTACTGTGAGTATATGCTACTCCTCGGGAAATTTCTCACTTAACGATCAATGCTATAAACCTAGTAGGTGCCTAGAAAGGTGTTAGCGGGGCTACGCCCCCAGGGAAAAGAGGTTCTTTAATTAAGGAACTTCGCGAAAGCGTTGGAAAACCTCCCTCGAAGTACCGACACCGGCCTGGCTGAACGGTTAAGCAAGTATTGTACGGTGGGATTGATCCTGACTAATTCTTCCTTTATGGTTTGAGGAGGGATTCGAGAAACAGTGGGAGCCATCCTGTTTAGACAAACTAAAAACCACTCTAAACTTGCAAGAGCATCATGCTGAGTGTTTCTTCTTCTCTCTCCTAATTGCAGCGACCAATCAACATGACTGGACTTAAGTTACTCCTAGATAAAAACAAACTGACAGGGCCAAACTACAAAGATTGGCTCAGGAATGTCAAGATAGCAATCACTTATGACAAGCTGGGGTATCTTCTTACCACCAAAGCTCCCCCTGTCCCTGGTCCAACTTCCAGCGTCGCGGATAAGGAAATCCGCAAGACTTGGGAGATTGATAGTGCGAAGGCCAAGTGCCTCCTGCTTGCCTCGATGGACAACGAACATCAGAGGAGGCATGAGAATATGGACATGGAGTCCATATTGCTCCATACAAAAGAACTGTATGGAGAGCAATCACGTATCGCAAGATACGAAGCGTCGAAAAAGTTATTTTCGACAAGAATGGCCGTCGGATCATCAGTAGCCGAGCACGTGCTAAAGATGATCGGCTTCATTGAGGAGCTCGCTGACCTAGGGATCACATTGGAGAGTGAGCTATATACGGATATAGTTCTCCAGTCCCTTCCTTCCACTTACGCCCAGTTTATACTGAACTTCAACCTACAAGAAAAGGAGGTTGAACTATCAGAGCTCCTCAACATGCTGAGGAGCGCAGAGGGCACCCTACAGAAAAGTAGGGATACATCCACTTTGTTTGTAGGAGGATCATCTTCTTCTAGGTCCAAGGCGAAAGCCAAGGGAAAGAAGAAGAAGGCCCCCGCCAAACCAAGGGGCGGTGTTAGTAAAGTGGATACGAAGGGAAAAGGTAAAGCAACAAAGATAGCGGGGAAGCTTGTGGATAAGGAAGAATGCTTCTATTGTCATAAGAAAGGACACTGGAAGAATGATTGCAGGGCCTGGAAGGCCAGAACACAGGAATTGAAGCAGGTTGCAGCTTCAGCTTCAGGTGTGTATGTTATTGAAAACTGTCTTTCAATAAACTCTACTTCCTGGGTATTGGATACCGGATCAGGATCTCATATCTGTAATTCTTTGCAGGCGTTGAGAAACCGTAGTGTTTTGAAAGCAGGTGACATGACCCTCAGAGTTGCAAACGGAGCTAGCATGGATGCTAAAGCCGTGGGGGACTATCACCTGGGAATGTCAGATGGACATGTTTTGGTTTTGCGTAATTGCTTTTTTGTACCCAACGCAACTTGTAATATCATTTCTGTATCTTTAGTTTCTAAAGAAGGTTATGAATTTGCGTTTGTAAGTAATGTTGTAAACATTCACCTTAATCAAGTATTGATTGGGTCAGGTACTCTGAGTAATGGTATATACGTGTTAAACCAACCACAGATTTTTAATGTCCAGAATACACACAAAAGAAAGTCTCCAGAAATAAATCAGACTTTCTTATGGCATTGTAGATTGGGTCACATCAATGAGAGAAGGTTGACTAAGTTACATACAGAAGGATATTTGAATGCGTTCGAATATCAATCGTATGCCACTTGTCAATCTTGTCTCAAAGGAAAGATGACAAAGACTCCGTTTACTGGACAAGGAGTAAGAGCGAGCGAGCTCTTGGGACTCGTACACAGTGACGTGTGCGGTCCAATGTCTACACATGCCCGAAGCGGAAATTCTTACTTCATTACTTTTACGGATGACTTCTCAAGGTACGGCTATGTCTTCTTAATGAAACATAAGTCCGAGGCCTTTGGAAAATTCCAGGAGTATAAGAATGAAGTAGAGAAACAGACCGGCAAAAGTATTAAGATTCTAAGATCGGATCGAGGTGGAGAATACTTAAGTGTCGAGTTCCTGGACTACTTAAAAGAGAACGGAATTCTCTCTCAGCTCACTCCTCCGTACACCCCGCAACATAACGGTGTATCGGAGAGACGGAACCGCACCCTATTGGATATGGTGCGGTCCATGATGAGTAACGCTGAGTTGCCGCGATCATTCTGGGGGTATGCGCTAGAATCAGCAGCGTACCTTTTGAACCGAGTTCCGACTAAGACTGTGCCTTCCACACCATATGAAATGTGGTGTGGGAAGAGACCCTATCTTAAGCACATTAAGACATGAGGATGTCCGGCTTTTGTCAAAAAGCAGCATGCGGACAAGCTCGAGGCACGCTCAGTACAGTGCAAGTTTGTGGGGTATCCAAAGAACTCAAAAGGATATTTCTTCTACTGTGAAGAGGAACAAAAAGTTCTTGTTTCTCGTCATGCCTACTTCTTGGAAACTGAGTTTTTGGAAAACCAGATAAGTGGGAGCACAGTAGAACTGGAAGAAATTCCAGAACCACAGACTATTACTGAAAGGTTAGTGGAACCAGAGGGTTCAACAGAACAGGACATTCCTACGCCGCTCCGCAGGAGTAGTAGGCAGTCTCATCCGCCCGAGAGATACTACGGTTTCCTCATAGACGGGGATAGAGAGGATTGCATCATAGATTATGATGAGCCTACTAGCTTCCAGCAGGCCGTTCAGAGCGTTGACTCAGTGAAATGGCTGGATGCAATGCGGACCGAAATGGAGTCCATGTACACCAACAAGGTATGGACGTTGGACATTGCTCCAGACGGGGTAAAACCCGTAGGATGCAAGTGGATCTTCAAAAGGAAGATTGGTGTAGATGGACAGGTTGAGACCTATAAAGCTAGGCTGGTAGCAAAGGGTTTTCGTCAAAGACCTGGCTTGGACTACGACGAAACCTTTTCTCCAGTAGCCATGCTGAAATCCATTCGGATCCTTCTTGCCATTGCTGCCTTCCACGATTATGAGATCTGGCAAATGGACGTAAAGACAGCTTTTCTAAATGGAAATTTAGAGGAGTGTGTCTATATGGACCAGCCAGAGGGTTTCATTCAGAGTGGGAGCAGCGGAAAGGTGTGCAAGTTGCTTAAGTCCATCTATGGACTAAAGCAGGCATCGCGGAGTTGGAACATCTGCTTTGATGAGACGGTCAAAGAATTTGGCTTTATCAAAAATCCAGATGAACCATGCATCTATAGTAGATTTGTAGCGAGAACTGTAGTATTCCTCGTTTTATACGTGGATGACAATCTCTTAATAGGAAATGACATTCCTATGCTACAATCTGTCAAGGGGTTCTTGTCACACAGGTTCTCCATGAAAGACCTGGGTGATGCCTCATACATTCTGGGTATCCGGATCTACCGTGACAGATCCAAGAGGATATTAGGACTTTCGCAGTCCAGGTACATCGACACCATACTGAAGAGGTTCAGTATGGAAGATTCCAAGCGCGGTAACCTACCGGCTTGTCACGGGATCACCCTCTCTAAAGAGATGTCTCCCAAGACTGATTTAGAGAGGGATCGCATGTCTATTATACCCTACGCTTCTGCGGTAGGCTCTATAATGTATGCGATGTTGTGTACCAGATCGGATGTAGCTTATGCACTGAGTGTGGTAAGCCGGTATCAGTCAAACCCTGGGGAGAAACACTGGATAGCGGTAAAGAACATTCTCAAGTACCTGAGAAGGACTAAGGAGATGTTCTTGGTGTATGGCGGAAAAGACCTCCAGATCGAGGCCTTTGCTGACTCCAGCTTCCAGAGTGACAAGGATGATTCCAAGTCTATGTCGGGCTTTGTCTTTACCCTCAATGGAGGGGCGGTGTGTTGGAAGAGTTCCAAACAGGAAACCGTTGCAGACTCGACGATGGAAGCGGAATACATCGCTGCATCTGATGCCGCAAAAGAAGCTGTCTGGATGAGGAAGTTCTTGAAAGAACTTCAGGTGGTTCCGTCCATTGTTGATCCAATACCTCTGTATTGCGACAACAACGGGGCTATAGCTTTAGCGAAGGAACCCAGGTCCCATCAGAGATCCAGGCACATCTTAAGGCGGTATCACCTGATCAGGGAGATCGTAGATCGCCAGGAGATCGAGGTTCGGAGAGTCGCTTCAGAAGATAACACTGCTGATCCATTCACCAAGGCCCTGCCCCAGACTCAGTTCGAGCGGCTGATCGAGATGATAGGTCTTCGATACGCCAGTACATGGCCTTAGTGCAAGTGGGAGATTGTTAGTGTATATGCCCTAGAGGCCATTACTGTATCATACTAGTTTGTATATTACTTAATGGATTCTTGGGATATTCACCTTGTATATACAATCTTGCTCAAAATAGTAGTATGCTACTTGGTTTGTTTCTACTTCAATGTGTACATGTGTTTATTTTGTATATCGCCTATACACATTAGTAGAGCCCTTAGGATCTTTGCTTGATTACCAGCGATGTGATGGCCGTCACACTAGTGGGGCTGGGTAATCTATAAGCACATCCTTATGCAGGTCCCTGGTCGCAGGGCTATCGAGACAGGGCATCGATACTCCGGAGTAGACCAGCGCATGCGCTTCTCATCCCAGTGTGGGAGACGGTCTGTCCCACAGCCGTCAGTACGTCGTACTTGAGATAGTATGCGGGTGCTCGTTAGGTTAGGGGTACACTGGACAGGACTCGTCGGGAACTGACTAGTTGGTATTATACCTATCGTCAGTTATCAGTTCCCAGGTGACATGAGTACAGCTTAGTCCGCTGACTTGACACTGTCACTCCGCCTCGAGTGTGTTCCCACTGTACTTTGATCACTACCCTACCACGGCTCAAAGGAGTCATGCAAACAGGTAGTGGTTGGGTGCAGTCCCGAAGCACTTGGAGGCAGTGACGGTTAGACAGGATTCGTCTCTCCCGGTATTGGGAGTTGACATCGCGCTGTGTCTAGGAGAGCCATTACACGAGTAGTCCCTGGCCAGGGCAAACGAGATATACTGGTAGGTTTCCAGTGTTATCTCAGGGTGTTTTGGGCTTCGCTCCGGCACGACTTGTACCGCTATTGGGGGACTGACGTTTACCGCCCCCCCGCCATGCGATGTATCAGACGAACAGACCGGACTGTACGGAGAATGTCACACTCAGGCTCAGTAGGAGTTCAGATGGGTTTCGCCTCGTCGGCCTTCTTGTCGGCATTACCTGGGGACCGTTACGCACAGCTAGTGCCGCTTGCGGTCTGTGGTTAAACCCACTGCCAGCGTAGTGTCGAGTCTTTAGAGTCCCACACAGAAAGCTTTTCGCCTTTAGGCAAAAGAGTAGAGGTCGCATGGTATTGCGACAGGTCGCATGGTTTTGCGACAGGGTTCGGTCACATCCGTGCACTTGTGCACGTACAGTGTCCGGACAGTTTACACTAGCGGACTTTGGTTTAAGCCAGATCCTAGTGTACCTTATGGGATTGGATTTATCCAGTTTGCATTCGTGTTCCTCGGAACGCGGATGCGGGTGTGTATGCACAGTTGACAGGGAGGCAGAGGCAGCGGATTCTCATTAGGGTTGTTGACAGTTGACCGTTGACTTTTTGACATTTTGCTCAACCCTAATGAGAATATGATATGTGATTAACTATTATATTAATTAAGTATTATGGTGATATGGTTGTTGACTTGTTGACTTTTGTTGACTTGTTGACTTTGGTGACTTGTTGACTTTTGTTGACTTGTTGACCGGTTGACTAGGTTTGACTAGTTGACCTTCATGATAACCATGGTTATCATTTCATGCCAAAGACTTTTTCTTGCTTGCTCATTTGAGTAAAATGAGTGCATGACATGATAAGGTTATGGTTGCTTCTAACCATCACATAAGACTTTTTTGATATGATGAGTTATGATCACTTTGGATTATGAGAGGGTGAAAGACAAAAGAGTTGCTCATTCTTTCTTACTCATTCTCTCTCTTGTTCTTGTGCTCTCCTCTTGCTCTCACCCTCAACCTCTTGCTCCCTCTCTTGATCTATGGTTCTCTTGTCTCATGAGTTGAGAATCAAGAACCATAGATAAAATCCCATTCTATTTCCTCTCTACTCATTCTAGTTCACTAGGTTTGGCAAACCAAGTGAACTAGTTTCTTCAAAGACCGAAGAAGGAGCTAAAGGTTGGAGCTTTCAAGTGGATCTATCTTCGGCGTACGGAGACGACGAGAAGGAGCCATCGGACCACCACCGGAGCTTGAAGACGAAGGAGTTCAAGACAAGCTAGGTATAACCATCTCTTTCCGAGTAGCTAAATATCTTTAGCTTAGTATGCTAGTTTTAGTTTAGGTAAAGATCCCGACCTAGCTTAGTCCATGTTGCCTCTTGCGTTAAAATTTTGATTTTATACCGTTTCCGCCTCCCCGTAAGAACCGAGGGTCGCAACGTGGACTTACAATCGTCATAGAGTCTTGTGTGTCTCCCACTGTGCTTTGATTTCCACCCTACCACGGCTCTACTGAGTCGTGCAAACAGGTGGTTTTTGGGTACAGTCCCGATTCACATGGAGGCAATGAGTGATAGGAGGGGATTCGTCTCTCCCGGTATTGGGGGTTGATGTTGTGCTATGCTCGACTGGCCATAACAGGAAATCCCTGGCCAGGGTTGCAGTGATATACTGGTAAGAGTTATCAGTAGTTTCACGAATGTTATGGACCCTACGTCGGCATGACTTATCGAGCTATTGGGGTCTGACGTTTACCACCCCTAGGCGAGATATGCGACATATCAGACGAACAGACCGGACTATACGGTAGTGTTACTGGTCGGATTCGCAGGAGTGTGAGCGGGCTTGCTCGTCGATCTTCTGATCGCTCAATACCCGGGTGGCCGTTACGTTTAGCAGACCGCTTGCGGCTTGTGGGTGTTTGATATGATCATCATCTGCTGCCGGCGTATTGACGAGTCTTCAGAGTCCTACACAGAGGTTTCCTGGCTCAAGCGAAACGAAATAGGAGCGCATATGAGATATGTGCGGGACAGAGAATAATGCATGTATGTGATACCGTATTCCATTCTCGCGATCTATGTATCGATTGGTTATATGCGATATAACCTAGTTATCGAATCAAGGATTGATTCGATAAGCCGATACATAGGATATTGGCCGGTTATATGCGACATGACCGGATCATTGAATCAAGTGTTGATTTAATGATTTAATGTATAATTATATATTTGATATATTACTTTGCATTAACTAGTATTGGTTCACTTTAAAAGGATTTTCTCACTTGTATTGTGCAAGTTGTATATGTGATATATTTCTTTGTGCACATGATTGTATCATGTTTGATGATACATTCTTGTTTGGTTTTGTGTAAAGTATTAAAACATGGTTAGTTAGTGATTAGGGTATCATCTTATTCATTTATCTTTTTATTTTATTTATTTCAAAAGAAAAAAGAAAATGAGAAATGAATGGTGGCTATTTTTGTTTTTAGTTGAAGATTCTTGTAGCATTGTTTTAGTCACCATTCTTGTCTCATGCCTAACCCTAACCACTCATCTAACCTAAGTTAAGTCTCTACACTAAACCATGGTCAAAGATATGATAAGATTTGTATTTTCTTTTCTATTTTAATTAAAGTTATCATAACATTTCTTCTTCTTCTTCCTTGAACTCAAGAAGAAAAAGCTTTCTTCATCAATGGTGAATTGAGCAAACAAGTGAGAAATCCAATTCTAAAGTCTACCCACTTCCTATTTCTTCATCCTCTACCTCTTGCCAAGTAGTAGAGTGTGTTTCCTTCACAAGTTTTAGGGCTTGGTGATGGTGGAGCTTGATTTAGCGATGCCTCGACGTAGATCATCTTCGGCATGGACATCGACGAACTAGCTCACTTTTTCTCCGACGAAGCCGACTCTAGAGCCCGTATTTGTTTTGGACAGCGGAGACGACTTCGTTGCGGAGCTATGGAGGTGGAGCACCGGATCTACAAAGGTTGTATTTCCGATATCCCATTAGTTAATTGTTAACTAGTTTTGTTTTCGCCTAGTTTTCTAGCAAACGATCCGTAGTCGGGTCTCTCGGCACCTAGATTTTTTGAAATTGCCATGGTCGATGGCTTGTAAGACCTCACTAGTGTGCCTAGGAACCCTACAATTGGGTTATGAGTACACCGGATAGGACTCGCCGGGAGCCTGCTAGTTAGTATTATACCTGACGTCAGATAGCAGTTCCCTGGTGACATGTGTACAGGTTAGTTCATCGACCTGAGATCGTCATTTGTCTCGTGTGAGTTCCTACTGTACTTAGATTACTACCCTACCACGCTCAAAGGAGACGTGCAAACAGGTTTTAGTTGGGTACAGTCCCGAGCCACATGGAGGCAGTGAGCGGATCTGGAGGGGTTTGTCTCTCCCGGTATTGGGGGTGAGGTCGCGCTGTGTCCAGGAGAGCCAGTACATGAAAAGTCCTTGGCCAAGGCAGGAGATTTACTGGTAGGTATTCCAGTAGTATCTCAGGGTGTTCTGGGTTACACTCCGACACGACTTGTACCGCTATTGGGGGTCTGACTTTCACCAACCCCCTAGGCCCGCCATGCGATGCTCATAGACGAACGGACCGGACTGTACGGATATTGTCACTGACAGGCTCAGTAGGGTGTCAGGATGAGTTCGCTCATCGACGTCCCTTTTGGTCAATAGCTGGTGGCCCGTCACGTATGGCTGATACCTCTGACGTGCTAGTGGTTAAATCCACAGCCATAGTATTGACGAGTCTTTAGAGTCCACCACACACACAGTTACTCAAGTTTCGGGCGAAATGCTGTAGAGGCCGTATGGAGATATGGCAGGGTTCGATCAGATACGTGCGGTATTGCACGGATCGTGATCGGACGGATTTTACTAGCCGGCTTTGGCTTAAGCCGGATCATAGTATTAGAAAGTGTAGTTTTGTCTCCTTGCATTTGTGTTCAGTGGGAATACAAATACGGGCATGTATTTGCAGTAGCGGGGTTTTCCTGTAATTTATTACTGGATCAGTTTTCTGAAGTTGCCAGTTTGCATTCTGTTCCGGCCGGTTTTTCCTTTGTTCCTTCACGGCCGGACTTTATCGTTGGAGGGTGTTATTTGCAGTTTGCAAATAACATTTTGTAGGGGGGTTCATTGTGATTGTGGCTTCCTCATGATGAGATTCCTTTTGCATCATATGTCTTGCTTTGGATGAGAGTTGATTTGGTTTGGATTAGAAATGGAGGTGATCTTTTTCCATCATGATCTTCATACATTATCTTCATATATTTGTTTATGCCATTTTTCTCTCTCCCATTATTCTATCTTCAAAGGGGGCTGGCCACTTTGAGTGAGGATGAGAGGTTCATTTGGTGGGTGATTTTTTGTCATCTCATTCCTTGTAAAAATTGAGAGCACCATTCTTCTTCCTCCAAAGTCTTTTTCTCCTCCTACACATAAATGGCAACTTCACTATCCCAAATGAGACAACGGTTTCTACACAACACCTACAGCATCTCTTGGACGCGTCGTCTCGCCAACTTCGCGCCCGAGTTGCCTCGGTCCAGAGGTGGATGCCCGTAAACGAACACTGCTACGTGGTGCCCTTTCCGACGAGGAGGTGACGGACGGAGATTCCGCGGGAGATTGGAGTGGAGACGAAGACCGAAGGATAAGGATCGCTTGGTATATATCTTCACCCATCTTTTAGTTTGCTAGTATCTAGGTTAATGGCCCGATCCGGGTTAAAAGTGCGCGGTGGTGCCGGTTTGCTAGTTTGCAAAGTTTTTTTTTCCGCGTTTCCGGCGTCGGATTGACGGCCGGGGCGCCACCGCGGACTTACGATTCTCCGAATAGGAAATGATATTCATATGCTACAGTAAGTCAAAGGATTCTTGTCATAGAAGTTTTCTATGAAGGACCTGGGTGATGCCACCTACATTCTGGGGATCCAAATCTATCGTGATAGATCAAAGAGGATATTGGGACTTTCACAGTCAAGATACATAGACACCATATTGAAAAAATTCAGTATGGAAGATTCTAAGTACGGTAACCTACCGGCTTGTCATGGAATCGCCCTCTCCAAAGAGATGTCTCCCAAGACTGATTTGGAAAGGGCTCGCATGTCGATTATACCCTACGCTTCTGCGGTAGGCTCTATAATGTATGCGATGTTATGTACCTGACCAGATGTAGCATACTCATTGAGCGTTGTATGCCGGTATCAGGCAAACCCAGGGGAGAAGCACTGGATAGCAGTAAAGAACATTCTCAAGTACCTGAGGAGGACCAAGGAGATGTTCTTGGTGTATGGAGGAAAAGACCTCCAGATCGAGGCCTTTGCTGACTCCAACTTCCAGAGTGACAAGGATGACTCCAAGTCCATGTCGGGTTATGACTTTACCCTCATTGGAGGGGCGGTCTGTTTGAAGAGTTCCAAGCTGGACACCGTTGCTGACTCAACGATGGAAGCGGAGTACATAGCTGCTTGCGACGCCGCTAAAGAAGTTGTCTGGATGAAGAAGTTCCTCACAGAACTTCAGGTGGTTCCAACCAGTGTTGATCCAATACCTCTGTATTGCGACAACAACGGCGCTATAGCTTTAGCGAAGGAACCCAGGTCCCATCAGAAGTCCAGACACATCTTAAGGCGGTATCACCTGATCAGGGAGATCGTAGATCGCCGGAAGATCGAGGTAGAGAGAGTAGATACAGAGAATAACACTGTTGATCCATTCACAAAGGCCATTCCTCAGACGTAGTTCGAGAGGCTATTCGAGATGATAGGTCTGCGATATGCCAGTACATGGCCCTAGTGCAAGTGGGAGATTGTTAGTGTTTATGCCCTATAGGCCATTACTGTATCATACTGGTTTGCATATTACTTAAATGGAAGCTTGGGATATTCACAGTTTTATTGACAGCCTTGCTAAAAATGGTAGTATGCTACCTGGTATGTGTCTACTTTAATATGCGCATATGTTTCTTTTAACGTTTCGCTTATACATATTAGTAGAGCCCTTAGGATCTTTGCTTGATTACCAGCGATGTGATGGCAGTCACACTAGTGGGGCTGGGTAGTCTATAAGCAACATCCTATACAGGTCCCTGGTCATAGGATTATCGAGACAGGGCATCGATACTCCAGAGTAGACTGGTGTATACACTTCACATTACAGCATACGGAGATGGTCTGTGCCACTGCCATCAGTATGTCGTACTGGAGATAGTATGCAGGTGCTCGTTAGGTTACGGGTGCACCGGACAGAACTCGCCGGGAACTGCAGGTTGGTTTTATACCCATCGTCAGATAGCAGTTCCCAGGTGACATGTGTACAGCTTAGTCCGTCGACATGACACTGCTACTTCACCTTGGGTGTGTTCTCACTGTTCTCAGATTACTACCCTACCATGGCTCAAAGGAGTCGTGCAAACAGGTAGTAGTTAGGTGTAGTCCCGAAGCACTTGGAGGCAGTGACGGTTAGACAGGATTCGTCTCTCCCGGTATTGTGGGTTGATATCGCGCTGTGTATGGAGAGCCATTACGCAAAGTCCCTGGCCAGGGCAAACGAGATTTTCTGGTAGGCTTCCAGTAGTTTCTCAAGGTGTAACGGGTTTCACTCCGACACGACTTATACCGCTATTAGGGGTCTGACGTTTACCGCCCCCCTAGGCCTGATATGCGATAGTCCCAGACGAATAGACCGGACTGTACAGAGATTGTCACATCAGACTCAGTTGGAGTTCGGATGGGTTTCCTAATCGTCCTTCTTATCGACATCTACCTGGGACCGTTACGTACAGCTAGTACCGCTTGCGGCCTGTGGTTAAACCCACTGCCAGCGTAGTGTCAAGTCTTTAGAGTCCTACACAGAGAGTTTCCCTCCACCGGGCAAAATGTGTAGAGGCCGTATGGTTTTACGGCAGGGCCGCGATCACTTACGTACACTTATGCACGTATTATGATCGGGTAGATAATACTAGCGGGCGTTAGTTTAAGCCAGAATCTAGAATTATACAGATGGATTTATTCAGTCAAAGACTATCCGTGTTTTTCGGAAATACGGATGGGAGGGGCAGTCTCGTAATTTTTCGGGAAGCTTCTAAAAGAAGATGTCTCATTTGTATTTATTTCTTTTGGATTAAACACAAATGAGGTTGAGAGATGAGGTGTAGGTTTTCATTAAATGCTTAATGACTCATGAGGTGATTCACCATTAGGATTAAATTAAGCTTACAAGATATTTCTAGATATTTATAATGAGATATTTGTATGCTTGATATTATTCTGTCATGAGTTATTATTCATTTCATTATCACAAAAGCTTTCTCTCTCCTCAAGTCTTCATCTTCTTCCTCAAAACCCTAAAAGCTCTCATGAGTTGAGAATCCTAGGGTTTAAGTGACTAAGTAATTCATCTAATTACTCTACACCCTCTAGGACTTCTAGATTAGCGATCTAGAAGCCGTAGTTATCTCAGATTCGAGATAGGAGCTCGGACTATAGACTCTCGGATGGATCGTCTTTGACTCAAGGAGGTCGTTGAGGTGACCATGTTCCATAGAGCATACGAGGTATGGAGGATAGCGATGAAGACCCGAAGGACAAGTAATGTGAGGTATAACATCGAATCCGAGTAGTTAAACCTCTCGTAGTTTGCTAGTAATGGTTTAGACACGATCCGTGTGCTCAAGTCCGTGCTACGAAGCTTTGATAATTGTTTTTCATATATTCCGCCTCCCCGCGAGCTCGTAGTGTGCATGATATGGACTTACAAATACAAGAGCTAACCTCAACCATATGGCTGCCCTCCCTCTCTCTTCTTATCACTTCAACACTTAAATCAATCAATAATGTGACGTATGCACAAAGAAAGAGACCATGAGTCATCACTAGTGCATGTGTCACAATTAACGCTCCTAATCATGACTTTAAGCTCATTATTTCCATTTGTAATCATTAATCCAAATGTTTACAGCAATAAAAAAGATATGGCAACATCTGAAATAAACTGGTGACGGATCATAAGGATTCCCCTCACCTGTATATACATACCTACATCCGCATTCCGACCGAATGCGAATACGATGAGACTAAAGTAATCCAACAAATCTAATACTAGGATCCGGCTTAAACCAAAGCCCACTAGTATAATCCATCCGATCATGATGCGTGCACGACTGCACGTATATGATCGAACCCTGCCAAAATAACATACGGCCTCTACAACGTTTCGCCCGAAACTTGAGAAGAAAGTGTCTGTGGTGGACTCTAAAGACTCGTCAATACACTGGCTGTTGATTTAACCACTAGCACGTCAGTGGTACTAGCTATACGTAACGGGCCACTAGGTATTGACCAAAAGAGAGGTCCATGAGCGAACTCATCCTGACACCCTACTGAGCCTGTCAGTGACAATATCCGTACAGTCCAGTCCGTTCGTCTATGAGTATCGCATGTCGGGCCTAGGGGATTGGTAAAAGTCAGACCCCCAAAAGCGGTACAAGTCGTGTAGGAGTGTAGCCCAGAACACCCTGAGATACTACTGGAATACCTACCAGTAAATCTCGTGCCTTGGCCAAGGACTTCGTGTAATGGCTCTCCTAGACGCAGCGTGATCTCACCCCCAATACCGGGTGAAATGAAACCCCTGCCGATCCGCTCACTGCCTCCATATGGCTCGGGACTGTACCGAACTAAAACCTGTTTGCCCGACTCCTTTGAGCCGTGGTAGGGTAGTAATCAAAGCACAGTGGGAACTCACACGAGACAAATGACGATCTCAGGTCGATGAACTAACCTGTACACATGTCACCACGGAACTGCTATCTGACGCTTGGTATAAAACCAACTAGCATGTACCCGGCAAGTCCTGTCCGGTGTACTCATAACCTAATGAGCACCTGTATACGTCTTTGGTGAGCCAACTGACACCAATAACTTGTGAGACCAGCCACCACCCTTCGTCGGGGTCTCGATCCGTATAAACTAGCCTACTCTGGAGTATCGATGCCCTGTCTCGAAACTCCCTCGACTAGGGACCTTTGAAGGATGTGCTTATAAACCCCAGCTCCCACGTATATGATCGCCATCATACTGCTGGTAGTCAAGCAAGAATGCTAAGGGCTCTATCAATATGTAATAGTGATCTGTAAGGTCACCTAAAGCTGTACACGATGATAAAGATAAACCAGATAACATACTATCATCCTTAATAAGACTGTCCTACCGGTATAGGTCTTCCCTCAATCATTGCAATCACGTGCCTGCGATCCAATAATTGACTTTGAGTGCACTATATCCAACATTGTCATATTATTGCTTCATGTCTTAGTTGTACCAGCTATAGTACCTTTCATGCCTATTGCATGCATATGACCATTTATTGCTTTTAGCTTGCATATGTCAGATTCACGCTGTACGTACATACTTGCGATTACCTGCATATGTTATTTACTATTCATGAGTTGGCAACTCACCCCCGTTGTGCCATGGTGTTTTGCATGTTGTTCCTCAGAGTAGTCGAGGCAGGCTTTTCATCTATATATCATCTTTTGCAGCGGATACCGCTACGGCTAACCATGTACAGTTTTGCTATATTTGGGTTTTGTGGTTATCCGATGTTGCTCATTGTATATTCGTTGTACTATGTACTCTCTATCTACCACTTTCATGTATGACTTATAGACCTGATGTGAGGATGATATTGTATATTATTTTGTGATTTGGAAGTCTTTTATGCAGTTTTATTTGTATCGTCTTTTATTCTTCGCTACGGCATCGTATATCTGTTGTGGTGGTTGTTTTCCCCCTTTGGGCGTGTATTTGCTCCCGTTTGGGGATGCTTTACTTATATCTTTGTTGTACCCCTTTTTAGGGCTCGTTTTTACAAAGGAGGTGCTGCCAAAATTTTTAAGAAAGTAAAGTTGGACTTTAAAGAATTTGGTTTGAGATTTCAAATGTTTTAAAAATGTTATTATCACTTACTACTTTTGATGGTTTAGATTGCTGGGTTTTCGGCTTACTTAAATTGCGTTATGCCTATAGACGTTACGTAGTTTAAGGGCCGTCATGTGGCAATTTTGGGTCATGACAAAGTTGGTATTAGAGCGCTAGGTTTTACCTTTCAGAGTGTAGGATGACCTTGGTATGATGGAGTATGTAGCTTAAGCAGAGTAACATTGTGTGTGCATGTCCTCGGCGTACTCACGACAAGGTACTCCGCCTAAAGTGACCTAAGTACTAATTGCTTGAAATTCCATCCTTGATGATACATATCCTTGTGATTTGATTTCCGTGTTCTTAACGAATCCTAATTCCTATTATAGCCTTTGCTGCCGATGACTATGGGGACTCAGAGTGATGCAGCAAGGGCCGAGGTCAGAGTTGACTCGTGTGGAACGAGGACTGACCAGGATGGCACGCTCATTACACAGGAGCAGAGGGATCCGCCTTCGATAGATCGTATCGCTAGGCTTGAGGCAGAGATGCAGGACTTGCGCCAGACGATGAGGTCGTTGGTTGAGGCCGGTCGAGCAGCGCGACAGGAGGTTGTCACCCCTGTTACCCAGTTGTTCCTTGCGATCAGCACACAACATAGTGTTACTTACACAGCACCAGCGGACGCAGCCATAGTTGACGATGCTCGTCATCCAGAGACATTGGGAGTTCGAGGACCGAGGAGGGCTAGCAATGGTGTGTCATCCCCGAGATAGTGGTTCAGTCGCCGAGACAAATTTTGTGCACGTCGCGGGAGTAACAGAGGCTTTGGATGAGGAAAGTCTCTCAGCTCTCATCCCCACGAGGGTCAGTAGCCATAGTATAGATTTTTTCGATGCGGGAGCCTTCAACATTTCGTCAAACATTGTTCCCTGGCACCGCGTCAGGCTCATGTTCAGAGAAGTCATGGTCGCGGAAGGTTCGCTCAGAGGGGACAGGTTGGCAGAGGAAGAGTTCAGCCAGTTACGGGTAGGGGCCAGACACGAGAGATTGCTTCTACTCATCGGGACACGCGGGCGTCCAATGTAGAGTTTTCAGGTATTCTTAATTCGTATGTTCTTTTGATGCACTTGTTTGTTTTACATACTTTGTGCCGTGGTTGGGCCGAGAGTCGTGTTCACTAGATCAGCCGTTTGTTATGTTGACTTCTGTCAGTGATTCTTTTGTTGCGCGATACGTGTTTCGGTCGTGTGCCAATCTGACAGGAGATAGAGATTCGTCCGTCATTTTGATCCTTCTAGAGATGTTGGATTTGACATTCTCCTGGGCACGGGCTGGTTAGATACGTGCTATGCATCTTTGGACTGCCGCGAGGAAACTGTCAGGTTTTGTTTTCCAGGCGAGTCAGTTCTCGTTGTGCAGGGGGACAGTGCTGCCGCTAGGAAACAGTCAGGTTTTGTTTTCCCGGTGAGTCAGTTCTCATTGTGCAGGAGGACAGTGCTGCCGCCTCTCACAGCTTGAATTCAGCATTTTTCACTAGTCGGCTTTTGAGAAGAGGATGTCGAGAATTCTTGGCTTTCATTCATGATACCGGAGCCACATGGGATTGTTGGACCGGGTTCCTATCGTGCGAGACATTTCCGACGTTGTTCCAGATGAGCCGGCGGTGCTTAAGGAGCTTAAGGATCAGCTGCAGAGTTGCTTGTAGGGGGCTTGTGCGTCTGAGTGTTTCGCTTTGGGGAGCTCCTATTCTGTTCGTCAAGAGAAGGACGGCAATTGAGGTTGTGTATTGACGGATCGTCAATTGAACCGGTTTACGGTGCGGATAGGTATCCTTTATCCCGCATTGACGGTTTGTTCGAATTGCTTCTGAGTGCGAGACATTTTCTAAGTTTGTTTGAGATCAGGTCATCATTCGTTTCGGATTCGGAGTGATGGCATTCCGAAGACTTCTTTGTGTGCACTACGGGCAGTATGTGTTTTGGTGGTGGTGTTGGACTTACCAATGTTAGTTATATGTATGCCCTAGAGGCCATTACTGTACATATGATGTATATTGTAGTGGATGCTTGGACATATATAGGGAGGACTTTCTCGCTCGACATAATAGTATGCTATCAGGTTACTCTTTATCTTAACATGTACTCTGATTTCTTTATGTTACATGTTGATAAAGCCTTTAGGATGAGTACTTGACTACCAGGACTATGATGCTGATCATACTAGTGGGGACACTGTAGTCTCCATGTACATCCTTCAAATGTTCCTAGTCGTGGGAGTACCGAGACAGGGCATCGATACTCCAGAGTAGACTAGCGTATGCGCTTCTTGACCCATATGATGGGCGATGGATGATCCCATATCCATTAGTGTTTGACATCAGAGAAGGTATACGAGGGCTCAGTGGAGACTGGGTACACTGGATGGACTCACCGAGAACTCCCAGATGGTATTATACATCACGTCAGATGGCAGTTCTCTGGTGACACTGGTACAGGTTAGTCTGTAGACCCAAGATCGTCATAGAGTCTTGTGTGTTTCCCACTGTGTTTTGATTTCCATCATACCACGTCCATGAGGGCGGGCAAAAAGGTGGCTTTTGGGTACAGTCCCGAATCATATGGAGGCAATGAGCGATAGGAGGGGATTCGTCTCTCCCGGTATAGGGAGTTGATGCTGCGCTGTGTTTGATTGGCTATAACTGGAAATCCCTGGCCAGGGTTGCTGAGATTTACTGGTAAGTGTTATCAGTAGTTTCTCGAACTGTTATAGACCTCAAATCGACATGCTTATCAAGTTACTGGGTCTGACGTATACCACCCCTAGGAGAGATATGCGACATATCAGACGAAGAGACCGGACTGTACGGGGGTGTTACTGATTGGATTCACAGGAGAAAGTATAGTCTTGCTTGTTGATCTTCTGATCGCTCAATACCTGGGTGGCTGTTACGTTTAGCTGACCGCTTGCAGTTTGTGGGTGTTTGATATGATCATCACCTACTGCCGGCGTATTGACGATTCTTCAGAGTCCTACACGGAGGTTTCTTGACTCAGGCAAAACGGAGTAGGAGCACATATGTGATATGTGCGGGACCGAGAATAATACGTATGAGATACCATATTCTATTCTCGCAATATTTGATATCAGCCAGGTCATCGGATTAAGTGTTGATTCGATAAATCGGTAAATGATATATTAGTCGGTTATAAGCGATATAGCCGGATTGTCAGATCAAGTGTTGATTCGATAATTTAATATATAATTATATATGTGATATATTACATTACATTATCTAATATTGGCTCGCTTTATTGATTTATTTTCTCACCGGATAATACATTGATATATATGCGATATATGTTAATTGTATTATTTTCTTTTGTTACAAATATATATTATATATGTGATATATAATATTGTAACAAGTTATGATTACTAATGCAATATGATAAGTAGAGATTAAACATGGTTAGGGTTTGATTTGGGTTAGCTCTTTCTTGTAGCTTCTAGAAGCTTTTATTTTGTTTTGAGCTAAGATATTATATGTTGATATTTTGTGAGGTATTTTTAAACCCAACCCAAACCCTTAACCCTAATTAACTCTCTACAATGGTTAGCCCTTTCTTTTATCAACTATGGTTGCATTTGTAATTATGATTACAATTCATTATTCATCACAAATGAGTTGATCTTCTTCTTCCTCCTTGCAAAGCTTTCTAGCTTTGAGTTTTGTGATGAATTAGTGTGAGATTATGAAAATAAAAGAGAGCATAAATCATACTTCATCATCCTCATCTAATCTAGCCAATTAGATTAGGGTGTTCACATCATTAATACTTGATTAGTGAGTGAGAGCTTGAGTTAAAGTTTCTTCAAGGTAGATCATCTTTGTTATCGAAGATCGGAAGCAAGCTTGCATCTTTCTCTTCATGGAGCCTCTCTAGAGTCCAGGAACTTGATGATCGCAGCGAATGGACTACAACACGGAGCTTATGAAGTGAAGGAACGGACTACAAAGGTTGTAATCCCAAACTCTTAGGAGTAAAGTTGTTTACTTGCTCATTGTTTCACCTAATCTCTAGTCTAAGATCTTGGTTAGGGTTGTTCCGCATGTCTAAAATTCAAATCGGGCATGGTTGATGACTTATAGACCCTTGTTACCGTGCCTAGTAACCCTACAGTGGTATCAGAGCCAAGCTAGAGATTTAGGCGTCGTGTAGACGAAGTTAAAAGTTCGATCGAACCCCGGAACATCGGTTTTTACCCTTCTCTGGAAATTTTATAAAATGTTGATTTTTTCTGTATTAAAAATACTCAGAAAATTAAGCAGGGTATTCTAAGGATTACTGTGAAAAACGAGACCATAATACCCTTAAAGCGCCGTGGAACCGCGGCAATACCCTGCCTTGCGCGGCGGTTCCGCAGTCGTATAGGGGTGTTAGTGTTTGCTTTTTCTACAGTAACATCCATAGCTAATTCTACATGCTTCTGGGAATTTTTAATATTGCTCAAGTGTTGAGTTTTCTGGTGATCTTTTGTATTCGTTGATTCGATCGGAAAGTTTAACTTCATTTAAGTTTTTGTCCGGATAATTTAGAACGTGTTAAAAAGTTCGAACGGATATCAATAACTCACTTTTTCCCCTGCCGGAAAATTTCCAAGTGTTGGATTTTTCCTTAGTTTAAGAACGTTCTAAGTCATGCAAGTAACGCGGTGGACCCTCTAGAAGAACACAAACCTTAACTCGATTATGTGACCGTTTGAACTGCCTTTAAAGCTTAGGGTTTGGGGCAGTACGGTGTTGCCACATGTGAGGCGTTGGTTTGACCCTTCTACGGCTGGACCATTGGTACTGTGGCATGTAATAGATGCTTTTAAACTCCGCTCAAGTGTTGAGCCATTTGGGAAAACTTGGGTGTTTGATTATTCGATCGGAAAGTTTAACATTGTCTATTTATCTGGAATGTGATACAATATTTGGAATTCACAAGTAGTTATGAGATAACTAATTTGGATGTTGTAAATTTAGCAGTTTAGTCTCATTTGATCGGTTGCCACGGGATTTTGATGTGATCAAAAGTCCGTCGCATTCACGTAGCGTACGCGGATACTCGCGGGTAAACTTAATAGACAGCCACGCCCCATAGCCCCGACCAAGTGACTGTAGGAGAACTCCGTCGCCAAAAGCATCCGTTCGGGTGCTCACAGCAGCGGTGTTCCGCCTTAGTGCACTTCGTCGACGGCATCGGGGGTGCGGCCGTCTACTAGAGTTTTCGACGAGCATTCGATCAGGATATGGGGAATCTTGTTGAATTGCTCGACTGGATATTGAAAAGTGTTTTCGATAATGAGACTAAAATGCGGGGTTTATAATTGTTAGGCATGAGATTTCTAAGGAATTCATTTGGTTAGGTATGCGATGTCTAAGAAGGTTGTGGATTCCAACTGTTGTAGTTTTACACTTTCTTTTCTGCGACCGTAAGTGTAATATATGGTGTATCACCGGTTTCGTTTCTATACATCAACGACAATTGGGATACGCATATTTACTTACGTTGATGATATGTGATATTATGTGTTGCTGTGATATGTTATATTGAATCGTCGTGTTTTGGATAGCCGGGGGTTTTATGTGAGATGAGAGTTTTTCATTTTTATTCATGTAAAATTCATTGTATGTAATATTCTTTTATTGGGGCACTTCCGGGCTGAGGATGGTGTCACCATTGTATATTATTTACTTTTCCGCATTAGGTAGACCCGGGAGGGGAGCACAAGTAACCGGGTTCTAGGGTACAGTGGGAGACCATCCCGAGGAGTCGAGACCGGGTCTCCTAACTCTAGAACTGGTGGGGTTACTTGCCGCTCTCGTGGGTGTCTAGGGATGTGGGTTTGGCTATTCATCATGACCGTGGAATCCGTGTTTTATAAAGGCTCGCATTAAAATACGGAAATCCTAGTATATCCAATATTTCATATACGTTCTTCTGCTGCAATGTTCTGTTATGAGATCATATTACTGCCTGAGACGAATGTTTATATTATATATATGAGATATATATTGTATATTATTGATTTCGTTTAAAATGTGATGATTGTGAAGCATAATAAAATGGGACTTCATTAATGAGATTAATGAAACTAAAAGAAACCTAAAGATGTAGAAACTTGTTTAAAAACTGTTAGCTCTAGTTATTTCTTTGCATAGCGGTGTTCCTTGTAGAACATCCAGCACCTTATTCGATAAGGAAAGAGCCGAGATCTCTTCATCGGGAGTGACCTCTTTAGCAAAACTGGCAGATGCTACAAACTCGGTTTGTTTTTTGATTGTTTTTATAGTTTTTTCTTTGCATAGTGGTATTTGTGAAATATCCTGCACCTTATTCGATGAGTAAAGAGCCGACGATCCTTTCACCGGGAGTGACCTCTTTAGCAAAAGTAGTAAAAGCCTAAAAAACAATCCATTTAAATTCACTCGATTCTACAACGATATCAAGTTCATTTCGCAAAGGGTTATCTTAAAAACCTGTCTTAGCCCTCCGTCATTTCAGATAAGTATTACTTAGAATTTGTGCTGCGTTTGTTGACCTTAGCCAAGGCGTAGTGTGCAGTAGCTAATTAGTGCTTATCTCTATAAGCATATGATGCGATTGAGTTAGGGTAGTCCTGCGACTTTGTTGACCTTAGCCAAGGGTCGTGCGGGTGGGTTTAATTCAATCGGGAAATGACGGGTTGAACTTAGCTAGCACTTATGATTTGTTGACCTTAGCCAAGGTCATAAGTTGCTAGGGGTAAAATATTATTGGGAATTTCAAGTGTTGAAATTTGCAATGAGATTGCATACCTTCTATAAGATAGTTGGATCCCGATACCCACTGCGAGTAAGAGTTACTCCTGGGAGAGTTTTACACATTACAATTAGCCGATCAAGTAGGTGTCTAGAAAAGTGTCAACGGGGTTACGCCTTTAGGAAAACGAGGTTTACTTTAATTAGGTCCGTGCGAAAGTACGGGGAACCTCCCTCAAAGTATCGGTACTGGCCTAACTGAAAGATTGGCGAACTTGTAGTTTGTAATTAATCCCGGCTAGTCTTTCCTTTTAGGGTTTGAAGGAAGATTTGACTAAAACAGTGGGAGACATCCTGATTAGGTATATTAATAACCAATCTAATTTTGCAAGAGCATACGCTGAGTGTTTTCTTCTCTCTCTCCTGGTAGCGACCATATCACGCCTTAATCAAGATAATAATACGGATGTATTGACCGAACCCGCTTGTTATACTGCGCTAGAGAACGTTGGTCCCGCTCCAACTTATAAATGTTATAAAATAGAGCAGGAAATAGGGGAATACCAGAATTCCCGTGCCGCCCAAACGAAGAAAGTACATATTGATGCATCTTCTTCGGGTATGTTCATTACCGAGAACTGTTTCTCAATATCCTTTACATCTTGGGTAAGTGATACCAGATCAGGATCCCGCAAATTTAATCTGTTATATGGGCTACAGATAGGTAGAGGACTGAGAACGGGTGATATGTTTCAAGAGTTGGAAACGATGCAAGTGTTGCAGCCAAGTCTGTTGGCAGTTATCACCATGTATTACCAGAATACATTGATTCTGAACGAATGTTATTAGATACCAAACCTGATATACAAAATCATATAAGTCTCTTTATTAGTAAAGATCGATATAATTTTGTATTGTTGGATAATGTTTTGAACATTTCCTATATCAAGCATTGATCGGTTCAGGCACGTTAACTAAAATCATATACGTTCTAAATCAAACTACAGTTCTTAATGTACAGAACACACACAATAGGAATAGTTCAGAAATGAACGAATACTTTTTTCAGGTATTGTAGACTAGGTCATATCAATGTGACCCGACTAGCTAAGTTACATTTAGATGCATATTTAAATTAGTTTGAATTTACATCTTGTAAAACTTGCCAGTCAAGTCACAAAGATAAGATGACCATAGCTCCGTTTATTGGAAACAGAGAAAAAGTTACTGAACTCTTGGGATTGATACATGCTGATGTATGAAGGTCCCCTGTCTACACATGCCAAGACCGGTTCTTTATACTTCATTACATTCACTGATGATCTCTCAAGATTCAGACATATGTTCCTGTTGAAACACAAGGCCGAAACTTTTGAGATATTCATGGAATATAAGTTAGAAGTAGAGAACCAAAAACGGGTAAAAGTATTATGTTCTTTGATGAGATCAAGGAGGAGAATACTTGAGCACGGAATTCCTGGACTATTCTAAAGGAGAATGAGATTCTCTTTCAGCATTACTCCTCCGTATACACCACAGCACGTCAGTGTATCGGGGCGGAGCAATCACACCCTATGTGATATGGTGTGCTCTATGATGAGTACTACTGAGTTTCCTATTTCCTTTTGGGAGTTATGCACTTGAGAAGCTGCATACCTATTGAATAGGGTTCCAACCAAATCAGAAGCCTACCACTCCTTATGTGATATGGAATGGGAAAAGCCCATATCTTAAGTATGTTAAGATTTAGGGTTGTCCAGCCTATGTCTAAAAGAATAATTCGGACAAGCTCGAGGCAAAGTTATTTCTGTTGAAGTTTATTGGATATCCCAAGCATTCGCAAGGGAATAACTTCTACCAAACTGGGGAACAAAAGGTGTTTTTGTTTCTCAACATGCCACCTTTGTGAAAGGGAATTTCTTGTAAAGAAATTAGTGGTCATAAGGTAGAACTGGAAAGAGTTCCCCCAATACAAAACTGCAGCTGGTAATTTGGTAGAACCAAAGGATTCAATAGTTTCCAATGAACCTTAGCCTCTCCGCCGATCTAGTAGGGTTCCTCACCCACCTGAGAGATACTTCGATTTTCCCTATGACAGTGGGACCGAGGATTGCATCATGAGATGATGACCCAACTAGTTTCGAGCAGGCCATCAGGAGTGGGACTCTGTAAGAATGGCTTGATGCTTAGTGATCTGAGATGGAATCCTTATACACCAACAAAGTATGGACTTTGGTTGCTTCATCTGAAGGGTTAAATCCCCATCAGGAGCAAGTATATCTTGAGAAGATTACTTGGTGTACATGGAAAAGTTGAGACGTTCAAAGCTATGCTTAAGTCCATCCAGATCCTACTTGCCACAGCCACATACCATGACTACGATATCTGGTGGTTGTGTCATGAATTCTTTTCAAAATGATAATTTGGAAGAGAGCATCTATAAGTACACAGCCAGAGGGCTTCGTAAACAGTGGGAGCAGCCGAAACGTGTGCAAGATATTTTATGTGATAAATCAGGCATCGCGGAGTTGGAACATCTGTTTTGATGTGGTAGTCAAGAGTTTGACTTCATCAAAATGGTAGATGAACCTTGTATATACAAAAAGGTAGTAGGGAGTATGGTGGTGATCCTAGTATAGTACGTGGATAACATACTCTTGATGGGGAAGGAGTTTCCTATGCTACGATCTGTCAATCTTCGCTTATCATAAGGATTCTCCATAAAGGATCAAGTTGATACCTGCTAAATCCTGGGTTTTGGATCTATGAGATAGATCTAATTGGATGTTAGGATTCTCACTAGTTGTAGTGAGATGGTATCAATCGATCCTGGGGAGAACCACTGGAAAGGTTCCAGGGTGATAAGGATGGCTGAATGTCAGTCACAGGCATTGTCTTTACCCTCAGTAGAGGGACGGTATGTTGGAAGAGTTCCAAGCTAGATACCGTGACTTACAAGACGATTAAAGGCAAGATACATCGTTACCAAGGATGCTACCAAAGAGGCAGTCTGGATATATTTAAGTTCATGAGATGAACTTTGTTCCAACCATTGTGTGACAATGGAGTTATGGCTTTGGCCTAGGAACCCCCGTCCCATCTGAGATCCAGACATATTCTTAGACAGTATCGCCTGATCATGGAGATGGTTGATCTTCAGGGAGATCGAGGTTAGGAGAGTATACACAGAGGACAACAGCGTGGATCCACTCACAAAGTCCTTTTTCCCAGTAGAGACTTTTATGGGATGGTTGAGTATGAGATACTTCAACCACAGCAAATTGTTGGGTATGCGATACCATAACAGATGGCCCTAGTGCAAGTGGGAGATTGTTAGTTATATGTATGACCTAGAGGCCATTACTGTACATATAATGTATAATGTAGTGGATGCTTGGACATATATAGGGAGGACTTTCTTGCTCGACATGATAGTATGCTATCTAGTTACTCTTTATCTTATCATGTACTCTGATTGTCTCTATGTTACATGTTGATAAAGCCCTTAGGATGAGTGCTTGACTACCAGGACTATGATGCAAATCATACTAGTGGGGACACTGTAGTCGCCAAGTACATCCATCAAATGTTCCTAATCGTGGGAGTACCAAGACAGGGCATCGATACTCTAGAGTAGACTAGCATATGCGCTTCTTGACCCATATGATGGGCGATGGATGATCCCATATCCATTGGTGTTTGACTTCAGAGAAGGTATACGAGTGCTCAGTGGAGACTGGGTACACTGGACGGACTCGCCGAGAACTCCCAGATGGTATTATCCCTCACGTCAGATGGCAGTTCTCTGGTGACACTGGTACAGGTTAGTCTGTAGACCCGAGATCATCATAGAGTCTTGTGTGATACCCACTGTGCTTTGATTTCCATCATACCACGTCCAAGAGGGCATGCAAAAAGGTGGCTTTTGGGTACAGTCCCGAAATACATGGAGGCAATGAGCGATAGGAGGGGATTCGTCTCTCCCGGTATATGGAGTTGTTGTTGCGCTGTGTTCGATTGGCTATAATTGGAAATCCCTGGCCAGGGTTATTGAGATTTACTGGTAAGTGTAATCAGTAGTTTCTCGAACTATTATAGACCTCAAATCGACACAACTTATCAAGCTACTGGGGTCTGACGTATACTACCCCTCGGCGAGATATGCGATCAGACGAAGAGACCGGACTGTACGGGAGTGTTACTGATTGGATTCACGAGAGAAAGTACATGCTTGGTTGTTGATCTTCTGATCGCTCAATACCAGGGTGGTTGTTAAGTTTAGCTGACCGCTTGCAGCTTGTGGGTGTTTGATATGATCATCACCTACTGCCGGCGTATTGACGATTCTTTAGAGTCCTACACAGAGGTTTCTTGACTTAGGAAAAATGGAGTAGGAGCACATATGTGATATGTGCGGGACCGAGAATAATACAATAGGAGATATCGTATTCTATTCTCGCGATATTTGATATCAGCCGGGTCATCGGATCAAGTGTTGATTCGATGAATCGGTAAATGATATATTAGTCGGTTATATGCGATATAGCCGGATTGTCGGATCAAGTGTTGGTTCGATAATTTAATGTATAATTATATATGTGATACATTACATTACATTATCTAATATTGGCTCACTTTATTGATTCATTTTCTCAGCTGATAATACATTGATATATATGCGATATATGTTAATTGTATTATTTTCATTTGTTACAAATATATATTATATATGTGATATATAATATTGTAACAAGTTGTGACTACTAATGCAACATGATTAGTGGAGATTAAACATGGTTAGGGTTTGATTTGGGTTAGCTCTTTCTTGTAGCTTCTAGAAACTTTTATTTTGTTTTGAGCTAAGATATATGTTGATATTTTGTGAGGCATTTTAAACCCAACCTAAACCCTTAACCCTAGTTAACACTCTACAATGGTTAGCCCTTTCTTTTATCAACTATGGTAGCGTTTGTAATTATGATTACAATTCATTATTCATCATAAATGAGTTGATCTTCTTCTTTCTCCTTGCAAAGCTTTCTAGCTTTGAGTTTTTTGATGAATTAGTGTGAGATTATGAAAATAAAAGAGAGCATAAATTCTACTTCATCATCCTCATCTAATCTAGCCAATTAGATTAGGGTGTTCACATCATTAATACTTGATTAGTGAGTGAGAGCTTGAGTTAAAGTTTCTTCAAGGTAGATCATCTTTGTTATCGAAGATCGGAAGCAAGCTTGCATCTTTGTCTTCGTGGAGCCTCTCTAGAGTCCGGAAACTTGATGATCACAGCTAAGGGACCACAATACGGAGCTTATGAAGTGAAGGATCGGACTGCAAAGGTTGTAATCCCAAACTCTTAGAAGTAAAGTTGTTTACTTGCTCATTGTTTCACCTAATCTCTAGTCCAAGATCTTGGTTAGGATTGTTCGGCATGTCTAAAATTCAAATTGGGCATGGTTGATGCCTTATAGGCCCTTGTGACAGTGCCTAGTAACCCTACAACCAATGCCCTAGCAGCATTCGTGGATATGATGAACCGGATTTGTTCAGGCCGTTCCTCGAACATTTGATTGTTGTTTTATTGATGACATTTTTGTCTTTTCAAGTGAGTCTTGAGGAACTTGAACAGCACTTGAGGATTTGCTTTGCAGACATTGGGAGAGCCCCAGCGGTTTGCTAAATTCTCGGAGTGTTCCTTCAGGCTTGATTGTGTTGAACTCCAAGGTCTTGTAGTTACGGGAGACGGTTTTTATATGGAGCCAAGGAAGATCAAGGCCGTACAGTTTTTTCCAATACTTATATCTGGGATGGAGGTCCGCAGATTTTTGCGCTTAGCGGGTTTTTACTGCCGTTTGATGCAGTTTTGCTTGTGTATCGCTGCACCGTTGACTAGACTGACCGGAAAGGAGGTTCCTTTTCTTTGGACTGAGGCATGCGTGTGGAGTTTTCTGTAGTTGAAGACTCGGTTGACAACTACACCAGTTCTTTCCTTGTTTTCTGGTTCGGGCCACTTTGTTGTTTAACTGTGATGTTTCGCGAATGGGGCTCGATTTTGCGTTGATGTGGCATTATAGAGTTACCGCTTTTGGTTCCCGACAATTGGGGGAAGTACGAGCAGGATATCCCACTCATGATCTGGAGATGGCCGCGGTGGTCGTGCGTTGAAGATTAAGAGACACTACTTGTGCGGTGAGTCGTGTCAGATTTTCACGGACCACCAGAGCTTAATATACATCTTCCTGCAGCGGGTTTTTGATTATAGAGACAGCACGGTTGGATAGAGCTTGTGAAGGATTGTATTTGTGAGATCCTCGTTACCCGTTGCAAGGTGATTGTGGTAGCTGATGCTGGAGTCGTAGGCCCGTGGTTAGCTTGTCCCAGTTGTGCGCGGTTTTGAGACAGTTTTCTGCAGATTTACAGTTCTTGTGCGATCCTTGTGTACAGCTTAAATTCGCCTCTACTGAGGGGACAGCTTGCTCTTGTCCGTGCCCGTCCATTTTTCCTTAATCGTTTTCGTGAGGCATAGCCCGCCGATACTCGTTTGTCAGAGATTCATAAGCATACTCGGCCGGGTAAAGATTCGGAGTCCTTGTTTTGTGACCAGGGTGTGCTACGTTTAGGGGCGCGTTTGTGTGTACCTGATACCGTTGGGTAGAAACGCGAAATCCTAGACCAGCCACATCAGTCAGCTTTCTGTGTTCATTCAAGTTCCACCAATATGTGACGTGACTTGTGAGATAGTTACGGATGGGCAGGGATGAAAAGTGAAGTTTCGGATTTCGTTTCGAGGTGTCTGTCTTGTTGTGAGCTGGGAAGGTGTAACGTTTTAGAAATCGTTAAGCGAATTTTTCTGTTTTAGGGTAAAATAGTCGGTGTTTTCCGTTTTAACTCGATTGTGATCAGACTTCTGTATAGACTTGATGGCACTAGTTTAGCTAGAATGAAGCTAGTGCATGTGCTTTGGGGGTCAATGGGAAGTTTTGGTTCACATAGAATTTTTTCCTAATTAAATATTATTTTAATGTGTTATTTACGCACTTAATTAGTTGTAATTACATTTTGGGTTAAATACTTCTAATTTGATTCATTGCTAATCTAATCACTAGATATTTTGTTAATCCATCCATCCAAATATCTAGATGTTTGTGAATTTAAAATGAAAATTCAAAAGAGAAGAAAAGAAAGATAAGGTGGCATTTGCATTAAATGATCATTAATTGCATTTTAGCTAGATTTTTCCATTCTTTTACCCAAACCCCCCACCCTTTCCTCTTTAAGGCCGAGCCTTACCCATTCTGCCCATTTCTTTTCCTTAGCTCTTTTCATCATCTCCAACCTCTTCAATTTCATTAAAAATACCAAAATAAATCCACAAATTCATAAATAAAACTTAACCCATCATTTCTCCATCACTAATCTAGCTTGGATCTTCACAAAAGTCTTGGTTTTTTAAGGCTAATTTTGGTTTTCTAGTTGTGAGTTTCAAATCAAATTTGGAAGTATAAAACCCTAACCCTAATCACTTTGTTGTTCTAATACTTTAATTAGCTTATAAGTTGTTAAATTAAAGAAATTTAATTGCATGTTTAAAATTTTTAGAAATGGTTTCTTGATAATTAATTAGGGTTTTGATTATTGAAAAGGTTAATTGTTAATTTTAGGCAAAAGAAAACTTAACCTACTTGCTAGATTTGTTAAATGATATTTTCCTAATTATCTAATTAGCTTAATTACAAACTAGGCTTTTAGTAAATCCTAATTAAGTGAGATTAAAATTATACTAAAGGTATGAATGGTTTAATCTTGCTATATTATGATGTTTGTAAATTCTAGTTTTGGTAAAAACTTGTAGTTTTGAGCTAAAATGATATATATTGCTTAATAGATTTCGGTAAGTTTAGGCATGGGTTTCTTTTGACGTTTCAACGTTATTTATATTAGATTCCACGTTTATTAGTGGGTTGTGAATGCGCGATCGGTACGGTTAGGGTCTAGGCTTGGTAGTTGTGTCGCTTTGCGTTTCTAGCTAGGGTCATGCCGATGTCGTTCGTGTCTTTGTGTAGCTTTTGCTCTTGAGTTGGTTTCGTATTGTCGCTACGCGCGTTAGTCACTTGACGAACACTTGAGAGTATGATTGGAGTTGGTGCGTCGGTCAAACGTAGTTGGTACGTGTTATTGGTCGATTGCTAATATATACTTGTTATATTGTTATATGCTTTCTGGATCGCAGGTAGGGTCTTTGAGCGCTGCGAACAGGGGAAAGCGAGTAGTTGGCTTTTCTTAGCCAGGAACGTTGGTGAGTAGATTTAACATCTACGGGGGATCGGCCATATGGCGTTATGCATATGGGCTAGATCAAATGACATGACTATTTGTTAGAAGTATACGGATATTTATTGTGCATGTATACCTTTGTTGCATATCTTATTTCATTGTGTATGGACTTAGTATTAATAAGACACAACACCATTAATGACGGTTCATGTTTCATGAGCACTAATTGTATGCTACACGCACACCGTCAATAATTGCCATGACACGCACAACACCTATACATATGTGATATTGTATTGTTTAGGGACATTGAGACATGATCCCTATTTCCTTTTATGCATATGACATATAGCATACCTGTATACCTACATGCTTACACATATGCCTTGCTATCCACGCATACTTACATGTACACCGTGCATACATACTTATATGTATACTCACTTACCTAGTTAGGGCTGCACATACCTATATGGTGCTGTTTTGTCATTGACGTGGGGTCATTCATTCTTATGTGTGGGCGCATATGATAGTAGTATACCTTGCTATGCCTACATGCTAGTTACCTATGTACCTATATGGTATCATACCATTAGTGACAAGTATATAAACACATGAGACATAGCAATATGTACAGCTTGCATACCTACTTACACAAATACCTGGAGGGTATTACATCATTATTGATAGGTAGATACACATTTCTTACTATATCGACATGGTTACGCATACCGGGCTATAGCTACATGTTCACCTTTATTTGATGCTGTATGAATTTGGAGAAATTAGGAACTGCATGATATATATATAAACTTGTTGCAGTTAAATAACGGTTTTTCCTTTATATGCTCATATTACTGTTTCATGTTGCATATATTACATTCATGGATTTCATAATATGTTCTCTGATATTCCTACTCCTAACTTTATATAACAGTGGAATGGGACGCTGTTATATATGCCTATATATATATATATATATATATATATATATATATATATATTAGTGGAATGGGACGCTAATATATATGTATTGATTCATGCATTTATACTTATTCATTACTTGATATTTTCTGGATTTGAGGACCGTGGTTGTTTCATGAAATTATGCATTATTTGAAAATCCAGGTTTCTCTTGATATGATATTTCAGCGTCTACCATGAGATTTCTCGGTTCTGAGATTTATAATATTTACCCGATGCGAGGAGTGAGTGGGCCGTGTGCAGGTACATGGTGGAGCCCGGTATGGTTCCCCTCGGCAAGATGATCGCAGATAATAGGCGAAGAGCCTGGAAGGTGGGCAAGTACCTACCGGTGATTGTATCTGGATTCGGCGGTTATCATGGGGATACGGACCGGAGTCATGTACGTATGGATACGTCGAATTTCGAGTGTCAGAGCTAGGCACTCGAGTTTTCGGGATAGCGTATAATACGTACCTATCAGAGGGCTAGTCGTGGTGACAGCGCCTGATAGACCAGTATTTATATATCGATGCTAGACACTTGTTTCATGATGTTTTTGGGTGTCGATGTTTGATACTCACTTTATATGAAACTTACTCGATACTGGATATTGGATATATGAGATTTACTTGATATTGTACATTCAAGATATATTAGGTTTACTAGATATTGTACATTCAGGATATATGAGACTTACAGGATATGAGAGCCAATTTGGGGGCTGATTTGAGAAAATTTGTGGTTTAGATTGTCTTGATGGACTTTGGTCCTGTCACGAGGTAAGGATTCCGTGAGAATGACATGTTTTATTACATACTTCTCATTTATTTTATATGCATTGCTTCATGTATTAGTATTACCTAATAGTGTACCTTTCATGACTGTTGCATACACATATTGTCATATTATTGCTTCATGTATTAGTTGTACCTGCTAGAGTACCTTTCAAGACTGTTGCATACATATGACCATTTATTGCTATCCCCTTGCAAGTATTTGATTCGCGCTGTACGTGTATAATTGCGATTACCTGCATATGTTATTTACTATTCATAAGTTGGCAACTCACCCTTATTGTGCCACGGTGTTTTGCAGGTAGTCCCTCAGGGCAGTCACAACAGGCTTTTCATCTTTCTTATCATCTTTTGCTGCGGATACCGCTACGGCTGACTGTCTACAGTTTTGTTATAGGTGGGTTTTACGGTTATCCCATGTTGCGTATTGTATATTCGTTGTATCATGTACTCTCCATCTACCACTTTCATATGTATGACTTAGAGACTTGATGTGAGGACGATATTGTATATTATGGAGACTTGGATGTCTTTTACTCAGTTTTACTTATATCGTCTCCTATTTCTTCGCTACGGCATCGTATATCTGTTGTGGGGGTTGTTTTCCGCCTTTGGGCGTGGATTTGCTCCCGTTGGGGATGCTTTACTTATATTTATGTTGTACCCATTTTTTGGGTTAGTTTTTACAAAGGAAGTGCTGCCGAAATTTTTAAGAAAGTAAAGTTAGACTTTAAAGAATTTGGTTTGAGATTTCAAAAGTTTTGAAAATGCTATTATCACTTACTACTTTTGATGGTTTAGATTGCTGGGTTTTCGGCTTACTTAAATTGCGTTACGCCTCTAGACGTTGTGTAGTTTAAGGACCGTCACGTGCCAATTTCGGGTCATGACAAAGTTGGTATCAGAGTGCTAGGTTTTACATTTCGAAGTGTAGGATGACCTTGGTATGATAGAATAGGTAGCTTAAGCAGAGTAACGTAGTGTGTGTATGTCCGCGGCATACTCACGATCACGGTACTCCGCCTAAAGTTACTTAAGTACAAATTGCTTGAAACTCCTTCCTTGATGATACATATCCTTGTCATTCGATTTTCGTGTTCATATCGAATCCTTTTCCATTTATAGCCTTTGCCACCAATGACTATGGGGACTCAGAGTGATGCCGTGAGGGACGAGGTCAGAGTTGACTCGTGTGGGACGAGGACTGACCAGGATGGCACGCTCATTGCACAGGAGAAGATGGATCCGCCTTCGATAGATCGTATTGCTAGGCTTGACGCAGAGATGCAGGACTTGCACCAGACGATGAGGTCTTTGGTTGAGGCCAGTAGAGCACAGCGACAGGTGGTTGCCACCCCTGTTACCCAGTTGTTCCTAGCGGTCAGTACACAACATTTAGTTACTTACATAGCACCAGTGGATGCAGCCCTAGTTGACGAGGCGCATGTTCCAGAGACTTTATGAGTTCCAGAGCAGAGGATGGCTCGTGCAGGTGTACCAGCCAAGAGACAAAGGTTCAGTCGCCGTGATAGGTTTCGGGCACGTCGCGGGAGTAGTGGAGTCTTGGGACGAGGTCAGTCTTTTAGCCTGTATTCCCAGGAGGGTAGGCAGCCATGGAGAGGATGCAATCGGTGCGGAGGCCTTCATCACTTCATCAGGAGTTGTTCCCTAACACCGCGTCAGGGTCGTATTCTGAGCGGTCGTGGATGCGGAGGGTTCGTTCAGAGGGGACAGGTTAGTAGAGGAGGAGGACAGACAGTTGCGGGAAGGGGCCAGACACGAAGGTTTGCTTCTACTAATCGGGACGCGTGGGAATCCAGTGCAGAGTTTTCAGGTATTCTTAAATTCGTATGTTCTTTTGTTTCGTAGGGTTGTTTTGTTCGGGATCTATGCAATCGTTTGTTTTACACACTTTGTGCCATGGTTGGGCTGAAAGTTGTGTATACTAGATCAGCCTTTCGTGGTGTTAACTTCTATCAGCGATTCTTTTGTTGCGCAACACATATATCGATCGTGTGCCAGTACGCTAGGAGATAGAAATTCGTCCGTCACTTTGATCCTTCTAGAGATGTTGGAATTGACGTTCTCCTAGGCATGGACTGGTTAGCTACGTGCTAGGCGCCTGTGGACTGTCGTGAGGAAACAGTCAAGTTTTGTTTTCCCGGCAAGTCAGTTCTTGTTGTGCAGGGAGACAGTGGTGCCGCCCATCACAGCTTGAATTCATCCTTTTTCACTAGTCATCTTTTTAGGAGAGGATGTCGAGGATTCTTGTCTTCCATTAGTGATACCGAAGCTACAGTGGGTTTTTTGGACCGGGTTCCTATCGTGCGATGGTTTTCCGACGTTGCTCCAGATGAGCCGGCGAAGCTTAAGGAGCTTAAGGATCTTCTGCAGAGTTGCTGGATAGGTGGGACTTGTGTCAGTGTATATGCCCTAGAGGCCATTACTGTATCATACTAGTTTGTATATTACTTAATGGAAGCTTGGGATATTCACCTTGTATAAACAATCTTGCTCAATATAGTAGTATGCTACTTGGTTTGTTTCTACTTCAATGTGTACATGTGTTTATTTTGCGATATCACCTATACGCATTAGTGGAGCCCTTAGGATCTTTGCTTGATTACCAGCGTTGTGATGGCAGTCACACTAGTGGGGGCTGGGTAATCTATAAGCACATCCTTATACAGGTCCCTAGTCGCAGGACTATCGAGACAGGGCATCGATACTCCGGAGTAGACTAGCGTATGCGCTTCTCATCCCAGTGTGGGAGATGGTCTGTCCCACAGCCATCAGTACGTCGTACTGGAGATAGTATACGGGTGCTCGTTAGGTTACGAGTACACTGGACAGGACTCGTCGGGAACTGACAGGTTGGTATTATACCTATCGTCAGTTATCAGTTCCCAGGTGACATGAGTACAGCTTAGTCCGCCGACTTGACACTGGCACTTCGCCTCGAGTGTGTTCCCACTGCACTTTGATCACTACCCTACCACGGCTCAAAGGAGTCGTGCAAACAGGTAGTGGTTGGGTGCAGTCCCGAAGCACTTGGAGGCAGTGACGGTTAGACAGGATTCGTCTCTCCCGGTATTGGGGGTTGACATCGCGCTGTGTCTAGGAGAGCCATTACACGAGTAGTCCCTGGCCAGGGCAAGCGAGATATACTGGTAGGCTTCCAGTGTTATCTCAGGGTGTTTTGGGCTTCACTCCGACACGACTTGTACCGCTATTAGGGGACTGACGTTTTACCGCCCCCTAGGCCCGACATGCGATGTATCAGACGAACAGACCGGACTGTACGAAGAATGTCGCATTCAGACTCAGTAGGAGTTCAGATGGGGTTCACCTCGTCAGCCTTCTTGTCGGCATCTACCTAGGGACCGTTACACACAGCTAGTGCCGCTTGCGGTCTGTGGTTAAACCCACTGCCAGCGTAGTGTCGAGTCTTTAGAGTCCCACACAGAGGGTATTCGCCTCTGGGCAAAACAGAGTAGAGGTCGCATGGTTTTCCGACAGGGTTCGTTCTCATTCGCGCACTTGTGCACGTTTGGAGTCCGGACGGATATTACTGGCTGGCTCTGGTTTGGGTCAGACACCGGTATATGTTTTGGGGTTGCTTTTATCTCTTGGTATTCATGTTCCTCGGAACAAGAATGCGGGTGTGTATGCACAGTTGTTTGAGGCGGAGGAAGAGGTTATTCATTAGGGTTTCGGAACGGGTGCGTATGCACAGTTGACAGTCGTCTTTTTCCAAACCCTAATGGAATTATGATATATCAATTAATAATATTAATAAAATGAAATTGTTTCATGGTTGGTTTTTTGTTGACTTGTTGACCATGGTTGACTTGTTGACCATGGTTGAAGTTTTGACCATCATCATTACAAAAGAAAGATGCTCTTTGATTCTAGCAAATTCATTTAATGTTTGAAATGATAATGGTCATTCCTAAACCTTCCATCAACTATTCCATTTTCATTATTATTATTAATTTGATAATTCTTTTTGCTTTATGTTATGGTTGCAAAAAGAAAAGAGCTCATTCTATCATTTAGCTTCTCTCTCCTCACTTCATCTTCTTCTTCCTCTAGCTCAAGGAGAACCCTTCTCATGAGTTGAGAATCTCTCTCCTTGAAAAGATAAAACCCCAAAAGACACTCTCTACTCACTCTAGGATCAAGGTTTGGCAAGCCGGAGATTCTAGTTCTCTCAAAATTCGAGAAAGAGCCCGAAGGTTGAACCCTCAGGTGGATCCATCTTCGACGGAAGAAGGCGACGAGGAAAGAACCATCAACCTCTACAAAGTTTGAAGAAGAAGGAGTTCAAGTTTAGGTATAACCATCTCTCCGAGTAGCTAACTCTCTTTAGCTTGTTTGCTAGTTTTAGTTTAGGAAAAGATCCCGACTTTGTTAGTCCATGTTGCCCCATGCGCTAAAAATTTGATTTTTATACCGTTTTCGCCTCCCCGTAAGAACCGGGGGTCGCAACGTGAACTTACAATGGTATCAAAGATTAACTAAACTTAAACTAGCTTGGTAGTGAAGTGTAACGAAGTTCGGAACCGAAAAAATCCAAAATCCAAACTTTTACAAAACCCTAGTTTCTGTTAAAAATTTTTCTGGTCAAAACAAGATTTGTTATACACCTAAAATCGGCTCAGGGTTTTGTGTGAACACCCAAGAAAAACGATCCCCTGATTCCTTCAAACAGCCGCGTTTCCGCGGCATGAGGTAGGCATTTGCCGCGGAACCGCCGCCGTGTGGGGTCCTCTCGTGATCGGGTTTCGTGCAGTGTCCTTCTGGTAGGGTTTTGGGATTTTTCAAATATGTTATATGTGCCCAGATTTTCCAGAACAGAAATTTACTTTTGGGGTCCTATAATTCCGTATTTTTTTCCGAACTTCACTGCACTTTGACTATGATGGTTATATCTGTGATGTTTGCATGTATTGAACGTCGGCTAATCGCTATAAGTCGATTAGTCGGGGTTATACATCTCTGTGATCTGTGTTTGATATTGGAATGTGTATATGAATGTGTTGGACTATCGCGGGTGAATAGCCGGGGTGGATGTGAGATGAGCTTTTGTTTTTCTTTCATTCATTTGTAAATGTAAATTGATGTAATAATATTATTTGTATGGCCGCACAACCGGGTCGGGGTTGTAGCCGTCATTGTATAATTCTTTTTACTGTTTTTGCTCCTAGGATAGACCCATGGAGTGGTGCACAAACTACCGGGTACTTGGCGGGTAGTTTGCCGCACCCGTAGGGGTCTTGGGTGGGGTTTTGGCTATTCACCGCGACCGTGTAATCCGCTTTTCGTTGCAGGCTCGAACGGATTGTGGATTCCTAGTATATCCAATGTATTCATCTGTGATCTGTAATGTCTATCATTGCTTTATATTTAGGCGTTGCTTATGTTTTACAGCCGCGCTAGCCCAGCCCCCGCTCTGTCGTTAGTTAAGTAACCTAACGAGTGATGACGGGACCCCGTGGCGAATGCGAATGGCATAAGTGTACGTCATATTTTGGTTGTTTTCTGCAATAGTAGGATTAAATGATGGGACGCATTAAAAGAACTAATGCAAGAATATCACGCATTAAAAGAACTAATGCAAGATAATAAACCAAGTTAAAGTCGTTGGAACACTTTCGAAAAACCACTCGGTTCTTTTCAAAACTAACTTTTAAATGCGGAGCTTGAGCCACTCCTTCTAAAAGCTATCTCGTTCCATCGATTATATCAAGTTCACTACGTTCACGGTTTTACCAAAACCATTCGTAGCCCTCCGTCGTTTCGCATGAATAGGCAATAGTATTCAAGCTATGTATGTTGGCCAAAGTCAAGGCATAGTGATTGGTAGCTATTGGGTGTTCATGTGTAGCATAGATAGATGCGTTGGTTTGGGACACTCGTACTGCCATTTTGGCCAAAGTCAAGGGTAGGCACGGATGGATCCAAATTAACCTGGATAGTGACGGGCAGAACTTGACATGTGACTTATGATATTTTGGCCAAAGTCAAGGTCATAAGAGCATGGGGCAAAAATCCACATCGGGAGTTTCATAAGTACTGAAACTTGCTAGATTTGCATACCATTTAGAGTGTGATGATTCTGGTAGGATTCCTTCAGTTTCGTCACGCGATGATATTTGGATCCTGATCCTACTGTGAGTATATGCTACTCCTCGGGAAATTTCTCACTAAACGATCAATGCTATAAACCTAGTAGGTGCCTAGAAAGGTGTTAGCGGGGCTACGCCCCCAGGGAAAAGAGGTTCTTAAATTAAGGAACTTCGCGAAAGCGTTGGAAAACCTCCCTCGAAGTACCGACACTGGCCTGGCTGAACGGTTAAGCAAGTATTGTGCGGTAGGATTGATCCCGGCTAATTCTTCCTTTATGGTTTGAGGAGGGATTCGAGAGACAGTGGGAGCCATCCTGTTTAGACAAATTAAAAACCATTCTAAACTTGCAAGAGCATCGTGCTAAAGTGTTTCTTCTCTCCCCCCTGCAGCGACCAAATTCGAAATGACTGGACTTAAGTTACTTCTAGATAAAAACATACTGACAGGGCCAAACTACAAAGATTGGCTCAGGAATGTTAAACTGGCAATCACTTACGACAAGCTGGGGTATCTTCTTACCACCAAAGCTCCCCCCGTCCCAGGTCCCACCTCCAGCGTCGCGGATAAGGAAATCCGTAAGACTTGGGAGATTGATTGCGCGAAGGCCAGGTGCCTCGTGCTTGCCTCTATGGACAACAAACATCAGAGGAGGCATGAGAATATGGACCTCAAGTCTATATTTCTCCATACAAAAGAACTGTATGGAGAGCAGTCTCGTATCGCAAGATACGAAGTGTCGAAGAAGTTATTTTCGACAAAGTTGGCCGTCGGATCATCGGTAGCGGACCACGTGCTTAAGATGATTGGCTACACTGAGGAGCTCGCGGAACTTGGGACCACGTTGGACAGTGAACTCTATACGGATTTAATTCTCCAGTCCCTTCCATCCACTTACGCCCAGTTTATACTGAACTTCAACTTACAAGAAAATGAAGTTGAACTTTCAGAACTCCTCAACATGCTGAGGAGCGCAGAGGGCACCCTACAGAAGGGTAGGGAAACACCCGCTTTGTTTGTAGGAGGATCTTCTTCCTCTAGGTCCAAGGCGTAAGCCAAGGGAAAGAGGAAGAAAGCCCCCGCCAAACCAAGAGGCGGTGTTAGTAAAGTGGGTACGAAGGGAAAGGAAAAGGCAACAAAGATTGCGGGGAAGCTTGTTGGAAAGGAAGAATGCTTCTATTGTCATAAGAGTGGACACTGGAAAAAGGATTGCAGGGCTTGGAAGGCCAGGACACAGGAACTGAAGCAGGTTGCGGCTTCAGCTTCAGGTGTGTATGTTATTGAAAACTGTCTTTCTATAAACTCTACTTCCTGGGTATTGGATACCGGATCAGGATCTCATATCTGTAATTCTTTGCAGGCGTTGAGAAACCGTAGGGTTTTGAAGGCAGGTGACATGACCCTCAGAGTTGCGAACGGAGCTAGCATGGATGCTAAAGCCGTGGGGGACTATCACCTGGGAATGTCAGATGGGCATGTTTTGGTTTTGCGTAATTGTTTTTTTGTACCCAACGCAACTTGTAATATCATTTCTGTATCTTTGGTTTCTAAAGAAGGTTATGAATTTGCGTTTGTAAGTAATGTTGTAAACATTCACCTTAATCAAGTTCTGATTGGGTCAACACTGAGCAATGGTATATACGTATTAAACCAACCACAGATTTTCAATGTCCAGAATACACACAAAAGAAAGTCTCCAGATATCAATCAGACTTTCTTATGGCATTATAGACTGGGTCACATCAATGAGAGAAGGTTGACTAAGTTACATACAGAAGGATATTTGGATCCGTTCGAATATCAATCGTATGCCACTTGTCAATCCTGTCTCAAAGGAAAGATGACAAAGACTCCGTTCACTGGACACGGAGTAAGAGCGAGCGAGCTCTTGGGACTCGTACACAGCGACGTGTGCGGTCCAATGTCTACACATGCGCGAAGCGGTTATTCTTACTTCATTACTTTTACGGATGATTTTTCAAGATACGGTTATGTCTTCTTAATGAAACATAAGTCCGAAGCTTTTGAAAAATTCCAGGAATATAAGAATGAAGTAGAAAAACAAACCGGCAAAAGTATCAAGATTCTAAGATCGGATCGAGGTGGAGAATACTTAAGTGCCGAGTTCCTGAATTATTTAAAAGAGAACGGGATTCTCTCTCAGCTTACTCCTCCATACACTCCGCAACACAACGGTGTATCGGAGAGACGGAACCGAACCCTATTGGATATGGTACAGTCCATGATGAGTAACGCTGAGTTACCGCGATCATTCTGGGGGTATGCGCTAGAATCAGCTGCGTACCTTTTGAACCGAGTTTCTACTAAGACTGTGCCTACTACACCATATGAGATGTGGTGTGGGAAGAGGCCCCATCTCAGTCACATTAAGACTTGGGGAAGTCCAGCTTTTGTTAAAAAGCAGCATGCGGACAAGCTCGAGGCACGCTCAATAATATGTAAGTTTGTGGGATATCCAAAGAATTCCAAGGGATATCTCTTCTACTACGAAGAGGAACAAAAAGTTCTTGTTTCTCGTCATGCCCACTTTCTAGAACACCAGTTCTTAGAAAAAGAATTAAGTGGGAGCGCAGTAGAACTGGAAGAAATTCCAGAACCACAGACTATTACTGAAAGCTTAGTAGAACCAGAGGGTTCAAATGAACAGGACATTCCTACGCCGCTCCGCAGGAGTAGTAGGCAGTCTCATCCGCCCGAGAGATACTACGGTTTTCTCATAGACGGGGATAGAGAGGATTGCATCATAGATTATGATGAGCCTACTAGCTTCCAGCAGGCCGTTCAGAGCGTTGACTCAGTGAAATGGCTGGATGCAATGCGGACCGAAATGGAGTCCATGTAAGTGCACGGCGGCGCCCCGGTCGTCAATCCGACGGCCAAATGCAGAAACGGTGATAAACTTTAATTTTGCGAACTTTGCAAACCGGCACCACCGCGCACTAAACCCCGGATCGGGCCATTAAACTTGTCCTAGCTAACTAACAAGATAGGGAAGAGATATACCGAATGATCCGAGTCCTCCGGTCTTCTCGTCATCGTCCCGATCTCCCGCGGAAAATCCGGTCGTCGCTTCCTCGCCGAAGGGCACCACATCGTCTGTATCTTTTACGGGCTCCCACCTCAATACCGAGGCAACTCGGGCACGAAGCTGGCAAGTCGACGTGCCCAAGATTTGCTGTAGAATATAGTGTAGATGATGCTTGTCTCATTTGGGGTTTGTAGTTGCCTTGTAGGAGGAATAAGGTTAAGGAAAAATGGTGCTTTCATTTTTCAAAAACTAGAAGAATGAGATGATGAAATATGTGCTACCACCAAAATGGAAATTTCTCTCATCCTCTCACAAATGAGTGGCCGGCCATACTTATGGAAATGGTGGAGGGAAAGGATAAATCATGAAGGGAGGTGAGGGTAGGAGAAATCAAGAGGTGACCACAAACAAACATGAACCATGCTTATACCTTAATCAACCCATACCCTTTCCAATCACAATTAAATGCAAGAATGGTGCAACAAAAGAAAAGATGCTCTCATAATAAATCCTTTTGCAAGAAACCCCCTCCACAAATGTTATTTGCACAATTGCAAATAACCCCCTCCATCGGAAAAGTCCGACCGGGAAAGAACAAAGGAAAACCGGCCGGAACGGAATGCAAACTGGCAACTCCAGAAAACTGGTCCCGTAATAAATTACAGGAAAACCCCGATACTGTGCATACACACCCGTATCTGTATTCCGTCCGGATACAAATGCAAAGAGACAAAATCTACACTGTACTAAACTAGGATCCGGCTTAAACCAAAACCGGCTAGTAATATCCGTTCGATCCTGATCCGTGCTATACCGCACGTATCTGATCGAACCCTGCCATATATCTATACGGCCTCTAGTACAAACCGTCCGATCCTGATTCGTGCAATACCGCACGTATCTGATCGGACCCTGCCATATCTCCATACGGCCTCTACAGCGTTTCGCCCGAAAGCTGAGTAACAGAATGTGTGGTGGACTCTAAAGACTCGTCAATACTATGGCTGTGGATTTAACCACTAGCACGTTAGAGGTATACGCCAATACGTAACGGGCCACCAGCTATTGACCAAAAGGGACGTCGATGAGCGAACTCATCCTGACACCCTACTGAGCCTGTCAGTGACAATATCCATACAGTCCGGTCCGTTCGTCTATGAGCATCGCATGTCGGGCCTAGGGGGTTGGTAAAAGTCAGACCCCCAAAAGCGGTACAAGTCGTGTCGGAGTGTAGCCCAGAACACCCTGAGATACTACTGGAATACCTACCAGTAAATCTCCTGCCTTGGCCAAGGACTTCGTGTAATGGCTCTCCTAGACACAGCGCGACCTCACCCCCAATACCGGGAGAGACGAAACCCCCGAAGATCCGCTCACTGCCTCCATGTGGCTCGGGACTGTACCCAACTAAAACCTGTTTGCACGACTCCTTTGAGCCGTGGTAGGGTAGTAATCAAAGTACAGTGGGAACTCACACGAGACAAATGACGATCCCCAGGTCGATGAACTAACCTGTACACATGTCACCAGGGAACTGCTATCTGACGTCAGGTATAAGACCAACTAGCATGTTCCCGGCGAGTCCTGTCCGGTGTACTCATAACCCAATGAGCACCTGTATACATCTTAGGTGAACCAACTGACACCAGTGGCCTGTGAGACCGGCCACCGCCCCTCGTCGGGGTCTCGACTGTATACACTAGTCTACTCTGGAGAATCGATGCCCTATCTCGAAACTCCCACGACTAGGGACCATTTAAGGATGTGCTTGTAGACCCCAGCTCTCACGTATATGATCGCCCTCATACTGCTGGCAGTCAAGCAAGAATCCTAGGGGCTCTATCAACGTGTAATAGCGACCTGTAAGGTCACCTAAAGCAGTACACGATGATAAAGGTAAACCAGATAGCAAACTATCATCTCGAGTAAGACTGTCGTCCTGGGATAGGTCCTCCCTCAATCATTGCAATCACGAGCCTGTGATCCAATAATTGACTCTGAGGGCACTATCTCCAACAATCTCCCACTTGCACTCAAGGCTAATTATTGCGATGTCGCATACTCACAGCCCGTGTGATACCGAACACCCAACTCCTCTACTAGTCAGTCGCACAAAGCCTGTTTGCGAAACTAATGCGTTCGAGGAATAGCCTCAGCGAGTGGATCCGCTCTGATGTTTCTTTCTATGTCTCTCTATATCTCAAGTTCGCGGAGAAAGCCATCTCCCGAAATGAGCAATACCTATCTTAGAGTGTCTGGATGTCTGATGGGACCTAGCTCATAAATGAACTCCAAATCCAAACTTCTTAAACTGTATCGTCAACTGAACTTAATCAGTATCCTGCGCCATGCCACCCTCAGTATTTCCTTGGACCACCTGTCCAAAATACTGCCCCTCGTTAGAAGGAAAACTAAAACTCTGACAACCTCCTTGTCGTCCATGTCACCTTAGAAGCCTGGAATGATAACTGTCTCCCGAATGAGGCTGTCGTTATCATATCCCTAGAACATCCACTTATGTTCTAAAGCTGCTTCCGACCGTTTCTCCAGGATTGGATCAATGTTAACTTATTGCATCTAGTGCAAGAACAACATCTGGTGTGGTACTTGACATCTCATGATTGACTCAATTGCCTAAGCAAGTGATCTGCCAATCATGCACATCCCTCTCTACTTTAGTCTAAAAGACATCTTTAGAGAGTGTGACTCCATCACCTGCAGGTTCACTACCGTGCCAGGAGTCGTCCATTCTAAATACTCTTAGAATGCTGTCAAAGTACCCTGATTGGGAAACCACCCAAATCTAGATCTAAAACCATAGATCTAGTAACCAGTATGTCTGATATAATGTCCAAGTCCCATGTGGAGAAACCACTGTGTGACGACCAAAGTATAACCGATCGTATTATAGGAGTTTCCTTTCCTACTCTGTGTATGTTATCCAAAACCCGGATATCACACCCTACTACCTTCTCAACAGATCCATCCCCTATTCTGATGACGTCAAACCTATGACTGTCACATCAGAAATAGATGATCTATCTCCGCTATATCTGCTTTAGTCTATGAATAGACATAAGCCTGATGTCCACCAATGCTTCCGCTGCTCCCACTGACTACGACAACCCTCTGGCAGAGTCATATAGACGTGCACTTCTAAATCTAGTTTAGAACGACGCTATACTCATCCTCCTGCCGGGTCTCGCAGCCTGGAACAACAACAATGGCAAGTGTGGGTAAACAAGAACTTCCCTGTCACCGTCCTTGAGGCTACCGGAGTACCTCTCGGGTGCCTGAAGTTACCCACCGTATCTGCGGAGTGGCCAATGGAATGTCAAAACAGATTGAATCTTTAGGTTCCTTATCAAATCTTCAGTAATCGTTTGCGGTTCTGGTATCACTTCCAGTTCTACCATACTCCCACTACTGTTTTTGAAAAAAAATCCATTTTTGTTAAAACTGTGGTGAGTCAAGAACAATACCACTATTGATCTTTCTTATGGTAGAAAGTCAACCCTCGTCATAGCCTGGGTCAACCCACAAACAGCCATTACAGAAACGTGCCTTGAGTCATCCAGAGTCTGGTTTTAATCATAAGCCGGACAATTCCCCGTACCTTAACAATGTTAAGATATGAACTGTACTATATCCAATATAGAACCAGAGGCACTGATTTAATTGAACCAGATTCAAATCATGCAGCTGTCTCCAGTGCATGTCAACTAAATGGAGAGAGGCCGATCAGCGTTACTCAACTTAGGAATGCTTCCAATTATGAGTAACCTGAAAGAGAAGCAATTTCTCTTATTATTACTATCAATTAAATACCATACACAAGTATCTACATCTTCGATCACTTTGAAGAATCCCGATACTTGCAACACCTGGTTCTCTACTCTAATCAAATACCCATAACTCCTCAAAACTTAGACCCTGTGTTTCTACGAAACACATGTCTAAGAACTAGAGAAGTCATAAGTAAACCGAATATAGTACGAGAACCAACCCCTCTGTCCTAATGGACACTGGACAACATACAATACTCTGTATAAATCCGCTGAGTCTAACAACTCTTTCACTGTGTGTCGTAGGTTGAAAACTGTACTTATGGTTAAGAAGAATTACACCGCTGTTTAATGCTCCTTACCTAACCATCCACTGATATAGGTAAATGTCATCGACATAATATCAAAAGGTATATCTCACTATATGAAAATAGACGTACAGATATATCAATTTGAAATTGGTGCACAACAGCGGATATTCAAAACCAAATATTTGCCGACCGGCAAACAGCCCAGGTGATCTCCTCAAATATCACCGATTACAACGAATCCTGATATAATGAGGATGATCACCTAATTCCCAATAACTTAATCCCACTCATCATCTGTAAAACCATACAGATGTGAGAATCATACCTGGTAAATACATACCCTGGAGCAAGTGTCTAATCGGAAAGTCAGTTTTCTTTTAACAGTACACAGTTGAACTGAAACATTGAAATGTTTCGATGGGGTATCCTGGTATTCCTAGTAATTCCTCTACCATTATCCAGATTCACAACTATAACCGTATAATTCTTTGCCACCTCTCCAAATCCCTTTATATGTCTTTAGTAATTACCTTCTGCACACCCCTTTAAGCCAATTGGTTTTCTTCCTTCCCTACCGTTCGGCACCAGCCTATGGTTTGGAAGAAGACTATCCAATAAGCATAATGGGTGTACTGTCCTAACCCTAGGAGCACTCGCAATGCGAGAGAAGGTGAAGACAAAAGACAACCGAATAAACCTTATTCCTATTTCTCCTGGACCAGAATCCATCCCCGAATTGGAACAAGTTCCTTTCGAGTTCGTATATAACCATACGATGGAGTATCCAATGAACTGTGGATCTTCGCAGTGATACGGAGTGTCCTGGAGAAATACAAAGGTGATTTAGGATTGGCGAAGAAATACTTGGTTTGGTCGTGAATATCAGTCGCATTTTACTTTGCCCTCTTACTAATCCCTTGCTTTGTCTTAATCTTAATACCTTCTGTACACCATCGTTATGCTAATTGGTTTTCTTCATTCCCTACCGGTCGGCACCAGCCTAAGGTTTGGAAGAAGACTATCCAATTTGCATAATAGGTGTACTATCTCCTAAACCAAGGAGTACTCACAACTTGAGAGAAGGTAAAAGGGAAAAGACAACTGAATAATCCTATCCGTTTTCTCCAGAACCGGAAACCATCCTCGAATCCCTTCGAGTTCGTATCTAACCATACGATGGTTTTGTCCAATGGAAGTGGACGTTCGTAGTAATACGGGGTGTCCTGGAGAAAAGGGTAAAAGTAGGAGTGGCAATGAGGTCTGCAACTCTGACAATCCAAAAGCCAGTGTTAAGAAGGTTCGGTCAACTTGGTCTCTGAGTCGTAGTCTTAGGGTCGGGTTAATGGTCGCTGCCAAAGAGAGAGAGAAAAGAAACACTCAGCGTGCACTCTAACCTAGATCAGAATGGTTACCAATTTATCTAATCTGGAAACCTCCCACTGTACCTCAAATTCTCCTCCAAACCTGAAAGAAGAATTAGTCGGGGTCACCCGAGGAGTAAACCAACTCATCAGTGGGAATCGGGATCCAACTCTCATCGCATGATAACATGACGTAATCCGCTCACGTCATCACACTCCAGAAGGTATGCGCATATCTGGCAAGTTTCAGTTCTTTTGAAACTCCCGATGTGGATTTCTACCCCATGCTCTTATGACCTTGACTTTGGCCAACATATCATAAGTCACATGTCAAGTTCAACCCGTCATTCTCCAGGTTAATTTGAGTCCACCCGTACATACCCTTGACTTTGGCCAAAATGGCAGTACAGCTGTCCCAAACCAACGCATCTATCTATGCTGCATATGAATACCCAACAGCTACCAAACACTGTGCCTTGACTTTGGCCAACATACATAGCTTGAATACTATTGACTATCCATATGAAACGACGGAGGGCTACGAATGGTTTCTGGCGAAAACTTTTAACGTAATGAACTTGATATCGTTGAAGGAACGGATAGCTTTTTAGAAAATATAGTGACGAAAACCTTTACTAAAGAGGTCACTCCCGGTGAAGGGATCTCGGCTCTTTCCCCGTAGAATGGGGTGCAGGATATTCCAAATGAATACCGCAATGCAAAGCAAAAGTAATCGGCTATAGTGAAGTTAATGCCCTGACGCAAACTTCTGTCCAAGGGGTCACTCCCGGTGAAGGGATCTCGGCCCTTGCCTCGTCGACTGAGGAGCAGGATATTCCAAATGAATACCACGATGCAAAACAAAAGTGAACGTCCTTGCAATAACAGCTTTTTGAAAAATGTTCCAACAACATCAGATTAGGTTTGTTTATCTTGCATTGATCCGAATCAATGCAGTCCCATCAATTGATCACACCACAAAGAACGAAAATATACTGACGTACGTATATGCCATCTGCATTCGCCACTGGGTCCCGTCATCACCCGTTAGGTTAGCTAACTAACGGCAGAGCGGGGACTGGACTAGCGCGGATGAAAAACATATACAACATCTACTAATATATATACCAATATATAGTATTTCGCTCAAGGCGTGAATAAAATGCAACATCACAGAAATGTACAGCATCACAGAACAATACAGATATCTGGGATCCCCGGGTTTCACAGAGCCACTACTGAAACCCGACGTTCCCCTGGTCGTGTGGATAGCCTGTGCAATGAAATCCTAGACCCCTACGGGCGCGGCAAGTCACCCGCCAAAACCTGAAGCGAGGCAGCCCCCTTCAGCTCCGTGAATGGACCACCCAGCACTTCACGGAATCCGGTAACTTGGGCACCCCTCCTGGGTCAACCTGTACCCCCTACGAGTGCGGAGAATAGCCCGCCAATTCCAGAATGAAGCCCCCTCCGTCTCAATGCCCTGAGATGCGGGCCCGTTGCCCTCTAGAACCTGGCTATCCGTGCACCCCTCCGCGGGGCAATCCTAGTACAGAAAGTAAAATATACATACAACGGGTACATCGACCGCAACCTGGTCGTGCCCCAAAATAATAATACAAACAGGCAGTGACGGCGGTCCACATGTCGGACGCTCGTCCTGCAATATCAAATGTACATAATACAACAACACTGTACTAGCATTGCATCCAGGCTATCCCCCACGACCGATCCGCAACATCACAGCAAAACACAGAACATCAACGTGAAAGTCACGTTCGCAAATCCGTCTAACCGGGCTATAGCAGTTAGACTGGATTTACCGATCGAGTGACATTCACGGTCGCAGATATAATGTAAATACTGTGAAAAAATGTGTTTAAAATATCCGATCGATCAAAAATTAACAAGTGGGCCCCCAAGCAATACTGTAGCACTCACAGAAATTCTGGGTCCAATTTTAATATTCCAAAACCCCTATTTTTAGCCCACAAGCCCACTGGAAAAATTGGACACAGTGAGGACAGTAAAGTGCGGCGGAACCGCGGCCCAAGGGGGGGTTTGGCAGCGGTTCCACGCTTCATCCATCGACTGAGTGCGTCGAATTTTTACAGCAGTCTTATAATTTCCAGTACATTAGTTTTATACAACCTGAAAAATTTTTGGACACCAAAAAAATTCAACAGAAAACTGTCGTGAACAAAAATGCAAGTTTTGGAATTTTGGTCGATCGGAAATGCAAAACACATCAAACGAAGCTAGACGAAGTTAATGGCGAGTCTCTGATACCACTGTAAGTGCACGGCGGCGTCCCGGTCGTCAATCCGACGGCCAAATGCGGAAACGGTGATAAACTTTAATTTTGCGAACTTTGCAAACCGGCACCACCGCGCACTAAACCCCGGATCGGGCCATTAAACTTGTCCTAGCTAACTAACAAGATAGGGAAGAGATATACCGAATGATCCGAGTCCTCCGGTCTTCTCGTCATCGTCCCGATCTCCCGCGGAAAATCCGGTCGTCGCTTCCTCGCCGAAGGGCACCACATCGTCTGTATCTTTTACAGGCTCCCACCTCAATACCGAAGCAACTCGGGCACGAAGCTGGCAAGTCGACATGCCCAAGATTTGCTGTAGAATATAGTATAGATGATGCTTGTCTCATTTGGGGTTTGTAGTTGCCTTGATGGAGGAATAAGGTTAAGGAAAAATGGTTCTTTCATTTTTCCAAAACTAGAAGAATGAGATGATGAAATATGTGCTACCACCAAAATGGAAATTTCTCTCATCCTCTCACAAATGAGTGGCCGGCCATACTTATGGAAATGGTGGAGGGAAAGGATAAATCATGAAGGGAGGTGAGGGTAGGAGAAATCAAGAGGTGACCACAAACAAACATGAACCATGCTTATACCTAAATCAACCCATACCCTTTCCAATCACAATTAAATGCAAGAATGGTGCAACAAAAGAAAAGATGCTCTCATAATAAATCCTTTTGCAAGAAACCCCCTCCACAAATGTTATTTGCACAATTGCAAATAACCCCCTCCATCGGAAAAGTCCGGCCGGGAAAGAACAAAGGAAAACCGGCCGGAACGGAATGCAAACTGGCAACTCCAGAAAACTGGTCCCGTAATAAATTACAGGAAAACCCCGATACTGTGCATACACACCCGCATCTGTATTCCGTCCGGATACAAATGCAAAGAGACAAAATCTACACTGTACTAAACTAGGATCCGGCTTAAACCAAAACCGGCTAGTAATATCCGTTCGATCCTGATCCGTGCTATACCGCACGTATCTGATCGAACCCTGCCATATATCTATACGGCCTCTAGTACAAACCGTCCGATCCTGATTCGTGCAATACCGCACGTATCTGATCGGACCCTGCCATATCTCCATACGGCCTCTACAGCGTTTCGCCCGAAAGCTGAGTAACAGAATGTGTGGTGGACTCTAAAGACTCATCAATACTATGGCTGTGGATTTAACCACTAGCACGTTAGAGGTATAAGCCAATACGTAACGGGCCACCAGCTATTGACCAAAAGGGACGTCGATGAGCGAACTCATCCTGACACCCTACTGAGCCTGTCAGTGACAATATCCGTACAGTCCGGTCCGTTCGTCTATGAGCATCGCATGTCGGGCCTAGGGGGTTGGTAAAAGTCAGACCCCGAAAAGCGGTACAAGTCGTGTCGGAGTGTAGCCCAGAACACCCTGAGATACTACTGGAATACCTACCAGTAAATCTCCTGCCTTGGCCAAGGACTTCGTGTAATGGCTCTCCTAGACACAGCGCGACCTCACCCCCAATACCGGGAGAGACGAAACCCCCGAAGATCCGCTCACTGCCTCCATGTGGCTCGGGACTGTACCCAACTAAAACCTGTTTGCACGACTCCTTTGAGCCGTGGTAGGGTAGTAATCAAAGTACAGTGGGAACTCACACGAGACAAATGACGATCCCCAGGTCGATGAACTAACCTGTACACATGTCACCAGGGAACTGCTATCTGACGTCAGGTATAAGACCAACTAGCATGTTCCCGGCGAGTCCTGTCCGGTGTACTTATAACCCAATGAGCACCTGTATACATCTTAGGTGAACCAACTGACACCAGTGGCCTGTGAGACCGGCCACCGCCCCTCGTCGGGGTCTCGACTGTATACACTAGTCTACTCTGGAGAATCGATGCCCTATCTCGAAACTCCCACGACTAGGGACCATTTAAGGATGTGCTTGTAGACCCCAGCTCTCACGTATATGATCGCCCTCATACTGCTGGCAGTCAAGCAAGAATCCTAGGGGCTCTATCAACGTGTAATAGCGACCTGTCAGGTCACCTAAAGCAGTACACGATGATAAAGGTAAACCAGATAGCAAACTATCATCTCGAGTAAGACTGTCGTCCCGGGATAGGTCCTCCCTCAATCATTGCAATCACAAGCCTGTGATCCAATAATTGACTCTGAGGGCACTATCTCCAACAGTCCATGTACACCAACAAAGTATGGACGTTGGACATTGCTCCAGACGGGGTAAAACCCGTAGGATGTAAGTGGATCTTCAAAAGGAAGATTGGTGTAGATGGACAGGTTGAGACCTATAAAGCTAGACTTGTAGCAAAGGGTTTCCGTCAAAGACCAGGTTTGGACTATGACGAAACCTTTTCTCCAGTGGCTATGCTGAAATCCATTCGGATCCTTCTTGCCCTTGCTGCCTTCCACGATTATGAGATTTGGCAGATGGACGTAAAAACCGCTTTTCTAAATGGAAATTTAGAGGAGTGTGTCTATATGGATCAGCCAGAGGGTTTCATTCAGAGTGGGAGCAGCGGAAAGATGTGCAAGTTGCTTAAGTCCATCTATGGACTAAAGCAGGCATCGCAGAGTTGGAACATCTGTTTTGATGAGACGGTCAAGGAATTTGGCTTTATCAAAAATCCAGATGAACCATGCATCTATAGTAGATTTGTAGCGAGAACTGTAGTATTCCTCGTTTTATACGTGGATGACATTCTCTTAATAGGAAATGACATTCCTATGCTACAATCTGTCAAGGGGTTCTTGTCACAAAGCTTCTCCATGAAAGACCTGGGTGATGCTTCGTACATCCTGGGGATCCGGATCCATCGTGATAGATCCAAGAGGATATTAGGACTTTCACAGTCCAGGTACATCGACACTATACTGAAAAGATTCAGTATGGAAGATTCCAAGCGCGGTAACCTACCGGCTTGTCACGGGATCACCCTCTCTAAAGAGATGTCTCCCAAGACTGATTTGGAGAGGGATCGCATGTCTATTATACCCTACGCTTCTGCGGTAGGCTCTATAATGTATGCGATGTTGTGTACCAGACCGGATGTAGCTTATGCACTGAGTGTGGTAAGCAGGTATCAGTCAAACCCTGGGGAGAAACACTGGATAGCAGTAAAGAACATTCTCAAGTACCTAAGGAGGACTAAGGAGATGTTCTTGGTGTATGGCGGAAAAGACCTCCAGATCGAGGCCTTTGCTGACTCCAGCTTCCAGAGTGACAAGGATGATTCCAAGTCCATGTTGGGTTTTGTCTTTACCCTCAATGGAGGGGCGGTGTGTTGGAAGAGTTCCAAACAGGAAACCGTTGCAGACTCGACGATGGAAGCGGAATACATCGCTGCATCTGATGCCGCAAAAGAAGCTGTCTGGATGAGGAAGTTCTTGAAAGAACTTCAGGTGGTTCCGTCCATTGTTGACCCAATACCTCTGTATTGCGACAACAATGGGGCTATAGCTTTAGCGAAGGAACCCAGGTCCCATCAGAGATCCAGGCACATCCTGAGGCGGTATCACCTGATCAGGGAGATCGTGGATCGCAAGGAGATCGAGGTTCGGAGGGTTGCTTCAGAAGAAAACACTGCAGATCCATTCACCAAGGCCCTACCCCAGACTCAGTTCGAGCGGCTGATCGAGATGATAGGTCTTCGATACGCCAGTACATGGCCTTAGTGCAAGTGGGAGATTGTTAGTGTATATGCCCTAGAGGCCATTACTGTATCATACTAGTTTGTATATTACTTAATGGAAGCTTGGGATATTCACCTTGTATAAACAATCTTGCTCAATATAGTAGTATGCTACTTGGTTTGTTTCTACTTCAATGTGTACAAGTGTTTATTTTGCGATATCACCTATACGCATTAGTGGAGCCCTTAGGATTTTTGCTTGATTACCAGCGTTGTGATGGCAGTCACACTAGTGGGGGCTGGGTAATCTATAAGCACATCCTTATACAGGTCCCTAGTCGCAGGACTATCGAGACAGGGCATCGATACTCCGGAGTAGACTAGCGTATGCGCTTCTCATCCCAGTGTGGGAGATGGTCTATCCCACAGCCATCAGTACGTCGTACTGGAGATAGTATACGGGTGCTCGTTAGGTTACGAGTACACTGGACAGGACTCGTCGGGAACTGACAGGTTGGTATTATACCTATCGTCAGTTATCAGTTCCCAGGTGACATGAGTACAGCTTAGTCCGCTGACTTGACACTGGCACTTCGCCTCGAGTGTGTTCCCACTGCACTTTGATCACTACCCTACCACGGCTCAAAGGAGTCGTGCAAACAGGTAGTGGTTGGGTGCAGTCCCGTAGCACTTGGAGGCAGTGACGGTTAGACAGGATTCGTCTCTCCCGGTATTGGGGGTTGACATCGCGCTGTGTCTAGGAGAGCCATTACACGAGTAGTCCCTAGCCAGGGCAAGCGAGATATACTGGTAGGCTTCCAGTGTTATCTCAGGGTGTTTTGGGCTTCACTCCGACACGACTTGTACCGCTATTAGGGGACTGACGTTTTACCGCCCCCTAGGCCCGACATGCGATGTATCATACGAACAGACCGGACTGTACGGATAATGTCACATTCAGACTCAGTAGGAGTTCAGATGGGGTTCACCTCGTCAGCCTTCTTGTCGGCATCTACCTGGGGACCGTTACGCACAGCTAGTGCCGCTTGCGGTCTGTAGTTAAACCCACTGCCAGCGTAGTGTCGAGTCTTTAGAGTCCCACACAGAGGGTATTCGCCTCTGGGCAAAACAGAGTAGAGGTCGCATGGTTTTGCGACAGGGTTCGTTCTCATCCGCGCACTTGTGCACGTTTGGAGTCCGGACGGATATTACTGGCTGGCTCTGGTTTGGGTCAGACACCGGTATATGTTTTGGGGTTGCTTTTATCTCTTGGTATTCATTTTCCTCGGAACAAGAATGCGGGTGTGTATGCACAGTTGTTTGAGGCGGAGGAAGAGGTTATTCATTAGGGTTTCGGAACGGGTGCGTATGCACAGTTGACAGTCGTCTTTTTCCAAACCCTAATGGAATTATGATATATCAATTAATAATATTAATAAAATGAAATTGTGTCATGGTTGGTTTTTTGTTGACTTGTTGACCATGGTTGACTTGTTGACCATGGTTGAAGTTTTGACCATCATCATTACAAAAGAAAGATGCTCTTTGATTCTAGCAAATTCATTTAATGTTTGAAATGATAATGGTCATTCCTAAACCTTCCATCAAATATTCCATTTTCATTATTATTATTAATTTGATAATTCTTTTTGCTTTATGTTATGGTTGCAAAAAGAAAAGAGCTCATTCTATCATTTAGCTTCTCTCTCCTCACTTCATCTTCTTCTTCCTCTAGCTCAAGGAGATCCCTTCTCATGAGTTGAGAATCTCTCTCCTTGAAAATATAAAACCCCAAAAGACACTCTCTACTCACTCTAGGATCAAGGTTTGGCAAGCCGGAGATTCTAGTTCTCTCAAAGTTCGAGAAAGAGCCCGAAGGTTGAACCCTCAGGTGGATCCATCTTCGACGGAAGAAGGCGACGAGGAAAGAACCATCAACCTCTACAAAGTTTGAAGAAGAAGGAGTTCAAGTTTAGGTATAACCATCTCTCCGAGTAGCTAACTCTCTTTAGCTTGTTTGCTAGTTTTAGTTTAGGAAAAGATCCCGACTTTGTTAGTCCATGTTGCCCCATGCGCTAAAAATTTGATTTTTATACCGTTTCCGCCTCCCCGTAAGAACCGGGGGTCGCAACGTGGACTTACAACTTGTACGTCCAAGTGTTTCGCTTTGGGGACCTCCTATTCTGTTTGTCAGGGAGAAAGATGGCAGTTTGAGGTTGTGTGTTGATTGATCGTCAATTGAACCGAGTTCTAGTGCGGATAGGTATCCTTTACCTCGTATTGACGATTTGTTCGACTTGCTCCAGAGTGTGTGACATCTTCTAAGTTTGTTTGGGATTGGGTCATCATAAGTTGCGGGTTTGGAGTGATGACATTCCGAAGGCTGCTTTTGTGCATGCTACGGGCAGTATGTGTTTTGGTTGTGTCGTTGGACCCACCAATGCTCTAGCAGCATTCGTGGATATGATGAACCAGGTTTCATCTGGCCGTTCCTCGACCGGTTGATTGTTGTGTTATTGATGACATTCTGGTCTTTTCTAATGTTTCGTGAGGAACTAGAGCAGCACTTGAGGATTTGCTTTGCAGACATTAGGAGAGCCCCAGCGGTTTGCTAAATTCTCGAAGTGTTCCTTCAGTCTTGATTGTGTTGTCTTCCTAGGTCTTGTAGTTACGGGAGACGGTATTCGTATGGACCCGAGGAAGATCGAGGCCGTACAGCTTTAGCCAATATTTATAGCCGGGACTGAGGTCCGCAGATTTTTCGGCTTAGCAGTTTTTTACCGCCGTTTCGTGCAAGATTGCATGCGTATCGCTGCACCGTTGACTAGACTGACCGGAAACGAGGTTCCTTTTCTTGGACTGAGGCATGTATGTGGAGTTTCAGCAGTTGGAGACTCGGTTGGCAACCGCACCAGTTCTTTCCTTGTTTCTGGATTGGGCGACTTTGTTGTTTACTGTGATGTTTCATGAGTAGGGCTCGATTTTGCACTGATGTTGTATTTTAGAGTTATCGCTCATGCTTCCCGATAGTTGGAGGAAGTACGAGCAGGATATCCTACTCATGATTTGAAGATGGCCACGGTGGTCTTGCGTTGAAGATTTAGGACACTACCTGTGTGGAGAGTCATGTCAGATTTTCACGGACCACCAGAGCATAATGTACATCTTCCTGCAGCGGGTTTTGATTGTTGAGACAGCGCCATTGGATGGAGCTTATGAAGGATATTGATTGTGAGATCCTTTGTTTTCCTTGGCAAGGCGATTGTGGTAGCTAATGCTTTGAGTCGTAGGCCCGGGGGTAGCTTGTTCCAGTTGTTCGCAGTTCACAGACAGTCTTCTTCAGATTTACAGTTCTTGTGCGATTGTGGAGTATAGCTAGGTTCGCCTCTTCTAAAGGGGGAAATAGCTTGCTCGTGTCCGCGCCCGTCTACTTTTACTTAATCGTTTTCGTGAGGCACAGCCCACAGATGATCGTTGTCTGTGATACTTGAGCATGTTCGGCAGGGCAAAGATTTGGAGTCCTTGATTTGTGACTAGGGTGTGTTACGTTTAAGGATGCGTTGTGTGTACCTAATACTGATGGGTAGAGACGCGAAATCCTTGAAAAGGCACACCAGTCAACCTTCTGTGTTCATCCAACTTCCACTACAATGTGACGTGACTTGTGAGATAGTTACGGGTGGGCAGGGATGAAGAGTGAAGTTTTGGATTTCGTTTCGAGATGTCTGGCTTGTTGCGAGCTAAGGGTGAGCATTTGATACCGGCTGGAGAGTTGCAATCTTTAACCGTTCCGGAGTGGGAATGGGAGCAGATCTCCATGAATTTCGTTGTGGTGTCTACCCAGGTCTAGACACGGCGTGACTCCATTTGGGTGTTGTTGTCCGATTATGCTCAGTTTGCTCAGTGGTTCTTTGTTAAGTTTGTGCGTTTTCATGGAGTTCTTTCATGCGTGGTATCCATTAGAGGCACCCAGTTCGCTTTCCATCTTTGGAAGAAGCTTCAGGAAGCCTTAGGTACTGGTTGAGCTTTATCTCGGCTTTTCCATCTGTGAGACGATGGTCAGTCAGAGCGGACTATACAAACTCTGGAGGATATGCTTTTGTGTACGTACTAAGTGTTTGTTGGCTGTTGGGATCATCAACTGCCATTGATAGGGTTCTCATTCGATAACTGTTATCAGGAGACATTCCAATTGGCCACTTCTGGGCCATGTGTGGTAGGTTGTGTCGATCGCCAGTCTATTTTTACTGACTCCGCGAGAGTAGGATTTTGGACCCCAGCTAGTCGTGAGGCTTCGGAGAAGATCCAGTTGATTCAGGTCAGGATGAGTGCAGCCCAGTGCAGACAGGAGACTTATGCTGACGGTTATTGTCGCAGACTTGAGTTCTCAGTGGGAGATCATGTATTCCTACGGATTTTCCGATGAATGGCATGTTGGGTTTTGGGATACTTAATCCCAAAATTGTAGGTCCTTTTGAGATCCTTAGAGCGAGTTAGTTCCGTTGTCTATAATTTGGCACTTCCGCCCAGATTTTTGAGTATTCAACCTATATTCCTCGTATCGATACTTCGCAAATACCTTCATGACCTTTCTCACATGATTCAGCACCAGACTATTCTTTTAGACACGATCTTTCATTCACCAGCAGTCAATAGTTTTAGTGAATCAGCAGGTGGAGAGACTTCGGTCAAGGGTCTTGCTATATGTGAAGGTTCTTGGCGTAGCCGTATAGTGAGTGTTAGTTGTATGTATGCCCTAGAGGCCAGTATTGTACAGATGATGTATATTATATTGGATGCTTGGACATATATAGAGATGACTTTCTTGCTCGATATGATAGTATGCTATCTGGTTACTCATTATCTTAACATGTACACTTGTCTCTTTAAACTGTCTTATAGTTACATGTTGATAAAGCCTTAGGATGTGTACTTGACTACCTGGACTATGATGCAGATCATACTAGTGTGGACATGGTAGTCCATAAGTACATCCTTCAAGGTCCCTAGTCATAGGTGTATCGAGACAGGGTATCGATATACCAGTGTAGACTAGCGTATACGCTTCTCGACCCATGAGATAGGCGATGGATGATCCCATATCCATTGGTGTTTGACATCAGAGATGGTATATGGGTGCTCAGTGGAGACTGAGTACACTGGACGGACTCGCCGAGAACTCCCAGATGGTATTATACCTCACGTCAGATGGCAGTTCTCAGGTGACACTTGTACAGGTTAGTCTGTAGACCCGAGATCGTCATAGAGTCTTGTATGATTCCCACTGTGCTTTGATCTCCACCTTACCACGTCCATGAGGGCGTGCAAAACGGTGGTCTTTGGGTACAGTCCCGAGTCACATGGAGGCAATGAGCGATAGGAGGGGTTTCGTCTCTCCCGGTATTGGGGGTTGATGTTGCGCTGTGCTTGATTGGCCGTAACAGGGAAGTCCCTGGCCAGGGCTGATCAGAGATTTGCTGGTAAGTGTTACCAGTAGTTTCTCGACCCGTTATGAGCCTCACATCGGCACGACTTATCGGTTATTGGGGTCTGACGTATACCACCCCTAGACTTGATATGCGACATATCAGACGAACAGACCGGACTGTACGGTAAGTGTTACTGGTTGGATTCACAGGAGTGTGAGCGGGCTAGCTCGTAGATCTTCTTATCGCTCAATACCCGGATGGCCATTACGTTTAGCAGACCGCTTGCGGCTTGTGGGTGCTTGATATGATCATCATCTGCTACCGGCGTATTGACGAGTCTTTAGAGTCCTACACAGAAGTTTCCTGGCTCAAGCGAAATGAAATAGGAGTGCATATGAGATATGTGCAGGACCGAGAATGATGCGTGTATATGATACCGTATTTCATTCTCGCGATGAATGTTTCGATTGGTTATATGCGATATAACCTAGTTATCGAATCGTAGATTGATTCGATAAGTCGATACATTGGATACTAGTCGGTTATGTGCGACATGACCGGATCATTGAATCAAGTGTTGATTTAATGATTTAATGTATAATTATATATTTGATATATTACTTTGTATTAATTAGTATTGGTTCACTTTAATAGGATTTTCTCACTTGTAGTTCACAAGTTGTATATGTGATATACTTTTGTGCACTACAATGTGTCATGTTTGATGATGCATGTAAATTGGTTTTGTGTTAAGACTTAAACCATGGTTATGATAATAGTTAGGGTTTTGATTTATTTACTTATTTATTTATCTATTCTTTTTTGATAAATAAATAAAAGATAACAAAATGGTTTCTTTCATGAAGCTTGATGAAGCTTCATGAAGCTTTGACTAAAGTGACCATTTTGTCATCATCTTTAACCCTAACCATTCTCACTTGACCATGGTCTATTCTCTACACTTAACCAAGGTTAGAAGATGATAAGTATTGATTTTTATTATTCTTTTTATTTACTTATCATATTCTTTCTTCTTCTTGATCATCTTCTTCTTCAAGAAAAGCTTAAGTCCATCAATGGCAACTTGAGCTAAAGTGAGAGAAATCCAAATCTAAAGTGAACCCACCTCCTATTTCTTCACCCTCTACCTCTTGCCAAGTTGTTTTGGATGTTTTCTTCACAAGTTTCACAAATTTGTGAAGTCGGAGCTTGAACTTGTGATGCCTCGACGTAGATCATCTTCGGCACGAAGCCGACGACCTAGTCCGCCCATTTCTCCGATCAAGCCGACGATTGAGTCCGGGATTCGAGATGGACAGCGAGAGGACGCCTACGTGGAGCCAAGGAAGTGGATATCCGGATCTACAAAGGTTGTAGCTTCTTATCTTTAGTTAAGTTGTTAACTAGATTCATATATCGCCTAAACTTCTAGTCAACGATCCGTATTAGGGTTTCTCGGCACCCATAAAATTTGAAATTGGCATGGTTGATGCCTTGTGAGACCTCTATAGTGTGCCTAGGAACCCTACAGTGGTATCAGAGCCTAGCTAGAGCCTTAGGCGAAGTCCAGACGGAGTTTGAAGTCCGATCGAACCGAAACCCTAAAATCAATATTGCTCTCTGTACATTTTTCAAAAAATGGGTTTTTTCCAGATTAAAAATATGCAGAAAAATAAGCAGGAATATCTAAGAATTACTGTGAATTTCGACAACATGATTCCTTCAATACGCGGCGGAACCGCGGCATTAGCATGGCTAATGCGGCGGTTCCGCGGCCAATTAATCCCTTCTCAAGTTTATTTCTGCACAGTAATTCCTAGTTTCCAGTGCTGGTTTTCCTGGGAATTTTTAATCTAAACTCAAGAGTTGAGTTTTCTGGGTTGTATTGGGAGTTCATCGTTTCGATCGGATTATCGAACTTTGTCTAAGTGCTTTCCGGATAATTTTTTGAATATGTTAAAAAGTCCGACCGGATATTAAATACCCAACTTTTCCCCTGCCGGAAAATATCCAAGTGTTGGATTTTTGTGTGGTTTAAGGACGTTCTGAGTAGTGCAAGTAACGCGATGGTCCCTCTAGAAGACAACAAACCTTAACTCGATTATGTGACCGTCTTGAACTGCCCTTTGAACCTTCGGGTTTGGGGCAGTACGGCGTGCCACATGTGAGGCGTTGGCATGACCCTTCTACGGCTGGACCGTTGGTACTGAGGCATGAAGTGAATGTCTTTGAACCTATTTCATGTGTTGGACGGTTTCGGGAAAACTTGGGTGTTCAAATGTTCGATCAGAAAGTTTAATATTTTCTATATATCCGGAATGGGATACAATAATTGGAATTCACAAACAGTTATGAGATAACTGAATGAATGATATAAATCTAGCGGTTTAGTTTCATTTTATATTGAAAAGAGTTTTCGATAATGAGACTAAAATGCGGGGTTTATAACTGTTAGGCATGTGATGTCTAAGTTTTTCATTTTGATTAGGCATGCGATGTCTAAAGAGGTTGCGGATTCCAATTGTTGTAGTTTTACACTTTCTTTTCTGTGACCGTAAGTGTAATATGTAATATCGCCGGTTTCGTTGCTATATGTCAACGACAATTGGGATACGCATGTTTACTTACGTTGATGACATGTGATGTTATGTGTTGCTGGATATGTTATATTGGATTGTCGTGTTTGAATAGCCGGGGGTTTTTTTATGTGAGATGAGTGTTTTTCATTTTCATTCATGTAAAAAAACTTGTATGTAATATTCTTTTATTGGGGCACTTCCAGGTTGCGGAAGCTGTCACCCTTTGTATATTATTTACTTTTCTGCACTAGGATAGACCCAAGGAGGGGAGCACAAGTAACCGGGTTCTAGGGTCCAGTGGGAGACCATCTCGAGGAGTCGAGTCCGGGTCTCCTAACCCTAGAATTGGTAGGGTTGCTTGCCGCTCTCGTAGGGGTCTAGGGGTGTGGGATTGGCTATTCATCACGACCGTGGAATCCGTGTTTTATACTGGCTCGTATTGAAAACACGGACGTCCTAGTATATCCAATATTTCATATGATATTTTTCTGCTGCGATATCTGTGATGTGATCATGTGATGTTCTGTGATAGATACGGTATATAGTATATATGATATATTATATAGACGTTACTTATGTTTTGCACCCGCGCTAGCCCTGCCCCGCTCTGTCGTTAGTTACCTAACCTAACGGTGCACGAGGGGACATCGAGGCGAATGCGGATGGCATAAGTGTACGTCGTATTTATCTGTAATGTTTAGGTATTTAAATGATGGGACTTCATTAATGTGATTAATGAAAGAAAAGAAACCAAATGATGTTGTAGAATCAAATTTTAAATAAAACTGGTAGCTACAGTTCTTGCTTTGCATAGCGGTATATTTGATATGCCCTGCACCTTATTCGAAGAGGAAAGGACCAAGATCCCTTCACCGGGAGTGACTCCTTTAGCAATAACTGGCAGATGCTACACACTCGGTTTGACTTTTGATAGCTTCTATAGTTTCTGCTTTGCACAGTGATATATATGATATATCCCGCACCTCATTCGACGAGGAAAGGGCCAACGATCCCTTCACCGGGAGTGACCCCTTTAGCAAAACTAGAAAAGCCTCAAAATCGCTCCATTTCAAAAACTTCATTTGATTCTACAACGATATCAAGTTCATTACGCTCATGGTTTTCTGAAAACCTGCGTAGCCCTCCGTCATTTCAGATAAGTACTACTTAGTATTCGTGCTACGGTAGTTTGGCATTCGTCAAGGCGTAGTGTACGGTAGCTAACTAGTATTTATCTGCTTATGCATATGATGCAGATTGGATTAGGGTATTCGTACGGCGTTGCTTGGCATTCGTCAAGGGTCGTGCGGGTGGGTTTAATTCAATCAAGAAATGTACGGGTTGAACTTGACTAGTGGACTATGGGTTGTTTGGCATTCGTCAAGGTCATAGAGCACTAGGGGTAAAATATTATTGGGAATTTCAAGTGTTGAAATTTGCAATGAGATTGCATACCTTCTATGAGATAGTTGGATCCCGATACCCACTGCGAGTAAGAGTTACTCCTGGGAGAGTTTTACACATTGCAATTAGCTAATCAAGTAGGTGTCTAGAAAGGTGTCAACGGGGTTACGCCTCTGGGAAAACGAGGTTTACATTAATTAGGTTCGTGCGAAAGCACGGGGGACCTCCCTCAAAGTACCGACACTGGCCTGGCTGAAAGATTGGCGAACTTGTAGTGTGTAATTAATCCCGGCTAGTCTTTCCTTTTAGGGTTTGAAGGAAGATTTGATAAAAACCAGTAGGAGCCATCCTGATTAGATAAGATAATAATCAATCTGATCTTGCACGAGCTTACGCTAAAGTGTTTTCTTCTCTCTCTCTCCAGGTAGCGACCATTTCATGCCCTAATAAAGATAATAATATGGATGTATTGACCGAACCCGCATGTTATACTGTGCAGGGGAACGCTGGACCCGTTCTTTCTTATAAGAGTTATAAGACTGAACAGGGAATAGGAGAATATCTAGATTCTCAAGCCGCCCAAAAGAACATGCATGTTGATGCATCTTCTTCGGGTGTGTTAGTTATTGAGAACTGTTTTTCAGTTCACCCTACGTCTTGGGTATTAGATACCGGATCAGTATCCCACATATGTAAGCAGTTACATGGGCTACGGAAAGGTAGAGAACTGGGTAAAGGTGATCATTCCGTTCAAGTAGGGAACGGTGCAAATGTTGCAGCCAAAGCAGTTGGCGAATATCACCTAGTATTACCAGGTGGTGATACAATGATTATGAATGAGTGCTATTATTTACCGAACATGATGTGCAACATTATATCAGTTTCTTTATTGAGTAAAGAAGGATATAATTTTGTAGTACAGGATAATGTTATGAACATATTCCTAGATCAAAAGTTGATTGCATCAGGCTCGTTACATAATGGCATATTCATTCTAAATCAAAATACAGTTCTCAATATACAAAACACACACAAGAGGAAAAATTCAGAAATGAACGAATCCTACTTGTGGCATTGTAGACTTGGTCATATCAATGCGACACGACTGGCTGAGTTACATAAGGATGGTTATTTGAATCCGTTCGAATTATCATCTTATGATACTTGCCATTCATGTCTCAAAGGAAAAATGACCAAAGCTCCGTTTAGTGGACAAGGAGAAAGAGTTACTGAACTCTTAGGACTGGTACATAGTGATGTATGCGGTCCCATGTCTACCCATGCCAGGAACGGTTCTTCCTACTTCATTACATTCACTGACGATCTCTCTAGATACGGGCATGTGTTCTTATTGAAACACAAGTCTGAAGCTTTTGAAAAATTCATAGAATATAATCAAGAAGAAGAGAACCAAACGGAAAAAAGTATTAAGATCCTTCGATCTGATCGAGGAGGAGAATACTTGAGCAATGAGTTCCAAGATTATCTAAAAGAGAATAGGATTCTCTCTCTGCTTACTCCACCTTATACACCACAGCACAACGGTGTATCGGAACGAAGGAATCGCACCCTATTAGATATGGTGCGTTCAATGATGTGTACAGCTGAGTTACCTATTTCCTTCTGGGGGTATGCGTTTGAGACAGTCATACACCTATTGAATATGGTTCCTACCAAATCAGTGCCTACCACTCCATATGAGATATGGAAAGGGAAGAGACCACCTCTTAAGTATGTTAAGATATGGGGTTGTCCAGCCTATGTCAAAAGACAAAATCCGGACAAACTCGAGGCAAGATCAGTCTTATGTAAGTTTGTAGGATATCCCAAAAATTCACAAGGGTATATCTTCTACCACCCCGAGGAACAAAAGGTGTTTGTTTCTCGACATGCCACTTTCTTAGAAAAAGGTTTTCTTATGAAACAGATTAGTGGTATTGAGGTAGAACTGGAAGAGATTCTAGCAACACAAACTATAACTGAAGATTTAGTAGAACCAGAGGATTCAGTAGTACCCGACGACCCCCAGCCTCTCCGCCGATCTAGCAGGGTTTCTCGTCCACCTGAGAGATACTACGGTTTTCTCATTGACGGTAGAAGCGAAGATTGCATCATGGAGGATGATGACCCAACTAGCTTCGAGCAGGCCATCACGAGTAGGGACTCAGTGAAATGGCTGGATGCTATGCGGTCCGAGATGGAATCCATGTACACCAACAAAGTATGGACTTTGGAAGTTGCTCCTGAAGGGGTAAAACCCATTGGGAGCAAGTGGATCTTCAAAAAGAAACTTGGTGTAGATGGGAAAGTGGAGACTTTCAAAGCTAGACTTGTTGCAAAAGGTTTTCGTCAAAGACTAGGTGTAGACTATGACGAAACCTTTTCTCCAGTGGCTATGCTTAAATCCATCTGAATCATGCTTGCCATCGCTGCATATCATGACTACGAAATCTGGCAAATGGATGTTAAGACCGTCTTTCTAAATGGTGATTTAGAAGAGTGCGTGTACATGACTCAGCCAGAGGGCTTCGTAGACAGTGGGAGCAGCGGGAAGGTGTGCAAGCTGCTTAAATCCATTTATGGATTAAAGCAAGCATCGCGGAGTTGGAACATCTGCTTTGACGTCGTTATCAAAGAGTTTGATTTCGTCAAAAACCCAGATGAACCTTGTATTTACAAGAAGGTGGCAGAGTATAAGGTTGTCTTCCTCGTATTATACGTGGACGACATACTCTTGATAGGAAATGATATTCCTATGCTGCAATCGGTCAAGCTCTTCTTATCACAAAGATTCTCAATGAAAGATCTTGGTGATGCCTCCTGCATATTGGGAATTAGGATCTATAGAGATAGATCCAAACGGATATTGGGATTGTCCCAATCCAGGTACATTGACACCATACTAAAAAGGTTTAGTATGGAAGATTCCAAGCGTGGGAACTTGCCCACGATCTCTGGATTCACTCTCTCCAAAGAGACGTCTCCCAAGACTGATTTGGAGAGAGCTCGCATGCAAGGGATACCCTATGCTTCGGCTGTAGGCTCAATCATGTATGCGATGCTATGTACCAGACCCGATGTAGCATACTCACTAAGTATAGTGAGAGGTATCAAGCTGATCCTGGAGAGAGTCACTGGACAGCTGTGAAGAGCATTCTCAAGTACATACGAAGGACTAAAGAGATGCTCTTGGTGTATGGTAACGGAGAACTCCAAGTAGAGTCCTTTACCGATTCGAGCTTCCAGAGTGATAAGGACGACTCTAAGTCGCAGTCGGGATTTGTCTTTACCCTTTACGTAGGGGCGGTTAGCTGGAAGAGTTCCAAGCAGGAAACCGTGGCAGACTCGACGATGGAGGCTGAATACATCGCTGCCAACGATGCCGCTAAAGAGGCTGTCTGGATCAAGAAGTTCATTACTGAACTTGGTGTGGTTCCATCCATTGAGCATCCAATACCTTTGTATTGCGATAACAATTGAGCGGTGGCTTTGGCCAAGGAACCCAGGTCCCATCAGCGATCTAGGCATATTCTGAGGCGGTATCACCTGATCCGGAAGATAGTTGATCGCTGGGAGATCGAGGTCAGGAGAGTGGACACGAAGAACAACACGGCGGATCCACTCACGAAGGCCATTCCCCAGATACAGTTTGAGAGACTCTTCGGGATGCTCGGTATGCGATACTACAGCAGCTGGCCCTAGTGCAAGTGGGAGATTGTTAGTTGTATGTATGCCCTAGAGGCCAGTATTGTACAGATGATGTATATTATATTGGATGCTTGGACATATATAGAGATGACTTTCTTGCTCGATATGATAGTATGCTATCTGGTTACTCTTTATCTTAACATGTACACTTGTCTCTTTAAACTGTCTTATGGTTACATGTTGATAAAGCCCTTAGGATGTGTACTTGACTACCTGGACTATGATGCAGATCATACTAGTGGGGACATGGTAGTCCATAAGTACATCCTTCAAGGTCCCTAGTCGTAGGTGTATCGAGACAGGGCATCGATATACCAGTGTAGACTAGCATATACGCTTCTCGACCCATGAGATGGGCGATGGATGATCCCATATCCATTGGTGTTTGACATCAGAGATGGTATATGGGTGCTCAGTGGAGACTGGGTACACTGGTCGGACTCGCCGAGAACTCCCAGATGGTATTATACCTCACGTCAGATGGCAGTTCTCAGGTGACACTTGTACAGGTTAGTCTGTAGACCCGAGATCGTCATAGAGTCTTGTGTGATTCCCACTGTGCTTTGATCTCTACCCTACCACATCCATGAGGGCGTGCAAAACGGTGGTCTTTGGGTACAGTCCGGAGTCACATGGAGGCAATGAGCGATAGGAGGGGTTTCGTCTCTCCCGGTATTGGGGGTTGATATTGCGCTGTGCTTGATTGGCCGTAACAGGGAAGTTCCTGGCCAGTGCTGATCAGAGATTTGCTGGTAAGTGTTACCAGTAGTTTCTCGACCCGTTATGAGCCTCACATCGGCATGAATTATCGGTTATTGGGGACTGACGTATACCACCCCTAGACTTGATATGCGACATATCAGACGAACAGACCGGACTGTACGGTAAGTGTTACTGGTTGGATTCACAGGAGTGTGAGCGGGCTAGCTCGTCGATCTTCTGATCGCTCAATACCCGGATGGCCGTTACGTTTAGCAGACCGCTTGCGGCTTGTGGGTGCTTGATATGATCATCATCTGCTACCGGCGTATTGACGAGTCTTTAGAGTCCTACACAGAGGTTTCCTGGCTCAAGCGAAACGAAATAGGAGTGCATATGAGATATGTGCAGGACCGAGAATGATGCGTGTATGTGATACCGTATTTCATTCTCGCGATGAATGTTTCGTTTGGTTATATGCGATATAACCTAGTTATCGAATCGTAGATTGATTCGATAAGTCGATACATTGGATACTAGTCGGTTATGTGCGACATGACCGGATCATTGAATCAAGTGTTGATTTAATGATTTAATGTATAATTATATATTTGATATATTACTTTGCATTAACTAGTATTGGTTCACTTTAATAGGATTTTCTCACTTGTAGTTCACAAGTTGTATATGTGATATATTTTTGTGCACTACAATGTGTCATGTTTGATGATGCATGTAAATTGGTTTTGTGTTAAGACTTAAACCATGGTTATGATAATAGTTAGGGTTTTGATTTATTTACTTATTTATTTATCTATTCTTTTTTGATAAATAAATAAAAGATAACAAAATGGTTTCTTTCATGAAGCTTGATGAAGCTTCATGAAGCTTTGACTAAAGTGACCATTTTGTCATCATCTTTAACCCTAACCATTCTCACTTGACCATGGTCTATTCTCTACACTTAACCAAGGTTAGAAGATGATAAGTATTCATTTTTATTATTCTTTTTATTTACTTATCATATTCTTTCTTCTTCTTGATCATCTTCTTCTTCAAGAAAAGCTTAAGTCCATCAATGGCAACTTGAGCTAAAGTGAGAGAAATCCAAATCTAAAGTGAACCCACCTCCTATTTCTTCACCCTCTACCTCTTGCCAAGTTGTTTTGGGTGTTTTCTTCACAAGTTTCACAACTTTGTGAAGTCGGAGCTTGAACTTGTGATGCCTCGACGTAGATCATCTTCGGCACGAAGCCGACGACCTAGTCCGCCCATTTCTCCGATCAAGCCGACGATTGAGTCCGGGATTCGAGATGGACAGCGAGAGGACGCCTACGTAGAGCCAAGGGAGTGGATATCCGGATCTACAAAGGTTGTAGCTTCTTATCTTTAGTTAAGTTGTTAACTAGATTCATATATCGCCTAAACTTCTAGTCAACGATCCGTATTAGGGTTTCTCGGCACCCATAAAATTTGAAATTGGCATGGTTGATGCCTTGTGAGACCTCTATAGTGTGCCTAGGAACCCTACAGTGAGGTGATCACTTGGGAGGCTGGTAGCGAGATTTGGGAGTTTTTTGTACTCATCTCTTTGAAGGTACGCTTAGTGAGAATTTTAAATTTGGGGACCGAATTTCTTTAGGGGAGAAGATTGTAAAGTTTTAGAAATAGTTATGCGAATTTTTCCGTTTTAGGGTAAAATAGTCGGTGTTTTCCGTTTTAACCCGATTGTGATCAAACTTCTGTATAGACTTGACGGCACCTAGTTTAGCTAGAGTGAAGCTATTGCGCGTGCTTTGGGGGTCAATAGGATGTTTTGGTTCACATAAAAATTTTCCCTAATAAAATATTATTTTAATGTATTATTTACTCATATAATTAGTGATAATTACATTTTGAGTTAATTACTTCTAATTTGATTCATTGCTAATCTAATCACTAGATATTTTGTTAATCCATCCATCCAAATATCTAGATATTTTGTGAATTTAAAATGAAAATTTAAAAGAAAAGAAAAGAAAGAAAAGTTGCCATTTGCATTAAATGAGCATTAATTGCATTTTAGCTAGATTTTTCCATTCTTTTACACAACCCCCCCCCCCAATTCCCTCCTCAAGGCCGAGCCTTACCTATTCTCCATTTTCTTTTCCTTAGCTCTTTTCATCATCTCCAAGCCCTCCAACTTCATTAAAAGTCCCAAAATAAATCCATAAATTCATAAATAAAACTTAACCCATCCTTTCTCCATCACTAATCTAGCTTGGATCTTAAAAAAAGTCTTGGTTTTTGGAGGCTAATTTTTGTTTTCTGGTTGCGAGTTTCAAATCAAATTTGGAGGTATAAAACCCTAATCCGAATCTCTTTGTTGCTCGATTACTTTAATTAGCTTATTAGTTGTTAAATTAAATCTATTTAATTGCATGTTTAAAAATTGTAGAAATGGTTTCTTAATAATCAATTAGGGTTTTGATTAGTGAAAAGGTTAATTGTTAATTTTAGGAAAAAGTAAACTTAATCTACTTGCTAGATTTTTTAAATGATATTTTCCTAATTATCTAATTAGCTTAATTACAAACTAGACTTTTACTAAATCCTAATTAAGTGATATTAAAATTATAGTGAAGGTTTGAATGGTTTAATCTTGCTATGTTATGATGTTTGTAAATTCTAGTTTTGGTAAAAACTTGTAGTTTTGAGCAAAAATGTTATATGTTACTTACTAGATTTTGGTAAGTTTAAGCGTGGGTTTCTTTTGACGTTGCGACGTTATTTATATTAGATTCCACATTTATTAGTGTGTTGTGAATGCGCGATCGGTAGGATCAGAGTCTAGGCTTGGTAATTATGTCGCTTTGCGTTCCTAGATAGGGTCATGCCGATGTCGCTCGTGTCTTTGTGTAGCTTTTGCTCTTGAGTTGGTTTTGTAGTGTCGCTACGCGCGTTAGCCGCTTGACGAACACTTGAGAGTATGATTGGAGTTGGTCCGTCTGTCAAAAGTAGTTGGTACGTGTTATTGGTCAATTGCTAATATATACTTGTTATAATGTTTTATGCTTTTAGGATCGCAGGAGGGGACTTCGGGCGCTGCGAACAGGGGAAAGCGAGTAGTTGGTTTTAATTAGCCAGGAACGTTGGTGAGTAGATTTAACATCTACAGGGGTATCGGCCGTATGGCTTTATGCGTCTGAGCTAGATCAAATGACATGACTACTAGTTAGAAGTATACGGATATTGATTGTGCATGTATACCTTTGTTGCTTATCTCATTTCCTTGTGTATGGACTTAGTATTAATGAGACACAACACCATTATTTACGGTTCATGTTTTACGAGCACTAATTGTATGCTACACACATACCGTCAATAATTTCCATGACGCGCACAACACCTATACATATGTGATATTGTATTGTTTAGGGACATTGAGACATGATCCCTATTTCCTTTTGAGTATATGACATATAGCATACCTGTATACCTACATGCTTAAACATATGCCTTTCTATGCATGCATACTTACATATACACCGTGCATACATACTTACATGTATACGCACTTACCTAGTTAGGGCTACACATACCTATATCGTACTGTTTTGTCATTGACGTGGGATCATTGATTCTTATGCGTTGGCGCAAATGATAGTAGTATACCTTGCCATGCATACATGCTAGTTACCTATGTACCTATACGGTATCGTACCATTAGTGACAAGTATACACACACATGAGACTTAGCTACATGTACAGCTTGCAAACCTACATACACATATACCTGGAGGGTATTACATCATTATTGATAGGTAGATACACATATCTTGCTATATCGACATGGTTACACATACCTGGCTATAGCTACATGTTCACCTTTATTTGATGCTGCATGGATTTTGTAACATTTCAGAAAATATAAAATATTATTTTTGGAATTTAATATTAAAATAATATTTTTCTCGAAAACTGGCCGAATTGCGAAATTGGGGTTTTCGAAAAAGGGTATAAATATATACCAATAATTGTGAAATAAATGGAAATTAAAATGATTTATTCATTTAAAAAGATATTTAAAGGATTTGGCATTTTTAAAAATTTATTAGATGCAGTTTTGATAAAAACCCGATTAGTGCACTGCTAATCGCGATTAAGCCAAATCGGTGTCTCTACAATTTTCATGGCTAGTGCACCGTGACATGTTACATGTTATTTCATTTGGGTGTATGTGTTTTTGGCGAGAATAGAAAGGAAAAAGGTGTAATGATGAGTTGGAGAGAGAGAGGGGACATAATGATGACTTGGAAAGTGAGTCGGTGAGAATAATAGTGAGAGAGAGGGGGGTTGCCATATCCTTGCCCCATCATTTTCTCCTCCTTCTTCATCTTTCTCCAACCTCACTTCACCTCCTCAAACAACCCTAGATCCATCTCCAAATAATCCCTAAAACCCTACACTCCCTTCATAAAAATTAATCCCCATCTCTTCCTCTACATATTGAACCAAGCAAAGTGGGATTTTGGCAACATTGGGAAGTTAGTGCTGTCTAGAGTGTCATAAATGAGGTATAACTTCTTCATTTTTAGTTTAGTTTGTGCGATATCGTATTTCAAGTGTCGTTTTATGATATCGATAACCTGCTGTGACCCCGAGTATTCACTGTAAGAACAAACAGTGTGGTAGTGTTGGACTCGAGACCCTGAGTGTTCACCTGAAACCCTATCCCTTTACCATCGATTTTGGCCGGCGACTATGGGGCCAATTCCGGTGACCTCAGGTGGGTAGGTGAGTTAGGGCTTGGGTCTCGTAGGGTAGTGCCTGAAGCTGTTTAGAGATGTTTGGTCCTATAGATTTTTCTGTTGTGAAAATAGGTGAAATCTGGGAACAGTTAGGAATGTTTACATGACCATGGTGACACGATTCCTGACCTGAGACTTAGAGGTGAACCCGATTCACGAACTTAGGATTTGTTCCGTATCAGTTTTGTGACGTTTAGTGTGCCTGCAGGGAAATCTGGAGCGACCCGGGGTGTTTTTGAGTTACCCAAACAATACCAGGGACTTAGATACACTAACAGGAGACAACCATGACAAAACGAACCCATTCAGAGAATGGGGGCCAGGGAGGCCGGATTTTGTGGGGTTGTGGCCGGCCCCATATGGGTATTTTGGGGCTAGGTTGTTATAGTAGGTCATGTACACTATGTACATCACCCTAGACTTGTTTGCTTAGCTTTATTTGACCTGAGTAAAATTCTGGGAGTATTTTAGTGTGATTTGTGCTATGGTTTTCCGTATTTTGAAATGTTTAGTTTTGATATTTGGATTTGTATTTCGTTGTTGGATGTTTGTACATCAACAACAAGGGTTGCTTGATTGTTTTGCTCGCGTAGGCCATAGGTTCTAACCTATGAGCGTGCCGTTTTGGATTTCAGAACTTGATTTTAATATCGTTACGATATGTGTTGTTATTGTAAGTACCTTCGCGTGGATTCCGAGGCGACGGAGAGTGGCGTCATCGACTTCGGCAAGCGAAGACCAAGGTGAGTGGATCTATATCCACGGGGGAAGTCGGGTGGATGGCGTATAGCATCCCGCACACTTTGATGGAAACCAATTATATATAGATTATGGTTAATGAAACCTTAAATAGAAAACTAGGGATAGGGTTTTAAAATAGTTAGAGAACCATATTTAAAACTAAAGGATAGTTAGTAGTGATATAATACGATTGATACGTGATGGCTGGTTTTGAGGACGATGTTCGATGATGTTGCAGAATGGGATACTATATGACTAGATAGCCGACGTAGGTGTGTCATCTGAACCATACCTATTTTAAAATGAAGAATCGTGTGCATCTTTTAAACAAATACCTTAAGGGACATTACGGATTTTCAAATGATATCATTTTCTTGTCAAACACCGTAGCCCCTGCTTTCAAAACTACGATTTGCGCCTTTTAAAACTGATTGTATGGTTCGGGTGTGTGTGTTAGATTAGACATGTATGCTTATAGTAAAGATAGATTGGATATGTGAAATTGACTTGATGTGGGAGAAAAATGCGATGAAAAGATAAGACGATGTAACATGATGATTGATGGTATGATGGTATACGGATGCGAGTCGATTGAGATGAATTATACCCTATCGGTCCCCTGATATGAGATTATTGCGGATGTGACCTGGGACATACGTATATAGAGATATTTATATATGTTGTTAATCGTGAGTGATAGTCGTACGAGACGTTAGGTCCGTACCCTCCTCGTCTTATAGGATGATAAGATCCTTGATAGCTTAATGCCGCCATACGATCATTTTCCGTACGTGAGGAGTTTGACTTGAGGTTTGATCCATACCCTTGACTAGAGGATGCCGTACGATGGATTATACCGTACGTGGTGCTTTAAGGCTAGATGCCGATTGATAGATTCACCTACTCAGACATATGATAGTTACGTATACCGTATAGCTTATAGCTGATGATTTACCTTATGCTGCATTCATGATATTATCTTTGCATTGCATATACCTGTGTTAGTACACTTACACCATTATCGATGATGCGTATGTTACACGTACACAGATTTGCCGGTTCACACACTTCATCATCGATAATTTCCATGTCACTACACAGTAGGATTGTTGCATCATGATATGACCCATTGCATAATTTACTTGCTATAGTTACCTGTGCACTTTTATACAATGTTGCATTTGACTTTGGAGATATTAGGAACCGCAAGACATATTTTCAAAACTGGAATTATTTAGAGGAGCGGTTTTCCCATAATATGATACAACACTGTTTCATGTTGCATGATATACGAATATGCTTACATTTCTATCATAAGTCGCATACATCATGCTTGATAATTTTGTGCATTGAGATAAGCTGTTTTCATGAGATTTCTAGATTTGAGAACCATGGCTATTTCAAAAGAAAATATGTACTATTTTAAAAACCCGGTTTCTCTTGATATGATATTTCAGTGCGCCCACCATGTGTTTTCTCGGTTCTGAGAGTGACATGTGAAACCCGATTCGAGGAGGCGGATAATCCCGTTTGTGGGTACACGGTGGACCCGGTAAGGTGCCCCGGGGTGAGAGAGAGGGATTTTGTGTGGATGACGATGAGCCTGCCAGAGGGACTACTACCTACCGGTGATAGTATTTGGACTCGGCGGATCTCTGGAGGATACCGACCGGAGTCGAGAGATGATATGGGCCGATTCGGACTGACCGAGCCCGTGGGCCAATCCGGACTGACGGAGCCCAAGATATGAGGATTTACGTGTCGATGCTGGACACGGGTTTCATGATGTTTTCGGTTGTCGAAGTTGGACACCCAGGATCCATGATTTTGATGTGTCGCGAGGGACATCGTTGATTTATATCCTCATACTTTCATGCACACTCTTTTATGATATTTACGTACATACAGACATTGATTATATTGTTGGATGAGACCCACATCCATACATATATTGATTATATGGTTTGATGATATCAGCATGCTTATAGACCTTGAGTATATTGTTGGCACATATGATGACCCGGTCACCCTAGATATCATATTATTACCTTTATGATATAGTTGATCTAGGAGTCGTTGTTTATTCGATTTCTATCTGTTGATATTTTTTCTACCCACGAGTTAGCAACTCACCCCCGTTGTACCACAGTTCTTATAGGTTGACCGCTTGGATCAGAAGTGGCTTCGTTGGCACACAGTTGCATTCGGGTGTTTTGCATTGGTAGGTGGGGCATTTGTATCATACCCACTCTTGTATCTATATTTCATATTGTTTCTAGTAACCTCTATCAATCAAAATTCGCAAATTGTAAAAGTAATGAGACTTAGTGAGAGTTTGGTTGCGAGCTTAGAGCGAGGGGTTTTCCGCTACTTGTGGTTTGATGTCTTGCTTATTTATTTATCTTTTGTGGTGAATTTCGCCGTTGGGCGGCGTATACTTATTTATATTGTCTTGCGTGGTTGTCATCCGCCGTTTGGCGAAGAGCTAGCTCCCGCTTGGGGATGCCTTTATCATTATCTTGTATATATGGTTTTGGATCAAAATATTCAAAGGAGGTGCTGCCCAGTTTTTCAAAAAAAAGATGAAACTTGTTTTTAAACTTGCATAATCCACTTGCATTTTCATGTTTCTTTTCTATGCATTAAGAAAACATGATTTCATTTTACCTTTATTTCAAAACTTCACCTCCTTTATTTTCTTAGAAAGGTTTAGATTTCTGGGTTTCAGCTTACTTGAATTACGTTACACCTTTAGACGTTGGGTGATATAAGTGCTGGTCATGAGCTAATATTTCGGGTCGTGACAAAGTTGGTATCAGAGCGCTAGGTTTAACTTTTGTTCGAGTCTATATTTTACTATGCGGAGTCTAGGGCGGGTATGTATTTCGGAACCTAGGCTTGACCTTATGGAACTTAGACTTGAACAGGGGGTATTAGACTCGAACTTTCGTTTCATAGGCTGACCCTGATTGATGGAGTAAGTAGCTTGAGTAGAGTGACGTACCGTACGTATGTTCCGTGGCATATTTACGATACGATACTCCACTTCTGAAACCTTAGGATGTGCATATTTTGAGACCAGTGATTCTCTTCGTATCCATAATTATACATCCATTTGAGATCCTTGATTCTATTTGTTTCCATGATCATACTCCAATTGATGTTGTTCCTTCTTATGATCCTGTATCCATTATGGATCTGTCGTTTCCTCTCATGCCGTTGATATGTTTTCATCGATACTCGATTGAGGTTCCTGTCACCAAGGTTTGAGCGCAGATTGAGCTGCTGCTGGTATTTTGTTCAGGCGAGCTCGTCTGGTACGAGGGCTGACCATTGTGTTTTCTAGTGACATGGGAACCTCTCGAAGTAGTGTTATATTGTGACCTCTTATCTGAGGCGAGTGTTTGGTTTTGCACCGGATGATCAGGCCATTGATAGAGCTGCCAGTTGTGAGAGGACTATGGACGTACAACATACATCCGAGATTGTGATGTCGTCTACCGTGCAGACAGATGACCCAGCTGTTGCTGAGATTGATAGGATGTCGCTTCCAGAGCTTACGAGCTGAGATCGCCGGAGCTTCCTGGCAGAGATGCGACGGATGGTAGCCAGCCTATCCCGAGTTAAGAGACGAAGGTGATTCGTAAGATTGATGCGCCGACGCAGGCCCAGTTGAATTGAAGATTTTCTGTGTGAAGAGTCTTACTCAGATATAGAGCAGACCGATCCAGAGATGACCGTTGATGTACTGTCTTTCCTGGAGGATTAAGGCATTGTTTAGCATGCGGGCGAAGATTATTCACATGTCGGCTAGGCGAAGCTAAAAAGTTCGAACGAGTGTCAGAAACCTATTTTTCCCATGTTTAAGGTGTTCGACGGAACATGCAAGTGATTCGGTGGACCCTCTAGAAGAATGAAACCCTAACTCGACATGATGAACACGGAACCTCTTTGAACCTCAGGGTTTGTGGCAGTTTAGTTGTGCTATCAGTGAGGCTTGGGTTTGCCCTTCTACGGCGGGTCCAGAGGTACTGTGGTATGTGCCAGATATGTTAGACTGTGCTCAGGTGTTGAGCTTTCAGGAAATTTTAGGACCTTGATGACTCGATCAAAAGGTTTAGCGTCGTCCGGATATCATGTGATAAGAGATCAGTAAGCTGACCAGCTTCAGATAGAGGACCTCACCCAGATGCGTTGTGAGTTGATTGCGGAAGGGCGAGTATTGAGTATTCCTCCGACGGTTGGGACGAGTTCCTGAGGGCGTGTTCGGCCAGATATCTTCTACTGAGTGATGAAGATACTGAGTTCGTAACTTCGAGTCCGTGTGAGAGACTCCGGATTGACCGTAGGCTAGAACAGTTGCAGTGCACATTAGACGATGATACGGACGAGTGGAACCAGAGGTTCGTGTGAGACGCTGACGAGCTGTTGTTACTCCCTGTCGAGATTAGAGATCTGATATGCATACAGAGGCGTTGGGATACAGCCAGTTCCCGAAGAAATGTGTACGGAATACGCAGATGTCCAGAAAACAAGAAAAGATTATGTAAGAGTACCAGCTTCCAAACAGTTCGGCATGGGAGAGATCGGAAGAGACCTTGAATAGGATTCCTTCCAGGACACGACTGCAATGAGGTTTGCACCCAGGATCAGATGTGTCGCGTGTATTCGAAGGGTCATAGGCCGACGCTAGTGACGTACTGCCTTGCGAGTGGTCGTGATGACTGACCGAGAGATGACCAGAGAAGTGCCAGAACGGAATCATCCCCGTCAGCACACCTGACCGGGCCGATGAGCTGATGGATTGCGAGATTAGTGAATCTGCAGAGAAGATAAAAACCCAGAGACAGAGGACGGCAGACTGTGAGTAGGAGGCAAGCGGGTGTTCTTGTTCTGCTTGTTTTAGGCGCACCGATTTATTCTTCAACATTGTAGGAGATGTACCTCGATGTCATTTATTGCGATTTGCGTTTGTGATCCGAGTATCACGCTTATATCGCTTGGATTTGAGTTTTGATGATTGAGTTTCATGATGTCGTTTTCGTGCACCATGGCTGCACATACTGGATACTTACATTTTATTCGTAGTTATTGCACTTGAGATATGTTTTTAAACATCGTTGTGTTGGTTTTTGATTTGTGCATATTTATTGCACTTGATATCGGTTTTGTGCCTTGGCTGCACATGTTTAAGATTTCGTGGATTTCATACAGTTGATTCGATTTTGTGCGTATGGTACTCACTCGATTTGATTTTGCACTCGTTATAACTTATATGTGTTTGTAGTGCATTGATATGTATTTTGCACACGCAGTTGCACACGTTTATGATTTTATACACCTTGGTACACTCGGTGTTGCTTTTATACGCATTTGAGTTATGTATTCGTATTTCGTGCACTGGATGCACCAGATTTGCACTTTGTGCATTTGTTGCACTAGGTTTTCATTTCGTGCAATTGTTGCACCGGATGGGTATTTATGCATTTGTCGCACTGGATTTATACTCCGTACCTTGGTTGCACCCAATTTATATTCTTGAGCATTCGTTTTACCAGATTTGTATTTTCGTGCGCGTTGGCACTTGCCGTTCGTTTTCGTGCATGCTACTGCACTATATGCTTTTACGTACCCGACGTGCTTAGCTTGGATTTTTACGCATATTAGGCACTGGATTTTGGATTTTGTGCACACCGGATGCACTCAATTGGGATTTTCATTCGTGCATGTTAGTTGCACTGGATGCACTCTAGATGCACCAGATATTGTTGTCGTGCACACCTGTTGCACTGGACAGATGCTTTCGTGCACACCCATTGCACTGAGTTTTACTTTTGTGCATATTGTGGCATTTGTATTTGGATTTTATTTCCGTGTGCACCAGACGCACGTGATTGTTGGATACGCCTTTTGAGGCTGATTTTGCTTTTGAGCACTTTACTTTCGTATTAGGCACTATATTGTGTAGTAACCAAACAGGACTGATCTGAGGACAGTACCTGAGTACTTTGCATGCATTAAAAGATTACCAAAAGGGTTTTCAAAAGGAGTTATAGTCTCGCTATTTTCTACGTGTCCGTGAGCGACACGAATGTTTATAAAGGAAAACCTTTTGGGATATTTTTAAAATAATGGGACGTGTTTTCAATAAAAAAAAATGGACATATATTATTATTTTAAAATGAGCGTCCATCACTTATGCCGTAAGTTACACATCATACGGCGATTTAAAAAAGATTTTTGCACAAGTTTTATTCAGTTCTTGAAAGTTTTCCAAAGATGCATACTATACACGTATTATAGTATTTGACTAGTATTTATTGGATTTCAGTAGTGGATTTTGAGATCTGTATCTCTATTGTAACTCCGAGGATATGCGTGCAAATTCGATGATTTGCGTGACGCTTGACAGAGTTCGATCTTGAGTTATGTACTCGTTTTCATGCGCACTTGACGCGCTGTGTTGTTTCTACATCTTCCGTGATTTCGGAGCCCCGTTGATTTGAGCTGATTATTGAAATATTTTAGATTTTGGGGGTTTAAATTTAAATTCGGGGACCGAATTTATTTAAAGGGGGAAGATTGTAACATTTCAGAAAATAAAAAATATTATTTTTGGAATTTAATATTAAAATAATATTTTTCCCGAAAACTGCCCGAATTGCGAAATTGGGGTTTTCGAAAAAGGGTATAAATATATATCAATAATTGTGAAATAAATGGAAATTAAAATGATTTATTCATTTAAAAAGATATTTAAAGGATTTGGCATTTTTTGAAATTTATTAGATGCAGTTTTGATAAAAACCCGATTAGTGTATTGCTAATCGCGATTAAGCCAAATCCGTATTTCTACAATTTTCATGGCTAGTGCACCGTGACATGTTACATGTTATTTCATTTGTGTTATTTCATTTGGGTGTATGTGTTTTTGGCGAGAATAGAAAGGAAAAAGGTGTAATGATGAGTTGGAAAGAGAGGGGGGACATAATGATGACTTGGAAAGTGAGTCAGTGAGAATAATAGTGAGAGGGGGGCTGCTGCCATATCCTTGCCCCATCATTTTCTCCTCCTTCTTTATCTTTCTCCAACCTCACTTCCCCTCCTCAAATAACCCTAGATCCATCTCCAAATAATCCCCAAAACCCTACACTCCCTTCACAAAAATTAAACCCCATCTCTTCCTCTACATATTGAACCAAGCAAAGTAGGATTTAGACGACATTGGGAAGTTAGTGCTGTCTAGAGTGGCCTAAATGAGGTATAACATCTTCCTTTTTAGTTTAGTTTGTGCGATATCGTATTTCAAGTGTCGTTTTGTGATATCGATAACCTGTTATGACCCCGAGTATTCACATTAAAAACAAACAGTGTGGTGGTGTTGTACTCGAGACCCTGAGTGTTCACCTAAAACCCTGTCCCTTTTCCATCGGTTTTGGCCGGCGACTATGGGGACAATTCCGGCGACCTCGGGTAGGTAGGTGAGTTAGGGCTTGGGTTTCGTAGGGTAGTTGCCTGAAGCTGTTTAGAGGTGTGTGGTCCTACTAGATTTTTCTGTTATGAAAATAGGTGAAATCTGGGAACAGTTAGGAGAGTTTACATGACCATGGTGACACGATTCCTGACCTGAGCCTTAGAGGTGAATCTGATGCACGAACTTAGGATTTGTTCCGTATCAGTTTTGTGACTTTTAGTGTGCCTGCAGGGAAATCTGGAGCAACCCGGAATGTTTATGAGTTACCCAAACAATACCAGGGACCTAAATACACTAACAGGAGACCGCCATGACAAAACGAACCCATTTAGAGCATGGGGGGCCGGGAAGGCCGGATTTTGTGGGGTTGTGGCCGGACCCATGTGGGTATTTGGGGGCTAGGTTGTTATAGTAGATCATGTACACTGTGTACATCACCCTTGACTTGTTTGCTTAGCTTTATTTGACCTGAGTAAAATTATGGGAGAATTTTAGTGTGATTTTGGCTATGCTTTTCCGTATTTTGAAATGTTTAGTTTTGATATTTGGATTTGTAATTTGTTGTTGGATGTTTGTACATCAACAACAAGGGTTGTTTGATTGTTTTGCTTGCGTAGGCCATAGGTTCAAACCTATGAGCGTGCCGATTTGGATTTCAGAACTTGATTTTAATATCGTTACGATATGTGTTGTTATTGTAGGTACCTTCACGTGGATTCTGAGACGATGGAGCATGGCGTCATCGACTACGGCAAGCGTAGACCATGGTGAGTGGATCTATATCTACGGGGGAAGTCGGGTGGATAGCGTATAGCACCCCCGCACACTTTGATGGAAACCGATTATATACAGATTATGGTTAATGAAACCTTAAATAGAAGACTAGGGATAGGGCTATAAGATTATTAGAGAACCATATTTAAAACTAAAGGATAGTTAGTAGTGATATAATACGATTGATACGTGATGACTGGTTTTGAGGATGATGTTCGATGATGTTCCAGTATGGGATACTATAGGACTAGATAGCCGACGTAGGTGTGTCATTCGAACCATACCTATTTTAAAATGAAGAATCGTGTGCATCTTTTAAACAAATACCTTAAGGGACGTTACGGATTTTCAAATGATATCATTTTCTTGTCAAACACCGTAGCCCCTGCTTTCAAAACTACGATTCGCGCCTTTGAAAACTGATTGTATGGTTCGGGTGTGTGTGTTAGATTAGACATGTATGCTTATAGTAAAGATAGATTGGATATGTGAAATTGACTTGATGTGGGAGAAAAATGCGATGAAAAGATAAGACGATGTAACATGATGATTGATGGTATGATGGTATACGGATGCGAGTCGATTGAGATGAATTATACCCTATCGGTCCCCTGATATGAGATTATTGCGGATGTGACCTGGGACATACGTATATAGAGATATGTATATATGTTGTTAATCGTGAGTGATAGTCGTACGAGACGTTAGGTCCGTACCCTCCTCGTCTTATAGGATGATAAGATCCTTGATAGCTTAATGCCGCCATACGATCATTTTCCGTACGTGAGGAGTTTGACTTGAGGTTTGATCCATACCCTTGACTAGAGGATGCCGTACGATGGATTACACCGTACGTGGTGCTGTGAGGCTCGATGCCGATTGATAGATTCACCGATTCAGACATTTGATAGTTACGTATACCTTATAGCTTTTAGCTGATGATTTACCTTATGCTGCATTCATGATATTATCATTGCATTGCATATACCTGTGTTAGTACACTTACACCATTATCGATGATGCGTATGTTACACGTACACAGATTTGCCGGCTCACACACTTCATCATCGATAATTGCCATGTCACTACACAGTAGGATTGCTGCATCATGATATGACCCTTTGCATAATTTACTTACTATAGTTACCTGTGCACTTTTATACGATGTTGCATTTGACTTTGGAGATATTTGGAACCGCAAGACATATTTTCAAAACTGGAATTATTTAGAGGAGCGGTTTTCCCTTAATATGATACATCACTGTTCCATGTTGCATGATATACGGATATGCTTACATTTCCATCATATGTCGCATACATCATGCTTGATAATTTTGCACATTGAGATATGCTGTTTTCATGAGATTTCTGGATTTGAGAACCATGACTATTTCAAAAGAAATTATGTACTATTTTAAAATCCCGGTTTCTCTTGATATGATATTTCAGTGCGTCCACCATGTATTTTCTCGGTTCTGAGAGTGACATGTGAAACCCGATTCGAGGAGGCGGATGATTCCGTTTGCGGGTACATTGTGGACCAGGAATGGTACCCCGGGGCGAGAGAGAAATTTCGTGTGGATGACGATGAGCCTGCCAGAGGGACTACTACCTACCAGTGATAGTATTTGGACTTGGCGGATATCAGGAGGATACCAACCGGAGTCGAGAAATGATATGGGCCGATCCGGAGTGACGGAGCCCGTGGGCCAATCCGGACTGACGGAGCCCTAGATATGAGGATTTACGTGTTGATACTGGACACAGGTTTCATGATGTTTTCGGGTGTCGATGTTGGATACCCAGGTTACATGATTTTGATATGTCGCGATGGACACCGTTGATTTATATCCTCATACTTTCATGCAAACTCTTTTATGATATTTACGTGCATATAGACAATGATTATATTATTGGATGAGACCCACATGCATACATACATTGATTATATGGTTGGATGATATCAGTATGCTTATAGACCTTGAGTATATTATTGGCACATATGATGACCTGGTCACCCCAGATATCATAGTATTAACTTTATAATATAGTTGACCTAGAAGTCGTTGTTTATTCGATTTCTATCTATTGATATTTTTTCTACTCACGAGTTGGCAACTCACCCCCGTTGTGCCACAGTTCTAGCAGGTTGACCGCTTGGATCAGTAGCGGCTTCGTTGGCACACAGTTGCATTCGGGTGTTTTGCATTGGTAGGTGGGACATTTGTATCGTACTCACTCTTGTATCTATATTTCATATTGTATCTAGTTAACTCCATCAATCAAAATTAGTAAATTGTATAAGTAATGAGACTTAGTGAGTGTGTGGTTGCGAGACTTAGAGCGAGGGGTTTTCCGCTACTTGTGCTTTGATTTCTTGCTTATTTATTTATCTTTTGTGGTGAACTTTGCCGTTGGGCGTCGTATACTTATTTATACTGTCTTGCTTGATTTCATTTTGCCTTCATTTCAAAACGTCATATCCTTTATTTTCTTAGAAAGGTTTAGATTTCTCGGTTTCGGCTTACTTGAATTACGTTACGTCTTTAGACGTTGCGTGATTTAAGTGCTAGTCACGAGCTAATATTTCAGGTCGTGACAGATTTGGAGAAATTATGAACCGCATGATATATATATTAACTTGTTGCGGTTAAATATCGGTTTTTCCTTTATATGCTCATATTACTGTTTCATGTTGCATATATTACATTCAAGGATTTCATATTATGTTCTCTGATATTCTTACTCCTAAGTATATATAACAGTGGAATGGGACGCTGTTATAAATGCCTATATATATATTAGTGGAATGCGACGCTAATATATATGTAATGATTCATGCATTTATACTTATTCATTACTTGATATTTTCTGGATTTGAGGACCGTGGCTGTTTCATGAAATTATGCATTATTTGCAAAACCTGGTTTCTCTTGATATGATATTTCAGCGTTCTCCATGAGATTTCTCGATTCTGAGATTTGTGATATTTACCCGATGCGAGGAGTGAGTGGGCCGTGTGCGGCTACATGGTAGAGCCCGGTACGGTTCCCCTCGGCAAGATGATCGCAGATGATAGGCGATGAGCCTGAAAGGTGGGCAAGTACCTACCGGTGATTGTATTTGGATTCGGCGGTTATCGTGGGGATACCGACCGGAGTCATGTACGTATGGATACGCCGAATTACGAGTGTAAGAGCTAGGCACTCGAGTTTTAGGGATAGCATATGATACGTACCTATCAGAGGGCCAGTCGTGGTGACAGCGCCTGATAGACCAGTATTTATGTGTCGATGCTAGACACTTGTTTCATGATGTTTTTGCGTGTCGATATTGGATACTCACTTTATATGAAACTTACTCAATACTGGATATTGGATATATGAGATTTACTTGATATTGCACATTCAGGATATATGAGATTTACATGATATTGTACATTCAGGATATATGAGGTTTACTTGATATTGTACATTCAGGATATACGAGACATACAGGATATGAGAGCCAATTTGGCGGTTGATTTGAGGAAATTTGGGATTTAGATTGTCTTGATGGACTTTGATCCTGTCACGAGGTCAGGATTCCGTGAGAATGACATGTTTTATCCTCATTTATTTTATATGCATTGCTTCATGTATTAGTAGTACCTGATAGAGTACCTTTCATGACTGTTGCATATACATATTGTCATATTTTTGCTTTATGTATTAGTTGTACCTGCTAGAGTACCTTTCATGACTATTGCATACATATGACAATTTATTGCTATCCGCTTGCATGTATTAGATTCGCGCTGTACGTGCATACTTGCGATTACCTACATATGTTATTTTCTATTCACGAGTTGGCAACTCACCCCCGTTGTGCCACAGTGTTTTGCAGGTAGTCCCTCAGGGCAGTCGCGTCAGGCTTTTCATCTTTCGTATCATCTTTTGTTGTGATACCGCTACGGCTAACTGTGTACAGTTTTGCTATAGGTGGGTTTTACGGTTATCCGATGTTGCGTATTGTATATTCGTTGTATCTTGTACTCTCCATCTACCACTTTCATGTGTATGACTTAGAGACTTGATGTGAGGACAATATTGTATATTTTGGTGACTTAGATGTCTTTTATGCAGTTTTACTTATATCGTCTTCTATTTCTTCGCTACGGCGCCGTATATCGATTTTGGTGGTTGTTTTCCGCCATTGGGCGTGGATTTGCTCCCGTTGGGGATGCTTTACTTATATTTCTGTTGTACCCATTTTTGGGGTTAGTTTTTACAAAGGAGGTGCTGCCGAAATTTTTAAGGAAGTAAATTTGGACTTTAAAGAATTTGGTTTGAGATTTCAAAAGTTTTGAAAATGCTATTATCACTTACTATTTTTGATGGTTTAGATTGCTGGGTTTTCGGCTTACTTAAATTGTGTTACGCCTGTAGATGTTGTGTAGTTTAAGGGCCGTCACGTGACAATTCCGGGTCATGACAAAGTTGGTATCAGAGCGCTAGCTTTTACCTTTCGGAGTGTAGGAAGACCTTGGTATGATGGAGTAGGTAGCTTAAGCATGTAACGTAGTGTGTGTATGTCCGCGGCATACTCACGATCACGGTACTCTGCCTAAAGTTACCTAAGTACAAATTGCTTGAAATTCATTCCTTGATGATACATATCCTTGTGATTCGATTTTCGTGTTCATATCGAATCTTTTTCCATTTATAGCCTTTGCCGCCAATGACTATGGGGACTCAGAATGATGCAGCGAGGGCCGAGGTCAGAGTTGACTCGTATGGGACGAAGACTGACCAGGATGGCACGTTTGTTGCACAGGAGCAGATGGATCCGCCTTCGATAGATCGTATCGCTATGCTTGAGGCAGAGAATCAGGACTTTGGTGTAACATTTTAAAAATAATTAAATAATTAATTAAATGAATAAAATCGTTTAAGTGAATTTTATAATTTTTGGTAAAGTAAAATGTAGTTTTCAAAAAAGTAAACCGTAATTATTTTTCACTATAAATTTAAAAATACCTATTTTAATTATGTTATTACTAGTAAATGGTGTTTATTTAGCCACTTATAAATTTTTAGTATAATTAAATATTTTTCTTAAATTAATTATTTTAAATATTAACATAAGCTTTATTTTTACACTAAATTGGTGTAAATTATAAATTTGAATGGGTTTAATTAGAAGAAGTGAACCATTACATATTAGAATCAAGTGTGTTTCATGAAAAAAAAAATTTCAAAATTTTACAATGGTTCTAGACCATTCTAGGTCAAATGGAGTGAAGAAAATAAAGAATTTTTAAATAAATTCATGAAAAGACTTAATTGTATGATATTTTTGTGAAACCTTCTACACTTTTCTTCACCTTTTCTCACTCTCCTCTCTTTTCCTCACCTCATGGCCGGCCTCACCTCAATAAGCAGCGCCAAAATTTCCCCCCCATCATTTTTGTATTAAAAATCATCAAAACTCAATAAAAAAAACCCACAAAATCCTAATTAATTCCTACTCTCTATTCTTTGCTCATCTTTAAATGGATTTTGGAGCTGGAAAGCATTCATTTTGGAGGCTTATTTTCATGTTTGGATTTCATGTTGTCGATGTATAAATATTCTTCTTTTGATTTATTGTTATTAGATATTTCATTTAAGCATAATTAGATTTAATAAATAATTTCTATCTACAAGTTTTAAAATTCAAGTTAGGGTTTATAAAATTACGTTATGGTTTTTATTAATTAAGTAGGGTTATAATAACTAGTTTAAAATTTTTAGAAGTGGAAAATCTTGTATGGATGATATATTGTAAATTGTTTATTCGAAATTGTTTAAATTAATCCATTTTGCAAATTAGATTTCTATATATTGTATATACTGTTGAGATAAAATTCCAATTAATGTCTGTAACACTAGATTGTGGTTTTAATGAGGGTATTAACTTGTTAGTGGAATGGAAAACTTAATTTGGTTACTAGTTCTATTGATAATTTAAAAAAATACTAATAAAAATGCTATTTTTGCTAACTAGATTTTGGAAATTCTTAAATATGTGAAATTTAAAATATAATTTATGGTTTTCATTATATCATTATCATCATGAATTGTAGTTTAATACATTAATTCATGCAAAATCCAGTTTAGATGTGATATTGTGACATTTTGCTTGCAAGGTGTTAAAATTGGTTTATTTGCAGACTAGAATTTTTCCAATTAATACAATTGGGGCGCTAAAAATATAGTAATGGGTTGTATAAGCTAGTTATGCTATTTAATGAGTTTTATTACCATTAGTTTCATTTAAATGTCAAGTTTTGAAGTAAAACGGTAAATTGGCGTTTTCGGGTTTTTCGAAATCGGACGATTTGGTTGATTTTAGAGTTTCGATGAACTAAATCATGTTTTATATTATAAGTAATGAGTTTTATAACTATGAGTTGTTTGTTGATGCTTAGCTCGATCAATCGCCGTTTGTACGCCGATATCGAGCGATATTTGGTTCTTTTGCATGAGCGGGACATATGTTTTAACCTTTGCGCGTTTCGTGCGTCATTTTGATGTTGTCCGTGATTCAATTTACGATATTATATGTGTTTGCGTATAGGTACCCCTCACGTGGACTGAGGGCGATGAAGAAGAGGATGACGACACCGTCTTCGGCAGACAAGGACCAGGTGAGTAGATGTATATCTACGGGGGGAAGTCGAGTGGATGGCGTTTAGCACCCCCGCAAACGTAGAATAGGGATAGTACTTATTGTCATTAGGAAGACAGACGTGACCTTAGAATTTCGGTGAGTAGATGTATATCTACGGGGGGAAGTCGGGTGTATGGCGTTTAGCACCCCCGCAAACGTAGAATAGGGATAGTACTTATTGTCATTAGGAAGCCAGACATGACCTTAGAATTTCGGTGAGTAGATGTATATCTACGGGGGAAGTCGGGTGGATAGCTTTTAGCACCCCCGCAAACGTAGAATAAGGATAGTACTTATTGTCGTTAGGAAGCCAGACGTGACCTTAGAATTTCGGTGAGTAGATGTATATCTACGGGGGAAAGTCGGGTGGATGGCGTTTAGCACCCCCGCAAACGTAGAATAGGGATAGTACTTATTGTCATTAGGAAGCCAGACGTGACCTTAGAATTTCGGTGAGTAGGTCCCTAGTAGTGACCTTAGGTTGGACTAGATTGATTTAGAAGGACCTTACCCGAGGATGAATATCTTGGAGGAGATTCGTAGGTTTCAGGTAGATACACACACGCACATACTGAGACTCGACATGGTGTATACGTGTATGTATATATATATATATTGGACTAGGTGTAGGTATATATATACATACACAATACGTACATGTGATATAAGGATGTGACATGATACACGGGGATGAAACAATATAACTGGGTTGATGCCGTGATTCTTGGCTATACAGTCGTGTTTTGATGTTAGCGGATCATTAGAAAATGAGATAATGGATTTGTATACATGAACAATAATAAAGGGTGATGATGATATTGAAGTACATGGGACTCTAAAATAGAACCCGGATCGTAACTTGTCCCTAGAATTCTGATATGATATATGTGTGACTTGATTACGACAACATATGGGTGTGACTTGATTTCGATATGATATATGTGTAACTTGATTACGATATCATATAGGGGTGACATGATTACGATATGATTTAAGTGTGACTTAATCACAATATGATGCATATACATGATATTTATGAGGATAAATTAATGATGTATATTTATGCTGGAAATGATATATGATTGATGTATGCGATTACAGTATAGCACCTTGATCTTGACATGAGTTGATGATGATATTATACGAATGATGAGACACGTAGGTGATACTTGACCCGTACCCCGATATTGGGATGCCGTACGATGGATTTTACCGTACGAGGCATAGATGTGATGATTGATCCGCACTCTTGTTTCGAGGAAATCGTACTACGTACGTGACTCTATTGAGGCTAGATCGCCGACTATTAGAGATATGGACTCAGACTTTAGGTGTACTCCTATTTCTTATTGACTAGTTTCTTGGGTTTAGTTCCTTAGGAGGTTAGATGGACACTAGTTTAGGTTCGAGTCATATAGTGGTAGTTGTACTTGTATATCACAGATGAGTGGTTATTACACATCCGTCTTTACATTCATACCGTAATCATAATGGTGCATGTTCATTCATATTTTTCTATAATCAGAATAAAACTTTGCCTGTTAGGACACCAACACCATTACCGATGATGCGCATATTCTACGTACACTTATTTTCTGGCTCAAACACATCATCATCGGTAATTGCTAAGTCACGTACACTTTAAATCATATTATCTTTTATTGATTCAATCTGCTAACAGCTAGATCGATATAACATTGTAATTACTCTCTGGTGTTAATATAGACATGGTATTTATTACTTAGACATTTCATGCATTCGCATTTTCATGTTATCATGCAGTATTATGGGGCATATGCCGACACTTATCATATACTTATTCATGATTTGGGGATTTTGGATTTCTATGAGATTTCTGGATTTTTGGGGAAAACCGCAAGAATATATAAAAACTTCTCTCTCTTTCCTCCTCTCTTTTTAAAGCATAAGATGCGGTTTTCTCGTGATGTATGTGTCGGCCACCATGAGATTTCATGTTTTCTGTTGGATTTCGAGACCCGATTTGAGGAGTGGATGAACCGTCTCGGGTACATGGTGGGCCCGGTATGGTACCCCGGGGCAAGAAGATCGAGTTGTAGACGATGAGCCTAGCAGGGGAGGACTACCTACCGGTAATGTCTGGTGCGGCGGATATCCGGAGGATACAGACCGTTGTCGTGAGATTTAATGATATAGGCCGATCCGGACTGACGGAGCCCGAGATATTGAAACTATAAGACATTGAGATTATGAGGTATTGAGACTTAAGATTTACATGTCTTCTGTCGATGCTTGACACGGATTTCCATGGATTTCATCGTTGATATTTCAGATTTCTATACACATTTTACCATGATAAAAGTTAAAGATTTCTTATACAGATATATCTAGATTTCAGGATTGGTTATTTCACATTCATGGTGCATGCATACTCATTCACATGACATAGTTCTATATAAGGCACTGACACGAGCACGGAGCTTTTGCACTTACACGTAGCTTATTATCCTGTCTTACTTGATGACTAGTAGTATATTAGTATATTATTATGACCTAGGATAGCGTTGTGCATTCGATTACTTTTCGCAGATATCTTCTACTCACGAGTTGGCAACTCACCCCCGTTGTGCCAAATTTTATTACATGTTCGATGTATAGGTTTTCCTGGCAGCTTGCTGGCACATCTTTTCATTCAGGATGATTTGCACGGTAGGTAGGTTCACTTGTATCTGGACCGCCATTGTACTTTTACTATTTCATTTGTATCTAGAAAACTCTATCAACCAAACTTGTATTACTTGTTAACTTTATTGGACCAGTTGTTTATTTCGACCTTAGAGTCGCGCATGTATTATTCTGGTTTGGAGGATTTGTTTTCTTTTGAGTTTTGAGCCTCGCCCTTTGGCGTTGTATACTATTGTGCATTGGTGTGGTTGTTTCCGCCTTTTGGCGTAGAGCTAGCTCCCGTTTGGGGATGCTTTTTATTGTTTGTATATATATTATTCTTGTTTGTACCCGTTTGGGGCCAGTTTTTACAAAGGAGACTCTGCCGAAATTTTTGAGAAAATTGGATGTTGCTTTTAAACTTGTTTTCTACATGTTTTCCTTTACTTCTTCTTTTTATGGTTTAGATTTCTGGGCTTCGGCTTACTTAGGTTACGTTACGCCTCTAGACGCTTCGTAATCTAAGTGCCGGTCACGTTCCGTACTTTCGGGTCGTGACAAAGTTGGTATCAGAGCGCTAGGTTTAACCTTGTATATGTCTAGGGTGACCCTTGGTTGATGGAGTAGGCGACTTAGGTAGAGTGACGTACCGTGGGTATGATCCGCGGCATAGTTACGATACGCTACTCTTCTTAAGTAGCCTTAGGATGTACATTTCTTTGCAGCGCATTTCATTCGTTCCTTTGATCTATCTTCGTCGATATCGGATGGTGGTTTCTGTTACCACGGGCGCACTGGCAGAGAGAGCTGCGGCTCGAATGCGATAACCATTAGGGTATCGTTCATTCTTGAGGATTGAAGCATTGTTTAGCGTGCAGACGAAGGGTATTCACATGCCGTCCAGACGAAGTTAAAGGTTTCGAACGATTGTCAGAAACCCATTTTCCCAAGTTTATGGTATTCGGAAGAACATGCAGGTATTTCTATGGACCCTCTAGAAGAATGAAACCCTAACTCGACATAATGACCATGAGAATGCCCTTGAACCTTAGGGTTTACGGCAGTTCCACGGTGCCATTAGTGAGGCTTGGGTTTGCCCTTCTACGGCTGGACCATCGATGCTGCGGTATGTACCGGATATTTTTAAACTGTACTTGAGTGTTGAGCTCTCAGGGAATTATGGTTTTGATGGATCGATCGAAAAGTTTAATGTAGTCCGGATATCAGGTGAAGAGATCGACTACGTGGGAGACTTTAGATATGAGTATTGCCGTTGGTAGCGCAGTTAGCACACCTATGAAGAGACAAGTTCGAAGCAGTCGACACCAGAGGAAAGGGGGAAAGTGGCGCACATTGACGATAGTGTTTACGATTGTGATTTGGTGATTTGAATTTCATATTTTCGTTGATTGGATTTTGGTATTTTGAAGACTTTGTTCTACGATTGGTATTTCTTATGTGTACCTTCATTACATTCTATTTGTGTTTCATATATCAGTGGTATTGATGTTGTTTAGTACATACCCAGTGCACTTGATTTTGTTTTTATACATTTTGAGATTTTGATTTGATTTCGTGCATATGGTTACACATGATTTTGACATATGTTTCGACCTAGTTTTCATGCATTTTCGTACTGTGATTTCGATTTTGATATTCGGTGTATGTTTTCGTGCACCATGTGCACCTGATTGAAATTCTTGCGCACATTCGGTGCACCTGATACGATTTGTGCACACCAGATGCACTAAATCGTGGTTTTGTGCAGATTAGATGCACCTGATATTAGAGTCGTGCACGCTCGTTGCACTTGACAGATATTTTTGGTGCACACCTGTTGCACTCAGTTTTGTTTTTGTGTAAATTCGTGGCATCTGTATTTGGTTTCGATTTCAGTGCACAGCGGACGCACATGATATTTTTATGATGTGATTGGGATTGATTTCAGTTTGATCAGTATGTTTTTATAATCATTACTATTGATTTGGTAACCAGGCGGGACGTGTATGTTAAATAAAAGATATATATATAGCTAATTTTTTTTAAAATAAACGTCCGCTACTTATGCCGTGGCACGTGCATCACACGGCGATTTTCAAAAGGGGTTCTTGCATGCTTCTTTATCTAGATGTTTGGACGATTTTACTATGATGCGCACAATATATAAGTTGTAGTTTTGATGTATATTATGTCGGTTTTCGTATTGGGTTTTGGTATTTTATTTTCACCATAACTCTGATGATTGTGTTATGCTTGACGGAGTTGATTTTAGTTATGTATTGATGATTTCGGAGACCCGACGATTTGAGTGTTTTGGCTGAATGTTTTAGTAATTGAGGGGAGTTTTAATTTAAATTCGGGGACCGAATTTCATAAAGGGGGGAAGATTGTAACATTTTAAAAATATATATAGCTATTTTTTTAAAATAAACGTCCGCTACTTATGCCGTGGCACGTGCATCACACGGCGATTTTCAAAAGGGGTTCTTGCATGCTTCTTTATCCAGATGTTTGGACGATTTTACTATGATGCGCACAATATATAAGTTGTAGTTTTGATGTATATTATGTCGGTTTTCGTATTGGGTTTTGGTATTTTATTTTCACCATAACTCTGATGATTGTGTTATGCTTGACGGAGTTGATTTTAGTTATGTATTGATGATTTCGGAGACCCGACGATTTGAGTGTTTTGGCTGAATGTTTTAGTAATTGAGGGGAGTTTTAATTTAAATTCGGGGACCGAATTTCATAAAGGGGGGAAGATTGTAACATTTTAAAAATAATTAAATAATTAATTAAATGAATAAAATCGTTTAAGTGAATTTTATAATTTTCGGTAAAGTAAAATGTAGTTTTCATAAAACTAAACCGTAATTATTGTTAGTTGTATGTATGCTCTAGAGGCCAGTATTGTACAAATGATGTATATTATATTGGATGCTTGGACATATATAGAGATGACTTTCTTGCTCGATATGATAGTATGCTATCCGGTTACTCTTTATCTTAACATGTACACTAGTCTCTTTATACTGTCTTATAGTTACATGTTGGTAAAGCCCTTAGGATATGTACTTGACTACCTGGACTGTGATGCAGATCATACTAGTGGGGACATGGTAGTCCATAAGTACATCCTTCAAGGTCCCTAGTCGTGGGTGTATCGAGACGGGGCATCGATATACCAGAGTAGACTAGCGTATACGCTTATCGACCCATGAGATGGGCGATGGATGATCCCACATCCATTAGTGTTTGACATCAGAGATGGTATACGGGTGCTCAGTGGAGACTGGGTACACTGGACGGACTCGCCGAGAACTCCCAGATGGTATTATACCTCACGTCAGATGGCAGTTCTCAGGTGACACTTGTACAGGTTAGTCTGTAGACCCGAGATCGTCATAGAGTCTTGCGTGATTCCCACTGTGCTTTGATCTCCACCTTACCACATCCATGAGGGCGTGCAAAACGGTGGTCTTTGGGTACAGTCCCGAGTCACATGGAGGCAATGAGCGATAGGAGGGGTTTCGTCTCTCCCGGTATGGGGGGTTGATGTTGCGCTGTGCTCGATTGACCGTAACAGGGAAGTCCCTGGCCAGGGCTGATCAGAGATTTGCTGGTAAGTGTTACCAGTAGTTTCTCAACCCGTTATGAGCCTCACATCGGCATGACTTATCGGTTATTGGGGTCTGATGTATACCACCCCTTGACTTGATATGCGACATATCAGACGAATAGACCGGACTGTACGGTAAGTGTTACTGGTTGGATTCACAGGAGTGTGAGCGGGATAGCTCGTCGATCTTCTGATCGCTCAATACCCGGATGTCCGTTACGTTTAGCAGACCGCTTGCGGCTTGTGGGTGCTTGATATGATCATCTTCTGCTACCGGCGTATTGACGAGTCTTTAGAGTCCTACACAGAGGTTTCCTGGCTCAAGTGAAACGAAATAGGAGTGCATATGAGATATGTGCGGGAGCGAGAATAATGCGTGTATGTGATACCGCATTTCATTCTCGCGATAAATGTTTCGATTGGTTATATTCGATATGACCTAGTTATCGAATAATTGATTCGATAAATCGATACATTGAATACTAGTCGGTTATGTGCGACATGACCGGATCAATGAATCAAATGTTGATTTAATGATTTAATGTATAATTATATATTTGATATATTACTTTGCATTAACTAGTATTGGTTCACTTTATACGGATTTTCTCACTTGATGTGCAAGTTGTATATGTGATATACTTTTGTGCACATATATGTATCATGTTTGATGATACTTGATCATTTGGTTAAGTGTGAAGAATTAAACCATGGTTAAATGATAATTAGGGTTTTGCCTTATCATTTATTTATTTATTTTATTGGATAAATGAAGAGATAGTGGTTTGTTTTTGTCATGAAGGTTGTTGAAGCTTCATGAAGCTTTGACCAAGGAGACCATTTTGTCTTCATGCTTAACCCTAACCCATCCACTTACCATGGTTTATTCTCTACACTTAACCCAAGTTAGATTATGATAAGTATGAATTTTCTTTTCATTTTAAATTAACTTATCATAAACTAGCTTCATCTTCTTCCTTCTTCTTCAAGATAGAAACCTTGATGCCATCAATGGCAACTTGAGTTTTAGTGAGAGAAATCCAAATCTAAAGTGAACCCACCTCCTATTTCTTCATCCTCTACCTCTTGCCAAGTGGTTTTGGATGTTTTCTTCACAAGTTTCACAACTTGGTGAAATCGGAGCTTGAACTTGTGCAACCTCGACGTAGATCGTCTTTGACACGAAGCCGACGACCTTGCTCGCCCGTTTTTCCGATGAAGCCGACGAATGAGTCTAGGATTCATGATGGACAGCGAGAGCACACCCACGTGGAGCTAAGGAAGTGGGGAACCAGATCTACAAAGGTTGTAGCATCTAACTTTTAGTTAAGTAGTTAACTAGATTCTCATTTCGCCTAAACATCTAGTCAACGATCCGTGTTAGGGTTTCTCGGCACCAATAATTTTTGAAATTGGCATGGTTGATGCCTTGTGAGACTTCATTAGGATGCCTAGGAACCCTACAGTGGTATCAGAGCCTAGCTAGAGCCTTAGGCGAAGTCTAGACGGAGTTTGAAACCCGGACGAACCGAAAACCCAACCCCAAAATAGCTCTCTGGAAATTTTTCAAATTTGTGGTTTTTTGTCAATTAAAAATGCTTAAAAAATTCAGCAATAAAATCTAAGAATTACTGTGCAAAACGTTTCCAGTGAACAGTACAAAGTGCGGCGGAACCGCAGCAGAAGCTAGGCTTCTGCGGCGGTTCCGCGGCTAAATAGTGACGTCAGCCCTTGGCTTTTGCACAGTAATTCCTGATTAATTGTTCTGAGTTTTCTGGGAATTTTAATTTGACTCCAGAGTTGAGTATTCTGGGGTTGTATAGGGAATCGACGATTCGATCGGATTATCGAACTTTGTCTAAGTGTTTTCCGGATAATTTTTTGAATATGTTAAAAAGTTCGACCGGATATAAATTCCCAATCTTTCCCCTGCCAAAAATATCCAAGTGTTGGATTATTGTGTGGTTTAAGGACGTTCTGAGTAGTGCAAGTAACGCGATGGTCCCTCTAGAAGACAACAAACCATAACTCGATTATGTGACCGTCTTGAACTGCCCTTTGAACCTTCGGGTTTGGGGCAGTACGGCGTGCCACATGTGAGGCGTTGGCTTGACCCTTCTACGGCTGGACCGTTGGTACTGAGACATGAAACGAATGTCTTTGAACCTATTTCATGTGTTGGATGGTTTCGGGAAAACTTGGGTGTTCAAATGTTCGATCGGAAAGTTTAATATATTCTATTTATTTGGAATGGGATACAATAATTGGAATTCACAAACAGTTATGTGATAACTGAATGAATGATATAAATCTAGCGGTTTAGTTTCATTTGAAATTGAAAAGAGTTTTCGATAATGAGACTAAAATGCGGGATTTATATCTGTTAGGCATGTGATGTCTAAGTATTTCATTTGATTAGGCATGCGATGTCTAAAGAAGTTGCGGATTCCAATTGTTGTAGTTTTACACTTTCTTTTCTGTGACCGTAAGTGTAGTATGTTCATATCGCCGGTTTCGTTGCTATACGTCAACGACAATTGGGGTATGCATACTTACTTACGTTGATGACAAGTGATGTTATGTGTTGCTGGATATGTTATATTGGATCGTCGTGTTTGAATAGCCAGGGGTTTTTATGTGAGATGAGTGTTTTTCATTTTCATTCATGTAAAATCTTGTATGTAATATTCTTTTATTTGGGGCACTTCCAGGTAGCGGAAGTTGTCACCCTTTGTATATTATTTACTTTTCCGCATTAGGATAGACCCAAGGAGGGGAGCACAAGTAACCGGGTTCTGGGGTCCAGTGGGAGACCAACTCGAGGAGTCGAGTCCGGGTCTCCTAACCCTAGAATTGGCAGGGTTGCTTGCCGCTCTCGTAGGGGTCTAGGGGTGTGGGATTGGCTATTCATCACGACCGTGGAATCCGTGTTTTATACTGGCTCGTATTGAAAACACGGACGTCCTAGTATATCCAATATTTCATATGTTGATTCTGCTGTGATATCTGTGTTGTGATTCTGTGATGGATATAGTATATAGTATATATGATATATTATATAGACGTTACTTATGTTTTACACCCGCGCTAGCCCTGCCCTGCTCTGTCGTTAGTTACCTAACCTAACGGTGCACGAGGGGACATCGAGGCGAATGCGGATGGCATAAGTGTACGTCATATCTATCTGTGATGTTTAGGTATTTAAATGATGGGACTTCATTAATGTGATTAATGAAAGATAAGAAACCTAAGATGTTGTGGAATCGAATTTTAAAATAAAACAGGTAGCTACAGTTCTTGCTTTGCACAGCGGTATATATATGATATACCCTGCACCTTATTCGATGAGGAAAGGACCGAGATCCCTTCACTGGGAGTGACTCCTTTAGCAATAACTGGCAGATGCTACACACTCGGTTTGCTTTTGACTGCTTTTGGGTTTTTGCTTTGCACAGCGATATATATGATATATCCCGCACCTCATTCGACGAGGAAAGGGCCGACGATCCCTTCACCGGGAGTGACCCCTTTAGCAAAACTGAAAAAGCCTCAAAATCACTCCATTTCAAAACTTCATTTGATTCTACAACGATATCAAGTTCATTACGCTCATGGTTTTATGAAAACCTGCGTAGCCCTCCGTCATTTCAGATAAGTACTAGTTAGTATTCGTGCTGCGGTTGTTTGGCATGCGTCAAGGCGTAGTGTACGGTAGCTAACTAGTGCTTATTTGCTAGCATGTTGATGCATTTTCTTCGGGTGTGTTCGTTAGTGAGAACTGTTTCTCCATTTGCTCTATGTCCTGGGTATTAGATACCGGGTCAGGATCCCATATATGTAATCAGTTACATGGGCTTAGAAAAGGCAGAGAACTTGGAGAAGGTGATAAAGACATTAGAGTTGGAAATGGTGCAATTGTTGCAGCTAAGACTGTCGGAAATATCACCTTGAATTACCAACTGGTAATACGTTGGTTCTGAACGAATGCTATTACATGCCGAACCTGATTTGCAACATTATATCGGTTTCTTTATTGAGTAAAGAGGGATATAATTTTGCATTACAGGATAATGTTATGAACATTTTCCGTAACCAAAAGTTGGTTGGATCAGGCACGTTGTGCAATGGCATTTATGTTCTAAACCAATCAACAGTTCTGAGCATAACAAACACACACAAGAGGAAGAGTTCAGAACTGAACGAATCCTTCTTGTGGCATTGTAGACTGGGTCACATCAATGCGACACGATTAGCTAAGTTGCATAAGGATGGATATTTAAATCCGTTTGAATTTTCATCTTATGACACTTGCCAATCATGTCTCAAAGGTAAGATGACCAAAGCTCCGTTTACGGGACACGGAGAAAGAGTTACCGAACTCTTGGGACTGATACATAGTGATGTATGCGGTCCCATGTCTACACATGCCAGGGATGGTTCTTCGTACTTCATTACATTCACTGACGATCTCTCTAGATTCGGATATGTGTTCCTGATGAAACACAAATCAGAAGTTTTTGAGAAATTTAGAGAATATAAACAAGAAGTCGAAAACCAAACCGGAAAAAGTATTAAAATCCTTCGATCTGATCGAGGAGGTGAATACTTAAGCGGAGAATTCCTGGACTTCCTAAAAGAGAATGGGATTCTCTCTCAGCTGACTCCTCCATATACACCACAGCACAACGGTGTATCTGAACGGAGAAACCGCACCCTATTAGATATGGTGCGCTCAATGATGAGTACAGCTGAGTTACCTATTTCCTTCTGGGGACATGCGCTTGAGACAGCCATGGACCTATTGAATAGAGTTCCTACCAAATCAGTGCCTACCACTCCATATGAGATATGGAAAGGGAAGAGACCACATCTTGATTATATTAAGATATGGGGTTGTCCAGCCTATGTCAAAAGATAAAATCCGGACAAACTCGAGGCAAGATCTGTCTTATGTAAGTTTGTAGGATATCCCAAAAATTCACAAGGGTATATCTTCTACCACCCCGAGGAACAAAAGGTGTTTGTTTCTCGACATGCCACTTTCTTAGAAAAAAGTTTTCTTATGAAACAGATAAGTGGCATTGAGGTAGAACTGGAAGAGGTTCCAGCGACACAGACTACAACAGAAGATTTGGTTGAACCAGAGGATTCCGTAGTTCCCGATGAACCCCAGCCACTCCGCCGATCTAGTAGGGTTCCTCGCCAACCTGAGAGATACTACGGTTTTCTCATGGACGGTGGGAGCGAGGATTGCATCATGGAGGATGATGATGTTAGTTATATGTATGCCCTAGAGGCCATTACTCTACATAGGATGTATATTGTAGTGGATGCTGGGACGTATATAGGGAGGACTTTCTTGCTCGACATGATAGTGTGCTATCTGGTTGAACTTTATCTTAACGTGTATACTGATTGTCTCTCTGTTACATGTTGGTAAAGCCCTTAGGATCTGTACTTGACTACCTGGACTATGATGCGGATCATACTAGTGGGGACATGGTAGTCCATAAGTACATCCTTCAAAGTCCCTAGTCGTGGGTGTATCGAGACGGGGCATCGATATACCAGAGTAGACTAGCGTATACCTTCTCGACCCATACAGATGGGCGATGGATGATCCCATATCCATTGGTGTTTGACATCGGAGATGATATACGGGTGCTCAGTAGAGACTGGGTACACTGGACGGACTCGCCGAGAACTCCCAGATGGTATTATACCTTACGTCAGATGGCAGTTCTCTGGTGACACTGGTACAGAGTAGTCTGTTGACCCGAGATCGTCATAGAGTCTTGTGTGGTTCCCACTGTGCTTTGATTTCCATCTTACCACGTCCAAGAGGGCGTGCAAAACGGTGGTTTTTGGGTACAGTCCCGAGTCACATGAAGGCAATGAGCGATAGGAGGGGATTCGTCTCTTCCGGTATAGGGGGTTGATGTTGTGCTGTGTTCGATTGGCTATAACTGGAAATCCCTGGCCCGGGTTGCTGAGATTTACTGGTAAGTGTTACCAGTAGTTTCTCGAATAGTTATAGACCTCATATCGACACGACTTATCGAGCTATTGGGGTCTGACGTTTACCACCCCTAGGCGAGATATGCGACATATTAGACGATCAGACCGGACTGTACGGTAGTGTTACTGGTCGGATTCACTGGAGTATGAGCGGGCTTGCTCGTCGATCTTCAGATCGCTCAATACCCGGGTGGCCGTTACGTTTAGCAGACCGCTTGCGGCTTGTGGGTGTTTGATATGATCATCATCCGCTGCCGGCGTATTGACGAGTCTTTAGAGTCCTACACAGAGGTTTCCTGGCTCAAGCGAAACGAAATAGGAGCGCATATGAGATATGTGCGGGACCGAGAATGATACCAGTATGTGATACTGTATTCGATTCTCGCGATTTGTGACATTGATCGGTTATATGCGATATAGCCGGGTTATCGGATCAAGTGTTGATTCGATAAGTTGTTACTGTTGATATTAGTCGGTTATATGCGATATGACCGGATCATTAAATCAAGTGTTGATTTAATGATTTAATGCATAATTATATATTTGATATATTACTTTGCATTAACTAGTATCGGTTCACTTAAGATGGATTTTCTCACTCGGATGTGCGCATTGTATATGCGATATATTTTTGTGCACTTGTTTGTATCATGTTTGATGATACATGTTTACATGGTTAAGTGTAAAGAATTAAACCATGGTTAAACTTATGATTAGGGTTTGATTTCCTTTTCTCATTTATTTATCTATTTATTCCTTTTTGAAAAATAAATGGAAAAGAGAAAAAGAATGGTGGCTTTTTTTGTTGTTTAGTGGAAGCTTCATGAAACCTTGACCCTAACCATTCATTTAACCTAAGTTAATTCTCTACACTTCACCATGGTTACTTTTATGATAAGAATGATTATTCTTTGATTTTTAATTAACTTATCATATATCATCTTCTTCTTCTTCCATTTTCTTCAAGTGAAGAAAGCTTGCCCCATCAATGGCAAGTGATGGAAATGAGTGAGAAATCCAAAACTAAAGTCTACCCACTTCCTATTTCTTCATCCTCTACCTCTTGCCAAGTAGTAGAGTGTGTTTACTTCACAAGTTTCATGACTTGGTGAAGTTGTGAGCTTGATCTAGCGATGCCTCGACGTAGATCATCTTCGGCATGGACATCGACGACCTAGCTTGCCCATTCTCCGACGAAGCCGACGCTAGAGCCCGGATTTGATTTGGACAGCGGAGAGGACCTCGTTGCGGAGCTATGGAGGTGGAGCACCGGATCTACAAAGGTTGTATTTCCGTATTTCATATAGTTAAGTGTTAACTAGATTCTTTTTCACCTAGTTTTCTAGCAAACGATCCGTAGTCGGGTCTCTCGGCACCGTTAAAATTTTAATTTGGCATGTTCGATGCCTTGTGTGACTTCATTAGGGTGCCTAGGAACCCTACAGTAGTATCAGAGCCTAGCTAGAGCCTTAGGCGAAGTCTAGACGGATTTTGAAGTCCGAACGACCCGAAACCCCAACCGGAAAATGCTCTCTGGACGTTTTCTGAAAACGTGGATTTTTTCAAATTAAAAATTGCTAAAAAATTCAGCAGGAAAAAATAAGAATTATGATGCAAAATTTTTTCGATGAACAGAACAAACCGCGGCGGAACCGCGGCAGAAGCCTGCCTTCTACGGCGGTTCCGCGGCGGAATGATGACTTCATCGTACACTGTTTGCACAGTAACTCCTATTATTTTATGCTGGATTTTCTGGGTATTTTTAAAATTTATTCCAGAGTTGTATTTTCTGGGATTATTTTGGGGATTCGGTGTTTCGATCGGAGTATCAAATTTTGTCTGTGTTGCTTTCCGGATAATTTTTAGAATATGTTAAAAAGTTCGACCGGATATAAATACCCAATTTTTCCCCTGTCGGGAAATTTCCAAGTGTTGGATTTTTCCGTAGTTTAACGACGTTCTAAGTAGTGCAAGTAACGCGATGGTCCCTCTAGAAGACAACAAACCTTAACTCGATTATGTGACCGTCTTGAACTGCCCTTTGAACCTTCGGGTTTGGGGCAGTACGGCGTGCCATATGTGAGGCGTTGGCTTGACCCTTCTACGGCTGGACCGTTGGTACTGAGGCACGAACTGAATGTTGCTAGACTTGTTTCATGTGTTGATCAGTATCGGGAAAAGTTGGGTGTTCGATTGTTCGATCGGAAAGTTTGACATTTTCTATTTATCTGGAATGGGATACAATAATTGGAATTCACAAGTAGTTATGTGATAACTAAATGAATGATATAAACATAGCAGTTTAGTCTCACTTGATCGGTTCCCACGGAATTTTGATGTGATCAAAAGTCCGTCGAAATCACGTAGCGTACGCGGATACTCGCCGGGTAAACTTAATAGACAGCCTCACCCCATAGCCCCGACCAAGTGACTGTAGGAGAACCCCGTCGCCAAAAGAATCCATTCGGATGCTCCCGGCAGCGGTGTTCCGCCTTGGTGCACTTCGTCGACGGTATCGGGGGTGCGGCCATCTACAGAAGTTTGCGACGAGCATTCGATCAGGATGTCGGGAATCTTGTTGAATTACCCGACTTGATATTGAAAAGTGTTTTCGATTTTGAGACTAAAATGCGGGGTTTATAATTGTTAGGCATGTGATGTCTAAGGAATTCATTTGGTCAGGCATGCGATGTCTGAGGTGGTTGCGGATTCCAACTGTTGTAGTTTTACACTTTCTTTTCTGTGACCGTAAGTGTAATATGTGATATCGCCGGTTTCGTTGCTATATGTCAACGATAATTGGGATGCGCATATTTACTTACGTTGATGACATGTGATGTTATGTGTTGCTGGATATGTTATATTGGATCGTCGTGTTTGAATAGCCGGGGGTTTTTATGTGAGATGAGCGTTTTTCATTTTCATTCATGTAAAAACTTGTATGTAATATTCTTTTATTGGGGCACTTCCAGGTTGCGGAAGTTGTCACCTCTTGTATATTATTTACTTTTCCGCACTAGGATAGACCCAAGGAGGGGAGCACAAGTAACCGGGTTCTGGAGTCCAGTGGGAGACCAACTCGAGGAGTCGAGTCCGGGTCTCCTAACTCCAGAATTGGTAGGGTTGCTTGCCGCTCTCCTAGGGGTCTAGGGGTGTGGGTTTGGCTATTCATCACGACCGTGGAATCCGTGTTTTATACTGGCTCGTATTGAAAACACGGACGTCCTAGTATATCCAATATTTCATATGATTCTTCGGCTGCGATATCTGTGATGTGATCATGTGATGTTCTATGATAGATACAGTATATAGTATATATGATATATTATATAGGCGTTACTTATGTTTTACACCCGCGCTAGCCCTGCCCCGCTCTGCCGTTAGTTACCTAACCTAACGGTGCACGAGGGGACATCGAGGCGAATGCGGATGGCATAAGTGTACGTCGTATTTATCTGTGATGTTTAGGTACTTAAATGATGGGACTTCATTAATGTGATTAATGAAAGTAAAAGAAACTTAAGATGTTGTAGAATCGAATTTCAAAATAAAACAGGTAGCTACAGTTCTTTCTTTGCACAGCGGTATATATGATATATCCTGCACCTTATTCGATGAGGAAAGGACCGAGATCCCTTCACCGGGAGTGACTCCTTTAGCAATAACTGGCAGATGCTACACACTCGGTTTGTCTTTTGATTGCTTTTAAGAGTTTTTGCTTTGCACAGAGATATATATGATATATCCCGGACCTCATTCGACGAGGAAAGGACCGACGATCCCTTCACCGGGAGTGACTCCTTTAGCAAAACTAGAAAAGCCTCAAAAACACTCCATTTCAAAATTCATTCGATCCTACAACGATATCAAGTTCATTACGCAATAGGTTTTCAGAAAAACCTGTCGTAGCCCTCCGTCATTTCAGATAAATCCTGTTTAGTATTCGTGCTGCGTTTGTTGACCTTGTCAAGGCGCAGTGTGCGGTAGCTAACCAGTATTTATCTGCTTATGCATATGATGCAGATTGGGTTAGGGTAGTCGTGCGGCCTTGTTGACCTTGTCAAGGGTCTTGCGGGTGGGTTTGATTCAATCAAGAAATGACGGGTTGAACTTGACTTGCGGTCTATGGTTTGTTGACCTTGTCAAGGTCATAGATCGTTCGGGGCAAAATATTATCGGGAATTTCAAGTGTTGAAATTTGCAATGAGATTGCATACCTTCTATGAGATAGTTGGATCCCGATACCCGCTGCGAGTAAGTGTTACTCCTGGGAGAGTTTTATACATTACAATTACCCGATCAAGTAGGTATCTAGAAAGGTGTCAACGGGGTTACGCCTCTGGGAAAACGAGGTTTACATTAATTAGGTTCGTGCGAAAGCACGGGGGACCTCCCTCAAAGTACCGACACTGGCCTGGCTGAAAGATTGGCGAACTTGTAGTGTGTAATTAATCCCGGCTAGTCTTTCCTTTTAGGGTTTGAAGGAAGATTTGATAAAAAGCAGTGGGAGCCATCCTGATTAGATAAAATAATAACCAATCTATTCTTGCAAGAGCGCACGCTGAGTGTTTTCTTCTCTCTCTCTCCTGGTAGCGACCATATCACGCCTTAATCAAGATAATAATACGGAATATTGACCGAACCCGCTTGTTATACTGAGCTGGGGAACGTTGGTCCCGCTCCAACTTATAATTGTTATAAGACAGAGCAGGAAATTGGGGATTACCAGATTTCCCGTGCAGCCCAAACGAAGAGAGTGCATGCTGATGCATCATCTTCGGGTGTGTTCATTACAAAGAACTGTTTCTCTGTATTCTCTACGTCCTGGGTATGTGATACCACAACAGGATCCCAGATATGTAATCTGTTACATAGGGCTACAGATAGGTAGAGAACTGAGAACGGGTGATAAGTTTCATGAGGCAGAAAACGGGGCAAGTGTTGCAGCCAAGTCTGTTGGTCACTGTCACCCTGTATTATGAATACATTGATTCTGAACAAATGTTGTTAGATACCGAACCTGATATACAAAATCATATCAGTCTCTTTATTAGTAAAGAAATGATAAAAATTTTTATTGTTGGATGATGTTTTGAACATTTCCTATATCAAAAGTTGATCGGTTCAGGCACGTTATCTAAAAGCATTCATGTTCTAAATCAAACTACAGTTCTTAGTATACGGATCACACACAAGAGGAAGAGTTCAGAAATGAACGAATTCTTCTTGAGGCATTGTAGACTAGGTCAGATCAATGTGACCCGACTAGCTAGAGTTACATATAGATGCATATTTAAATCAGTTTGAATTTACATCTTGTGAAACTCGCCAGTCATGTCACAAAGATAAGATGACCACAGCTCTGTTTATTGGAAACAGAGAAAGAGTTAGTGAACTTTTGGGATGATACATGTTGATGTATGTAGGTCCCCAGTCTACACTTGCCAAGACTGGTTCTTTATACTTCATTACATTCTCTGATGATCTTTCGAGTTTCAGACCTATGTTCCTGTTGAAACACAAGTCCGAACTTTTTGAGATATTCACAGAATATAAGTTAGAAGTAGAGAACCAAAATACGGTTATAAGTATTATGTCCTATGATGAGATCAGGGAGGAGAATACTTGTGCATGGAATTCCTGGAATATTCTAAAGGAGAATGAGATTCTCTCTCAGCATTACTCCTCTGTATACACCATAGCACGATGGTATATCGGGGCGGAGCAATCACACCCTATATGATAAGGTGCGCTCTATGATGAGTACTACTGAGTTGCCTATTTCCTTTTAGGGAGTTATGCACTTGAGAAGCTGCATACCTATTGAATAGGGTTCCAAATCAAATCAGTTGCCTGCCATTTCATATGTGATATGGAAAGGGAAGAGCCCATGTGTTAAGCTAGTTAAGATTTGGGGTTGTCCGGCCTATGTCTAAAAGCAAAATCCGGACAAGCTCGAGGCAAGGTCTGTTATGTAGAACTGGAAATGTTCCAGCTATACAAACTACAGCTGATGATTTGATAGAACCAAAGGATTCAGTAGATTCCAACGAACCTCAGCCTCTCCGCCGATCTAGTAGGGTTCCTCACCCACCTGAGAGATACTTCGGTTTCTCTATGACAGTGGGAGCGAGGATTGCATCATGAGATGATGACCCAACTAGTTTCGAGCAGGCCATCGAGAGTAAGACTCTGTAAGCATGGCTGGATGTTTAGTGATCTGAGATGGAATCCTTATACCCCAACAAAGTATAGACTTTGGTTGCTATATCTGAAGGGTTAAATCCCCATCAGGAGCAAGTATATCTTGAGAAGATTACTTGGTGTACATGGAAAAGTTGAGACTTTCAAAGCTTGACTTGTTAAAAGTTTGCATCATTGACCAGGTGTGGATAATGATGAAACCTTTTCAAGTAGCTATGCTTAAGTCCATCCAGATCCTACTTGTCACGGCTACATACCATGACTGCGATATCTGGTGGTTGGGTGTCATGACTGCTTTTCTAAATGATGTTTTAGAAGAGTGCGTCTATAAGTACACAGCCAGAGGGCCTCGTAGACAGTGGGAGCAGCGGAAACGTGTGCAAGATGCTTTATAGGATAAAGCAGGCATCGCGGAGTTGGAACATCCGTTTTGATGGATTAGTCAAAGAAGTTGACATCATCAAAATGGTAGATGAACCTTGTATAAACAAAAAGGTAGTAGGAAGTATGGTGACGATCCTCGTAGAGTACGTGGATGACATACTCTTGATAGGGAAGTAGTTTCCTATGCTACGCTCGATCAATGTCCGATTATCACAAAGATTCTCCATATAGAATCAAAGTGATACCTACTAAATCCTGGATTTTGGATCTATGAGATAGATCTAATTGGATGTTAGGAACCTCACTAGAAGTAGTGAGATGGTATCAATTGATTCTGGGGAGAATCACTGGAAAGGTTCCAGGGTGATAAAGACGACTGAATGTCAGTCACAGGCACTGTCTTTACCCTCAGTAAAGGGACGGTATGTTGGAAGAGTTCCAAGCTAGATACCGTGGCATACTGGACGATAAAGGCTGGATACATCGCTACTTAAGATGCTACCAAAGAGGCTGTTTGGGTGTATATAGGTTCATGAGATGAACTATGTTCCTCCCATTGTGTGACAATGGAGTTATGGCTTTTGCCAAGGAACGCCGGTCCCATCAGTGATCCAGACATATTCTAAGGCAGTATCACTTGATCATGGAGATGGTTGATCTCCAGGGAGATCGAGGTTAGGAGAGTAGATTCAGAGGACAACACAGCGGATCCACTCACAAAGGCCTGTTCCCAGAGAGAGACTTCTATGGGATGGTTGAGTATGAGATACTACAACCACTGCTATCAGATGGCCCTAGTGCAAGTGGGAGATTGTTAGTTATATGTATGCCCTAGAGGCCATTACTGTACATAGGATGTATATTGTAGTGGATGCTGGGACGTATATAGGGAGGACTTTCTTGCTCGACATGATAGTGTGCTATCTGGTTGAACTTTACCTTAACGTGTATACTGATTGTCTCTCTGTTACATGTTGGTAAAGCCCTTAGGATCTGTACTTGACTACCTGGACTATGATGCGGATCATACTAGTGGGGACATGGTAGTCCATAAGTACATCCTTCAAAGTCCCTAGTCGTGGGTGTATCGAGACGGGGCATCGATATACCAGAGTAGACTAGCGTATACCTTCTCGACCCATACAGATGGGTGATGGATGATCCCATATCCATTGGTGTTTGACATCGGAGATGATATACGGGTGCTCAGTAGAGACTGGGTACACTGGACGGACTCGCCGAGAACTCCCAGATGGTATTATACCTCACGTCAGATGGCAGTTCTCTGGTGACACTGGTACAGAGTAGTCTGTTGACCCGAGATCGTCATAGAGTCTTGTGTGGTTCCCACTGTGCTTTGATTTCCATCTTACCACGTCCAAGAGGGCGTGCAAAACGGTGGTTTTTGGGTACAGTCCCGAGTCACATGAAGGCAATGAGCGATAGGAGGGGATTCGTCTCTCCCGGTATAGGGGGTTGATGTTGCGCTGTGTTCGATTGGCTATAACTGGAAATCCCTGGCCCGGGTTGCTGAGATTTACTGGTAAGTGTTACCAGTAGTTTCTCGAATAGTTATAGACCTCATATCGACACGACTTATCGAGCTATTGGGGTCTGACGTTTACCACCCCTAGGCGAGATATGCGACATATCAGACGATCAGACCGGACTGTACGGTAGTGTTACTGGTCGGATTCACTGGAGTATGAGCGGGCTTGCTCTTCGATCTTCAGATCGCTCAATACCCGGGTGGCCGTTACGTTTAGCAGACCGCTTGCGGCTTGTGGGTGTTTGATATGATCATCATCCGCTGCCGGCGTATTGACGAGTCTTTAGAGTCCTACACAGAGGTTTCCTGGCTCAAGCGAAACGAAATAGGAGCGCATATGAGATATGTGCGGGACCGAGAATGATACCAGTATGTGATACTGTATTCGATTCTCGCGATTTGTGACATTGATCGGTTATATGCGATATAGCCGGGTTATCGGATCAAGTGTTGATTCGATAAGTTGTTACTGTTGATATTAGTCGGTTATATGCGATATGACCGGATCATTAAATCAAGTGTTGATTTAATGATTTAATGCATAATTATATATTTGATATATTACTTTGCATTAACTAGTATCGGTTCACTTAAGATGGATTTTCTCACTCGGATGTGCGCATTGTATATGCGATATATTTTTGTGCACTTGTTTGTATCATGTTTGATGATACATGTTTACTTGGTTAAGTGTAAAGAATTAAACCATGGTTAAACTTATGATTAGGGTTTGATTTCCTTTTCTCATTTATTTATCTATTTATTCCTTTTTGAAAAATAAATGGAAAAGAGAAAAAGAATGGTGGCTTTTTTTGTTGTTTAGTGGAAGCTTCATGAAACCTTGACCCTAACCATTCATTTAACCTAAGTTAATTCTCTACACTTCACCATGGTTACTTTTATGATAAGAATGATTATTCTTTGATTTTTAATTAACTTATCATATATCATCTTCTTCTTCTTCCATTTTCTTCAAGTGAAGAAAGCTTGCCCCATCAATGGCAAGTGATGGAAATGAGTGAGAAATCCAAAACTAAAGTCTACCCACTTCCTATTTCTTCATCCTCTACCTCTTGCTAAGTAGTAGAGTGTGTTTACTTCACAAGTTTCATGACTTGGTGAAGTTGTGAGCTTGATCTAGCGATGCCTCGACGTAGATCATCTTCGGCATGGACATCGACGACCTAGCTTGCCCATTCTCCGACGAAGCCGACGCTAGAGCCCGGATTTGATTTGGACAGCGGAGAGGACCTCGTTGCGGAGCTATGGAGGTGGAGCACCGGATCTACAAAGGTTGTATTTCCGTATTTCATATAGTTAAGTGTTAACTAGATTCTTTTTCGCCTAGTTTTCTAGCAAACGATCCGTAGTCGGGTCTCTCGGCACCGTTAAAATTTTAATTTGGCATGTTCGATGCCTTGTGTGACCTCATTAGGGTGCCTAGGAACCCTACAGATGACCCAACTAGCTTCGAGCAGGCCATCACGAGTAGGGACTCAGTGAAATGGCTGGATGCTATGCGGTCTGAGATGGAATCCATGTACACCAAGAAAGTATGGACTTTGGAAGTTGCTCCTGAAGGGGTAAAACCCATTGGGAGCAAGTGGATCTTCAAGAAGAAACTTGGTGTAGATGGGAAAGTGGATACTTTCAAAGCTAGACTTGTTGCAAAAGGTTTTCGCCAAAGACCAGGTGTGGACTATGACGAAACCTTTTCTCCAGTGGCTATGCTTAAATCCATCCGGATCATGCTTGCCATCGCTGCATATCATGATTACGAAATCTGGCAAATGGATGTTAAGACCGCCTTTCTAAATGGTGATTTAGAAGAGTGCGTGTACATGACTCAGCCAGAAGGCTTCGTAGATAGTGGGAGCAGCGGGAAGGTGTGCAAGCTGCTTAAATCCATTTATGGATTAAAGCAAGCATCGCGGAGTTGGAACATCTGCTTTGACGTCGTTATCAAAGAGTTTGATTTCGTCAAAAATCCGGATGAACCTTGTATCAACAAGAAGGTGGCAGAGAGTAAGGTTGTCTTCCTCGTATTGTACGTGGACGACATACTCTTGATAGGAAATGATATTCCTATGCTGCAATCGGTCAAGCTCTTCTTATCACAAAGATTCTCGATAAAAGATCTTGGTGATGCCTCCTGCATATTGGGGATTAGGATCTATAGAGATAGATCCAAACGGATTTTGGGATTGTCCCAATCCAGGTACATTGACACCATACTAAAGAGGTTTAGTATGGAAGAGTCCAAGCGTGGGAACTTGCCCACGATCTCTGGAGTCACTCTCTCTAAAGAGATGTCTCCTAAGACTGATTTGGAGAGAGCTCGCATGCAAGGGATACCCTATGCTTCGGCAGTAGGCTCTATCATGTATGCGATGCTATGTACCAGACCCGATGTAGCATACTCACTAAGTATAGTGAGCAGGTATCAAGCTGATCCTGGAGAGAGTCACTGGACAGCTGTGAAGAGCATTCTCAAGTACTTACGAAGGACTAGAGATATGTTCTTGGTGTATGGTAACGGAGAACTCCAAGTGGAGTCCTTTACCGATTCGAGCTTCCAGAGTGATAAGGACGACTCTAAGTCGCAGTCGGGATTTGTCTTTACCCTTTACGGAGGGGCGGTTAGCTGGAAGAGTTCCAAGCAGGAAACCGTGGCAGACTCGACGATGGAGGCTGAATACATCGCTGCCAACGATGCTGCTAAAGAGGCTGTCTGGATCAAGAAGTTCATTACTGAACTTGGTGTGGTTCCATCCATTGAGCATCCAATACCTTTGTATTGCGATAACAATGGAGCGGTGGCTTTGGCCAAGGAACCCAGGTCCCATCAGCGATCCAGGCATATTCTGAGGCGGTATCACCTGATCCGGGAGATAGTTGATCGCCGGGAGATCGAGGTCAGGAGGGTTGACACGAAGAACAACACCGCGGATCCACCCACGAAGGCCATTCCCCAGATACAGTTTGAGAGACTCTTCGGGATGCTCGGTATGCGATACTACAGCAGCTGGCCCTAGTGCAAGTGGGAGATTGTTAGTTGTATGTATGCCCTAGAGGCCAGTATTATACAGATGATGTATATTATATTGGATGCTTGGACATATATAGAGATGACTTTCTTGCTCGATATGATAGTATGCTATCTGGTTACTCTTTATCTTAACATGTACACTAGTCTCTTTATACTGTCTTATAGTTACATGTTGGTAAAGCCCTTAGGATATGTACTTGACTACCTGGACTGTGATGCAGATCATACTAGTGGGGACATGGTAGTCCATAAGTACATCCTTCAAGGTCCCTAGTCGTGGGTGTATCGAGACGGGGCATCGATATACCAGAGTAGACTAGCGTATACGCTTCTCGACCCATGAGATGGGCGATGGATGATCCCACATCCATTAGTGTTTGACATCAGAGATGGTATACGGGTGCTCAGTGGAGACTGGGTACACTGGACGGACTCACCGAGAACTCCCAGATGGTATTATACCTCACGTCAGATGGCAGTTCTCAGGTGACACTTGTACAGGTTAGTCTGTAGACCCGAGATCGTCATAGAGTCTTGTGTGATTCCCACTGTGCTTTGATCTCCACCTTACCACGTCCATGAGGGCGTGCAAAACGGTGGTCTTTGGGTACAGTCCCGAGTCACATGGAGGCAATGAGCGATAGGAGGGGTTTCGTCTCTCCCGGTATTGGGGGTTGATGTTGCGCTGTGCTCGATTGGCCGTAACAGGGAAGTCCCTGGCCAGGGCTGATCAGAGATTTGGAAGTAAGTGTTACCAGTAGTTTCTCGACCCGTTATGAGCCTCACATCGGCACGACTTATCGGTTATTGGGGTCTGACGTATACCACCCCTAGACTTGATATGCGACATATCAGACGAATAGACCGGACTGTACGGTAAGTGTTACTGGTTGGATTCACAGGAGTGTGAGCGGGCTAGCTCGTCGATCTTCTGATCGCTCAATACCCGGATGGCCGTTACGTTTAGCAGACCGCTTGCGGCTTGTGGGTGCTTGATATGATCATCATCTGCTACCGGCGTATTGACAAGTCTTTAGAGTCCTACACAGAGGTTTCCTGGCTCAAGCGAAACGAAATAGGAGTGCATATGAGATATGTGCGGGAGCGAGAATAATGCGTGTATATGATACCGCATTTCATTCTCGCGATAAATGTTTCGATTGGTTATATTCGATATGACCTAGTTATCGAATCATTGATTCGATAAATCGATACATTGAATACTAGTCGGTTATGTGCGACATGACCGGATCATTGAATCAAATGTTGATTTAATGATTTAATGTATAATTATATATTTGATATATTACTTTGCATTAACTAGTATTGGTTCACTTTATACGGATTTTCTCACTTGATGTGCAAGTTGTATATGTGATATACTTTTGTGCACATATATGTATCATGTTTGATGATACTTGATCATTTGGTTAAGTATGAAGAATTAAACCATGGTTAAATGATAATTAGGGTTTTGCCTTATCATTTATTTATTCATTTCTTTATTTATTTTATTGGATAAATGAAGAGATAATGGTTTGTTTTTGTCATGAAGCTTGTTGAAGCTTCATGAAGCTTTGACCAAGGAGACCATTTTGTCTTGATGCTTAACCCTAACCCATCCACTTACCATGGTTTATTCTCTACACTTAACCCAAGTTAGATTATGATAAGTATGAATTTTCTTTTCATTTTAAATTAACTTATCATAAACTAGCTTCATCTTCTTCCTTCTTCTTCAAGATAGAAACCTTGATGCCATCAATGGCAACTTGAGTTTTAGTGAGAGAAATCCAAATCTAAAGTGAACCCACCTCCTATTTCTTCATCCTCTACCTCTTGCCAAGTGGTTTTGGTTGTTTTCTTCACAAGTTTCACAACTTGGTGAAGTCGGAGCTTGAACTTGTGCAACCTCGACGTAGATCGTCTTTGACACGAAGCCGACGACCTTGCTCGCCCGTTTTTCCGATGAAGCCGACGAATGAGTCTAGGATTCGTGATGGACAGCGAGAGCACACCCACGTGGAGCTAAGGAAGTGGGGAACCGGATCTACAAAGGTTGTAGCATCTAACTTTTAGTTAAGTAGTTAACTAGATTCTCATTTCGCCTAAACATCTAGTCAACGATCCGTGTTAGGGTTTCTCGGCACCAATAATTTTTGAAATTGGCATGGTTGATGTCTTGTGAGAATTCATTAGGATGCCTAGGAACCCTACAAGTATTGCCGTTGGTAGCACAGTTAGCACACCTATGAAGAGACAAGTTCGAAGCAGTCGACACCAGAGGAAAGGGGGAAAGTGGCGCACATTGACGATAGTGTTTATGATTGTGATTTGGTGATTTGAATTTCATATTTTCGTTGATTGGATTTTGGTATTTTGAAGACTTTGTTCTACGATTGGTATTTCTTATGTGTACCTTCATTACATTCTATTTGTGTTTCATATATTAGTGGTATTGATGTTGTTGAGTACATACCCAGTGCACTTGATTTGGTTTTTATACATTTTGAGATTTTGATATGATTTCGTGCATATGATTACACATGATTTTGACATATGCTTCGACCTATTTTTCATGCATTTTCGTACTGTGATTTCGATTTTGATATTCGGTGTATGTTTTCGTGCACCATGTGCACCTGATTGAGATTCTTGCGCATATTCGGTGCACCTGATACGATTTGTGCACACCAGATGCACTAAATCGTGGTTTTGTGCAGATTAGATCCACCTGATATTAGAGTCGTGCACGCCCGTTGCACTTGACAGATATTTTTGGTGCACACCTGTTGCACTCAGTTTTGTTTTTGTGTGAATTCGTGGCATCTGTATTTGGTTTCGATTTCAGTGCGCAGCGGACGCACATGATATTTTTATGATATGATTGGGATTGATTTCAGTTTGATCAGTATGTTTTTATAATCATTACTATTGATTTGGTAACCAGGCGGGACGTGTATGTTAAATAAAAGATATTTATATATATATATAGCTATTTTTTTTTAAAATAAATGTCCGCTACTTATGCCGTGGCACGTGCATCACACGGCGATTTTCAAAAGGGGTTCTTGCATGCTTCTTTATCCAGATGTTTGGACGATTTTACTATGATGCGCACAATATATAAGTTGTAGTTTTGATGTATATTATGTTGGTTTTCGTATTGGGTTTTAGTATTTTATTTTCACCATAACTGTGATGATTGTGTTATGCTTGACGGAGTTGATTTTAGTTATGTATTGATGATTTCGGAGACCCGACGATTTGAGTGTTTTGGCTGAATGTTTTAGTAATTGAGGGGAGTTTTAATTTAAATTCAGGGACCGAATTTCATAAAGGGGGGACGATTGTAACATTTTAAAAATAATTAAATAATTAATTAAATGAATAAAATCGTTTAAGTGAATTTTATAATTTTCGGTAAAGTAAAACGTAGTTTTCATAAAACAAAACCGTAATTATTTTTCACTATAAATTTAAAAATACTTATTTTAATTATGTTATTACTAGTAAATGGTGTTTATTTAGCCACTTATAAATTTTTAGTTTAATTAAATATTTTTCTTAAATTAATTATTTTAAATATTAACATAAACTTTATTTTTACACTAAATTGGTGTAAATTATAAATTTGAATGGGTTTAATTAGAAAAAGTGAACCATTACATATTAGAATCAAGTGTGTTTCATGCAAAATTTATTTTCAAAATTTTACAATGGTTCTAGACCATTCTAGGTCAAATGGAGTGAAGAAAATAAAGAATTTTTAAATAAATTCATGAAAAGACTTAATTGTGTGATATTTTTGTGAAACCTTCTACACTTTTCTTCACATTTTCTCACTCTCCTCTCTTTTTGTCACCTCATGGCTGGCCTCACCTCAATAGGCAGCGCCAAAATTTTTCCCCCATCATTTTTGTATTAAAAATCATCAAAATTCATCAAAAATTCAATAAAAACCCACAAAATCATAATTAATTCCTACCCTCTATTCTTTGCTCATCTTTAAATGGATTTTGGAGATGGAAAGTATTCATTTTGGAGGCTTATTTTCATGTTTGGATTTCATGTTGTGGAGGTATAAATCTTCTTCTTTTGATTTATTGTTATTAGATATTTTATTTAAGCATAATTAGATTTAATAAATAATTTCTATCTACAAGTTTTAAAATTCAAGTTAGGGTTTGTAAAATTACGTTATGGTTTTTATTAATTAAGTAGGGTTATAATAACTAGTTTAAAATTTTTAGAAGTGGAAAATCTTGTATGAATGATATATTGTAAATTGTTTATTCGAAATTGTTTAAATTAATCCATTTTGCAAACTAGATTTCTATATATTGTATATATTGGTGAGATAAAATTCCAATTAATGTTTGTAACACTAGATTATGGTTTTAATAAGGATATTAACTAGTTAGTGGAATGGAAAACTTAATTTGGTTACTAGTTCTATTGATAATTAAAAAAAATACTAATAAAAATGCTATTTTTGCTAACTAGATTTTGGAAATTCTTAAATAAATGAAATTTAAAATATAATTTATGGTTTCATTATATCATTATCATCATGAATTGTAGTTTAATACATTAATTCATGCAAAATCCAGTTTAGATGTGATATTGTGACATTTTGCTTGCAAGGTGTTAAAATTGGTTTATTTGCAAACTAGAATTTTTCCAATTAATACAATTGGGGCGCTAAAAATATAGTAATGGGTTGTATAAACTAGTTATGCTATTTAATGAGTTTTATTACCATTAGTTTCATTTAAATGTCAAGTTTTGAAGTAAAACGGTAAATTGGCGTTTTCGGGTTTTTCGAAATCGGACGATTTGGTTGATTTTAGAGTTTCGATGAATTAAATCATGTTTTATTTTATATGTAATGAGTTTTATAACTATGAGTTGTTTGTTGATGCTTATCTCGATCAATCGCCGTTTGTACGTCGATATCGAGTGATATTTGGTTCTTTTGCATGAGCGGGACATATGTTTTAACCTTTGCGCGTTTCGTGCGTCATTTTGATGTTGTCCGTGATTCAATTTACGATATTATATATGTTTGTGTATAGGTACCCCTCACGTGGACTGCGGGCGATGAAGAAGAGGATGGCGACACCGTCTTCGGCAGACAAGGACCAGGTGAGTAGATGTATATCTACGGGGGGAAGTCGGGTGGATGGCGTTTAGCCCCCCCGCAAACGTAGAATAGGGATAGTACTTATTGTCATTAAGAAGGCAGACGTAACCTTAGAATTTCGGTGAGTAGATGTATATCTACGGGGGGAACTCGGGTGGATGGCGTTTAGCACCCCCGCAAACGTAGAATAGGGATAGTACTTATTGTCATTAGGAAGCCAGACGTGATCTTAGAATTTCGGTGAGTAGATGTATATCTACGGGGGGAAGTCGGGTGGATGGCGTTTAGCACCCCCGCAAACGTAGAATAGGGATAGTACTTATTGTCATTAGGAAGCCAGACGTGACCTTAGAATTTCGGTGAGTAGGACCCTAGTAGTGACCTTAGGTTGGACTAGATTGATTTAGAAGGACCTTACCCGAGAATGAATATCTTGGAGGAGATTCGTAGGTTTCAGGTAGATACACACACGCACATACTGAGACTCGATGTGGTGTATACGTGTATGTATATATATATATAGGACTAGGTGTAGGTATATATATACATACACAATACGTACATGTGATATAAGGATGTGACATGATACACGGGGATGAAACAATATAACTGGGCTGATGCCGTGATTCTTGGCTATACAGTCGTGTTTTGATGTTAGCGGATCATTAGAAAATGAGATAATGGATTTGTATACATGAACAATAATAAAGGGTGATGATGATATTGAAGTACATGGGACTCTAAAATAGAACCCGGATCGTAACCTGTGCCTGGAATTCTGATATGATATATGCGTGACATGATTATGACAACATATGGGTGTGACTTGATTTCGATATGATATATGTGTAACTTGATTACGATATCATATAGAGGTGACATGATTACGATATGATTTAAGTATGACTTAATCACAATATGATGTATATACATGATATTTATGAGGATAAATTAATGATGTATATTTATGCTGGAAATGATATATGATTGATGTATGCGATTACAGTATAGCACCTTGATCTTGACATGAGTTGATGATGATATTATACGAATGATGAGACACGTAGGTGATACTTGACCCGTACCCCGATATTGGGATGCCGTACGATGGATTTTACCGTACGAGGCATAGATGTGATGATTGATCCGCACTCTTGTTTCGAGGAAATCGTACTACGTACGTGACGCTATTGAGGCTGGATCGCCGACTATTAGAGATATGGACTCATACTTTAGGTGTACTCCTATTTCTTATCGACTAGTTTCTTGGGTTTAGTACCTTAGGAGGTTAGATGGACACTAGTTTAGGTTCGAGTCATATAGTGGTAGTTGTACTTGTATATCACAGATGAGTGGTTATTACACATCCGTCTTTACATTCATACCGTAATCATAATGGTGCATGTTCATTCATATTTTTCTATAATCAGAATAAAACTTTGCCTGTTAGGACACCAGCACCATTACCGATGATGCGCATATTCCACGTACACTTATTTGCCGGCTCACACACATCATCATCGGTAATTGCTAAGTCGCGTACACTTTAGATCATATTATCTTTTATTGATTCAATCAGCTAACAGCTAGATCGATATAACATTGTAATTACTTTCTGGTGATAATATAGACATGGTATTTATTACTTAGACATTTCATGCATTCACATTTTCATGTTATCATGCAGTATTATGGGGCATATGCCTACACTTATCATATACTTACTCATGATTTTGGGATTTTGGATTTTTATGAGATTTCAGGATTTTTGGGGAAAACCACAAGAATATATAAAAACTTCTCTCTCTTTCCTCCTCTCTTTTTAAAACATAAGATGCGGTTTTCTCGTGATGCATATGTCGTCCACCATGAGATTTCATGTTTTCTGTTGGATTTCGAGACCCGATTCGAAGAGTGGATGAACCGTCTCGGGTACATGGTTGGCCCGGTATGGTACCCCGGGGCAAGAAGATCGAGTTGTAGACGATGAGCCTGGCAGGGGAGGACTACCTACTGGTAATATCTGGTGCGGCGGATATCCGGAGGATATAGACCGTTGTCGTGAGATTTAATGATATGGGCCGATCCGGACTGACGGAGCCCGAGATATTGAAACTATGAAACATTGAGATTATGAGGTATTGAGACTTGAGATTTACATGTTTTGTGTCGATGCTTGACACGGATTTCCATGGATTTCATCATTGATATTTCAGATTTCTATACACATTTTACCATGATAAAAGTTAAAGATTTCTTATACAGATATATCTAGATTTGAAGATTGGTTATTTCACATTCATGGTGCATGCATACTCATTCACATGACATAGTTCTATATAAGGCACTGACACGAGCACGGAGCTTTTGCACTTATAGGTAGCTTATTATCCAGTCTTACTTGATGACTAGTAGTATATTAGTATATTATTATGACCTAAGATATCGTTGTGCATTCGATTACTTCTCGCAGATATCTTCTACTCACGAGTTGGCAACTCACCCCCGTTGTGCCAAATTTTATTACAGGTTCGATGTATAGGTTTTCCTGGCAGCTTGCTGGCACATCTTTTCATTCAGGGTGATTTGCATGGTTGTTGGTTCACTTGTATCTGGACCGCCATTGTACTTTTATTATTTCATTTGTATCTAGAAAACTCTATCAACCAAACTTGTATTACTTGTTAACTTTATTGGACCAGTTGTTTATTTCGACCTTAGAGTCGCGCATGTATTATTCTGGTTTGGTGGATTTGTTTTATTTTGAGTTTTGGGCCTCGCCCTTTGGCGTTGTATACTATTGTGCATTGGTGTGGTTGTTTCTGCCTTTTAGCGTAGAGCTAGCTCCCGTTTGGGGATGCTTTTTATTGTTTGTATATATATTATTCTTGTTTGTACCCGTTTGGGGCCAGTTTTTACAAAGGAGACTCTGCCGAAATTTTTGAGAAAATTGGATGTTGCTTTTAAACTTGTTTTCTACATGTTTTCCTTTACTTCTTCTTCTTTTTATGGTTTAGATTTCTGGGCTTCGGCTTACTTAGGTTACGTTGCGCCTCTAGACGCTTCGTAATCTAAGTGCCGGTCACGTTCCGTACTTTCGGGTCATGACAAAGTTGGTATCAGAGCGCTAGGTTTAACCTTGTATATGTCTAGGGTGACCCTTGGTTGATGGAGTAGGCGACTTAGGTAGAGTGACGTACCGTGGGTATGATCCGCGGCATACTTACGATACGCTACTCTTCTTAAGTAGCCTTAGGATGTACATTTCTTTGCCCCGCATTTCATTCATTCCTTTGATCTATCTTCGTCGATATCGGATGGTGGTTTCTGTTACTACAGGCGCACTGGCAGAGAGAGCTGCGGCTCGAATGCGATAACCATTAGGGTATCGTTCATTTTTGAGGATTGAAGCATTGTTTAGCGTGTAGACGAAGGGTATTCACATGCCGTCCAGACGAAGTTAAAGGTTTCGAACGATTGTCAGAAACCCATATTCCCAAGTTTATGGTATTCGGAAGAACATGCAGGTATTTCTATGGATCCTCTAGAAGAATGAAACCCTAACTCGACATAATGACCACGAGAACGCCCTTGAACCTTAGGGTTTACGGCAGTTCCACGGTGCCATTAGTGAGGCTTGGGTTTGCCCTTGTACGGCTGGACCATCGATGCTGGGGTATGTACCGGATATTTTTAAACTGTACTTGAGTGTTGAGCTCTCGGGGAATTATGGGATTTTGATGGATCGATCGAAAAGTTTAATGTAGTCCGGATATCAGGTGAAGAGATCGACTACGTGGGAGACTTTAGATATGAGTATTGCCGTTGGTACCGCAGTTAGCACACCTATGAAGAGACAAGTTCGAAGCAGTCGACACTAGAGGAAAGGGGGAAAGTGGCGCACATTGACGATAGTGTTTACGATTGTGATTTGGTGATTTGAATTTCATATTTTCGTTGATTGGATTTTGGTATTTTGAAGACTTTGTTCTACGATTGGCATTTTTAATGTGTACCTTCATTACATTCTATTTTTGTTTCATATATCAGTGGTATTGATGTTGTTTAGTACATACCCAGTGCACTTGATTTGGTTTTTATACATTTTGAGATTTTGATTTGATTTCGTGCATATGGTTACACATGATTTTGACATATGCTTCGACCTAGTTTTCATGCATTTTCGTACTGTGATTTCGATTTTGATATTCGGTGTATGTTTTCGTGCACCATGTCCACCTGATTGAGATTCTTACGCACATTCGGTGCACCTGATACGATTTGTGCACACCAGATGCACTAAATCGTGGTTTTGTGCAGATTAGATGCACCTGATATTAAAGTCGTGCACGCCCGTTGCACTTGACAGATATTTTTGGTGCACACCTGTTGCACTAAGTTTTGTTTTTGTGTGAATTCGTGGCATCTGTATTTGGTTTCGATTTCAGTGCGCAGCGGACGCACATGATATTTTTATGATGTGATTGGGATTGATTTCAATTTGATCAGTATGTTTTTATAATCATTACTATTGATTTGGTAACCAGGCGGGACGTGTATGTTAAATAAAAGATATATATATATATAGCTAATTTTTTTAAAATAAACGTCCGCTACTTATGCCGTGGCACGTGCATCACACGGCGATTTTCAAAAGGGGTTCTTGCATGCTTCTTTATCCAGATGTTTGGACGATTTTACTATGATGCGCACAATATATAAGTTGTAGTTTTGATGTATATTATGTTGGTTTTCGTATTGGGTTTTGGTTTTTTATTTTCACCATAACTCTGATGATTGTGTTATGCTTGACGGTGTTGATTTTAGTTATGTATTGATGATTTCGGAGACCCGACGATTTGAGTGTTTTGGCTGAATGTTTTATTAATTGAGGGGAGTTTTAATTTAAATTCGGGGACCGAATTTCATAAAGGGGGGAAGATTGTAACATTTTAAAAATAATTAAATAATTAATTAAATGAATAAAATCGTTTAAGTGAATTTTATAATTTTCGGTAAAGTAAAACGTAGTTTTCATAAAACTAAACCGTAATTATTTTTCACTATAAATTTAAAAATACCTATTTTAATTATGTTATTACTAGTAAATGGTGTTTATTTAGCCACTTATAAATTTTTAGTTTATTTAAATATTTTTCTTAAATTAATTATTTTAAATATTAACATAAGCTTTATTTTTACACTAAATTGGTGTAAATTATAAATTTGAATGGGTTTAATTAGAAAAAGTGAACCATTATATATTAGAATCAAGTGTGTTTCATGAAAAATTTATTTTCAAAATTTTACAATGGTTCTAGACCATTCTAGGTCAAATGGAGTGAAGAAAATAAAGAATTTTTAAATAAATTCATGGAAATACTTAATTGTGTGTTATTTTTGTGAAACCTTCTACACTTTTCTTCACCTTTTCTCACTCTCCTCTCTTTTCCTCACCTCATGGCCGGCCTCACCTCAATAAGCATAGCCAAAATTTCCCCCCATCATTTTGTTATTAAAAATCATCAAAATTCATCAAAAATTCAATAAAAAACCCACAAAATCCTAATTAATTCCTACCCTCTATTCTTTGCTCATCTTTAAATGGATTTTGGAGATGGAAAGCATTCATTTTGGAGGCTTATTTTCATGTTTGGATTTCATGTTGTGGAGATATAAATCTTCTTCTTTTGATTTATTATTATTAGATATTTCATTTAAGCATAATTAGATTTAATAAATAATTTCTATCTACAAGTTTTAAAATTCAAGTTAAGGTTTATAAAATTACGTTATGGTTTTTATTAATTAAGTAGGGTTATAATAACTAGTTTAAAATTTTTAGAAGTGGAAAATCTTGTATGGATGATATATTATAATTGTTTATTCGAAATTGTTTAAATTAATCCATTTTGCAAACTAGATTTCTATATATTGTATATATTGGTGAGATAAAATTCCAATTAATGTTTGTAACTGTAGATTGTGGTTTTAATGAGGATATTAACTTGTTAGTGGAATGGAAAACTTTATTTGGTTACTAGTTCTATTGATAATTAAAAAAAATACTAATAAAAATACTATTTTTGCTAACTAGATTTTGGAAATTCTTAAATAAATGAAATTTAAAATATAATTTATGGTTTCATTATATCATTATCATCATGAATTGTAGTTTAATACATTAATTCATGCAAAATCCAGTTTAGATGTGATATTGTGACATTTTGCTTGCAAGGTGTTAAAATTGGTTTATTTGCAAACTAGAATTTTTCCAATTAATACAATTGGGGCGCTAAAAATATAGTAATGGGTTGTATAATCTAGTTATGATATTTAATGAGTTTTATTACCATTAGTTTCATTTAAATGTCAAGTTTTGAAGTAAAACGGTAAATTGGCGTTTTCGGGTTTTTCGAAATCGGACGATTTGGTTGATTTTAGAGTTTCGATGAATTAAATCATGTTTTATATTATAGGTAATGAGTTTTATAACTATGAGTTTTTTGTTGATGCTTATCTCGATCAATCGCCGTTTGTACGCCGATATCGAGCGATATTTGGTTCTTTTCCATGAGCGGGACATATGTTTTAACCTATGCGCGTTTCATGCGTCATTTTGATATTGTCCGTGATTCAATTTACGATATTATATGTGTTTGCGTATAGGTACCCCTCACGTGGACAGCGGGCGATGAAGAAGAGGATGGCGATACCGTCTTCGGCAGACAAGGACCAGGTGAGTAGATGTATATCTACGGGGGGAAGTCGGGTGGATGGCGTTTAGCACCCCCGCAAACGTAGAATAGGGATAGTACTTATTGTCATTAGGAAGCCAGACGTGACCTTAGAATTTCGGTGAGTAGATGTATATCTACGGGGGGAACTCGGGTGGATGGCGTTTAGCATCCCCGCAAACGTAGAATAGGGATAGTACTTATTGTCATTAGGAAGCCAGACGTGACCTTAGAATTTCGGTGAGTAGATGTATATCTACGGGGGGAAGTCGGGTGGATGACGTTTAGCACCCCCGCAAACGTGGAATAGGGACTTAGCACCCCCGCAAACGTAGAATATGGATAGTACTTATTCTCATTAGGAAGCCAGACGTGACCTTAGAATTTCGGTGAGTAGATGTATATCTACGGGGGGAAGTCGGGTGGATGGCGTTTAGCACCCCCGCAAACGTAGAATAGGGATAGTACTTATTGTCATTAGGAAGCCAGATGTGACCTTAGAATTTCGGTGAGTAGGACCCTAGTAGTGACCTTAGGTTGGACTAGATTGATTTAGAAGGACCTTACCCGAGGATGAATATCTTGGAGGAGATTCATAGGTTTCAGGTAGATACACACACACATACTGAGACTCGACATGGTATATACGTGTATGTATATATATATATATATAGGACTAAGTGTAGGCATATATATACATACACAATACGTACATGTGATATAAGGATGTGACATGATACACGGGGATGAAACAATATAACTTGGCTGATGCCGTGATTCTTGGCTATACAGTCGTGTTTTGATGTTACCGGATCATTAGAAAATGAGATAATGGATTTGTATACATGAACAATAATAAAGGGTGATGATGATATTGAAGTACATGGGACTCTAAAATAGAACCCGGATCGTAACCTGTGCCTGGAATTCTGATATGATATATGCGTGACTTGATTACGACAACATATGGGTGTGACTTGATTTCGATATGATATATGTATAACTTGATTACGATATCATATAGGGGTGACATGATTACCATATGATTTAAGTGTGACTTAATCACAATATGATGCATATACATGATATTTATGAGGATAAATTCATGATGTATATTTATGCTGGAAATGATATATGATTGATGTATGCGATTACAGTACAGTACCTTGATCTTGACAAGAGTTGATGATGATATTATACGAATGATGAGACACGTAGGTGATACTTGACCCGTACCCCGATATTGGGATGCCGTACGATGGATTTTACCGTACGAAGCATAGATATGATGATTGATCCGCACTATTGTTTCGAGGAAATCGTACTACGTACGCGACGCTATTGAGGCTGGATCGCCGACTATTAGAAATATGGACTCAGACTTTAGGTGTACTCCTATTTCTTATCGACTAGTTTCTTGGGTTTAGTTCCTTAGGAGGTTAGATGGACACTAGTTTAGGTTCGAGTCATATAGTGGTAATTGTACTTGTATATCACAGATGAGTGGTTATTACACATCCGTCTTTACATTCATACCGTAATCATAATGGTGCATGTTCATTCATATTTTTCTATAATCAGAATAAAACTTTGCCTGTTAGGACACCAGTACCATTACCGATGATGCGCATATTCCACGTACACTTATTTGCCGGCTCACACATATCATCATCGGTAATTCCTAAGTCACGTACACTTTAGATCATATTATCTTTTATTGATTCAATCAGCTAACAGCTAGATCGATATAACATTGTAATTACTTTCTGGTGTTATTATAGACATGGTATTTATTACTTAGACATTTCATGCATTCACATTTTCATGTTATCATTCAGTATTATGGGGCATATGCCGACACTTATCATACACTTACTCATGATTTTGGGATTTTGGATTTCTATGAGATTTCTGGATTTTTGGGGAAAACCGCAAGAATATATAAAAACTTCTCTCTCTTTCCTCCTCTCTTTTTAAAACATAAGATTCGGTTTTCTCGTGATGTATGTGTCGTCCACCATGAGATTTCATGTTTTATGTTGGATTTCGAGACCCGATTCGAAGAGTGGATGAACCGTCTCGGGTACATGGTGGGCCCGGTATGGTACCCCGGGGCAAGAAGATCGAGTTGTAGACGATGAGCCTGGCAGGGGAGGACTATCTACTGGTAATGTCTGGTGCGGCGGATATCCGGAGGATACAGACCGTTGTCGTGAGATTTAATGATATGGGCCGATCCGGACTTACAGAGCCCGAGATATTGAAACTATGAGACATTGAGATTATGAGGTATTGAGACTTGAGATTTACATATTTTGTGTCGATGCTTGACACGGATTTCCATGGATTTCATCGTTGATATTTCAGATTTCTATACACATTTTACCATGATAAAAGTTAAAGATTTCTTATACAGATATATCTAGATTTCAGGATTGGTTATTTCACATTCATGGTGCATGCATACTCATTCACATGACGTAGTTCTATATAAGGCACTGACACGAGCACGGAGCTTTTGCACTTACACGTAGCTTATTATCCTGTCTTACTTGATGACTAGTAGTATATTAGTATATTATTATGATCTAGGATAGCGTTGTGCATTCGATTACTTTTCGCAGATATCTTCTACTCACGAGTTGGCAACTCACCCCCGTTGTGCCAAATTTTATTACAGGTTCGATGTATAGATTTTCCTGGCAGCTTGCTGGCACATCTTTTCCTTCAGGGTGATTTGCACGGTAGGTAGGTTCACTTGTATCTGGACCGCCATTATACTTTTATTATTTCATTTTTATCTGGAAAACTCTATCAACCAAACTTGTATTACTTTTTAACTTTATTGGACCAGTTATTTATTTCGACCTTAGAGTCGCGCATGTATTATACTGGTTTGGTGGATTTGTTTTCTTTTGAGTTTTGAGCCTCGCCCTTTGGCGTTGTATACTATTGTGCATTGGTGTGGTTGTTTCCGCCTTTTGGCGTAGAGCTAGCTCCTGTTTGGGGATGCTTTTTATTGTTTGTATATATATTATTCTTGTTTGTACCCGTTTGGGGCCAGTTTTTACAAAGGAGACTTTGCCGAAATTTTTGAGAAAATTGGATGTTGCTTTTAAACTTGTTTTCTACATGTTTTCCTTTACTTCTTCTTTTTATGGTTTAGATTTTTGGGCTTCGGCTTACTTAGGTTACGTTGCGCCTCTAGACGCTTCGTAATCTAAGTGCCGTTCACGTTCCGTACTTTCGGGTCGTGACATTGGGCCAGGCGATGAGGTCTTTTGTTGAGGCCAGTAGAGCATAGAGACAGGAGGTTGCCACCCCTGTTACCCAGTTGTTCCTAGCGGTCAATATACAGCATTTCATCACTTACATAGCACCAGTGGATGCAGCCATAGTTGATGAGGCGCGTCTTCTAGAGACTTCAGGAGTTCCGGAGCAGAGGAGGGCTCGTGCAGGTGTACCACCCCAGAGATAGAGGTTCAGTCGCCGTGATAGGTTTTGGGCACGTCGCGGGAGTATCGGAGGCTTGGGACGAGGTCAGTCTCTTAGCCCGTATTCCTAGGAGGGTCGGCAGCCATGGAGAGGCTGCTATCGGTGCGGGGGGCCTTCATCACTTCATCAGGAGTTGTTCCCTAACACAGCGTCAGGGTCGTATTCTGAGAGGTCGTGGACGCGGAGGGTTCGTTCAGAGGGGACAGGATGGTAGAGGAGGAGGACAGACAGTTGCGGGTAGGGGGAAGACATAAGGGTTTGCTTCTACTCATCGGGATACGCGGGTGTCCAGTGCAGAGTTTTCAGGTATTCTGAAATTCGTATGTTCTTTTTTCGTAGGTTTGTTTTGTTCGGAATCTATGCATTCATTTGTTTTACACACTTTGTGCCATGGTTGGGCCGAAAGTTGTGTATACTAGATCAGCCTTTTGTGGTGTTAACTTCTGTCAGCGATTCTTTTGTTGCGCGACACGTATATCGGTCGTGTGCCAGTCGGATAGGAGATAGAGATTCGTCCGTCGCTTTGATCCTTCTAGAGATGTTGGATTTGACGTTCTCATGGGCACAGACTGGTTAGCTACGTGCTAGGCGTCTATGGACTTTCGTGAGGAAACAGTCAAGTTTTGTTTTCCCGAAAAGTCAGTTTTTATTGTGCAGGGGGACAGTGGTGTCGCCCATCACAGCTTGAATTCAGCCTTTTTCGCTAGTCGGCTTTTGAGGAGAGGATGTCGAGAATTCTTGTCTTCCATTAGTGATACCGAAGCCACAGTGGGTTTGTTAGACCGGGTTCCTATCGTGCAATGGTTTTCCGACGTTGTTCCAGATGAGTCGGTTAAGCTTAGGGAGCTTAAGGATCTGCTGCCGAGTTGCTAGATAGGTGGGACTTTTACGTCCAAGTGTTTCGCTTTGGGGAGCTCCTATTCTGTTAGTCAGGGAGAAAGACGGCAGTTTGAGGTTGTGTGTTGATTGATCGTCAATTGAATCAAGTTCCGGTGCGGATAAGTATCCTTTACCTCGCATTGACGATTTGTTCAACTTGCTCAAGAGTGCGAGACATCTTCTAAGTTTGTTTGGGATTGGGTCATCATAGGTTGCGGGTTTGGAGTAATGACATTCCATAGGATGCTTTTGTGCGTGCTATGGGCAGTATGTGTTTTGGTGGTGTCGTTGGACTCACCAATCCATAGCAGCATTCGTGGATGTGATGAACCAGGTTTCTTCAGGCTGTTCCTCGACCAGTTGATTGTTGTGTTATTGATGACATTCTGATCTTTTCTAATGTGTCATGAGGAACTTGAGCAGCACTTGAGGATTTGCTTTGCAGAAATTGGGAGAGCCCTGTCCGTTCGCTAAATTCTCGGAGTGTTCCTTCAGGCTTGATTGTTTTGTCTTCCTAGGTCTTGTAGTTACGGGAGACGGTATTCGTATGGACACGAGGAAGGTCGAGGCCGTAAAGCTTTAGCCCATATTTATATCCAGGACTGAGGTCCGCAGATTTTTTGGCTTAGCAGGTTTTTACCGTCGTTTCGTGCAGGATTGCAGGCATATCGCTGCACCGTCAACTGGACTGATCAGGAAGGAGGTTCCTTTTCTTGGACTGAGGCATGCGTGCGGATTTTCAGCAGTTGGAGACTCGGTTGGTAACTGCACCCGTTCTTTCCTTGTTTCGGGATCGGGGGACTTTGTTGTTTACTGTGATGTTTCACGAGTGGGGCTCGATTTTACACTGATGTGGTATTTTAGAGTTATCGCTCATGCTTCCCGACAGTTAGAGGAAGTACGAGCAGGATATCCTACTCATGATTTGAAGATGGCCGCGATGGTCGTGCATTGAAGATTTGGGACACTACTTGTGTGGAGAGTCGTGTCAGATTTTCACAGACCACCAGAGCATAATGTACATCTTCCTGCAGCTGGTTTTGGCTGTTGAGACAGCGTCGTTGGATGGAGCTTATGAAGGATTTTGATTGTGAGATCCTTTGGTTTCCGTGGCAAGGCTATTGTGGTAGCTGATGCTTTGAGTCGTAGGTCCGGGGGTAGCTTGTTCCAGTTGTGCCCAGTTCAGAGACAGTCTTCTACATATTTACAGTTCTTGTGCGATTGTGGAGTATAGCTAGGTTCGCCTGTCACGAACCAAAAGTAGCACGTGACCGGCACTTAAAACACATGACATCTAATGACATCGACATAATCTAAGTAACCGAAACCCGGAATCTAAACCCTTTTTGAAGATATTGGAGGTGAGGTTTAAATATTCATCTGATAACTCAAGTTAAAATAAGATCTAAATTTAACTAAGTATGTTGAAAATTATTTATGACGTTTTGAAACTTGTCATCACCTTCTTTGCATTTTTTAAAAAAACCCGATACAACATAATAAAATAGCATCCCAACGGAAGCTAGTCCCCACGTCCAAATAATGGAGCAACCAATTAATCTAAAGCAATAGTCGACTCTAAAGAGTACGACAATCAAAACACAACTCTAATCCTCGATTCTATGTCCATAATATGCCATTTCTAAGTTGATGGAATTCCCACTAGATACAAGAATATATAAATAATCAAGAGTGAGTAGGATACAACAAAACTCACTTACCCATCAATTCCCAAAAGAATGTGTGCCCAAACTGCTGATAATCCAAGCGGTAAAACCTGCAAGAAACTGTGGCACAACGGGGATGAGTTGCCAACTCAGTGCATAAAAGTGCATCTAAAGGTAGAAATTGAAATGTATGACGATTACCTAGGTCATAAGTATAATACTATCAGAATCTGTATCCATATACTATATGATATGCAAATGTGCAATACTAACAATCATGCTATCCCAAGTATACTATCTCAATGTCATATGAATCAAAACAATGAATCTATTATCCATATTTGCTATTCCCTTTTTGTCTGTGAATGTCAGTACAAATATGTACAGGTACTGTCCCTCCAGATCAGTCCTGGTGAAATCCAATAAATAAATATCTAACTGTGTACCTCATGATAATGATCACATCAATATACAAAAAGATGCCCAGCATGGACATCGAAATCTGAAATCTCTCGTGTCCAGCATCGACACGTAAATACAGATACCGTCGACACCATCTCAACTGATGATCATCACCCGATATCCTCGCTACGATTAGTATCCCCTGGATATCTGCCGTACCTAATTGAACCCCGGTCAGTATCCCCTGGATAGCTGCCGAGCTCATCTCAATCTCCGGTCAGTATCCCCTGGATATCTGTCGTGCTCAATTCTATCTCCGGTATCGAGTATCCTCGCTAGGCTCCCCCGCTTCAATGCGGCTATCCTGCCCCTCAGTCTCGACAGGATTCACCATGTATCCAACTGTATATCTCCCCCACTCAGTCTGGATAACGTAAAAACCCATGACCGTATATCTCCCCCACTCGGTCCGGAACAAAACCAGAAAACATAAAACTCATGGTGGACGTTTTACTCATCTTATCAAAATATCAAGTAAGGAATATGAATAATTGCATAGTTTGTATTGATGATATACTATATATATATGTATACATATATATAACAGTGTCCCATACCACCGATATATATATATATATATCATCAGGAGTAAATACTCAAAAATCCCAAGAAATTAAATACCGCATCTATAGTACTACATCATAAATAGGAAAAGACTAAGAAATCCTTTCACATAACATAATGATTTCAATTCTAATGTGTCATGGCGCTACTAAAGATGTGTAGTGTAGCATACGCGTATGTGCACTTGCAACATGGAATTCATTAGTATTTGTGCAAGTGTCCTACGGTGTAACAATTTACATATTAACACATATATATCAGAACGATTCTACAGTGACATGGCAGTACCAATGAGGTGTAGTGTAACATATATTTAAGTGCTTGTGCAGCATAGTACTCATCGGTATTTGTGCAGTGTTCTACCAGAGTGTGCGTAACGCGGAAACATATAATATAGAATATAGAATGCAATCCTATAAGTAATCTAAACGTACTTACTGTTATTACTTGTTATGAGATATACCATTATTTTTAGAATTGGTCGGAACATTAAGTTTGAAATAAAGAAGCTGCCTTATATTAAAAATAGATGTTTGCTTTAGAAACTGGCACGCATCTCGGTAATTTATTTAAAAGACAATGAACCATGATTTTTAAAATAATATAGCTCATACCATTATTATATCCTAAAACAGAACATAATCTATCTATACCAGTCAAAGAATAAATCGGCCGTTATTCGGCATACCAAATTCATCATTTCCGATACGTATAGTTCCTTATAATATAGCTCATCGTATCGCTATATCCATATTATTTTAAGTACGGCATGATCCCTCGTACAAACTTATCAATTCATACCAACATCATAGGGATCGAATATCACGTATATCTCATTTAAAACTACATATGAAACTTATGCACATGGAGGCTATAAAGGATGCAATATCATATAAATGCTTTGACGAAAAGCTAAACCTAAGTAGATATCATAATAATAATTATAAGGTTGCGGGGGTGCTATACGCCATCCTCCCGACTTCCCCCGTAGATGTAAATCTACTCACCGGAATTACGTTGTATTTTCTTAGGAATCGCCAATCCTTTTTCCTTTCCTCGTAGCCTCCAAAGTCTCCGTATTTGAATCTAACATAGCAATAACTTGTATAAGGAAACAGCTATTCCAACACGACAAAATCATGAAAACACAAGTTGTACGTTCTAGTTATACCACATCCGACAATTGCATATGATCTAACACTCAATTTTTACTGGAAATTAACCTAACGCTGTTTCATAACAGAAACAGAACGCGTTGCGAATTTCCCGTGTCGTATTATTGTTTTAGATACCTATTTCCAATATTTGCTCCCAGATTTTATATACAGTTAAAATAAATTGATTAAACAATACCAGATTAACCATAATTCTACACAGAGACCTACCCAAAAATCCAAAACACTCAAGCCTCCTGCAAATCCGGCGACGCCGGAATTTTCCCTTATGTCGCCGGCCCAAAACCGACCCTCTCGGTTCATGTTTCTATGGGTTGTTCAAGGTCTAACATACATCAATTTGGCACTGTTTTGTTAAGTTAATTTTCCTCTAAACTACAGCAGATTCAAACAGAGTCTAGTTTTGACTAAAATACGATATTATAGAAATTTTCATTTCAATTTAAACTAGTTACAGAATTTAACTTCCTACTGTGATTAAGGATTTACCTACAAGTATGTTGCTGGAATTACTCTTCCCAAGATGCACAAGCTCCCAGCCCTTGCTTAATGGTGAGGAAATTCGTAGATTAGCTCCTTGCTTCTCCTTTTTCTTATTCTTCTTTAATTTTCTTTGGTTTTCTTTTCTTTCTTTTCCTTAAAATTTTAGATTTTAAACTTGCCAACTGATCTGAACACATGATATATGTGGTGATAGGAAGGATGAGGTGTAGGAGGAGGTGTCAATGATCAAGGTGTGGTTGTTTCATGCAAGAAGGAGGTGTGGGGATGGTGTTGTGCATGAGAGGAAGTGGTGGCAAAACATTATCTTTCCATTTTAATTTATCTTAAGATAAAATTTTGATCAAAAACCTAATTATCTCTTTTTAACTTATACCCTTAATCAATTCCCATTTGCACAAATTCCTAAACATTACATAGAAACCCCTCACAACTTATGTTATTATCTAAATATCATTTTATTAAAATGAAGCTAAATTTATCACTAAAACCCTTATAATTTATTTATGTTGCATACTAAAACAAAAATTTAATTTGTTTTACATAAAACTTATGATATTGTCTTATTTGGTTTCAATAACTTTTTAATTTAACACTTTAATATTTAATTAATTAATTTTATTTATTTCTAAATTTTTAAAATGTTACAATAATCCCCCCTTAAGAAAATTCGGTCCCCGAATTTAAAAATTTAACTATGTATACCCTCAAAAGATGTGGAAATCTCTTTCACATCGCATTCTCGGTCTCCCAAGTGATCTCTTCACGATTCGTTTCTTGCCAAAGAACCCTTACAGATGGTAGTACCCTCGATCTTAGTTTCTTGTCCTGCCTGCCTAGAATAGCTAGAGGGAGCATTGTGTGGGACAAATCCGGCTCAAGCTGTAAGGTCTGATGCTGGATCGCATGAGAAAGATCGTGAAGATACTTGCGAAGCATCGAAACGTGAAACACCGGATGCACATCGGGAAAACTCGGTAGAAGTGCTAAACGATAAGCTACAACACCCACTCTCTCTAGAATCTCGTAAGGTCCGACATATTTAGGGTTGAGCTTTCCCTTTTTTCCGAAACGCATCACACCTTCATCGGAGACACAAGAAGGAACACATGGTCTCCCACATCAAACTTGAGTTTACGACGTCGTTGATCTGCATATAATTCCCGTCTGTACTGGGCCGCTCTCATTCTGTCTTGTATCAGTTGAATACTTTCTGTAGTCTCTTGTACTACCTGTGGTCCCAAAATGCAACTTTCGCCCAGTTCCGTCCAGCAGAAAAACGATCGACATTTCATTCCATACAAAGCTTCAAAGGTTGCCATCTGGATCGTCTCCTGAAAATGATTATTGTACAAGAATTCTATCAAAGGTAGGTGACGGTACCAACCGCCACCGAAATCAAGGCTGCAAGCTCGAAGTATATCCTCTAAAGTCTGAATGGTCCGCTCTGACTGACCATCCGTCTATGGGTGAAAAGCTATATTAAACTCAATCGTGTACCAAGAACTTCTTGAAGTTTCTGCCATAGCCTGTTAGTAAACTGGGTACCCTTATCTGACACTATGCTCGTTGGAACTGCATGCAATCATATCATCTTGTCGATATAAATCTGAGTATACTGTGCAACCCATACGTCCTCTTCACCGGAAGAAAGTGAGCTGCCTTTATCAATCTATCTACAATCACCCAAATGGAATCATACCCTCTGCTAGTCCTGGGTAGACCCACAAGGAAATCCATGGAAATCTGTTCCTAATTCTACTCCGGAATGGGTAAGGACTGCAATTCTCTAGCCGGCCTCTGGTGCTCTGCCTTGACTTGCTGACAAATCAAGCATCTTGAACAAACTCCGCAACATCCCTCTTCATTCCTTTCCACTAATAAACATTCCTCAAGTCATGATACATCTTGGTGGAACCAGGATGAATACTGTATGCTGATCTATGGGCCTCCTCTAAGATCTCACGTCTCAGCCTATCCGATTCTGGCACACAAAGACGAGTCCCAAAACGTAATACTCCACGGCCATCTATCACCAACTCCGACTCTCTGTCCTGCCTAATCTGATCCATAATCTCTGAAATACAAGCATCTGCGGCCGTGTCTCCAGAATACGATCCAATAGCTGAGGTCGGGTGCGAACATGTGCCAATTGTCCTCCTGTCAAAGTGAACTCAACTGTACACGACTATCACAGAAAAATCTGCTAGTCTGTAGAAGACTGCCTCTGTAAGGTATGCAAACGAGATAAGCTACCTCCAGTCTTTCGACTTAAGGCATCTGCCACAACATTTGCTTTGCCTGGATGATACAAGATCTCACAATCGTAATTTTTCACGAGTTCCCTCCATCTACGCTGCCTTAGATTCATATCCCTCTGCTGAAAAATATACTTTAAGCTCGTATGATCTGTGAGAATCTTGCACGACTCTTCACACAAGTAATGTCTCCAAATTTTCAGAGCGAATACTACAGCAGCCATCTCCACATCATGAGTGGGGTAGTTCTGCTCGTGCCTCTTCAACGGTCGAAAAGCATAAGCTACAACCCTGCCGTGCTGCATCAATGCACAGACTATACCTACTCGAGATGCATCACAATACACAACAAAACCACCTGACCCGGATGGTAACGATAAGATATGTGCAGTCGTCAATCGAGTCTTTAAATGCTGGAAACTCTATGCATCTGTCCCAACAAATAGAACTTCCATCCTAGTCAGTCCGGTCAACGGTGCAGCGATCCGATAAAATCCTGCACAAAACGTCTGTAATAACCGACCAGACTCAAGAAACTTCGAACCTCTATAATTGACACAGGTCTGAGCCAGTGCTGTACCGCTTCTATCTTCTTTGGGGTTTAGGGTCCCTACGTATCTCATCTCTTGCAACTATGTGACCCTAGAATTCTACAATATCCAGCCAGAAAGCACATTTAGAGAATTTAGTGAATCTGTTACTTCTGATACCCTGTAGAGAAGTCTGGCAACTCTCACCTTCGAAAACTCGTCCCAATTTATCGGAGAAAAGCTTACTACACGATCTCCTTCTTGAACTACTTGCATCTGGTCTGAACAAACTCCATCGGAAGAAATACATCAATTTCACCGATCTCGTATCGAAACGCCACAACGGATTTAAAATCCTAACTATCTCACCTCTGAACGTCTTTGAATCCTGTTGATCCATCTACACTTATAAACTCGTCAATCTTTAAGTTCATGAACTCCGGAATTAACATCTCGATAATCTTAGCAAAGATTGATGCTGTTGTCTGAACAGTACCCAACACAATGATCTTCGGAGAGGGGAAAACATCACGTCTCAAGTCTGCCTAAGCTCTAACAATGACTCTACCATCTGCTGCGGATCCCGAATAACTTGCCCCACCATTTGAACTCGATCATATATGAATAAACGACGTCTCTATATCATCGAAAAGTCATCCCAGTCAGTCCTTGTCCCTGACAAATCTGCTCTGACCGTATCTCTAACTGTAGCCCTCTCGGCCCTCATAACATGGTGATCGAAACAATCAATCATGCACTGACGAAGATAGATCAACGGAAGGAATAGAAGGAAAATCTCAAGATATAAATCCTAAGGTATCTTAGGTGGAGTATCATATCGTAAATATGCCGCGGAACATATGTACGGTATGTCACTCTACTTAGTACCTAGTCCATCAACAAAGGTCATCCTATATAACGAAAGCACGGGTATAAGACCCCCAAAGTCAAGTCTAAGTCCCACAGGGTCAAGCCTAGGTAACAAAATATATAACCAAACTCCATATAGTCAACCTAGACTCGAACAAAGGTTAAACCAAACGCTATGATACCAACTTTGTCATGACCCAAAAGTAGCAGGTGACCGGCACTTAAAACACGTGACATCTAAAGACATCGACGTAATCTAACTAAGCCGAAACCCGGAATCTAAACACTTTTTTAATATATTGGACGTGGGGTTTAAATATTCATCCGATAACTCAAATTAAAATAACATCTAAATTTAACTAAGTATGTTGAAAAGTATTTATGACGTTTTCAAACTTGTCATCACCTCCTTTGCATTTTTAAAAAAACCCAATACAACATAATAAAATAGCATCCCAACGGAAGCTAGTCCCCACATCCAAACAATGGAGCAACCAATTAATCTAAAGCAGTAGTCGACTCTAAAGAGTGCGACAACAAAAACACAACTCTAATCCTCGATTCTAAGTCCATAATATGCCATTTCTAAGTTGATGGAGTTTCCACAAGATACAAGAATATATAAATAATCAAGAGTGAGTAGGATACAACAAAACTCAGTTACCCATCAATTCCCAAAAGAATGTGTGCCCAAACCGCTGATAATCCAAGAGCTAAAACCTGCAAGAAACTGTGGCACAACGGGGATGAGTTGCCAACTCAGTGAATAAAAGTGCATCTAAAGGTAGAAATCGAAATGCATTACGATTACCTTGGTCATAAGTATAGTACTATCATAATCTGTATCGATATACTATATGATATGCAAATGTGCAATACTAACTATCATGCTATCCAAGTATACTATCTCAATGTCATATGAGTCAATACCATGAATCTATTATCCGTATTGCAATTTCCTTTTTGTCTGTGAATGTCAGTACAAATATGTACAGGTACTGCCCCCCGGAGCAGTCCTGGTGAAATCCAATAAATAAATATCTAACTTTGTACCTCATGATAATGATCACATCAATATACAAATAGATGCCCAGCATCGACATCGAAATCCGAAATCTCTCGTTTCCAGCATCGACATGTAAATACAGATACCGTCGACACCATCTCAACAGATGATCATCACCCGATATCCTGGCTACAATCAGTATCCCCTGGATATCTGTCGTACCTAATTGAACCCCGGTCAGTATCCCCTGGATAGCTGCCGTGCTCATCTCAATCTCCGGTCAGTATCCCCTGGATATCTACCGTGCTCAATTCTATCTCCGATATCGAGTATCCTCGCTAAGCTCCCCCGCCTCAATCCGGCTATCCTGCCCCTCGGTCTCGACCGGGTCCACCATTTATCCAACTGTATATCTCCCCCACTCAGTCTGGATAACGTAAAAATCCACGACCGTATATCTCCCCCACTCGGTCCGGAACAAAACCAGAAAATATAAAACTCATGGTGAACGTTTTACTCATCATCTCAAAATATCAAGTAAGGAATAAGAATAATTGCATAGTTTGTATTGATGATATACTATATATATATATATATATATATATATATATATATATATATAACAGTGTCCCATACCACCGATATATATATATATATATATCATCAGGAGTAAAATACTCAAAAATCCAAAGAAATTAAATACCGCATCTATAGTACTACATCATAAATAGGAAAAGACTACGAAATCCTATCACATAACATAATGATTTCAATTCTAATGTGTCATGGCACTACTAATGATGTGTAGTGTAGCATACACGTATGTGCTCGTGCAACATGGAAATTATTAGTATTTGTGCAAGTGTCCTACGGTGTAACAATCTACATATTAACACATATATATCAGAACGATTCTACAGTGACATGGCAGTACCAATGAGGTGTAGTGTAATATATATTTAAGTGCTTGTGCAGCATAGTACTCATCGGTATTTGTGCAGTATTCTACCAGAGTGTGCGTAACGCGGAAACATATAATATAGAATACAGAATGAAATCCTATAAGTAATATATACATACTTACTGTAATTACTAGTTATGAGCTATACCATTATCTTTAGAAATGATCGGAACGTTAAGTTTGAAATAAGGAAGCTGCCTTATATTAAAAATAGATGTTTGCTTTAGAAACTGGCACGCATCCTGGTAATTTATTTAAAACGCAACGAACCGTGGTTTTTAAAATAATATATCTCATACCAGTATTACATCCTAAAACAGAACATAATCTATCTATACCAGTCAAAGAATAAATTGGCCGTTATTCGGCATACCAAGTTCATCATTTCCGATACGTATAATTCCTTATAATATAGCTCATCATATCGCTATATCCATATCATCTTAAGTACGGCATGATCCCTCGTACAAACTTATCAATTCATACCCACATCGCAGGGATCAAATTTCACGTATATCTCATTTAAAACTACATATGAAACTTATGCACATGGAGGGTATACAAGATGCAATATCATATAAATGCTTTGACGAGAAGCTAAACCTAGGTAGATATCATAATAATAATTATAAGGTTGCGGGGGTGTACGCCATCCACCCGACTTCCCCCGTAGATGTAAATCTACTCACCGGAATTACGTCGTATCTTCTCAGGAATCGCCAATCCATTTTTCTTTCCTTGCAGCCTCCAAAGTCTCCGTATTTGAATCTAACATAGCAATAACTTGTATAAGGAAACAGCTATTCCGACACGACAAAATCATGAAAACACAAGTTGTACGTTCTAGTTATATCACATCCGACAATTGCATATGATCTAGCACTCAATTTTTACTGGAAATTAACCTAACGCTGTTTCATAACAGAAACAGAACGCGTTGCGAATTTCCCGTGTCGTATTATGGTTTTAGATACCTATTTCCGATATTTGCTCCCAGATTTTATATACAATTAAACTAAATTAATTAAACAATACCAGATTAACCATAATTCTACATAGAGACCTACCCAAAAAGCTAAAACACTCAAGCCTCCTACAAATCTGGCAACGCCGGAATTTTCCCTTATGTCACCTGCCCAAAACCGACCCCCTTGGTTCGTGTTTCTATGGGTTGTTCTAGTTCTAACATACATCAATTTGGCACTGTTTTGTTAAGTTAATTTTCCTCTAAACTACAGCAGATTCAAACAGAGTCTAGTTTTGACTAAAATACGATATTATAGAAATTTTCATTTCAATTTAAACTAGTTACAGAATCTAACTTCCTACTGTGATTAAGGATTTATCTACAAGTATGTTGCTGGAATTACTCTTCCCAAGATGCACAAGCTCCCAGCCCTTGCTTAATAGTGAGGAAATTCCTAGATTAGCTCCTTGCTTCTCCTTTTTCTTGTTCTTCTTTAATTTGCTTTGGTTTTCTTTTCTTTCTTTTCCTTAAAATTTTAGATTTTAAACTAGCCAAATGATCTGAACACATGATATATGTGTTGATCGGAAGGATGAGGTGTAGGAAGAGGTGTCATTAATCAAGGTGTGGTTGTTTAATGCAAGGAGGAGGTGTGGGGATGGTGTTGTGCATGAGAGGAAGTGGTGGAAAAACATTATCTTTCCATTTTAATTTATCTTAAGATAAAATTCTGAACAAAAACCTAATTTACCTCTTTTTCACTTATACCCTTAATCAATTCCCATTTGCACAAATTCCTAAACTTTACATAGAAACCCCTCACAACTTATGTTATTATCTAAGCACCATTTTATTAAAATGAAGCTAAATTTTTCACTAAAGCCCTTATAATTTATTTATGTTGCATACTAAAACTAAAATTTAATTTGTTTTACATAAAACTTATGATATTGTCTTATTTGGTTTCAATAACTTTTTAATTTAACACTTTATTATTTAATTAATTAATTTTATTTATTTCTAAATTTTCAAAATGTTACATCACCTCTTCTAAAGGGGGAAATAGTTTTCTCATGTCCGCGCCCGTCCTCTTTTACTTAATCGTTTTCGTGAGGCACAACCTACCGATGCTCGTTTTTTGTGATACTTGAGCATGTTCGGTAGGGTAAAGATTCATAGTCCTTGATTTGTGACTAGGGTGTGCTACGTTTAAGGACGCGTTGTGTACCTGATACTGATGGGTTGAGACGTGAAATCCTAGAAAAGGCATACCAGTCAGCCTTCTGTGTTCGTCCAAGTTCCACCAAGATGTGACGTGACTTGTGAGATAGTTACGGGTGGGCAGGAATGAAGAGTGAAGTTTCGGATTTCATTTTGAGGTGTCTGGCTTGTTGCGAGCTAAGGGTGAGCATTTGATACCGGCTGGGGAGTTGCAATCTTTAACCGTTTCGGAGTTGGAATGGAAGCATATCTCCATGAATTTCGTTGTGGTATCTAACCAGATATAGACAGGGTTTGACTCCATTTGGGTGTTGTTGTCCGGTTATGCTTAGTTTGCTCTGTGGTTCTATGTTAAGTTTGTGCATTTGCACGGAGTTCCTTTATGCGTGGTATCCATTAGAGGCACCCAGTTCGCTTGCCGTCTTTGGCAGAAGCTTCAGGAAGCCTTGGGTACTGGTTGAGCTTTAGCTCCGCTTTTCCATCTGTGGGACGATGGTCAGTTAGAGAGGACTATACAAACTCTGTAGGATATGCTTCTGCATACGTACTAAGTGTTTGTTGGCTGTTGGGATCGTCGCCTGCCATTGATAGGGTTCTCCTTCGATAACTGTTATCAGGAGACTTTCCAATTGGCAACTTTTGGGCCTTGTGTGGTAGGTTGTGTCGATCGCCAGTCTGTTTTTACTGACTCTGCGAGAGTAGGATTTTGGACCCCAGCTAGTCGTAAGGCTTCGAAGAAGATCCAGTTGATTCAGGTCAGGATGAGTGCAGCCCAGTGAAGACAGGAGTCTTATGCTGACGGTTGTTGTCGCAGACTTGAGTTCTCGGTGGGAGATCATGTATTCCTACGGATTTTCAGATGAATGGCGTGTTGGGTTTTGGGATGCTTGATCCAAAAATTGTAGGTCATTTTGAGATCCTTAGAGCGAGTTAGTTCTGTTGCTTATAATTAGGCACTTCCGCCAAGATTTTTGAGTATTCACCCCGTATTGCTCGTATCGATACTTCGCAAATACCTTCATGACCTTTCTCACATGATTCAGCACCAGACCATTCTTTTGGACGCGATCTTTCGTTCACCAGCAGCCGATAGTTTTAGTGAATCGGCAGGTGGGGAGACTTCGGTCAAGGGTCTTGCTATATGTGAAGGTTTTTGGCGTAGCTGTATAGTGAGGTGATCACATGGGAGGCTGCGAGCAAGATTTGGGAGTTTTTTGTACTCATCTCTTTGAAGGTACGCTTAGTGAGAATTTTTAATTTGGCGACCGAATTTCTTTAAGGGGGAAGATTGTAACGTTTTAGAAATCGTTATGTGAATTTTTCCGTTTTAGGGTAAAATAGTCGGTGTTTTCCATTTTAACCCGATTGTGATCAAACTTCTGTATAGACTTGACGGCACCTAATTTAGCTAGAGTGAAGCTAGTGCGTGTGCTTTGGGGGTCAATGGGATATTTTGGTTCATATAGAATTTTTCCCCAATTAAATATTATTTTAATGCGTTATTTACACACTTAATTAGTGGTAATTACATTTTGGGTTAATTACTTCTAATTTGATTCATTGGTAATCTAATCACTAGATATTTTGATAATCCATCCATCTAAATATCTAGATATTTTGTGAATTTAAAATGAAAATTTAAAAGAAAATAAAAGAAAGAAAAGGCGGCATTTGCATTAAATGAGCATTAATTGCATTTTATGTAGATTTTTCCATTCTTTTACACAAACCCCGCCCCCCCAATTCCCTCCTCAAGGCTGAGCCTTACCCAATCTGCCTATTTATTTTCCTTAGCTCTTTTCATCATCTCCAAGCTCTCCAAATTCATTAAAAATCCTAAAATAAATCCATAAATTCATAAATAAAACTTAACCCATCATTTCTCCATCACTAATCTAGCTTGGATCTTTACAAAAGTCTTGGTTTTTGGAGGCTAATTTTGGTTTTCTAGTTGCTAGTTTCAAATCAAATTTAGAGGTATAAAACCCTAACCCGAATCTCTTTGTTGTTCTGATACTTTAATTAGTTTATTAGTTGTTAAATTAAAGCTATTTAATTGCATGTTTAAGAATTGTAGAAATGGTTTCTTGATAATCAATTAGGGTTTTGATTAGTGAAAAGGTTAATTGTTAATTTTAGGCAAAAGAAAATTTAACAAACTTGCTAGATTTGTTAAATGATATTTTCCTAATTATCTAATTAGCTTAATTACAAACTAGATTTTTACTAAATCCTAATTAAGTGATTTAAATTATAGTAAAGGAATGAATGGTTTAATCTTGCTATATTATGATGTTTGTAAATTCTAGTTTTGGTAAAAACTTGTAGTTTTGAGCTAAAATGATATATGTTACTTACTAGATTTCGGTAAGTTTAGGTGTGGATTTCTTTTAATGTTGCGACGTTATTTATATTAGATTCCATGTTTATTAGTGTGTTGTGAATGCGCGATCGGTACGATCAGGGTCTAGGTTTAGTAGTTATGTCGCTTTGCGTTCCTAAATAGGGCCGTGCCGATGTCGTTCGTGTCTTTATGTAGCTTTTGCTCTGGAGTTGGTTTCGTAGTGTTGCTACGCGCGTTAGCCGCTTGACGAACACTTAAGAGTATGATTGGAGTTGGTGCGTCGGTCAAACGTATTTGGTATGTGTTATTGGTCAATTGCTAATATATACTTGTTATATTGTTATATGCTTTCAGGATCGCAGGCGGGGACTTCGGGCACTGCGAACAGGGGAAAGCGAGTAGTTGGCTTTACTTAGCCAGGAACGTTGGTGAGTAGATTTAAGATCTACAGGAGGATCGGCCGTATGTCGTTATGCGTCTGGGCTAGATCAAATGACATAACTATTAGTTAGAAGTATACGGATATTGATTGTGCATGTATACCTTTGTTGCTTATCTCATTTCCTTATGTATGGACTTAGTATTAATGAGACACAACACCATTATTGACGGTTCATATTTCACGAGCACTAATTGTATGCTACACACACACCGTCAATAATTGCCATGACACGCACAACACCTATACATATATGATATTGTATTGTTTAGAGACATTGAGACATGATCCCTATTTTCTTTTGTGCATATGACATATAGCATACTTGTAGACCTACATGCTTACACATATGGATTGCTATGCACGCATACTTACATGTACACCGTGCATACATACTTACAGGTATACTGACTTACCTAATTAAGACTACACTTATTTATATGGTAATGTTTTTTCATTAACGTGGGGTCATTGATTCTTATGCATTGGCGCATATGATAGTAGTATACCTTGCATGCTTACATGCTAGTTACCTATGTACCTATATGGTATCGTACCATTAGTGACAGGTATACACACACATGAGACATAGCTACATGTACAGCTTGCATACGTACTTACACATATACCTGGAGGGTATTACATAATTATTGATAGGTAGATACACATATCTTGCTATATCAACATGGTTACGCATACCTGGCTATAGCTACATGTTCACCTTTATTTGATGCTGTATGGATTTGCAGAAATTAGGAACCACATGATATATATATATTAACTTGTTGCAGATAAATAGCGGTTTTTCCTTTATATGCTCATATTACTGTTTCATGTTGCATATATTACATTCATGGATTTCATATTATGTTATCTGATATTCTTACTCCTAAGTATATATAACAGTGGAATGGGACACTGTTATATATGCCTATAAAAATATATATTAGTGGAATGGGACGGTAATATATATGTATTGATTCATGCATTTATACTTATTCATTACTTAATGTTTTCTGGATTTGAGGACCGTGGTTGTTTCATGAAATTATGCATTATTTGAAAAAACCCGGTTTCTCTTGATATGATATTTCAGCGACCACCATGAGATTATTCGGTTCTGAGATTTGTGATATTTACCCGATGCAAGGAGTGAGTGGGCTATGTACGGGTACATGGTGGAGCCCGGTACGGTTCCCCTAGGAAAGATGATCGCAGATGATAGGCGATGAGCCTGGAAGGTGGGCAAGTAACTACCGGTGATTGTATTTGGATTCGGTGGTTATCGTGGGGATACCTACCTGAGTCATGTACGTATGGATACGTCGAATTTCGAGTGTCAGAGCTACGCACCCGAGTTTTCGGGATAGCGTATGATACGTACCTATCAGGGGGCCAGTCGTGCGCCTGATAGACCAGTATTTATGTGTCGATGCTAGACACTTGTTTCATGATGTTTTTGGGTGTCGATGTTGGATACTCACTTTGTTTGAAACTTACTCTATATTGGATATTGGATATATGAGATTTACTTGATATTGCACATTCAGGATATATGAGATTTACTTGATATTGTACATTCAGGATATATAAGGTTTACTTGATATTGTACATTTTGGATATATGAGTCTTACAGGATATGAGAGCCAATTTGGGGGCTGATTTGAGGAAATTTGGGATTTAGATTGTCTTGATGGTCTTTGGTCCTCTCACGAGGTCAGGATTCCGTGAGAATGACATGTTTTATTCCATTCTCCTCATTTATTTTATATGCATTGCTTCATTTATTAGTAGTACCTGATAGAGTATCTTTCAAGACTGTTGCATATACATATTGTCATATTATTGCTTCATGTATTAGTTTTACCTGCTAGAGTACCTTTCATGACTGTTGCATACATATGACCATTTATTGCTATCTGCTTGCATGTATTAGATTCACGTTGTACGTGCATACTTGCGATCAGCTACATATGTTATTTACTATTCACGAGTTGGCAACTCACCCCCGTTGTGCCACAGTATTTTGCAGGTAGTCCCTCAGGGCAGTCGCGGCAGGCTTTTTATCTTTCGTATCTTATTTTGCTGCGGATACCGCTACGGCTGAATGTGTACAGTTTTGCTATAGGTGGGTTTACTGTTATCCGATGTTACGTATTGTATATTCGTTGTATCCTGTACTCTCCACCTACCACTTTCATGTGTATGACTTAGAGACTTGATGTGAGGACGATATTGTATATTTTGGTGACTTGGATGTCTTTTATGCAGTTTAACTTATATCGTCTTCTATTTCTTCGCTACGGCATCGTATATCTGTTGTGGCGGTTTTTTTCCGCCTTTGGGCGTTGATTTGCTCCCGTTGGGGATGTTTTACTTATATTTTTGTTGTACCCATTTTTGGGGTTAGTTTTTACAAAGGAGGTGCTGCCGAAATTTTTAAGAAAGTAAAGTTGGACTTTAAATAATTTGGTTTGAGATTTCAAAAGTTTTGAAAATGCTATTATCACTTACTACTTTTGATGGTTTAGATTGCTGGGTTTTCGGCTTACTTAAATTGTGTTACGGCTGTAGACATTGCGTAGTTTAAGGGTCGTCACGTACCAATTTCGGGTTGTAACAAAGTTGGTATCATAGCGCTCGGTTATACCTTTCGGAGTGTAGGATGACCTTGGTATGATGGAGTAGGTAGCTTAAGCTGAGCAATGTAGTGTGTGTATGTCCACGGCATACTCACGATCACGGTACTCCGCCTAAAGTTACCTAAGTACAAATTGCTTGAAATTCTTTCCTTGATGATACATATCCTTGTGATTCGATTTTCGTGTTCATATAGAATCCTTTTCCATTTATAATCTTTGCCGCCAATGACTATGCAGACTCGGAGTGATGCAGCGTGGGCCGACGTCAGAGTTGACTCGTGTGGAGAAGATAGATCCGCCTTCGATAGATCATATCGCTAGGCTTGAGACAGAGATGCAAGACTTGCGCTAGACGATGAGGTCTTTGGTTGAGGCTAGTAGAGCGCAGCGACAGGAGGTTGCCACCCATGTTACCCAGATGTTCCTAGCGGTCAGTACACAGCATTTCGTCACTTACATAGTACCAGTGGATGCATCCCAAGTTGACGAGGCGCGTCTTCCAGAGACTTTAGGAGTTCTGGAGCAGAGGAGGGCTCATGCAGGTGTACCAGCCCAGAGACAGAGGTTCAGTCGCCGTGATAGGTTTCGGGCACGTCGCGGGAGTAGCGGAGGCTTAGGATGAGGTCAGTCTTTTAGCCCGTATTCACAGGAGGGTCAGCAGCCATGGAGAGGATGCTATCGGTGCGGGGATCTTCATCACTTCATCAGGAGTTGTTCCCTAACACCGCGTCAGGGTCGTATTCTTAGAGGTCGTGGGCGCGGAGGGTTCGTTCAGAGGGTACAGGTTGGTAGAGGAGGAGGACAGACAGTTGCGGGTAGAGGGCATACACGAGGGTTTGCTTCTACTCATCGGGACACACGGGCATCCAGTGCAGAGTTTTCAGGTATTCTTAAATTGGTATGTTTTTTTTGTTTCGTAGGGTTGTTTTGTTCGGGATCTTTGCATTCGTTTGTTTTACACACTTTATGCCATAGTTGGGCCGAAAGTTGTGTATACTAGATCAGCCTTTTATGGTGTTAACTTCTGTCAGCGATTCTTTTGTTGCGTGACACATATATCGGTCGTGTGCTAGTCGGATAGGAGATAGAAATTCGTCCGTCGATTTCAGCCTTCTATAGATGTTGGATTTGATGTTCTCCTGGGCAAGGACTGGTTAGCTACGTGCTAGGCATCTGTGGACTGTCGTGAGGAAACAGTCAAGTTTTGTTTTCCCGGTGAGTCAGTTCTTGTTGTGCAGGGGGACAGTGGTGCCGCCCATCACAGCTTGAATTCAGCCTTTTTCGCTAGTCGGCTTTGGAGGAGAGGATGTCGAGGATTCTTGTCTTCCATTAGTGATACCGAAGCAATAGTGGGTTTGTTGGACCGGGTTCCTATCTTGCGATGGTTTTTTGAAGTTGTTCCTGATGAGCCGGCAAAGCTTAGGGAGCTTAAGGATCTGCTGCAGAGTCGCTAGATAGGTGGGACTTGTACGTCCAAGTGTTTCTCTTTGGGGAGCTCCTATTCTGTTCGTCAGGGAGAAAGACGGCAGTTTGAGATTGTGTGTTGATTGATCGTCAATTGAACCGAGTTCCGGTGCGGATAGGTATCCTTTACCTCGCATTGACGATTTGTTCGACTTGCTCCAGAGTGCGAGAAATATGCTAAGTTTGTTTGGGATCGGGTCATCATAGGTAGCGAGTTCGGAGTGATGAAATTCCGAAGGTTGCTTTTGTGCGTGCTACGGGCAGTATGTGTTTTGATGCTGTCGTTGGACTCACCAATGCCCTAGCAGCATTCGTGGATATGATGAACCAGGTTTCTTCAGGCTGTTCCTCGACTAATTGATTGTTGTGTTATTAATGACATTCTGGTCTTTTGTAATGTGTCGTGAGGAACTTGAGCAGCATTTAAGGATTTGCTTTGCAGACATTGAGAGAGCCCCAGCGGTTTGCTAAATTCTCGGAGTGTTCTCTCAGGCTTGATTGTATTGTCTTCCTAGGTTTTGTAATTACGGGAGACGGTATTCGTATGGACCCGATGAAGATCAAAGCCGTACAGCTTTAGCCCATATTTATATCCGGGACTGAGGTCCGCAGATTTTTCGGCTTAGCAGGTTTTTACAGCCATTTCGTGCAGGATTGCATGCGTATCGCTGCACCGTTGACTTGACTGACCGGGAAGGAGGTTCCTTTACTTGGACTGAGGCATGCGTGCGGAGTTTCAGCAGTTGGAGACTCGGTTAGCAACTGCTCCAGTTCTTTCCTTGTTTCTGGATCGGGCGACTTTATTGTTAACTGTGATGTTTCACGGGTGGGGCTCGATTTTGCACTGATGTGGTATTTTAGAGTTATCGCTCATGCTTCCCGACAGTTGGAGGAAGTACGAGCAAGATATCCTACTCATGATTTGGAGATGGCCGCGGTGGTCGTGCGTTGAAGATTTGGGACACTACTTGTGTAGAGAGTCGTGTCAGATTTGTTAGTGTATATGCCCTAGGGGCCATTATTGTATGATACTAGCTTGTATATTACTTAATGGAAGCTTGGGATATTCACAGTAATATTAACAGTCTTGCTAAACAAGGGAGTACGCGACTTGGTTTATATATATCTTAATATGTATCTATGTTAGCATATCGAGAATACATATTGATAGAGCCCTTAGGATCTTGCTTGACTACCAGCGTTGTGATGGCAGTCACACTAGTGGGGGCTGGGTGGTCTACAAGCACATCCTTTTTCATGTCCCTAGTCGTAGGATTATCGAGACAGGGCATCGATATTCCGAAGTAGACTAGTGTGTACGCTTCTCATCCCAGTTAGGGAGATGGTCTGTCCCACAGCCATCAGTACGTTGTACTGGAGATAGTATACAGGTGCATGTTGGGTTACGGGTACACTGGACAGGACTCGCAGGGAACTGTTAGTTGGTATTATACACGTCGTCAGTTAATAGTTCCCAGGTGACATGTGTAAGTGCACGGCGGCGCCCCGGTCGTCAATCCGACGGCCAAATGCGGAAACGGTGATAAACTTTAATTTTGCGAACTTAGCAAACCGGCACCACCGCGCACTAAACTCCGGATCGGGCCATTAAACTAGTTCTAGCAAAGTAACAAGATAGGGAAGAGATATACCGAGTGATCCGAGTCCTCCGGTCTTCTCGTCGTCGTCCCGATCTCCCGCGGATCCTCCGGTCGTCATATCCTTGCCGGAAGGGCACCACATCGTCTGCATCTTTTACGGGCTCCCACCTCAATACCGAGGCAACTCGGGCACGAAGCTGGCAAGTCGACGTGCCCAAGGTTTGCTGTAGAATGTGTAGTGCTTTGTCTCTTTGGGGTTATGTTGCCTTGATGGAGGAATGGAATTTTCAAGTGGAACTCTCATTTATCAAGCATGGAATGAGATGATAAATTTTCCTCACCAAAATGAAATCTCTCATTTTTCTCCTCTCCTCATCCAAAATGTGGCCGGCCATCTCAAATTAAGAATGGTGGAGGGAATGGATATGTAGTATGAAGGGATGTGAGTGTAGGAGAGAAGAAAAGGTGACCACATCAAAAGACAAAGAAACATCAACCATGCTTCACACTATTAAACCCATACCCTCTCATTAATCACAATTAATGCAAAAGCATGGATGAAAGATATCATAATCAATACAATTGCAAGAAACCCTTCTCCACAAAATGTTATTTGCAAACTTGCAAATAACCCCCCTCCATCGGAAAAGTCCGGCCGGGAAAGAACAAACGAAAACCGGCCGGAACGGAATGCAAACTGGAAACTCCAGAAAACTGGTCCCGTAATAAATTACAGGAAAACCCCGATACTGTGCATACACACCCGCATCTGTATTCCGTCCGGATACAAATGCAAAGAGACAAAATCTACACTGTACTAAACTAGGATTCGGCTTAAACCAAAGCCGGCTAGTAATGTTCGTCCGATCCTGATCCGTGCAATACCGCACGTATCAGATCGAACCCTGCCATATATCTATACGGCCTCTAGTACAAACCGTCCGATCCTGATCCGTGCAATACCGCACGTATCTGATCGGACCCTGCCATATCTCCATACGGCCTCTACAGCGTTTCGCCCGAAAGCTGAGTAACTGAAAGTGTGGTAGACTCTAAAGACTCGTCAATACTATGGCTGCGGATTTAACCACTAGCACGTCAGAGGTATAAGCCAATACGTAACGGGCCACCAGCTATTGACCAAAAGGGACGTCGATGAGCGAACTCATCCTGACACCCTACTGAGCCTGTCAGTGACAATATCCGTACAGTCCGGTCCGTTCGTCTATGAGCATCGCATGTCGGGCCTAGGGGGTGGGTAAAAGTCAGACCCCCAAAAGCGGTACAAGTCGTGTCGGAGTGTAGCCCAGAACACCCTGAGATACTACTGGAATACCTACCAGTAAATCTCCTGCCTTGGCCAAGGACTTCGTGTAATGGCTCTCCTAGACACAGCGCGACCTCACCCCCAATACCGGGAGAGACGAACCCCCGAAGATCCGCTCACTGCCTCCATGTGGCTCGGGACTGTACCCAACTAAAACCTGTTTGCACGACTTCTTTGAGCCGTGGTAGGGAAGTAATCAAAGCACAGTAGGAACTCACACGAGACAAATGACGATCCCCAGGTCGATGAACTAACCTGTACACATGTCACCTGGGAACTGCTATCTGACGTCAGATATAAGACCAACTAGCATGTTCCCGGCGAGTCCTGTCCGGTGTACTCATAACCCAATGAGCACCTGTATACATCTTAGGTGATCCAACTGACACCAGTGGCTTGTGAGACCGGCCACCGCCCCTCGTCGGGGTCTCGACTGTATACACTACTCTACTCTGGAGAATCAATGCCCTGTCTCGAAACTCCCACGACTAGGGACCTTTTAAGGATGTGCTTATAGACTCCAGCTCTCACTTATATGATCGCCCTCATACTGCTGGCAGTCAAGCAAGAATCCTATGGGCTCTATCAACGTGCAATAGTGACCTGTCAGGTCACCTAAAGCAGTACACGATGATAAAGATAAACCAGATAGCATACTATCATCTCGAGTAAGACTGTTCTACCGGGATAGGTCCTCCCTCAATCATTGCAATCACGTGCCTGTGATCCAATAATTGACTCTAAGGGCACTATCTCCAACAATCTCCCACTTGCACTCAAGGCTAATTATTGCGATGTCGCATACTCACAGCCCGTGTGATACCGAACACCCAACTCCTCTACTAGTCAGTCGCACAAAACCTGTTTGCGAAACTATTGCGTTCGAGGAAAAGCCTCAGTGAGTGGATCCGCCTAGATGTTTCTTTCTATGTCTCTCTATATCTCAAGTTCGCGGAGAAAGCCATCTCCCGAAATGAGCAATACCTGTCTTAGAATGTCTGGATGTCTGATGGGACCGAGCTCATAAATGAACTCCAAATCCAAACTTCTTAGACTGTATCGTCAACTGAACTTAATCAGTATCCTGCGCCATGCCACCCTCAGTATTGCCTTGGATTACCTGTCCAAAACGCTGCCCCTCGTCAGAAGGAAAAACTATAACTCTGACAACCTCCTTGTCGTCCATGTCACCTTGGAAGCCTGGAATGATAACTGTCTCCCAAATGAGGCTGTCGTTATCATATCCCTAGAACATTTACTTATGTTCTAAAACTGCTTCTGACTGTTTCTCCAGGATTGGATCAATATCAACTTATTGCATCTTGTGCAAGACCAACATCTGGTGTGGCACTTGACATCTCATGATTGACTCAATTGCCTAAGCAAGTGATCTGCCAATCATGCACATCCCTCTCTACTCTAGTCTATAAGACACCTTTAGAGAGGGTGACTCCATTACCTGCAGGTACACTACCGTGCCAGGAGTCGTCCATTCTAAATACTCTTAGAATGCTGTCAAAGTACCCTGATTGGGAAACCACCCAAATCTAGATCTAAAACCATAGATCTAGTAACCAGTATGTCTGATATAATGTCCAAGTCCCATGTGGAGAAAACACTGTGTGACGACCAAAGTATAACCGATCGTAGTATAGGAATATCACTTCCTACTTTGTGTATGTCATCCAAAACCCGGATATCACACCCTACTACCTTCTCAACAGATCCATCCCCTATTCTGATGACGTCAAACCTATGACTGTCACATCAAAAATAGATGATCTATCTCCGCTATATCTGCTTTAGTCTATAAATAGACATAAGCCTGATGTCCACCAATGCTTCCGCTGTCCCACTGACTACGACAACCCTCTGGCAGAGTCATATAGACGTGCACTTCTAAAGCTAGTTTAGAACGACGCTATACTCATCCTCCTGCCGGGCCTCGCAGCCTGGAACAACAGCAATGGCAAGTGTGGGTAAACAAGAACTTCCCTGTCACCGTCCTTGAGGCTACCAGAGTACCTCTCGGGTGCCTGAAGTTACCCACCTTATCTGCGGAGTGGCCAATGGAATGTCAAATCGGATTGAATCTTTAGGTTCCTTATCAAATCTTCAGTAATCGTTTGCGGTTCTGGAATCACTTCCAGTTCTACCATACTCCCACTACTGTTTTTGAAAAAATCCATTTTATTAAAACTGTGGCGAGTCAAGAACAATATCACTATTGATCTTTCTTATGGTAGAAAGTCAACCCTCGTCATAGCCTGGGTCAACCCACAAACAGCCATTACAGAAACGTGCCTTGAGCTGTCCAGTGTCTGGTTTTAATCATAAGCCGGACAACTCCCCGTACCTTAACAACGTTAAGATATGAACTGTTCTATATCCAATATAGAACCAGAGGCACTGAATTAATTGAACCAGATTCAAATCATGCAACTATCTCCAGTGCATGTCAACTAAATGGAGAGAGGCTGACCAGCGTTACTCAACTTAGGAATGCTTCCAATTATGAGTAACCTGAAAGAGAAGCAATTTCTCTTTATCATTACTATCAACTGAATACCATACACAAGCATCTACATCTTCGATCACTTTGAAGAATCCCGATACTTGCTACACCTGGTTCTCTAGTCTATTCAAATACCTATAACTCCTCAAAACTTAGACCCTGTGTTTCTACGAAACACATGTCTAAGAACTAGAGAAGTTAAAAGTAAACAGAATATAGTATGAGGACCAACCCCTCTGTCCTAATGGACACTGGACAACATACAATACTCTGTATAAGTCCGCTGAGTCTAACAACTCTTTCACTGTGTGTCGTAGGTTGAAAACTGTACTTATGGTTAAGAAGAATTACACTGCTGTTTAATGCTCCTTACCTAACCATCTACTGATATAGGTAAATGTCATCGACATAATATCAAAAGGTATATCTCACTCTATGAAAATAGACGTACAGATATATCAATTTGAAATTGGTGCATAACAGCGGATATTCAAAACCAAATATTTGCCGACCGGCAAACCGCCCAGGTGATCTCCTCAATTATCACTGATTACAACGAATCCCGATATAATGAGGATGATTACCCAATTCCCAATAACCTACTCCCACTCATCATGTCACGACCCGCAGGGTACGGAACGTGACTGGCACTTAAGTTTACGAAACGTCTAAAGGCGTCCGTAAAATAAGTAAGCCAAAGCCCAGAAAACAAAACCAATGAAGCAAAAGAGTGAAGAAACCCAATCAATTGAAAGCGAGTTATCAAATAAGTCATGTAAAACCCTTTTTAAAAACAATACCAATTTTTCCCGAAAATTTCGGCAGAGTCTCCTTTGTAAATACTGGCCCCCAAAAATGGGTACAACAAGAATATATGTAAAACCAACAAATAAGGCGTCCCCAAGCGGGAGCTAGCTCTTCGCCATAAGGCGGTCACAAATCCCACGCAATGTAAATGACAACAAGCATAATAAAGCATAAGGAAGCATGAAAAAAGGTAGCATGTCGGCTCAAGTGAGCTCGACCCCAAAATACAGCATAAAATCCACAACCCTCACAGTCTCATCTCTAGGTCAATATACAATAATCTGGAAGAAACAGTAGATGGAGTACACTAGATACAAGAATATACAAGGTGGTACAAAATAATAACATAACCCACCTATGAGCAAATCTCGAGCTCAAGCAAAAGAGGCAAAAGAACAAGTGCGCCCGCCGCTACTGAACTGACGGAGCGGACCTGCAAAAGACTGTGGCACAACGGGGGTGAGTTGCCAACTCGTGAGTAATAAATAACATCTACAAAGGCTATCGTATGCATGCACACAAGCATCCTAGCATCTATAATACAGGTATGACTGGATGCACTAGCAGGTGTGTATATAACATCAGTGTACTAATATGTATGCAACATGAATATCTGAGGTCTCAATAGGTATATATAAGAATATTTTACCTCTTTTTGTTTTTGAAACTCTTTTAGAATGCCAGCATAATGTCAATGAATCGACGAAAATCGGTGTCCAGCAACGACACCCAAAAGCTGTCTCAAATCTCATAAATGTATCTCTGGCCTCAGCCGTCCGGTTGACCCATCTCAAATATCAATATCTCATCATCTAGCGGCCACGGTCGGTATCCTCTGGATATCCGCCGTCCCAAACAGTCACCGGTAGGTAATCCGTCCCCTGTCAGGCTCAACGTCATCACCACATTCCTCTTGCCCCGGGGTACCTTACCGGGCCCACCATGTACCCGTGCCGGTTCCTCCACTCCTCGACACGGATTTCCAAATCCACAGCAAACTCATGGTGGACGACACTTACATCACTAGAAAACCGCAATTTTACATATTTTAAAAATATAATAAGTTTAGAAATTTTGCGGTTTTCCTCCGAAATCCAGCAATATCATAAAATCTCAAGAAATCCTCATAAGTGCATATATCAATGATAATGAATGCGTATGATATCAATAATTAAGTTGCGATGTGTGATCAATGGATTAAGCATGAACAATTAATATGATGAAGTACATGCACATGAATAGCAATACTACGGTTTCATTTTTAAGGAATTAAAGGCAATAGTACAAGTTTAAGTATCGATTAGTAAAAGGTTTCAATTTAAAGGTTATCTAGTGTGGTGGCATGGCAATTACCAGGGTGTGTGTGTAAACATGAATAGTGCTCGTGCTGCATATAAAAACCTGGTAATGGTGCATGTGTCCTACAATTGAGTTTGCGTATATGGGTATAACATATTGATCTAATTGCAGCAATTATCATGCCAGTAATATTATTCTAATGTCACAAGTGGTTATCCAGTTTACTATTTTTCAGTTTACTAAATCTATCGGGCGACTTGCGCCATCCAAACGATCGTCCCCCGTAGATGTTAAATCTACTCACCGGGATCCCTGGCTAGCTGTGTCCAATCACCGCCTTTCCCTTTCGCGCCGCGTCTGACGTCTCCGCGACCGAACCTGGAATTTACATCAATACCAAATATAAGGTTACATATCAAAGAACGACGCAAAACCCCAACGAAACTACTAAAGTTCGCTAGCTAGGTACAACGTGCACAAAGTGCGCGGAACACACGCGAAAATCGCAAAAACTGCCGAAAAACGCCGATTTGGTCGCCCGGCAAAACTAAAACCCGACTACCCAAAAACCGCACTCACGCATCCTAAAAGTCGCAGGACAAGCCATTACAATCATCAAGATATCAAAATTAATCCATCACATAATTTATATAAAAATCTAGTAAGCATATACATTCCAAAAATCGGTGCAACAATTGCCGATTTGCGACAAAACGACTACAATCTAGCACAATCGCCCAACCACACTACAAGCAATCTACAAACACTAATTATAACACAACAACAATGATTCCAATCCTATTTTCCATAAACAACCATTCTTGAATTTATAACTTAGCAAAATCCAATCAATTTCCTCACTTGAAACTTTAAATTAACACAACAAAGCCCACTTAAGAAAATTAACCTCTTAGGTTAGGTTAGCAAAATACTAGATAACAAGTTAGGTTTAATCAATTAAATAATGCTTTCTAAAACTTAATCCACTCACTAATCAAGCTTCACAAACCAATTCCATACAAAAACCCTCTCTTGAAAATCCTAAAAAGCAATTTCACACTTCTAAATTTAATCAAATTAGCATAATTGAAAACTACATCAACAAGATAACTATATGGATTAGTTAATTAACCACTAGATTAACTATAAAACAATCTAATTAAGTATTATGGCTTCAAAACCCTAGCTAAAATTTTCAAGCAAAACCTAAGAAACTAGATTAAACTACACTAAATTAACACTAAACCATCTAACATAAGAACTTAAACAAAAGAATTTAACATGATAGAAATTATACCTCTTGATCTATGGATCAAGCAAGAAAATTTTTCTCCAAATGATGGCCTCAACACCAAGATCCAAGCAAGAATGGCTAAGGATAATGATAGCTTAAGGATTTTGTTTGGATTTTTGAATTAAATCATGGATTTTGATGTATTTTCTTGAAGAGATTGAAGAAAATGAAAAGAAAAGAGAGGAAGAAGAGGGTGTACAGGATTTTCGGCCAGAGGAGGAATGGGGGAGGGTGTGGGCAAGTGGGGAAGGTCATGGGTCAAGTCCACAAAGTCAAATGCACCTTACTTTATTCATTTTAATTAAAATAAATCCAAAAAACCCCTTAAATCACTCAAGAAAGCAACTAAAGAAAAGAGATCAGAATTTTCTGGTCTCACACAAGGTGGGGCTGTCCTAGGGCTGAGGAAAAAGAGAGAGGGGTTTTACAAAAGAAATTTTATGCAAAAAGGCCCCCTACAACTCAAAAATTGCAAGTTTTAGCTCAAAATTCAATAAATTCGTTTCATAACATAAAAATTTGTTAAAAATCAAAATAAATTACTAAAAATTCATGTTATCACTAGATTATAATTATCATAATTTTAGAGATTAAAATTAGCCCGGAAAAATTTGTATTTATCGCTTATTTAATGTATTTTCTTACCGGCTTAAAATAATATTAAAAAATTGAAAAATAGAGAAAAACTTTTAAATGACCAAAATTTCATAATTAACTCATTAGCTACTAAAAACAAGTAATTACCTACCCATTTAAGGTATAATTAGCCCTAAACTGCAAAATATCGAGAAAGACGGTTTTCGGAAAAATACCGAATTTTCACCGAATTTCAGGAAAACACCAAAACGACTTTTCAAGACGCTACAATCTTCCCCCCTTAAAGAAATTCGGTCCCCGAATTAAAAAAAAAAAAAATAGCTACGTGTACCTTCAAAGAGATGGGGATACTTCTTCCTCATCTCGCCCTCGGTCTCCCAGGTAACCTCCTCGCTGCTCAGGCTACGCCAAAGGACCTTGACGGTTGGTATAATCTTCGACCTCAACTTCTTCACCTGCCGATCCAGGATGGCCACCGGCTGCTCTGCAAAAGAAAGGTCGCGCTCTAGCTGGACTGTCGGGTGCTGAATCGCATGCGAAGGGTCGTGAAGGTACTTCCGGAGCATCAAAACATGGAAGACGGGGTGAACATCGGGAAAGCTGGGAGGAAGAGCCAAACGATATGCAACAGCGCCGACACGCTCGAGGATCTCGAAGGGACCTACGAATCTAGGGCTAAGCTTCCCCTTTCGCCCAAAACGCATCACGCCCTTCATCGGAGAGACTTTCAGAAAAACATGGTCGCCAACTGCGAACTCTAATCTGCGACGGCGCCTGTCTGCATAGGATTTCTGCCTGCTCTGAGCCGCTCTCATCCGGTCTCGGATCAACTGTATCTTCGCTGTCGTCTCCTCAACAAGCTGCGGCCCCAAAATGCTGCTCTCGCTGAGCTCTGTCCAACAAACGGGCGATCTGCATCTCCTCCCATACAATGCCTCGAAAGGTGCCATCTGAATAGTATCCTGGAAGCTGTTGTTGTAGGAGAACTCCACTAGAGGTAAATGACGATCCCAGCTACCACCAAAGTCTAAAACGCACGCTCTGAGCATGTCCTCGAGAGTCTGAATGGTCCGCTCTGACTGTCCGTCTGTCTGCGGATGAAACGCTGTGCTGAAGCTCAAACGAGTGCCCAAAGCCTCCTGAAGTCTCTGCCAAAGTCGGCTGGTGAACTGAGTGCCTCGATCTGACACGATACAAGTCGGTACGCCATGTAGTCGCACGATCTCGTCAATATAGAGCTGAGCATACTGAGCGAAGCTGAAAGTCGTCTTCACTGGAAGGAAGTGAGCCGCTTTCGTCAATCTATCCACGATCACCCAGATGGAGTCGTACCCTCGACTGGTCCTGGGTAGACCCACAACGAAGTCCATCGAAATCTGTTCCCAATTCCACTCTGGAATGGGTAACGGCTGTAGCTCTCCCGCGGGCCTCTGGTGCTCGGCCTTGACTTGCTGACAAGTCAGGCATCTCGAAACGAACTCCGCAATGTCCCTCTTCATCCCGTCCCACCAGTAGGTCTCTCTCATATCATGGTACATCTTGGTAGAACCGGGGTGGACACTATACACTGATCGGTGTGCCTCCTCAAGAATGTCGCGCCGCAATCCATCAGCATCTGGTACGCACAGTCTAGATCCATATCGTAAAATCCCCTGATCATCAACCACGAACTCGGAAAATCTGCCCTGTCCCATCTGTGCCATGATCTCTGAGCAACGGTCGTCACTGCGCTGTGCCTCATATATACGGTCAAGCAACTGTGGGCGTGCACGAACATGCGCGAGCTGTCCCCCTGTCTGAGTGAACTCGAACTCAACTCGGCTGTCGCATAACATCTGCCAATCTGCTGACGACTGCCTCTGCACTGCGCGCAAAAAGGATAGACTACCCCCGGGCTTCCTACTCAACGCATCTGCCACCACATTTGCCTTGCCGGGGTGATATAAGATCTCGCAGTCATAGTCTTTCACCAACTCCATCCAACGACGCTGTCTGAGGTTCAGGTCTCGCTGCTGAAATATGTACTTTAAGCTCTTGTGATCGGTGAATATCTGACACGACTCGCCGTAAAGGTAATGTCGCCAAATCTTCAGTGCAAAGACCACTGCAGCCATCTCCAAATCATGAGTGGGGTAGTTCTGTTCATGCTTCTTCAACTGCCGAGAAGCATAAGCGATCACCCGGCCATGCTGCATCAAAACGCATCCTAATCCCACTCGCGAAGCATCACAGTAGACAACAAATCCGCCTGAACCCGAAGGCAAAGATAATACCGGCGCCGTAGTCAAACATGTCCGCAGCTGCTGAAAACTGCGCTCGCACTCCTCCGTCCAGACGAAAGGAACTCCCTTCCGGGTCAAACCGGTCAACGGTGCAGCTATACGGGAGAAGTCCTGAACAAAACGCCTGTAGTAGCCCGCCAAGCCTAGAAAACTACGGATCTCAGTAACCGATGTAGGTCGGGGCCACTGCTGAACAGCCTCAATCTTCTTCGGGTCCACACAAATGCCGTCTCTCGTAACCACGTGACCCAAGAATCCGACGCTGTCCAGCCAGAATGCACACTTGGAGAACTTCGCGAACAGCTGGTGCTCCCTCAGAGTCTGTAACGTAATCCGCAAGTGCTGCTCGTGCTCCTCTCTGCTCCGGGAGTACACCAAGATATCGTCGATAAATACGATGATGAACAAGTCAAGATACGGCCTGAATGTACGGTTCATCAAATCCATAAATGCTGCTGGGGCGTTGGTGAGTCCGAACGACATCACCAAAAACTCGTAGTGGCCGTAGCGCGTGCGGAAAGCTGTCCTCGGTATATCCTCCTGTCGAACTCGCAGCTGATGGTATCCTGATCGCAAGTCGATCCTCGAAAAATACCCCGCACCCTGAAGCTGGTCGAACAAATCATCAATGCGCGGCAACGGATATCTGTTCCGAACGGTAACTTTGTTCAGCTGGCGGTAGTCGATACATAAGCGCAAACTTCCATCCTACTTCTTGACAAACAGGACCGGAGCACCCCACGGAGAAACACTAGGTCGAATAAGCCCCTTATCTAACAAATCCTGCAACTGATCCTTCAGCTCTCGAAGCTCTGCCGGGGCCATCCGATCAGGCGGTATAGAAATAGGCCCCGAACCGGGAATCAAATCAATGCAGAACTCAACATCGCGCTCAGGCGGTAGCCCAGGTAGCTCATCAGGGAAAGCATCAGGGAACTCACAAACTACCGGGACCCGGTCCAACGGAATCTCTGCAGCTCGAGTATCATAAACAAACGCTAAGAATCCCTGACATCCCTTCCGCAAGAGCTGACCAGCGCGAAGAGACGAAATTAAGCTGGGAAGGGTGACACTGCGGTCTACCTGAATAACAAGGACTGGCTCTCCCGGAAAGCTAAATCTGACTGCCTTCTCACGGCAGTCCACCGAAGCATAACAAGTGGCTAGCCAATCCATGCCCAGAAGCACATCAAAGTCCAACATATCGAGGAGTATCAAATCAACTGATGAATCCCTCTCCCCGATACGAACGGAACACAAACGAAATACAAACCGAGCGACAAACGACTCGCCTACCGGAGTAACAACAACAAGCGGCTGATCTAACGATGATGACTCACGGCCCAACATCGGTGCATAGTGTGTAGATACGTACGAATGTGTGGAACCTGGGTCGAATAATACCCGTGCGTCGAAAGAACAAACTGGCAAGGTACCTGTCACAACGGCATTGGATGCCTGCGCATCCTGCGGTGTCAAAGCAAATACTCGGGCCTGTCCTCCACCGATAGCGGGCTGACCTCGACCTCGGCCTCTGCCTCCTCGTCCTCTCTGAATAGGACCGCCGCGTCCACGGCCTCTCGGTGCACCTAACTGGCGTGGAGCATCGCCTGGGGTAGGAAGTAGGGCTCTCTGAGGAGGGGGTGGTGATGGTGGTAGGGTCACATGCGGAACTGTCGCTGCTCCCTGTCGTCTCACCGGATAATCTCTGACAAGATGGTGCAAACTCCCGCACCCAAAACATCCTGGCGACGGCTGCTGCCCCTGGGAATAAGAACCATATAACTGTCCCCGCCCAAATCCTCTGCCAGGCCTATCTCTCGGAAAGAATCTGGCACGCTGCCTCTGAGACGGTACATCGGTGCGCATCCTCTTCGGCCCGGAAACGGCCGAAGTCCGTGATATGCGTGCCTCCATCCGCAATGCCGTATCCATAGCAGCTGAATAAGTGTCGTAGTGCTGGGCGCCAATGGCAAGATATAGCTGGGCATCAAGTCCCTGTACGAACCTCTTCACCATCTTCTCCTCGGTATCCACCAAATACTGAGCATATCGGGATAACTGTGTAAACTGGATGTCATACTCAGACACCGTCATCCCAGGTGTCTTGACTAAGGCCTCGAAGCTGCGAGCTCTGGCGTCACGAACGCTCTCTGGAAGGAAACGGGCTAGAAAGACCGCTGTAAACTCGACCCAAGTCATAGGCGGTAGATCTGCAGCTCGACCTCTCAAGACTGACTCCCACCATGTCTGCGCGAGACCCTCTAGTCGGAAACTCTCAAGCTCTACCCATCGATCATCCGAACATCTCAGCGAACGGCAGATCCTGGCTAAACTGTCAAGGAACGTCTGTGGGTCCTCCGCTGTCTCGGTGCCGGTGAATACTGGAGGTCTCAGCCTCATGAAATCCTGTAGTGAAACCGGAATGGCCACGGTGGTAGTAGTAGGAGCAGGTATCATGGTCGCCTGTGATGTAGTAGGTACGTCATCCGGCCTCGGTGTACGACTGGCTGCAACTAGGGATCCTACCATCTGACGTAGCTCCTGCATGCCTCCCATCATCTGTCGCAACTCCTCCATACCGGTCTCGAGCCTATCCATACGGCCTGGGGAAGGTGGATCGGTCTGTCCCTGCGACGTAGGCATACCACCCTGCTCAGTCCTAGTCTCGGACGAGCCAGCTCGAATCTCGTCTCTGGCGGCAGCCCTCTGTGCCCTCGTAGCCTTCGGCGGCATAGTGGCTGTTACAGGAAAACGGATAGTAAGGACAGTGCAATAGGATTATAGGATACACGGAATTGAAGAAGGAAATTTCCAAGCAAGTATCCTAAAGTCACTTAGGCGGAGTACCGTATCGTAAGTATGCCGCGGACATACGCACGCTACGTTACCCTACTTAAGTCACTTACTCCATCTACCAAGGGTCATCCTACACTCACAAAGGTAAAACCTATCGCTCTGATACCAACTTTGTCACGACCCGCAGGGTACGGAACGTGACTGGCACTTAAGTTTACGAAACGTCTAAAGGCGTCCGTAAAATAAGTAAGCCAAAGCCCAGAAAACAAAACCAATGAAGCAAAAGAGTGAAGAAACCCAATCAATTGAAAGCGAGTTATCAAATAAGTCATGTAAAACCCTTTTTAAAAACAATACCAATTTTTCCCGAAAATTTCGGCAGAGTCTCCTTTGTAAATACTGGCCCCCAAAAATGGGTACAACAAGAATATATGTAAAACCAACAAATAAGGCGTCCCCAAGCGGGAGCTAGCTCTTCGCCATAAGGCGGTCACAAATCCCACGCAATGTAAATGACAACAAGCATAATAAAGCATAAGGAAGCATGAAAAAAGGTAGCATGTCGGCTCAAGTGAGCTCGACCCCAAAATACAGCATAAAATCCACAACCCTCACAGTCTCATCTCTAGGTCAATATACAATAATCTGGAAGAAACAGTAGATGGAGTACACTAGATACAAGAATATACAAGGTGGTACAAAATAATAACATAACCCACCTATGAGCAAATCTCGAGCTCAAGCAAAAGAGGCAAAAGAACAAGTGCGCCCGCCGCTACTGAACTGACGGAGCGGACCTGCAAAAGACTGTGGCACAACGGGGGTGAGTTGCCAACTCGTGAGTAATAAATAACATCTACAAAGGCTATCGTATGCATGCACACAAGCATCCTAGCATCTATAATACAGGTATGACTGGATGCACTAGCAGGTGTGTATATAACATCAGTGTACTAATATGTATGCAACATGAATATCTGAGGTCTCAATAGGTATATATAAGAATATTTTACCTCTTTTTGTTTTTGAAACTCTTTTAGAATGCCAGCATAATGTCAATGAATCGACGAAAATCGGTGTCCAGCAACGACACCCAAAAGCTGTCTCAAATCTCATAAATGTATCTCTGGCCTCAGCCGTCCGGCTGACCCATCTCAAATATCAATATCTCATCATCTAGCGGCCACGGTCGGTATCCTCTGGATATCCGCCGTCCCAAACAGTCACCGGTAGGTAATCCGTCCCCTGCCAGGCTCAACGTCATCACCACATTCCTCTTGCCCCGGGGTACCTTACCGGGCCCACCATGTACCCGTGCCGGTTCCTCCACTCCTCGACACGGATTTCCAAATCCACAGCAAACTCATGGTGGACGACACTTACATCACTAGAAAACCGCAATTTTACATATTTTAAAAATATAATAAGTTTAGAAATTTTGCGGTTTTCCCCCGAAATCCAGCAATATCATAAAATCTCAAGAAATCCTCATAAGTGCATATATCAATGATAATGAATGCGTATGATATCAATAATTAAGTTGCGATGTGTGATCAATGGATTAAGCATGAACAATTAATATGATGAAGTACATGCACATGAATAGCAATACTACGGTTTCATTTTTAAGGAATTAAAGGCAATAGTACCAGTTTAAGTATCGATTAGTAAAAGGTTTCAATTTAAAGGTTATCTAGTGTGGTGGCATGGCAATTACCAGGGTGTGTGTGTAAACATGAATAGTGCTCGTGCTGCATATAAAAACCTGGTAATGGTGCATGTGTCCTACAATTGAGTTTGCGTATATGGGTATAACATATTGATCTAATTGCAGCAATTATCATGCCAGTAATATTATTCTAATGTCACAAGTGGTTATCCAGTTTACTATTTTTCAGTTTACTAAATCTATCGGGCGACTTGCGCCATCCAAACGATCGTCCCCCGTAGATGTTAAATCTACTCACCGGGATCCCTGGCTAGCTGTGTCCAATCACCGCCTTTTCCTTTCGCGCCGCGTCTGACGTCTCCGCGACCGAACCTGGAATTTACATCAATACCAAATATAAGGTTACATATCAAAGAACGACGCAAAACTCCAACGAAACTACTAAAGTTCGCTAGCTAGGTACAACGTGCACAAAGTGCGCGGAACACACGCGAAAATCGCAAAAACTGCCGAAAAACGCCGATTTGGTCGCCCGGCAAAACTAAAACCCGACTACCCAAAAACCGCACTCACGCATCCTAAAAGTCGCAGGACAAGCCATTACAATCATCAAGATATCAAAATTAATCCATCACATAATTTATATAAAAATCTAGTAAGCATATACATTCCAAAAATCGGTGCAACAATTGCCGATTTGCGACAAAACGACTACAATCTAGCACAATCGCCCAACCACACTACAAGCAATCTATAAACACTAATTATAACACAACAACAATGATTCCAATCCTATTTTCCATAAACAACCATTCTTGAATTTATAACTTAGCAAAATCCAATCAATTTCCTCACTTGAAACTTTAAATTAACACAACAAAGCCCACTTAAGAAAATTAACCTCTTAGGTTAGGTTAGCAAAATACTAGATAACAAGTTAGGTTTAATCAATTAAATAATGCTTTCTAAAACTTAATCCACTCACTAATCAAGCTTCACAAACCAATTCCATACAAAAACCCTCTCTTGAAAATCCTAAAAAGCAATTTCACACTTCTAAATTTAATCAAATTAGCATAATTGAAAACTACATCAACAAGATAACTATATGGATTAGTTAATTAACCACTAGATTAACTATAAAACAATCTAATTAAGTATTATGGCTTCAAAACCCTAGCTAAAATTTTCAAGCAAAACCTAAGAAACTAGATTAAACTACACTAAATTAACACTAAACCATCTAACATAAGAACTTAAACAAAAGGATTTAACATGATAGAAATTATACCTCTTGATCTATGGATCAAGCAAGAAAATTTTGCTCCAAATGATGGCCTCAACACCAAGATCCAAGCAAGAATGGCTAAGGATAATGATAGCTTAAGGATTTTGTTTGGATTTTTGAATTAAATCATGGATTTTGATGTATTTTCTTGAAGAGATTGAAGAAAATGAAAAGAAAAGAGAGGAAGAAGAGGGTGTGCAGGATTTTCGGCCAGAGGAGGAATGGGGGAGGGTGTGGGCAAGTGGGGAAGGTCATGGGTCAAGTCCACAAAGTCAAATGCACCTTACTTTATTCATTTTAATTAAAATAAATCCAAAAAACCCCTTAAATCACTCAAGAAAGCAACTAAAGAAAAGAGATCAGAATTTTCTGGTCTCACACAAGGTGGGGCTGTCCTAGGGCTGAGGAAAAAGGGAGAGGGGTTTTACAAAAGAAATTTTATGCAAAAAGGCCCCCTACAACTCAAAAATTGCAAGTTTTAGCTCAAAATTCAATAAATTCGTTTCATAACATAAAAATTTGTTAAAAATCAAAATAAATTACTAAAAATTCATGTTATCACTAGATTATAATTATCATAATTTTAGAGATTAAAATTAGCCCGGAAAAATTTGTATTTATCGCTTATTTAATGTATTTTCTTACCGGCTTAAAATAATATTAAAAAATTGAAAAATAGAGAAAAACTTTTAAATGACCAAAATTTCATAATTAACTCATTAGATACTAAAAACAAGTAATTACCTACCCATTTAAGGTATAATTAGCCCTAAACTGCAAAATATCGAGAAAGACGGTTTTCGGAAAAATACCGAATTTTCACCGAATTTCAGGAAAACACCAAAACGACTTTTCAAGACGCTACACATCATCTGTAAAACCATACAGATGTGAGAATCAAACCTGGTAAATACATACCCTGGAGCAAGTGTCTAATCGGGAAATCAGTTTTCTTTTAACAGTACACAGTTGAACTGAAACATTGAAATGTTTCGATGGGGTATCCTGGTATTCCTAGTAATGCCTCTACCATTATCCAGATTCACAACTATAACCGCATAATTCTTTGCCACCTCTCCAAATCCCTTTATTTGTCTTTAGTCGTTACCTTCTGCACACCCCTTAGGCCAAATGGTTTTCTTCCTTCCCTACCGTTCGGCACCAGCCTATGGTTTGGAAGAAGACTATCCAATAAGCATAATATGTGTACTGTCCTAGTCCTAGGAGCACTCGCAATGCGAGAGAAGGTGAGGATAAAAGACAACCGAATAAACCTTATTCTTATTTCTCCTGAACCAGAATCCATCCCCGAACTGGAACAAGTTCCTTTCGAGTTCGTATATAACCATACGATGGAATATCCAAATAACTGTGGATCTTCGTAGTGATACGGAGTGTCCTGGAGAAATACAAAGGTGATTTAGGATTGGCGAAGAAAAACTTGGTTTGGTCGTGAATATCAGTCGCAATTTACTTTGCCCTCTTACTAATCCCTTGCTTTGTCTTAATCTTAATACCTTCTGTACACCATCATTAGGCTAATTGGTTTTCTTCATTCCCTATCGGTCGGCACCAGCCTAAGGTTTGGAAGAAGACTATCCAATTTGCGTAATAGGTGTACTATCTCCTAAACTAAGGAGTACTCGTAACTTGAGAGAAGGTAAAAGGGAAAAGACAACTGAATAATCCTATCCGTTTTCTCCAGAACCGGAAACCATCCTCGAATTCCTTCGAGTTCGTATCTAACCATACGATGGCTTTGTCCAATGGAAGTGGACGTTCGCAGTAATACGGGGTGTCCTGGAGAAAAGGGTAAAAGTAGGAGTGGCAATGAGGTCTGCAACTCTGACAATCCAAAAGCCAGTGTTAAGAAGGTTCGGTCAACTTGGTCACTGAGTCATAGTCTTAGGGTCGGGTCAATGGTCGCTGCCAAGAGAGAGAGAAAAGAAACACTCAGCGTGCACTCTAACCTAGATCAGAATGGTTACCAATTTATCTAATCTAGAAACCTCCCACTGTACCTCAAATTCTCCTCCAAACCTTAAAGAAGAATTAGTCGGGGTCACCCGAGGTGTAAACTAACTCATCAGTGGGAATCGGGATCCAACTATCATCGCATGATAACGTGACGGAATCCGCTCACCCTATCACACTCCAGAAGGTATGCGCTTATCTGGCAAGTTTCAGTTCTTTTGAAACTCCCGATGTAGATTTCTGCCCCATGCTCTTATGACCTTGACTATGGCCAACAAATCATAAGTCACATGTCAAGTTCTACCCGTCATTGTCCAGGTTGATTTGAACCCACCCGTACAAGCCCTTGACTAGGGCCAACAAGGCTATACGACTGTCCCAAACCAACGCATCTATCTATGCTACATATGAATAACCAACAGCTACCAAACACTGTGCCTTGACTATGGCCAACAAACACAGCTTGAATACTATTGACTATCCATATGAAACGACGGAGGGCTACGAATGGTTTCTGGCGAAAACCGTTAACGTAATGAACTTGATATCGTTGAAGGAACGGATAGCTTTTTAGAAAATATAGTGACGAAAACCTTTACTAAAGAGGTCACTCCCGGTGAAGGAATCTCGGCTCTTTCCCCGTAGAATGAGGTGCAGGATATTCCAAATGAATACCACGATGCAAAGCAAAAGTAATCGGCTATAGTGAAGTTAATGCCCTGACGCAAACTTCTGTCCAAGGGGTCACTCCCGGTGAAGGGATCTCGGCCCTTGCCTCGTCGACTGAGGAGCAGGATATTCCAAATGAATACCACGATGCAAAACAAAAGTGAACGTCCTTGCAATAACAGCCTTTTTTAAAAGTGTTCCAACAACATCAGATTAGGTTTGTTTAACTTGCATTGATCCGAATCAACGCAGTCCCATCAATTGATCACACCATAAAGAACGAAAATATACTGACGTACGTATATGCCATCCGCATTCGCCACTGGGTCCCGTCATTACCCGTTAGGTTAGCTAACTAACGGCAGAGCGGGGACTGGACTAGCGCGGATGAAAAATATATACAACATCTACTAATATATATACCAATATATAGTATTTCGCTCAAGGCGTGAATAAAATGCAACATCACAGAAATGTACAGCATCACAGAACAATACAGATATCTGGGATCCCCGGGTTTCACAGAGCCACTACTGAAACCCGACGTTCCCCTGGTCGTGTGGATAGCCTGTGCAATGAAAACCTAGACCCCTACGGGCGCGGCAAGTCACCCGCCAAAACCTGAAGCGAGGCAGCCCCCTTCAGCACCGTGAATGGACCACCCAGCACTTCACGGAATCGAGCAACTTGGGCACCCCTCCTGGGTCAACCTGTACCCCCTACGAGTGCGGCGAATAGCCCGCCAATTCCAGACGGAAGCCCCCTCCGTCTCAATGCCCTGAGATGCGGGCTTGTTGCCCTCCAGAACCCGGCTATCCGTGCACCCCACCGCGGGGTAAACCTAGTACAGAAAGTAAAATATACATACTACGGGTACATCGACCGCAACCTGGTCGTGCCCCAAAATAATAATACAAACAGGCAGTGACGGCAGTCCACATGTCGGACGCTCGCCCCGCAATATCAAATGTACATAATACAACAAAACTATACTAGCATTGCATCCAGGCTATCCCCCACGACCGATCCGCAACATCACAGCAAAAACACAGAACATCAACGTGAAAGTCACGTTCGCAAATCCGTCTAACCGGGCTATAGCAGTTAGACCGGATTTACCGATCGAGTGACATTCACGGTCGCAGATATAATGTAAATACTGTGAAAAAATGTGTTTAAAATATCCGATCGATCAAAAATTAACAAGTGGGCCCCCAAGCAATACTGTAGCACTCACAGAAAATCTGGGCCCAATTTTAATATCGCAAAACCCCTAAAATCACCCCAGAAGCCCACTGTAAAAACCCGACCCACTGAATCCTCCATACTGCGGCGGAACCGCGGCAACAAGTAGGGTTTTGCCGCGGTTCCGCGCTCCACTGAAGAGATCAGTGTCTCGAATTTTTCCAGAACTCTTAGAACTTCTAGTACATCAATTTTCTACAACCTGAAAAATTTTTAGACTTCAAAAAATTTCGACAGAAAACTTATGTTAAGGAAAATGTAGATTTTGGAATTTTGGTCGATCGGAAATGCAAAACACATCAAACGAAGCTAGACGAAGTTAATGGCGAGGCTCTGATACCACTGTAAGTGCACGGCGGCGCCCCGGTCGTCAATCCGACGGCCAAATGCGGAAACGGTGATAAACTTTAATTTTGCGAACTTAGCAAACCGGCACCACCGCGCACTAAACTCCGGATCGGGCCATTAAACTAGTTCTAGCAAAGTAACAAGATAGGGAAGAGATATACCGAGTGATCCGAGTCCTCCGGTCTTCTCGTCGTCGTCCCGATCTCCCGCGGATCCTCCGGTCGTCATATCCTTGCCGGAAGGGCACCACATCGTCTGCATCTTTTACGGGCTCCCACCTCAATACCGAGGCAACTCAGGCACGAAGCTGGCAAGTCGACGTGCCCAAGGTTTGCTGTAGAATGTGTAGTGCTTTGTCTCTTTGGGGTTATGTTGCCTTGATGGAGGAATGGAATTTTCAAGTGCAACTCTCATTTATCAAGCATGGAATGAGATGATAAATTTTCCTCACCAAAATGAAATCTCTCATTTTTCTCCTCTCCTCATCCAAAATGTGGCCGGCCATCTCAAATTAAGAATGGTGGAGGGAATGGATATGTAGTATGAAGGGAGGTGAGTGTAGGAGAGAAGAAAAGGTGACCACATCAAAAGACAAAGAAACATCAACCATGCTTCACACTATTAAACCCATACCCTCTCATTAATCACAATTAATGCAAAAGCATGGATGAAAGATATCATAATCAATACAATTGCAAGAAACCCCTCTCCACAAAATGTTATTTGCAAACTTGCAAATAACCCCCCTCCATCGGAAAAGTCCGGCCGGGAAAGAACAAACGAAAACCGGCCGGAACGGAATGCAAACTGGCAACTCCAGAAAACTGGTCCCGTAATAAATTACAGGAAAACCCCGATACTGTGCATACATACCCGCATCTGTATTCCGTCCGGATACAAATGCAAAGAGACAAAATCTACACTGTACTAAACTAGGATCCGGCTTAAACCAAAGCCGGCTAGTAATGTTCGTCCGATCCTGATCCGTACAATACCGCACGTATCAGATCGAACCCTGCCATATATCTATACGGCCTCTAGTACAAACCGTCCGATCCTGATCCGTGCAATACCGCACGTATCTGATCGGACCCTGCCATATCTCCATACGGCCTCTACAGCGTTTCGCCCGAAAGCTGAGTAACTGAAAGTGTGGTGGACTCTAAAGACTCGTCAATACTATGGCTGCGGATTTAACCACTAGCACGTCAGAGGTATAAGCCAATACGTAACGGGCCACCAGCTATTGACCAAAAGGGACGTCGATGAGCGAACTCATCCTGACACCCTACTGAGCCTGTCAGTGACAATATCCGTACAGTCCGGTCCGTTCGTCTATGAGCATCGCATGTCGGGCCTAGGGGCTGGGTAAAAGTCAGACCCCCAAAAGCGGTACAAGTCGTGTCGGAGTGTAGCCCAGAACACCCTGAGATACTACTGGAATACCTACCAGTAAATCTCCTGCCTTGGCCAAGGACTTCGTGTAATGGCTCTCCTAGACACAGCGCGACCTCACCCCCAATACCGGGAGAGACGAACCCCCGAAGATCCGCTCACTGCCTCCATGTGGCTCGGGACTGTACCCAACTAAAACCTGTTTGCACGACTCCTTTGAGCCGTGGTAGGGAAGTAATCAAAGCACAGTGGGAACTCACACGAGACAAATGACGATCCCCAGGTCGATGAACTAACCTGTACACATGTCACCTGGGAACTGCTATCTGACGTCAGGTATAAGACCAACTAGCATGTTCCCGGCGAGTCCTGTCCGGTGTACTCATAACCCAATGAGCACCTGTATACATCTTAGGTGATCCAACTGACACCAGTGGCTTATGAGACCGGCCACCGCCCCTCGTCGGGGTCTCGACTGTATACACTAGTCTACTCTGGAGAATCAATGCCCTGTCTCGAAACTCCCACGACTAGGGACCTTTTAAGGATGTGCTTATAGACTCCAGCTCTCACTTATATGATCGCCCTCATACTGCTGGCAGTCAAGCAAGAATCCTAGGGGCTCTATCAACGTGCAATAGTGACCTGTCAGGTCACCTAAAGCAGTACACGATGATAAAGATAAACCAGATAGCATACTATCATCTCGAGTAAGACTGTTCTACCGGGATAGGTCCTCCCTCAATCATTGCAATCACGTGCCTGTGATCCAATAATTGACTCTGAGGGCACTATCTCCAACAACATGAGTACAGCATAGTCCACAGACTTGACACTGCTGCTTCGCCTCGAGTGTGTTCCCATCGTTCTTAGATTGCTACCCTACCACGGCTCAAAGGAGTCGTGCAAACAGGTAGCAGTTGGGTGCAGTCTCGAAGCACTTGGAGGCAGTGGCAGTTAGATAGGATTCGTCTCTCCCGGTATTGGGAGTTGATATCGCGCTGTGTTTGGAGAGCCATTACGCAAAGTTCCTGGCCAGGGTAAACGAGATTTACTGGTAGGATTTCCATTAGCTTCTCAAGGTATAATGGGCTTCGCTCCGACACGACTTATACTGCCTTTAGGGGACTGACACTTGCTGCCCCCTAGGCCCGATATGCGATAGTATTAGACGAATAGACCGGACTGTACGGAGATTGTCACATCAGGCTTAGTAGGAGTTTGGATGGGTTTCCTCATCGTCCTTTTTATCGACATCTGCCTGGGGACCGTTATGTACAGCTAGTACCGCTTGCAGCCCATGGTTAAACCCACTGCCAGTGTAGTATCGGGTCTTTAGAGTCCCGTACAGAGAGTTTCCCTGCTTCAGGCGAAACGATATAGAGGTCGTATGGTTTTACGAGAGGGTTCGGACACATACGTGTTTTTACGCAAGTACGATGTTCGGACAGTTTATACTAGCAGGCTTTGGTTTAAGCCAGATTCTAGTATTGGATTATTAGATTTATACAGTCTCAGTATTTCCGTGTTTGCATGGATGGGAGGGGAATTCTCATAATTAGTCGAGAAGCTTCTAGAAGATTGATGAGTTGGAGGCTTAGGTGGAATTTGCATTAAATAGAATAGTGACTCATGGTGTGATTCATCGAAATGAGTAAATAAAGCATTTATTGCTTAATGACTCATGAGGTGATTCACCTAAAGAGTGTTAATGAAGTATAGTTGATACTATTATTATGTTATTCATTTTAATAATTATCGTGCTTCATATATTCTAAAATGAGACATAATTCATTATCATTCTCACTCACACCTTCTTTCTCTTCAAGCTCTCTCTCTTCAAAGAACTAACCCTAACCTCTCATGTGTTGAGATCCAAGGGTTAGCAAGACTAATAGATCCCTAATTCTCTTCTATATCATCTAGGTTACCTTGATTAGCACTCATAGTCACCTAGTTACCTCTAGTGAGAGGTTAAAACTTGGAGAAGTAGCTCTCGGGTGGATCTTCTATCACATCGAGGAGGCCGACGAGGAGGTGATCAACAAGAACAAGAAGGACTTGATTCATTAGGTATTATCATCTATCATAGTAGCTAATCACTTCTATAAAGTTGTTAGTTAGGGTTTAGCAAAGATCCGTAAAGTTAGTCAATATTAGTTTAAACAAAATGATTGTTTTACCTATTCCACCTCCCGGTATCATGTAGGGTGTCTAACGTCGACTTACAGTGGTATCAGAGCCTCGCTAAACCATAACTAACTTGTTAGCATAGTCGTTAGAAATTCGATCGCAAAACGAACCCGAAAATCCGACGTTTTCACCATGTTTCTGTCGATTTTAAAACGGGGTCTAAAAATTTTTCAAGGACACTTAAAATTACAAGCATGAAATTTTAACAATTGTGAAGAGATTTGGGACTGTGACTCGACCAAAGCGCCGCGGAACCACCGCCGATCCAAGCGATCCGCCGCGGATCCGCGGCCGAGTTGACTCCGAGTCAACCCAAATTTGCTCAGTTATTCTTCTGTGTTGATGTTGTGTTTTCTGGGATGATTTGTTTCTGCTCAGGTTTAATATGCACAGAGAATTGTTTGGAGTAGAATCATTTGTGTTTGGTTGATCGAAATTCTAAGATGTTTGGCTAACTTGATTATATTTATGATGTGTTTAATGTGTTCATAAACCTCCTCTAACTACTAGTATGTCGGTTAGCAGGGGGTTGCACATTTCTGTAATGGTTTTTACTGGTTTGTGAATGTGGACTTGTTGGATTGTCGTGAATGGATAGCCGGGGATGTGAGACGAGTGTTTATTTCATTCAAATGTAATTTGTAAATTGTTGTAATATTCTTTTGCAGGGCATATCCGGATTGAGGTTGTAGGCAATGTTGTATTATATCATTTACTATTTTCTGCTCCTAGGATAGACCCAAGGTGGGGTGCACAAACTACCGGGTACTTTGAAGTGTTTAGTGGCCTACTCACGTTGTTGAGGGAGACCGCTTCACTTCGGGTACTAGACGGGTAGTTTGCCGTACCTGTAGGGGTCTAGGGTGGGGTTTTGGCTATTCATCACGACTGTGTAATCCTTCTTTCTTTGCAGGCTGAAAAGGAATGCGGATTCGTAGAAAATCCAATATGTTCATCTGTAATCTGGAATGCCTATTATTGCGTCTGACGAATGTACAATATCTATATATAATATCTATTAGGCGTTATTTATGTTTTACACCCGCGCTAGCCCAGCCCCCCCTCTGTCGTTAGTTAAGTAACCTAACGGGTGAATGACGGGGCCCAGTGGCGAATGCGGATGGCATAAGAGGACGTTGTATTTTCGTTATTTTCTGCAATGATAGGTTAATTGATGGGACGCAATATATTAATGCAAAGAAAATAAACCAATTGAATCGTTGGAATAGTTTAAATAAAACCACTCGGTTATTTTAAAACAGAAGATATTTTTTAATTGCGGAGCTTTAACCACTCCTTTTAAAAGCTATCTGGTTCCTTCGATCATATCAAGTTTACTACGTTCACGGTTTTGCCAAAACCATTCGTAGCCCTCCGTCATTTCATTTGGGTATTCAGTAGTATTCAAGCATGTATTTTGACCAACGCCAAGGCATAGTGTTTGGTAGCTGCTGGGTATTCATTTGTTGCATAGATAGATGAGTTAGTTTGGGACAGTCGTACTATCATTTGGTCAACGTCAGGGGTATGTACGGATGGGTTCAAATTAACAAGATAATGATGGGTAGAACTTGACATGTGACTTATGACATTTTGACCAATGCCAAGGTCATAAGAGCATGAGGCAGAAATTTATATCGGGAATTTCTGAAGAAACTGAAATTTGCGAAGAGTTGCATACCATTTGGAGTGTGATAATTTTGGTAGGATTCCTTCAGCTTTATCACACGATGATATTTGGATCCCGATCCTACTGTGAGTATCCGCTACTCATCAGGAGATTCGTCACTTAACGATCAATGCTATAAACCAAGTAGGTGTCGAGAAAGGTGTCAGCGGGGCTACGCCCCTAGAGAAAAGAGGTTATTTAATTAAGGAATTTCGTGAAAGCGTCAGAAAACCTCCCTCAAAGTACCGACACCGACCTTGCTGAACGGTTAAGCAAGTATTGTACGGTGAGAATAGTTCTGACTAGTTCTTCCTTTTTGGTTTAAGGTGGGATTCGAGAAACAGTGGGAGCCATCCTGTTTAGATAAACTAAAAACCCCTCTAAACTTGCAAGAGCATAATGCTAAAGTGTTCCCTCTCTCTCTCTAATTGCAGCGACCCAGAACATGACAGGCCTTAAGTTACTATTAGATAAAAATATTTTGACAGGGCCAAACTATAAAGACTGGTTCCGGAATGTCAAGATGCAATAACTTATGACAAATTGGAGTATGTCCTTACTACTAAGGCACCTGTTGTCCCTGGTCCAGAATCCAGTTTCGCGGATAAGGAAATCCGCAAGACCTAGGAGATAGATTGCGCGAAGGCCAAATGGATCGTGCTTGCCTCTATGAATAATGAACATCAGAGGAGGCACGATAATATGGATCTAGAATCCATATTTCTCCACACCAAGGAACTGTATGGAAAGCAATCTCGTATAGCTAGATACGAGACCTCGAAGAACTTGTTTCGGTGGAGGCTGGCCGTCGGATCATCTGTAGGAGAACACGTCCTTAAGATGATTGACTATATAGAAGAGCTCGCGGACCTTGGGATGAATTTAGAGAACGAGCTATATACAGACTTAGTTCTTCAGTCCTTTCCTTCCACCTACGCCCAGTTTATTCTGAATTTCAACATTCAAGGAAAAGAAGTTGAACTTCCAGAACTCCTTAACATGTTGAGGAGTGCAGAGGGCACCTTGCATAAAGCAAGGGAACCCAATATGTTTGTTCGCGGTGCTTCCTTTTCCGGGTCCAAGGCTAGGGCCAAAGGAAGGAAGAAGAAGGTCGCTACCGAACCAAGAGGTTGTGTTGGTAAGGTGGGAGTTAAGGGAAAAGCAAAGGATGCGGTGCCAGTAGTGGCAAAGGACGAGTGCTTCCGCTGTCGTAGGAAAGGCCATTGGAAGAAAGATTGCAATGCTTGGATTGCCAAGAACCAGGACCCGAAGCAAGCTGTGGCTTCAACTTCAGGTGTGTTTGTAATTGAAAATTGTCTGTTAATCAACTCTACTTCCTGGGTATTGGATACCGAATCAGGATCTCATATATGCAATTCATTGCAGGCACTGAGAAACCGTAGAGTGCTGAATGTTCGTGATATGATCCTCCAGATTGCTAACGGAGCTAGTGTGGGTGCTGTGTCCGTAGGGGATTATCACCTTGGATTGACGAGTGGACATATTTTAGTTTTGCATAACTGTTTTTGTGTACCCAGTTTAACGTGTAATATCATATCAGTATCATTGTTATCAAAAGAAGGTTATGATTTCACGTTTGTAAGCGATGTTGTTAACATCCACATTAATCATGGTTTGATTGGGTCCGGTACACTAGATAACGGTATATATATGTTAAACCAATTATAGATTTTCAATGTCCAGAACACACTAAAAAGAAAGTCTCCTGATATAAATCAGGCTTTCTTATGGTATTGTAGACTAGGTCACATTAATGAGACAAGGTTAACTAAATTACATAGAGAAGGATATTTGGATCCGTTCGAATATCAATCTTATGCCACTTGTCAATCATGTCTCAAAGGAAAGATGACAAAGACTCCATTCACTGGACATGGAGTAAGAGCGAGCGAGCTCTTGGGACTCATACACAGCGATGTATGTGGTCCAATGTCTACATATGCAAGCTGTGGTTTTTCATATTTCATTACTTTTACGGATGATTACTCTAGGTATGGATTCATTTTCTTAATGAAACATAAATCCGAGGCCTTTGAGAAATTCCAAGAATATAAGAATGAAATAGAAAACAAAACCGGCAAAAGTATCAAGACACTGAAATCTGATCGAGGTGGTGAATACTTAAGTGCCGAGTTCCTGGGTTACCTAAAAGAGAAAGGAATTCTCTCTCAACATACTCCTCCATACACTCCACAGCATAACGGTGTATCGGAAAGACGGAACTAAACCCTATTAGATATGGTATGTTCCATGATGAGTAATGCTGAGTTACCGCGATCTTTCTGTGGTTATGCGCTAGAATCAGCTGCATATCATTTGAACAGGGCTCCTACCAAGACTATGCCTACCACACCATATCAGATGTGGAGTGGGAAGAAACCTTATTTTCAGTATCTGAAGATATGGGGATGTCCAGCTTTTGTTAAAAAGCAGCATACGGACAAACTCGAGGCACGATCAGTACAGTGTAAGTTTGTGGGATATCCAAAGAACCCCAAGGGATATTTTTTCTATTACGCAGAGGAACAAAAGGTTTTTATTTCTCGTAATGCCCATTTTCTAGAACAGTAGATTTTAGAAAAGGAAACAAGTGGGAGCGCAATAGAACTGGAAGAAATTCCAGAACCACAAACTACTACTAAAAGTTTGGTAGAATCAGAAATTCAAGAAGAACAGGACATTCCCGCACCCCTTCGCAGGAGTAGTAGGCCGTCTCATCCGCTTGAGAGATACTACAGTTTTCTCATAGACGGGGATAGAGAAGATTGCATCATTGATAATGATGAACCTACTAGCTTCCAACAGGCCTTCCAGAGCGGCAACTCAGTATGATGCCTGGATGCAATGCGGAACGAAATGGAGTCCATGTACACCAACAAAGTATGGACTTTGGACTTTGCTCCGGATGGGGTAAAATCCATAGGATGCAAGTGGATCTTTAAGAAAAAGATTGGTGTAGATGGACTGGTGGAAACCTATAAGGCTAGACTTGTTGCAAAGGGTTTTCATCAAAGACCTGGTTTGGACTATGACGAAACTTTTTCTCCAGTGGCTATGCTCAAATCCATTCGTATCCTTCTTGCTATTGCCGCCTTCCATGATTATGAGATCTGGCAGATGAACGTAAAGACGGCTTTTCTAAATGGTAATTTAGAAGAGTGTGTCTATATGGATCAGCCAGAAGGTTTCAGTCAGAGTGGGAGCGGTAGGAAAGTGTGCAAGTTGCTTAAGTCCATTTATGGACTAAAGCAGGCATCGTGGACTTGGAACATCAGTTTTGATGAAATGGTCAAAAATATGACTTTATCAAAAATCCAGATGATCCATGTATATATAGTAAAATTGTAGAACGAACTGTCGTATTCCTCGTCTTGTACGTGGATGACATTCTCTTGATAGGAAATGATATTCCTATGGTACAATCTGTCAAAAGATTCTTGTCACACAGGTTCTCCATGAAAGACCTGGGTGATGCCTCTTACATTCTGGGGATCCGGATCTGTCGTGATAGATCCAAGAGAATGTTGGGACTTTCGCAGTCCAGGTATATCAACAATATACTGAAAAGATTCAGTATGGAAGATTCTAAGCGCGGCTGTTTATCGGCTTGTCATGGAATCACCCTATCCAAAGAGATGTCTCGCAGGCCTGATTTGGAAAGGGATCGCATGTTGATTATACCCTACGCTTCTGCGGTAGGCTCTATAATGGATGCGATGTTGTGCACCAGACTAGATATAGCTTACGCAGTAAGCGTGGTAAGCCGGTATCAGTCAAACCCAGGGGAGAAGCACTGGATAGCAGTAAAGAACATTCTCAAGTACCTGAGAAGGACTAAGGATATGGTCTTGGTTTACGGCGGAAAAGACCTCAAGATCGAGGCTTTTGCTGATTCCAGCTTCCAGAGTGACAAGGATGACTCCAATTCCATGTCAGGTTATGTCTTTACCCTTAATGGAGCGGCGGTGTGCTGGAAGAGTTCCAAGCAGGACACTGTTGCTGACTCGACGATGGAAGCGGAGTATATCGCTGCTTGCGATGCCGCAAAAGAATCAGTCTGAATGAAGAAGTTCCTAACAGAACTTCTGGTGGTTCCATCCATTGTTGATCCAATACCTCTGTATTATGACAACAACGGGGCTATAGCTTTAGCAAAAGAACCCAGGTCCCATCAGAAGTCCAGAAACATCTTAAGGCGGTATCACCAGATCAGGGAGATCATAGATCGCCGGGCGATCGAGGTCCAGAGAGTTGCTACAGAGGAGAACACTGCAAATCTATTCACAAAGTCCTTACCCCAGACTCAGTTTGAGAGGCTATTCGAGATGATAGGTCTTCGATACGCCAGTACATGGCCCTAGTGCAAGTGGGAGATTGTTAGTGTATATGCCCTAGGGGCCATTATTGTATCATACTTGCTTGTATATTACTTAATGGAAGGTTGGGATATTCACAGTTATATTAACAGTCTTGCTAAACATGGTAGTACGCTACTTGGTTTATATCTATCTTAATTTATGTATATGTTAGCATATCGAGAATAAATATTGATAGAGCCCTTAGGATTTTGCTTGACTACTAGCATTGTGATGGCAGTCACACTAGTGGGGGCTGGGTAGTCTACAAGCACATCCTTTTTCAGGTCCCTAGTCATAGGATTATCGAGACAGGGCATCGATACTCCGGAGTAGACTAGTGTGTACGCTTCTCATCCCAGTTTGGGAGATGGTCTGTCCTACAGCCATTAGTACGTTGTACTGGAGATAGTGTACAGGTGCTCGTTGGGTTACGGGTACACCGGACAGGACTCACAGGGAACTATTGGTTCGTATTATACCCATCGTCAGTTAACAGTTCCCAGGTGACATGAGTACAGCATAGTCTGCAGACTTGACACTGCTGCTTCGCCTCGAGTGTGTTCCTACTGTTCTTAGATTGCTACCGTACCACGGCTCAATGGGGTCGTGCAAACAGGTAGCTGTTGGGTGCAGTCCCGAAGCACTTGGAGGCGGTGGCGGTTAGATAGGATTCATCTCTCCCGGTATTGGGAGTTGATATCGCGCTGTGTTTGGAGAGCCATTACGCAAAGTCCCTGGCTAGGGCAAATGAGATTTACTGGTAGGATTTCCAGTAGCTTCTCAAGGTGTAATGAGCTTCGCTCCGACACGACTTATACCGCCTTTAGGGGACTGACGCTTGCCGCCCCCTAGGCCCGATATGAGATACTATTAGTCGAACAGATCGGTCTGTACGGAGATTGTCACATCAGGCTCAGTAGGAGTTCGGATGGGTTTCCTCATCGGCCTTCTTATCGACATCTACCTGAGGACCGTTACGTACAGCTAATACCGCTTGCGGCCTGTGGTTAAACCCACTGCCAGTGTAGTGTCGAGTCTTTAGAGTACCACACAGAGAGTTTTCCTGCTTCATGCGAAATGATATAGAGGTCGTATTGTTTTACGACAGGGTTCTGACACATACGTGTTTTTACGCACGTACGATGTTCGGACAGTTTATACTAGTAGGCTTTGGTTTAAGCCAGATTCTAGTATTGGATTATTGGATTTATACAGTCTCAGTATTTTCGTGTTTTCATGGATGGGAGGGGCATTCTCATAATTAGTCGAGAAGCTTCTAGAAGATTGATGAGTTGGAGGCTTAGATGGAATTTGCATTTAATGGATTAGTGACTCTTGGTGTGATTCATCCAAATGAGTTAATGAAGCATTTATTGCTTAATAACTCATGAGGTGATTCACTCAAAGAGAGTTAATGAAGCATGGTTGATATTATTATTATGGTATTCATTTTAATAATTATCATGCTTCATATATTCTAAAATGAGACATAATTCATTATCATTCTCACTCACACCTTCTCTCTCCTCAAGCTCTCTCTCTCTCTTCAAAGAACAAACCCTAACCTCTCATGTGTTGAGATCCAAGGGTTAGCAAGACTAATAGATCCCTAATCCTCTTCTATATCCTCTAGGTTACCTTGATTAGCACTCATGGTCACCTAGTTACCTCAAGTGAGAGGTTAAAGCTTGGAGAAGTAGCTCTCGGGTGGATCTTCTATCACATCGAGGAGGCCGACGAGGAGGTGATCAAAAAGAACAAGAAGGACTTGGTTCATTAGGTATAATCATCTATTATAGTAGCTAATCACTTCTATATAGTTGTTAGTTAGGGTTTAGCAAAGATCCGTAAAGTTAGTTGATGTTATTTTAAACAAAATGATTGTTTTACCTATTTCGCCTCCCCGCATCATGGAGGGTGTCTAACGTTGACTTGCAGTGGTATCAGAGCCGTGCTAAACCATAACTAACTTGTTTGGAAAGTCGTTAGAAATTCGATCGCAAAACGAACCCGAAAATACGACGTTTTCACCTTGTTTCTGCCGATTTGAAAACGCGGTCTAAAAATTTTTCAGGGACCCTTAAAATTACAAGCAGGGAATTTTAAGAATTGTGAAGAAATTTGGGACTGTGACTCGACCAAAGCGCCGCGGAACCGCCGCCGATCCAAGCGACCCTGCATCATGTGGGGTGTCTAACGTTGACTTACAAGATTTTCACGGACCACCAGAGCATAACGTACATCTTCCTACAGCGGGTTTTGATTGTTGAGACAGCGCCGTTGGATGGAGCTTATGAAGGATTGTGATTGTGAGATCCTTTGTTTTCCATGGCAAGGCGCTTGTGGTAGCTGATGCTTTGAGTCGTAGGCCTGAGGGTAGCTTGTTCCAGTTGTGCGCAGTTCAGAGACAGTCTTCTGTAGATTTACAGTTCTTGTGCGATTGTGGAGTATAGCTAGGTTCGCCTCTCCAAAAGGGGGTAATAGCTTTCTCGTGTCCGCGCCCGTCCACTTTTACTTAATCGTTTTCGTGAGGCACAGCCCATCGATGCTCGTTGTCTGTGATACTTGAGCATGTTCGGCAGGGTAAAGATTCGGAGTCCATGATTTGTGACTAGGGTGTGCTACGTTGAAGGACGTGTTGTGTGTACCTGATACTGATGGGTAGAGACGCGAAATCCTAGAAAAGGAACACCCGTCAGCCTTCTGTGTTCGTCCAAGTTCCACCACGATGTGACGTGACTTGTGAGATAGTTACGGGTGGGCAAGAATGAAGAATGAAGTTTCGGATTTCGTTTCAAGGTGTCTATCTTGTGGCGAGCTTATGGTGAGCATTTGATACCGGCTGGAGAGTTGCAATCTTTAACCGTTCCGAAGTGGGAATGGGAGCAGATCTCCATGAGTTTCGTTGTGGTGTCTACCCAGGTCTAGACAGGGTGTGACTCCATTTGGGTGTTGTTGTCCAGTTATGCTCAGTTTGCTCAGCGGTTCTTTGTTAAGTTTGTGCGTTTGCACGGAGTTCCTTCATGTGTGGTATCCATTAGAGGCACCCAGTTCTCTTGCCATCTTTGGCAGAAACTTCAGGAAGCCTTGGGTACCGGTTGGGCTTTATCTCCGCTTTTCCATCTGTGGGACGATGGTCAGTTAGAGAGGACTAAACAGACTATGGAGGATATTATTGTGCGTACGTACTAAGTGTTTGTTGGCGGTCAGGATCGTCACCTTCCATTAATAGGGTTCTCTTTCGATAACTGTTATCAGGAGACATTCCAATTGGCAACTTTTGGGCCTTGTGTGGTTGGTTGTGTCGATCGCCAGTCTGTTTTTACTGTCTCTGCAAGAGTAGGATTTTGGACCCCAGTTAGTCGTGAGGCTTCGGAGAAGATCCAGTTGATTCAGGTCAGGATGAGTGCAGCCCAGTGGAGACAGGAGTCTTATGCCGATGGTTGTTGTCGCAGACTTGAGTTCTCAGTGGCAGATCGTGTATTCTTACGGATTTTCTGATGATTGGCATGTTGGGTTTTGGGATGCTTAATCCCAAAAATGTAGGTCCTTTTGAGAACCATAGAGCGAGTTAGTTCCGTTGCCTATGTTAGTTATATGTATGCCCTAGAGGCCATTACTGTACATGAGATGTATATTGTAGTGGATGCTGGGACATATATAGGTAGGACTTTCTTGCTCGACATGATAGTACGCTATCTGGTTGCTCTTTATTTTAACATGTATACTTATTATCTCTCTGTTACATGTTGATAAAGCCCTTAGGATGTATACTCGACTTCCAGGACTGTGATGGGGCCTGGGTAGTCAATGAGTACATCCTTCAATGTTCCTAGTCGTGGGAATATTGAGACGGGGCATCGATATTCTAGAGTAGACTAGCGTATATCTTCTCGACCCATGCGATGGGAGATGGATGATCCCATATCCATTGGTGTTTGACATCAGAGACGGTATGCGGGTGCTCAGTGGAGACTGGGTACACTGAACGGACTCGCCGAGAACTCCCAGATGGTATTATACCTTACGTCAGATGGCAGTTCTCTGGTGACACTGGTACAGATTAGTCTGTTGACTCGAGATCGTCATAGAGTCTTGTGTGTTTCCCACTGTGCTTTGATTTCCACCCTACCACGGCTCTACTGAGTCGTGCAAACAGATGGTTTTTTGGTACGGTCCCGATTCACATGGAGGTAATGAGCGATAGGAGGGGATTCGTCTCTCTCGGTATTGGGGGTTGATGTTGCGCTATGCTCGACTGGCCATAACTGGAAATCCCTGGCCAGGGTTGCACTGATTTACTGGTAAGTGTTATCAGTAGTTTCATGCTTGTTATGGAACTTACATCGGCATGACTTATCAAGCTGCTGGGGTCTTACGTTTACCACCCCTAGGCGAGATATGCGACATATCAGACGAACAGACCGGACTGTGCGGTAAGTGTAACTGGTTGGATTCGCAGGAGTGTGAGCAGGTGTGCTCGTTGATCTTCTGATCGCTCAATACCCGGGTGGCCATTACGTTTAGCAGACCGCTTGTGGCTTGTGGGTGATTGATATGATCACCACCTACTGCCGGCGTATTGACGAGTCTTTAGAGTCTTACACAGAGGTTTCCTGGCTCAAGCGAAACGAAATAGGAGCACATATGAGATATGTGCGGGACCGAGAATAATACCAGTATGTGATACTGTATTCTATTCTCGCGTTTTGTATCATCGGTCGGTTATATGAGATATAGCCGGGTTACCGAATCAAGTGTTGATTCGATATATTGATACACTTGATATTAGTCGGTTATATGTGATATGACCGGATCATTAAATCAAGTATTGATTTAATGATTTAATGTATAATTATATATTTGATATATTACTTTACATTAACTAGTATTTGTTCACTTAAGATTGATTTTCTCACTTGATGTGCACAAGTTGTATATGTGATATATGTTTGTACACTAGTTTGTATCAAGATTGATGATACATGCAAACTTGGGTATGTGTATGACCTACACCATATTTGAGATAATGGTTAGGGTTTTATTTATTTTGGTAAAACATAATGGCGGTTTTTCTTTGTCTTTGCTCGAAGCATCATGAAGCTTTGAAGCATCTTTGACAAAGTCCAACCATTTTGTTTTGCATGAGATTTTCATTAACCTAACTATTAACTCAAACTAGGGTTTAGTCTCTACAAAGGTTAACTCACCCATGGTTGCATTATGATATACTTCACTTGATTATTCATTTTAGTTAATTGATAATTCATTTCTTTTCTTTCTTCTTCTTCTTCTTCAAGAAGAAGAAAGCTTGCTAGAAAAAATTTCATGTGAAGATTTAGAGTGAGAAATCCAAATCTAAAGTGAACCCATTTCCTATTTCATCATCCTCTACTATTTGCCATTTAGTTTAGGGTGTTCTTTTCACAAAGTTCTTTACCTAGTGAAGATGGAGCTTGAGTTTGAGTCTTCTCGACGTAGATCATCTTCGGCCTCGAAGTCAACGACCCAGCCCGTTCATTTCTCCGAGGAAACCGTCACAAGAGTCCGGGATCGCGATGATCGCAGCGAAGGGACGTCAACACGGAGCTTTAGAAGTGAAGGACCGGATCTACAAAGGTTGTAATCCCTTTCACTTAGTAGTAAAGTTGTTTACTTGCTAGTTTTCGCCTTATCTCTAGTAAACGATCTAGGTTAGGGTTGCTCGGCACGGCTAATTTTTGAATCGGTCATGGTAGATGCCTTGTAGAACCTTGTTAGAGTGCCTAGGAACCCTACAGTGGTATCAGAGCCTAGCTTGAGCTTTAGGCAAAGTGTATACGAAGTTAGAAATCCGATCGAACCCCGGAACCCTAATCTATACCCTTCTCTTTACATTTTTTAAAACTGTGGATTTTTCCTAATTAAAATTGCTCAGAAAAATCAGCAGGGTTTTCTAGGAATTACTGTGCAGCACGTGCTCCTAAGTCGATTAATGCGCCGCGGAACCGCGGCATGAGCATGCTCCTGCGGCGGTTCCGCGGCCGTACAGTCACATCATTCTTTGTATTTTGCACAGTAACCTCCATATGTGTTTCCTGATTCTTATGGGAATTTTGAATTTATACTCAAGTGTTGAGTTTTCTGGGTTGTATTGGGGATTCATTGATTCGATCGGATAATTTAACTTCGTTTAAGTTTTTCCGGGTAATTTTAGAAAGTGTTAAAAAGTTCGACCGGATATCAATATTTCAGTTTTTCCCCTGGCGGAAAATTTCCAAGTGTTGGATTTTTCTGTTGTTTAAGAACGTCTAAATCGTGCAAGTAACGCGATGGACCCTCTAGAAGACAACAAACCTTAACTCGATTATGTGACCGTCTTGAACTGCCTTTTGAACCTTAGGGTTTAGGGCAGTACGGTGTGCCACATGTGAGGCGTTGGCTTGACCCTTCTATGGCTAGACCGTTGGTACTGTGGCATGAAATGGATGCTTTTAAACTCCCCTCAAGTGTTGAGCTATTAGGAAAACTTAGGTGTTTGATTATTCGATCGGAAAGTTTAACATTGTCTATTTATCTAGAATGTGATACAATATTTGGAATCCACAAGTAGTTATGAGATAACTAATTTGAAAGTTATAAATCTAGCACTTTAGTCTCATTTGATCGGTTGCCACGGGATTTTGATGTGATCAAAAGTCCGTTGCAATCACGTAGCGTACGCGGATACTCGCCGGGTAAACTTAATAGATAGCCATGCCCCATAGCCCCGACCAAGTGACTGTAGGAGAACCCCATCGCCAAAAGCATCCGTTTGGGTTCTCGTGGCAGTGGTGTTCCGCCTTAGTGCAGTTCGTCGACGGCATTCGGGGGTGCGGCCGTCTTTTAAAGTTTGCGACGAGCATTCGATCAGGATGTCGGGAATCTTGTTGGATTGCCCGACTAGATATTGAAAAGAGTTTTCGATAATGAGACTAAAATGCGGGGTTTATAATTTTTAGGAATGTGATGTCTAAGTAATTCATTTGGTTAGGCATGCGATGTCTAAAGAGGTTGCGGATTCTAACTGTTGTAGTTTTACACTTCTTTTCTACGACCGTAAGTGTAATATGTGATATCGCCGGTTTCGTTGCTATATGTCAACGACAATTGGGATGGGCATATTTACTTACGTTGATGACATGTGATGTTATGTGTTGCTGGATATGTTATATTGGATCGTCGTGTTTGAATAGCCGGGTTTTTTTTATGTGAGATGAGTGTTTTTTTTTTCATTCATGTAAAAACTTGTATGTAATATTCTTTTATTGGGGCACTTCCGGGCTGAGGATGATGTCACCATTGTATATTATTTACTTTTCCGCATTAGGATAGACCCAAAGAGGGGAGCACAAGTAACCGGGTTCTAGGGTCCAGTGGGAGACCATCTCGAGGAGTCGAGTCCGGGTTTCCTAACTCTAGAATTGGTAGGGTTGCTTGCCGCTCTCGTAGGGGTCTAGGGATATGGGATTGGCTATTCATCACGACCGTGGAATCTGTGTTTTATATAGGCTTAAAATAAAACACGGACGTCCTAGTATATCCAATATTTCATATGATATTTTCTGCTGCATTATCTGTGATGTGATCATATGATATGTTTCGATAGATATTGTATACAGTATATATGATATATTATATAGACGTTGCTTATGTTTTACACCCGCGCTAGCCCTGCCCCGCTCTGCCATTAGTTACCTAACCTAACGGTGCAGACAGGACATTGAGGCGAATGCGGATGGCATAAGTGTACGTTGTATTTATTTGTGATGTTTAGGTGGACTTAAATGATGGGACATTCATTAATGAGATTAATGAAAGAAAATAAACCTAAAAGTTGTTGTGGAATCGAATTTCAAAAATTAGGTAGCTCTAGTTGTTTCTTTGCATAGCGGTGTTCCTTGTAGAACATTCAGCACCTTATTCGATAAGGAAAGAGCCGAGATCCCTTCACTGGGAGTGACCTCTTTAGCAATAACTAGCAGATGCTACAACCTTCGGTTTGTCTTTTGATTGCTTTTCTAGTTCTTGCTTTGCATAGTGGTATTGTGAATATCCAGCACCTCATTCGACGAGGAAAGAGCCGAGATCCCTTCATCGGGAGTGACCTCTTTAGCGAAACTAGCAAAAGCCTAAAAAACACTCCATTTAAAAACCATTTGATTCCGCTACGAGATCAAGTTCAAAGCGTTAAAGGTTTTCTTAAAAACCATCTGCAACCCTCCGTCATTTTAGGAAGTAGAGTACTTAGTATTCGTGTTGTGTTTGTTGACCTTAGTTAAGGCACAGTGTACGGTAGCTAAGTGATGTCTTCCTACATTGCATATGATGCGATTAGTTAGGACAGTCGCGTGACTTTATTGACCTTAGTTAAGGGTCATGTGGGTGGGTCTAATTAATCACGAAATGACGGGTAGAGCTTGACTAGTGCTTATGATTTGTTGACCATAGTTAAGGTCATAAGTGCTAGGGGTAAAAACCATTATCGGGAGTTTCAAGTGTTGAAATTTGCAATGAGATTGCATACCTTCTATATGATAGTTGGATCCCGATACCCACTGCGAGTAATTGTTACTCCTGGAAGAGTTTTGCACTTTACAATTAGCCGATCAAATAGGTGTCTAGAAAGGTGTCAACGGGGTTACGCCCCTGGGAAAACGAGGTTTATTTTAATTAGGTCCGTGCGAAAGCACGGGGAACCTCCCTCAAAGTACCGGCACTGGCTTGGCTAAAAGATTGGCGAACTTGTAGAGTGTAATTAATCCCGGCTAGTCTTTCCTTTTAGGGTTTGAAGGAAGATTTGATAAAAAACAGTGGGAGCTATCCTGATTAGATAAAAAAATATAACCAATGTAATCTTGCAAGAGCGCACGCAGAGTGTTTTCTTCTCTCTCTCTAGGTAGTGACTATGTCACGCCTTAATCAAGATAATAATATAGATGTATTGACCGAACCCGCTTGTTATACTGAGCTGGGGGAACGTTTGTTCCTCTCCAACTTATAATTGTTATAAGACAGAGCAGGAAATAGGGGAATACCAGGATTCCCATGCCGCCCAAACGAAGAAAGTGCATGATGATGCATCTTCTTCGGGTGAGTTCATTACAAAGAACTGTTTCTCTGTATCCTCTACGTCCTGGGTAATAGATACTGGATCAGGATCCCGCATATGTAATCTGTTACATGGGCTGAAGAAAGGTAGAGAACTGAGAACGGGTGATAAGTTTCATGAGACAGAAAACGGTGCAAGTGTTGCAGCCAAGTCTGTTGGTCACTATCACCCTGTATTACCAGAATACATTGATTCTGAACGAATGTTATTAGATACCGAACCTGATATACAACATCATATCAGTCTCTTTATTAGTAAAGAAAGGATATAATTTTGTATTGTTGGATAATGTTTTGAATATTTCCTATATCAAAAAGTTAATCGGTTTAGGCACGCTATCTAAAAGCATGGACGTTCTAAATCAAACTACGGTTCTTAGTATACAGAACACACACGAGAGGAAGAGTTCAGAAATGAACGAATTCTTCTTGAGGCATTGTAGACTAGGTCATATCAATGCGACCCGACTAGCTAAGTTACATTTAGATGCTTGTTTAAATCAGTTTAAATTTACATCTTATGAAACTTCCCAGTCATGTCACAAAGATAAGATGACCATAGCTCCGTTTACTGGAAACAGAGAAAGAGTTAGTGAACTCTTAGAACTGAAACATAGTGATGTATGCCGGTCCCCAGTCTACATATGCTAGGACTGGTTCTTTGTACTTCTTTACATTCGATGAGAATCTCTCAAGATTCGGACACTTGTTCCTGTTGAAACACATGTCTGAAGCTTTTGAGAAATTCAAAGAATATAGGTAAGAAGTAGAGAACCAAAAGGGGTATAAGTATTATGTCCTATGAGAACATCAGGGAGGAGAATACTTATGCATGGAATTCTTGGACTATTCTAAAGGAGAATGAGATTCTCTCTCAGCATTACTCCTCCGTATACACCACAGCACGTTGGTGTATCGGGGCGGAGCAATCACACCCTCTATGATATGGTGCGCTCTATGATAAGTACTACTGAGTTACCTGTTTCCTTTTGGGAGTTATGCACTTGAGAAGCTGCATACCTATTGAATCGGGTTCCAATCAAATCCATTGCCTACCACTTCATATAAGTTATGGAATAGGAAGAGCCCATATCTTGACTTTGTTAAGATTTGGGGTTGTCCGGCCTATGTCTAAAAGCAAAATCCGGACAAGCTCGAGGCAAAGTCAGTTCTGTAGAAGTTTGTTGGATATCCCAAGCATTCGCAAAGGAATATCTTCTACCTAACAGAGGAACAAAATGTGTTTTGTTTCTCAACATACCACCTTTGTGAAAGGGAATTTCTTATGAAGAAATTAGTGGTCATGAGGTAGAACTGGAAGGAGTTCCAGCTATACAAACTACAAAAGATGATTTGGTAGAACCAAAGGATTCAATAGATTCCAACGAACCTCGGCCTCTCCGCCGATCTAGCAGGGTTCCTCCTTCGCCTGAGAGATACTTCGGTTTCTCGATAACAGTGGGAGCGAGGATTGCATCATGAGATGATGACCCAACTAGTTTCGAGCAGGCCATCAAGAGTGGTGACTCTGTAAGAATGGCTGGATGCTTAGCGATCTGAGATGGAATCCACGTAAACCAACAAAGTATGGACTTTGGTTGCTATATCTGAAGGGTTAAATTCCCATCAGGAGCAAGTATATCTTGAGAAGATTACTTGGTGTAGATGGAAAGGTTGAGACTTTCAAAGCTAGACTTGTTAAAGGTTTTCGTCATCGACCAGGCATGGATAATGATAAAACCTTTTCCAGTAGCTGTGCTTAAGTCCATCCGGATCCTACTTGCCATTGCTGTATACCATGACCGCAATATCTGGTGGTTGGTTGTCATGACTGCTTTTCGAAATATTGATTTAGAAGAGAGCGTCAATAAGTACACAGCCAGAGGGCTTCGTAGACAGTGGGAGCAGCGAAAACGTGTGCAAGTTGCTTTACAGGATAAAGCAGGCATCACGGAGTTGGAACGTCTGTTTTGATGTGGTAGTCAAAGAGTTTGACTTCATGAAAATGGTAGATAAACCTTGTACATACAAAAGGGTAGTAAAGAGTAAGGTGGTCATCCTCGTATTGTACCTGGACAACATACTCTTGATAGGAAAAGAGTTTCCTATACTACGCACGGTCAATCTCCTCTTATCACAAGGATTCTCCATATAGGATCAAAGTGATACCTCCAAAATCCTGGGTTTTGGATCTATGAGATAGATCTAATTGGATGTTAGGATTCTCACTAGTTGTAGTAAGATTGTATCAGTTGATCCTGAGGAGAATCACTGGAAAAGTTCCAGAGTGATAAGGACCACTGAATGTTAGTCCCAGGCATTGTCTTTACCCTCAGTGGAGGGACGGTGTGTTGGAAGAGTTCCAAGAGAGATACTGTGGTAAACTAGACGATAAAGGATGGTGACATCGCTGTCAAAGATACTACCAAAGAGCAAGTTTGGGTGTATATTAGTTCATGAGATGAACTAGGTTCCAACCATTGTGTGACAATGGAAGTGTGGCTTTGGCCCAGGAACCCCGGTCCCATCAGTGACCTAGACATATTCTGAGGCAGCATCACCTGATCATGGAGATAGTTGATCTCCAAGGGGATCGAGGTTAGGAGAGTAGACACAGAGGACAACACGGCGGATCCACTCACAAAGGCCTTTTCCCCGAGAGAGACTTATATGGGATGGTTGAGTATGAGATACTGCAACCACTGCTACAGATGGCCCTAGTGCAAGTGGGAGATTGTTAGTTATATGTATGCCCTAGAGGCCATTACTGTACATGAGATGTATATTGTAGTGGATCCTGGGACATATATAGGTAGGACTTTCTTGCTCGATATGATAGTACGCTATCTGGTTGCTCTTTATCTTAACATGTATACTTATTGTCTCTCTATTACATGTTGATAAAGCCCTTAGGATGTATTCTCGACTTCCAGGACTGTGATGAAGATCATACTAGTGGGGCCGGGGTAGTCAATGAGTACATCCTTCAATGTTCCTAGTCGTAGGAATAACGAGACGGGGCATCGATATTCCAGAGTAGACTAGCGTATATCTTCTCGACCCATGCGATGGGAGATGGATGATCCTATATCCATTGGTGTTTGACATCAGAGACGGTATGCGGGTGCTCAGTGGAGACTGGGTACACTGAACGGACTCGCCGAGAACTCCCAGATGGTATTATACCTTACGTCAGATGGCAGTTCTCTGGTGACACCGGTACAGATTATTCTGTTAACCCGAGATCGTCATAGAGTCTTGTGTGTCTCCCACTGTGCTTTGATTTCCAACCTACCACGGCTCTACTGAGGCGTGCAAATAGGTGGTTTTTGGGTACAGTCCCGATTCACATGGAGGCAATGAGCGATAGGAGGGGATTCGTCTCTCCCGGTATTGGGGGTTGATGTTGCGCTATGCTCGACTGGCCATAACTGGAAATCCCTGGCCAGGGTTGCACTGATTTACTTGTAAGTGTTATCAGTAGTTTCATGCTTGTTATGGACCTTACATCGGCATGACTTATCAAGCTGCTGGGGTCTGACGTTTACCACCTCTAGGCGAGATATGCGACATATCAGACGAACAGATCGGACTGTGCGGTAAGTGTTATTGGTTGGATTCACAGGAGTGTGAGAAGGTTTGCTCGTTGATCTACTGATCGCTTAATACCCGGGTGGCCGTTACGTTTAGCAGACCGCTTGCGGCTTATGGGTGATTGATATGATCACCACCTACTACCGGCGTATTGACGAGTCTTTAGAGTCCTACACAGAGGTTTCCTGGCTCAAGCGAAACGAAATAGGAGCACATATGAGATATGTGCGGGACCGAGAATAATACCAGTATGTGATACTGTAATCTATTCTCGCGATATGTATCATCGGTCGGTTATATGAGATATAGCCAGGTTACCGAATCAAGTGTTGATTCGATATATTGATACACTTGATATTAGTCGGTTATATGCGATATGACCGGATCATTAAATAAAGTATTGATTTAATGATTTAATGTTTAATTATATATTTGATATATTACTTTACATTAACTAGTATTTGTTCACTTAAGATTGATTTTCTCACTTGATGTGCACAAGTTGTATATGTGAGATATGTTTGTACACTAATTTGTATCATGATTGATGATACATGCAAACTTGGGTGTGTGTATGACCTACACCATATTTGAGATAATGGTTAGGGTTTTATTTATTTCGGTAAAACATAATGGTGGTTTTTCATTGTCTTTGCTTGAAGCTTCATGAAGCTTTCAAGCATCTTTGACAAATTCCAACCATTTTGTTTTGCATGAGATTTTCGTTAACCTAACCATTAACTCAAACTAAGGTTTAGTCTCTACAAAGGTTAACTCACCCATGATTGCATTATGATATACTTCACTTGATTACTCATTTTAGTTAATTGATAATTCATTTCTTTTCTTTCTTCTTCTTCTTCTTCAAGAAGAAGAAAGCTTGCTAGAAAAATTTTCAAGTGAAGATTTAGAGTGAGAAATCCAAATCTAAAGTGAACCCATTTCCTATTTCATCATCCTCTACTACTTGCCATTTAGTTTAGGGTGTTCTCTTCACAAAGTTCTTGACCTAATGAAGATGGAGCTTGAGTTTGAGTCTCCTCGACATAGATCATCTTCGGCCTCGAAGTCAACGACCCAGCCTGTTCATTTCTCTGAGGAAACCGTCACAAGAGTCCGGGATCGCGATGATCGCAGCGAAGGGACATCAACACGGAGCTTTAGAAGTGAAGGACCGGATCTACAAAGGTTGTAATCCCTTTCACTTAGTAGTAAAGTTGTTTACTTGCTAGTTTTCGCCTTATCTCTAGTAAAAGATCTAGGTTAGGGTTGCTCGGCACGGCTAATTTTTGAATCGGGCATAGTAGATGCCTTGTAGAACCTTGTTAGAGTGCCTTGGAACCCTACAGCCTATAATTTGTCACTTCCGCCAAGATTTTTTAGTATTCACACCGTATTCCTCATATCGATACTTCGCAAATACCTTCATGACCTTTATCACATGATTCGGCCCCAGACCATTCTTTTGGACGCAATCTTTCATTCGCCAACAGCCGATAGTTTTAGTGAATCGGCAGGTGGAAAGAATTCGGTCATGGGTCTTGCTATATGTGAAGGTTCTTGGCGTTGTCGTATAGTGAGGTGATCACATGGGTGGCTGCAAGCGAGATTTGGGAGTTTTTTGTTCTCATCTCTTTCAAGGTACGTTTAGTGAGAATTTTAAATTTGGGGACCGAATTTCTTTAAGGGGTGAAGATTGTAAAGTTTTAGAAATCGTTATGCGAATTTTTCCGTTTTAGGGTAAAATAGTCGGTGTTTTCCGTTCTAACCCGATTGTGATCAAACTCCTGTATAGACTTGACGGTACCTAGTTTAGCTAGAATGAAGCTAGTGCGCGTGCTTTGGGGGTCAATGGGATGTTTTGGTTCACATAGAATTTTTTCCTAATTAAATATTATTTTAATGTGTTATTTACGCACTTAATTAGTGGTAATTACATTTTGAGTTAATTACTTCTAATTTAATTCATTACTAATCTAATCACTATATATTTTGTTAATCCATCCATCCAAATATCAAGATATTTTTTGAATTTAAAATGAAAATTTAGAAGAAAAGAAAAGAAAGAAAAGGTAGAATTTGCATTAAATGAGCATTAATTGCATTTTAGCTAGATTTTTCCATTCTTTTACACAAACCCTCCCCCCACCCCAATTTCCTCCTCAAGGCCGAGCCTTACCAAATCTGCCCATTTCTTTTCCTTAGCTCTTTTCATTATCTCCAAGCTCTCCAAATTCATTAAAAATCCTAAAATAAATCCACAAATTCATAAATAAGACTTAACCCATCATTTCTCCATCATTAATCTAGCTTGGATCTTCACAAAAGTCTTGGTTTTTGGAGGCTAATTTTGGTTTTCTAGTTGCGAGTTCCAAATCAAATTTAGAGGTATAAAACCTAAACCCGAATCTCTTTGTTGTTCTAATACTTTAATTCGCTTATTAGTTGTTAAATTAAAGCAATTTAATTGCATGTTTAAAAATTATAGATATGGTTTCTTGATAATCAATTAGGGTTTTGAATAGCGAAAATGTTAATTTTTAATTTTAGGCAAAAGAATACTTAACCTACTTGCTAGATTTGTTAAATGATATTTTCCTAATTATCTAATTAGCTTAATTACAAACTAGACTTTTACTAAATCCTAATTAAGTGAGATTAAAATTATAGTAAAAGTATGAATGGTTTAATTTTGATATATTATGATGTTTGTAAATTCTAGTTTTGGTAAAAACTTGTAGTTTTGAGCTAAAATGATATTTGTTGTTTACTAGATTTCGGTAAGTTTAGGCGTGGGTTTCTTTTGACGTTGCAACGTTATTTATATTAGATTCCACGTTTTTTAGTGTGTTGTGAATGCGCGATCGGTACGATCAGGGTCGAGGCTTGGTAGTTGTGTCGCTTTGCATTCCTAGCTAGGGTCGTGCCGATGTCGTTCGTGTCTTTATGTATCTTTTGCTCTTGAGTTGGTTTCGTAGTGTCGCTACGCGCGTTAGCTGCTTGACGAACACTTGAGAGTATGATTGGAGTTGGTGCGTCGGTCAAACGTAGTTGGTACGTGTTATTGGTCGATTGCTAATATATACTTATTATATTGTTATATGCTTTCAGGATCGCAGGTGGGGACTTCGTGCGCTGCGAACAGGGGAAAGCGAGTAGTTGGCTTTACTTAGCCAGGAACGTTGGTGAGTAGATTTAACAACTACAGGGGGATCGGCCATATGGCGTTATGCGTCTGGGCTAGATCAAATGACAGGACTATTAGGTAGAAGTATACGGATATTGATTGTGCATGTATACTGATTGAAAGAATTAAAGTTAACCGCAATCAAGACGGTGTCGCTATGCAGCTAGCCGGTTGAGCACGGGTCGATCCACAGGGAGATGGTGGTATCTTACCTTCTTGTCTTAGACGAGTCAATAAAGAATCTGTATGAGTTTGTTCTAACCTATGTGTTTATCTGCAAGTATAAAATTGTTAAGAAAAGATACAAGATTGTAAGTTAAGAAATCCGTACTCAAAACCTTTGAGCCGAGTCTTGACCAATTGAAGCTAAGCAATTGGCAACAACGTGGATTAGGGGATTTAAGCGCGGTATTCGTGGAATACGGCTTATTTACCCTTGTCCTTCCGTTCTTGTCTCTTGCTTTCGCCTCCGGCCAAACCGAACGCAACCGGTCGCGGTTAGGAATCACCGTTACCTTGTCAGGGTACGGAGCCTGACAGAGCGCTTGCGTATGGTTTGGGCGAAGTTCAAATGGAAAATAACGGGAAAAGGAATTGGCAAAGAAACGTTAACTTACAATACCGTATTAATTCTTAACAACAACAATAATTACAACATTCACAAAATGAACAAAAGAGAACAAAAAGAAAAGAACAAAGAAAAGAAAAGATACAAGTATTAAAGTGCATGAATAAAATTGCAAGTAATAAAAAGACAAGTAATAAAAAGCGAGTAATAAAAAGAACAAGAAAAGAACACGGAAGTAGAACCCAAGCCAAGCATGTGCTCAATAGCCAACCCTTAAACTTGCAAGCTCAATGAAGAGGTTGCAAGATCAAGGGAAGGGTAGAGAACGCATGTGAAGTGAAGAACTAGTCCCGGGAGAAAATACGACCTTTGAGATCAATAACTAACCCTTACCCATTCAAGCTCAATAAAGAGGTTGAATGAGCAAGAGAAAGCAAGAATCTCAAGGGGAAGAAGAAACACAAAAGAATGATACAAAACCCTCATCTTTATTCATATCCACAAAAAGCTCTCACTACCATTCATGGAAGAGGAATGAAGAAGAAGAAGAAAAAGAACTAAAACTACAAAAGAAAGAGGAACAAAAGAATGCAAAGAATGACCCTTGGCTTTGGCAAGATCTGCTGTATTTATAGGCAGGGAGTTGAAGTTCTAGGGCAACCAGCAGAGCATAAATGAAGTACCCAAAACACCCCTGAAACACGACAGTGAGTGGGCCCCACATGGCCGCGGAACCGCGGCCAAGACCCCCCTTTGGCCGCGGTTCCGCGGCCCTTTAGAGGTGTTGGGAAATGGGCTTTTTGGTGGTGGCCTGGTTTGGTGTCCCCTGTTGTCTGGTACATGTAGTTTCTGAAAATACTTTCACATTTCTTCCAGAATTTCTGTTGAGGAAAGGTGGACTTTTTGTCAAGATTTGGAATGATTGCCTCGAGCTCCGCGTAGATTTCTTGGAACTTGTTGTTGCCATTGAGCCTTGTGCATGAAGGTGACATTGATTTGACATTTTGTCTTCCTAAACTGGTATCTGGCAACATACGGATGACGAGCGGAGACCGTGTTTTCTCAGTGGTTGGCAGGAACCCGGATTTTGTCGTGTTTTCCATGAATTTACCGTTTTAGAACCGAGAACCTGTATCCTGCAAATATATAACAAACACGGATTAAAAGTACCTACCTATAAACAACCGAGCGTAAGAATGGGCGGTATAAAATGCAGTATTCTGTGATGAACAAATACCCCCAAACTTAACTTTTGCTCGTCCCGAGCAAAACCAATTATTCACAAAAATAAAATGATAACCGCACTTTCGCAGGGAACGCGATTGCACTGAGCATGTGCAACAAGCCGTTAAACCTCTAGGTGTCCCTAGTAGGAGGAGTGTTGTCTCCTGAGGGTTTTCAGCGGATACTACCCACAAAATCCGGTCAAGCTAGTTTTGTAAAATAACTAAGATTCAAGCCCCTAAAGTTTTGTTTCAGAAAATAACAATTCTATAATCCTAAGTTTAGACTATCGAACCTTTAGTTTTCACACCTCGCTTCTTATTTAACTACAGGTTTTATATGTCTTTACGTGTAGTGCAAATAGTGCCGTTAAGTTCCAGAAAGGTCGATTAAAGTCATCATGTCGCACAATAAAGCCCAGATAACAATTTTAAAAGGATCACATAAGTTTTATAAAGAGTTAAGCATTTTTCAAGTTTCGTTTTCCAGTAAGGTTTCAACTTCAGAATTTCTATCTTCCCTAACAGGAAACTAGGTCTTATTCTTCACTCCACATTTTTCTTGTTTTCATTTCATACACACCTCTGTGAACGTGCAATAGTCTTTATCATAGAATAAAACCTTCATATCTCCGTTAAAATTTTTATAAAAGCCTGTCTTTTATCAAGATTATTCTCACACAAAGAACCGTTAGGAATTTTAACTCGGAGAGAACACTTGCTTGACTTTGTTTTAAAACTGGACTTTCTAGGCTTCTTAGCGAGCTTTGGGCCAATGCACCCAAACCAGTTGGTTTTGGGGCATTAGGTGTAAAAACACCCCAGCGGACTTAATTACTCAAGTTACCTAGGTCCAAAAACAAAAGACAGTTTGGCGTGAAAAACATGATGATTCAATACGAACGGAGATATAACCGGCAGTTCAATTATTTTTTGGATAAAAGACGTGTTTAGTGGGTTCGGTGTGTAATCATTCCAATCAAGTTTCAGATGGGTTATTTTTCCGACTTAGCTCCAATTACGGCATCAATAACATTCCTTCATATTCGCTTTACTTCATAAACTATTCTTGACATTACTTATTTCAGAACAAACCTATTTGATCCTCAGAAAATCATTTATCTATTAAAAGTTTCTTTAAACATAAAAGACTTGTCATCTAATTTCCAAGACTCACAACACGTGTAGTGTGATGTAAAGACGTATATCAGCTATAGTTAACTTCAAAGGAGAGTTATCTTTCAGGTTTTCAAAATCCAAACATAGGATTTAGTTATTCCTATCTTTTCAAACAAAAACCGTCGAATGTTGAATTAGAGTTCTTCCACAAGCTAACTTGACAAAAAGTTTTTATATTTTTGGAAAATTTTTGATTTTTATGGATTTTATGAATAAGGTATGCAGATGCAAAATATACATATGAATGCGAAGGAAGAAAGCTTACCGAGCACACCCCCAAACTTAAACTTGACAGTGCCCTCACTGTCAGGCTATACCAAGAGGGTCAAAATTGCCGGCGCTTCCTAAAAACAAATTATATACAAAAGAAAAAAAAAGGAAAAAAAAAAAAATATATATATACAAAAAAAATGTCCCCCCCAAACTTAAGTAAAACAGTGTTTCCACTGTTAAGCGTTAAAATTCAGGATTAGGGGGGAAAGAAAACAGTATCCATCTATACAAGGCCTTACACAGGCCAAAGGTTAGCACCAACCATTCAAAGATCTTATCTCTATAAAGCAGTGGCTGGTGGAAGAATGCGGAGAGGTAAGAAATGGAGACTACGCGAGACCGCTTGTGGAGAGAAGTGGAATGCGGTCTCGGTAGATGAGAAGAAGAATGGCGGAAGGGGAAAAGAAGTGGAATACGAACTTGAGGGTGCAAATGGAGTAAATAGATTAGCACAATTTGTGATGACCGATGTGTGAAAAGCGATTGTGCTAATATATTTACCCGTCGAGAGATTGGGTCAAATCCCTCAAGGTTCGTGAGAAACCATGGGTACGCCGAACTTGGTAAACCAGACATATGAAATGAAAATGATATGGGTTCTTGCAAGGTCGGAACGATCGAAAGGGTGGAGGGAAGCGGTTGAGGAAGGGTATCGGTTAAAGGTTCAGGAGGGTGTGTACAGTCAGTGAAAGGAACAGGATGAATTGGAAAATCCGACTCATCATCTAGAACTGTTTCATCCTCAAAAATATCCTCAAAATTTTCTTCAAAGTTAAGCTTATCCATGCACATTTCATCAAAATCAAGACGCATATGGGGTTCGGGAAAAACATTTAAAGAATCGGGATGATGATTTGAAGAGAAAAACTCAGCCAAATCTACGGGTTCATCATCCAAAATGTTCCCAGCGTCAATATCCTCAATCAAGTGAAAATCAAAATTCTCTGACACCTCAACCAAAGCATGGATATTAATCAATTCAGGTTCTAAGATGGAGGTGTAAAGGTCAAAAGGTTTAGGATTGGTTTCACTTGGAAGAGACCCTTCGCAATCGGGCAAATCAAACACTACGAAGTCGCACAACTCATTAATCATTCTATCTTCAACTGATAATTCATTTGGGACACTTGATAGACTTTCAAAACAAGAGTTGTGGGAGTCAACTTGAGACGGGTAGGTTTGATTTGGAAGGGGGTACATCTCACTCTCTCCACTCAAATTCACAGCCTGTCCTGCCGCCTCATCATACATTGAAAAAGTTGGAGCTAGTTGAAAACTAGCTACCGGATCACTAGGTTGTATGAGGGCGGCCATGGACGCATTCAAATCCATCATTTGTTGGCTTGACGCTACCCTAAAGTCTTCCAACGACTGTTCTAGACTAGACATTGGTTGTGAAGGGGTTTCAGTGAAAGATTCACAGTTGTATGGATACTGAAAACTCCCAAAAGGCGGTTCTGAAGCAATGTCTAGGGAAGGTGCATAAGTAGGGTAGGATTGGTAGGAATTGAATGGCTGGACAGGAGTGGGATCAACATTGGGATAAGAAAGTGAATGGAATTGTTGATCCCAAGAATTTGAAGTGGTGAAAGGAGTGAAAGATCGGCTACGAGATTGTTCAATACGTTCTGCAATAGACATAGGTCTTGGAATTGCAACATGACTCGAAGAAGGGGTATCAATGTAAGAAGGGGTGACTGTTTGAAATGGTTGATATGAAGTGGATTGCGGAGTCAAATTGTTTGTCCTAGACGCGTCTATCCGATCTTTCAAAGAAATTTTTGGCATGGAGGGGTCGTTCGATGTTCGGCCAAAGCAAGAACCGTAAGAAGTAATGTCCGGTTGTGGGTTCCAAAGTTCGGCAAGAGTTTTGCGAGGTGGAGTACCCATGATATGAAGAGAGAAAAAGAAAGGTAGAGAAAAAGGAGGGGGAAAGAATGTGAAATTTTTTTATTTTTAATTTTTTTTTTTTTAGTTAGTTGTAAGCAAAAGAATGAAATATACACAAAAAATATGGACAAAAACAATCACGACACAAAAATACCACACACTTAATCGTTCTAGGGTTAACCTAGGTCAACTAGAGCTGCTCCAGAACTTGATTGTCGAAGTAAAACTGTGTCGAGAAACAGGCTTAAAAATACACTGATCACGAGGCCAGGTAAGTGCAGAGATAAGGGGAGGTTTTCCAACACTTTCGCGAAGTTCCTTAATTAAATAACCCTTTCTCTTTTGGCGGTTTCGCCGTTAACACTTTCCTAGACACCCCGTAAACAATATACCGTTAAGCAAGCTTCTAAATACAGTTAACTTCTCCTAGTGAGCGCGAAGTCCTTAAGGCTTAAAGTCTAGTTTCTTTTAAAATTTGTGCGGGTAATCGTTATGCTCAAGTTCGTGATTTGTGGGCCACGGGAAAGGTGATGAAATCCTTTACCGTATGTTGTGGGGTTCGCTTGCCCTTAAGTCCGTATTAATGTATGCAATGCGCAATTCAAAAATTCTATAAAGAATCAAACAATTGTTTTTTATTTTAAGCGCGGCGCTGCAACAAATACGGGTTAGTCAATTTTGGCGTTTGCTAGCGAACTTGCAAAGAATCCTGCAAAGAATAGTATATTGGAAGCGTCGGATTTGAGAAGAAGGTGTTAGTAAAATACGTACCGTTAAGTTTTGGGTTAGGAAACCCCCGTTGAATCAAATCCGGTAAGCTTGAAATGTTCGCTTGCGCGGGTCAAACTACCCGGATCTTTGGCACTGTACTTTGCAAACACCTTAGCCTTGAATGTACACTTTGCTCCCCACAATTGCAGTTTGCAAATACGCAAAAATCTGCACACTTGCCCACAAAAATATATTGTCCAAAAAAAAAACAAAAAAGAATAATTTTTTTTTTGTTATATATGTACAAAAAGAATATCAACCCGAATAACAAGAAAGAAAATACGCTACCGTCTCCCCGGCAACGGCGCCATTTGATTGAAAGAATTAAAGTTAACCGCAATCAAGACGGTGTCGCTATGCAGCTAGCCGGTTGAGCACGGGTCGATCCACAGGGAGATGGTGGTATCTTACCTTCTTGTCTTAGACGAGTCAATAAAGAATCTGTATGAGTTTGTTCTAACCTATGTGTTTATCTGCAAGTATAAAATTGTTAAGAAAAGATACAAGATTGTAAGCTAAGAAATCCTTACTCAAAACCTTTGAGCCGAGTCTTGACCAATTGAAGCTAAGCAATTGGCAACAACGTGGATTAGGGGATTTAAGCGCGGTATTCGTGGAATACGGCTTATTTACCCTTGTCCTTCCGTTCTTGTCTCTTGCTTTCGCCTCCGGCCAAACCGAACGCAACCGGTCGCGGTTAGGAATCACCGTTACCTTGTCAGGGTACGGAGCCTGACAGAGCGCTTGCGTATGGTTTGGGCGAAGTTCAAATGGAAAATAACGGGAAAAGGAATTGGCAAAGAAACGTTAACTTACAATACCGTATTAATTCTTAACAACAACAATAATTACAACATTCACAAAATGAACAAAAGAGAACAAAAAGAAAAGAACAAAGAAAAGAAAAGATACAAGTATTAAAGTGCATGAATAAAATTGCAAGTAATAAAAAGACAAGTAATAAAAAGCGAGTAATAAAAAGAACAAGAAAAGAACACGGAAGTAGAACCCAAGCCAAGCATGTGCTCAATAGCCAACCCTTAAACTTGCAAGCTCAATGAAGAGGTTGCAAGATCAAGGGAAGGGTAGAGAACGCATGTGAAGTGAAGAACTAGTCCCGGGAGAAAATACGACCTTTGAGATCAATAACTAACCCTTACCCATTCAAGCTCAATAAAGAGGTTGAATGAGCAAGAGAAAGCAAGAATCTCAAGGGGAAGAAGAAACACAAAAGAATGATACAAAACCCTCATCTTTATTCATATCCACAAAAAGCTCTCACTACCATTCATGGAAGAGGAATGAAGAAGAAGAAGAAAAAGAACTAAAACTACAAAAGAAAGAGGAACAAAAGAATGCAAAGAATGACCCTTGGCTTTGGCAAGATCTGCTGTATTTATAGGCAGGGAGTTGAAGTTCTAGGGCAACCAGCAGAGCATAAATGAAGTACCCAAAACACCCCTGAAACACGACAGTGAGTGGGCCCCACATGGCCGCGGAACCGCGGCCAAGACCCCCCTTTGGCCGCGGTTCCGCGGCCCTTTAGAGGTGTTGGGAAATGGGCTTTTTGGTGGTGGCCTGGTTTGGTGTCCCCTGTTGTCTGGTACATGTAGTTTCTGAAAATACTTTCACATTTCTTCCAGAATTTCTGTTGAGGAAAGGTGGACTTTTTGTCAAGATTTGGAATGATTGCCTCGAGCTCCGCGTAGATTTCTTGGAACTTGTTGTTGCCATTGAGCCTTGTGCATGAAGGTGACATTGATTTGACATTTTGTCTTCCTAAACTGGTATCTGGCAACATACGGATGACGAGCGGAGACCGTGTTTTCTCAGTGGTTGGCAGGAACCCGGATTTTGTCGTGTTTTCCATGAATTTACCGTTTTAGAACCGAGAACCTGTATCCTGCAAATATATAACAAACAAGGATTAAAAGTACCTACCTATAAACAACCGAGCGTAAGAATGGGCGGTATAAAATGCAGTATTCTGTGATGAACATATACCTTTGTTGCTTATCTCATTTTCTTGTGTATGGACTTAGTATTAATGAGACACAAAACCATTAGTGACGGTTCGTGTTTCACGAGCATTAATTGAATACTACACACACACCGTCAATAATTGACATGACATGCACAACACCTATACATATGTGATATTGTATTGTTTAGGGACATTGAAACATGATCCCTATTTCATTTTGTGCATATAACATATAGCATACGTGTATACTTACATGCTTACACATATTCCTTGCTATGCACGCATACTTACATATACACCGTGCATACATACTTACATGTATACTCACTTACCTAGTTAGGGCTACACATACCTATATAGTACTGTTTTGTCATTGACGTGGGGTCATTGATTCTTATGCGTTGGCGCATATGATAGTAGTATACCTTGGCATGCCTACATGCTAGTTACCTATGTACCTATATAGTATCGTACCATTAGTGACAGGTAAACACACACATGATACATAACTACATGTACAGCTTGCATACCAACTTACACATATACTTGGAGGGTATTACATCATTATTGATAGGTAGATACACATATCTTGCTATATCGACATGGTTACGCATACCTGGCTATAGCTACAAGTTCACCTTTATTTGATATTATATAGATTTGGAGAAATTAGGAACCGCATGATATATATATTAACTTGTTGCAGTTAAATAGCGGTTTTCCTTTATATGCTCATATTACTGTTTCATGTTGCATATATTACATTCATGGATTTCATATTATGTTCTCTGATATTCATACTCCTAAATATATATAACAGTGGAATGGGACGTTGTTATATATGCCTATATATATATTTTAGTGGAATGGGACGCTAATATACATGTATTGATTCATGCATTTATACTTATTCATTACTTGATGTTTTCCGGATTTGAGGACCGTTGTTGTTTCAGGAAATTATGCATTATTTGAAAAACCCGGTTTCTCTTGATATGATATTTCAGCGTCCACCATGAGATTTCTCGGTTCTTAGATTTGTGATATTTACCCATTGCGAGGAATGAGTGAGCCATGTGAGGGTACATGGTGGAGCCCGGTACGGTTCCCCTCGGCAAGATAATCGCAGATGATAGGCGATGAGGCTTGAAGGTGGGCAAGTACCTACAGGTGATTGTATTTGGATTTGACGGTTATCGTGGGGATACCGACTGGAGTCATTTACGTATGGATACGTCGAATTTCGAGTGTCAGAGCTAGGCACTCGAGTTTTCAGGATAGCGTATGATACGTACCTATCAGGGGGCCAGTCGTGCGCCAGATAGACCAGTATTTATATGTCGATGCTAGACACTTATTTCATGATGTTTTTGGGTCTCGATGTTGGATACTCACTTTATATGAAACATACTCGATACTGGATATTGGATATATGAGATTTACTTGATATTGGACATTCAGAATATATGAGATTTACTTGATATTATACATTCAGGATATATGAGGTTTACTTGATATTGTACATTCAGGATATAGGAGACTTACAGGATATGAGAGTCAACTTGGGGGCTGATTTGAGGAAATTTAGAATTTAGATTGCCTTGATGGACTTGGTCCTGTCATGAGGTCAGGATTCCGTGAGAATGACATGTTTTATCGTGGGCATTCCATACTCCTCATTTATTTAATATGCATTGCTTCATGTATTAGTAGTACCTGATAGAGTACCTTTCGTAACTGTTGCATATACATATTGTCATATTATTGTTTCATGTATTAGTTGTACCTGCAAGAGTACCTTTCATGATTGTTGCATACATATGACCATTTATTGCTATCCGCTTGCATGTATTAGATTCGCGCTGTACGTGCATACTTGCGATTACCTGCATATGTTATTTACTATTCACGAGTTGGCAACTCACCCCTGTTGTGCCACAATGTTTTCCAGGTAGTCCCTCAGGGCAGTCGCGGCAGGCTTTTCATCTTTCGTATCATCTTTTGTTGCGGATACCGCTACGGCTGACTGTGTACAGTTTTGCTATAGGTAGGTTTTACGGTTATCCGATATTGAGTATTGTATATTCGTTATATCCTGTACTCTGCATCTACCACTTTCATGTGTATGACTTAGAGACTTGATGTGAGGACGATATTGTATATTTTGGTGACTTGGATGTCTTTTATGCAGTTTTACTTATATCGTCTTCTATTTCTTCGCTACGGCGTCGTATATCTGTTATGGTGGTTGTTTTCCACCTTTGGGCGTGGATTTGCTCCCGTTGGGGATGTTTTACTTATATTTATGTTGTACCCATTTTTAGGGTTAAGTTTTACCAAGGAGGTGCTGCCGAAATTTTTAAGAAAGTAAAGTTGGACTTTAAAATATTTGGTTTGAGATTTCAAAAGTTTTGAAAATGCTATTATCACTTACTACTTTTGATGGTTTAGATTGCTGATTTTTCGGCTTATTTAAATTGCGTTACGCCTGTAGACGTTGCGTAGTTTAAGGGCCGTCACGTGCCAATTTTTTGTCATGACAGAAGGGTAGCAGATCTCCATGAATTTCGTTGTGGTGTCTACCCAGTTCTAGGCAGGGTATGACTCCATTTGGGTGTTTGTTGTCCTGTTATGCTCAGTTTGCTCAGTTGTTCTTCGTTAAGTTGTGCGTTGCACGGAGTTCCTTCATGTGTTGTATCCAATGGAGGCACCCTGTTCGCTTGCCGTCTTGGGCAGAAGCTTCAGGAAGGCTTGGGTACTGTTTGATCTTTAGCTCTGCATTTCCATCCGCAGGACGATGGTTTGTGAGAGCGGACTATACAGACTCTGGACGATATGCTTGTGCGTGCGTACTAATTGTTGTTGGCAGTTGGGATTGTCACTTGCCATTGTTAGGGTTCTCCTTCGATAGCTGTTATCACGAGACATTCCAATTGGCAACCTTTAGGTTTTTCTTTGGTATGACGTGTCGATTGCCATTCTGTTTTTCTGACTCCTCGAGAATAGGATTTTTGGACCCCAGCTAGTCTAGAGACTTCAGAGACGATCCAGTTGGCTCAGGTCAGGATGAGGATAGCCCAGTGCAGACAGAGGTCTTGTGCTGACCGTGGTGGTCACAGATTTGGGTTCGCAGTAGGAGATTATGTATTCCTACGGTTTTTCCGATGAATGAAGGGTTGAGTTTTGGGAAGCTTATCCCAGGATTGTAGGTCCTTTTGAGATCCTTAAAGAGAGTTTTGGCTTGCCTATAATTTGGTACTTCCGCCTAGATTATTGAGTATTCATCCCGTTTTCCTTGTGTTGATACTTTGCAAATACCTTCATGACCTTTCTCACATGATTCATCATCAGACCATTTAGCTTGGACGTGATCTTTTCGTTCATCGGCAGCCAATTGTGTTAGTTGTTCGGCAGGTGGAGAAACTTCGGTCAAGGATCTTGCCATCTGTCGAGGGTTTTCTTTGGCGCAGCCGTATAGTGAGGTGATCACTTAGGAGGCTGCGAGCGAGATGTGGAAGTTCTGTACTCATCCCTTTAAAGGTATGCTTAGTGAGAATTTTAAATTCGGGGACGAATTTTCTTTAAGGGAGGAGATTGTAACGCCTTAGATTTCGATTAGTGTTAGTTTAGACGATAATGCGGGTTTTTGGTAAAAAGTTTACCAATTTGGTTTCCTCACATTTTATAACATTTAATTAATAATTTATTATTATTTGTTATGGCATGCACACACATGTGGATGTTTATGTGAGGGTGTGTTTGTGTAATCTAGATTAGTGACCATAACAACATAACCCTAATCTAATCCTTTGCTTTAACCTGATCCTTTGCTTGATTAAACCCTGGATATTTGTGAGAGAGAGATATATATATTTACTTTGGGTTTTGTTTGGTTGAGAGGTGGCATGGTGAGCTTTGCATGCATTTAAAGTATTGGTGCACTCACCTCTTACACTCACCTATCTCTCTTTTCTTCACACTTTCATTCTATTCTCTCACACTTCATTCCCTTCTCAGTTATTTCATCACGTCTCATTCCTCAAACCGAACACTTGTCTTCCCATCACCAATTCTTCACAAAACCTTCACAAAATCTAAAAAATATCACTTCTTTTGCCTAGTTTTGCCTCTTGGATGCCTTGGAACTTGGAAAGCTAGGATCTTTGAGGTTATGGTAGTAGGTAATGATCTCTATCTGTTCTTTATGTTGTTATAGTGTTGTGTAGTCTTGTAGTTTTAGTTTTGATCGTTTAAAGTTAAGTTTCGTGCAAATATCTTATTTTTAGTGTCATTTGTGATATCTGTGATCTGCTGTGACCCCGAGAGTATACGAGAAAATCAAACAATCTAAATGTGTTGCACCTGAGATCCTAAGCCTACACCTAAAGCATGAAGACCAACTGCTCGGATTTGGCAGGGACCTTCAGACAAAATCCGGCGACCTCGGTTTTTTAGTGGGGTTTTGGGTTGGGTTTCTCAGGGTAGCTGTATGCTTTAGTTTAGGTGTGTTTTGTCTTGTTTGATTTTTGAGTTTTCTCTGTATACAAAATCTGGGATCACATAGCTAGTTTCTAGTGTTACGACTACGCGCGATACGTTATACGACACAGATCGTGCACTTTGTGTGGTTTTGCTCTTGGGTTGGTTTCATAGTGTTGCTACGTACGTTAACCACTAAACGAATACTTGGGAGTATGTTTGGAGTTGGTGTGTCCGTAAAACGTAGTTTGTACGTGTTTTGAGTCAATAGCTAATATATACTTGCTTTATTGTTTTGTGTTTTAGGATCGCAGGCGGGGACTACGGACGCTGCGAGGAAGGGGGAAAAGGTGGTTGGCTTTACTTAGCCAGGAGAGTTGGTGAGTAGATTTAACATCCACATGGGAATCGCCCGCATGGTGTTATGCGCCTGGGCTAGAGATGATATGATATTAGTCGCATATTCTATTTACATCTCATTGCATATTATTACTTATTGTGCTTGGACTTGTACCCTTTAGACACTGCACTATTATTGACGGTTCATGTTGCATGAGCACTGATTGTATGCCACTCACACCGTCAATAATTGCCATGACACGCACAACACACATACATATATGATATTATTTGTTTAGGGACATTGAGACTTGATCCTTATATTCCTTTTTACATATGACATATAGCATACCTGTATACCTACATGCTCACACATATGCCTTGACTTGTTTACAAGCTAGTTACCTATATACCTATATGGTATTATACCATTAATGATAGGTATATACACATATGAGGCATAGCTACATGTACATCTTGCATACATACTTACACATATACCTGGATGGTATATTACATCATTATTGATAGGTAGATACACATATCTTGCTATACCGACATGGTTACGCATACCTGGCTATGGCTACATGTTCACCTTTAAATGATCTTGTATGGATTTGGAGAATTTAGGAACCACATGATATATTTTATAACTTGTTGTAGTTAAATAGCGATTTTTCCTTATATGCTCATATTACTGTTTCATGTTGCATATATTATATTCATGGATTTCGCATTGAGATATGCTTTTCATATGATGTTTTCTTGATTGTTTTACTCCTGTGTATATATATTAGTGGTATGGGACGCTGATATATATATGTATACCCATCGTATATATATATATCAGTGGTATGGGACGCTGTTATATATATATACCTATATCATATATCATCATAAATATATGTGCAAATATACTTATTCATTATATATGTGGGCTTATATGGTCGATGAAAGGGGCCTATGTGCTTGTGGCCTATGTTCTAGATGAGAGGGGCCTATGTGCTCGATGAGAGGGGCCTATGTGCTCGTGGGCTATGTGCTCGATATGAGGGGCCTATGTGCTCGATGAAAGGGGCTAATGTGCTCGGGGCCTATGTCCTCGATGAGAGGGGACTATGTGCTCAGGGCCTATGTGCTCGATATGAGGGGCCTATGTGCTCGAGGCCTATATGCTCGATGAGAGGGGCCTATGTGCTCGATATTGGATATAGGATATATGAGATTTACCTGATATTGGATATAAGATATATGAGATTTACCTGATATTGGATACATGATATATGAGATTTACTTGATATTGGATACATGATATATGAGATTTACTTGATATTGGAAACTCAGTATATATGAGATTTATAGGATATGAGTGCCAATTTAGGGGCTAATTTGAGAAAATTTGGGATTTTGATTTGTCTTGATGGACTTTGGTCCTGCCACGAGGTCAGGATTCCATGAGGATGATATGTTTTATTCCATACCCCGCATTTATTTTATATGCATTGCTTCATGTATTAGTTGTACATGCTAGAGTACCTTTCATGACTGTTTCATATACATATTGCCATTTATTTCTTTATGTATTAGTTGTAACTGGTAGAGTACCTTTCATGACTATTACATTTACATATTGTCATATTATTGCTTCATGTATTAGTTGTACCTGCTAGAGTACCTTTCATGACTGTTGCATTTACATATTGTCATATTATTGCTTCATGTATTAGTTGTACCTGCTAAAGTAACTTTCATGACTGTTGTATGCATATGACCATTTATTGATATTAGCTTGCATATGTTAGATTCGCGCTGTACGTGCATACTTACGATTACCATATGTAATTTACTATTCACGAGTTGGCAACTCACCCCCGTTGTGCCACAATGTTTTGCAGGTTGTTCCTCAGAGTAGACGAGGCAGGCTTTTTATTTATTATATCATCTTTTACAGCGGATACCACTACGGCTAACTGTGTACAGTTTTGCTTTAGGTGGATTCGCGGTTATCCGATGTTACTCATTGTATATTCGTTGTACCATTTACTCTCCATCTACCACTTTCATGTATGACATAGAGACTTGATCTGAGGATGATATTATATATTATTTTGTGATTTGGAGGTCTTTTATGCAGTTTTATTTATATCGTCTTTTTTCTTTGCTACGGCGTCGTATATCTTTTGTGGTGGTTTTTTTCCGCGTTTGGGCGTGTATTTGCTCCCGTTTGGGGATGCTTTACTTATATCTTTGTTGTACCCTTTTTTGGGGCTGGTTTTTACAAAGGAGATGCTACCATAATTTTTAAGATAGTAAAGTTGAACTTTAAAGAATTTGGTTTGAGATTTTTAAAATGTTATTATCACTTACTACTTTTAATGGTTTAGATTGCTGGATTTTCGGCTTACTTAAATTGTGTTACGCCTGTAGACGTTGCGTAGTTTAAGGGCCGTTACGTGCCAATTTCGGGTCGTGACAGATTCTCTCCAGGATCTGATTGAAACCTACTCATTACACCTAGTGAGTATGCTACATCGGGTCTGGTACACAACATCGCGTACATGATAGAGCCTACTGCAGAAACATAGGGTATCCCTTACATGCGAGCTCTTTCCAAATCAGTCTTGGGAGACATCTCTTTAAAGAGAGTGATTCCTTAGATTGTGGGTGAATTCCCACGCTTGGAATCTTCCATACTAAACCTCTTTAGTATTGTGTCAATGTACCGGGATTGGGACAATCCCAACATCCGTTTAGATCTATCTCTATAGATCTTAATCCTCAAGATGTAGGAGGCATCACCTAGATCTTTCATTGAGAATCTATGTGATAAGAAGAGCTTGACCGAGTGAAGCATAGGAACATCATTTCCAATCAAGAGTATGTCATCCACGTACAATATGAGGAAGACAGCCTTACTCTCTGCCACCTTCATGTATATACAAGGTTCATCTATATTTTTGATGAAGTCAAACTCTTTGACTACCACATCAAAACAGGTGTTCCAACTCCGCGATAACTTCTTTAACCCGTAGATGGATTTAAGTAGCTTGCACACCTTTACACTGCTGCCACTATCCACGAAGCCCTCTGGCTGAGTCATGTACACGCTCTTTTCTAAATCACCATTTAGAAATGTGGTCTTAACATCCATCTGCCAGATTTCATAGTCATGGTATGCAGCAATGGCAAGTAGGATCCGGATGGATTTAAGCATAGCCACTGGAGAAAAAGGTTTTATTATAATCCACACCTGGTCGTTGACGAAAACCTTTTGCAACAAGTCTAGCTTTGAAAGTCTCAACTTTTCCATCTACACTAAGTTTTTTCTAGAAGATCCACTTGCTCCCGATGGGTTTTACCCTTTCAGGAGCATCTTCTAAAGTCCATACATTGTTGGTGTACATGGATTCCATCTCTGATCGCATTATATCCAACCATTTCACTGAGTCCCCACTCGCGATGGCCTGCTCGAAGCTAATTGGGTCATCATCTTCCATGATGCAATCCTCGCTCCCACCATCTATAAGAAAACCGTAATATCTCTCAGGTGAATGAGGAACCCTACTAGATCGGCGGAGAGGCTGAGGTTCGTTGGGAACTATCGAATCCTCCGGTTCCACTAAATCTTCAATTGTGGTCTGTGTAGCTGGAATTTGTTCCAGTTCTACCTCTTTACCACTAATTTCTTTTACAAGAAATTCCTTTTCTAAAAAGGTGGCAAGTTGAGCAACAAACACCTTTTGTTCCTCATTGTGGTAGAATAGATATCCATTTGAATGTTTAGGATATCCAACAAAGTTACAAAGAACTGATCGTGCCACGAGTTTGTCCGGATTTTGCCTTTTGACACAGGATGGACAACCCCATATCTTAACTCGTTTACGACATCGTCTCTTCCCACTCCATATCTCATATGGTGTGGTAGGTACAGATTTAGATAGAACTTAATTTAATTGGTACGCTGCTGTCTCAAGCGCATAACCCCAAAACGAAATAGGCAACTCAGCAGTACTCATCATAGAGCGGACAATATCTAATAAGGTGCGGTTCCTCCGCTCCGATACACCATTGTGCTGTGGTGTATACGGAGGAGTAAGCTGAAAGAGAATCCTATTCTCTTTTAGATAGTCACGGAAATCCATGCTTAAGTATTCTCCTCCCCGATCAGATCGTAGGATTTTAATACTTTTACCCGTCGGGTTCTCGACTTCATGCTTATATTCTTTGAATTTCTCAAAAGCTTCAGACTTGTGTTTCAACAGGAACACATGTCCGTATCTTGAGAGATCGTCAGTGAATGTAATGAAGTACGAAGAACCATTCCTAGCATGTGTAGAAATGGGACCGCATACATCACTATGTATAAGTCCCATGAGTTCCGTAGCTCTTACTCCGTGTCCAGTAAACAGAGTTTTGATCATCTTGCCTTTGAGACATGACTGGCACGTTTCATAAGATGAAAATTCGAATGGATTCAAATATCCATCCTTATGTAACTGAGTTAATCGTGACGCATTGATATGAGCTAGTCTACAATGCCATAAAAAGGATTCGTTCATTTATGAACTCTTCCTCTTGTGTGTGTTTTGTACATTAAGAACCGTGGTTTGATTTAGAACGTATATGCCATTATTTAACGAGACTGATTCAATCAACTTTTTATTCAGAAAAATGTTCATAAGATTATCCTGCAATACAAAATTGTATCCTTCATTACTTAATAAAGAAACTGATATAATATTGCATATCAGGTTAGGTATGTAATAGCATTCGTTCAGAATCAATGTATTACCATTTGGTAATAAAAGATGATATTCTGTAACATTTCAGAAAATATAAAATATTATTGTTGGAATTTAATATTAAAATAATATATTTCCCGAAAACTGCCTGATTTGCAAAATTGGGGTTTTCGAAAAAGGGTATAAATATATATACCGATAATTGTGAAATAAATGGAAATTAAAATGATTTATTCATTTAATAATATATTTAAAGGATTTGGCATTTTTAAAATTTATTATATGCAGTTTGGATAAAAAAAACCCGATTAGTGCACTTTTAATCGCAATTAAGCCAAATCCGTGTTTCTATAGTTTTCCATGGGTAGTGCACCATGTCATATTACATTTGGTTACATGTTGTTGCATTTGTGTTGTTTTATGGGTATTATGTGATTTGGTTTTGAAATTTAAAAGAGAAAGAAAAAGAAATGAAAAAGGGTAAAAAAGGTGAATGTTTGGAGAGAGAGAGTGTGTGTGAGAATATGTGAGGGGGGGGGGTGCTGCTGCCATATACTTTTCCCCCATCATTTTATTCTCCTTCTTCATTTTCCTCCAACCTCACTCCCCTCTACTTCTAACCCTAGACCCATCTCTAAATAATCCCCAAAACATTATACTCCCTTCACAAAAATTAATCCCCATCTCTTCCTCTATACATTGGACCAAGCAAAATGGGGTTTTGATGACATTGGGAAGCTTGGGCTGTCTAGAGTGGCCAAAATGAGGTATAGCTTCTTCCATTTAGTTAGTTTTAAGTTTCTTTCTATTCTAGTTTTAGTTTAGAATTGGTTTGATGGTGGATTTGTGAACTTGGGATTTTCTAGAGAAGGGTTTATGGTGATTAAGTGGAATTGGTGATGTGTAGGGGCTGTACAAGACCTTAGGGATTGAATTCAGGGGCTGGGATTTAGTATAGAAACCAAAATACGGATTTAGGAATTGATCCATGTCGGCTTTGTATTGAATTGTGAGGGTATATATGAATCTGGAGTAACCCGTAGATACTAAAAATTATTTAGCAAATACTGCGAGTCGTACAGGCAACCTGGAGTGTACCCTGAAGACCTGAGCCCCAACCCTTGTACTATAGCCCCAAAAATAAGCATTCTGGCCACAAATTCCGGCCAGATTAGGAGGGATGGCTGTGGGGTTTTGTTGGGTGTTATCTGCTATATATTTAAGGCCCTTTGTATATGCAACTTTTCTTAGTTTGACCAGAGTCAAAATCTGGGAGCACTTTGGTGTGATTTTGGCTATGTTTTCCGTATTTTGAAATGCTAAGTTTTGATATTTGGTATTGTTTTTGGTTGTTGGATGTTCGTACAACAACGACAAGGGATAATTGGTTGGTTTTCAATGCGTGGCCTATAGGTTCTAACCTATAGGCGATCCGTATGCCGTTTTGGTTTCCGGATTCTATTTTAATAAACGATTGCGATTGTGTATTATTGTAGGTACCTTCGCGTAGATTCCGAGGAGACAGAAGGTGGCGTCATCGACTTCGGCGAACAAGTCGCAAGGTGAATGGATCTATATCCACGGGGGAAGTCCGGTGGATGGCGTATAGCACCCCCGCAAGTCTTCGATGGAAGGCGGTTCATAGTAAATGGTTAAGGAAACCTTTAATAGAAAACTAGATAGAGTTAAAAGGTAGTTAGAGAACCATAATTGAAACTAAAGGATAGTTAGAAGTGATATGATACGGCTAGTACGTGATGACGGGACTTGAGGATGATATTTGATGATATCGCCGTTTAGGGTACTATAGGACTAGATAGTCGACGCAGATTTGTCATCCGAACTATATCTATTTCCAAATTGAAGAATCATATGCATCTTTTAAACAGATACCTTGAGGGACGTTACGGATTTACAAAAGATATCTTTTCCTTAAAAACACCATAGCCCCTACTTTTAAATCTGCGATTCGCATCTTTCAAAAACTGTTTGTATGGTTCGGGTGTGTATGTTAGATTAGATACTTAGGCTTATAGTAAAGGTAGAATGTATTTGTAAAATTGACCTTTGTGAGATATAATTATGATAAAAAGATAATACGATTTAATAATTGATATGATGAAATGTTGGTATACGGATGCGAGTCGATTGAGGTGATTGATACCTTATCAGTCCCCTGATATGAGATTATTATGGATGTGACCTGGGACATAGGTATTTTTATAGATATATATATCGTGGTGAATCGTGGGTCATATTTCGTACGTGACGTTAGGTCCGTACCCCCCATTGTCATATAGTTTGATAGGTTCCTTAATGTTTTAATGCCGTCGTACGATGATTTTTTCCGCACGTGATGAGTTGACTTGATGATTTATCCATACCCTTGACTAGAGGATGCCGTACGATGGATTGTACCATACGATATGTTGTGAGGCTGGATGCCGACTGATAGATTCACCGACTCGGTCTTGTAGACACGTATACCATATAACTTTTAGCTGATTATTTACCTTATGCTGCATTCATATTATTCGCATTGCATTACTTATACCGGTGTTAGTACACCTGCATCATTATCGATGATGCGTATGTTATCTATACATATATGTGTGATACCACCTCTTAGGACACGTACACCATTACCAATGGCTCATGTTGCACGCGCACTATTCATTTGAACACACACACCTTGGTAATTGACATGTCACGAGCACTTTAGAACCTGCTTAGTTTAGTATCACAACTTACATCATACATGATACATTGAATTGCATAGCATGCATATACCTTACATCATCATCATGCTTATACAGATTCCTGGTCATAAATCAATTGCATACCTTTGCTATCATAAACATTTATCATATACAACATGTTAGGTATTATGATTTTCTTGAGGATTTCAGTATTAATGAGATTTCTGGATTTTGGGGGAAAACCGCAAGAATTTAACAAAAAAATATTATCAACATTTTTAAAATAAAGTTGCGGTTTTCTCGTGATGTATGTGTCGTCCACCATGAGTTTTCATATTTTCTGTTGGATTTCGAGACCCGATTCGAGGAGTGGATGAACCATCTCGGTACATGGTGGGCCCGGTATGGTACCCCGGGGCAAGAAGATCGAGTTGTAGACGATGAGCCTGGCAGGGGACGACTACCTACCGGTGATGTCTGGCACGGCGGATATCCGGAGGATACCGACCGTTGTCGTGAGATTTGATGATATAGGCCAATCCGGACTGACGGAGCCCGATGTATTGAGACATTGGTATAGTGAGACATTGAGACAGATATATTTCCATATTTGGTGTCGATGCTTGACACGGTTTTCAGATGATTTCATTGATGGTACTTTAGCTATTGCACAGATACTCTTTTTCTAAGTTAAGAATGCAGAGCTTATAGTATTTTAAACACTTAAAGATTTCGTATTGATGTTGCATACATGTGCGTAAACACTAGTGGCATTACATCACATCTAGACATACATGTTGTGACGCATTTGCGTACATTCTTACGATAGCCTTATTAGATGTTACTTGCTACTCACGTGCTGGCAACTCACCCCCGTTGTGCCACAGTGTCTTGCAGGTCGGACCCATCAGCCTTGTAGCGGCGGGCTTATCTTTACATTGGCTTCTTTTGCTCAGACTCGCGACATTGCTCTTAGGTGGGTTGCGAGGACACTTTTGTCTCTTTTGTACTATCATTGTATCTAGTATTCTCCATCTACGACTTCTTATTTTTATATGCGACCTAGTGATGAGACTGAGAGATTTGTGTATATGTGGTTTCTCTGGGGTCGAGCTCACTTGAGCAGACGTTGTGTTTTCATTTTTTTGTGCTTCATTCTGCTTATTTGCTTGATATCATATACATATTGCATGTGGTTGTGATTTGCTTTGGGCGTTGAGCAAGCTCCCGCTTGGGGATGCCATTTTGTTATGACAACTTTATATATCTTGTTGTACCCATTTTGGGGGCTAGTATTTACAAAGGAGACTTTGGAAAAATTTTCGGAAAATTTTTGATGTTTTTAAAAATGGATTTATATAACTTAATCGGTTTAAAATCATTTTCATAAAGGGGTTTCCTTCACTCTTATTGCTTATGGTTTAGATTTTCTGGGCTTTGGCTGGCTTAGGTTACGTTACGTCTTTAGACGTCTCGTAATCTAAGTGCCAGTCACATTCCGTACCTTCGGGTCATGACAGTAAGTTTCATATAAGGTGATTGTCTAACATCGACACCCAAAACATCATGAAATAAGTGTCAAGCATCGACACCGAAATACTGATCTATCAGGTGCTGTCAATACGACTGGCCCCCTGATAGGTACGTATCCATACGTACAAGACCCCGGCATGTATCCCCACGATACCCTTCGAGTCAAAGGTACTGTCACCGGTAGGTACTTGCCCACCTTCCAGGATCATCGCCTATCATCTGCGATCATCATGCCAAGGGGAACCGTACCGAGCCCCACCATGTACCCACACACGGCCCGCTACTCCTCCTCGCATGGGGTATATATAAGCTTAGAACCGAAAAATCTCAAGGTGGCTGCAGAAATATCATATCAAGAGAAACCGGGTTTTTCAAATAATGCATAATTTCATGAAACAACCACGGTCCTCAAATCCAGAAAAAACATCAAGTAATGAATAAGTATAACTGCATGAATCAATACATATATATTAGCGTCCCACTCCACTAATATATATTTATATATATATACATATATATATATATGCATATATAACAGCATCCCACTCTACTGTTATATACACTTAGGAGTAACAATATAAGAGAATATCATATGAAATCCAAGAATATAACATATGCAGCATGAAACAGTAATATGAGCATATAAAGGAAAACCTCTATTTAACTACAACAAGTTATTAAATATATATCATGCGGTTCCTGATTTCTCCGAAATCAGACGCAACATCATATACAGGTGAACATGTAGTTATAACAAGTTATGCGTAACCATGTCGGTATAGCAAGATATATATGTCTATATGTAAGTATGTATGATATAAAAGTATCTGTAGTAAGGTATCTCTATGCTTATCCATAATACCCTCCAGGTATATGTATGTATATATGCCAGATGTACATGTAGCTATATCTCATATGTGTATATACCTATCACTAATGGTAAACTACCCTGTAGGTATATGGGTAACTAGCATGTAAGCATGTCAGGGAATATGTGTAAGCCTGTAGGTATACAGGTATACTATAAGTCATATGCATAATGAAATATGAATCAATGTCTCAATGTCCCTAACCAAACAATATCATTTCTATATATGGGTTGTGCGTGACATGGCAATTATTGACGGCGTGTGTGGCATACAATCAGTGCTCGTGCAACATGAGCCATCAATAATAGTGCAGTGTCCTAAGGATATTAGTCCAAGCACAACAATTAACTAAGCAGTAGGGTGAATGCGCAATTCTAAATATGAAATAGAATATGAGACAAGTCAAGTCATTTCTAGCCCAGATGCATAACCTCATGCGGGCGATTCCCCTGTAGATGTTAAATCTACTCACAATGGTCTCGAACTATGAAAATCCGACCACCTGCTTCTCTTTGATCGCAGCGTCCGAAATCCCCGCTTGCGACGCTATAATTTCACAAACACATAAACAGAGTAAAATCTTAGAAATCAACAAATATAACGTAAAACTACGTTTTAAACGACGCACCGACTCCAAACTAAAACACAAGTGTCCGTCTAGTGGCTAACGTGCATAACGTTACCACGAAACCCACCCATGTGCAGCAACTGCACATGACAACGATTCGTGTCGGATAACGTAACACGCGGACACAAAACACTAGATTATAGGAAAATGATCCCAGATTTTGCATACTGTAATTACCTAAAAATTAAACAGTACCAAACACCCTTAAACCACAGCAGATTGCTACCCACAAAAAAACCTACACCCATCTCCCCTCTAAAACCGGTGTCGCCGGAATTTGCCAAAAGGTCGCCGGCCAAAGCCAGTGGGGTGGGTCTCGTGTCTCAGGTGGGATCTTAGGTTCACTAGTACATCACTAAAATCTTATTTGGTCACTCAGTAAAATTTCCAGGTCAGAGCAGATCCCAGATATTCTAAAAAGACACAAAATAAAACGATATCACACTAATCGATACTTAAAGTGTTCTAAATAATAACCAATGAGCTAAACATAAAAAAAAACTCCTATTTAAGAGTTTAGGGACTATACCTATCAACCTTGCTTCCAAGATCCAAGCTTTCCTAGCTCCAAGTGATCAAAGAAGCAAAAACAAGTCTTGATGAAATTTTGTGATTTATTTTTGGGAATTTTGGAGATTTATTGTTTTAGGATTGTTGCAAATGATAGAAGAAAGATCAAGGGCAGAAGGAAGGAGAAGGATTCGGCCAAGAGAGAGTATGAGGAGTTGTGTGGAGTGTCCTAGCTAAAACTTGTGATAAATGCACATAAATGCACTTAAATGCACATTCATGCACATGCCGCCTCTCCAATTCTTTTTATTTTCTTTAAAAAAACTTAATCCTTTTAGCATAAAAGATCTAGATATTATATGGAGTTTTTCTTTTTCTCAAGCTTGATTTATTAAAGTGATAAAAATTTTGGAGAAATTTCTCAAACCCAAAATGTAAATACCACATAAAAATAATATTAAAATAGGGAAAAATTCTATTTGGACCAAAATGTCCCATATACCCCCAAAGCTTGCGCACTAGCTTTATTTTAGCTAAACTAGGTGCTGGCAAGTCTATATGGACGTTTGATCATAGTCGGATTAAAACGGAAAATACCGACAATTTTACCCTAAAACGGAAAACTTCGCATAACGATTTTCTAAAACGTTACACACTGCGTCTGCGGTAACGAGACGAGCGTCGAGGTGGTCTCTAGGTTGTTTGTGAACCATCAAATCTTGGAACTAGGGACTTTGCCATGGCTCCGCTTTGTTTTGACTCTGGGGTCGTTTGTTGACGTCACATCTGCATCCTGCTGGAGTGAGAAGAAACATCGTTGTTGACACTATGTCTGCTGCAACGAGACAAATATCGAGGTGGTCTCTAGGTTGTTTGTGAACCGTCGAGACTTGGCTTTCTCTTTGACGGACCCTGGTGAGAAAATATGGTTCCCTTTTTCATTTGTGCCTACAGATTGTATACAGGGGTCGGTGTAGACTCACCTGAAGGGCAAAAGATTCATTTTTTTAAACTTCCGCAATGCTCTATCATTTCAACTTTTTATATCGCGAAAGTCATGATTGCCCAATCATTTCGGCTTTTTATCACGGTGCCCAATCATTTCGACTTTTCTTTTTACTGGCTACTTTTTATTGCGAGTTGCTGAAACATTTCGGCTGTTTTTTATATGCATTTATCTTTGCTCGCTGATTTTTGTTACGAGTATGGAACTTGAGATCTGATACCAATCTTCGCATCAACACCACTACGACTGAAATATTTCCAAGAGCGAATCATCATTTACCGTGAAAGGACTTAGAATTTAATACCGATTTAGGCATCAGTCTCGCTACAACTGGGATATTGCCAGGAGAGAATCATCATTTTCCTTTGTCGATTTGAACAAAGGTGGCTTAGTAAACATGGTTAGGATCCTGTCGACTAAGAATTTTCGACATTATGAGCCGTAAGGGTCACATAAAGTTATTTCTCCTTACAAGTCGTAAGGATCTCGTAGGCGTTTTTTCTCCTAGGAATCGTGGGGATTTCTAAGTGTGTGTTATCTTATAAGTCGTAAGGATCTTACAAGAGTGTTTTCTCCATATAAGTTGAGAGGACTTACAAGTGTCGTTTAACAAATGAGGACATTCCTCGTTGTCATGACCAGAAGTTCAGCTCGTGACCGGCATTTAAACCACATAACGTCTCCAGGTGTAACGCAATTTAAATTAGCCGAAAACCCAGAAATCTAAACCATAAAAAGAATAAGTGATGAAAACATTTGATGAAAACATTTGTTAAAACATTTAGAAATCTTAAGTGAAAATCTTTCAAGTTTAAATTATTTTTCCTAAAAATTTCGGCAGCACCTCCTTTGTAAAACAAGCCCCGAAACGGGTACATCATAAGAAAAAGGTAAAGTGACTAATGAAATATAAAGAGTATCCTAAACAGGAGTAACCACGCCCAACGGCGGAACAACCACCACACAAAAACTATACGACTCCGTAGAGAAGAAATGAACAATATAAGTGTAAACAGCATGAAAAGAAGAAATAAAGATGCATAAATAAAAGTCGGCTCGCATGTGCTCGACACCAGAGTCACAAAATAATATACAACATCGTCCTCACAACTGGTCTCTATGTCAATACATAACTGGTAGATGGAGAGTACTAGATACAATGAGGTGTACAATGAAACGTAAACAGATAACCGCAACCCACCTATAGAAACATGGCTCGCTCTCCAACTGTATCAGTATCCGCAACAAAAGATACAAGGATGTAGCCCTGCCGTGACTACTCTGAGGGTATACCTATAAGCAATATGGCACAACGGGGGCGAGTTGCCAACTCATGAATAGTATATAACATATAATGGTAATCGCAAGTATGCACGTACTGCGATGCTCTAACATGTGCAACTGATAACATCAATATGGTAAACTGAGTATGCAATAATCATGTGAGGTACTTTTTGAGGTACTAAAGATACATGATGCAATGCATATAAATGAGTGCTGAGCATGGGAAAATATATCATCAACACGAATCATCATCACGGAAAAAGCCCGGTGTCTACCAGATACACCCTAAATCCCAAATAACTCAGGCGCCGTCAATCTAATCGGCCCTCATGTCCTGTAAATCTCATGGAAACGGAGTGCCAAACCTCGGCACTCGAAAACATCATGAAATACTCGTGTCCAGCATCGACACCCAAATCCTAATTTATCGGGCTCCTTCAGTCCAGATCGGTCCACGGTCTCCATCTGCGGCATCGGCCCTCGGGCCCCTACAGTACGGGTCGGCCCGTATCCATCTCTCGACTCTGGTCAGTATCCTCCGGATAACCATTAGGTCCAACCAATCACCGGTAGGTACTAGCCACCCTGCCAGGCTCATCGTCTGCTCCACGGAAAACATTTCTCACCCAACCGGGTCCACCATGAACCCGCAAACGGATCATCCAACTCTTCGAATCGGGTTTCAAGCGCAAGTCTCAGAACCGAGAAAACGCTTGGTGGATGCACCAAAATATCATATCAAGAAAAACCGGGGTTTTAAAACAATGCATACTTTCTAAAAATAATATCACGGTTCTCAAATCGAGAAATCACATGAAATCCAAATCCCAATGCATAAATCCATGCGATGTGATATATGCATCATAAGTCGTACTATGAGTAAAAAGGAAAAACCTCTCTTTAAGTAGATTCAGTTTTTAAAATGTATCATGCGGTCCCCAGTTTTCCCAAAACCCAGCTTATCTAGGTAGGTACAATGTGTATATGCGTATGTATGGATGTATCAATGTATACGTGCACAAGTATAGATGAACCATGTCGAATCATACATATGGTGAGCTACAATATATTGTTCATGGCAATTCTATAGTGTGAGTGTCATGGCAATTACTAACGGTGTGTGTGTAAAATGCAGTTTAGTGCTCGTGCAACATGAAACGTTAGTAACAGTGCGGTGTCCTAGTGATTCTAAGTCCACATATAGCAGGGAATACAGTATGCAATAAATAGTATCCATGCGCAATCAACGTATATGAATGCAAACATGCAGCTACAATATCCTATCAAGCCCTGACGCATAACGCCATACGGGCGATTTCCCCGTAGATGTTAAAACTACTCACCGGTGATCTAGTGCTAAGCATACCAGACCACCTGCTTTCCTTTCTTCGCTGCGTCCGAAGTCCCCGCCTTTGAACCTAAAGTTGACACATGTAACGCACATAAGTCAAAATCCTGTAAAAACGCGCTATCAAGTCCAAACGAGAGACTAGCGTCGCAATCTAAACGCGTGTGCATTCGAACGATCGAAACGTGTGCATACCAACACGTGTGCGAATATGTCAAAAACCATCCCGACACGCTGTGACACACAGCAACACCAACCAACTCGTAGCGCACGTATCGCGCAAGTACCGCTACACAAATTATAGGTAATTGGTCCCAGATTTAATCTGGAGCAAAAACAAGAAAAATAAACAAGATCAAACCCCTTAAAATCCCTACAGACAGCTACATGCAAAAATTCAACAAGTTCTACAACAATTGGGCCAGCCACCATAGGGGTTATACCGGTCCAAAACAGGTGAAAATGGTCCAGGTTTTTACATTACGCTCATTGCACAATTTTTAGTCTAGTGTATATGTTTGCTCATCAAGAAAATAACCCCAGATATAGCAGATTGTACGAATTAAAAAAATAGTTTTAAAAACGTTCTAAAACATTAATTTGCAACATTATGGTATTTTAATGTAATTAGGTGAAAATACTTGGATTAAGTGATACCAAAGGTTAATAATATATCTAATCTAACCAAAAAAAACCTAACTTAACTTAATTTCCACCTAAATCACCTAATCACCACTAACACCCACATGACGTTAAAATAGCTACCATATCACAGATTTAGCCCACTGTAAATACCAAGAAACCAAACAATACCAAAAGACTCCAAACCACAGCAGACACCTACCCTAAAATTTTCAACTCCCAATTCCTCCTAAAAACCGACCTCGCCGGATTTGCCTCCCCCGCCGCCGGCCAAAACCGCCCAGGTTGGGCACGAACTCCACTCACACACTCAGGGTACCTAGAACTACACTACTATATGGTTTGGGTTTTACAAAGGGTCTCGGCGTAACAGCAGGTTACGGTAGCTCTAATAAGGCACTAAAATACGATATCGGCAACAAAATTTACGACTTCAAAGTTCTAAACTGAAGCTAAAACATGACACACCCTAAAAACTAGCTAAATAACAGTTAGGGGATTATACCTATACCATCTTGCTCCAAAGTCCAAGCTTTCCTAGCTCCATGGGTCGATTTGGGGTGTAAGACCAACTTGTGTGAAAGAAGTGTTGAATTTTAATGAATTGAGGTGGAGTTCTTGTAGATTTGGGTGATGGTTTGGTGAGGGCAGAAGTTGTTTCAGTTTTGAGGGAGAGAGATGGAGTAGAAAATTTGAGAGAATGAAAATTGATTTGAAATAATATGAAGAGAGTGAGATGAGTGCGAGAGTCAACCATGCCCCTCTCTCTCTCCTCCGTAAATGCTTGTCATGCTTTGTCCCCCATGCCTCTTAGCCCATCATTCCCTCTCTCCACAAGTCAACCCCAAAAGAAAATCATTTGTGAATTTAAATTAAAAATCTTTTTTTTGAAAACTAATAATTATATTAATTACATTTTATAATTAGCAAGATGGTTAAACTCCGATGACCACATAAACATGGTTTAACCCAAAAATTTGCCCTAGTTTACATGCACATGTGTGTGCAAGCCAAATTATATTCTAATAAAATATTCATTAATTGTTATAAAATATTTGAAATCTGTTTTGGTAAACTTTTTACGAAAAAACCCGTATTAACGCATAATTAACCACTAATCGCATTCTAAGGTGTTACAATTTTCCCCCTTAAAGAAATTCGTCCCCGAATTTAAAAAAAAATATGACTACGCGTACCTTCAAAAAGATGAGGGAATTTCTTCTGCATCTCGCTCTCGGCCTCCCAAGTGATCTCTTCACCATTCGGGCTGCGCCAAAGTACCTTCACAGATGACAAGACCTTCGATCGAAGTTTCTTCACCTGCCGGTCCAATATCACTACCGGCCGCTCAGTGAACGAATGATCGTGCTCAAGCTGAACGGTCTGGTGCTGAATCATGTGAGAAGGATCATGTAGGTATCTGCGAACCATCGACACATAGAATATGGGGTGAACATCCGCAAATTCGGGACCTATAAATCTGGGGCTAAGCTTCCCTTTCCGCCCAAATCTCATCACGCCCTTCATCGGAGAGATCCTCAGAAAAACATGATCGCCAACGACAAACTCGAGTCTACAACGGTGTCTGTCAGCTTACGACTTCTGCCTGCTCTGAGCTGCTCTCATCCGGTTTCGAATGAACTGTATCTTCTCGGTCGTCTCCTGCACGATCTGCGGTCCCAAAATACTGCTCTCGTTGAGCTCTGTCCAACAGACGGGCGATCTACATCACCTCCCATACAAAGACTCGAAAGGTGCCATCCGAATAGTATCGTGGAAGCTATTGTTGTAAGAGAACACCACTAAGGGTAAATGATGATCCCAGCTACCACCAAAATGTAACACGCAAGTTTGGAGCATGTCCTCAAGAGTCCGAATAGTCCGCTCTGACTGTCCGTCGGTCTGCGGATGAAATGCTGTGCTGAAACTCAAGAGGGTGCCCAATGCCTCCTGAACTCTCTGCCAAAGTCGGCTGGTGAACTGGGTGCCTCGGTCGGACATGATACAAGTCGGGACGCCATGCAACCGTACGATCTCGTCGGTGTAAATCTGGGCATACTGAGCAAATCCGAAAGTGGTCATCACTGGCAGGAAGTGAGCCGCTTTCGTCAAACGTTCCACGATCACTGTTTAGTTGAAAATGTTGCACTTTGGTATAAGTATTTTCCTTACATTTCTTAAATAATAAAAGGTGTTTATTATAAATATTAAACATATTTGAATTTACCTGCAAAATACTATTTGCCATATGTTTATATATTATAATTAATATTATGAAGGAAAATATAGGCATTTTATATTTATATAATATTTTGGTAATTGAAAATATGCATATCATGTCAAATATTCTAATCACAATTCTTAAAAGATATAATAACATACAAATGGTTAGAATAATATTTCAAAATATATGCATAATATTTTAGTAATTAAAAGATGCATAGCATATTAAATATTCTTAATCAAGTTTCTTAATGATTTATTACCATATATAGTGATTAAGATACTCTCTCTAATTTAATAAATAAACTAACATTATTCATAGAGATATTGTGCAAGATTTAGCTCAGGTCAAGAGATCAAGGTGTTCAAGATATCAAGATGAAAAATCTGCCAAAATCATAAAATCAATACTGACAAGGACTTAGAATCCAGGTATGGAAAGTCGCCATATTAGGAAGTCACCATATATGGTAACTAGTTTTTCTTCTTTGAAGGCTATATAAAGGACCAAGGGCTAAAGTTAGAAGGCATCAAGCCGAAGAGAACACGAAGTCCAAGACGGCTCACGCATCCACGCTGATCATCAACTGTTCATCTACCTCCTTCGGAAGAGTTCGAGAAGCAAACCAAGTTTTTGTAATCATTTTTTAAGGAATAAAGTGTAGATTGTTCAAGTTGATTAATAAAGGTAGTTGTTTTATTTAATTCTTTTGCATTTTACATTATGTTTTCCCTCTCTGTCTTTTCATCTTCTTTTCCCAACATGCGCGAGTAATTCTCTGCTTGTTAGGGTTCCTAGGATTAGGGTAGATTAATGGATGGTGAAGATCCTTAAATTCTTTTTACGTCCTATAAAGTTTATAAACTTTACAAAAAGAATCATTAACATCCTAATCGGGCGCGCTACCAATTTATTGTTAGTCTTGACCGCGATTAGAGATTAGATTAATGATTGTTTTGGTAAAGGCTAGATATGAACGGAGTTCCGTGTCGAGATAGGGGTTAAGAGTGGGAAACCTTTTCCCTCCAGAAACCCTAATCTACATGCATCTCGGTCGTTCTAGTTTTAAATCTATTAAAGGATAAAAAGAGTAATTTTTAATTAACCATCCATAACTACTAAATCCTAATGAACCCTACAAGCCCTCTTTTAATATTGAACTTACATCCATAATTAATCTAGATCTATATTTTGCATTCGTGTTTAACGTAGATCTTTAATCTACAACCATTCTTATTTCTTCCTCCTTTCTTTCTCAACACGTCTAAAGCAAGAATAAAATATTCCACGTTTCCCCGCGGACAACCCGTACTCATCTCGTCTAGATACAAGAGACACCGTTATTGATTGCGGTTATTCTACAAACACTTTTTCACAAGTATCAAATGGCGCTGTTGCCGGGGATACGTGCGTAATATTTTTTTCTTACCATTTGTGTTGAATTCTTATTCGATCTATATCATAAAAATAAGCAAAATTGTAAATTGTATATTTATCGATTATTGTGTGAATTTTGCGAGGGATTCTGGAGTCATAGATTTGAGGAAACCGAGATTCAGAGACATTCATAAAGAGCCAGAGGAGGAAGGGAGGCCACGTAGCAAAAATTTTCATCAGATCTTCCTAGTCGGCGGTGGAACCGCGGCTCATTAAGGGATTTAGGGTTTCCAATTTCTTTGGTATCTTCTTTACATCTTTCTCTCTCCTCTGAAATCCAATAAAATATTTTTTCTGCAGTATTCTTTGTAAAATATCGCCGCTCAAAAATCCTTTTGCAAAGGTATTGTTATTGGTTTGTTGTTGCATATTTTAATACGGACTTTAAGGGGAAAAACCACAATTCAGATTAGGTGGGGATTTCATCACCCTTCCTAGGCCCCACAAATCACAAAACGAGCATCCGCATCAACCCTACATTAATTAAAAAAAATCTAGACAAGACTCTAAGGACTGTCGCGCTCAATAAGGACAAAGGAAGATCGTGGGTAATCTATAGTTTAACCGCATTACTTTTGTGGTGTCTAGACAAGTGTGTCTAAGGCAAGTGGTTACTTAATTAGGCCAACTACTTACGTAGTGGAAAACCTCCCACTTACCTGACACTTACCTGGCCACAAGCGTAGTAAACAGGTGGTAGAGGATTGATCCTGTGGCTTGTCCTTTAGAAGTCTAGGAGCGATCTAGAGACTTGACCTAGGTAACCTTAGTTCTAGGGTTGTTTGTGCATTTCTGTGTGATTTATCTAAGTCCGACACACTTTTCAAAACAAACCAAATTTTTAAATCATACACGCTGCCACTTGCGCTGAACCCGCTTAGTGCATGCTCGGCTGGACACGGGATTCTAGGGCCCGTCTTGTCCGCGTTTCTGCTATCGACTTCGAAGTCGGTGCTTCTTCATCTTCTTTTCCCCCACCACCCACCACGACCGCGATGGACGGATATCTATCAAACTTTAACACCACTCTGCCACCGTCCGCAGATGCGCAGAATCCTCCACGCATTTCTCTCCAAGAGAGATGCTACCCTACACGTGGGCCCCTTCACACTTGTCTTTCCATTCCACCAGCCAATGGGGATAATTTCGAAATTAAACCTCATTTCATCAAACTTTTACCCAAATTGCACGGGCTCAAGTCTGAAGACGCATACGTTTTTATCACCAAATTGGAAAACGTATGTGCTTTGATAGGTACTTCACAGCTTTCTGTGGATGCTATGTGTTTACGTATTCTCGCGTTCACTTTGTGCAATTTTGTCGAGAAGTGGCTTTATAACAGACCCGCACATTCTATTTCAACATGGGACGAATTCGTTATAGCGTTCCTGAAGAAATTTTATCCCAATCATAAGACCGCCCGTGTTCGGAGCGAAATCTTCCAATTTACCCAACTTCCCAATGAACCATTTAGGAAATGCTTTGAACGATTCAAAAATATTCTTTTACAATGTCCTCATCCCGGAATCCCTAGATGGGATCTGTGCCGAATTATCTATGAGGGTATTGATCTCATGACAAAACAGTTGCTTGAAACCATGTGTCAATATCAATTCCTGTCTAAAGATGATGGTGAAGCTTGGAAATGCCTAGAAGATCTTGCTCAAAACACTTTACAATGGGAAAGTGTTAGTCAACCATTGTCTAGGGAAGGTATCAATCAGCTCGATGTTTCCGTCACAATGAAAGCCGAAATGGCCGCAATACAAAAGAAACTCGACGCTATAGAAAACAGAATTTCTTCAGCCTCCCTAACCCAATACACACTTCCCAAAACCGTGTGTGGTTGCTGTTCCAACCCATCACATTTGACGGAAGAATGTCCTTTCAATGTACCGTTTCAAGGTCAAGAGCACACTAATGCTGCTTTTGAGCAGCAAAGACCTGGAAACGATCCTTCTTCTTCCACTTATAATCAAGGTTGGAGGAATGACCCTACTGTTGCTTGGAACCAACACCAAACCCAAAATATGGTTCCAAACCCAAATGACTTCCAAAGGGTCCCTCCACAGCAACAGCAACCACCACAACTGAGTCAGCACCCCTTTCAAGCACAACCTTTACAAAACCCGGCCAACAAGTTTGATCTTTCTTCTGCCGGTACCGATAAACCCTCTGCACTTGATATGTTCATTGCACAGTCCATGCGAACGAATAACATTTTAACGTCTTCTATCCATACGTTAGTGCAAAACACTGTCTCCCACGGTGAGAGTATCAAATTGATAAAAGAACAAATTGCACAACTGACTGCAGCAATGAGTGCTAGAGAGAAAGGGAATCATCCAGCTCAACCACTACCTGATCTTGGTTGCTCATAGTATAATGTGAATGCACTTATCACGTTGAGATCTGGAAGAGTGCTGGATAACCATGTGGGTGAACAGATTGAAACTGATATTGAGGAACAAATTGAACCCCCGGCTTCCACTTCCACTTCTACTTCTTAACCAATTTCGTCTAGTTTACCTTCTTCTTCCAGGCCTATTCTCCGTTTTCCCCAAGGCTCGAACCCTCCACCCACTTCATCCTTTCCACCCCCACAAACTTCTCCACATACGTTGGACCCAACACTTATTGATAAAGCTCCATTTCCAGATAGATCGAGGTCCAATAAACCGAAAGCACAAATGGAGAAGGTTGTGGAAATGTTTAAGCAAGTTAACGTAAATATTCCTCTCCTAGATGCTATACAGCAAGTTCCAGCTTGTGCGAAAATACTTAAGAACTTGTGCACTAGGAAGAGAAAAACACAAGTGCCGAAAAAAGTTTTCATGTCGAGTAATGTAAGCACAACTTTTACACTGCAATTACCGAAGAAACTTAAGGACCCTGGCTATCCTACAATCTCTATTTCTATTAAGGGTAAAAATATCAATCGTGCTTTACTCGACTTAGGCGCTAGTGTTAACTTGCTTCCTTATTCTGTGTATGAGCAATTGGGTATCGGAGAATTAAAACCATCGCAATGCACTTTACAGATGGCTGATCGATCTATCACCAAACCAAGGGGTATGTTAGAGGATCTGTTAATAAAAGTCGGGGGATTTATCTTCCCTGTGGACTTTATTGTTCTAGATACACAACTTGTAGCAAACCCACGGAACCAAATTCCGGTGATTCTGGGTCGACCTTTTCTTGGGACTTCCAACACTGTAATCAATTGTAGAAACGGTTCTATGACCCTATCCTTCAGGAATAGGTCAATTGAACTTAACATTTACAAGTTGGGAAGTGAAGCCTCCGAACCTCATGCTCGAGTATGTTCTATCGAATTAATGGTTGTCGACAGCAGAGAATTTGAACAACTTTACGATACTGATCTAGACTCTTTTCATACGTTGTTGTTTGACCCAGATATGTATTACACACATACGGACCCTTCTTTCGAGTTGTCCGAGTCAACATCTAACGCTGATTATAAACCGTTCTTGGAGTCTGAAGATCACCCCACACTTTGTGATGACATTATTTTCTGGGGTATAGATGAGAGTTTTGAGGATATTTTCGCTGAAGAGCTCGCATTTTTGAAAGACACGTGTGTTGAGATGAATCCACCTCAATACAACGAAATTGAACCTCCACCCCTTCTTCTGGACTATAAAGAGAATGCGAGTAATCCATCCAAATCACTGTGTCGTCTTTCCAAAACGAGACGTAAACACAATCTATCCCACCACTTACCTTTTCCCCACTTCTTCTTGGCTCTTTTCAACTTGTTCTTTCACCAACTGGAGCATTACATTGATAAAATCTTCGAATGGTTGGTGTTGACCTTCGGTCTTTGCAAAGCTCGGCATCGACCACTAATCTTGACCCCCACTTGTGATTTTCAAAGATTAATATTGTTTAACTTAAGTTTGGGGGGAGGTATAATCTGGCTCTCGAAAATAAATTTTTTTTCTCAAAATGGTGAGCCAAAAAATAAGTTTGGGGGAGGAATTTCACTTTCACTTATTCTTGCCCCGTTAATAAATTTCCTTCCGGGCTTACAGGTTTTTTGTGATCTAACGGAAGACAACAGTAAGGACACTGTTGAAAACAAGTTTCGGGGAGGTTTGTGCTTATTTTCGCATCATTTTGCATCATACTTTGCATAAGCACAAAACTTTTAAAACATATAAAAATTTAAAAAAAATTCAAAAGATAAAAATATTTAATATTTAATTAGATAATAAAAAGATTATATAGTGAAAAATTACATCCAAAAGATTGGAAAAATTTAAGAAAACCAAGAAAATTAGAAGTTTTCGTAAACGAACTAGTAATAAGTAGTTATGAGCCGTTGTCCCAAGGGTTAGTAAGATGAAAGAAGCCACTAATCTGAGGATAAAAATAAGTCTGAAAAATAGTTCCTATTCTGGAAGCCATGCATTTGAACGTTGATACCCTACTATACGCACTTACACACGTCTTGAAACTCGGGATAGTAGAGGATACCTTGAAATGCTCTTGTCTAAAAGCCAAAGTATGAAGAAAATAAAAAATTGAATAAAATATAAATTTGTGAGAAAAATGAACATTGGTTTTGTTAATCGCCAAGGCAGCAATAAAAAATATAGCGAGGGTGCTTCATCACCTAGTGCCTTAGACCAACTAGTCTGGGAGTCACTGCTAAGCCTTAGGTGGTGCAAGACGAGGAATACACCTAATAAGCAAGCACATAAGTAATCGGTCGGTTAGTACCTCAAGAAGTATTAACGGTTGCATGAAAGTGTGTGAGCAAACCCATCTAAATATTCATCAAATTAAAAAGTACTGAGGCAGATAGACAAGAGTATGATAACTTGAATTGAATTCTCCGAGTGTAGGGATGTCTATTACACACACGTAGGGTTATATGATCGTTGTTTGGAAGAAAGATAGGAATGAAAAATAAAGACGATGTTTTATTGAGGGATGATCTGATTTCTAACATCTTTTCATGACTATTAAGATAGGGCTCATGACAACCGAAAAACTGGTGTAGTTGAAAACTCTTATTTTCAATTTCTTTCTTTTATAGTTCTTATTTTTATATATAACTTTCACCATCTCTCTTTTATTATGGGATTTTATGGGTGTAATCCGCTGAAAACTCTCAGGAGACAACACTCCTCCTACTAGGGACACCTAGAGGTTTAACGGCTTGTTGCACGTGTTCAGTGCAATCGTGTTTGCCTACGAATGTGTGCTATTTAGGGTTTTTTTTTCTTTTTCTCTTTCGCTTGAATAACTAGTTTTCTCGGACGAACAAAGTTAAGTTTGGGGGTATTTGTTCAGCTGAAAATATTGCACTTTGGTATAAGTATTTTCCTTACTTTTCTTAATTAATAAAAGGTGTTTATTATAAATATTAAACATATTTGGATTTATCTGCAAAATACTATTTGCCATATGTTTATATATTATAGTTAATATTATGAAGGAAAATATAGGCATTTTATATTTATATAATATTTTGGTAACTGAAAATATGCATATCATATCAAATATTCTAATCACAATTCTTAAAAGATATAATATCATAAAAATGGTTAGAATAATATTTCAAAATATATGCATAATATTTTAGTAATTAAAAGATGCATAGCATATTAAATATTCTTAATCAAGTTTCTTAAAGATTTATTATCAGATATGTGATTAAGATACTCTCTCTAATTTAATAAATTACCTAACATTATTCATAGAGATATTGTGCAAGATTTAGCTCAGGTCAAGAGATCAAGGTGTTCATGATATCAAGATGAAAAATCTGCCAAAATCATAAAATCAATACTGACAGGGACTTAGAATCCAGGCATGGAAAGTCACCATATTAAGAAGTCACCATATATAGTAACTAGTTTTTCTTCTTTGAGGGCTATATAAAGGACCAAGGGCTAAAATTAGAAGGCATCAAGCCGAAGAGATCATGAAGTCCAAGATGGCTCACGCATCCAGGCTGATCATCAACTGTTCATCTACCTCCTTCGGAAGAGTTCGAGAAGCAAACCAAGTTTTTGTAATCATTTTCTAAGGAATAAAGTGTAGATTGTCCAAGTTGATTAATAAAGGTAGTTGTTTTATTTAATTCTTTTGCATTTTACATTATGTTTTTCCTCTCTGTCTTTTCATCTTCTTTTCCTAACATGCGCGAGTAATTCTCCGCTTGTTAGGGTTCATAGGATTAGGGTAGATTAATGGATGATGATGATCCTTAAACTCTTTTTACGTCCTATAAAGTTTATAAACTTTACAAAAAGAATCATTAACATCCTAATCAGGTGCGCTACCAATTTATTGTTAGTCTCGACCGCGATTAGAGATTAGATTAATGATTGTTTTGGTAAAGGCTAGATATGAACGGAGTTCCGTGTTGAGATAAGGGTTAAGAGTGGGAAACTTTTTCCCTCCAGAAACCCTAATCTACATGCATCTCTATCGTTCTAGTTTTAAATCTATTAAAGGATAAAAAGAGTAATCTTTAATAAACTATCCATAACTACTGAATCCTAATGAACCCTACAAGCCCCCTTTTAATATTGAACTTACATCCATAATTAATCTAGATCTATATTTTGCATTCGTGTTTAACGTAGATCTAGAATTTACAACCATTCTTATTTCTTCCTCCTTTCTTTCTCAACACGCCTAAAGTAAGAATAAAATATTCCACGTTTCCCTGCAGACGACCCGAACACATCTCGGATTGCTACAAGCGACACCGTTATTGATTGCGGTTATTCTACAAATACTTTTTCACACTAATCAATCACCCTAATAGAGTCATGCCCTCGACTAGTCCTGGGTAGACCCACAATGAAGTCCATAGAAATCTGCTCCCATTTCCACTCCAGAATGGGCAACGGTTGTAGCTCTCCCGCGGGCCTCTGGTGCTCGGCCTTGACTTGCTGACAAGTCAGGCATCTCGACACGAAGTCTGTGACGTCCCTCTTCATCCCTTCCCACCAGTAAACATCTCTCAGATCATGGTACATCTTGGTGGAACCTGGATGAATACTGTACAACGATCGATGCGCCTTCTTGAGGATCTCACGCCTTAGTCCCTGAGAATCTGGTACGCATAGTCGAGTCCCAAATCGCAGTATCCCCTGATCATCGATTACGAACTCGGAGTCTCTGCCCTGACTAATCTGCTCCCTGATCTCTGAAAGATGGTCACCACTGGGCTACGCCTCGCGGATATGGTCAAGCAACTGTGGACGTGCACGGATATGTGCAAGCTGTCCCCCGGTCGGAGCAAACTCAAACTGCACTCGGCTGTCGCATAAAGTCTGCCAATCTGCCGACGGCTGCCTCTGCATTGCGCTCAAACAAGATAGGCTACCTCCGGGCCTCCGACTCAAAGCATCCGCCACTACATTCGCCTTGCCCGGATGATAAAGGATCTCCAAATTGTAGTCATTCACTAGCTCCATCCAGCGGCACTGTCTCAGATTCAGGTCTCCCTGCTGAAATATGTACTTCAAACTCTTATGGTCCATGAATATCTGGCATGACTCACCGTATAGGTAATGTCTCCAGATCATGAGTGCAAACACCACAGCAGCCATCTCTAAATCGTGAGTAGGATAATTCTGTTCGTGTTTCTTCAGCTGCCGAGAAGCATACGCGATAACCCTGTCGTGCTGCATCAACACGCATCTTAGTCCCACTCGAGAAGCGTCGCAATAAACTACGAATCCGCCCGACCCTGAAGGCAACGATAACATCGGCGTTGTAGTCAAACGAGTCTGTAACTGCTGAAAGCTATCCTCGCATGCCTCTGTCCAAACAAAAGGAATTCTTTTCCGGGTCAACCCGGTCAATGGTGCAGCAATACAGGAGAAATCCGGAACAAATCGTCTGTAGTAGCCAGCCAGGCCTAGGAAGCTGCGTATCTCTATAACTGATGCTGGCTTGGGCCACTGCTGAACGGCCTCGATCTTCTTCGGGTCCATACATATACCATCCTGCGTAATCACGTGACCCAAGAAATCAACGCTGTCGAGCCAAAACGCGCATTTGGAGAATTCCGCGAACAGCTGTTGCTCCCTCAAAGTCTGCAATGTAATCCGTAGGTGCTGCTCGTGCTTCTCTCGGCTCCGGGAATACACCAAAATGTCGTCAATAAACACGATGATGAACAGATCAAGATACGGCCTGAAAATGTGGTTCATCAAGTCCATAAACACGGCTGGGGCATTGGTGAGTCCAAACGATATCACCAAAAACTCATAGTGCCCAAAACGTGTGCGAAAATTCTTCTTCGGAATAACCTCCTACCGAGCCCGCAGCTGATGGTAACCCGATCGCAAGTCAATCCTCGAAAAGTATCCCGCACCCTGAAGCTGGTCGAACAAATCATCGATACGTGGTAAGGGATATCTGTTCCGTACGGTAACCCTGTTCAGCTGGCGATAATCAATGCACAAGCGTAAACTGTCTTCCTTCTTCTTGACGAATAGGACTGGTGCACCCCAAGGAGACACACTAGGTCGAATAAGCGCTCTATCCAGCAAATCTTGCAACTGACCCTTCAACTCTCTAAGCTCCGCCGGGGCCATCCGATAAGGCGGTATGGAAATAGGCCCCGTGCCGAGAATCAAATCAATGCAGAAAACAATATCGCGCTCAGGCGGTAACCGAGGCAGCTCGTCTGGGAAAACATCAGGGAACTCACTAACAATCAGGACCTGGTCCAATGGAACCTCTGTAGCTCTAGTATCGCAAACATAAGCTAGAAATCTGTGACATCCCTTCCTCAAAAGCTGTCCAGCGTGAAGAGAAGAAATCAAACTGTGAGGGGCGGCACCACGGTCCCCCTGCACAACAAAAACCTACTAGACGAGAAAACAAAACCTAACTGTCTTCTCACGACAATACACAGACGCATAGCACGTGGCTAACCAGTCCATGCCCAGGAGAATTTCGAAGTCCAACATCTCAAGAAGGATCAGGTCGATGGACAGTTCTCTCTCTCCTATACGGACAACACATGACCGGAACACGTGTCTAGCAACAAACAACTCGCCCACGGGAGTGGTCACAAAATGCGGCTGATCAAGCAAACCAGACTCTCTATCCAAACTCGGCACGAAGTGTGTGGAAACATACGAGTGCGTGGATCCCGGATCAAATAACACGTGTGAGTCAATAGAACATACTGAAAGAGTACCTGAGACCGCTGCATTGGACGCCTGCGCGTCCTGGTGCGTAAAAGCAAAAACCCATGCCTGCCCTCCCCCTGCGAATGGTTGTCCCCTGCCGGCAACTGGCTGTCCTTTACCTCGGTCACCCTGTCCTCTCTGAACGAACCCTCTACGGCCACGACCTCTCTGTGCGTATGTCTGACGCAGGGCAATAGCAGGTGCAATAGGCAACGCTCTCTGAGGTGGTGAAGGTGGTAAGGTAACCTGTAGGACCGCTGCCTCACTCCGGTGTATCTCAGGACAATCTCTAACGAGGTGAAGTAGACTGCCGCACCTAAAGCACCCCTACGACGACTGCTGACCCTCCAGGGGATATTAGCTAAACATCTGGCCTCATCCCGAATCTCTGCTACTTCTTGTGCCTGAGCGAAATCTGTCGCGGCGTCTAAATGTCTGTCTCCGTGGTGATATACCAGTACAAACTCTCTTCGGCTCTGGGACTACCGAAGTCTCGGCAAGGCGCTACTCGACTAAAAGGGTTGCATCCACAGCTGCAACATAGGTCTCGCAATGTTGTGCGCTGATCGCAAGGAATAACGGGGTAAGCAAGCCTCGAACAAACCTCTTGACTCACATCTCCTCAGTAGCTACTAGATATGGGGCATAAACAGATAGCTCGGTGAACTGCACATCATACTCCGCCACGGTCATGTCCAGTGTCTTGCGTAATGACTCGAACCTATGCGCTCGAGAATCTCTGACACTCTATGGAAGGAAACGAGCAAGGAACACCGTCACGAACTCAGTCCAGGTCATAGGAGGAAGACCTGCTGCTCTGCCCTTCTCTACCGACTCGCACCACTTCTGCGCAGGACCTTCCAGGCGAAAGCTTGCGAACTCCACTCATCTCGCATCCGCGCATCTCAATGAACGGCATATCCTGGACATCTGATCAATAAAAGACTGTGGATTCTCGGCCGCATCGATGCCTGTGAAGACCGGAGGCTTCAGCGTCATAAATTCAGATAGCGATACTGTGATAACCTCTGTAGCTGCAGGAGAAACTACCTGAACCGTAGACACCATCGCTGTCCCAGCAACGGGTGGAACAACCTCCTGTCTCTGTGCTCGAATGGCCTCAGCTAACGACCCCATCATCTGGCGCAGATCCTGCATACCGGCCCCTAGCATAGCAATCTGGTCTGTCGAAGGAGGAACAGTCTGCTCCGGTACAACTGGCGTACTGCCCGGGTCAGTCCTCGTCTAAGACGAGTCAACTCTGATCTTGGCTCTCGCGGCCGCTCTCTGTGCCCTCGTAGCCTTCGGCGGCATAATGGCAGAAAAGAAACAGGGTTTGATAAGGATACGGAAATAAAAGCATAAGAATGTATAAAATTTCGGAAGGATTTTAACCGACAAGACCTAAGGTCACTTAGGCTGAGCAACGTGTCGTGAATATGCCGCGGAACATACACACGCTACGCTACTCTGCTTCAGCTACCTACTCCATCATACCAAGGTCATCCTACACTTCGAACCTATGCTCTGATACCATCTTTGTCACGACCTGAAGTTCAGCTCATGACAGGAACTTAAACCACGCAACGTCTCCAGGCGTAACACAATTAAAGTAAGCCGAAAACCCAGAAATCTAAACCATAAAAAAAATAAGTGATGAAAACATTTGATGAAAACATTTATTAAAACATTTAGAAATCTTAAGTGAAAATTTTTCAAGTTTAAATTATTTTTCCTAAAAATATCTGCAGCACCTCCTTTGTAAAACAAGCCCCGAAACGGGTACATCATAAGAAAAAGGTAAAATAACTATTGAAATATAAAGAGCATCCCAAACGGGAGTAACCATGCCCAACGGCGGAACAACCACCACACAAAAACTATACGACGCCGTAGCGAAGAAATGAACAATATAAGTGTAAACAGCATGAAAAGAAGAAATAAAGCTGCATAAATAAAAGTCGGCTCGCATGAGCTCGACAGCAGAGTCACAAACTAATATACAACATCGTCCTCACAACTGGTCTCTAAGTCAATACATAACTGATAGATGGAGATTACTAGATACAATAAGGTGTACAATCAAATGTAAACAGATAACCGCAACCCACCTATAGCAAAATGGCTCGCACGCCAACTGTAGCGGTATCCGCAACAAAAGATACAAGGATGTAGCCCTGCCGCGACTACTCTGAGTGTATACCTGCAAGCACTGTGGCACAACGGGGGTGAGTTGCCAACTCATAAATAGTAAATAACATATAAAGGTAATCACAAGTATACATGTACTGCGATACTGTAACATGTGCAACTGATAACATCAATATGGTAAACTGAGTATGCAATAATCATGTGAGGTACTTTATCAGGTACTATAGAAACATGATTCAATGCATATAAATACGTGCAGAGCATGGGAAAATATATCATCAACACGAATCATCATCGTGGAAAAACCCCGGTGCCTACCAGATACACCCTAAATCCCAAATAACTCAGGCGTCGTCGATCTAATCGGCTTTCATGTCCTGTAAATCTCATGGAAGCGGAGTGCCCAATATTGGCACTCGAAAACATCATGAAATACTCGTGTCCAGCATCGACACGCAAATCCTCATATATCGGGCTCCGTCAGTCCGGATCGGCCTACGGGCTCTGTCTGCGGCATCGGCCCTCGGGCCCCTGCAGTACGGGTCGGCCCGTATCCATCTATCGACTCTGGTCAGTATCCACGGGATAACCGCCAGGTCCAACCAATCAACGGTAGGTACTATCCACCCGGCCAGGCTCATCGTCTGCTCCACGAAAACATTTCTCGCCCCGGGGAACCAAACCGGGTCCACCATGAACCCGCAAACGGATCATCCAACTCCTCGAATCGGGTTTCAAGCACACATCTCAGAATCGAGAAAACGCATGGTGGATGCACCAAAATATCATACTAAGAGAAACCGCGTTTTTAAAAAAATGCATACTTTCTAAAAATAATACCACGGTTCTCAAATCCAAAAATCACATGAAATCCAAATCCCAATGCGTAAATCCATGAGATGTGATATATGCATCATAATCGTACTATGAGTAAAAGGGAAAAACCGCTCTATAAGTAGATTCAGTTTTTAAAATGTATCATGCGGTCCCCAGTTTTCCCAAAAACCAGCTTATCTAGGTAGGTACAATGTGTATATGCATATGTATGGATGTATCAATGTATATGTGCACAAGGTTAGATGTATCATGTCAAATCATACATAAGGTGAGCTACAATATATTGTTCATGGCAATTCTATAGTGTGAGTGTCATGGCAATTACTAACGGTGTGTATGTAACATGCGGTTTAGTGTTCATGCAACATGAACCGTTAGTAACAGTGTGGTATCCTAGTGATTCTAAGTCCATATATAGAAGGGAATACAGTATGCAACAAATAGTATCCATTCGCAATCAACGTATATGAATGCAAACATGCAGCTACAACATCCTATCAAGCCCGGACGCATAACGCCATACGGGCGATTTCCTCGTAGATATTAAATCTACTCACCGGTGATCTAGTGCTAATCGTATCCGACCACCTGCTTCCCTTTCTTCGTGGCTTCCGAAGTCCCCGCCTGCGAACCTAAAGTTGACATAAATAACGCACATAAGTCAAAATCCTGCAAAAACGAGCTATCAAGTCCAAACGAGAGACTAGCGTCGCAATCTAAACGTGTGTGCATTCGAACGATCGAAACATGTGTGCATACCAGCACGTGTGCGAATACGTCAAAAACCACCCCTACACGCTGTGACACACAACAACACCAACCAACTCGTAGCGTACGTATCGCGCAAGTCTCGCTACACAAATTTTAGGTAATTGGTCCCAGATTTAATCTGGAGCAAAAACAAGAAAAATAAACAAGACCAAACCCCTTAAAATATCTGCAAACAGCTACCTACAAAAATTCAACATATTCTACAACAATTGGGCCGGCCACCATAGGGGTCATACTGGTCCAACACAGGTGAAAATGGTCCAGGTTTTTACATTACACTCATTGCACAATTTTTAGTCTAGTGTATATGTTTGCTCATCAAGAAAATAACCATAGATATAGCAGATTCTACGAATCCTAAAGTTAGTTTTAAAAACGTTCTAAAATACTAATTTGCAACATTATGGTATTTTAATGTAATCAGGTGAAAATACTTTGATTAAGTGATAACAACGGCACATAATATATCTAATCTAACCATAAAAACCCTAACTTAACCTAATTTCCGCCTAAATCACGAAATCACCACTAACACCCACATAACATTAAAATAGCTACCATATCACAGATTTAGCCTACTGTAAATACCCAGAAACCAAACAATACCAAAAGACTCCAAACCACAGCAGACACCTATCCTAAAAGTTTCAACTCCCAACTCCTCCTAAAAACCGACCTCGACGGAGTTTCCTCCCTCGCCGCCGGCCAAAACCGCCCAGGTTGGGCACGAACTCCACCCACACACTCAGGGTACCTTGAACTACACTACTACATGGTTTGGGTTTTACAAAGGGTCTCGGGGTAACAACAAGTTACAGTAGCTCTAATAAGGCACTAAAATACGATATCGGCAACAAAATTTACGACTTTAAGGTTCTAAACTGAAGCTAAAACTTGACACACTTTAAAAACTAGCTAAATAAAAGTTAGGGGATTATACCTATACCATCTTGCTCCAAAGTCCATGTTTTCCTAGCTCCATGGGTTGATTTGGGGTGTAGGACCAACTTGTGTGAAAGAAGTGTTGAATTTTGATGAATTGAGGTGGAGATCTTGTAAATTTGGGTGAGGGTTTGGTGAGGGCAGAAGTTGTTTCAGTTTTGAGGGGGAGAGAGGGAGAAGAAAATATGAGAGAAAGAAAATTGATTTGAAATAATATGAAGAGAGTGAGATGAGTGTGAGAGTCAACCATTCCCCTCTCTCCCTCCTCCATAAATGCTTGTCATGCTTTGTCCCCCATGCCTGTTAGCCCATCATTCCCTCTCTCCACAAGTCAACCCCAAAAGAAAATTATTTATGAATTTAAATTAAAAATATTTTTTTGAAAACTAATAATTTTGTTAATAACATTTTATAATTAGCAAGATGGTTAAACTCACATGACCACATAAACATGGTTTATCCCAAAAATTTGCCCTACTTTACATGCACATGTGTGTGCAATCCAAATTAAATTCTAATAAAATATTCATTAATTGTTATAAAATATTTGAATTCCGTTTTGGTAAACTTTTTAAGAAAAAACCCGTATTAACGCATAATTAACCACTAATCACATCCTAAGGTGTTACACTCGTGATTGGTGGAACTTGGTGGGGGAAATCGTTTATTTGTGCCCGTAGAGTGTATACAAGGGCCAGTATTGTACTGACTGTAGGGCAACTTGGGAGATACGACTTCTTAAGATCAGGTCCGAGTCCCTGTAGCCTAAGGCTTTGAATCTTATGAGCCGTGAGGGTCTCATAGGGGGAGTTCTCCTTACGAGTCGAGAGGATCTCGTAAGTGAAAATTTTACGAGATTGCTCCCGTTCGGGATTTCATAAGCTTTCCGGTATCTCTGTTTTTTTTACTCACGGCGCCCTTGAGGATTTTCATCCGTGCCCATTCCGCTTGTGGACGTACCATTTTTTTTAACAAAGAGATCGCGCTTTTTCCGGTTTTCACAGGCTCGCCGGTAGTCCTGCTGTCTTTACTCACGGCGCCTTTTTGAGTTTTCATTCGTTCGCTTGTGGACGTACCATTTTTTTAAGCAGCGAGATTGTGCCTTTTCAGATTTTCACAAGCTCACCGTTAGTCCTGCTGTTTTTACTCTCGGTGCCCTTTCAGGTTTTCATCCGTGCCCATTTCTCTTATGGACGTACCATTTTTTTTTAAAATTTGGGTTGCAGTCTTTGCCATTGGAGGTTTGATTGCAACATAGATCCCAAGAGAATATATCGCCATATTTAGGCTAATGTGCCATGTTTGAGGTGGAGTACTAGTTTAGGGACATTTCGGTCCATTGCCAATTTAAGAACGTAGTGGTCCATTACCAGTTTAAGGACGTCGTGGTCCACTATCACCATTTTTGAGGTGAGATTTTAGTTTAAAGACATTACAGCCCGTTGTTAGTTTAGGGACATCTCGGTCCATTATCGCCGTGTTTGAGGCGACGTTTTAGTTTAAGGACATTACGGTCCGTTGTCGCCATCTTAGAGGCAACGGTTAGTTTAAGGACATTTCAGTCCTTTATCGCTGTGTTTGAGGCGACGTTTTAGTTTAAGAACATTACGGCCCGTTGTTGCCATTTTGGAGGCGACAATTAGTTTAAGGACATTTCGGTCTGTTGTCGCCATGTTTGGGGCAACGGTTAGTTTAAGGACATTTTGGTCCGTTGTTGATCATTTGGTCGGAGAGCTACATAACTCATTCCTGTTGGAGATAGTGCCCTCAGAGTCAATTATTGGATCACAGGCATGTGATTGCAATGATTGAGGGAGGACCTATCCCGGTAGGACAGTCTTACTCAAGATGATAGTATGCTATCTGGTTTATCTTTATCATCGTGTACAGCATTAGGTGACCTGATAGGTCACTATTACACGTTGATAGAGCCCCTAGGATTCTTGCTTGACTGCCAGCAGTATGAGGGCGATCATATACGTGGGAGCTGGTAGTCTATAAGCACATCCTTAAAAGGTCCCTAGTCATGGGAGTTTCGAGATAGGGCATCGATTCTCCAGAGTAGACTAGTGTATACAGTCGAGACCCCGACGAGGGGCGGTGGCTGGTATCACAAGCTACTGGTGTCAGTTGGTTCACCTAAGATGTATACAGGTGCTCATTGGGTTATGAGTACACCAGACAGGACTCGCCGGGAACATGCTAGTTGGTCTTATACCTGACGTCAGATAGCAGTTCCCTGGTGACATGTGTGCATGTTAGTTCATCGACCTGAGGATCGCCTTTTGTCTCGTGTGAGTTCCCACTGTACTTTGATTACTATCCTACCACGCTCAAAGGAGACGTGCAAACAGGTTTTAGTTGGGTACAGTCCCGAGCCACATGGAGGCAGTGAGCGGATCTTCAGGGGTTCGTCTCTCCCGGTATTGGGGGTGAGGTCGCGCTATGTCTAGGAGAGCCATTACACAAAGCCCTCGGCCGAGGCAAGAGATTTACTGGTAGGTTTTCCAGTAGTATCTCAGGGTGTTCTGGGCTACACTCCGACACGACCTGTACAGCTTTTGGGTGTCTGACTTTTACCAACCCCTAGGCCCGCCATGCGATGTTCATAGACGAACGGACCGGACTGTACGGATATTGTCACTGACAGGCTCAGTAGGGTGTCAGGATGAGTTCGCTCATCGACGCCCTTTTGGTCAATACCTGGTAGCCCGTTACGTATGGGCTAATACCTCTGACGTGCTGGTGGTTAAATCCAAAACCAAGGTGTTGACGAGTCTTTAGAGTCCCCGACAGACAGTTGCTCAAGTTTCGGGCGAAACGCTGTAGAGGCCGTATGGAGATATGGCAGGGTTCGATCAGATACGTGCGGTATTGCACGGATCACGATCGGACGGTTTATACTAGCGGGCTTTGGTTTAAGCCGGATCCTAGTATAGTACAGTGTAGATTTTGTCTCAGTGCATTTTTATTCGGTCGGAATACAAATGCGGGTATGTATATACTGTAGCGGGGTTTCCTGCAATTTATTACGGGATTAGTTTTATGAAGTTGCCAGTTTGCTTTCCGTTTCGGCCAATTTTCTTTGTATCTTTCATTGGCTGAAGATTGGTGGAGGAGGGCTTATTTGCATTTGTGCAAATAAGCTTTTTGGAGGGTTGTTTTTGCAAATAGTTGCATCATGATGGGTTCATAATGGTGCACTTTCACTTGACTTTCTTGGGTTCATGATGGCTTGACCTTTGTAGGATATGATTGGGTTTTGGAGTGAGGTTTTTGATTGTGATCATTGTTTTTCATGATAACCTTTTTCTCTCTCTTTGATTATTGGCTCACTCTCCTTTTTGATCCTCACTCTCTACTCTCTCTCACTCTCTTCCTCATGCATGGCCGGCCAAAGAGAGGGAGGGGCTGTCCCAAATTTTTGGAGTGCAAAAATTGTTCTTTTGGCTTTGCGAAAATCATATTGCTCCTCCTCCAAAAGTTCATCTCATTTCCTCCACATTATGGCAACTTCCTACACCCCAATGAGACATAGAGTTCCACACTATTCTACAGCAATTCTTGGGCACGTCGGTTCGCCAACTTCGTGTCCGAGTTGCCTCAGTCCAGAGGTGGGAGCCCGTAAAAGAAGTCGGCGTTGTGGTGCCCTTCCGGAGAGGAAGCGAAGACCGGAGATTCCGCGGGGAGATCGGGACGACGACGAGAAGACCGAAGTACACGGATCGCTCGGTATATCTCTCTACCCCTTCTCTTGTTAGCTAGGATTAGATTAATGGCCCGATCCGGGATTTTTGGGCGCGGTGGTGCCGGTTCAAAAGTTAAAGTAAATTATCGTTTCCGCATTTTGGCCTCGGATTGACGGCCGGGGCGCCGCCGTGCACTTACAGAGGTATCAGAGCCACGCCATTAACCTAGTCTAGCTTGGTCTAATGTGTTTACATTTCCGATTGAACAAAATTCCAAAACCGTATTTTCAAAAGCATCAGGTTTCTGTCGAAATTTTTTTGGCTCCAAAATTTTTTCAGGTTGTTGCAAAATGATGTGTAGGGAATTCTAAGCCTTCTGTAAAAATTTGGTCTTGTGATCTCACTACCCCACCGTGGAACTGCGGCCAAACCCATGCTTGGGCCGCGGTTCCGCCACGACTTTCACTGTTCAGTGTACCAAAATTTTACAGAATGCTCCTGAGTTAAAAATGGGGTTTTTGTAATATTCTTTTTGGGCCCAGAATTTCTTTGAGTGCTGCAGTAGTGCTTGGGGCCCACTTGGGTAAATTTGATCGATCGAAAATTTTAAACACATTAGTTCACAGTATTTACATTATATCTGCGACCATGAATGTCACTTGATCGGTAAATCCTGTCTAACTGCTATAGCCCGGTTATACGGATTTGCGAACGTGACATTCACGTTGATGTTCTGTGATTGTGCTGTGATGTTGCGGATTGGTCATGGGGGATAGCCTGGATGCAATGTTAGTACAGATTTGGTTGTATTATGTACATTTGTTATTGCGGGGCGAGCGTCCGACATGTGGACTGCCGTCACTGCCTGTCTGTATATTATTCTTTTGGGGCACGACCGGGTCGTGGTCGATGTACCCGTTGTATGTATATTTTACTTTCTGTACAACGATTACCCCACGGAGGGGTGCATGGATAGCCGGGTTCTAGAGGGCAATGAGCCCGCATCTCATGGCATTGAGACGGAGGGGGCGTCACTCTAGAATTGGCAGGCTATTCGCCGCACTCGTAGGGGGTACAGGTTGACCCAAGAGGGGTGCGCAAGTTAGCGGATTCCGTGAAGTGCTGGGTGGTCCATTCACGTTGCTGAAGGAGGCTGCCTCGCTTCAGGTTTTGGCGGGTAACTTGCCGCGCCCGTAGGGGTCTAGGATTTCATTGCACAGGCTATCCACACGACCAGGGGAACGTCGGGTTTCAGTAGCGGCTCTGTGAAACCAGGGGATCCCAGATATCTGTATTGTTCTGTGATGCTGCACATTTCTGTGATGTTGCATTTTATCACGCCTTGAGCGAAAATTATATATTGATATATATACTAGTAGATGTTGTATATGTTTTGCATCCGCGCTAGTCCAGTCCCCGCTCTGTCGTTAGTTAACTAACCTAACGGGTAATGACGGGACCCAGTGGCGAATGCGGATGGCATATACGTACGTCATTATTTTCCTTCTTTATTGGTGTGATCAATTGATGGGACTGCGTTGATTCGGATCAATGCAATCTAAACAAACCTATTCTGATGTTGTTGGAACACTTTTCAAAAAGCTGTTATTGCAAGGACGTTCTTTTTTGTTTTGCATCGTGGTATTCAGTTGGAATATCCTGCTCCTCAGTCGACGAGGCAAGGGTCGAGATCCCTTCACCGGGAATGACCCCTTGGACAGGAGTTTGGGTCAGGGCAATAACTTCACTATAGCCGATTACTTTTGCTTTGCATCGTGGTATTTAGTTGGAATATCCTGCACCTCATTCTACGGGGAAAGAGCCGAGTTCCCTTCACCGGGAGTGACCTCTTTAGCAAAGGTTTTCACCACTATATTTTTATAAAAGCTATCCGGTTCCTTCAATGATATCAAGTTTATTACGTTAAAGGTTTTCGCCAGAAACCATTCGTAGCCCTCCATCATTTCAGTTAAATATTCGGTAGAATTCAAGCTATGTATTTTGACCTCACGCCAAGGCATAGTGATTGGTAGCTGCCGGATATTTATCTGTTGCATAGATAGAATGCGTTGGTTTGGGACAGTCGTACTACTCTTTTGGCCTACGTCAAGGGTATGTACGGGTGGGTTCAAATTAACCTGGACAATAATGGGTAGAACTTGACATGTGACTTATGACATTTTGACCTCACGCCAAGGTCATAAGAGCATGGGGTAAAAATCACATCGAGAGTTTCTAAAGAAACTGAAACTTGCCAGATATGCGCATACCTTCTGGATTGTGATAACGTGAGCGGATTCCGTCACGTTATCATGCGATGATAGTTGGATCTCGATTCCCACTGATGAGTTGGTTTACTCCTCGGGTGATCCCGACTAATTCTTCTTTCAGGTTTGGAGGAGAATTTGACGGTACAGTGGGAGGTTTCCTGATTAGATAAATTGGTAACCATTCTGATCTAGGTTAGAGTGCACGATGAGTGTTTCTTTTCTCTCTCTCTTTGGCAGCGACCATTGACCCGACCCTAGACTATGACTCAGTGACCAAGTTGACCGAACCTTCTTCAACACTGGCTTTTGGATTGTCAGAGTTGCAAACCTCATTGCCACTCCTACTTTTACCCTTTTCTCCACGACACCCCGTATTACTATGAACATCCACTTCCATTGGACAAAACCATCGTATGGTTATATACGAACTCGAAGGAATTAATTCGAGGATGGTTCTCGGTTCTGGAGAAAACGAATAGGACTATTCAGTTGTCTTTTCCTTTTACCTTCTCTCAGGTTGCGAGTACCCCTTAGATTAGGGGATAGTACACCTATTACGCAAATTGGATAGTCTTCTTCCAAACCATAGGCAGGTGCCGACCGGTAGGGAATGAGGAAAACCAATTACCCTAACGATGGTGTACAGAAGGTATTATGTAAAGACAAAGAAAGGGATTAGAAGGAGGGCAAAGTAAATTGCGACTGTTATTCACAACCAAACCAAGTATTTCATTACCACTCCCACTTCACCTTTGTATTTCTCTAGGACACTCCGTATCACTACGAAGATCCACAGTTTATTGGATACTCCATCGTATGATTATATACGAACTCGAAAGGAACTTGTTCCAGTTCGGGGATGGATTCTGGTTCAGGAGAAATAGGAATAAGGTTTATTCGGTTGTCTTTTATCCTCACCTTCTCTCGTATTGCGAGTGCTCCTAGGATTAGGACAGTACACCCATTATGCTTATTGGATAGTCTTCTTCCAAACCATAGGTTGGTGCCGAACGGTAGGGAAGAAAGAAAACCATTTGGCCTAAAGGGGTGTGCAGAAGGTAATGACTAAAGACATATGAAGGGATGTAGAGAGATGGAATAGAAATATACGGTTACAGTTGTGAATCTGATAATGGAAGAGGCATTACTAGGAATACCACGATACCCCATCGAAACATTTCAATATTTCAGTTTCACAGTGTACTGTTAAAAGAAAACTGATTTCCCAATTAGACACTTGCTCCAGGGTATGTATTTACCAGGTATGATTTTCACATCTGTATGGTTTTACAGATGATGAGTGGGAGTAAGTTATTGGGAATTAGGTGATCATCCTCATTATATCGGAATTCGTTGTAATTGGTGATATTTGAGGAAGTCACCTGGGTTGTTTGCCGGACGGCAAATATTTAGTTTTGAATATCCACTATTATGCACCAATTTTAAATTGATATATCTGTACGTCTATTTTTATAGAGTGAGAAATACCTTTTTGAAATTATGTCCATGACATTTACCTATATCAGTGGATGGTTAGGTAAGGAGCATTAAACAGCGGTGTAATTCTTCTTAACCATAAGTACAATTTTCAACTTACGACACACAGGGAATGAGTTATTAGACTCAAGGGACTTATACAGAGTATTGTATGTTGTCCAGCGTCCATGAGGACAGAGGGGTTAGTTCTCGTACTATATTCGGTTTACTTATGACTTCTCTAGTTTTTAGACAAGTGTTTCGTAGAAACACAGGGTCCGAATTTTGAGAAGTTATAGGTATATGAATAAAGTAGAGAACCAGATATTGCAAGTATCGGGATTCTTCAAGGTGATCGAAGATGTAGATACTTGTGTATGGTGTTCAGTTGATAGTAATGATTAAGAGAACTTGCTTCTCTTTCAGGTTACTCATAATTAGAAGAATTCCTAAGTTGAGTAACGTTGATCGGCCTCCTTCCATTTAGTTGACATGCACTGGAGACAGCTGCATGATTTAAATCGGGTTCAATTAAATCAGTGCCTCTGTTTCTATATTGGATATAGAACAGTTCATATCTTAACGATGTTAAGGTACGGGGAGTTGTCCGGCTTATGCTTAAAACCAGACTCTGGATAACTCAAGGCACGATTCTGTAATGGCTGTTTGTGGGTTGACCCAGGCTTTGACGAGGGTTGACTTTCTACCATCTGGAAGATCAATAGTGATATTGTTCTAGACTCGCCACAGTTTTAATAAAAATGGATTTTTTCAGAAAACAGTAGTGGGAGTGTGGTAGAACAGGAAGTGATTCCAGAACCGCAAACGATTACTGAAGATTTGATAAGAACCTATAGATTCAATCTGGTTTGACATTCCATTGGCCACTCCGCAGATATGGTGGGTAACCTCTGGCACCCGAGAGGTACTCCAGTAGCCTCAAGGACGGTGAAAGGGAGGTTCTTGTTTACCCAGATTTTCCAGTGCTGTTGTTCCCGGCTGTGAGACCCGGCAGGAGGATGAATATTGCGTCGTTCTAAACTAGTTTTAGAAGTGCATGTGTATATGACTCTGCCAGAAGGTTGTCGTAGTCATTGGGAGCAGCGGAAGCATTGGTGGACAAGTAGCTTGTGTCTATTTATAGACTAAAGCAGATATAGCGGAGATAGATCATCTATTTCTGATGTGACAGTCATAGGTTTGACTTCATTAGAATAGGGGATGGATTTGTTAAGAAGGTAATAGGGTGTGATGTCCTGGTATTTGGATAACATACACAGAGTAGGAAGTGAAATTCCTATACTACGATCGGTTATACTTTGGTTGTCACACAGTGGTTTCTTCACATAAGGCTTGGATATTATATCAGACATTCTGGTTACTAGATCTTTAGATCTAGATTTGGGTGGTTTCCCAATCAGGGTACTTAGACAGCATTCTGAAGGTGTTTTAGAATGGACGACTCCAGGCACGGTAGTGTACCTGCAGGTGATGGAGTCACCCTCTCTAAAGGTGTCTTACAGACTAAAGAGGAGAGGGACGTGCATGATTGGCAGATCACTTGCTTAGGCAATTGAGTCAATCATGAGATGTCAAGTACCACACCAGATGTTGTTTTTGCAGTAGATGCAAGAAGTTGACATTAATCCAATCCTGGAGAAACAGTCGGAAGCAGTTTTAGAACATAAGTGGATGTTCTAGGGATATGATAACGACAGCCTCATTCGGGAGACAGTTATCATTCCAGGCTTCCAAGGTGACCTGGATGACAGAGAGGTTGTCAGAGTTATAGTTTTCCTTCTGACGAGGGGCAGTATTTTGGACAGGTGGTCCAAGGGGATACTGAGGGAGGCATGGAGCAGGATACTGATTAAGTTCAGTTGATGATATAGTCTAAGAAGTTTGGATTTGGAGTTCATTTATGAGCTAGGTCCCGTCAGACATCCAAACATATTCTAAGACAGGTATTGCTCATTTCGGGAGATGGGTTTCTCCGCGAACTTGAGATAAAGAGAGACATAGAAAGAAACATTAGAGAGGATCCACTCACTGAGGCTATTCCTCGAACGCAATAGTTTCGCAAACGGATTTTGTGAGACTGAGTAGTAGAGGAGTTGGGTGTTCGGTATCACACGGGCTGTGAGTATGCGACATCGCAAAAATTAGCTTTGAGTGCAAGTGGGAGATTGTTCGGTATCACACGGGAGATTGCCATGATTGAGGGAGGACCTATCCCGGTAGGACAGTCTTACTCAAGTTGATAGTATGCTATCTGGTTTATCTTTATCATCGTGTACTGCTTTAGGTGACCTGATAGGTCGCTATTACACGTTGATAGAGCCCCTAGGATTCTTGCTTGACTGCCAGCAGTATGAGGGCGATCATATACGTGGGAGCTGGTAGTCTATAAGCACATCCTTAAAAGGTCCCTAGTCGTGGGAGTTTCGAGACAGGGCATCGATTCTCCAGAGTAGACTAGTGTATACAGTCGAGACCCTGACGAGGGGCGGTGGCCGATCTCACAAGCCACTGGTGTCAGTTTGTTCACGTAAGATGTATACAGGTGCTCATTGGGTTATGAGTACACCGGACAGGACTCGCCGGGAACATACTAGTTGGTCTTATACCTGACGTCAGATAGCAGTTCCCTGGTGACATATGTGCAGGTTAGTTCATCGACCTGAGGATCGTCATTTGTCTCGTGTGAGTTCCCACTGTACTTTGATTACTACCCTACCACGCTCAAAGGAGACGTGCAAACAGGTTTTAGTTGGGTACAGTCCCGAGCCACATGGAGGCAGTGAGCGGATCTTCAGGGTGTAGGGTTCCTAGGCACTCTAGTGAGGTCTCACATGGCATCAACCATGCCAATTTCATAAATTCTAGGTGCCGAGAGACCCAACTACGGATCGTTTGCTAGAAAAACTAGGCGAAAAGATAACTAGTTAACACTTAACTACCAGATACGGAAATACAACCTTTGTAGATCCGGTGCTCCACCTCCATAGCTCCGCAACGAGGTCCTCTCCGCTGTCCAAATCAAATCCGGGCTCAAGCGTCGGCTTTGTCGGAGAATGGGCAAGCTAGGTCGTCGATGTCCATGCCGAAGATGATCTACGTCGAGGCATCGAAAGATCAAGCTCCAACTTCACCAAGTCCAAAAACTTATGAAGAGAACACACTCTACTACTTGGCAAGAGGTAGAGGATGAAGAAATATGAAGTGGGTAGACTTTAGAATTGGATTTCTTACTCAAATCATCAATCCACCATTGATGACCTCAAGCTTCTTCAAAGAAGAAGATGAAGAAGAAGAAGAAGAAAGTTATGATAAGTTAATTGAAAAAGAAAAGAAAAAGAATTCTTATCATAAAATTAACCATGGTCAAGTGTAGAGACTAAACTAGGGTTAGTGGGAATGGTTAGGGTTAAGGATGAGATAAGAATGGTTGACTTGATCAAAGCTTCATGAAGCTTCAACTAAAGAACAAAATTAGCCACCATTCTTTTCTCTTTTCTTTTATTCATTTATCAAAAATAAAAGGATAATTAAATAAGATAAATGAATAACAAATAATAAACCCTAACCATTTCATTAACCAAGGTTTAATACTTTACACTTAACCAAAAAGCATGTATCATCAAACATGATACAAGCAAGTGCACAAAATCATATCACATATATAATGCGCACATCCGAGTGAGAAAATCCATCTAAAGTGAACCAATATTAGTTAATGCAAAGTAATATATCAAATATATAATTATACATTAAATCATTAAATCAACACTTGATTTAACGATCCGGTCATATCGCATATAACCGGCTAATATCCAATGTATCGATTTATCGAATCAATCCTTGATTCGATAACTAGGTTATATCACATACAACCATTCGACACATTCATCGCGAGAATAGAATACGGTATCACATACACGCATTATTCTCGGTCCCGCACATATCTCATATGCGCTCCTATTTCGTTTCGCTTGAGCCAGGAAACCTCTGTGTAGGACTCTAAAGACTCGTCAATACGCCGGAAGCAGAAGATGATCATATCAAACATCCACAAGCCGCAAGCGGTCTGCTAAACGTAACGGCCACCCGGGTATTGAGCGATCTGAAGATCGACGAGCAAGCCCGCTCACACTCCAGTGAATCCAACCAGTAACACTACCGTACAGTCCGGTCTGATCGTCTGATATGTCGCATATCTCGCCTAGGGGTGGTAAACGTCAGACCCCAATAGCTCAATAAGTCGTGTCGATATGAGGTCTATAACAATTCGAGAAACTATGGTAACACTTACCAGTAAATCTCAGCAACCCTGGCCAGGGATTTCCTGTTATAGCCAATCGAACACAGCGCAACATCAACCCCCTATACCGGGAGAGACGAATCCCCTCCTATCGCTCATTGCCTCCATGTGACTCTGGACTGTACCCAAAAACCATCGTTTTGCACGCCCTCTTGGACGTGGTAAGATGGAAATCAAAGCACAGTGGGAACCACACAAGACTCTATGACGATCTCGGGTCAACAGACTACTCTGTACCAGTGTCACCAGAGAACTGCCATCTGACGTGAGGTATAATACCATCTGGGAGTTCTCGGCGAGTCCGTCCAGTGTACCCAGTCTCTACTGAGCACCCGTATATCATCTCCGATGTCAAACACCAATGGATATGGGATCATCCATCGCCCATCTGTATGGGTCGAGAAGGTATACGCTAGTCTACTCTGGTATATCGATGCCCCGTCTCGATACACCCACGACTAGGGACTTTGAAGGATGTACTTATGGACTACCATGTCCCCACTAGTATGATCCTCATCATAGTCCAGGTAGTCAAGTACAGATCCTAAGGGCTTTACCAACATGTAACAGAGAGACAATCAGTATACACGTTAAGGTAAAGTTCAACCAGATAGCATACTATCATGTCGAGCAAGAAAGTCCTCCCTATATACGTCCCAGCATCCACTACAATATACATCCTATGTACAGTAATGGCCTCTAGGGCATACATATAACTAACAATCTCCCACTTGCACTAGGGCCATCTGATAGCAGTGGTTGTAGTATCTCATACTCAACCATCCAATAAAAGTCTCTCTCTGGGAACAGGCCTTTGTGAGTGGATCCGCTGTGTTGTCCTCTGAGTCTACTCTCCAAACCTCGATCACCCTGGAGATCAAACATCTCCATGATCAGGTGATACTGCCTTAGAATATGTCTGGATCACTGATGGGACGGGCGTTCCTTGGTATAAGCCACAACTCCACTGTCACACAATGGGAGGAATAAAGTTCATCTCATGAACCAATATACACCCAAACATCCTCTTTGGTAGCATCTTAAGTAGCGATGTATCCAGCCTTTATCGTCTAGTATGTCACGGTATCTAGCTTGGAACTCTTCCAACATACCGTCCCTTCACTGAGGATTAAGACAATGCCTGTGACTGACATTCAGTCGTCTTTATCACCGTGGAACCCTTCCAGTGATTCTCTCCAGGATCGGTTGATACTGTCTCACTACAACTAGTGAGAATCCTAACATCCATTTAGATCTATCTCATAGATCCAAAAACCCAGGATTTAGGAGGTATCACTTTGATCCTATGTGGAGAATCTTTGTGATAAGCGGAGATTGATCGAGCGTAGCATAGGAAACTCTTTCCCTATCAAGAGTATGTCATCCACGTACCCTACGAGGATCATCACCATACTCCCTACTACCTTTTTGTTTATACAAGGTTCATCTACCATTTTGATGACATCAACTTCTTTGACTAATCCATCAAAACAGATGTTCCAACTCCGCGATGCCTGCTTTATCCTATAAAGCATCTTGCACACGTTTCCGCTGCTCCCACTGTCTACGAAGCCCTCTGGCTGTGTACTTATAGACGCTCTCTTCTAAATCATCATTTAGAAAAGCAGTCAAGACACCCAACCACCGGTATCGTAGTCATGGTATGTAGCCGTGGTAAGTAGGATCTGGATGGACTTAAGCATAGCTCCTTAGAAAAGGTTTCATCATTATCCACTCCTGGTTGATGACGAAAACCTTTAACAAGTCTAGCTTTGAAAGTCTCAACTTTTCCATGTACACCAAGTAATCTTCTCAAGATATACCTGCTCCTGATGGGGATTTAACCCTTCAGATATAGCAACCAAAGTCCATACTTTGTTGGTGTATAAGGATTCCATCTCAGATCGATAAACATCCAGCCATTCTTACAAAGTCTTACTCTCGATGGACTGCTCGAAGCTAGTTGGGTCATCATCTCATGATGCAATCCTCGCTCCCACTGTCATAGAGAAACAGAAGTATCTCTCAGGTGGGTGAGGAACCCTACCAGATCGGCGGAGAGGCTGAGGTTCGTTGGAATCTACTGAATCCTTTGGCTCTATCAAATCATCTGCTGTAGTTTGTATAGCTGGAACCTTTCCAGTTCTACATTACAGACCTTGCCTCGAGCTTGTCCGTATTTTGCTTTTAGTCATTGGCCGGACAACCCCAAATCTTAACTAGCTTAAGACATGGGCTCTTCCCTTTCCATATCACATATGAAGTGGTAGGCAACTGATTTGATTGGAACCTATTCAGTAGGTATGCAGCTTCTCAAGTGCATAACTCCCAAAAAGGAAATAGGTAACTCAGTAGTACTCATCATAGAGCACACTTTATCATATAGGCTGTGATTGCTCCGCTTCGATATACCATCGTGCTATGGTGTATACGGAGGAGTAATGCTGAGAGAGAATCTCATTCTCCTTTAGAATAGACCAGGATTTCCGTGCTCAAGTATTCTCCTCCTTGATCTCATCATAGGACATAATACTTATACCCGTATTTGGTTCTCTACTTCTAACTTATATTCTGTGAATATCTCAAAAGGTTCGGACTTGTGTCTCAACAGGAACATATGTCTGAATCTTAAGAGATTATCAGAGAATGTAATGAAGTATGAAGAACCGGTCTTGGCAAGTGTAGACAGGGGACCTACATACATCAACATGTATCATCCCAAGAGTTTACTAACTCTTTCTCTGTTTCCAATAAACAGAGCTGGTGTCATTATATCTCTGTGACATGACTAGCGAGTTTCAGAAGATGTAAATTCAAACTAATTTAAATATGCATCTTTATGTAACTCTAGCTAGTCGGGTTACATTGATCTGACCTAGTCTACAATACCTCAAGAAGGAATCGTTCATTTCTGAACTCTTCCTCTTGTGTGTGTTCAGTATACTAAAGAACTGTAGTTTGATTTAGAACATTAATGCTTTTAGATAACGTGCCTGAACCGATCAACTTTTGATATAGGAAATGTTCAAAACATTATCCGACAATACAAAATTATATCGTTTCTTTACTAATAAAGAGAAAGATATGATTTTGTATATCAGGTTCGGTATCTACTAACATTCATTCAGAATCAATGTATCGATAATACAGGGTGACAGTGACCAACAGACTTGGCTGCAACACTTGCCCCGTTTTCTGCCTCATGAAACTTATCACCCGTTCTCAGTCCTCTACCTTTCTGTAGCCCTATGTAACAGATTACATATCAGGGATCCTGATCTGGTATCGCATACCCAGGACGTAGAGCATACTGAGAAACAGTTCTTTGTAATGAACACACCCGAAGATGATGCATCAGCATGCACTCTCTTCGTTTGGGCGGCACGGGAAATCTGGTATTCCCCAATTTCCTGCTCTGTCTTATAACAATTATAAGTTGGAGCGGGACCAACGTTCTCCAGCTCAGTATAACAAGCGGGTTCGGTCAAATATCCGTATTATTATCTTGATTAAGGCGTGATATGGTCGTTACCTGGAGAGAGAGAGAAGAAAACACTCAGCGTGCGCTCTGTCAAGAATAGATTGGTTTTTATTTTATCTAATCAGGATGGCTCCCACTGCTTTTTATCAAATCTTCCTTCAAATCCTAAAAGGAAAGACTAGCCGGGATTAATTACGCACTACAAGTTCGCCAATCTTTCAGCCAGGCCAGTGTCGGTACTTTGAGGGAGGTCCCCCGTGCTTTCGCACGAACCTAATTAATGTAAACCTCGTTTTCCCAGAGGCGTAACCCCGTTGACACCTTTCTAGACACCTACTTGATCGGCTAATTGTAATGTATAAAACTCTCCCAGGAGTAACTCTTACTCGCAGCGGGTATCGGGATCCAACTATCTCATAGAAGGTATGCAATCTCATTGCAAATTTCAACACTTGAAATTCCCGATAATATTTTGCCCCTAACCTCCTATGACCTTGACAAAGGCCAACAAACAATAGGATGCTAGTCAAGTTCAACCCGTCATTTCCTGATTGAATTAAACCCACCCGCACGGCCCTTGACAAAGGCCAACAAGGTCGCACGACTATCCTAACTCAATCTGCATCATATGCATAAGCAGATAAGCACCAGTTAGCTACCGCACACTGCGCCTTGACAAAGGCCAACAAACGCAGCACGAATACTAACTACTACTTATCTGAAATGACGGAGGGCTACGACAGGTTTTTCTGAAAACCTATTGCGTAATGAACTTGATATCGTTGTAGGATCGAATGAATTTTGAAATGGAGTGCTTTTGAGGCTTTTCTAGTTTTGCTAAAGGAGTCACTCCCGGTGAAGGGATCGTCGGTCCTTTCCTCGTCGAATGAGGTGCGGGATATATCACATATATCACTGTGCAAAGCAAAAACACTTAAAAGCAATCAAAAGACAAATCGAGTGTGTAGCATCTGCCAGTTATTGCTAAAGGAGTCACTCCCGGTGAAAGGATCTTGGTCCTTTCCTCATCGAATAAGGTGCAGGATATATCACATATACCGCTGTGCAAAGCAAGAACTGTAGCTACCTGTTTTATTTTGAAATTCGATTCTACAACATCTTAGGTTTCTTTTATTTTCATTAATCACATTAATGAAGTCCCATCATTTAAATACCTAAACATCACAGATAAATACGACGTACACTTATGCCATCCGCATTCGCCTCGATGTCCCCTCGTGCACCGTTAGGTTAGGTAACTAACGACAGAGCGGGGCAGGGCTAGCGTGGGTGTAAAACATAAGTAACGTCTATATAATATATCATATATACTATATATGTATCTATCACAGAACATCACATGATCACATCACAGATATCGCAGCAGAAGAATCATATGAAATATTGGATATACTAGGACGTCCGTGTTTTCAATACGAGCCAGTATAAAACACGGATTCCACGGTCGTGATGAATAGCCAAACCCACACCCCTAGACCCCTACGAGAGCGGCAAGCAACCCTACCAATTCTAGAGTTAGGAGACCCGGACTCGACTCCTCGAGTTGGTCTCCCACTGGACTCCAGAACCCGGTTACTTGTGCTCCCCTCCTTGGGTCTAACCTAGTGCAGAAAAGTAAATAATATACAAACGGTGACAACTTCCGCAACCTGGAAGCGTCCCAATAAAAGAATATTACATACAAGTTTTTACATGAATGAAAATGAAAAAACACTCATCTCACATAAAAAAAACCCGGCTATTCAAACACGACTATCCAATATAACATATCCAGCAACACATAACATCACATGTCATCAACGTAAGTAAATATGCGCATCCCAATTGTCGTTGACATATAGCAACGAAACCGGCGACATCACATATTACACTTACGGTCACAGAAAAGAAAGTGTAAAACTACAACAGTTGGAATCCGCAACCTGCATAGACATCGCATGCCTAATAAAATGAATTCCTTAGACATCGCATGCCTAACAATTATAAACCCCGCATTTTAGTCTCATTATCGAAAACACTTTTCAATATCAAGTCGGGCAATTCAACAAGATTCCCGACATCCTGATCGAATGCTCGTCGCAAACTTTAGTAGGCGGCCGCACCCCCGATACCGTCGACGAAGTGCACCAAGGCGGAACACCGCTACCGGGAGCACCCGAACGGATGCTTTCGGCGACGGGGTTCTCCTACAGTCACTTGGTCGGGGCTATGGAGTGGGGCTGTCTATTAAGTTTACCCGGCGAGTATCCGCGTACGCTACGTGATTGCGACGGACTTTTGATCACATCAAAATTCCGTGGCAACCGATCATTGTGAGACTAAACTGCTATGTTTATAACATTCATTCAGTTATCTCATAACTTGAGTGAATTCCAATTGTTGTATCACATTCTGGATAAACAGAAAATGTTAAACTTTCCGATTGAACATTCGAACACCCAAGTTTTCCCAATACAGATCAACACATGAAATAAGTCTAACAACATTCAGTTCGTGCCTCAGTAGCAACGGTCCAGCCGTAGAAGGGTCAAGCCAACGCCTCACATGTGGTACGCCGTACTGCCCCAAACCCGAAGGTTCAAAGGGCAGTTCAAGACGGTCACATAATCGAGTTAAGGTTTGTTGTCTTCTAGAGGGTCCATCGCTTTACTTGCACTACTTAGAACGTCGTTAAACTACGGAAAGATCCAACACTTGGAAATTTCCCGACAGGGGAAAAGTTGGGTATTCATATCCGGTCGAACTTTTTAACATATTCTAAAAATTATCCGGAAAGCCACACAGACAAAATTTGATACTCCGATCGAAACACCGAATCCCCAAAATAATCCCAGAAAATACAACTCTGGAATAAATTTTAAAAATATCCAGAAAATCCAGCATAAAATAATAGGAGTTACTGTGCAAACAATGTACGATGACGTCATCATTCCGCCGCGGAACCGCCGCAGAAGCCAGGCTTCTGCCGCGGTTCCGCCGCGGTTTGTACTGTTCATCAGTAAATTTTTGCATGGTAATTCTTATTTTTCCCTGCTGAATTTTTTAGCAATTTTTAATTTGGAAAAATCCACGTTTTCTGAAAACGTCCAGAGAGCATTTTCCGGTTGGGGTTTCGGGTCGTTCGGACTTCAAAATCCGTCTAGACTTCGCCTAAGGCTCTAGCTAGGCTCTGATACCACTGTAGGGTTCCTAGGCACTCTAGTGAGGTCTTACATGGCATCAACCATGCCAATTTCATAAATTCTAGGTGCCGAGAGACCCGACTACGGATCGTTTGCTAGAAAAACTAGGCGAAAAGATAACTAGTTAACACTTAACTACCAGATACGGAAATACAACCTTTGTAGATCCGGTGCTCCACCTCCATAGCTCCGCAACGAGGTCCTCTCCGCTGTCTAAATCAAATCCGGGCTCAAGCGTCGGCTTTGTCGGAGAATGGGCAAGCTAGGTCGTCGATGTCCATGCCGAAGATGATCTACGTCGAGGCATCGAAAGATCAAGCTCCAACTTCACCAAGTCCAAAAACTTGTGAATAGAACACACTCTACTACTTGGCAAGAGGTAGAGGATGAAGAAATAGGAAGTTGGTAGACTTTAGAATTGGATTTCTCACTCAAATCATCAATCCACCATTGATGACCTCAAGCTTCTTCAAAGAAGAAGATGAAGAAGAAGAAGAAGAAAGTTATGATAAGTTAATTGAAAAAGAAAAGAAAAAGAATTCTTATCATAAAATTAACCATGGTCAAGTGTAGAGACAAAACTAGGGTTAGTGGGAATGGTTAGGGTTAAGGATGAGATAAGAATGGTTGACTTGATCAAAGCTTCATGAAGCTTCAACTAAAGAACAAAATTAGCCACCATTCTTTTCTCTTTTCTTTTATTAATTTATCAAAAATAAAAGGATAATTAAATAAGATAAATGAATAACAAATAATAAACCCTAACCATTTCATTAACCAAGGTTTAATACTTTACACTTAACCAAAAAGCATGTATCATCAAACATGATACAAGCAAGTGCACAAAATCATATCACATATATAATGCGCACATCCGAGTGAGAAAATCCATCTAAAGTGAACCAATATTAGTTAATGCAAAGTAATATATCAAATATATAATTATACATTAAATCATTAAATCAACACTTGATTTAACGATCCGGTCATATCGCATATAACCGGCTAATATCCAATGTATCGATTTATCGAATCAATCCTTGATTCGATAACTAGGTTATATCACATACAACCATTCTACACATTCATCGCGAGAATAGAATACGGTATCACATACACGCATTATTCTCGGTCCCGCACATATCTCATATGCGCTCCTATTTCGTTTCGCTTGAGCCAGGAAACCTCTGTGTAGGACTCTAAAGACTCGTCAATACGCCGGCAGCAGATGATGATCATATCAAACATCCAAAAGCCGCAAGCGGTCTGCTAAACGTAATGGCCACCCAGGTATTGAGCGATCTGAAGATCGACGAGCAAGCCCGCTCACACTCCAGTGAATCCAACCAGTAACACTACCGTACAGTCCGGTCTGATCGTCTGATATGTCGCATATCTCGCCTAGGGGTGGTAAACGTCAGACCCCAATAGCTCAATAAGTCGTGTCGATATGAGGTCTATAACAATTCGAGAAACTACTGGTAACACTTACCAGTAAATCTCAGCAACCCTGGCCAGGGATTTCCTGTTATAGCAAATCGAACACAGCGCAACATCAACCCCCTATACCGGGAGAGACGAATCCCCTCCTATCGCTCATTGCCTCCATGTGACTCGGGACTGTACCCAAAAACCACCGTTTTGCACGCCCTCTTGGACGTGGTAAGATGGAAATCAAAGCACAGTGGGAACCACACAAGACTCTATGACGATCTCGGGTCAACAGACTACTCTGTACCAGTGTCACCAGAGAACTGCCATCTGACGTGAGGTATAATACCATCTGGGAGTTCTCGGCGAGTCCGTCCAGTGTACCCAGTCTCTACTGAGCACCCGTATATCATCTCCGATGTCAAACACCAATGGATATGGGATCATCCATCGCCCATCTGTATGGGTCGAGAAGGTATACGCTAGTCTACTCTGGTATATCGATGCCCCGTCTCGATACACCCACGACTAGGGACTTTGAAGGATGTACTTATGGACTACCATGTCCCCACTAGTATGATCCGCATCATAGTCCAGGTTGTCAAGTACAGATCCTAAGGGCTTTACCAACATGTAACAGAGAGACAATCAGTATACACGTTAAGGTAAAGTTCAACCAGATAGCATACTATCATGTCGAGCAAGAAAGTCCTCCCTATATACGTCCCAGCATCCACTACAATATACATCCTATGTACAGTAATGGCCTCTAGGGCATACATATAACTAACACAGGGGTTCGTCTCTCCCGTATTGGGGGTGAGGTCGCGCTGTGTCTAGGAGAGCCATTACGCAAAGCCCTCGGTCGAGGCAGGAGATTTACTGGTAGGTATTCCAGTAGTATCTCAGGGTGTTCTGGGCTACACTCCAACACGACTTGTACCGCTTTTGGGGGTCTGACTTTTACCAACCCCCTAGGCCCGCCATGCGATGCTTATAGACGAACGGACCGGACTGTACGGATATTGTCACTGACAGGCTCAGTAGGGTGTCAGGATGAGTTCGCTCATCGACGTCCCTTTTGGTCAATACCTGGTAGCCCGTTACGTATAAGCTAATACCTCTGACGTGCTGGTGGTTAAATCCATAACCAAGGTGTTGACGAGTCTTTAGAGTCCCCTACAGACAGATGCTCAAGTTTCAGGCGAAACGCAGTAGAGTCCGTATGGAGATATGGCAGAGTTCGATCAGATACGTGCGGTATTGCACGGATCACGATCGGACGGTTTATACTAGCGGGCTTTGGTTTAAGCCGGATCCTAGTATAGTACAGTGTAGATTTTGTCTCAGTGCATTTGTATTCGGTCGGAATACAAATGCGGGTATGTATATACTGTAGCGGGGTTTCCTGTAATTTATTACGGGATCAGTTTTATGAAGTTTCCAGTTTGCTTTCCGTTTCGGCCAATTTTCTTTGTATCTTTCATTGGCTGAAGATTGGTGGAGGAGGGCTTATTTGCATTTGTGCAAATAAGCATTTTGGAGGGTTGTTTTTGCAAATAGTTGCATCATGATAGGTTCATGATGGTGCACTTTCACTTGACTTTCTTGGGTTCATGATGGCTTGACCTTTGTAGGATATGATTGGGTTTTGGAGTGAGGTTTTTGATTATGATCATTGCTTTTCATGATAACCTTTTTCTCTCTCTTTGATTATTGGCTCACTCCCCTTTTTGATCCTCACTCTCTACTCTCTCTCACTCTCTTCCTCATGCATGGCCGGCCAAAGAGAGGGAGGGGCTGTCCCAAATTTTTGGAGTGCAAAAATTGTTCTTTTGGCTTTGCAAAAATCATATAGCTCCTCCTCCAAAAGTTCATCTCATTTCCTACACATTATGGCAACTTCCTACACCCCAATGAGACATAGAGTTCTACACTATTCTACAGCAATTCTTGGGCACGTCGGTCCGCCAACTTCGTGCCTGAGTTGCCTCAGTCCAGAAGTGGGAGCCCGTAAAAGAAGCCGGCGTTGTGGTGCCCTTCCGGCGAGGAGGCGAAGACAGGAGATTCCACGGGAAGATCGGGACGACGGCGAGAAGACCGAAAGACACGGATCGCTCGGTATATCTCTCTACCCCTTCTCTTGTTAGCTAGGATTACATTAATGGCCCGATCCGGGATTTTTGTGCGCTGTGGTGCCGGTTCAAAAGTTAAAGTAAATTATCGTTTCAGCATTTTGGCCTCGGATTGACGGCCGGGGCGCCGCTGTGCACTTACAATTCCTTCCAACGGTTGCTTGTCGAGGCACTACTACATGTCTTTTGTATGCATGGACACTTCACGCCTTAGGCTGTCTTTGCCTTCTTGGACTGCTTCATCTATTATCCTGCCAATCGGGTTGTTTTGCGGGTAGTACCGGACATTTTACACATTACCTTCCCCCTACCCGTCAATGTCCCTTATCCGATACCAATGGAGTATCTTCTTCGTATACAAGGAATATGCCCCTATGTATATTTCGGGAGGGTGAGTACCCACGCCGTCACTATTTTGGCGATATGTTGCTTCAGAGCCGCTCATTTTCTGTTGAGCGTTGGCGACAAATGCCACCTTGCCTCCGCTTTTCATTCATCTTCATCGGATGATGAAGAGCTTTGACCCATCTGATCCAATCGAGTCATTTTATCCATGAGCTCTTGGAAGGTCGTCGGCTTTAAGAGGGCCATAAATGGGAACACTTTTGAATTTAGGTCAAGGGTGGCAACGAACATTCCCATGGCTGCAGCTTTATCGATGCGATGCTCGCATTTTGACCAGAGATTTCGCCATCGGGTAACATATTGAACCCAGGTCCCATTTGGACCAACCGTTTCATTGACCAACGCCGCTACGGTGGTGTATTATTCACATTAGTGAACCTCTGAAAGAAGAGTGTATCAATCTCGTAGAAGGTCTTTACGGAATCATTTGGGAGACCCGCATACCATTTGAAGGCGATGCCTGTCAGGATGCTGACAAACTGTCGGAGGAGCAATATGTCATTTCCTCCAGTGTTGCTGCACATGGATATAAAACGCACGATGTGCTGGCGAGGATTTCCAGTTCCTTTGTACATGTGGAATGTTGGAAGTATGTATTCTGGAGGGTACTGTATTTGATCGTAGCATGCCGGATACGATCGCCCAGTTTTGACAGTTTGGCCAGCCGCTTCACTAGCTTGATAAGCTCGTATTTGTTGAGTTATATAGTCATCGAGAGCGGCCTTGGAGATTGTTTCCTCCTTAGCTGCTGATAGAGCCGGAAGGGGGTTTGATGTTTCCCCTCTGTCATCTTCGATGATTATCGGCGGGTCTTCAGCTGGAGGTTCTGGCTGGATCATCATTCCAACCATATCTTGGAACAAAAGTGTCATCTGTTTTATATTAGCAACTTGTTCCACGACGTATTTATACTTTCTTTCTAGCACCATTCGTAGGAACTCTGTATCGGTCTCAAGCTCCTGTCGCTATTCAGACGTTGCTTCCAAGCTTTCTTTCTGCCCGGTGGGTGATGCCATTTTCGTCAGCATCTCCTGGAGCTTTTGTTGTTGCTCCTGAGCTTTTGTCAATGACCGAGTTTGCGGTCGATGACTCATGGAAGCATGGATGTCTTCTTTCCCGGAAGCCATATAGACCGTATGCACTATCATGCCCCCAGACATGGGGCGTTTAGGGCCATTGCCTTTGGAATATGCTGCCGGCGGTGGGAGATACTCCCGACTTCTCTTTTTTTGGGAGGTCAAAGTCAAGGGACCATTGTAATAGGCGCCTTCGTGAAAGAAGTCCCTCACTGCATGGCGGAGGGATGGTCCTCCTCTTGCCGAGCCTTTGTTTTTTTAAGTCGGCGAGAGTAGTCTTTGTCGATTACAGAATCATATACCTTCTGCCAGACCCTGTGGAGTTGGGAGGACAGCCGCTGAGGGGGATACTCCAGATTCGCCTGTATAATGTTTTCAACAGGTGGGGGGGATTTCTTCTGCACCGTGGTCGGAGAATTCTTTCACACCTTCCTAAACAGTTCAAAGCTTTTCCCGGTTGGAACAGCAGCGTTAACTTCCACCACTGGAGCTGGCGGAGTAAGTCCAGAGGGTGAGTTTCCCCTAGCTCTTCTCACTCGGTGCCAGTGGCGATGTCGAGCGTGCCTTGCAGATGGGACCACCTAAGTTGTGGAAGCCACTTCGTCATGCCCCCTGCCTTGGTGAAGGGCTACTGCTGGTGCCAGCCTGTTGAAGACTAACGTCAGTTGAGAGAGGACGACCAATCTTTCTTAGGTCGACTTTATAGTAGGAGAAGCTCTTTTAATGACTTGGCCCGTAACAGGAGTTGGAACGGCCAGTCTTTTGAAGACCGATTCTGTAGTAGGAGAAGTCCCTTTGACGACTTCACCTACCAGAGCTGGAACGGCTATCCGTTTCGGGATAACCCCTTTAGGTATTGCGAGCCTCTTTTTGGACCCACTTGAGCTTTGGCTCAGCCTGTTGAAGACTGAGGTGGCAGACTTGGACGACCTGTCGAGAGGGGCCTTAATTGTTGCAAGTCGATCGAAGACCGACTTTTTGGGAGCTTCCCCCTACAGCACTGAGGCGCTGAAGCTTGTTGGCGGGAGTATGGTCCCGAAGAACAATCTAGTGGTAGCCTGAGTCACCTGCTCTACCGGTATTGAAAATATGGAGGCAGCATTGGGCCCGTAAGTCACTCCTCCAGTCAGGGTGGAGCAGGAGTTTCTGTTGCAGGTACACTTTGAAGCCATTGATGTTCTTTTCTCTGCACAGGAGCAAGACACCAAATTTTCGTACCTCGAATCCAGGGACAACCATAGTAAACCGCGATTTGTTCGCTAATATGACACACCAAGTGTGGAGTGGAAAGATGAAAAGGTCCCACCGGGCATCCCAGAATCTATTTACCGTCGAAAACAGATACTAACCAGGATGGATCGTCTTGCCTGAATTTAGGGGCAGATGCTATTTGGGTTTATCCGTCCACCTCTCCAAAGATGCCAAGTTGATTTATGGAAAGTGTATCGAAGGTTTGGACAGATGCGGCCGTTGTAGCAGACTTCGTCAGATTCCCCCTCTTGTACGAGGAGTTTTTTATTGTGGGGACGCTCTTCCCTACAGGCGCAAGCCCCTGTAGTTAATTACGTTACCGCATCGCGATAACCACTTTCACCTGCTCCAGAAGTTCACTTCGTGTCGTGCGTGTTTGTTTTTGTCATGACCCAAAATTTGGCACGTGACGACCCTTAAATTATGTAACATCCACAGGCGTAACGCAATCTAAGTAAGCCGAAAACCCAGCAATCTAAACCATCAAAAGTAGTAAGTGATAAGAACATTTTTAAAACTTTTGAAATTCTCAAGTACAAATTCTTTAAAGTCCAAATTTACTTTCTTAAAAATTTATGCAGCACCTCCTTTGTAAAAGCTAGCCCCAAAATGGGTACGTACAAATATATAAGTAAAGCATCCCCAACGGGAGCAAAATCCACGCCCAAAGGCGAAAACAACCACCACAATAGATATACGATGCCGTAGCGAAGAAATAAAAGATGATATAAATAAAATTGCATAAAAGACATCCTGAATCACCAAAAATATACAATTTCGTCCTCACAACTCGTCTCTAAGTCAATACATGAAAGTGGTAGATGGAGGGCACTAGATACAACAAGATACAATGTACATAAATGGATAACCGCAAAACCCACCAAGCAAAGCTGCACACAGTCAGCTGTAGCGGTATCCGCTGCAAAAGATGATACGATAGATGAAAGCTCTGCCTCTAACTGCAGTGAGGGACAACCTATACAACCCTGTGGCACAACGGGGGTGAGTTGCCAACTCGTGAATTGTAAATATTATATGCAGGTAATCACAAGTATCCATGTACTGCGATAATCTATCACATGCAAGCTGATAGCAATAAATGGCAATATGTATATGCAACAGTCATGAAAAGTACTCTTTCAGGTACTACTAATACATGAAGCAATGCATATCAAATAAATGCCTAGTATGGATAAAAAAAATCATGTAAGTCTCATGGAACCTGAGTGTAAAACACCGACACCCGAAAACAACATGAAAACTAGTGTCTAGCATCGACTCATAAATACTGATCTATCAGGTGTTGTCACCACGACTGTCCCTGATAGGTACGTATCAAACACTATCTTGAAACCCGAGTGCCCAGCTTCGACAATCGAAATTCCACATATCCATACGTACATGACTTCGGTCGGTATCCCCATGATAACCGTCGAGTCCAAACACTATCGCCGGTAGGTACTTGCCCAGCCTTCTAGGCTCATTGCCATCATCTGCGATCTTTTTGCCAAGGGGAACCATACCGGGCTCCACCATGTACCCGCACACGGCCCACTCCACTCCTCGCATCGGGTATATCACAAAACTCAGAACAGAGAAATCTCATGGTGGAAGCATCGAAATATCATATCAAGAGCAACCGGGTTTTTCAAATAATGCATAATTTCATGAAACTACCACGGTCCTCAAATCCAGAAACATCAAATAATGAATATGTATATTTGCATGAATCATTAAGATGATATATTACGTAGGTGTACATATATAACAGCGTCCCATACCACTGATATATACGTAACGTTTTAGAAATCGTTTTGCGAATTTTCCAATTTTAGGGTAAAATATTCGATGTTTTCCGTTTTAACCCGATTTTGATCAAACTTTTGTATAGACTTATCGGCACCTAGTTCAGCTAAAATAAAGCTAGTGCGCATACTTTGGGGGTCAATGGGAAGTTTTGGTTCACGTAGAATTTTTCCCTAATTTAATATTATTTTAAGTGGTAATTACATTTTTGGTTTGGGATAAATTACTTCTAATGAAAATCATTTTAATCTTATCACTAGAATTAGTTTGGAAGCTTCTTTTCAAATATCTAGATTCTTTTGTGCAAAAGGATTTAAGATTTAAAAAGAAAAGAATAAGAATGAAATGGTGGTACTTGCATTTAATGTTGCATTTAATGTTTTAAGCTAGAACTTTCTTTATTTTAATTTCATAAATACCCTCCCCCCCAACCTTGGCCGAGCTCAACCATTTCTGCCCCAAATTTTCCTTAGCTCATTTCTCCAATTTCTTTCACTCAAAAACTCATCAAAAATTCCAAAATAAATCCACAAAACCCTAAATAAAACTTTAACCATCATTTCCTTTCACTAAACATGCTTAGTTATTCATAAAAAACTTGATTTTTGGAGGCAAAAGTTGATGGAATCTTGTTGCTAGAATTTGTTCTTAAGAGGTATAAATTCTAACCCTAATCCTCTTTTGTTATGATAAATCATTAATATAGCTAATTAATTGGATTATTATAGCTTTAAACTTATGTTTAATTCATTCATTATAATTTTAAAGAAAATCAAGTTAGGATTTGTGATGGATAAGGTTAAAATGAGGACTTTGAAAATATAATCTTGTGAATGATAATTATTGATAATTCCTAAGTTAACTAATGAAGTTTTTGCTTAATAGGTTTTAATAAAACCTAATTGGGTGGGTTTAAAAATTATGGAAACTGTTTGGATAACATAGTTAATCCGCTTTGCGATGTTTGGAACCGCTAGAATGGTTTTAGTTTTAGACTTGTGTAAAATATTGCGATAAGTTGCTAACTAGGTTTCGGTGTTTTTCCGACGTGGGTTCAATTGGTCGTTGCGAGGTGATATCTATTATCTTCCTCGTATTTTATTGTGTTGTGTTTGCGCGATCGGGACAATCAGAGTCTAGACTTGGTGTTTCGTAGTTTAGCGAACCTACATAGGGTTTTTGCCGATGTCGTGCGCGTTTAGTGCACTAGGTGCGCAGTGTAATTGTCTGGGCGTTATCCTTGCGTTTCGTTGTCTTTATGTCGATGTAGGATATTTAGCTTATGTGATGTGTTTGTGAAATTTTAGGATCGCAAGCGGGGACTTCGGACGCTGGGACGAAGGGAAAACAGGTGGTAGGCTTCACTTAGTCAGGAGCGTTGGTGAGTAGATTTAACATCTACAGAGGAATCGTCCGCATAGCGTTATGCGTCGGAGCTAGAGATGTTATGTTTTTGTCGCATATTCTATTTCATATATTGAGTTGCGCATACAGCTTATTTCTTAGTTACTTGGTGTGCTTGGACTAGTACCCTTAGGACACTGCACTATTATTGACGGCTCATGTTGCACGAGCACTGATTGTATGCCACACACACCGTCAATAATTTCCATGACACGCACAACACCCATACTTATATGATATTGTTTGGTTAGGGACATTGAGGCATTGATTCATATTTCTTTATGTATATGACATATAGTATACCTGTATACCTACATGCTTACGTATATGCTTTGACATGCTTACATGCTAATTACCTGTATACCTATATGGTATTGTACCATTAGCGATAGGTACATACACACATAATGACATAGCTACATGTATACCTTGCCTACATACCTCACTTATACCTGGAGGGTATATTACACCATTACTGATATATAGATACTTATACTTTGCTATACCTTTATGTTTACACATATATATGGCTATAGCTACATGTTTACCTTTATTTGATGTTATATAGAGTTCAAGAAATTAGGTACCGCATGATATTTATATTAACTTGTTGCAGTTAAATAGCGGCTTTTCCTTTATATGCTCGCATTTCTGTTTTATGTTGCGTATATTATATTCATGGATTTTCGCATTGAGATATGGATTTTTCATGGTGTTTTCTGGATTTGAGAACCGTGGTAGTTTCATGAAATTATGCATTATTTGAAAAACCCAGTTTCTCTTTATATGATATTTCAGCATCCACCATGAGATTTATCGGTTCTGATATATATATACCCCACGCGAGGAACGGAAGGAGCCGAATGCGGGTACATGGTGGGGTCCGAAGGTACACCGGGGCAAGAGTCGTAGAGTAGACGATGAGTTAGTGGGGGAAGCATACCATCCGGTGACAGTAACTATGGCTCGGCGGTTATCGTGGGGATACCGACGGGAGTCATGTGCGTATGGATACGTCCAAAGGCGAGGGTCAGAACTAGGCACTCGAGCTTTCGGTATAGCGTATGATACGTACCTATCAGGGTGCCAGTCGTGGTGAATGCACCTGATAGATCAGCATTTTTGTTTCGATCCTTGACACATTGGTTTCATGATATTTTTACTCCTAAGTAAATATAACAGTAGAATGGGACGCTGTTATATATATATATATATATATATATATATATATATTAGTAGAATGGGACGCTAATATATATGTATAGATATCAATTTATATACATCATCTTATTTATTCATGCAAACATACTTAGGATATATGAGATTCACTTGATATTGGATTCAGGATATATGAGATTCACTTGATATTGGATACAGGATATATATGAGATTTACTGATTTTGAACATTCAGGATATATGAGATTTACTTGATATTGTACATTCGGGATTTGGGAGACATATATGATATGGGAGCCAATTTGGGGGCTGATTTGAATAATTGGGATTTGGATTGTCTTGATGGACTTTGGTCCTACCACGATATTAGGATTCCGTGGAAATGACATGTTTCATTCCATACTCCACAATTATTGTTTATGCACTGCTTCATGTATTAGCAGTACCTGATAGAGTACCTTCCATGACTGTTGCATTTACATACTTTTATTTTATATACATTGCTTCATGTATTAGTTGTAACTGCTAGAGTACCTTTCATGACTGTTGCATATATACATTGTCATATCATCGTTTCATGTATTAGTTGTACCTGAAAGAGTACCTTACATGATTGTTGCATATAGATTTTTATACTATTGCTTCATGTATTAGATGTACCTGCTAGAGTATCTTTCATGACTATTGCATTCATATGACCATTTATTGCTTTTAGCTTGCATATGTTAGAAACGTGTTGTACGTGCATACTTGTGATTACCTGCATATGTTATTCACGAGTTGGCAACTCACTCCAGTTGTGCAACAGTGTTTGCAGGTTGTTCCCCAGAATAGTCGAGGCACGCTATTCATCTATCACATCATCTTTTACAGCGGATACCGCTTCGGCTCACAGTGTGCAGTTTTGCTTAGGTGGGTTTTACGGTTATCCAGGGTTGTTTACTGTATATTCGTTGTATCCATGTACTCTCCATCTACTATTATCTTGTATGACTTAGAGATTTGATGTGAGGACGATGTTGTATATTATTGTGTGACTGGGAGGTCTTTTATGCAGTTTTACTTCTATCGTCTTTTATTTTTTCGCTACGGTGTCGTATATCTGTTATGGTGGTTGTTTTCCGCCGTTGGGCATGGATTTGCTCCCGTTTGGATCTTTACTTATATTTATGTTGTACCCATTTTTTTGGGGTTAGTTTTTACAAAGGAGGTGCTGCCAAAATTTTTAAGAAAATAAAATTGGGACTTTAAAGAATTTGGGCTGAGATTTCGAAAGTTTTAACAATGTTCTTATTTCTTACTACTTTTGATGGTTTAGATTGCTGGGTTTTCGGTTTACTTAAATTGCATTACGCCTGTAGACATTGCATAGTTTAAGGGTCATCACGTGCCAAATTCGGGTCGTGACAAATATTGTATCAGAGCCGGTCCATCAAAAGTAGGTCTGTGGTTCGAGCACGAACCATTGTTCTAAGTGGGGGAATGTAATACCCCAGGTGGAGTTGGGGCTGAGTACCACCTATCCCGTGAGATGTGAGATGTTATCTGGTATCGAGGTGGGGATGTAACCGATACGGATCCACATGGGGACCCACCAGAACAATAGGGAGTATCGAATTTCATTCCGAAAGAGGGTACAATATGAACTATAAATGGAATGATACGACTCTTATAACACAGAGGCGCCTTTTGGATGAATCGGAACTCCGGAGTTTGAAAAACACCGTAGTTAAGCGTGCTTGAGCCAAAGAAATTCTGGGATGTTTGACCTACTGATCAGTCGAAAATATTGCATATTTTAACCTGCAATTTCCATATCATCTGCATACAATTAGAAGTGTTCGACATTCATAATTCACATATTAGCAAATCGGTCGCAAAATATCAGATTACATGTATTCGACCTTAAAACCGGCATTTCTAGGGAAATTGACTGCATTTCATCACATGGCATATTTTCTATATCTTGCAACCCGTGTTTCGAAGTCTGTGCAGGAAAAGAGAAGCTTGCTCGATCATTACATTGCTCGACCATTACAATCGCTCGTAAACTCACTAAATTCAAATCTGGTACTAATCCAAAGGAGTAATCACAATTCAGCATATCAAAAGAAGCCCTAAACAACAGTACAAGTCCACAGAAGAAGGCACAGATCCCAAGGCCATCAATGAGCCGCGGAAGCGCGGCCTAGAGGTACCTTTTGCGGCGGATCCGCGGTGGGCCCAGGGGATCACTTCCCCAATTTTACACCAGAACTCCTGTTTCAGCTCCTACAGTTCAGAAAGACACTCCAAGTTCCAGAAAACTCCATAGACTTCTACCAGATCAGCAAACACTTTGAGCTTCACTTAATTAGCCTATTATTCTAGAACTTTCCCTAAACCCTAGCTTAAACCCTAAGCTAGCTCCTAACAAACTCCTTCTAGAAACTCCTCAACAAACTTTTGGAGGGAAAGGGAAATTCAAACTCAAACCTAGGGTTTGGGAGCTCTATAAATAAGACCCTAGGCTCATTATCTCCAATTATTCAACCTTGGGAATTATTCATCCAATTAGTGAATCTATCCCCAAATCCATCTCTTTCTTCATCTCCTTCTTCCTCAAGTTTAGTGAGAGAGCTTGTAGGAAACCCTAACCCTAATTCCAATTGAAATCAAGAATCCCGAGTACCCATTAAGCAAGAAGCCCGACAACCTTTAGGAGCGGAGCCGATCTTCAACGGAGCAAGCGATCCGAGCCGATCCACGACTCATGAAGCCGAGCAACGCCCGATCAACAATCTAGATTCTTCTTCTTGTAGTTCTTGAAGCAAATGTAATCAAAATTGTTGAGATCAATAAAGGTGATATTCTTTTATCTTGTTTTCTTTAATTTCCGCATCATGATATCTTTACAATCTGTGAATCTTTTATGTGTGGTGATGTGTGAATAAAACTCCGCTCGTCGAGGAGTCGAGACGGTCAATAGAAAGATGATGTAACATAGCTTTAATCGATTCTTGATTCCTACAAGTTTTGTAAACCCTAGCAAGTTCAAGAACCGACAACCCATTTTGTTTCGATGCTTTCTTGATTGACATCGTTCAAAATGAGGGAGTTAGGATCGTTTCTTGAAATTGCTAGAGGCTAGAATGTGAATGATATCGACAACAGAACAAGGGATAAGATGAAACCCTAGTTTCACGAGAAAGCCCTAACTCTTGTCGATGATCATCGATCTAGTATCAATCCTTCGAAGGACAAGAACACGATATCTTTAGATTACATCACGTCTATCGATCCTATCGATTCCTACGAGCCTCTTTTAGATTCTTGTTTGTTGATTGGAAATATTATCAAAACAACCGATTCTTGATTGTTTATAGTTTCTTGATTCTTGAGTAAAGAATAGTGACACTTGAATACAAATCATTCTTGAATCATGTTTTCTTTTATTGTTGCTTAACTTTTCATTTCAAACGTATCAAAATACAATTGAATTGTGCAATCCCTGTGGACGATCCGCACTCATTCATTAACTACATCCGACACCGTAGTTTGATTGCGGTCAATATAAGTTTTTGATTGTAATTTCTTTACAAGTTTATTTTACACATCAGAAAACGATCAATCAAAATGGCGCCGTTGCCGGGGATCGCGCTAATTCATTTGCATTTTTAGTTTGAAGTGAAAGAATTATTACGTTTTACTTCTTGAAATCAAAATTCGTACAAACTCTTACACGTGTGTTGTGATTTGATTGCAAGGTGATCTGGAGCATTCTGTGCTGTGATAAAATTGTTTGGAGAGTATCAGAGAACAGAGGAAAGCAACAGCAAGTAGCTGTTGAAATCTTGTGCAGTGAACCCACAAGCTAGGCGCGGAAGCGCGGCATTTAGGTGGTATCTGCGGCGGAACCGCGGTCCCACAGAGGGATCTCTGTGCAGTCTTTCTTCAGGTGACTTCTTACTCTCTCCCCTCTCCTCTTTTTAGCTCCAACTAACACTTTGCTGCAGGATTCTTTGCAAATAATCGCAGCGCGCAAAAGCAAAATAAAAATTTGTATGTGATTTTGATTTCTTGGTTGTTTGCATTCTAATACGGAAATTTAAGGGGCACGGCCAAATCCAAATTAGGTGGGGATTTCATTACCCTTCCTAGGCCCCGAAAATCGCAAAACTTGCATCCGCATTACCCTCATTAACTAAAAGAAATCTAGAGAAGACTCTAAGGACTGTCGCGCTCAATAGGACAAGAGAAGGCCGTGGGTAATTCATTGCTTATCCGCGTTTTCTTGTGGTGCCTAAGGCGAGTGTGTCTAAGGCTAGTGGTTATTAATTAGGTCCACTGTAGTGGTGGATCCTTTCCACTTACCTGGCACTTATCCGGCCACAGGGGGACAAAGAGGCAGTGGAGGATTGATCCTGCGACTTGTCTTTTGGCAGTTAGGAGCGGTCTAGAGATCGGACCTAGGTGACCATTAGATTCTAGGGTTGTGTGCTGCATTTGTTTTGTCGCATCATTTTTTCAAAAATCCGTCCCTTTTTCAAAAGCAAACACCGCATTCATTTTACCCCTAATTATAAGTCAACGCTGCCACTTGTACTAACCCTTTTTAGTGCAAGATAGGCTGGACACGGGATTCTAGTGCCCGTTTAGTCCGCGTACCTTTTATCGACTCCGAAGTCGATAATTCTCCATTTACCTTTCCTTTACCCACTACCACACCCACACCGATGGATCCGAATCCATCAAACTTCTTTAACCCTAATCTGCCACCGTCCGTTGGTGCGCAGAATCCACCCCACATTTCTCTCCAGGAGAGGTGCTATCCACTTAGAGGTCCTCTTTCGACCTGCTTATCCACACCACCAGCCAATGGGGACAACTTTGAGATTAAGCCCCAGTATATCAATCTTTTACCCAAATTCCACGGACTCGAGACTGAGGACGCTTACGTTTTCATTACCAAATTTGAAAACGTATGCGCAATGATGGGTACGTCACAACTTTCAGTGGATGCAATGCGTCTACGACTTCTCCCATTTACCTTGTGCGATATAGCCGAGAAGTGGCTATACAACACTACCGCACACTCTATTACGAATTGGGGAGAATTCGTCGCGGCATTCCTTAAGAAATTTTACCCAATCCAAAAGACAGCTCGAATCCGTAGCGAACTGAATCAATTTGCCCAGCTCCCTGCTGAACCATTTTCAAAATGCTTTGAACGTTTCAAGGATCTATTGGTTCAATGTCCTCATCACGGCATCCCGAGATGGGAGCTTTGCCGAATTATATATGAGGGCAGTAACCCTAACACTAAACAGAGCCTTGAAAACATGTGTCAAGGTACTTTTATGTCTAAGGATGATGGGGAAGCTTGGCGATACTTAGAAGAGTTCGCTGAAATGTCTTTACAGTGGGAAAGTCCATCATTTAGGAGTGGCAATAACCAATCGGATGTTTCCATTGGAGTTAGAGCTGACATTTCAGCTATACAAAAGAAACTCGAGACTATGGAAAACAAATTTTTAGCCGCCTCCCTTAATCAAATGTCACTTTCCAAAACTGTATGTAGCTGCTGTTCTGATCCGTCTCACTTGACGGAAGAATGTCTGTTTCAAGGTCGTGAGCATACCAATGCCACATTTCAAAGACCGAGAAACGATCCTTTTTCTTCCACATATAATCAGGGTTGGAGGAATCACCCTAATTTTTCTTGGAACCAATCACAATCACAAAACACGGTTCCAAACCAAAACAATTTCCAAAGGGTCCCTCCACCACAACAGCAGCCCCAACATCAATTAAGTCAGCACCCTTTTCAAGCACATAATTTTCAAAATACGGTCAACACACCTGCACTGTCTAGTCCTTTACAGTTGACCGGAACTGATGAATCCTCTTCTTTTGCACAATACATGAATTTGGTCTTGACAAATATCATGCAAGTTTCGGCTGAAATGAAATCTTCCGTCGATGACATGAAGAAAAACTCTGCGTCCCAAAACGAGAGTATTAAATCGATGGAAGAAGAAATTGCAAGATTAAAAGCCGAACTAAGTGCAAGAGAGAAAGGGAAACTTCCAGCTCAACCCTTACCCAATCCTGGTTATTCACATCATGTGAATGCAATCACCACGTTGAGATCTGGAAGAGTGCTTGGCAATCATGTTGGGGAAGAAGTTGATGATACTGATAATCCTATTAACTCCCCAGCCGAGACCTTTCCACACACACACACTTCTGACCCTACTTCTTCTACCCCACCACCCTCTTCCGAGCCTATTCTCCATTTCCCAAAAGGCTCGCCACTACAGCCCACCTCTTTTACCCCTCCACGGACGATCCCCACTTCTATACTGGGATCGGTTCCACACAAACTTTCTTCTCCTATGATGGACCCAGCGCTTATTGCTAAAGCACCTTACCCTAATCGGTTAAGGGCTAACACACCAAGTCCACAAATGGAGAAGATCACTGAGATGTTTAAACAGGTTAACATCAATATCCCTCTTCTAGATGCTATCCAACAAGTACCTGCATATGCGAAAGTTCTTAAAGATTTTTGCACTAGAAAGAGGAAGAAACAAATGCCCAAGAAGATATTCATGGCTAAGACAGTAGACACAGCTTTCCCCCAACAATTACCGAGGAAACGTAAGGATCCTGGATATCCTACGATTTCCATCTCTATTGGGGAGAAACACATTAACCGTGCTCTACTAGATCTTGGGGCAAGTGTTAACCTGCTTCCTTTCTCAGTTTATGAGCAGTTAGGAATCGGAGAGTTGAAACCATCTCCATGCACTCTCCAGATGGCTGACCGATCAATCACCAGACCTAGGGGTGAACTAGAGGATGTGTTAATAAAAATCGGAGAATTTATATTCCCGGTGGACTTTATTGTAATTGATACACAACCTGTAGCGAACTCACGGAATCAAATTCCGGTGATTTTAGGTCGCCCCTTTTTGGCCACTTCCAATGCTATCATCAATTGTCGTAATGGTTCCATGACCCTATCCTTTGGAAACAGGACAATTGAGATGAACATTTACAAGTTAGGAAGTGTACCCTCCGAACCTACTGCTCAGGTCTGTTCTGTCGACTTAATGGATATCGACAGCAGCGAATTAGATAATCCTCCTGATACTGATCTAGACTCTTTTCATACGTTATTGTTTGACCCAACTATGTATCATACACATACGGACTCTTCCACCGAGATGTCCGGGTCTACAATTAACACGGATTATGAACTGATTTTAGAGTCTGAAGATCACCCCGCACCTTGTGATGACATTATTCTTCGGGGTATTGATGAAACTTTTGAGGAGATCTTCGCTGATGAACTCGCATTTCTAAATAACACGGGTGTTGAGATGAATCAGGTTCTACTCACTGAAATTGAACCTCCACCCCTTTTTCTGAATTGTAAGAAGAATGCGAGTAATCCATCACATACACTGCATCGTCTCTCCAAAATGAGACGCACACACATTCTATTCCACCACTTACCTTTTCCCCACTTTTTCTTCCACCAACCCGAGCACTGCATTGATAAAATTTTTGAATGGTTGGTGTTAACCTTCGGTCTTTGCAAAGCTTGGCATCGACCAATGTTATTTTTTTTTTTGACCCCCACTTGTGATTTTCAAAGTTTAACATTGCATAATTCAAGTTTGGGGGGGTATAATTTTTTTCTGGCTCCTATAAAAAAAAAAAAAAGAAAATTTTTACAAAAATTTTGAGCCAAAAATAAGTTTGGGGGAGAGTCTTCACTTAAATATTTTGCCCCCACTAATAAATTCCTCCCAAGCTTACAGGTTTTTTTCGAGATTTAGCAGAAGGCAACAGTGAGGACACTGTTGAAAACAAGTTTGGGGGAGGTTTGTGCTTATTTTCGCATCATTTGCATATCATTTGCATAAGCACAAAACATTTTTTTCGAAAACCTATAAAAATTTAAAAAATTGCAAAACTATAAAAATATTTTTGTATATAAATAAGATAATGAAAGTTTAGATAGTGAAAAATTACATCCATGAGATTGGAAAATTTTTAGAAAACTAAGAAAATTAGAAGTTTTCTTATACGAACTAGTAATAAGTAGTTATGAGCCGTTGTCCCAAGGGTTAGTAAGATGAAGGACGTCACTAATCTGAGGATAAAAATAAGTCTGAAAAATAGTTTCTATTCTGGAAGCCAAACATTTTGAACGTCGATACCCTGCTATTCGCACTTACACACATTTTAAAGCCTGGGATAGTAGAGGATACCTTGAAATGCTCTTGTCTTAAAGCCAAAAGTATGAAGAATAAAAAAATGAAAAGTGGTGATAAAAAATGGACACTGGTTTTGTTATCACCAAAGGCAATAAAAATAAATAGCAAAGGGTGCCTCTTCACCTAGTGCCCTAAGGCCAACTGGTCTGGGAGTCACTGCTATGTCTGAGGTGGTGCAAGACGAGGAAAATACACCAAGCATGCAAGCACAGGAGTAATCGGTCGGTTAGTACCTCAAGAATTATTAACGGTCGCATGAAAGTGTGTGAGCAATCTCGTTTATCAAAAAAAAAAAAAATACTGAGGCTGATGGGCAAGAGTATGATAGCTTGAATTGAATTCTCCGGGTATAGGGATGTCTTTACACACACGCAGGGTTATATGATCGATGTTTGGAATACAGATAGGAATGAAGAATAAGACGATGTTTTATTGAGGGAGGACGTGATTTCTAACATCTTTTCATGACCATTAAGATAGGGCTCATGACAACCGAAAAGCTAGCTTAGTTGGAAACCCTAATTTTCAAGGCTTTTCTTTTACGATTCTTTTCTTTAAATGTAATATTCATGATCTTACTTTTATTATTGGATTTTGTGGGTGCAATCCGCTGAAAACCCTCAGGAGACAACACTCCTCCTACTAGGGACACCTAGAGGTTTAAAGGCTTGTTGCACGTGCTCAGTGCAATCGTGTTGCCTACGAAAGTGTGCTAGTTAGTTTTTCTCTTTCTTTATTTTCTCCTTCTCTTTTTAATAAAACATTCGCTCGAGACGATCGAAATTATGTTTGGGGGTATTTGATCAGTCGAAAATATTGCATATTTTAACCGGCAATTTCCATATCATCTGCATACAATTAGAAGTGTTCGACATTCATAATTCACATATTAGCAAATCGGTCGCAAAATATCAGATTACATGTATTCGACCTTAAAACCGGCATTTCTAGGGAAATTGACTGCATTTCATCACATGGCATATTTTCTATATCTTGCAACCCGTGTTTCGAAGTCTGTGCAGGAAAAGAGAAGCTTGCTCGATCATTACATTGCTCGACCATTACAATCGCTCGTAAACTCACTAAATTCAAATCTGGTACTAATCCAAAAGAGTAATCACAATTCAGCATATCAAAAGAAGCCCTAAACAACAGTACAAGTCCACAGAAGAAGGCACAGATCCCAAGGCCATCAATGAGCCGCGGAAGCGCGGCCTAGAGGTACCTTTTGCGGCGGATCCGCGGTGGGCCCAGGGGATCACTTCCCCAATTTTACACCAGAACTCCTGTTTCAGCTCCTACAGTTCAGAAAGACACTCCAAGTTCCAGAAAACTCCATAGACTTCTACCAGATCAGCAAACACTTTGAGCTTCACTTAATTAGCCTATTATTCTAGAACTTTCCCTAAACCCTAGCTTAAACCCTAAGCTAGCTCCTAACAAACTCCTCAACAAACTTTTGGAGGGAAAGGGAAATTCAAACTCAAACTCAAACCTAGGGTTTGGGAGCTCTATAAATAAGACCCTAGGCTCATTATCTCCAATTATTCAACCTTGGGAATTATTCATCCAATTAGTGAATCTATCCCCAAATCCATCTCTTTCTTCATCTCCTTCTTCCTCAAGTTTAGTGAGAGAGCTTGTAGGAAACCCTAACCCTAATTCCAATTGAAATCAAGAATCCCGAGTACCCATTAAGCAAGAAGCCCGACAACCTTTAGGAGCGGAGCCGATCTTCAACGGAGCAAGCGATCCGAGCCGATCCACGACTCATGAAGCCGAGCGACGCCCGATCAACAATCTAGATTCTTCTTCTTGTAGTTCTTGAAGCAAATGTAATCAAAATTGTTGAGATCAATAAAGGTGATATTCTTTTATCTTGTTTTCTTTAATTTCCGCATCATGATATCTTTACAATCTGTGAATCTTTTATGTGTGGTGATGTGTGAATAAAACTCCGCTCGTCGAGGAGTCGAGACGGTCAATAGAAAGATGATGTAACATAGCTTTAATCGATTCTTGATTCCTACAAGTTTTGTAAACCCTAGCAAGTTCAAGAACCGACAACCCATTTTGTTTCGATGCTTTCTTGATTGACATCGTTCAAAATGAGGGAGTTAGGATCGTTTCTTGAAATTGCTAGAGGCTAGAATGTGAATGATATCGACAACAGAACAAGGGATAAGATGAAACCCTAGTTTCACGAGAAAGCCCTAACTCTTGTCGATGATCATCGATCTAGTATCAATCTTTCGAAGGACAAGAACACGATATCTTTAGATTACATCACGTCTATCGATCCTATCGATTCCTACGAGCCTCTTTTAGATTCTTGTTTGTTGATTGGAAATATTATCAAAACAACCGATTCTTGATTGTTTATAGTTTCTTGATTCTTGAGTAAAGAATAGTGACACTTGAATACAAATCATTCTTGAATCATGTTTTCTTTTATTGTTGCTTAACTTTTCATTTCAAACGTATCAAAATACAATTGAATTGTGCAATCCCTGTGGACGATCCGCACTCATTCATTAACTACATCCGACACCGTAGTTTGATTGCGGTCAATATAAGTTTTTGATTGTAATTTCTTTACAAGTTTATTTTACACATCAGAAAACGATCAATCACCTACTGGGAAGTAGCTCCGGGTTCATTCAAAGGGACAAAACCGTACGGCTTCGGCCTGAGCGGACAATACCATCTGTGTTTGGGGGTGGGTCGTGACAATATATATACAATATATAAACATATATATGTCAGCGTCCCATACCACTAATATACATACGCAGGAGTAAAACTAACATATAAAAACCATATATCAATGTGAAATCCCTGAAATATAATATATGCAACATGAAACAGTAATATGAGCTTATAAAGGAAAATCCACTATTTAACAGCAACAAGTTATTAAGTATATCATGTGGTTCCTAATTCTCCGAAACCAAATGCAACATCATATAAAGGTGAACATGTAACTATAGCAAGGTGCATGAGCATGCACCTATCAATATTGATGTAATACCATACGGGTATATGTGTAAGTATGTATGCAAGATGTACATGTAGCTATGTCTCATATGCGTATATACCTATCACTAATGGTACAAAACCATATAGCTATATAGGTAGCTAGCATGTAGGCATGGCAAGGTATACTACCTATCATATGCGCAAACACATAAGAATCATTTACTCCACGTCAATGACGAAACAATACACATAGGTATATGTAGCCTTAGCAAGGTACGTGACTGTACATGTAGGTATGTATGCATGATGTACATGTAAATATGTGGGTATAGCATGGCATATGTGTAAGCATGTAGGTATACAGGTATGCTATGGTTCATATGCACAAAGGAATATAAGGATCATGTCTCAATGTCTTTAACCAATACTGTATCACGTATGTATAGGTGTCAGCTATATCTCATATGCACAAAGGAATAAGAATCACCATCTCAATTATCCTTATCCAACTACAATATCATATATGTATATGGGTTGTGCGTGTCATGGCAATTACCAACGGTGTGGGTGTAACATGCAATTTGTGCTCGTGCAACATGAACCGACAGTAATGGTGTTGTGTCTCATTAATACTATGTCCATATGGAATAGGAAAATTAGGTATGCAACAAAGGTACACATGCATAATAAATATCCATATACTTGAAACTAATATTCATGTCATTTAATCTAGCCCAAACGCATAGCACCATACAGGCGATTCCCTTGTAGATGTTAAATCTACTCACTGATGATCCTTGGGCTAAGTAAAGCCAACCACTCACTTTCCCTTCTTCGCAGCGCCCGAAGTCCCCGCCTGCGTCCCTAAGATCAAAAACAACAATAACAAGTGTATATTAGCAATCGACCAGTAACACGTACAAACTACGTTTAACCGACGCAACAACTCCAAACATACTCTCAAGTCTTCGTCTAGTGGCTAATATGCATAGCGACACTACGAAACCAACTCAAGAGCAAAAGCGACACAAAGACATGTAACACAAGGATAACACCCACAAGATAAACACACTGTGCACTCACTTCACAAAACACGCACTATATCGGCACAACTCTAGCTATGAACGCAAAACTACGCAACCACCAAGCCTAGCTCCCGATCGTACCGATCGCGCATTCACAACACAATATAAAACATGGAATCTAATATAAATCACATCGCAATGTCAATAGAAACTCACGCCTAAACTCTACCGAAATCTAATAAGCAAAATTTAATCATTTTAGCCCACAACTACCAGTTTTACCAAAACCAGTAATCACAAACATCATAATATAACTTGATTAAACCACACAACCTTTACTAGAATTTTAACCTTACTCAAATAGGATATAGTAAAAGTTTAGTTTGCACTTAAGCTAATTAGATAAATAGAAAAAAAATCATTTAACAATCTAGCAACTTGGTTAAGTTTTCTTTTGTCTAAACTCCACACTTAACCATTTCACTAAACAAAACCCTAACTTGATTTCAAAAACCATTTCTAAAAATTTCTAAACATGCAAATGAAAGATTAAATTAACATCTAAAAAGCTAATTAATGATTTAAAACAACTAATAGAGTTTAGGGTTAGGATTTATAACTCTCTAGAATCACAAACTTGAAACTAGAAATCCAAAGTTTAGCCTCCAAAAATCCTAACTTGATTGAAGATCCAAGCTTGTTTTGTGATGAAGAATGATGGGTAATTATTTTTATTTGAGTTTATGCGATTAATTTATGATTTTAGATGAATTTTGGAAGCTTGAAGAGATGAAAATGAAGCAAGAAGAAAGAGATGGCAGAAATGGGGGGTTCGGCCAAAGCAAGAGAAGAGGAGGGGTTTTGTAGAAATGTGTGGAAAATTCAAGCTAAAAACCAATTAAAGCTCATTAATGCAAATAATATCTAAGCCACCTCATTTTCATTTCCTTTAAAAATTCATTTTAAGTACACAAATATCTAGATATTTTGGATGGATGGATTAAGCTTAATCTAGTGATTAGATTAGCATAGATCCACATTAGTAATAATTAAACCAAACCAAAATTGTATTTACCACTAATTAAGTGCATAATTAACAACTTTTAATAATATTTTAAATAAGGAAAATTATTAAAATGCACCCAAATTACAAGTGACATACAAAAACCCGCAAACCAGCAATTTCCTTACTAAACTAGGTGCAGTGAATTCTATACTGCAAAAAAATCGCTTCTAGATTTTTTACGGGAAAACACAATTTATTTTACCTAAAAACTGAAAATCGCCTAAACGATTTCCAAAACGTTACAATCTTTCCCCCTGAAAGATATTCGGTCCCCGAATTTAAAATTTATCTATGCGTACCTTCAAAGAGATGAGGGAAAAACAAATCCTTCCGCATCTCGCTCGCAGTCTCTTAAGTGATCACCTCACTGGACGGCTACGCCAAAGAACCTTCACAGATCGCAAGACCATTGACCGAAGTTTCTCTACCTGCCGATCCACTATGACCATCGGCTGTTGGTGAACGAAAGATCACGTCCCAACGAAAGGCCTTGTGCTGAATCATGTGAGAAAGGTCATGAAGGTAATTGCGAAGTATCGACACAAGGAATTACGGGGTGAATACTCAAAAATCTGGGCGGAAGAGCAAAATTATAGGCAACGGTACTAACTCTCTTCAAAGATCTCAAAAAGTCCTACAATCTGCGACTAAGCTTCCCAAAACTGAATACGCCATTCACCAGAAAAATTCGTAGGAATACATGATCTCCTACTACGAACTCAAGTCTGTGACAACGACAGTCGGTATAAGACTTCTGTCTGTACTGGGCAGCTCTCATCCTGACCTGAATCAACCGGATCATTGACGTAGTCTCATGGCTAGCTGGGGTCCAAAAATCATACTCTCATGGAGTCAGAAAAACAGACTGGCGATCGACACAACTTATCAACCAAAGCCTAAAGGTTGCCAATTGGAATGTCCCCTGCTAACAGTTATCGAAGGAGAAACCTATCAATGGAATGTGACGATCCCAACTGCCAACAACAATTAGTATGAACGAACAAGCATATCCTTCGGAGTCTGTATAGTCCGCTCTAACTGACCATCGGCCTACAGATGGAAAGCGGAGCTAAAACTCAACCAGTACCCAAGGCTTCCTGAAGCTTCTGCCAAAGACGGCTAGCTAAGAAGGTGCCTCTATTGGATACAATGCATGAACGAACTCCATGCAAACGCATAACTTATCGAAGAACAACTGAGCAAACTGAGCATAACCGGACAACAACACCCAAAGAGAGTCATACACTGACTAGACCTGGGTAGACACCAGAACGAAATTCATGGAGATCTGCTCCCATTCCCACTCCGGAATGGTAAAGAGGTTGCAACTCTCCAGCCGGTCTCAAATGCTCCACCTTTGCTCGCTGATAAGCCAAGCACTTTGAAACGAAACCCGAAACTTCACTCTTCATCCCTGCCCACCCGTAACTTACTCTCAAGTCAAGTTACATAATGGTGAAAATTGGACGAACACAGAAAGCTGACTGATGTGCCTGCTCTAGGATCTCGCGTCTCTACCCATCAGTATCAGGTACACGCCAATGAGTCTGAAACGTAGTACACCCTAGTCATAAATCAAGAACTCTGAATCATTACCCTGCCGAACTGTAAGTCCACGTTTCCCACCCCGGTACTTGCGGGGAGGCGGAAAACGGTATAAAAATCGAATTTTTATGAGCTTAGGCAACATGGACTACACTATGAAGGATCTTTGCTAAACAAAAACAAGCTAAAGCTAACTAGAAACTAGCTAAGTGCTAGAAAGGTTATACCTTGGGCTTTATGTCCTTCTCTCCTTGCTCCTTGGAGTGGTGTAAGGAGGTCACCTTTGTCGTCTTCTCACGTCGAAGAAAGATCCACCCGAAAGCCTCAACCTTTGGCTTCAACTCCAAGCTAGAAGTAACTAGGGTGCAAGAAGTGCTAATCCTTGAACCCTAGATGAGAGTAGAGATTATCAAGAGAGGGTTTTTCTCAAGCTCAAGTGTTTCTCAACACATGAGAGGGCAGAGCTTGAAGGAGAGGAAGAACAAGAGAGAGAATGTGAATAATAGAATGAGAGAATAATATGAAGCATTCTCTCATATATGTGAATTATTGTAATTAGAAAATTAGTGAGATAATTGTCATGGCTTAATCAAGACATGACCATTATCATTTCATTATTAATGCAAATTGCAAGGATCAAAGAGCATCTTCCAAATGAAATGATGATGGTCAAAGTGTCAACAAGGTCAATAAGTCAAGATGGGTCAAATGGTCAACAACCATAACCATGCACAATTATTAAACTAATATCAATTAACAACAATACACACATAAGCATTAGGGTTAATAAAATGACAATAGTCATTAACCCTAATCAAAGTCCTCTCCCTCTGTCTCAAGCAACTGTGCATACGCACCCGTATTCGTGATCCGAGGAACACGAACACAATGAGAAAAAGCCAATCCCAAATCATATACTAGGATCCGGCTTAAACCAAAGCCCGCTAGTATAAGCTGTCCGGACAGCAAACGTGCACAAGTGCGCGGATGTGAACGAACCCTGTCGCAAAACCATGCGACCTCTACTAATTTTGCCTAAAGGCGAATAGCTCTCTGTGTGGGACTCTAAAGACTCGACACTACGCTGGCAGTGGGTTTAACCACAGACCGCAAGAGGCACTAGCTGTACGTAACGGTCCCTAGGTAGATGTCGATAAGAAGACTGACGAGGTGAACCCCATCTGAACTCCTACTGAGCCTGTATGTGACAATCTCCGTACAGTCCGCGTCTGATACATCGCATGGCGGGCCTAGGGGGTGGTGAACGTCAGTCCCCTAATAGCGGTACAAGTCGTGTCGGAGTGTAGCCCAGAACACCCTGAGATAACACTGAAAACCTACCAGTATATCTCGCTTGCCCTGGCCAGGGACTACTCGTGTAATGGCTCTCCTGGACACAGCGCGATGTCAACCCCCAATACCGGGAGAGACGAATCCTGTCTAACCGTCACTGCCTCCAAGTGCTTCGGGACTGCACCCAAAAACTACCTGTTTGCACGACTCCTTTGAGCCGTGGTAGGGTAGTAATCAAAGTGCAGTGGGAACACACTCGAGGCGAAGTGACAGTGTCAAGTCAGCGGACTAAGCTGTACTCATGTCGCCTGGGAACTGATAACTGACGACAGGTATAATACCAACCAACAGTCCCCGACGAGTCCTGTCCAGTGTACTCGTAACCTAACGAGCACCCGCATACTATCTCAAGTACGACGTACTTACGGCTGTGGGACAGACCGTCTCCCATGCTGGGATGAGAAGCGCATACGCTAGTCTACTCCGGAGTATCGATGCCCTGTCTCGATAGTCCAACGACTAGGGACATGTATAAGGATGTGCTTATAGATCACCCAGCTCCCATGAGTGTGAGCGCCATCACAACGCTGGTAATCAAGCAAAGATCCTAAGGGCTCTACTAATATGTATATCAGCGATATGCTAAAAGAAACACATGCACATATTAAAGCAGAGGCAAACCAAGTAGCATACTACCATTTCGAGCAAGATTGTATATACAACTGTGAATATCCCAAGCTTCCATCAAGTAATATACAAACTAGTATGATACAGTAATGGCCTCTAGGGCATATACACTAACAATCTCCCACTTGCGCTAAGGCCATGTACTGGCGTATCGAAGACCTATGTTCTCGATCAGCCGCTCGAACTGAGTCTGGGGTAGGGCCTTCGTGAGTGGATCTGCAGTGTTGTCCTCCGTATTTACTCTCTTCACCTCGATCTCCTGGCGATCTATGATCTCCCTGATCAGGTGGTACCGCCTCAAAATGTGCCTGGACTTCTGATGGGACCTGGGTTCCTTCGCTAAAGCTATAGCTCCGTTGTTGTCGCAATACAGCGGTATTGGATCAACAATGGTAGGAACCACCTGAAGCTCCGTGAGGAACTTCTTCATCCAGACAGCTTCCTTTGCGGCATCGCAAGCAGCTATGTACTCCGCTTCCATAGTTGAGTCAGCAACGGTCTCCTGCTTGGAACTCTTCCAACAAACCGCCCCTCCATTGAGGGTAAAGACATAACCCGCCATGAACTTGGAGTCATCCTTGTCACTCTGGAAGCTGGAGTCAGCAAAGGCCTCGAGCTGGAGGTCTTTTCCGCCATACACCAAGAACATCTCCTTAGTCCTTCTCAGGTACTTGAGAATGTTCTTTACCGCTATCCAGTGTTTCTCCCCTGGGTTTGACTGATACCGGCTTACAATGCTCAATGCGTATGCTACATCTGGTCTGGTACATAACATCGCATACATTATAGAGCCTACCGCAGAAGCGTAGGGTATGATAGACATGCGATCCCTTTCCAAATCAGTCTTGGGAGACATCTCTTTGGAGAGGGTGATCCCGTGACAAGCCGGTAAATTACCGCGCTTGGAATCTTCCATACTGAACCTTTTCAGTATGGTGTCAATGTACCTTGACTGTGAAAGTCCCAACATCCTCTTAGATCTATCACGATAGATCTGGATCCCCAGAATGTAGTTGGCATCGCCCAGGTCCTTCATGGAGAACCTCTGCGACAAGAATCCTTTGACTGACTGTAGCATAGGAATATCATTTCCTATTAGGAGAATGTCATCCACGTACAAGACGAGGAATACCACAGTTCTCCCTACAATCTTACTGTAAATGCATGGTTCATCTGGATTTTTGATAAAGTCGAATTCTTTGACAGTATCATCAAAACAGATGTTCCAACTCCGCGATGCCTGCTTAAGTCCATAAATGGACTTGAGCAACTTGCACACTCTACCGCTGCTCCCACTCTGATTGAATCCCTCCGGCTGATCCATATAGACGCACTCTTCCAAATTTCCATTTAGGAAAGCCGTCTTTACGTCCATCTGCCAGATTTCATAATCGTAGAAGGCAGCAATGGCAAGAAGGATCCGAATGGATTTCAGCATAGCCACTGGAGAAAAGGTCTCATCATAGTCCAAACCAGGTCTTTGACGAAAACCCTTTGCAATAAGTCTAGCTTTATAGGTCTCAACCTGCCCATCTACACCAATCTTCTTTCTGAAGATCCATTTGCAGCCTACGGGTTTTACCCCTTCTGGAGCAAAGTCCAAAGTCCAAACTTTGTTGGTGTACATAGACTCCATTTCGGCCCGCATTGCATCCAGCCATTTTACCGAGTCACCGCTCTGAATCGCTTGCTGGAAGCTAGCAGGCTCACCATAATCCATAGTGCAATCCTCTCTATCCCCGTCAATGAGAAAACCGTAGTATCTCTCGGGCGGATGAGACTGCCTACTACTCCTGCGGAGTGGCGCTGGGATGTCCTGTTCTCTCGAACCCTCTGGTTCTACCAAGCTTTCAGTAACAGCTTGTGGTTCTGGAATTTCTTCCAGTTCTATTGCGCTCCCACTTATCTGATTTTCCAAAAACTCAGTTTCCAAGAAGCGGGCATGACGAGAAACAAAAACCTTTTGTTCCTCTGCGTAATAGAAAAGATACCCTTTGGAGTTTTTTGGGTATCCCACAAACTTACACTGTACCGAACGTGCCTCGAGCTTGTCCGCATGCTGCTTTTTTACAAAAGCTAGACACCCCCATGTCTTAAAGTGTTTAAGAATGGGTTTCTTCCCACTCCACATCTGATATGGTGTGGTAGGCACTGACTTAGTAGGAACTTGGTTCAAAAGATATGCAGCTGTTTCTAGTGCATAACTCCAGAAGGATCGCGGCAACTCAGCCTTACTCATCATGGAACGAACCATATCCAATAGGGTTCGATTCCTTCTTTCCGATACACCGTTGTGTTGCGATGTGTATGGAGGAGTAAGTTGAGAGAGAATTCCATTCTCTTTTAAGAAGCCCAGAAACTCGGCACTCAAGTATTCTCCACCTCGATCAGATCTCAGTGTCTTGATAATTTTTCCTGTTTGTTTTTCAACTTCATTCTTGTATTCCTGAAATTTCTCAAAGGCCTCGGATTTGTGCTTCATTAAGAAGACATGCCCATACCTAGAGAAATCATCCGTGAAAGTAATGAAGTATGAATAACCACTTCGCGCATGTGTAGACATTGGACCACACACATCACTGTGTATGAGTCCCAAGAGCTCGCTCGCTCTTTCTCCATGTCCAGTGAACGGAGTCTTTGTCATCTTTCCCATTAGACATGATTCACAAGTGGCATAAGACTGGTACTCGAACGGATCCAAGTATCCTTCTTTATGTAACTTTGTCAACCGTGTCTCATTAATATGACCCAGTCTACAATGCCATAAGAAAGCCTGATTTAATTCTGGAGACTTTCTTTTAAGTGTGTTCTGGACACTGAAGACCTGAGCTTGATTCAAAACGTATATACCGTATTTCAATGTACCTGACCCAATCAGTACTTGATTTAGGTGGATGTTTACTACATCGCTTACAAAAGTAAAATCATATCTTTCCTTAGAAAGTAAGGATACAGATATGATGTTACAAGTCGCACCTGGCACATAAAAACAGTCACGCAGAATCAATATCTGCCCAGTTGTCAGTCCTAGATGATATTCCCCTACGGATTCAGCATACATGCTCATTCCGTTAGCAACCCTGAGAGTCATATCACCTTTCCTGATAACCCTACGGTTTCTCAAAGCCTGTAACGAATTACAGATATGAGATCTTGATCCGGTATCCAATACCCAGGAAGTAGGGTTAACTGACATACAGTTCTCTATCACAAACACCCGAAGCCGAAGCCACAACATGCTTCGAATTCTGGCTACTGGCTTTACAAGCCCTGTAATCCTTCTGCCCTTGTTCATTCCCGTAACAATAGGAACATCCTTCTTTTACTACATCTGTTCCTGAAACTTCTGCCCTTCCCTTTCTTTCTACTTCCCTAGTTTCCTTTAGGGTAGTAGGTAGAGACTGTTGAACTGAGTCAGCATCTTACCCGTTCTTCAACGTGGTCTTCAGGTCCGAGAGCTCAAAAAAGCTGGTCTCTGTAAGAACGTTGCCCCCTACAGATGACCCGATAGCTAACCTCGCTGGAAGCAATTCGTTCGAGGTCTCATATCTTGCGATACGAGATTGCTCTCCATATAAAACTTTGTTATGGAGGAAGATAGAAGCGGAGTCCATCTTCTCGTGCTGCCTCTGGTATATACCATCAACTGAGGCTAACACGAGGCACTTGGCTTTCGCACAGTCTTCTTCCGATGTCCTACGAATATCAATATCCATGACAGGGGAAACTGGACCTGAGACGGCAGGGGTTGGATCAGTCAAGAGGTGTCCTAGCTTGTCCTGGGCAATGGACATCTGGACAGACCTTTGCCAGTCATAACAGTTAGATTCAGTCATTTTATTATCTAGATGCAACCTAGGTGCGGTCAATGGGTTGCTGCAATTAAGAGAGAGAGAAGAAAACACTTAGCATGATGCTCTTGCAAGTTTAGATTGGTTTTTAATTTATCTAAACAGGATGGCTCCCACTGTCTCTCGAATCCCTTCTCAAACCGTAAAGAAAGGATTAGTCAGGATCAATCTCACCGTACAATACTTGCTTAACCGTTCAGCCAGGCCAGTGTCGGTACTTCGAGGGAGGTTTTCCAACGCTTTCGCGAAGTTCCTTAATTAAGTAACCTCTTTTCCCTGTGGGCGTAGCCCCGCTACCACCTTTCTAGACACCTACTAGGTTTATAGCATTGATCGTTAAGTGAGAGTTTTCCCGAGGAGTAGCATATACTCACAGTAGGATCGGGATCCAAATATCATCGCGTGATAAAACCGAAGGAATCCTACCAGAATTATCACACTCCAAATGGTATGCAGCGCTAGCAAGTTTCAGTACTTATGAAACTCCCGATGTGGATTTTTGCCCCATGCTCTTATGACCTTGACTAAGGCCAACAAATCATAAGTCACATGTCAAGTTCTACCCGTCGTTATCCAGGTTAATTTGAACCCACCCGTATATACCCTTGACTATGGCCAACAAAGCAATACGACTGTCCCAAACCAACGCATTCTATCTATGCAACATATGAATACCCACTAGCTACCAAACACTGTGCCTTGACTAAGGCCAACAAACACAGCTTGAATACTGTTGAATATTCATATGAAACGACGGAGGGCTACGGATGGTTTTGGCGAAACCGTGAACGTAGTGAACTTGATATAATCGATGGAACGAGATAGCTTTTAAAAGGAGTGGTTCAAGCTCCGCGTTTAAAAGTTTAGTTTTGAAAAGAACCGAGTGGTTTTCAAAGTGTTCCAATCGACTTTTACTTGGTTTATTTTCTTGCATTAGTTCTTTTAATGCGTCCCATCATTTAATCCTACCATTGCAGAAAACAACCAAAATATGACGTACGCTTATACCATTCGCATTCGCCACGGGCCCCATCATCACCCGTTAGGTTACTTAACTAACGTCAGAGCGGGGGCTGGGCTAGCGCGGCTGTAAAACATAAGCAACGCCTAAATAGTTATCATATATAAATATATAGCAATGATAGACATTACAGATCACAGATGAATACATTAGATATACTAGGAACTCGCAATCCGTTCGAGCCTGCAACGAAAAGCGGGTTACACGGTCGCGGTGAATAGCCAATACCCCACCCAAGACCCCTACGGGTGCGGCAAACTAACCGCCAAGTACCCGAAGCGAAGCAATCTCCCTCACCACCGTGAGTAGGCCACTCGGCACTTCGAGATACCCGGTAGTTTGTGCACCCCCTCCATGGGTCTATCCTAGGAGAAAAAACAGTAAAAAGAATTATACAATGACGGCTACAACCCCGATCCGGTTGTGCGGCCAAACAAATAATAATATTACATCAATTTACATGTTACAATGAATGAAAGAAAAAGCAACACTCATCTCACATCCACCCCGGCTATTCATCCGCGATAATCCAACCCATTCATATACACATACCATCATCAATCACAGATCACAGATATGTATAACCCCGACTAATCGACATATAGCGATTAGCCGACGTTCAATACATATAAACATCACAGATATAACCTTTTAGTCAAAATGTATTGAAGTTCGGAAAAAAATACGGATTTATAGGCCCCCAATAACAAATTTCTATTCTGGAAAATCTGGGCACATATAAACCATCTTAAAAATCATAAAACCAAGCCAGAAATACACTGCACCAAACTCGACCCAGTGAAGAGCCAAGACGGCCGCGGTTGCGCGGCAATAGCTTGCTATTGCCGCGGAACCGCGGCTCTTTGGTCGAATCACTGGATCGTTTTTGGTGGATTTCTTTACAAAACCCTGAGATGATTTTTGGAGTACGACAAATTTTATTTTGAATAGAAAAAAAATTAACAGAAACTTAGGGTTTTGAAAACTCGGTTTTTCGATTTTTCCGATTCGAACTTCCATTCACTTTACTACCTAGCAAGTTTATGTTTAGTTAGGCTCTGACACCACTGTAAGTCCACGTTGCCCACCCCGGTACTTGCGGGGAGGCGGAAACCGGAATAAAAATCGAATTTTTATGAGCTTAGGCAACATGGACTACACTATGAAGGATCTTTGCTAAACAAAAACAAGCTAAAGCTAACTAGAAACTAGCTAAGTGCTAGAAAGGTTATACCTTGGGCTTTATGTCCTTCTCTCCTTGCTCCTTGGAGTGGTGTAAGGAGGTCACCTTTGTCGTCTTCTCACGTCGAAGAAAGATCCACCCGAAAGCCTCAACCTTTGGCTTCAACTCCAAGCTAGAAGTAACTAGGGTGCAAGAAGTGCTAATCCTTGAACCCTAGATGAGAGTAGAGATTATCAAGAGAGGGTTTTTCTCAAGCTCAAGTGTTTCTCAACACATGAGAGGGCAGAGCTTGAGGGAGAGGAAGAACAAGAGAGAGAATGTGAATAATAGAATGAGAGAATAATATGAAGCATTCTCTCATATATGTGAATTATTGTAATTAGAAAATTAGTGAGATAATTGTCATGGCTTAATCAAGACATGACCATTATCATTTCATTATTAATGCAAATTGCAAAGATCAAAGAGCATCTTCCGAATGAAATGATGATGGTCAAAGTGTCAACAAGGTCAACAAGTCAAGATGGGTCAAATGGTCAACAACCATAACCATGCACAATTATTAAACTAATATCAATTAACAATAATACACACAAAAGCATTAGGGTTAATAAAATGACAATAGTCATTAACCCTAATCAAAGTCCTCTCCCTCTGTCTCAAGCAACTGTGCATACGCACCCGTATTCGTGATCCGAGGAACACGAACACAATGAGAAAAAGCCAATCCCAAATCATATACTAGGATCCGGCTTAAACCAAAGCGCGCTAGTATAAGCTGTCCGGACAGCAAACGTGCACAAGTGCGCGGATGTGAACGAACCCTGTCGCAAAACCATGCGACCTCTACTAATTTTGCCTAAAGGAGAATAGCTCTCTGTGTGGGACTCTAAAGACTCGACACTACGCTGGCAGTGGGTTTAACCACAGACCGCAAGCGGCACTAGCTGTACGTAACGGTCCCTAGGTAGATGTCGATAAGAAGACTGACGAGGTGAACCCCATCTGAACTCCTACTGAGCCTGTATGTGACAATCTCTGTACAGTCCACGTCTGATACATCGCATGGCGGGCTTAGGGGGCGGTGAACGTCAGTCCCCTAATAGCGGTACAAGTCGTGTCGGAGTGTAGCCCAGAACACCCTGAGATAACACTGGAAACCTACCAGTATATCTCGCTTGCCCTGGCCAGGGACTACTCGTGTAATGGCTCTCCTGGACACAGCGCGATGTCAACCCCCAATACCGGGAGAGACGAATCCTGTCTAACCGTCACTGCCTCCAAGTGCTTCGGGACTGCACCCAAAAAAAACCTGTTTGCACGACTCCTTTGAGCCGTGGTAGGGTAGTAATCAAAGTGCAGTGGGAACACACTCGAGGCAAAGTGACAGTGTCAAGTCAGCGGACTAAGCTGTACTCATGTCGCCTGGGAACTGATAACTGACGATAGGTATAATACCAACCAACAGTCCCCGACGAGTCCTGTCCAGTGTACTCGTAACCTAACGAGCACCCGCATACTATCTCAAGTACGACGTACTGACGGCTGTGGGACAGACCGTCTCCCATGCTGGGATGAGAAGCGCATACGCTAGTCTACTCCGGAGTATCGATGCCCTGTCTCGATAGTCCAACGACTAGGGACCTGTATAAAGATGTACTTATAGATCACCCAGCTCCCACGAGTGTGAGCGCCATCACAACGCTGGTAATCAAGCAAAGATCCTAAGGGCTCTACTAATATGTATATCAGCGATATACTAAAAGAAACACATGCACATATTAAAGCAGAGGCAAACCAAGTAGCATACTACCATTTCGAGCAAGATTGTATATATAACTGTGAATATCACAAGCTTCCATCAAGTAATATACAAACTAGTATGATACAGTAATGGCCTCTGGGCCATATACACTAACACGAACATGCTCAGAATCTCAGAAAAACGAGCATCAGCGGGCTGTGCCTCACGAAAACGATTAAGTAAAAGTGGACGGGCGCGGAAATGAGCAAGTTGTCCCCTCAGTAGAGGTGACCTTAAGCTGTACTCAACGGTCACACAAGAACTGAAAATCTGCAAAAGACTGTCTCTGAACTGCGCACAACTGGAACAAGCTACCCCCGGGCCTACGACTCAAAGCATCGGCTACCACAATCGCCCTGCCACGGGTAATAAAGGATTTCACAATCACAATCCTTTACAAGCCCCATCCAATGGCGCTGTCTCAACTCAGATCCCGCTGCAGAAAGATGTACATTAAGATCTGGTGGTCCGTGAAAATCTGACACGACTCTCCGTACAAGTAGTGTCTCCCAATCTTCAACGCACGACCATCATGGCCATCTCCAGATCTTGAGTGAGATATCCTGCTCGTACTTCATCCAACTGTCGGGAAGTATGAGTGATAACTCTATAGGTCCACATAAGTACACAATCGAGACCCACTCGCTAAACATCACAGTAAACAACAAAATCGCCCGATCCAGAATGCAAAGATAGAACTGGTGCAGTCGTTTGCTGAAAACTCAGCTCACATGCCACAGTCTGAGAAAAGGAACTCCCTTCCTAGTCAGCTCGATCAACGGTGCAGCGATACAAAAGAAATCCTACACGAAACGGCGGCAAAAAAACGGCTAAGCCCAAAAGGCTGCGGACCTCAGTCACTGAGCAGGTCTGGGACAAAGTTGTACGGCCTCGATCTTCCTCGGGTCCATATGAAAACCGTCTCCCGTAACCACATGACCTAGGAGTCAACACGATCAAGCCTGAAGGAACCCTTCAAGAATTTAGCAAACAACTGGTACTCTCCCAATATCTGCTAAGAAAATCCTCATGTGCTGCTCATATTCCTCACGACTCTTGGAAAAGACCAGAATATCATCTATAACACAACAATAAACTGGTCGAGAAATAGCCTGAAGAATCTGGTTCATCATATCATGAATGCTGCTAGGGCATTGGTGAGTCCAATGACACCACCAAACACTCCCAAAGCCCGTAGCGTGCACAAAAGTAGTCTTCGGAATGTCATCACTCAGAACCCGCAACCAATGATTACCCGATCCCAAACAAACTTAGAAAATGTCTCGCACTCTGGAGCTGATCAAAGAAATCTTCAATGCGGGGTAAAGCATACCTATCCGCACCGTAACTCGGTCCAATTGACAATTAATCGATACACAACCTCAAATTGCCGTCCTTCTTCTTGACTAACAGAATAGGAGCCCCCAAAAGCGAAACACTTGGACATACAAATCCCCATATCTAGCAACTCTGTAGTAGATCCTTAAGCTCCCTAAGCTCCGCCGGCTCATTTAGAACAATGTCGGAAAACTCTCGCACGATAGGAACCCGGTCCAACAACCCACTGTGGCTCTGGTATCACGAATAGAAGCTAAGAATCCTCGGCATCCTCTCCTCAAAAGCCGACAAGCGAAAAAGACTGAATTCAAGCTGTGAGAGGCGACACCACTTTCCACCTGCACAACAAGAACTGACTCGCAGGGAAAACAAATCCTGACTGTTATCTCGCGGTAGTCCACAGACTCATAGCACGTAGGTAACCAGTCCTTGCCTAGGAGAACGTCAAGTCCCGCATCTCTAGAAGGACAAAATCGACGGACGATTCTCTATCTCCTATCTGATTGACACACGACCGAAACACGTGTCGCATAACAAAAGAATCGCTGACAGAAATTAACACAACAAACGGGTAATCTAGCTAACACGGCCCTCGGCCCAACCACGACACGAAGTGTGTAGAAAAACGAGTGCATAAATCCTGAATTAAACAAACATATGAATCAAAGAACATACTAATTTAGAATACCTGAAAACTCCGCATTGGACGACCGCGCGTCCCGATGAGTAGAATCAAACACTCGTGTTTGCCCTCTACTCGCAACTGGCTGAACTCCTCCTCTACCAACCTGTCCCCTCTAAACAAAATCTCCGCGACCACGACCTCACTGAACATAAATCTGACGCGGCGCTAAGGAACAATTTCTGACCAGGTGATGAAGGCTCCCGCATCGAAAACATCCCTTCGATGACTGCTGACCCTCTTCGGGATAAGAGCTAAACGACTGTCCTCGTCCCAAACCTCTGCTACTCCCGCGACGTGCACGAAACCTGTCACGGCGACTGAACCTCTGTCTCAGGGCTGGTACACCTACACGAGCCCTCCTCTGTCCTCGAACTCCTAAAGTCTCGGAAAGATGATCCTCATCGAATAAGGCTGCGTCCACTGGAGCTGTGTAAGTAACACAATGCTGTGTGCTGATCGCAAGGAATAACTGGGTAACAGGGGTGGCAACCTCCTATCGCTGCGCTCGACTGGCCTCAACCAATGACTTCATCATCTGGCGCAAGTCCTGCATATCTGCCTCAAGCCTAGCGATACGATCCATCGAAGGCGGATCCATCTGCTCCTGTACAGCGAGCTTACCGTCCTGGTCAATCCTCGTCCAACACAAGTCAACTCTGACCTCGGCTCTCGCTGCACCTCTCTGAGCCCTCATAGTCATCGGCGGCATAAGGCTATAAATGGAAATAGGATTCGATAAGAACACGAAAATCGAATCACAAGGATATGTATCATCAAGGAAGTAATTTCTAGCAATTAGTACTTAGGCCACTTTAGGCGGAGTACCATGTCGTAAGTATGCCGCGGACATACACACGCTACGTCACTCTGCTTAAGCTACCTTCTCCATCATACCAAGGTCATCCTACACTCCGAAAGGTAAAACCTAGCGCTCTGAAACCAACTTTGTCACGACCCAAAATTTGGCACGTGACGGCACTTAAACTACGTAACGTGTACAGGTGTAACGCAATCTAAATAAGCCAAAAACCCAGCAATGTAAACCATCAAAAGTAGTAAGTGATAAGAACATTTTTAAAAATTTTGAAATTCTTAAGTACAGATTCTTTAAAGTCCAAATTTACTTTCTTAAAAATTTTGGCAGCACCTCCTTTGTAAAAACTAGCCCCAAAATGGGTACATACAAATATACAAGTAAAGCATCCCCAACGGGAGCAAAATCCATGCCCAAAGGCGGAAACAACCACCACAACAGATATACGACGCCGTAGTGAAGAAATAAAAGACGACATAAATAAAACTATATAAAAGACATCCTGAGTCACCAAAAATATACAATATCGTCCTCACAACTCGTCTCTAAGTCAATACATGAAATTGGTAGATGGAGAGTACTAGATACAGCAAGATAAAATGTACATAAACGGATAACCATGAAAACCACCTAGCAAAACTGCACACATTCATCCGTAGTGGTATCTGCTGCAAAAGATGATATGATAGATGAAAGCCCTGCCTCTGACTGCACAGAGGGACAACCTGTACAACCCTGTGGCACAACGGGCGTGAGTTGCCAACTCGTGAATAGTAAATAAGATATGCAGGTAATCACAAGTATGCACGTACTGCGATAATTTATCACATGCAAGCTGATAGCAATAAATGGCTATATGTATATGCAACAGTCATGAAAGGCACTCTATCAGGTACTACTAATACATGAAGCAAAGCATATCAAATAAATGCCGAGTATGGAAAAAACACATCCTGTAAGTCTCATGGAACCTGAGTGTCAAACACCGACACCCGAAAACAACATGAAAACTACTGTCTAGTATCGACACATAAATACTGATCTATCAGGTGCTATCACCACGACTGGCCTTGATAGGTACGTATCATACGCTATATGGAAACCCGAGTGCCCAACTTCGACACTCGAAATTCCACGTTTCCATACATACTTGACTCCGGTCGGTATCCCCACGATAACCGCCGAGTCCAAATACTATCACCGGTAGGTACTTGCCCAGCCTTCCAGGCTCATCGCCATCATCTGCGATCTTCTTGCCGAGGGGAACCATACCGGGCCCCACCATGTACCCGTACACGGCCTACTCCACTCCTCGCATCGGGTATATCACAAAACTCAGAACCGAGAAATCTCATAGTGGACGCATCGAAGTATCATATCAAGAGTAACCGGGTTTTTCAAATAATATATAATTTCATGAAACTACCACAGTCCTCAAATCCAGAAACATCAAGTAATGAATAAGTATATTTGCATGAATCATTATGATGATATATTACGTAGGTGTACATATATAACAGCGCCCCATACCACTAATATATATATACAATATATATACATATATATGTCAGCGTCCCATACCACTGATATATATATGCAGGAGTAAAACATCCATATAAAAAGCTTATATCAATGTGAAATCCATGAAATATAATATATGCAACATGAAACAGTAATATGAGCATATAAAGGAAAATCCGCTATTTAACTGCAAAAAGTTATTAAGTGTATCATGCGGTTCCTAATTCTCCGAAACCAAATGCAACAATATATAAAGGTGAACATGCAACTATAGCAAGGTGTATGAGCATGTACCTATCAATAATGATGTAATACCATACGGGTGTATGTGTAAGTATGTATGCAAGATGTACATGTAGCTATGTCTCATATGCGTATATACCTGTCACTAATGATTCAATACCATATAGATATATGGGTAGCTAGAATGTAGGCATGGCTAGGTATACTACCTATCATATGCGCAAACGCATAAGAATCAATGACTCCACGTAAATGACCAAACAATACACATAAGTATACATAGCCCTAGCAAGGTAAGTGAGTGTACATGTAGGTATGTATGCACGATGTACATGTAAGTATGTCTGCAGAGCAATGCATATATTTAAACATGTAGGTATACAGGTATGATATGGTTCATATGCACAAAGAAATATAAGGATCATGTCTCAATGTCCCTAACCAATACCATATCACGTATGTATAGGTGTCAGCTATATCTCATATGCACAAAGGAATAAGAATCTCTATCTCAATTATCCCTATCCAACTACAATATCACATATGTATATAGGTTGTGCGTGTCATGGCAATTACCGACGGTGTGGGTGTAACATGCAATTTGTGCTCGTGCAACATGAACAGACAGTAATTGTGTTGTGTCTCATTAATACTATATCCATATACAATAGGAAAATGAGGTATGCAACAGGAAAACGAGGTATGCAACAAAGGTACACATGCACAATAAATTTCCATATACTTGTAACTAATAATCATTTCATTTAATCTCGCCAAGACGCATAACGCCATGCAGCCGATTCCCCTATAGATGTTAAATCTACTCACTGATGATCCTGGGGCTAAGAAAAGCCAACCACTCGCTTTCCCTTCTTCGCAGCGCCTGAAGTCCACGTCTGCGTCCCTAAGATCAAAAACAACAATAACAAGTGTATATTAGCAATCGACCAGTAACACGTACAAACTACGTTTAACCGACGCGCCAACTTCTAACATACTCTCAAGTGTTCGTCTAGTGGCTAACATGCGTAGCGACACTACGAAACCAACTCAAGAGCAAAACCTACACAAAGACACGTAACGCAAGGATAACACCCACAAGATAAACACATTGTGCACTCACTGCACAAAACACGCACGATATCGGCACAACCCTAGCTAGGAACGAAAAACTACGCAACCACCAAGCTTAAACCCTGATCGTACCGATCACGCATTCACAACACAATATAAAATGTGGAATCTAATATAAATCACATCGCAACGTCAATATAAACTCATGCCTAAACTTTACCGAAATCTAGTAAGCAACATTTAATCTTTTTAGACCAGAACTACCAGTTTTACCAAAACTAGTAATCACAAATATCAAAATATAGCTTGATTAAACCACACAACCTTTACTAGAATTTTAATCTCACTCAAATAGGATTTAGTAAAAGTTTAGTTTGCACTTTAGCTAATTACACAAATAGGAAAAATATCATTTAACAATTTAGCAACTAGGTTAAGTTTTCTTTTGTCTAAACTCCACACTTAATCATTTCACTAAATAAAACCCTAACTTCATTATCAAAAACCATTTCCAGAAATTTCTAAACATGCAAATGGAAGCTTAAATTAACATCTAATATGCTAATTAATGATTTAAAACAACTAATAGAGTTTAGGGTTAGGATTTATACCTCACTAGAATCACAAACTTGCAACTAGAAATCCAAAGTTTAGCCTCCAAAAATCCTAACTTGATTGAAGATCCAAGCTTGTTTTATGATGTAGAATGATGGGTAATGATTTGCATTTGAGTTTGTGGGATTAATTTATGATTTTAGATGAATTTTGGAAGCTTGAAGAGATTAAAATGAAACAAGAAGAGAGAGAGGGAAGAAATGGGGGGTTCGGCCAAAGCAAGGGAAGAGGGGGGGTTTTGTGGAAATGTGTGCAAAATTCTAGCTAAAAACCATTTAAAGCTCATTAATGAAAATAATATCTAAGCCACCTCATTTTCATTTCCTTTAAAAATTCTTTTTAATTACACAAAAATCTAGATATTTTGGATGGATGGATTAAGCTTAATCTACTGATTAGATTAGTATAGATTCATATTAGTAATAATTAACCCAAACAAAAATTATAATTACTACTAATTAAGTGCGTAATTAAAAACTTATAGTAATATTTTAATTAAGGAAAATTATTAAAATGCACAAAAATTACAAGTGACTTACAAAAACCCATAAACTAGAAATTTCCTAGCTAAACTAGGTGCAGTGAATTCTATACTGCAAAAAGATCGCTTCTGGGTTTTATACGGGAAAACCAATTTATTTTACCTAAAAACGGAAAATCGCCTATACGATCTCCAAAATGTTACAGTTTTATTTTTTGTTGCCCGTGGATTGTATACGGAGACTAATTTATGTTGTCGCCTATAGGGCAAGAATTAGTCCAAATCAGTATATCTTATATTTGGGTTTGCGTTGATTTAATGATCGTTGATCTGTTTTAAGATCAAGATCGACTTAAATATATACGAGCATTTGGGGGCTCTGTTGGGTTTTTTTTAGGGATACATTAGTCCAATTTGAGACTAAGATCAACTTAACAAAGTTTTAGGATCATTTTTGTTTCAGATCCAACAAGAGAGCATTTGGGCTCTGTTGTTTTAATTTAAGGATGTTTCGGTCCCTTGTCGCCATTTCGGAGGCGATGTTGATGTTTGAGGATATTTCGATCTGTAGATTACCATTTTTTAGGTGAGGTTTTAGTTTAAAGACGTTACGGTCCGTTGTCGCCATTTTGGAGACAACGTTTAGTTTGAGAACATTTCGGTCTGTAGATCACCATTTTTGAGGTGAGCTTTTAGTTTAAGGATGTTACGGTCCATTGTCGCCATTTTTGAGACAACGTTTAGTTTGAAGACATTTCGGTCCATTGTAGTTTAAGGACGTTTTGGTCCGTTGATAATCTTGCGCGTACATGTATTTGTTACGTAACGGGATGAGCAACGATGATGTGGGATGCACCCAGTTTGGGGTGTGGTTTGATCTGGGGTGTGCACGTCAGTTTGGGAAGTGCGCCAAAAAGTAGTTAGTTGTAGGGACCCGCCACGTCTATGAATATGTTGAGGAATTGCAACGACATGTATCAGAGGTGTAGAGAGATGTACCTTTGAACCAATTCCCGTGTTTTAGGGAAAAGGGATTAATGGTAAACCCGAGAATCATTAGTCGTATTTTGAGACTAAGATTTCCTTAAGGGAATGTAGTAAGAATATCGTTTTAGGATATCATCAGTTGGAAAATCGATAGCCATATTTGGGACTAAGATCGGTTTAGGAAGTAGTGAGCCCATAGGCTCGGTTGATCTAGGTTAGGGACCTAGCCAACTTGGGCTTGGTCCACTCAGTTTTCTTTTTATATGAAAAGAAGTGCTAAGCACTTGTTTGGGCTTAGTCCCTTTTTTTTCAAAAAAGTGTTGAGCTTTTATGTAAGTTCTGACGCTCACACATAACCATGTGGTGTTTTCGGTCATGGGAATTGCCCAATTAGTGTTAAAAACTTTACTTTTTTGTCTCTTTATGGAGTCCTGAGCATTCTTTATGGAGCCCACGTGCGAAACACGTGAGGCGCCAGGAGCTAGGCGCTGCCTGGTGAGTGTCAAGAACTTTTTAAGTTCTGTGGCGCCCACGTAAGAGTCACGTAGTATACTGGGCGCTAGGCGTCGCTCACTGAGTGCTAAGCACTCCTTTATTTTGAAGCGCCCATGTGAGAGGCACGTGTGGCGCTGGGTGCTGAGCGCCAGTCATTGAGTGTTAAGCACTTCTTATTGAGTAGCGCCCACGTAAAAAGCACTTGAGGCGCTTGGCACTGAGAACCAGTCACTGAGTGCTAAGCACTCCTTATTGAGTGGCGCCCACGTGAGGGGCGCATGAGGCGCCGGGCGGTGATTTTTCCTTGCATATTTTGTTTTGAGGAGTTCAATTTCCTAGTTCTTTTCTGAATCTTTGATCTCTAAGAGCAAGTTCGTCATGATGAGAATTAAATTCTCAACTTGGGGGGACTTGTCTTGTGGATCTCAGATCCAGAGAATAAACTAAGTTCTTCTTTTAAAAGGGTTAACCCTTTAATAGGTAAACGAGATACTTTGATCTCTCTTCTTTTTTTATTTACCTAGAGCCTTTTTTAGAAGGTAGATCTTCATCATTCTTCCTTTTTGAAGCTTTCTGTTTTGTTTTTTCGAAGCTTATGGGGAGGTTCCTCTGTGTTAGACTTGAAGTCTTGGGTCACATATATAGTAGAGGCAAGTCTGTTGATTAGTTGAAGACATCTCTCGTTAAGAGATCCTAATTGATTTTAGGGATTTTACCCACCGTTGGATCTTTGATCCAAGGACTTCTGTTTTACAGAAAGTATTTTCTTGTTTTTAACATGATTAGGGAAATATTTTCCTATACAGAATTTATTCTGTGGATCGGTGATTTTTTAATCACCATTGGATTTTTAATCCAACGGTACTCTGTTTTACGGAGAGCAATCTTTCTTGTTTAGAATGATTTGAGGAATATTTCCTCAACAGAATTTACTTCTGCATTTTAATGATTTATCATCTCCGTTGGATCTTTGATCCAACGGCTCTATTTAACAGAGAGTAGAATTTAATTGTATAAGGTGCCGGCGCTCACGTGCTGTGCACGTGGGCACTGCTTAAGGTTTTAATTCCTTCATGTTCTTTGCACTTTGGCGCCCACGTGAGGAGCACATGCGGCACCAATTAGAGTTTTTAACTCTGGCGCTGGCGCCCTCGTGGAAAGCACGCGAGGCGCTGCTTAAGATTTGTGTGCTTTGCATACGGGCGCTGCTCGTATAAGAGTTTATAACTCTGGTGCTGGCGCCCTCGTGGAAGGCATGTGAGGCGCTGCATCTTGAGTTTTGAACAAAGCATTCCTCTTTTATTGGGGGAAACAATCATCATATATAAATATCTCGTACGACATCCTCAGAATCGAGGGTATGGGTCAAATATCATATATAAAAATATAGTTTGTACGGTATCAATCGTCGTACAATATCATAAACAGGAGTACGGATCTAAGGTCTCGTACAATCTATTATTTATCAAGTCACATTCTATCACGTGTTATATAAACAACGCCCGACGATCCGCTAATATATCGCATCATAAACGATTTCCCATCACAAATCAAGTATCAATTATCTCTTGACTTCCTACTCGATCGTATCGACTCAAACCATATAATACATCATACCCTCAACTTACACGTATATGCATACTGTATATATATATATATATCCACAAAATCCATATATATATATATACACACACACACACACACAAATTGAAAGTGTACATTAGCATCACCACTGGGTTTTACTAGCATCAAGCATGCCGGTTTTTAAAAATTATGGGCGCTAAACTACACTAACCAAGTGTCACGACCCGAAATAGCATGTGACTGGCCCTTGAATCATATGAAATCTATAGGACCTCATCTAATTCAAGTAAGCCAAAAGCACAGAAATCTAAAACAATTTTAAAGAAAGAAGTGAAGGAAAACTAGTTTTAAAGAAGTGAAGAAAACAAAACAAGGTTTTTAAATAAGTAAGCCGAATATGCATTTTAAAATTCTCAAGTCTTTTCTGAAAATTTCGGAAGAGTTTCATTTGTAAATACTGGCCCCAAACGGGGTACAACAAGAATAATATGTACATAATGATAAAAGGCATCGCCAAGCGGGAGCTAGCTCTTCGTCAATCGACGGTCACAACCACGGAAGCAATATAATATACAATGCCGAAGGACGAGAATCAAAACTCAAAAGGAAACTCAAATTCATCATGAAAACCATAATACTACAACGCTCGACTCTAAGGTCGAAATAATACAATACTGGTTCTCTAAGTCTAAATTAAATATACAAGTCTGGTTGATTGAATTTACTAGATACAACTGAAAATAAAAAAGTACAATGGTGGTCACGATGAGAGTGAACCCACCTACCAAAGCAATCACCAGAAAGGATGCATCGTGCCAGAAAGCCACAATGAAACCTGTACGGCAAAACCTGAAAGAAACTGTGGCACAACGTGGGTGAGTTGCCAACTCGTGAGTAGAAAACATCACAGAGTAGAAATCGTATGTATGACTCAATCCTAGGTCAATAGGATCAGTAATAATATATATCCTCAATATGATAATGTCTGAAGCAGGATATGGTGGCAAGGGTAAACATCAATATATCAGTGTAATACAAAGTGCTCATGTCAGCGCCTCAGGTAGCAACATATCATAAATATGAGGAATGATCAATATAATCAACATGAATCAATATCAACTATATCATGAAGTCTATAACTATATGGATATCATCCACTATGTAATCAATGTCTTTATTCATGTGGGTCCCATCCACCTGTCCACCAATGACATAGAACATCATGCATGTAAATATCATAAAGCATATACATGGAAGTATGAGGATATAAATCAACGTGTGTCCCTCGCGACACATCAAATTCATGGAACCTGAGTATCCAGCATTGACACTCGAAAACTTCATGAAACCCGTGCCCAGCATCGGCCCGTAAATCCTCATATATCGGGTTCCGTCAGTCCGGATCGGCCCACGGGCTCCGTCATTCCGGATGGGCCCATATCATCTCTCGACTCCAGTCGGTATCCTCCGGATATCCACCGAGCCCAAATACTAACACCGGTAGTTAGTAGTCCCTCTGGCAGGCTCATCGTCATCCACACGAAATCTCTCTCTCGCCCCGGGGTACCATACCAGGTCCAACATATACCCGCAAACGGAATCATCCGCCTCCTCGAATCGGGTTTCACATATCACACGTCTCAGAACCGAGAAAACGCATTGTGGACGCACTGAAATATTATATCAAGAGAAACCGGATTTTTAAAACAGTACATGCTTGTAACATTTCAAAAAAAATAAAATATTATTTTTAGGGAATTTTTATAATTTAATAATAAAATATGCAATATTTTAAACAAGGCGGTATAATTAAATACCGATAAATGGGGAAAAATTTGTAAAATTATAGAAATTATCAAAAGAAGGTGTTTTATGTGAATTATGCAATTTGTAAGTTTTTATGATTAATTATATGCTAATTTAGTGCTAATCGCGATTAAAAATCGCTAATCGCGCTTTAAGCGTATTTTGTGCAAAACATGCACCGTATCTTTTTCTACACTTGTTACATATTTTTCCATGGCTTTCCTACATGTTTTTATCATGGTTGATGATTTATTAGAAAAGAAAACGAAAAGAATAAAGAAATAGGTATGGGTGAGAGAGAGAAAGGTGAGGGTTTATGTTGACCTAGTCTTGAGCCATCCCCCATCATTATTCTCACTCATTCCTCTCCCCTCTCTCCCCCATTCCTGCTGCTGCTGCTGCCCCTCCTCTTCTTCTCCACAAAATCCCCCAAAACACCATGAAATTCAACTCAAAACCCAATACCCATTTCCAAAAGGGTGCACAAGCCCTTTAGCTACCCAATGAACCAAGAAAGAGAAGATTTTGAGGACTTTGAGCAACTCAAGAATTTTTTTGAGTTGCCAAAGGAGGTAATTTCTGGACCATTAGTGTAGTGTTTCATTTCCTTATGCATCCATGCATGTTTCATGTCGATATCGAGTGGTTTTGAGGACTTAGGAAAACTCTAGTTAGGGTTAAAGGGAATTGAGTGTGGTGATGGGTAGTTAAGCTCAGTAGGGACCACACAAACCCCCTAATGCTAGAATCCAGGCCTAAAACAGAGACTAGAACACCGGAATACGGATTTAGAAAAGCCGATATCGAAAATTACGGAATCTGTGAGGGTTAAAGGGAATCTGCTATCACTCCGAGACTCTGAAAATTATTTTGATAGGACAGAGATGCATGCAGGTGGTTTAAAACATGCCACCAAAACCCCAGCCCCTAACCCTTAAGGATGGCTGCAGATTTATTCTATCTGACCGCAAATTGCGGCCAGATCAGTGAGGATTGGGGTCGTGTTTGTTCTGTAGCTTACACATCTATAAATTTGACCCCTGGCATATGCAAAATTGTCTAATTTGACCTAGGGTGAAATCTGGGACCCTTTTCTAAAGTTGCTGTTTTGATTCGTGTTTTCGTATTGCGTATTTTAAATTCTGGATTTGTATATTTGCGTTTTACCTCGATTACTTGGCGTTTGTACGACGATATCGAGGATTGTTTGATGGTTTTGAAAGCAGACCTATAGGTTCTAACCTATAAGCTTTTAAGCGTATCATTTTGGTTTTCGCGTGTCATTTTGGTTTCGATTTGGTTTTAATGCGATACAATACGTGTGACATGTAGGTACCCCTACGATGATTCAAGACGATGAAGAAGATGAAGGCGACATCGACACGCAGGATTCAAGGTGAGTAGATTATATCTACGGAGGAAGTCGGGTGGATGGCGTATAGCACCCCCGCAGTTCGATATTTAGTATACTATATATATACTATATATATGTATGATAGCGTTATGTGTGTGACTTGGATATTCAGGTGTGAGTAGTGTACTATGGATAGAATAAGGTTTAGATGTAAACTAGTATAGTTTCCTAGATGCGAACCTTAGAATAGGTTTACACCCCCCCATACAAATGCTTGCTTGTTATACTTATACCCGGACGATGAGGATAGTGTATGATATTGGGAGATGAGTCGACGAGATTGGTCGTAGTGTCATGAGATCGGTGATATGATGTGGTTCGTATTTGGGATACGATATGAGATTTTGACGGGCCTTTTGGCGTGTTTCTACAAACGCACATATATTTATATAGATGGTATCGATTTATACTAGACTTAGATCAGTACCCCAGATCATAAGATATGATGATAAGGATACCTGATAATTTATGAGTGGAATGTGATATTGACCCGTACCCAGCTATTGGGATGTCGTACGATGATTTACCGTACGAGCTTTACATTGGTGATAGATCCGCACTCATGACTCGAGGATGTCATATGATATTTTATCGTACGCGGTACCTTTGAGGCGGGATCACCGACTATTATATTATATATATATATATATATATATATATATATATATATATCGACTCAGATTTAGGTGGTTTCTATACCCCTCCTGATTAGCGTGTTAGCTAGATCTGTAGTTGCTTAGTAGATGTTAGACTAGGCCGATGTCATACCTTTTTCAAACTAACGAATCAGGAGTATTTCAAAGATAGGCAAAGAGATTCTACGGATATTTTCAAAAGACGCATCTTTCCTTAAAAACACCGTAGCCCTTATTTTACTAAAACCCCGATTCGTCTTATTTTAAATGGCAAACTGTATGACGTTTTTATATTGATGCAGATGCGTCACTGTTGCATTTATTAGTCGATTTCTGTATATTCTTGTTATTCGCATTGCATTGCATGTGTAAATGATTATTGTTATATAAAAATCATGCTGTTAGGACACCAGCACCATTATCGATGATACATATGTTTCACGTACACCTGCTTGCCGGCTCACACACTTCATCATCGATAATTGCCACGTCACTACACTGTAGTACTGTTGCATTCAGGATATGACCCTTGCATGGCATACTTGTGCACATATCTATTGTACATTCATACTCGTGTACTCACCTTTTGTACACTCATACTTGTGCACATACCTATTGTACATCCATACTTGTGTACTCACATATTGTACACTTATACTTGTGAACATACTTACTGTACACTCATACTCGTGCATCTACCATGTTGTACACTCATACTTATACACATACATATTTGCACATACATAGATGATTTCTCGCTTGATTTGGAGATTTGGGAACCGCAAGATACTCTTTAAAACCGATTCATTTTAAAAGAGCGGTTTTCCCCAATATGTGCATATTACTATTCCATGTTGCACTATTTACTGATATGCTTACATTTTTTAATATGTCGCATACATCATGCTTTCTGATTATACGCATTGAGATATGTTGTTTCCATTATATTTCTGGATTTGGGAACCATAGGTATTTTAAAAAGAGAGTATGTATTGTTTTAAAAACCCGGTTACCCTTGATATGATATTTCAGTGCATCCACCATATGTTTTCTCGGTTCTTAGAGTGGCATGTGAAACCCGATTCGAGGAGCGGTAAGCACCGTCTGCGGGTACATGGTGGCCCCGGAGAGGTGCCCCGGGGCAAGAAGACTCGTATATACTAGACGGTGAGCCCGGCAGGGGATTACTACCTATCGGTGATTGTGTTGAGCTCGGCGGATATCTAGGGGATACCGACCGGAGTTGAGAGATGATACGGGCCGGTCCGGACTGACGGAGCCTTATATATATGAGGATTTACATGCCGATGCTAGGCACAGGTTTCATGATGTTTTGAGTGTCGATGCTAGACACTCAGGTTCCATGATTTTGATATGTCGCGAGCGACACATGTTGATTTATATCCTCATATTTCCATGCATATGCTTTATGATAATTACATGCTTGATATTTGTTGTCATTCGGTGACACGTGGACGAGATCCACATACATTGATGACATTGATTACATAGTTGGACGAGATCCATATACATGATGACATTGATTACATAGTTGGATGATATCCACATACTTATAGACTTCATGATATAGTCGACATTGATCATACCTCATATTTATGATATGTTATTACCTGAGCCACTGGCACGAGCACTTGGCACTACACTCAGGTATAGACGTTACATTGCCACTTATCATGCTTCAGACTTATTCATTTAAGGTTTATATATATTGATTGTATTGACCTAGGATTATGTCATACATACGATTTCTGCTCTGTGATGTTTTCTATTCACTAGTTGGCAACTCACCCCCGTTGTGCCACAGTTTCTTGCAGGTTTTGCCGTACAGGTTCCTTTGTGGCTTTCTGACACACTATTTTCCCTTACGGGTGATTTGCATTGGTAGGTGGGTTCACTCGCATCGTGACCACCCTTGTATTTATTTTATCAGTTGTATCTAGTAATTCCATCAACCAAACTTGTATATTGTTTCAGACTTAGAAAACCAGTGTGTATTATTTCGACATTAGAGTCGCGCAATGTAGTAGTATGGTTTTCAAGCCGATTTGAGTTTTCCTTTGAGATTTGATCCTCGCCCTTCGGCGCTGTATATTGTATTGCTTGCGTGGTTGTGACCGCCGATTGACGAAGAGCTAGCTCCCGCTTGGGGATGCCTTTTCATTGTGCATATATATATTATTCATGTTGTACCCCGTTCGGGGCCAGTGTTTACAGAGGAAACTCTGCCGAAATTTTTCAGAAAAGACATTAAGGATTTTACAAATGCATATTCGGCTACTTATTTAAAAACTTTGTTTTTAAACATGTTTTCTTACTTCTTAAAAGCTAGTTTTCCTTATTTACTCCTTAAATTGGTTTTAGATTTCTGGGTTTTTGGCTTACTTGGATTAGATGGGGTCCTATAGACTTCATATGATTCAAGTGCCAGTTACGTGCTTTTTCGGGTCGTGACAATGCTTTGTTTTGAAATAGCCACAGTTCTCAAATCCAGAAATATCATAGAAACAACATATCTCAATGCGTATAATCATAAAGCATGATGTATGCGACATATAATAGAAATGTAAGCATATCAGTATCTCATGCAACATATCGAGGGAAACCACTCTTTTAATATGAATCCAGTTTGTAAAAAATATATCATGCGGTTCCCAAATCTCCAAAATCAATCCAGAATCATCTATGTATGTACAAATACATATGTATGCAAGTATGGATGTAAAATATGTGTGTACGCAAGTATGAGTGTACAATAAGTATGTACGCAAGTATGTCGTGCAAGGAGTCATATCCTGATGCGACAGTCCTACTGTGTAGTGACATGACAATTATCGATGATGAAATGTGTGAGCCGGCAAGCAGGTGTACATGGAACATACGCATCATCGATAATGGTGCTGGTGTCTTCACAGCATGGGTTTAATATAACAATAACACATTTAAACATGCAATGCGATGCGGATAGCAAGAATATGCGGAAAATGAATAATAAACACAACAGTAAAGAATCTACATCAATATATATATATATATATCATACAGTTTTGCCATTTGAAATAACACGATTCGTTAGTTTTAAAATAGGTATAACTCGGGTCTAGTCTAATATCTACTAAGTAAACTACAGATCTAACTAACAAGCTAATCGAAAGGGTATGGAAACCATCTAAATCTGAGTCGATATATATACATATATAATAGTCGGTGATCTCGCCTCAATAGTACCGCGTACGATACAATATATCATATGACATCCTCGAGTCATGAGTGCCGATCTATCATCAATATAGCTCGTACGTAAATCCGTCGTACGGCATCCCAAATCTGGGTACGGGTCGAACCTCACATTTATCTCATCAATTATCTGGTATCCTTATCATCATATCTCATGAACTAGGGTACTGATCTAAGTCTAGTACAAGACGATACCATCTATATATATATGTGTGTGTATGAAAACACACGCCTAAAGGCCCGCTATAACTCATGTCGTATCTTATAATACGAACTACATCACATCACCGATCTCATGGCACCATGCCCAATCTTATCGACTCATCTCAAAATATCATCCACTATCCTCATCATCCAAGTGTAGGTATACGTGTATATATATACATAGTCCCCTACCTATGTGTGTATATATATACGTATCCCTATATACGCACAAGTATAAAAAGTAAGCATGTGCGTGCGTGTGGGTGTAAACCTATTCTAGGGTTCGCAACTAAGAAGTTATACTAGTTTACTTCTAAAAACCCTAATCTTACCATTGAACACCTAATCATATCTTGAATATCCATGTCACACATAAAAGATATCATATATATTTATAGTATATAGCATATTATTCATCGAACTGCGGGGGTGATATCGCCATCCACCCGACTTCCCCCGTAGATATAATCTACTCACATTGCTCTTCGTTTTCCGTTGCCGATGTCGCCACGTGATTCCTTATCATCTCGATGTCTTCGTGGAGTACCTACACATCATAACGTATCGCAAATGCGTATTAAACTCACATCGGAAAATCAAAACGACACGCTAAAGGCCTATAGGTTAGAACCTATGTACTATGCTTTCAAAACCTCCAAATAACACTTGATTTCGACGTACAAAAGTCAAGTGATCGAATACGACACAACTCATAAAAATCTAGAATTCAAAATACGCAAAACGAAACCCCGAATCAAAACAGCAACTCTTGAAAATGGTCCCAGATTTTACCCTAGATCAAATCAGTCAATTTTGCATATGCCAAGGGTCTAGTTTACAAGAGATGGAGATACAGACCAAACATGAACCCATTTGGACCAGGTCTGGTCGCAATTTACGGCCAGAAAGATTAAATTTGCGGCCATAGAGTGGAGTCAGAGGCTGGGGTCTTGGGTGGTGCTTCCTAGGTGCCTGCACACTTCTCTGTACGTGCTAAATAATTTTTAGAGGCTCCGAGAGATAGCAGATTTTATTTTACACTCACAGAATTTACAAAATACGATGTTGGGGATTTCTAAGTTCGCTAATTGGGGTTCTAGTCTCTGGTTTAGGTCTCCAATCAATCACCACAAGGGTTGTATAGCCTCTAGTAACATTAATTTTACCTTTGGGTTCAACTAAAACCCTAACCCTCAACTCAAATTTTCAAACTTCCCAAAACCATACAATATCGGTTCTAATTTAACATGGATGCTAAAGGAATGGAAATTCTACACTAATGATGGAATAATTACCTCATGTTGCACTCATGAATCCCCTAGGGCACCAAAATCGAAATTTTCTTGGTCCATAGTGTAGCTTGTGAGCTTGTGCACAAAATCTGTGAAAGTGAGATGGGGTTTTAATGGGTTTATTGTGATGGATTTGAGGAGTTAGAGAGGCAAGGGGAGAGAGGGAAGTGGCAGCAGCAGCATGAGTCAGGGAACGGAGGGAAAATGGTGAAGAAATGAAGTAGGAATGGGAGTTTGGTCTAAGGTTTGAACCCTTACCCTCTCACTCTCTCTCATGCCCATCCCTCCATTCTTTATTCCCTTTTCTTTTCTTTTCTTTTCCTTTTCTTCTCTTCTCTTTAATTTCTAACCATGCATGATAAAAAGAAGAAAGCATGAAATAAAAATGTAACAAGTGCTAAAAAGAAGACATGTGCATGTTTTGCACAAAACGGGCATATTGCGCAATTAGCGATATTTAATCGCGATTAGCACTAAACAGTGTAAAATTAATTATAAAAACTTATAATTTGCATAATTCACATAAAACACGCTCTTTTTAGTAATTTCCATAATTTTCCAAATTTTTTCCCAATTTATCGGTATTTAATTATATCGCCTTATTAAATATTCAATATTTTATTATTTAATTATAAAAATTCCTAAAAATAATATTTTATTTTTTGAAATGTTACAATATTCCCCCCTTAAAGAAATTCGGTCCTCGAATTTAAATTTAAACCCCTCAATCCTAAAACATTTCAGTAAAAAGTCCAAGTCGTCGGGGCTCCGAAATCATCAATACATAAAACGCATCATAGCGCAATGCATACGCAAGAATAATGAGCAGATAACTCAAAATTAAAACTTGGTCAAGTATCTCGCAATTATCGGAGTCATGGTGAAGACACAATATCAAGTCCAATACGAAAACCAATAAGATATAAATCAGAACTATATATGTAAACATCAAATTTATATTATCTGAAGGAAATGCATGCCAAACCTTTTTAAGTCGCTGAACGATGCGCATAACACTGCACAAATGCGGATGTCTATTGTGAGGAAATAACCATATAAGTATATATTTTTTGTTTAATATGTACGTTCCGCCGTTTTGAAAACAATTTAGAAGGGTTTCCTTGTTTTAAAAGTTTCGTGTCATATCAGACACGTTGGTAAATACTGAGACTATAGCTCCTTTTTTAGAAATCACTTCGATAACTATCAATGCATGCAAAATATATGCAGGTACTGTCCTCTGACTAGTCCTTCTCAAAATGAAAACAATAGAAAATATCATAAAAACGTACTACTCCATAAGAAATCAATCCTAAAATGTGCATAAGAATGCTACGTGCGTCTTGTGCGCACGGAAATCAAAATCTATATATGTGCCATACATGTCCACAGAAATAATATCTAAGTGCAACGGGTGTGCACGTAACACTTCTCAGATGCAACGTGCGTGCCTGACAGCAAAATCAGGTGCATCTGATATGCACGAAGAATCCCGATTTAGTGCATCTGGTGTGCACCAAAATCGCATCTAAATCATGTGCATCCAACATGCATGAAATCACGAAATCCAATATCAAGCGCCGGACATGCGCAAAATCCAATCCGAATCAGGTATACCGCGGTATATAATCTCACAATCATGTGCATCAGCGGGCACAAATAAAATCAAAACACTATAACTGCATGAAAACTATGCCGAAAGCATAAGTCAAACCACATGCATAACATAGGCATGAAATCAAAATCAACATATCGATTGACATCAAATCAAAGTCAGGTGCAACTGTGGTGAAAAAAATGCGTATCAATGCACTGCCAGCATATATAAACTATACCGAGTGCAACAACGAAACCGTGTGCGTGCCATATGCACAAAATCAACTCAACTGTATAAAGTCCATAAAGTTATAAACATGTGCAGCCAAGGCACATAACGATATCCAGTGCAATAACTTTGCACAAATCATAAATAAACACAATGGTGTATAAAGCATATCTCAAGTGTAATAACTATGTAAAAAATATAAATACCCAGTAGGTGCAACCATGGTGTACGAAAACAAATATCATGAAACTCAGTCATCAAGACTAAATCATGCGAATAGATCGCCCAAAATACCGAAATCTAAGGTGACGGATACATGATAATCGAATTATCAAATCACAAATCATAAATACCGTCGTCGATATTTCCTCCTTCAAAGTCGAGAAGGTGTTAGTGCATCCAATGCTAGCAGAGCAAGATATCTACTTGCCTCTTGTTCATGGTCTGGCGCCTGGTGCTTTTAGGTTCTCGTCTCTCACTGTAGATTGCTAAGTGAATAGCTCATCGGCTCAACGGTCCAATATGGAAACGATAATGGAAGCAGTCCGCTCTGGCACATCCTCTATAGATCTTTGGCGAACTATCTCGTCGACGATGCCGAACTCTGGCCTGCAGGGTGTGCGCAATATGACCGTTCCTGGGTCCAATTCTTCTCGTATAGTATTCCAGAAAGGTCCTGTTAAGGTCTCTCTCAATCTCGTTTCTGCCGAACTGTCTGGAGGTTATCACCCTTTTCTTTATATGTTTCTTGTTCCGGAACGTCTGCATTCTCATTCGCGACTCCTTCTGGAAGATATATCAATAATCAACGCCTCTGCATGCGTATCGCATCTCTGATGTCGGCGGAGTGGAACGTCATCTCATCGAGATCTCGTACGAACCTCTTACTCCACTTTTATCTAATGTTGACTTATTCAGACTCGTCTCTTCATGGCTGCATGGACTGTGCTCCAATGGCTATACTCGTATCTGGAGTCTCCCAAGCAATGCATCGCATCATATGATTTCCGAAAGATGTCGAACCATTCAATCGATTCGTCAAAATCTCATAATCCCCCAAGAGCTCAGCATCTTGGGTACAGTTTAATAGTATCGAGTACATGCCACAACACCGGTGGACCAGCCGTAGAAGGGCAAACCCAAGCCTCACTAATGGCACCACGGAACTGTCGCAAACCCTAAGCTTCAAAGGCTGTCACATGGTCATTATTTCGAGTTAGTGTTTCATTCTTCTAGAGGGTCCATAGAATTGTTTGCATGTCTTTCCAAATACTTTAAACTTGGAAAATGGGTTTCTGACATTCGATCGTCTCTATCGACTCCCAACGTACCTGCGTGAAGTTGTTTCTAGCTGGAATCAATCTATCTGATAATCTCGCATCGGGGTAAGCGAACGAACCACATGTTCTAGTCATTCATCCTCGGGTGACTAGCGACCTTCCATCATATCTCTAAGTATATGCTCATGCTGCCGTAGCTCCAACATCTGGGGTGATATCTCGTCATTCGCAACACCAACTGGCTGATTTGTCCGCACGCTGAACAATGCCTCGATCATCAGGAATAATCTGTGCATTGACGGTCATCAAAAATCTGGCTGGCCTCTATCAGTGGCTCAATCCTCTGGTGCTGATCTGCACGTCCGAGAAATCTCGTAAAAGCGATCCATCAAACGCTCATGGCGTGAAAACACAATAAAATGACGCCTCTGTGCAATTGTATGTCCCTGGAATCACGCCCTGGTCAGTCCTCGTCCGCGACGAGCTCATGCTGACGCAACTCTAGTCGTAGCTCTCTCTGTCCATGCAATCATGGTAGCAAAATCATAACCAATATCGATGAGGAAAGATCATAGGAATGAATATAATACTGTGCAAGGAAATGTACATCCTAAGGCTCTTTAAGTGGAGTAGCGTATCGTAAGTATGCCGTGGAACATGCACACAGTACGTCACTCAACTGAAGTCACCTACTCCATCAACCAAGGTCAACCTACGCGACGAAAGTTCGGGTCTAATACCCCCTCGACTAAGTCTAAGTTTCGTAAAGTCAAGCCAAAGTTACGAATATATACAAACGATGTAGGCTCCATATAGTCAAACTTAAATTCGAACCAAGGTTAACCTAGCGCTCTGATACCAACTTTGTCACAACTCGAAATAGCACGTGACTGGCCCTTGAATCATATGAAGTCTATAGGACCTCATCTAAATCAAGTAAGCGAAAAGCCCAGAAATCTAAACCCATTTTAAAGAAAGAAGTGAAGGAAAACATGTTTTAAAAACAAGGTTTTCAAATAAGTAAGCCGAATATGCATTTTTAAATTCTCAAGTCTTTTCTGAAAATTTCGGCACAGGTTCCTTTCTAAATACTGGCCCCAAACGGGGTACAACAAGAATAATATGTGCATAATGATAAAAGGCATCCCCAAGCGGGAGCTAGCTCTTCGTCAATCGACGGTCACAACCACGCAAGCAATATAATATACAGCGCCGAAGGGCGAGGATCAAAACTCAAAAGGAAACTCAAAATCATCATGAAAACCATAATACTACAACGCGCGACTCTAAGGTCGAAATAATACATAACTAGTTTTCTAAGTCTGAAATAAATATACAAGTCTGGTTGATGGAATTTACTAAATACAACTGAAAATAAATAAGTACAATTGTGATCACGATGCGAGTGAACCCACCTACCAAATAAATCACCCAGAAAGAAAACAGTGTGCCAGAAAGCAGCAATGAAACCTGTACGGCAAAACCTGTAAGAAACTGTGGCACAGCGGGGGTGAGTTGCCAACTCGTGAGTAGAAAACATCATAGAGAAGAAATCGTATATATGACTCAATCCTAGGTCAGTACGATCAGTAATAATATATATCCTCAATATGATAATGTATGAAGCATGATAAGGTGGCAAGGGTAAACATCTATACATCAGTGTAATACTAAGTGCTCATGTCAGTGTCTCAGGTAGCAACATATCATAAATATGAGGTATGATCAATGTAATCAACATGAATCAATGTTAACTATATCATGAAGTCTATAAGTATGTGGATATCATCCATTATGTAATCAATATCTGTACGTATGTGGATCTCGTCCACGTGACAACCAATGCCACAAAACATCATGCATGTAAATATCATAAAACATATTCATGGAAGTATGAGGATATAAATCAACGTGTGTCCCTCGCGACACATCAAAATAATGGAACCTGAGTATCTAGCATCGACGCTCAAAAATATCATGAAACCCGTGCTAAGCATCGGCACGTAAATCCTCATATATCGGGCTCCGTCAGTCCGGATCGGCCCACCGGCTCCGTCAGTCCGGATCGGCCCATATCATCTTTCAACTCCGGTCGGTATCCTCCGGATATTCGCCGAGCCCAAATGCTATCACCGGAAGGTAGTGGTCCCTCTGGCAGGCTCATCGTCATCCACACGAAATTTCACTCTCGCCCCGGGTTACCATACCGGGTCCACCATATACCCGCAAATGGAATCATCCGCCTTCTCAAATCGGGTTTCACATATCACACGTCTAAGAACCGAGAAAATGCATGGAGGACGCACTGAAATATCATATCAAAAGAAACCGGGTTTTTAGAACAGTGCATGCTTTCTTTTGAAATAGCCACGGTATTCAAATTCAAAAATATCATGGAAACAACATATCTCAATGCGTATAATCATAAAGCATGATGTATGTGACATATAATAGAAATGTAAGCATATCAGTATCTCATGCAACATATCGAGGGAAACCGTTCTTTTAAAGTGAATCCAGTTTTTAAAAAATATATCATGTGGATCCCAAATCTCGAAAATCAATCCAGAATCATCTATGTATGTACAAATACGTATGTCTTCAAGTATGGGTGTACAATATGTGTGTACGCAAGTATGTGTGTACAAAAAGTATGTACGCAACTATGTCGTGCAAGGAGTCATATCCTAATGCAACAGTCGTACTGTGTAGTGACATGGCAATTATCGATGATGAAGTGTGTCAGCCGGCAAGCAGGTATACGTGGAACATACACATCATCGATAATGGTGCTGGTGTCCTGACAGCATGGGTTTAATATAACAATAACACATTTAAACATGCAATGCGATGCGAATAGCAAGAATATGCGGAAAATGAATAATAAACACAACAGTGAAGAATCTACATCAATATATATATATATATATATATATATCATACAGTTTTGCCATCTGAAATAACACGAATCATGGGGTTTAGAAAAATAAGGGCTACGATGTTTTTAGCAAAAGATGCGTCTTTTGAAAATATCTGTAGAATCTTTTGTCCTGTCTTTAAAATACTCACGATTGGTTAGTTTTGAAAGAGGTATAACTCGGGTCTAGTCTAACATCTACTAAGTAAACTACAGATCTAACTAACAAGCTAATCGAATGGGTACGGAAACCACCTAAATCTGAGTTGATATATATATACATATATAACAGTCGGTGATCTCGCCTCAATAGCACCGCGTACGATACATTATATGATATGACATCCTCGTGTCATGAGTGCGGATCTATCATCAATATTTAGCTCGTACGTAAATCCGTCGTACGGCATCCCAAATCTGGGTACGGGTCGAATGTCACATTTATCTCATCAATTATCTTGTATCCTTATCATCATATCTCATGAACTGGGGTGCTGATCTAAGTCTAGTACAAGCCAATACCATCTATATATATGTGCGTGTATGAAAACACACGCCTAAAGGCCCTCTATAACTCATGTCGTATCTCATAACACGAACTACATCATATCACCGATCTCATGGCACCATGCCCAATCTCATCGACTCATCTCCAAATATCATCCACTATCCTTATCATCCAAGTTTAGGTATACGTGTTTATATATACATAGTCCCCTACCTATGTTTGTATATATATACGTAACCCCGTACATGCACAAGTATAAAAAGTAAGCATGCGTGTGCGTGTGGGTGTAAACCTATTCTAGGGTTCGCAACTAAGAAGCTATACTAGTTTACTTCTAAAAACCCTAATCTATCCATTGAACACCTAATCATATCTTGAATATCCATGTCACACATAAAAGATATCATATATATATAGTGTATATATATAGCATACTATTCATCGAACTGCGAGGGTGCTATACGCCATCCACCCGACTTCCCCCGTAGATATTATCTACTCAAATTGCTCTTCGCATTCCGTTGCCGACGTCACCACGTGCTTGTTTGTCGTCTCAAAGTTTTCGTAGGGTACTTAAACATCATAATGTAACGCAAATTCGTATTAAACTCATATCGGAAAACCAAAACGACACGCTAAAGGCCTATAGGTTAGAACCTATGGACTACGCTTTCAAAATCTCCAAATAACACTCGAGTTTGACGTACAAAGGTCAAGTGATCGAATACGACACAAATCACAAAAATCTAGAATTCAAAATACGCAAAACGAAACCCCGAATCAAAATAGCAACTCTTGAAAATGGTCCCAGATTTTACCCTTGGTCAAATCAGTCAATTTTGCGTATGCCAAGGGTCAAGTTTACAGGAGATGGAACTACAGACCAAACACAAACCCATTTGGACCAGGTCAGGCCGTAATTTGCGGCCAAAAAGATTAAATTTGCGGCCATAGAGTGGAGTCAGAGGCTGGGGTCTTGGGTGGTGCTTCCTAGGTGCCTGCACACTCCTCTGTACTTGCTAAATAATTTTCGGAGGCTCCGGGTGATAGCATATTTCATTTTACACTCACATAATTTACAAAATACGATGTCGGGGATTTCTATGTTCGCTAATTGGGGTTCTAGTCTCTGGTTTAGGTCTCCAATCAATCACCAAAGGGGTTGTATAGCCTATAGTAACCTTAATTTTACCTTTGGGTTCAACTAAAACCCTAACCCTCAACTCAAGTTTTCAAACTTTCCAAAACCACACAATATGGGTTCTAATTTAACATGGATGCTAAAGGAAAGGAAATTCTACACTAATGATGGAATAATTAGCTCATGTTGCACTCATGAATCCCCTAGGGCACCAAAATCGAATTTTTCTTGGTCCATAGTGTAGCTTATGAGCTTGTGCACAAAATCTGTGAAAGTGAGATAGGGTTTTAATGGGTTTATTGCGATGGATTTGAGGAGGTAGAGAGGCAAGGGGAGAGAGGGAAGCAGTAGCAGCAGCATGAGTGAGGGAGAGGAGAGAAAATGGTGGAGAAATGAAGTAGGAATGGGAGTTTGGTCCAAGGTTTGACCCTTTACCCTCTCATTCTCTCTCATACCCATCCCTCCATTCTTTATTCCCTTTTCTTTTCTTTTCCTTTTCTTCTCTGCTCTTTAATTTTTAACCATGCATGATAAAAAGAAGAAAGCATGAAAGAAAAATGTAACAAGTGCTAAAAAGAAGACATATGCATGCTTTGCACAAAATAGGCTTATTGCGCGATTAGCGATATTTAATCGCGATTGGCACTAAATAGTGTAAAATTAATTATAAAAACTTATAATTTGCTTAATTCATATAAAACACCCTCTTTTTAGTAATTTCCACATTTTTCCAAATTTTTTCCCAATTTATCTGTATTTAATTATACCGCCTTATTAAATATTCAATATTTTATTATTTAATTACAAAAATTCCTAAAAATAATAATTTATTTTTTTGAAATGTTACAATCTTCCCCCCTTAAAGAAATTCAGTGCCCAAATTTAAATTTAATCCCCTCAATCCTAAAACATTTCTGTAAAATGTCTAATTCTTCGGGGCTCCGAAATCATCAATATATAAAACGCATCATAGCGCAATGCATGCACAAGAACAATGAGAAGATAACTCAAAATTAAACCTCCGTCAAGAATCTCGCAATCATCGGAGTCATGGTGAAGACACAATGTCAAATCCAATACGAAAACCAATATGATATAAATCAGAACTATACATGTAAACATCAAATTTATATTATCTGAAGGAAATGCATGCCAAACCTTTTTAAGTTGCTGAGCGATGAGCATAAGCACAGTGGCGGACGTCTATTGTTAGAAAACAATCATATATGTATATATTTTTTGTTTAATATGTACGTTCCGCCATTTGAAAAACAATTTAGCAGGGTTTTCTTGTTTTAAACGTTTCGTGTCATATCAGACACGTAGGTAAATACTGAGACTATAGCTCCCTTTTTGGAAATCCCTTCGATAAGTATCAATGAATGCAAAATATATCCAGGTACTGTCCTCTGACTAGTCCTGCTCAATACGAAAACAATAGCAAATATCATAAAAACGTACTGCTCCATAAGAAATCAATGCCAAAATGTGCATAAGAATGCTACGTGCGTCTGGTGCGCACGGAAATCAAAATCCATATATGTGCCATACATGTGCACAGAAACAACATCTAAGTGCAACGGGTGTGTACGAAACACTTGTCAGAGGCAACGTGTGTGCTTGACAGCAAAATCAGGTGCATATGATATGCATGAAGAATCCTGATTTAGTGCATCTGGTGTGCACCAAAATCACATCTAAATCTTGTGCATCCAACATGCACGAAATCACGAAATCCAATATCAAGCGCCGGACATGCGCAAAATCTAATCCAAATCAGAAATACCGCGGTATATAATCTCACAACCATATGCATCAGCATGCACAAATCAAATCAAAACACTAAAAGTGCATGAAAACTATGCCGAAAGCATAAGTCAAATCACATGCATAACATAGGCATGAGATCAAAATCAACATATCGAATGACATCAAACCGAAGTCAGGTGCAACCGTGGTGCACAAAATGCGTATCAGTGCACCGCCAGCATATATGAACTATACCGAGTGCAACAACCAAATCGTGTGTGTGCCATATGCACAAAATCAACACAACTGTATAAGGTCCATGAAGTCAAAAACATGTGCAGCCAAGGCATAAAACGATATCCAGTTCTATAACTGTGCACAAATCATAAATCAACACAACGGTGTATAAACAATAACTCAAGTGTAATAACTATGCACAAAATATAAATACCTAGTAGGTGCAACCAAGGTGCACGAAAACAAATATCATGAAACTCAGTCATCAAGACTAAATCATGCGAGTAGTGTAGGGTTCCTAGGCACACTAATGAGGTCTCACAAGGCATCAACCATGCCAAATTCAAATTTTACAAGTGCCGAGAAACCCTAATGCGAGATCGTAAACTAGAGGTAAGGAGAAACCTAAGCAAGTTAACAACTTAACTACTAAGTGAACGGAAATACAACCTTTGTAGATCCGGTCCTCCACTTCCTTAGCTCCGTGATGATGTCCCTCCGCTGTGATCATCGGATTCCGGACTCTAGTAATTGTTTCGTCGAAGAAATGATCGGGCTAGGTCGTCGACTTAAATGCCGAAGATGATCTACGTCGAGGCAACACAAGATCAAGCTCCAACTTCACCAAGTCCTGAAACTTGTGAAGAAAACACCCTATACTACTTGGCAAGTGGTAGAGGATGAAGAAATAGGAAGTGGGTTCACTTTAGAATTGGATTTCTCACTCTTTTTCTCAAGTCACCATTGAAGCTAGCAAGCTTCTTTCTTCTTGAAGAAGAAGAAAATATGATAAGAATATGAATAAAAGGAAATAAAGTCATTCTTATCATTTTATCAACCATAGTTAAGTGTAGAGAATAAACCAAGGTTAGGTGAATGGTTAGGTTTAGCATGAAACAAAAATGGTAGACTTATTCAAAGCTTCATGAAGCATGAACTATAAAACAAAGCAAGCCACCATTTCTCTTTTTTCCAAAAATGAATTAAGAGAATAAATAAATAAGTTAGTAAATCAAAACCCTAACCATTAACATAACCATGGTTTAATCATACACACCCAAGTTTGGATGTATCATCAAACATGATACAAACTAATGCACAAAACTATATCATATATACAATGTGCACATCAAGTGAGAAAATCAATCTTAAGTGAACAAATACTAGTTAATGTAAAGTAATATATCAAATATATAATTATACATTAAATCATTAAATCAACACTTGATTTAACGATCCGGTCATATCGCATATAACCGACTAATATCAAGTGTATCAATGTATCGAATCAACACTTGATTCGGTAACCCGGCTATATCACATATAACCGACCAATGATACAAATCGCGAGAATAGAATACAGTATCACATACTGGTATAATTCTCGGTCCCGCACATATCTCATATGCGCTCCTATTTCGTTTCGCTTGAGCCAGGAAACCTCTGTGTAGGACTCTAAAGACTCGTCAATACGCCGGCAGCAGGTAATGATCATATCAAACACCCACAAGCCGCAAGCGGTCTGCTAAATGTAACGGCCACCCGGGTATTGAGCGATCAGAAGATCGACGAGCAAGCCCGCTCGCACTCCTGTGAATCCAACCAGTAACACTTACCGTACAGTCCGGTCTGTTCGTCTGATATGTCGCATATCTTGCCTAGGGGTGGTAAACGTCAGACCCCAATAGCTCGATAAGTTGTGTCGATATGAGGTCTATAATAGTCTGAGAAACTACTGGTAACACTTACTAGTAAATCTCAGCAACCCTGGCCAGGGATTTCCGTTTATAGCCAATCGAACACAACGCAACATCAACTCCCTATACCGGGAGAGACGAATCCCCTCCTATCGCTCATTGCCTCCATGTGATTCGGGACTGTACCCAAAAGGCACCATTTTGCACGCCCTCTTGGACGTGGCAAGGTGGAAATCAAAGCACAGTAGGAATCACACAAGACTCTATGACGATCTCGGGTCAACAGACTACTCTGTACCAGTGTCACCAGAGAACTGCCATCTGACGTAAGGTATAATACCATCTGGGAGTTCTCGGCGAGTCCGTCCAGTGTACCCAGTCTCTACTGAGCACCCGTATATCATCTCTGATGTCAAACACCAATGGATATGGGATCATCCATCGCCCATCTGTATGGGTCGAGAAGATATACGCTAGTCTACTCTGGTATATCGATGCCTCGTCTCGATACACCCACGACTAGGGACCTTGAAGGATGTACTTATGGACTACCATGTCCCCACTAGTATGATCCGCATCATAGTCCAGGTAGTCAAGTACACATCCTAAGGGCTTTACCAACATGTAACAGAGAGACAATCAGTATACACGTTAAGGTAAAGAGTAACCAGATAGCATACTATCATGTCGAGCAAGAAAGTCCTCCCTATATATGTCCAAGCATCCACTACAATATACATCCTATGTATAGTAATGGCCTCTAGAGCATACATATAACTAACAATCTCCCACTTGCACTAGGGCCATCTAATAGCAGTGGTTGTAGTATCTCATACTCAACCATCCCATAAAAGTCTCTCTCTGGGAAAAGGCCTTTGTGAGTGGATCCTCCGTGTTGTCCTCTGAGTCTACTCTCCTAACCTCGATCACCCTGGAGATCAACCATCTCTATGATCAGGTGATACTGCCATAGAATATGTCTGGATCACTGATGGTAAGGATGTTCCTTGGCATAAGCCACAACTCCATTGTCACACAATGGGAGGAACTAAGTTCATCTCCTGAACCAATATACACCCAGACTGCCTCTTTGGTAGCATCTTAAGTAGCGATGTATCTTGCCTTTAATCGTCTAGAATGCCACGGTATCTAGCTTTGAACTCTTCCAACATACCGTCCCTTTATTGAGGGTAAAGACAATGCCTGTGACTGACATTCAGTCGTCCTTATCACCCTGGAACCTTTCCAGTGATTCTCCCCAGGATCAACTAATTCCTTCTCACTACAACTAGTGAGTCTCCTAACATCCAATTAGATCTATCTCATAGATCCAAAATCCAGGATTTAGGAGGTATCACTTTGATCCTATATGGAGAATCATTGTGATAAGCGGAGATTGATCGAGCGTAGCATAGGAAACTCCTTCCCTATCAAGAGTATGTCATCCACGTACTCTACGAGGATCGCCACCATACTCCTTACTACCTTTTTGTATATACAAGGTTCATCTACCATTTTGATGAAGTCAAACTATTTGACTACTACATCAAAACAGATGTTCCAACTCCGCGATGCCTGCTTTATCCTATAAAGCATCTTGTACACGTTTCCGCTGCTCCCACTATTTACGAAGCCCCTCTGACTGTGTACTTATAGATGCTTTCTTCTAAAACATCATTTAGAAAAGCAGTCATGACACCCAACCGCCAGATATCGCAGTCATGGTATGTAGCCGTGGCAAGTAGGATCCGGATGGACTTAAGCATAGCCACTGGAAAAGGTTTCATCATTATCCATGCCTGGTCGATGACAAAAACCTTTAACAAGTCTAGCTTTGAAAGTCTCAACTTTTCCATCTACACCAAGTAATCTTCTCAAGATATACTTGCTCCTGATGGGGATTTAACCCTTAAGATATAGCAACCAAAGTCTATACTTTGTTGGTGTATAAGGATTCCATCTCAGATCGCTAAGCATCCAGCCATTCTTAAAGAGTCCCACTCCTGATGGCCTGCTCGAAACTAGTTGGGTCATCATCTCATGATGCAATCCTCGCTCCCACTGTAATAGAGAAACCAAAGTATCTCTTAGGTGGGTGAGGAACCCTACTAGATCGGCGGAGAGGCTGAGGTTCGTTGGTTACTATTTAATCCTTCGGTTCTACCAAATCATCTGCTGTAGTTTGTATAGCTGAAACACTTCCAGTTCTACATAACTGACGTTGCCTCGAGCTTGTCCGGATTTTTCTTTTAGACATAGGCCGGACAACCCCAAATCTTAACTAACTTAAGATATGGGCTCTTCCCTTTCCATATCACATATGAAGTGGTAGACAACTGATTTGATCGGAACCCTATTCAATAGGTATGCAACTTCATAAGTGCATAACTTTCAAAAGGAAATAGGAAACTCAGTAGTACTCATCATAGAGCGCACCATATCATATAGGGTGTGATTGCTCCGCCCCGATACAACGTTGTGCTGTGGTGTATTCGGAGGAGTGATGCTGAGAGAGAATCTCATTCTCCTTTAGAATAGTTTAGGAATTCTGTGTGCAAGTATTCTCCTCCTTGATCTCATCAAAGGACGTAATACTTATACCCTTATTGGTTCTCTACTTCTATCTTATATTCTGTGAATACCTCAAAAGGTTCTGACTTGTGTTTCAACAGGAACATATGTCTAAATCTTAAGAGATCATCAGAGAACGTAATGAAGTATAAAGAACCAGTCCTGGCATTGTAGACAGGGGACCTTACATACATCATCATGTATCAGTCCCAAGAGTTCACTAACTCTTTCTCTGTTTCCAGTAAACAGAGCTATGGTCATCTTATCTCTGTGACATGACTGGCAAGTTTCACAAGATGTAAATTCAAACAGATTTAAATATGCATCTATGTGCAACTTAGCTAGTCAGGTCGCATTGATATGACCTAGTCTACAATACCTCAAGAAGGATCCGTTCATTTCTGAACTCATCCTCTTGTGTGTGTTCCGTATACTAAGAACTGTAGTTTGATTTAGAACATCAATGCTTTTAGATAACGTGCCTGAACCGATCAACTTTTGATATAGGAAATGTTCAAAACATTATCCAACAATACAAAATTTTATCATTTCTTTAATAATAAAGAGACTGATATGATTTTGTATATCAGGTTTGGTATCTAATAACATTCATTCAGAATCAATGTATTTGGAATACAGGGTTACAGTGACCAACAGACTTGGCTGCAACACTTGCCCCGTTTTCTGTCTCATGAAAGTTATCACCCGTTCTCAGATCTCTACCTATCTGTAGCCCTATGTAACAGATTACATATCTGGGATCCTGATCCGGTATCAAATACCCCGGACGTAGAGGATACAGAGAAACAGTTCTTTGTAACGAACACACCCGAAGATGATTCATCAGTATGCACTTTCTTCGTTTGGGCGGCACGGGAATTCTGGTAATCCCCAATTTCCTGCTCTGTCTTATAACAATTATAAGTTGGAGCGGGACCAACGTTCCCCAGCTCAGTATAACAAGCGGGTTCGGTCAATATGTCCGTTTTATTATCTTGATTAAGGCTTGACATGGTCGCTACCTGGAGAGAGAGAGAAGAAAACACTCTGCGTGCGCTCTTGCAAGATCAGATTGGTTATTATTTTATCTAATCAGGATGGCTCCCACCGTTTTTATTAAATCTTCCTTCAAACCCTAAAAGGAAAGACTAGCCGGGATTAATTACACACTACAAGTTCGCCAATCTTTCAGCCAGGCCAGTGTCGGTACTTTGAGGGAGGTTCCCCGTGCTTTCGCACGGACCTAATTAATGTAAACCTCGTTTTCCCAGAGGCGTAACCCCGTTGACACCTTTCTAGACACCTACTTGATCGGCTAATTGTAATGCGTAAAACTCTCCCAGGAGTAACAATTACTCGCAGTGGGTATCGGGATCCAACTATCTCATAGAAGGTATGCAATCTCATTGCAAATTTCAACACTTGAAATTCCCGATAATTTTTCCCCTAGCACCCTATGACCTTGACGGAGGTCAACAAACCATAGGCTACTTGTTAAGTTCAACCCGTCATTTCTTGATTGAATCAAACCCACCCGCACGACCCTTGACGGAGGTCAACAAGGTCGCACGACTACCCTAATCCAATCTGCATCATATACGTAAGAAGATAAATACTAGTTAGCTACCACACACTACGCCTTGACGGAGGTCAACAAACATAGCACGAATACTAAATAGGACTTATCTGAAATGACGGAGGGCTACGACAGGTTTTTCTGAAAACCTATTGCGTAATGAACTTGATATCGTTGTAGAATCAAACGATTTTAAAATGGAGTGTTTTTTGAGGCTTTTCTAGTTTTGCTAGAGGGGTCACTCCCGATGAAGGTATCGTCGGCCCTTTCCTCGTCGAATGAGGTGCGGGATATATCATATATATCACTGTGCAAAGCAGAAACTATAGAAGCTATCAAAAGACAAACCGAGTGTGTAGCATCTACCAGTTATTGCTAAAGGGGTCACTCCCGGTGAAGGGATCGTCGGCCCTTTCCTCATCGAATAAGGTGCAGTATATATCATATATACCTCTGTGCAAAGCAAGAACTGTAGCTACCTGTTTTATTTTTTAAATTCGATTCCACAACATCTTTAGGTTTCTTTTATTTCATTAATCTCATTAATGAAGTCCCATCATTTAAGTACCTAAACATCACAGATAAATACGACGTACACTTATGCCATCCGCATTCGCCTCGATGTCCCCTCGTGCACCGTTAGGTTAGGTAACTAACGGCAGAGCGGGGCAGGGCTAGCGCGGTTGTAAAACATAACTAACGTCTATATAATATATCATATATACTATATACAGTATCCATCACAGAACATATCACATGATCACATCACAGATATCGCAGCAGAAGAATCATATGAAATATTGGATATGCTAGGACGTCCGAGTTTTCAATACGAGCCAGTATAAAACACGGATTCCACGGTCGCGATGAATAGCCAAACCCATACCCTTAGACCCCTACGAGAGCGGCAAGCAACCCTACCAATTCTAGAGTTAGAAGACCCGGACTCGACTCCTCGAGTTGGTCTCCCACTGGACTCCAGAACCTGGTTACTTGTGCTCCCCTCCTTGGGTCTATCCTAGTGCGGAAAAGTAAATAATATACAATGGGTGACATCTTCCGCTACCTGGAAGTGCCCCAATAAAAGAATATTACATACAAGTTTTTACATGAATGAAAATGAAAAACACTCATCTCACATAAAAAAAACCCCGGCTATTCAAACACGACGATCCAATATAACATATCCAGCAACACATAACATCACATGTAATCAACGTAAGTAAACATGCGTATCCCAATTGTCGTTGACATATAGCAACGGAACCGGCGATATCACATATTACACTTACGGTCACAGAAAAGATAGTGTAAAACTACAACAGTTGGAATCCGCAACCTCTTTAGACATCGCATGCCTAATCAAATGAATTACTTAGACATCGCATGCGTAACAATTATAAACCCCGCATTTTAGTCTCAATATCGAAAACACTTTTCAATATCTATTCGGGCAATTCAACAAGATTCCCGATAAACTGATCGAATGCTCGTCGCAAACTTTAGTAGACGGCCGCACCCCTGGATGCCGTCGACGAAGTGCACTAAAGTGGAACACCGCTGCCGCGAGCACCCGGATGGATGCTTTCGGCGACGGGGTTCTCCTACAGTCACTTGGTCGGGGCTATGGGACATGGCTGTCTATTAAGTTTACCCGGTGAGTATCCGCGTACGCTACGTGATTGCGACGGACTTTTGATCACCTCAAAATTCCATGTCAATCGATCAAGTGAGACTAAAGTGCTATGTTTATAACATCCAAATCAGTTATCTCATAACTACTTGTGGATTCCAAATATTGTATCATATTCCGGATAAATAGAAAATGTCAAACTTTCCGATCGAACAATCGAACACCCAAGTTTTCCCGAAACAGCTCAACACATGAAACAAGTTTAAAAACATTCACTTCATGCCTCAGTACCAACGGTCCAGACGTAGAAGGGTCAATCCAACGCCTCACATGTGGCATGCTGTACTGCCCCAAACCCTAAAGTTCAAAGGGCAGTTCAAGACGGTCACATAATCGAGTTAAGGTTTGTTGTCTTCTAGAGGGACCATCGCGTTACTTGCACTACTTAGAACATGATTAAACTACGGAAAAATCCAACAATTGGAAATTTCCCGGCAGGGAAAAAGTGGGTATTTATATCCGGTCGAACTTTTTAACATATTCTATAAGTATCCGAAAAAACACATAGACGGTCTGATAATCCGATTGAATCTACGAACTCCCAATACAACCCAGAAAACTCAACTCTTGAGTAAACATTAAAAATTCCCAGAAAATACAGCAATAAAATATAGGAATTACTGTGCAAATTTCGAAACATGATGCGACAGAATGGCCGCGGAACCGCCGCACGAGGCATGCTCGTGCCGCGGTTCCGCCGCGCTTTAGATGAATTAGCCACTCGAATTTCACAGTAACTCCTAGAAACGCCTGCTTATTTTTCTGCATATTTTTAATTCACAAAAATCCACAATTTTCAAAAATGTACAGAGAGTGGATTTTGCATTAGGGTTTCGGTTCGATAGGACTTCTAACTCCGTCTACACATCGCCTAAGGCTCTAGCTAGGCTCTAATACCACTGTAGGGTTCCTAGGCACACTAATGAGGTCTCACAAGGCATCAACCGTGCCAAATTCAAATTTTACAAGTGCCGAGAAACCTTAATACGAGATCGCAAACTAGAGGTAAGGCGAAACCTAAGCAAGTTAACAACTTAACTACTAATTGAACGGAAATACAACCTTTGTAGATCCGGTCCTCCACTTCTTTAGCTCCGTGATGATGTCCCTCCGCTATGATCATCGGATCCCGGACTCGAGTAATGGTTTCGTCGAAGAAATGATCGGGCTAGGTCGTCGACTTTGATGCCGAAGATGATCTACGTCGAGACAACACAAGATCAAGCTCCAACTTCACCAAGTCAAGAAACTTGTGAAGAAAACACCCTATACTACTTGGCAAGTGGTAGAGGATGAAGAAATAGGAAGTGGGTTCACTTTAGAATTGGATTTCTCACTCTTTTTCTCAAGTCACCATTGAAGCTAGCAAGCTTCTTTCTTCTTGAAGAAGAAGAAGAAGAAGAAGATAATATGATAAGAATATGAATAAATGGAAATAAAGTCATTCTTATCATTTTATCAACCATGGTTAAGTGTAGAGAATAAACCAAGGTTAGGTGAATGGTTAGGTTTAGCATGAAACAAAAATGGTAGACTTATTCAAAGCTTCATGAAGCTTCAACTATAAAATAAAGCAAGCCACCATTTCTCTTTTTGCCAAAAATGAATTAAGAGAATAAATAAATAAGTTAGTAAATCAAAACCCTAACCATTAACATAACCATGGTTTAATCATACACACCCAAGTTTGGATGTATCATCAAACATGATACAAACTAGTGCGCAAAACTATATCATATATACAATGTGCACATCAAGTGAGAAAATCCATCTTAAGAGAACAAATACTAGTTAATGTAAAGTAATATATCAAATATATAATTATACATTAAATCATTAAATCAACACTTGATTTAACTATCCGGTCATATCACAAGTGATCAAACATGCCCAATTCAAAAAAATTCATGTGCCTACAAACCCTAATACGGATCGTTAACTAGATTTATAGGCGATGCAAGCAAGCAAACGAATTTATTGCTAAAGGAAAGTGACTAAAACCTTTGTAGATCCGGTTCTCCACCTCCATATCTCCGCTTTGACGTCCCTCCGCTTTAGCAATCGAAATCCTAGACTCTTGCGGTGGTTTCATCGGAGAAAGGATAGGGCTAGGTCGCCGACTTCGATGCCGAAGATGATCTACGTCGAGGCAACTCAAGATCAAACTCCAACTTCACCAAGTCATGAAACTTGTGAAGAAAACACCCTATACTACTTGGCAAGTGGTAGAGGATGAAAAAATAGGAAGTAGGTTCACTTTAGAGTTGGATTTCTCACTCTTTTTCTCAAGTTGCCATTGATGGAGGCAAGGTTTTCTTCTTTGTTGAAGTAGAAGAAGAAGAAGAAGGAATATGATAAGTATTTCCAAAATAGAAAATAAAATCAATACTTATCATATAGCAACCATGGTTAGGTGTAGAGACTAAACTAGGGTTAGATTAAATGGTTAGGTTAAGGAAAAGAACAAGAATGGTCAAGCTTTCAACACTTCAAGAAGTTTCAACAAAACAACAAAATAAGCCACCATTCTTTTTATCTTTTCAAAATGAATAAATAAATAAAAGAATAAGTAATTAAAAACCCTAACCATTAACATAACCATGGTTTAAACTAAACATACACCCAAACATTCATGTATCATCAAACATGATACAATCAAGTGCACAAAAATATATCACATATACAATGTGCACATCAAGTGAGAAAATCCTTTTAAAGTGAACAAATACTAGTTAATGCAAAGTAATATATCAAATATATAATTATGCATTAAATCATTAAATCAACACTTGATTTAACGATCCGGTCATATCACATATAACCGACTAATATCTAATGTATCGGCTTATCGAATCAATCCTTGATTCGATAACTAGGTTATATCGCATACAACCAATCGATACATTCATCGCGAGAATGGAATACGGTATCACATACACGCATTATTCTCGGTCCCGCACATATCTCATAAGCGCTCCTATTTCGTTTCGCTTGAGCCAGAAAACCTCTGCATAGGACTCTAAAGACTCGTCAATACGCCGGCAGCAGATGATGATCATATCAAGCATCCACAAGCCGCAAGCGGTCTGCTAGACGTAACGGCCACCCGGGTATTGAGCGATCAGAAGATCGACGAGCAAGCCCACTCACACTCCTGTGAATCCAACCAGTAACACTTACCATACAGTCCGGTCTGTTCGTCTGATATGTCGCATATCTCGCCTAGGGGTGGTAAACATCAGACCCCAGTAGCTTGATAAGTCATGCCGACGTGAGGTCCATAACAATCGTGAAACTACTGATAACTCTTACTAGTATATCACTGCAACCCTGGCCAGGGATTTCCTTTTATGGCCAATCGACCATAGCGCAACATCAACCCCCAATACCGGGAGAGACGAATCCCCTCCTATCGCTCATTTCCTCCATGTGAATCGGGATTGTACCCAAAAACCATCTGTTTGCACGACTCAGTAGAGCCGTGGTAGGGTGGAAATCAAAGCAAAATGGGAGACACACAAGACTCTATGACGATCTCGGGTCAACAAACTAAGCTGTACCAGTGTCACCAGAGAACTGCCATCTGACGTGAGGTATAATACCATCTGGGAGTTCTCGGCGAGTCCGTTCAGTGTACCCAGTCACCACTGAGCACCCACATACCATCTCTGATGTCAAACACCAATGGATATGGGATCATTCATCTCCCATCACATGGGTCGAGAAGTTATACGCTAGTCTACTCTGGAATATCGATGCCCCGTCTCGATATTCCCACGACAAGGAACATTGAAGGATGTACTCATGGACTACCCAGGCCCCACTAATATGATCTGCATCATAGTCCTGGAAGTCGAGTACACATCCTAAGGGCTTTATCAACATGTAACAGAGAGACAGAAAGTATACATGTTAAGATAAAGAGCAACCAGATAGCGTACTATCATGTTGAGCAAGAAAGTCCTACCTATATATATCCCAGCATCCACTACAATATACATCCAAAGTACAGTAATGGCCTCTAGGGCATACATATAACTAACAATCTCCCACTTGCACTAGGGCCATCTGTAGCAGTAGTTGTAGTATTTAATACTCAGCCATCCCCTAAAAGTCTCTCTTTGGGAAAAGGCCTTCGTGAGTGGATCCGCCGTGTTATCCTCTGAGTCTACTCTCCTAACCTTGATCACCCTGGAGATCAACTATCTCCATGATCAGGTGATACTGCCTCAGAATATGTCTGGGTCACTGATGGGATCGGGGTTCACGGGCCAAAGCCACACTTCCATTGTCACACAATGGTAGGAACCTAGTTCATCTTATGAACCAATATACACCCAAACTGCCTCTTTGGTAGTATCTTTAATAGCGATGTTAGCAGCCTTTATCGTCTAGTTTGCCACGGTATCTAGCTTGGAACTCTTCCAACATACCGTCGCTTTACTGAGGGTAAAGACAATGCCTGTGACTAACATTTAGTCATCTTTATCACCCTGGAACCCTTCCAGTGATTCTCCCCAGGATCGATTGATACCACTCACTACATCTACTGAGAATCCTAGCATCCAATTACATCTATCTCATAGATGAAAACTCAGGGTTTAGGAGATATCACTTTGATCCTATTTGGAGAATCCTTATGACAAGAGGAGATCGACCGATCATAGTATAGGAAACTCTTTTCCTATCAAGAGTATGTTGTCCACGTACAATACGAGGATGACTACCTTACTCTCTACTACCTTTTTGTATATACAAGGTTCGTCTACCATTTTGATGAAGTCAAACACTTTGACTATCACATCAAAACAGACGTTCCAACTCCGCGATGCCTGCTTTATTCTATAAAGCAACTTGCACACGTTTCCGCTGCTCCCACTGTTTATGAAGCCCTCTGGTTGTGTTCTTATAGACGTTCTTTTCTAAATCACTATTTAGAAAAGTAGTCATGGCACCCAACCACCAGATATCGTAGTCATGGTATATAGCAATGGCAAGTAGGATCTGGATGGACTTGAGCATAGTCCCTAGAAAAGGTTTCATCATTATCCACACCTGGTTGATGACTAAAACCTTTAACAAGTCTAGCTTTGAAAGTCCCAACTTTTCCATCTACACCAAGTAATCTTCTCAAGATATACTTGCTCCTGATGGGGATTTAACCCTTCAGATGTAGAAGCTAAAGTCCATACTTTGCTGGTGTACATGGATTCCATCTCAGATCGCTAAGCATCCAGCCATTCTTACAGAGTCCCTACTCTTGATGACCTGCTCGAATCTAGTTGGGTCATCATCTCATGATGCAGTCCTCGCTCCTACTGTCATCGAGAAACCGAAGTATCTCTCAGGCAGATGAGGAACCCTACCAGATCGGCAGAGAGGCTTGAGGTTCGTTGGGGACTATAGAATCCTTTGGTCCAGTCAAATCAGCTGCAGTTTTGTATAGTTGGAACCTTTCCGGTTCTACAGAACTGACCTTGCCTCAATTTTGTCAGGATTTTGCTTTTGACATAGGCCGGACAATCCCAAATCTTAACTTATTTAAGAGATAGGCTCTTCCCATACCATATCTTATACGGAGTGGTAGGCACTGATTTGATTCGAACCCTATTCAATAGGTATGCAACTTCATAAGTGCATAACTCCCTAAAAGGAAATAGGAAACTCAGTAGTACTCATCATAGAGCGCACCATATCATATAGGGTGTGATTGCTCCGCCCCGATATACCATCGTGCTATGGTGTATACGGAGGAGTAATGCTGAGAGAGAATCTCATTCTCCTTTAGAATAGTTCAGGAATTCTATGCACAAGTATTCTCCTCCCTGATCTCATCATAGAATATAATACTTATAACCGTATTTTGGTTCTCTACTTCTAACTTATATTCTGTGAATATCTCAAAAGGTTCGGACTTGTGTTTCAACAGGAACATATGTCTGAATCTTGAGAGATCATCAGAGATCGTAATGAAGTATAAAGAACCGGTCCTGGCATGTGTACACAAGAGACCTTACATATATCATCATGTATCAGTCCCAAGAGTTCACTAACTCTTTCTCTATTTCCAATAAACAGAGCTATGGTCATCTTATCTTTGTGACATGACTGGCAAGTTTCACAAGATGTAAATTCAAACTGATTTAAATATGCATCTAAAATGTAACTTCAGCCAGTCGGGTCGCATTGATATGACCTAGTTTACAATGCCTCAAGAATGATTCGTTCATTTCCGAACTCTTCCTCTTGTGAGTATTCTGTATACGAGGAACTGTAGTTTGATTTAGAACGTCAATGCTTTTAGATAACGTGCCTGAACCGATCAACTTTTGATATAGGAAATGTTCAAAACATTATCCAACAATAGAAAATTTTATCATTTCTTTACTAATAAAGAGACTGATATGATTTTGTATATCAGGTTCGGTATCTAATAGCATTTGTTCAGAATCAATATATTAGTAATACAGGGTGACAGTGACCAACAGACTTGGCTGCAACACTTGCCCCGTTTTCTGTCTCATGAAACTTATCACCCGTTCTCAGTTTTTCTACCTTTTTGTAGCCCTATGTAACAGATTACATATCTGGGATCCTGATCCGGTATCAAATACCCAGGATGCAGAGGATACTGAGAAACAGTTCTTTGTAATGAACATACCCGAAGGAGATGCATCATATGCACTTTCTTCGTTTAGGTGGCATAGGAATTCTGGTATTTCCCTATTTCTTGCTCTGTCTTATAACAATTATAAGTTGGAGCGGGACCAACGTTCCCCAGCTCAGTATAACAAGCGGGTTCGGTCAATTCATCCATATTATTATCTTGATTAGGGCGTGATATGGTCGCTACCTGGAGAGAGAGAGAGAAGAAAACACTCTCCGTGCGCTCTTGCAAGATTAGATTGGTTATATATTTTATCTAATCAGGATGGCTCCCACTGTTTTTATCAAATCTTCCTTCAAACCATAAAAGGAAAGACTAGCCGGGATTAATTACACTCTACAAGTTCACCAATCTTTCAGCCAGGCCAGTGTCGGTACTTTGAGGGAGGTTCCCCATGTTTTCGCACGGACCTAATTACAGTAAACCTCGTTTTCCCAGAGGCGTAACCCCGTTGACACCTTTCTAGACACCTACTTGATCGGCTAATTGTAAAGTGCAAAACTCTCCCAGGAGTAACAATTACTCACAGTGGGTATCGGGATCCAACTATCACATAGAAGGTATACAATATCATTGCAAATTTCAACACTTGAAACTCCCGATAATGGTTTTTACCCCTAGCACCTATGACCTTAGCTAAGGTCAACAAATCATAGGTACTAGTCAAGTTCTACCCATCATTTCCTGATTAATTAGACCCACCCACATGACCCTTGGCTAAGGTCAACAAAGCCACATGACTGTCCTAACTAATCGCATCATATGCTGTGTAGGAAGACATCACTTAGCTACCGCACACTACGCCTCGGCTATGGTCGACAAACGTAGCACGAATAGTAAGTACTCTACTTCCTAAAATGACGGAGGGTTGCGAATGGTTTTTAAGAAAACCTTTAACGCTTTGAACTTGATCTCGTTGCGGAATCAAATGGTTTTTAAATGGAATGTTGTTGAGGCTTTTCTAGTTTTGCTAAAGGGGTCACTCCCGGTGAAGGGATCGTCGGCCCTTTCCTCGTCGAGTGAGGTGCGGGATATATCATATATATCACTGTGCAAAGCGGAAACTATAGAAGCTATCAAAAGACAAACCGAGGGTTGTAGCATCTGCCAGTTATTGCTAAAGGAGTCACTCCCGGTGAAGGGATCTCGGTCCTTTCCTCATCGAATAAGGTGCAGGATGTTCTACAAGGAACACCTCGATGCAAAGCAAGAACTGTAGCTACCTGTTTTTATTTTTGAAATTCGATTCCAGAACATCAATTAGGTTTATTTTCTTTCATTAATCTCATTAATGAATACCCCATCATTTAATTCTACCTAAACATCACAGATAAATATAACGTACGCTTATGCCATCCACATTCGCCTCGATGTCCCGTCTGCACCGTTAGGTTAGGTAACTAACGCCAGAGCGAGGCAGGGCTAGCGCGGGTGTAAAACATAAGCAACGTCTATATAATATATCATATATACTATATATAATATCTATCTGAACAAATCACATGATCACATGACAGATAACGCAGCAGAAAATATCATATGAAATATTGGATATACTAGGACGTCCGTGTTTTCAATACGAGCCAGTATAAAACACGGATTCCACGGTCGCGATGAATAGCCAAACCCACACCCTAGACCCCTACGAGATCGGCAAGCAACCCTACCAATTCTAGGGTTAGGAGACCCGGACTCGACTCCTCGAGTTGGTCTCCCACTGGACCCCAGAACCCGGTTACTTGTGCTCCCTTCCTTGGGTCTATCCTAATGCGGAAAAGTAAATAATATACAAATGGTGACATCATCCACAACCTGGAAGTGCCCCAATAAAAGAATATTACATACAAGTTTTTACATGAATGGAAAAGGAAAAACACTCATCTCACATAAAAAACCCCGGCTATTCAAACACGACGATCCAATATAACATACCCTGCAACACATAACATCACATGTCATCAACGTAAGTAAATATGCGCATCCCAATTGTCGTTTACATATAGCAACGAAATCGGCGATATCACATATTACACTTACGGTCACAGAAAAGAAAGTGTAAAACTACAACAGTTGGAATCCGCAACCTCTTTAGACATCGCATGCCTAATCAAATGAAATACTTAGACATCGCATGCCTAACAATTATAAACCCCGCATTTTAGTCTCATTATCGAAAACACTTTTCAATATCAAGTCGGGCAATTCAACAAGATTCCCGACATCCCGATCGAATGCTCGTCCCAAACTTTAATAGGCGGCCGCACCCCTGACGCCGTCGACGAAGTGCACCAAGGTGGAACACCACTTCCGCGAGCACCCGAACGGGTGCTTTCGGCGACGGGGTTCTCCTACAGTCACTTGGTCGAGGCTATGGGGTGAGGCTGTCTATTAAGTTTACCCGGCGAGTATCCGCGTACGCTACGTGATTGCGACGGACTTTTGATCGCATCAAAATTCCGTGGCAACCGATCAAGTGAGACTAAAGTGCTATGTTTATAACATTCATTCAATTATTTCATAACTACTTGTGAATTCCAAATGTTGTATCACATTCCGGGTAAATAGAAAATGTTAAACTTTCCGATCGAACAATCGAACACCCAAGTTTTCCCGAAATAGCTCAACACATGAAATAAGTTTAAAAACATTCATTTCGTGCCTCAGTACCAACGGTCCAGCCGTAGAAGGGTCAAGCCAACGCTTCACATGTGGCACGCCGTACTGCCCCAAACCCTAGGGTTCAAAGGGCAGTTCAAGACGGTCACATAATCGAGTTATAGTTTGTTGTCTTCTAGAGGGACCATCGCGTTACTTGCACTGCTTAGAACGCCATCAAACTACGGAAAAGTCCAATAATTGGAAATTTCCCGGCAGGGGAAAAAGTGGGTATTTATATCTAGTCGAACTTTTAACATATTCTAAAATTACCCGGAAAACACATAGACAAAGTTTGATAATCCGATCGAATCTACGAACTCCCAATACAACCCAGAAAACTCAACTCTTGAGTAAATATTAAAAATTCCCAGAAAACTCAGCATTAAAATAAAGAAGTTACTGTGCAAAAATAATTGACTGAAGAGACCAATTGGCCGCGGAACCGCCGCATTAGCCATGCTAATGCCGCGGTTCCGCCGCGCTTTCATCGAATTAGGTGGTCGTTCTTCACAGTAATTCTTATAAATTCCTGGTGATTTTTCTGCATATTTTTAATTCCCAAAAATCCCCAATTTCGAAAAATGTACAGAGAGCAAATTTGTATTAGGGTTTCGGTTCGATCGGACTTGTAACTCCGTCTACGCATCGCCTAAAGCTCTAGCTAGGCTCTGATACCACTGTTGGGTTCCTAGGCACACGAATGAGGTCTCACAAGTGATTAAACATGCCCAATTCAAAAAATTTCATGTGCCTACAAACCCTAATACGGATCGTTAACTAGATTTATAGGCGATGCAAGCAAGTAAACGAATTTATTGCTAAAGGAAAGTGACTACAAACTTTGTAGATCCGGTTCTCCACCTTCATAGCTCCGCTTTGACGTCCCTCCACTATAGCAATCGGAATCCTAGACTCTTGCGGTGGTTTCATCGGTGAAAGGATCGGGCTAGGTCGCCGACATCGATGCCGAAGATGATCTACGTCGAGGCAACTCAAGATCAAACTCCAACTTCACCAAGTCATGAAACTTGTGAAGAAAACACCCTATACTACTTGGCAAGTGGTAGAGGATGAAGAAATAGGAAGTGGGTTCACTTTAGAATTGGATTTCTCACTCTTTTTCTCAAGTTGCCATTGATAGAGGCAAGGTTTTCTTCTTTGTTGAAGAAGAAGAAGAAGGAATATGATAAGTATTTCCAAAATAGAAAATAAAATGAATACTTATCATATAGCAACCATGGTTAGGTGTAGAGACTAAACTAGGGTTAGGTTAAGGAAAAGAACAAGATTGGTCAAGCTTTCAACACTTCAAGAAGTTTCAACAAAACAACAAAATAAGCCACCATTCTTTTTATCTTTTCAAAATGAATAAATAAATAAATGAATACGTAAATAAAAACCCTAACCATTAACATAACCATGGTTTAAACTAAACATACACCCAAACATTCATGTATCATCAAACATGATACAATCAAGTGCACATAAATATATCACATATACAATGTGCACATCAAGTGAGAAAATTCTTTTAAAGTGAACAAATACTAGTTAATGCAAAGTAATATATCGAATATATAATTATGCATTAAATCATTAAATCAACACTTGATTTAACGATCCGGTTATATCGCATATAACCGACTAATATCCAATGTATCGGCTTATCGAATCAATCCTTGATTCGATAACTAGGTTATATCGCATACAACCAATCGATACATTCATCACGAGAATGGAATACGGTATCACATACACGCTCAGTCCCGCACATATCTCATATGCGCTCCTATTTCTTTTCGCTTGAGCCAGGAAACCTCTGTGTAGGACTCTAAAGACTCGTCAATACGCCGGCAGCAGATGATGATCATATCAAGCACCCAAAAGCCGCAAGCGGTCTGCTCAACGTAACGGCCACCAGGGTATTGAGCGATCAGAAGATCGAAGAGCAAGCCCGCTCACATTCCTGTGAATCCAACTAGTAACACTTACCGTACAGTCCGGTCTGTTCGTCTGATATGTCGCATATCTCGCCTAGGGGTGGTAAACGTCAGACCCCAGTAGCTTGATAAGTCATGCCTACGTGAGGTCTATAACAATCGTGAAACTACTGATAACTCTTACCAGTATATCACTGCAACCCTGGCCAGGGATTTCCTGTTATGTCCAGTCGACCATAGCGCAACATCAACCCCCAATACCGGGAGAGACGAATCCCCTCCTATCGCTCATTGCCTCCATGTGAATCGGGACTGTCCCCAAAAACCACCTGTTTGCACGACTCAGTAGAGCCATGGTAGGGTAGAAATCAAAGCACAGTGGGAGACACACAAGACTCTATGACGATCTCGGGTCAGCAGACTAAGCTGTACCAGTGTCACCAGAGAACTGCCATCTTACGTGAGGTATAATACCATCTGGGAGTTCTCGGCGAGTCCATTCAGTTTACCCAGTCTCCACTGAGCACCCGCATACCATCTCTGATGTCAAACACCAATGGATATGGGATCATCCATCGCCCATCACATGGGTCAAGAAGATATACGATAGTCTACTCTGGAATATCGATGCCCCGTCTTGATATTCCCACGACTAGGAACATTGAAGGATGTACTCATGGACTACCCAGGCCCTACTAGTATGATATGCATCATAGTCCTGGAAGTCGAGTACACATCCTAAGGGCTTTATCAACATGTAACAGAGAGACAGAAAGTATACATGTTAAGCTAAAGAGCAACCAGATAGCGTACTATCATGTCGAGCAAGAAAGTCCTACCTATATATGTCCCAGCATCCACTACAATATACATCCAATGTACAGTAATGGCCTCTAGGGCATACATATAACTAACATAACCAACTAATATCAAGTGTATCAATGTATCGAATCAACACTTGATTCGATAACCCGGCTATATCACATAAAACCGAACAATGATACAAATCGCGAGAATAGAATACAGTATCACATAATGGTATAATTCTCGGTCCCGCACATATCTCATATGCGCTCCTATTTCGTTTCGCTTGAGCCAGGAAACCTCTGTGTAGGACTCTAAAGACTCGTCAATACGCCGGCAGCAGGTGATGATCATATCAAATACCCACAAGCCGTAAGCGGTCTGCTAAACGTAACGGCCATCCGGGTATTGAGCGATTAGAAGATCGACGAGCAAGCCCGCTCACACTCCTGTGAATCCAACCAGTAACACTTACCGTACAGTCCGGTCTGTTCGTCTGATATGTCGCATATCTTTCCTAGGGGTGGTAACCGTCAGACCCCAATAGCTCGATAAGTCGTGTCGATATGAGGTCTATAACAGTTCGAGAAACTACTGGTAACACTTACTAGTAAATCTCAGCAACCCTGGCCAGGGATTTCCGGTTATAGCCAATCGAACACAGCGCAACATCAACTCCCTATACCGGGAGAGACGAATCCCCTCTTATCGCTCATTGCCTCCATGTGATTCGGGACTGTACCCAAAAGCCACCGTTTTGCACGCCCTCTTGGACATGGTAAGGTGGAAATCAAAGCACAGTGGGAATCACACAAGACTCTATGACGATCTTGGGTCAACAGACTACTCTGTACCAGTGTCACCAGAGAACTGCCATCTGACGTAAGGTATAATACCATCTGGGAGTTCTCGGAGAGTCCGTCCAGTGTACCCAGTCTCCACTGAGCACCCGTATATCATCTCTGATGTCAAACACCAATGGATATGGGATCATCCATCGCCCATCTGTATGGGTTGAGAAGATATACGCTAGTCTACTCTGGTATATTGATGCCCCGTCTCGATACACCCACGACTAGGGACCTTGAAGGATGTACTTATGGACTACCATGTCCCCACTAGTATGATCCGCATCATAGGCCAGGTAGTCAAGTACACATCCTAAGGGCTTTACCAACATGTAACAGAGAGACAATCAGTATACACGTTAAGGTAAAGTGTAACCAGATAGCATACTATCATGTCGAGCAAGAAAGTCCTCCCTATATATGTCCAAGCATCCACTACAATATACATCCGATGTATAGTAATGGCCTCTAGGGCATACATATAACTAACAAATAGATCGCCCAAAATACCGAAATCCAAAGTGACGGATACATGATAATCGAATCACTAAATCACAAATCATAAATACCGTCATCGATATTTCCTCCTTCGAAGTCGAGAAGGTGTCGGTGCATCTAATGCTAGCAGAGCAAGATATCTACTTGTCTCCTCTTCATGGTCTGGCGCCTTGTGCTTTTAGGTTCTTGTCTCTCACTGCAGATTGCTAACTGCATAGCTCTTCAGCTCAACGGTCTAATATGGAAACGATAATGGAAGCAGTCTGCTCTGGCACATCCTCCATGGATCTCTGGCGAACTATCTCGTCAACAATGCCGAACTCTGGTCTGCTGGGTGTGCGCAATATGACCGCTCCCGGGTCCAAGACTTCTCGTATAGTATTACAGAAAGGTCCTGTTGAGGTCTCTCTCAATCTCATTTCTGCTGAACTGTCCGGAGGTTATCACCTTTTTCTATATCTGTTTCTTGTTCCGGAATGGCTGTATTCTCATAGCGACTCCTTCTGGAAGATATATCAATAATCAACGCCTCTGCATGCGTATCGCATCTCTGATGTCGGCGAAGTGGAACGTCATCTCATCAAGATCTCGTACGAACCTCTTACTCCAGTTTTATCGAATGTTGACTGCTTCGGACTCGTCTCTTCATGGCTGCATGGACTGTGCTCCAACGGCTATACTCGTGTCTGGAGTCTCCTAAGCAATGAATCCCATCATATGATATCCGAAAGATGTCGAACCATTCGATCTCAACATCTTGGGTACAGCTTAATAGTATCGAGTACATGCCACAGCACTAGTAGACCAGCCGTAGAAGGGCAAACCCAAGCCTCACTAATGGCACCGCGGAACTGCCGCAAACCCTAAGGGTCAAAGGCTTTCACATGGTCATTATGTCGAGTTACGGTTTCATTCTTCTAGAGGATCCATAGAATTGCTTGCATGACTTTCCGAATACTAAAAACATGGTAAATGAGTTTCTGATATTCGATCATCTCTATCGGCTCCCAACGTACCTGCGTGAAGTCGTCTGTAGCTTGAATCAATCTATCAGATGACCTCGCATTGGGGTAAGCGAACGAACCACATGTTCTAGTCATTCATCCTCGGGTGACTAGCGACCTTCCATCATATCTCTAAGTATATACTCATGCTGCAGTAGCTCCAACATCTGGGGCGATATCTCGTCATTCGCAGCAACAACTGGCTCATTTGTCCGCACGCTGAACAGTGCCTCGATCATCAGGAATAATTTGTGCATTGATGGTCATCAAAAATTTGGCTGGCCTTTATCAATGGCTCAATCCTCTGGTGCTGATCTGAACGTCCGATAAATCTCATAAAACCAATCCATCAAACGCTTATGGCGCGAAAACACAATAAAACGACGGCTCTATGCAATCGTATGTCCTTGGAATCATGCCCTGGTCAGTCTTCGTCTGCGATGAGATCATGCTAACGCAACTCTAGCCGTAGCTCTCTCTGCCCGTGCAATCATGGAAACAAAATCATAACCAATATCGATGAGGAAAGATCATAGGAATGAATATAATACTGTGCAAGGAAATGTACATCATAAGGCTCCTTAAGTGGTGTAGCGTATCGTAAGTATGTCGCGGAACATACACACGGTATGTCACTCAACTGAAGTTACCTAATCCATCAACCAAGGTCAATCTATGCGACGAAAGTTCGGGTCTAATACCCCCTCGACTAAGTCTAAGTTCCATAAGGTCAATCCTAAGTTCCGAATATATACAAACGCACTTGGCTCCGCATAGTCAAACTTAGACTCGAAACAAGTTTAACCTAACGCTCTGATACCAACTTTGTCATGACCCGAAATAGCACATGACTGGCCCATGTATCATATGAAGTCTATAGGATCTCATCTAATTCAAGTAAGCCAAAAGCCGAGAAATCTAAACCCATTTTAAAGAAAGAAGTGAAGGAAAACTAGTTTTAAAGAAGTGAAGAAAACATGTTTTAAAAACAAGGTTTTGAAATAAGTAAGCCGCATATGCATTTTTAAATTCTCAAGTCTTTTCTGAAAATTTCGGCAGAGTTTCCTTTGTAAATACTGGCCCCAGACGGGGTACAAAAAGAATAATATGTGCATAATGATAAAAGGCATCCCCAAGCGAGAGCTAGCTCTTCGTCAATCGACGGTCATAACCACGCAAGAAATATAATATACAACGCCGAAGGGCGAGGATCAAAACTCAAAAGGAAACTCAAAATCATCTTGAAAACCATAATACTACAACGCGCGACTCTAAGGTCGAAATAACACACAACTGGTTTTCTAAGTCTGAAATAAATATATAAGTCTGGTTGATGGAATTTACTAGATACAACTGAAAATAAATAAGTACAATTGCGGTCACGATGCGAGTGAACCCACCTACCAAACCAATTACCCAGAAAGGAAGCAGTGTGCCAGAAAGCCGCAATGAAACCTGTACGTCAAAACCTGCAAGAAACTGTGGCACAACGGGGGTGAGTTGCCAACTCGTGAGTAGGAAAAACATCATAGAGCAAAAATCGTATGTATGACTCAATCCTAGGTTAATACGATCAGTAATAATATATATCCTCAATATGATAATGTCTGAAGCATGATAAGGTGGAAAGGGTAAACATCTATACATCAGTGTAATACCAAGTGCTCGTGTCAGCGCATCAGGTAGCAACATATCAAAAATATGAGGTATGATCAATATAATCAACATGAATCAATGTCAACTATATCATGAAGTCTATAAGTATGTGGATATCATCCACTATGTGATCAATGTCTGTTTGCATGTGGATCTCATCTACGTGTCAACCAATGACACAAAACATCATGCAAGTAAATATCATAAAGCATATGCATGGAAGTATGAGGATATAAATCAACGTGTGTCCCTCGCAATACATCAAAATCATGGAACCTAAGTATCCAGCATCAACACTCGAAAACATCATGAAACCCGTGCCCAGCATCGGCACGTAAATTCTCATATATCGGGCTCCGACAGTCCGGATAGGCCAACGGGCTCCGTCAGTCCGGATCGGCCCATATCATCTCTCGACTCTGGTCGGTATCCTCCGGATATCCGCCGAGCCCAAATTCTATCACCGGTAGGTAGTGGTCCCTCTGGCAGGCTCATCGTCATCCACACGAAATTTCTTTCTTGCCCCAGGATACCATACCGGGTCCACCATGCACCCGCAAACGGAATCATCTGCCTCCTCGAATCGGATTTCACTTATCATACGTCTCAGAACCGAGAAAACGCAAGGTGGACGCACTGAAATATCATATCAAGAGAAACCTGTTTTTTAAAACAGTACATGCTTTCTTTCGAAATAGCCACGGTTCTCAAATCCAGAAATATCATGAAAACAACAGATCTCAATGTGTATAATCATAAAGCATGATGTATGCGACATATAATAGAAATGTAAGCATATCAGTATCTCATGCAACATATCGAGGGAAACCGCTCATTTAAAGTGAATTCAGTTTTTAAAAAATATATCATGTGGTTCCCAAATCTCCAAAATCAATCCAGAATCATCTATGTATGTACAAATACGTATGCATGCAAGTATGAGTGTACAATATATGTGTACGTAAGTATGAGTGTACAATAAGTATGTATGCAAGTATGTCGTGCAAGGAGTCATATCCTGATGCAACAGTCCTACTGTGTAGTGACATGGCAATTATCGATGTTGAAGTGTGTGAGCCGGCAAGAAGGTGTACGTGGAACATACACATCATCGATAATGGTGCTCGTGCCTTGACAACATGGGTTTAATATAACAATAACACATTTAAACATGCAATGCGATGCGAATAGCAAGAATATGCGGAAAATGAATAATAAACACAACAGTGAAGAATATACATCAATATATATATATATATATATATATATATATATCATACAGTTTTGCCATTTGAAATAACACGAATCGTAGGGTTTAGAAAAATAAGGGCTACGGTGCTTTTAGGAAAAGATGCGTCTTTTAAAAATATTCGTAGAATCCCTTGGCCTGTCTTTAAAATACTCACGATTCGTTAGTTTTGAAATAGGTATAACTCGGGTCTCGTCTAACATCTACTAAGTAAACTACAGATCTAACTAACAAGTTAATCAAAAGGGTATGGAAACCACCTAAATCTTAGTCGATATATATATATATACACACACATATATAATAGTAGGTGATCTCGCCTCAATAGTACCGCGTATGATACAATATATCATATGACATCCTCGATTCATGAGTGCGGATCTATCATCAATATATAGCTTGAACGTAAATCCGTCGTACGGCATCCCAAATCTGGGTACGGGACGAATCTCACATTTATCTCATCAATTATCTGGTATCCTTATCATCATATCTCATGGACTGGGGTACTGATCTAAGTCTAGTACAAGCCGATACCGTCTATATATATGTGTGTGTCTATGAAAACACACGCCTAATGGCCTGCTATAACTCATGTCGTATCTCATAATACAAACTACATCATATCATCGATCTCATGGCACCATTCCCAATCTCAACGACTCATCTCCAAATATCATCCACTATCCTCATCATCCAAGTGCAGGTATACGTGTATATATATACATAGTCCCCTACCTATGTGTGTGTATATATATATATACATATCCCAATATAGGCACAAGTATAAAAAGTAAGCATGTGTGTGCGTGTGAGGTTAAACCTATTCTAGGGTTCGCAACTAAGAACCTATACTAGTTTACTTCTAAAAACCCTAATCTAACCATTGAACAACTAATCATATATTGAATATCCATGTCACACATAAAAGATATCATATATATATAGTATATATATATATAGTATATATATATATATATATATATATATATATATATATATTGCATACTATTCATCGAACTGCGGGGGTGCTATACGCCATCCACCCGACTTCCACCGTAGATATAATCTACTCACATTGCTCTTCGCTTTTCGTTGCTGACATCGCCACGTGCTTGCTTGCCGTCTCGAAGTCTTCATGGGGTACCTACACATCATAACGTATCTGAAATGCGTATTAAACTCACATCGGAAAACCAAAACGACACGCTAAAGGCTTATAGGTTAGAACCTATGGACTACGCTTTCAAAACCTCCAAATAACACTCGATTTCGACATACAAACGTCAAGTGATCAAATACGACACAAATCACAAAAATCTAGGATTCAGAATACGCAAAACGAAACCCCGAATAAAAACAGCAACTTTTGAAAATGGTCCCAGATTTTACCCTAGATCAAATCAGTCAATTTTGCATATGCCAAGGATCTAGTTTACAGGAGATGGAGCTACAGACCAAACACGAACCCATTTAGACCAGGTCTAGCCGCAATTTGCGGCCAGAAAGATTAAACTTGCGGCCATAGAGTGTAGTCAGGAGCTGGGTCTTGGGTGGTGCTTCCTAGGTGCCTGCACACTCTTCTGTACTTGCTAAATAATTTTCAGAGGCTCCAGGAAATAGCAGATTTTATTTTACACTCACAGAATTTACAAAATACGATGTTGGGGATTTCTAAGTTCGCTAATTGGGGTTCTAGTTTCTAGTTTAGGTCTCCAATCAATCACCATAGGGGTTGTATAGCCTCTAGTAACATTAATTTTACCTTTGGGTTCAACTAAAACCCTAACCCTCAACTCAAGTTTTCAAACTTCCCAAAACCACACAATATCGGTTCTAATTTAAGATGGATGCTAATGGAAAGGAAATTCTACAGTAATGATGGAATAATTACCTCATGTTGCACTCAGGAATCCCATAGGGCACCAAAATCGAATTTTTCTTTGTCCATAGCGTAGCTTGTGAGCTTGTGCAAAAAATCTGTGAAAGTGAGATGGGATTTTAATAGGTTTATTGTGATGGATTTGAGGAGGTAGAGAGGCAAGGGGAGAGAGGGAAGAAGTAGCAGCAGCATGAGTGAGGGAGAGGAGAGAAAATGGTGAAAAAATGATGTAGGAATGGGTGTTTGGTCCAAGGTTTGACCCCTTACCTTCTCACTCTCTCTCATGCCCATCCCTCCATTCTTTATTCCCTTTTCTTTTCTTTTCTTTTCCTTTTCTTCTCTTCTCTTTAATTTTTAACCATGCATGACAAAAAGAAGAAAGCATGAAAGAAAAATGTAACAAGTGCTAAAAAGAAGACATGTGCTTGTTTTGTACAAAACGGGCTTAATGCGCAATTAGCGATATTTAATCGCGATTAGCACTAAATAGTGTAAAATTAATTATAAAAACTTATAATTTGCTTAATTCACATAAAACACCATCTTTTTAGTAATTTCCATAATTTTCCAAATTTTTCCCCAATTTATCGGTATTTAAATATACCGCCTTATTAAATATTCAATATTTTATTATTTAATTATAAAAATTCATAAAAATAGTAATTTATTTTTTTGAAATGCTACAATCTTCCCCCCTTAATGAAATTCGGTGCACGAATTTAAATTTGAACCGCTCAATCCTAAAACATTTCGATAAAAAGTCTAAGTCGTCGAGGCTCCGAAATCATCAATACATAAAACGCATCATAGCGCAATGCATGCGCAAGAACAATGAACAGATAACTCAAAATTAAAACTCCGTCAAGTATCTCGTAATCATCGGAGTTATGGTGAAGACACAATGTCAAATCCAATACGAAAACCAATATGATATAAATCAGAACTATACATGTAAACATCAAATTTATATTATCTGAAGGAAATGCATGCCAAACCTTTTTAAGTCGCTGAGCGATGCGCATAACACTGCACAGTGGCGGACGTCTATTGTAAGAAAATAACCATATATGTATATATTTTTTGTTTAATATGTATGTTCCGCCGTTTTGACAACAATTTAGAAGGGTTTTCTTATTTTAAACGTTTCGTATCATATCAGACACGTAGGTAAATACTGAGACTATAGCTCGCTTTTTGGAAAACCCTTCGATTACTATCAATGCATGCAAAATATATCCAGATACTGTCCTCTGACTAGTCCTGCTCAATATGAAAACAATAGCAAATATCATAAAAACGTATTGCTCCATAAGAAATAAATCCCAAAATGTGCATAAGAATGCTACGTGCGTCTGGTGCGCACGGAAATTAAAATCCATATATGTGCCCTACATGTGCATAGAAACAACATCTAAGTGCAACGGGTGTGAACGAAACACTTGTCAGAGGCAACGTGTGTGCCTGACAGCAAAATCAGGTGCATCTGATAAGCATGAAGAATCCCGATTTTTTGCATCTGGTGTGCACCAAAATCGCATCTAAATCATGTGCATCCAACATGCACGAAATCACGAAATCCAATATTAAGCGCCGTACATGCGCAAAATCCAATCCAAATCAGGTATACCGTGGTATATAATCTCAGAACCATGTTCATCAGCGTGCACAAATCAAATCAAAACACTAAAAGTGCATGAAAACTATGCCGAAAGCATAAGTCAATGCACATGCATAACACAGGCATGAGATCAAAATCAACATATCGAATGACATCAAACCGAAGTCAGGTGCAACAGTGGTGCACAAAATGCGTATCAATGTACTACCAGCATATATGAACTATACCGAGTGCAACAACCAAATCGTTTGTGTGACATATGCACAAAATCAACTCAACTGTATAAAGTCCATGAAGTCAAAAACATGTGCAGCCAAGGCACAAAACGATATCCAGTGCAACAACTGTGCACAAATCATAAATCAACACAATGGTGTATAAAGCATAACTCAAGTGTAATAACTATGCACAAAATATAAATACCCAGTAGGTGCAACCATGGTGCACGAAAACAAATATCATGAAACTCAGTCATCAAGACTAAATCATGCGAATAGATCACCCAAAATACCGAAATCCAAGGTGACGGATACATGATAATCGAATAACTAAATCACAAATCATAAATACCGTCGTCGATATTTTCTCCTTCAAAGTCGAGAAGGTGTCAGTGCATCCAATGCTAGCAGAGCAAGATATCTACTTGCCTCCTGTTCATGGTCTGGCGCCTGGTGCTTTTAGGTTCTCATCTCTCACTGTAGATTGCTAAGTGCATAGCTCCTCGGCTCAACGGTCCAATATGGAAACGATAATGGAAGCAGTCCGCTCTGGCACATCCTCCATAGATCTCTGGCGAACTATCTCGTCGACGATGCCGAACTCTGGCCTGCTGGGTGTGTGCAATATGACCGCTCCTGGGTCCAAGTCTTCTCGTATAATATCCAGAAAGGTCCTGTCGAGGTCTCTATCAATCTCGTTTCTGTCGAACCGTCCGGAGGTTATCACCCTTTTCTATATCTGTTTCTTGATCCGGAACGGCTGCATTCTCATCGCGACTCCTTCTGGAAGATAAATCAATAATCAACGCCTCTACATGCGTATCGCATCACTGATGTCGGTGGAGTGGAATGTCATCTCATTGAGATCTCGTACGAACCTCTTACTCCACTTTTATCTAATGTCGATTGCTTCGGACTCGTCTCTTCGTGGCTGCATGGATAGTGCTCCAACGGCTATATTCGTATCTGGAGTCTCCTAAGCAATGCATCCAATCATATGATATCCGAAAGATGTCGAACCATTCGATCGATTCGTCAAAACCTCATAATCCCCCAAGACCTCAACATCTTGGGTACAGTTTAATAGTATCGAGTACATGCCACAACACCGGTCGACCAGCCGTAGAAGGGAAAACCCAAGCCTCACTAATGGCACCGCTGAACTGCCGCAAACCTTAAGGTTCAAAGGCTTTAACATTGTCATTAAGTCGAGTTAGGTTTCATTCTTCTAGAGGGTCCATAGAAGTTCTTGCATGTCTATCCAAATACTTTAAACTTCGAAAATGGGTTTTTGATATTCGATCGTCTCTATCGACTCCCAACGTACCTGCGTGAAGTCGTCTCTAGCTGGAATCAATCTATCCGATGACCTTGTATCGGGGTAAGCGAACGAACCACATGTTCTAGTCATTCATCCTCGGGTGACTAGCGACCTTTTATCATATCTCTAAGTATATACTCATACTGCAGTAGCTCCAACATCTGGGGCGATATCTCTTCATTCGCAGCAACAACTGGCTCATTTGTCCGCACATTGAACAGTGCCTCGATCATCAGGAATAATCTGTGCATTGACTGTCATCAAAAATCTGTCTAGCCTCTATCAATGGCTCAATCCTCTGATGCTGATCTGCAAGTCCGAGAAATCTCGTAAAACCGATCCATCAAATGCTCATGGCGCGAAAACACAATAAAACGACGCCTCCATGCAATCGTATGTCCTTGGAATCATGCCCTGGTCAGTCCTCGTCTGCGACGGGCTCATGCTGACGCAACTCTAGCCGTAGCTCTCTCTGTCCGTGCAATCATGGAAGCAAAATCATAGCCAATATCGATGGGGATAGATCAAGGAATGAATATAATACTGTGAAAGAAAAAGTACATCCTAAGGCTCCTTAAGTGGAGTAGCGTATTGTAAGTATGCCGCGGAACATACAAACGGTACGTCATTCAAATGAAGTCACCTACTCCATCAACCAAGGTCAACCTAGGCGACGAAAGTTTGGGTCTAATACCCCCTCGACTAAGTCTAAGTTCCGTAAGTTCAAGCCTAAGTTCCGAATATATACAAACACTCTAGGCTCCGCATAGTCAAACTTAGACTCAAACCAAGGTTAACCTAGCGCTCTGATACCAACTTTGTCATGACCCGAAATAGCACGTGACTGGCCCTTGAATCATATGATGTCTATAGGACCTCATCTAATTCAAGTAAGCCAAAAGCCCAGAAATCTAAAACTATTTTAAAGAAAGAAGTGAAGGAAAACTAGTTTTAAAGAAGTGAAGAAAACATGTTTTAAAAACAAGGTTTTCAAATAAGTAAGCCGCATATGCATTTTTAAATTCTCAAGTCTTTTCTGAAAATTTCGACAGACTTTCCTTTCTAAATACTGGCCCTAAACGGGGTACAACAAGAATAATATGTGCATAATGATAAAAGGCATCCCTAAGCGGGAGCTAGCTCTTTGTCAATCGACGGTCACAACCATGCAAGCAATATATTATATAACACCGAAGGGCGAGGATCAAAACTCAAAAGGAAACTCAAAATCATCATGAAAACCATAATACTACAACGCGCGACTCTAAGGTCGAAATAATACACAATTGGTTTTATAAGTCTGAAATAAATATATTAGTCTAGTTGATGGAATTTACTAGATACAACTGAAAATAAATAAGTACAATTTTAGTCACGATGCGAGTGAACGGACCTACCAAAGCAATCACCCAGAAAGGAAGCAGTGTGCCAGAAAGTCGCAATGCAACCTGTACGTCATAACCTGCAAGAAACTGTGGCACAATGGGGGTGAGTTGCCAACTCGTGAGTAGAAAACATCATATAGAGCAGAAATCGTATGTATGACTCAATCCTAGGTCAATACGTTCAGTAATAATATATATCCTCAATATGATAATGTCTGAAGCATTATAAGGTGGCAAGGGTAAACATCTATACATCAGTGTAATATCAAATGCACATGTCAGTGCCTCAGGTTGCAACATATCATAAATATGAGGTATGATCAATGTAATCAACATGAATCAATGTCAACTATATCATGAAGTCTATAAGTATGTGGATATTAACCACTATGTAATCAATGTCTGTATGCATGTGGATCTCGTCCACTTGTCAACCAACGACACAAAATATCATGCATGTAAATATCATAAAGCATATGCATGGAAGTATGAGAATATAAATCAACGTGTGTCCCATGCGAGACATCAAAATCAAGGAACCTGAGTATCCAGCATCGACACTCGAAAACATCATGAAACCCGTGCCCAGCATAGGCACGTAAATCCTCACATATTGGGCTCCGTCTGTCCGGATCGGCCCACGGGCTCCGTCAGTCCGGATCGGCCCATATCATCTCTCGACTCCGTTCGGTATCCTCCGGATATCCGCCGAGCCCAAATACTATCACCGGTAGGTAGTGGTCCCTCTTGCAGGCTCATCGTCATCTACACGAAATTTCACTCTCACCCCAGGGTACCATACCGGGTACACCATATACTCGCAAACGGAATCATCTGCTTCCTTAAATCGGGTTTCACATATCACACGTCTCAGAATCGAGAAAACGCATGGTGGACGCACTGAAATATCATATCAAGAGAAACCAGGTTTTTAAAACAGTACATGCTTTCTTTTGAAATAGCCACGGTTCTCAAATCCAGAAATATCATGGAAACAATATATCTCAATGCGTATAATCATAAAGCATGATGTATGCGACATATAATAGAAATGTAAGCATATCAGTATCTCATGTAACATAACGAGGGAAACCGCTCTTTTAAAGTGAATCCAGTTTTTAAAAAATATATCATGCGGTTCCCAAATCTCCAAAATCAATCCAAAATCATCTATGTATGTACAAATACGTATGTATGCAAGTATGGGTGTACAATATGTGTGTACGCAAGTATGAGTGTACAATAAGTATGTATGCAAGTATGTCATGCAAGGAGTCATATCCTGATGCAACAGTCCTACTGTGTAGTGACAAGGCAATTATCGATAATGAAGTGTGTGAGCCGGCAAGCAGTTGTACGTGGAACATACGCATGATCGATAATGGTGCTGGTGTCCTGACAGCATGGGTTTAATATAACAATAACACATTTAAACATGCAATGCGATGCGAATAGCAAGAATATGCGGAAATGAATAATAAATACAACAGTGAAGAATCTACATCAATATATAAATATATATATATGTACATATCATACAGTTTTGCCATTTGAAATAACACGAATCGTGGGGTTTAGAAAAATAAGGGCTACGGTGTATTTAGGAAAAGACGCGTCTTTTGAAAATATCCGTAGAATCCCTTGGCCTGTCTTTAAAATACCCACGATTCATTAGTTTTTAAATAGGTATAACTCGGGTCTTGTCTAACATCTACTAAGTAAACTACAGATCTAACTAACAAGCTAATCGAAAGGGTATGGAAACAACCTAAATCTGAGTCGATATGTATATATACATATATAATAGTCAGTGATCTCGCCTCAATAGTACCGCGTACGATACAATATATTATATGACATCCTCGAGTCATGAGTGCAGATCTATCATCAATATATAGCTCGTACGTAAATCCGTCGCACGGCATCCCAAATCTAGGTACGGGTCGAATCTTACATATATCTCATCAATTATCTGGTATCCTTATCATCATATCTCATGAACTGGGGTTCTAATCTAAGTCTAGTACAAGCCGATACCATATATATATATATGTGCGTGTATGAAAACACACGCCTAAAGGCCCACTATAACTCATGTCATATCTCATAATACGAACTACATCATATCACGGATCGCATGGCACCATGCCCAATCTCAACGACTCATCTCCAAATATCATCCACTATCCTCATCATCCAAGTGCTGGTATACATGTATATATATACATAGTCCCTACCTATGTGTGTATATATATACGTATCCCCATATATGCACAAGTATAAAAAGTAAGCATGTATGTGCGTATGGGTGTAAACCTATTCTAGTGTTCGCAACTAAGAAGCTATACTAGTTTACTTCTAAAAGCCCGAATCTAACCATTGAACACCTAATCATATCTTGAATATCCATGTCACACATAAAAGATATCATATACATATATATATATATATAGCATACTATTCATCGAACTGCGGGGGTCCTATACGCTATCCACCCGACTTCCCCCGTAGATATAATCTACACACATTGCTTTTCGCTTTCCATTGCCGACGTCGCCACGTGCTTGCTTGTCATCTCAAAGTCTTCATGGGGTACCTACACATCATAACGTATCGCAAATGCGTATTAAACTCACATCAGAAAACCAAAACGACACGCTAAAGGCCTCAAGGTTAGAACCTATGGACTACGCTTTCAAAACTTCCAAATAACACTCAATTTCGACGTACAAACGTTAAGTGATCGAATACGAAACAAATCACTAAAATCTAGAATTCAAAATACGAAAAACGAAACCTTGAATCAAAACAGCAACTTTTGAAAATGGTCATAGATTTTACCCTAGGTCAAATCAGTCAATTTTGCATATGCCAAAGCTCTAGTTTACAGGAGATGGAGTTACAGACCAAACACGAACCCATTTGGACCAGGTCTGGCCGCAATTTGCGGCCAGAAAGATTAAATTTGCGACCATAGAGTGGAGTCAGGGGCTGGGGTCTTGGGTGGTGTTTCCTAGGTGCCTGCACACTCCTCTGTACTTGCTAAATAATTTTCAGAAACTCCGAGAGATAGCAGATTTCATTTTAAACTCACAGAATTTACAAAATACGATGTCGGGGTTTTCTATGTTTGCTAATTGCGGTTCTAGTCTCTGGTTTAGGTCTCCAATCAATCACCACAAGGGTTGTATGGCCTCTAGTAACCTTAATTTTACCTTTGGGTTCAACTTAAACCCTAACCCTCAACTCAAGTTTTCAAACATCCCAAAACCACACAATATCGGTTCTAATTTAACATGAATGCTAAAAGAAAGGAAATTCTACACTAATGACGGAATAATTACCTCATGTTGCACTCATGAATCCCCTAGGGCAACAAAATCAAATTTTTCTTGGTCCATAGTGTAGCTTGTGAGCTTGTGCACAAAATCTGCGTAACTGAGATGGGGTTTTAATAGGTTTATTGTGATGGATTTGAGGAGGTAGAGAGGCAAGGGGAGCGAGGGAAGCAGCAGCAGCAACATGAGTGAGGGAGAGGACAGAAAATGTTGAAGAAACGAAGTAGTAATGGGAGTTTGGTCCATGGTTTGACTCCTTACCATCTCACTCTCTCTCATGCCCATCCCTCCATTCTTTATTCCCTTTTCTTTTCTTTTCTTTTCCTATTCATCACTTCTCTTTAATTTTTAACCATGCATGATAAAAAGAAGAAAGCTTGAAAGAAACATGTAACAAGTGCTAAAAAGAAGACATGTGCATGTTTTGCACAAAACAGGCTTAATGTGCGATTAGCGATATTTAATCGTGATTAGCACTAAATAGTGTAAAATTAATTATAAAACTTATAATTTGTATAATTCACATAAAACACCCTCTTTTTAGTAATTTCCATAATTTTCCAAATTTTTTCCCAATTTATATGATTTAATTATACCGCCTTATTAAATATTCAATATTTTATTATTTAATTATAAAAATTCCTAAAAATAATATTTTATTTTTTTGAAATGTTACACCAAAATCATTAACTAGATGACTAGGGTTTAAGCTAGATATCATAAAAACTATACTAAGAGAATGAAACTACAACCTTTGTAGATTGTGTCCTTCTCTTCAAATGCTCTGGGTTGTAGTCCTCGCGACTCCTCTAGGCTCCACTTGAAGATGGTACAAGCACCCTTCGTGATCTTCGTGCCGAAGAAGATCCACCCGAAGTCTACTAGTCCAAGCTACGTCTTCAATAAACTCTTTAGTGAAGGAAACACACTAGTTTAAATTGCTAATTCAAATTAGGATGGTGAAGTAGGGGTGTAGTTTTCTCACTAGGGTTCTCATAAGCTCAAGGGTTCAGAACTCATGTGAGGGATTGAGCTTGGAGGTGAGGTGAGGAAAAATGGAGAGAGCAAGAGCTCAAGAAAATATCTAAGGCAAAAATGAGCTCAACTCAAGAATGAGTGTAGAAAGGCAACCCCAAGCTCACACGTTATTGCAGCATGGAATAAAAAGAAATACAAATAATGCACCATGCTTTAATAGTGCAAATAAATGAATAAACAAATATAAAAACCCATGCCTTGCCGATGCTCTCAAAAGTCTCCCCATTTTTCTTTTTATTTTCTAAAAATAGAAGGTCCATGCCATGCTTCATTTTAATATATATATATATATATATCATATATACTAATATATATATATATATATATATATATTATGAAGAATGATTAGTCAGCTAATAATATTAGTTAATATATAATTATATCAAATATAATATATATCAAATTATTAAACCAACACTTGACTCAATAATCCGGTTGTATCACATATAACCGACTAATATCATCTATATGTATATCACATTATCAAATCAACACTTGATTCAATAATGCGGTTATATCACATATAACCTAACTGATAATAGATAGCCGCCAAATTACAATACGGTATCTCATACACGTATTTAATCAGGCCCCCGTACATATCAACATATGTGCCCTACTTCGTTTTGCTTGAATAAGGAAACTTCTGTGTCGGACTCTAAAGACTTATCAATACGCCACCATTAGGTGATGATCACATCAATTACCCACAAGCCGTCAGCGGTACTAGCTGGACGTAACGGCTATCCAGGTATTGAGCGATTAGAAGATCAACAAGCTAGCTTGTCCAAAATCTCATGAAGCCTATAAGTAACACTTACCGTATAGTCCGGTCTCTTTGTCTGATATGCCGCATATCGAGTCTAGGGGTGGTAACATCAGACCCCTGTAACTTGATAAGTCATGCCGATGTATGGCTCATAACGGTTCGAGAAACTACTGATAAAACTTACCAGTAAATCCCATCAACATCCCTGACCAGGGACTTATTGTTATAGGTAATCGAGCATAGCGCAACATCAACTCCCAATACTGGGAGAGACGAAACCCCTCCTATTGCTCATTGCCTCCATGTGACTCGGGACTTTACCTAAAATCCATCTGTTTACATGACTCCTTTAAGCCGTGGTAGGGAGGAAATCAAAGCACAGTAGGAGCCACACAAGACTCTATGAAGATCTCGGGTCTACAGTATAGCATGTACCAGTGTCGCATGAGAACTGCTATCTGACGATAGGTATAATACCAACTAGGAGTTCTCGATGAGTCCTGTTCAGTGTACCCATTCCCTAATGAGCACCTGTGTATAATTTTTGATGTCACACATCAATGGTTGTAGGATCAACCATCGCCCCATACAGGGTCAAGAAACGTACACACTAGTCTACTCTGGAATATCAATGCCCTGTCTCGATATTTTCTCGACTAGGAACCATTTAAAAGATGTACTTGTGGACCACCCTAGCCCCACTAGTATGATCTGCATCATAGTACTGGTAGTCATGTACATATCCTAACGGCTTTATCAACATGTAAGAGAGAGACGGTATAATAATAATGTTATACATATTAAGATAAAGGCAACCAGATAGCTTACTATCATGTCGAGAAAGAATGTCCCCTATATATATATATCCAAGCATCTACTATAATAAACATCAATGTACAATAAGGGCCTCTAGGGCATACATATCCCTAACAATCTCCCACTTGCATTAAGGCCAGTTGTTGTAGTATCTCATACCTAACATCCCAAATAGTCCCTCGAATTGCGTCTGGGGGGCCTTCGTGAATGGATCCGCTACGTTGTCCTTCGTGTCAACTTTCCTGACCTCGATCTCCCGGCGATCAACTATCTCCCTGATCAGGTGATACCGCCTAGGAATATGTCTAGATCTCTGATGAGACCGGGGTTCCTTGGAAAAATCCACAGCTCAATTGTTATCACAATACACAGGTATTGAATGCTCAATGGATAGAACCACACCAATGAACTTCTTCATCCAGACAGCCTCTTTGGCAGCATCGTTGACAGCTTTGCATTCATCCTCCATCGTCGAGTCTGCTACGGTATCTTGCTTGGAACTCTTCCAACATACCGCCCCTCCATTGAGGGTAAGACAAAACCCGAGAACGACTTAGTGTCGTCCTTATCACTCTGGAAGCTTGAATCGGTAAAGGACTCCACCTGGAGTTCACCGTTACCATACACCAAGAACATTTCTTTAGTCCTTCTCAAGTACTTAAGAATGTTCTTCCATGCTGTCCAGTGGTTTTCCCCAGGATCTGATTGATACCTATTCAGTACACCTAGCGAGTAAGCTACATCCGGTCTGGTACACAACATTGTATACATGATTGACCCGACTGCCGAAGCATAGGGTATCCCTTGCATGCGAGCCCTCTCTAAATCAGTCTTGGGAGACATTTCTTTGGAGAGAGTGATTCCTGAGCAAGCGGGTAAACTACCACGCTTAGAATCTTCCAAACTAAACTTCTTTAGTATGGTTTCTATGTACCTGGATTGGGACAATCCCAACATCCGTTTATACCTATCTCTATAGATCTTAATCCCTAGGATGTAGGAGGTATCACCTAGATCTTTCATAGAGAACTTGTGTGATAAGAAGAGCTTGACCGAGTGTAGCATAAGAACATCGTTTCCTATCAAGAGTGTGTCATCCACGTACAATACGAGGAAGACAACCTTACTCTCTACAACTTTCTTGTATATAAAAGGTTCATCTACGTTTTTGACGAAGTCAAACTCTTTGACAGCTTCATCGAAATAGATGTTCCACCTCCGCGATGCCTGCTTTAATCTGTAGATTGATTTAAGCAGTTTGCACATGCTTCCGCTACTCCCACTATTGACGAATCCCTCTGGCTATATCATGTACATGCTCTCTTCTAAATCACAACTTAGAAAAGCTGTCTTAACGTCCATCTGCCAGATTTCGCAGTCATGGTATGCAGCAATGGATGTAAGATCTTGATGGACATAAGCATAGCCACTGGAGAAAAGGTTTCATCATAATCGACACGAAGTCGTTGTCAAAAACCTTTTGCAACAAGTCTAGCTTTGAAAATCTCAACTTTTTCATCTACACAAACTTTCTTCTTAAAAATCCACTTGCTCCCGATGGATTTTACCCCTTCACGAGCAACTTCCAAAGTCCATACTTTGTTTGTGTACATGGATTCCATCTCGGATCGTATAGCATCCAGCCATTTCACAGAGTCCCCATTTGTGATGGCTTGCACGAAGCTAGTTGGGTCATCATCTTCCATGATGCAATCCTCGCTCCCACCGTCAATGAGAAAACCATAGTATCTCAAGCGGATGAGGAATGCTACTAGATCTGCGGAGTGGCTGGGGTTCATCGGGGACTACGGTTCAACTAAATCATCAGTTCTAGTTTGTATAGCTAGAAATTCTTCCAGGTAAACCTCATTACCACTAATTTCTTTCACAAGAAATTCCTTTTCTAAAAAGGTGGCATTCAGAGAAACAAACACCTTTTGTTCCTCGGTGTGGTAGAAGATATACCCTCGCGAATGTTTAGGATATCAAACAAACTTACATAGAACAGACCTTGTCTCAAGCTTGTCTGGATTTTTCTTTTTAACATAAGCCGGACAACCTAAAATTTTAATGAAATTAAGACATGGTCTCTTCCCCTCCCATATCTCATATGGAGTGGTAGGCACTGATTTGATCAAAACCTTATTCAATAGGTATGCAGCTATCTCAAGTGCATAACCCCAAAAAAAATAGGCAAATCAGCAGTACTCATCATAGAGCGCACCATATCTAGTTGGGTGCGATTCCTCCGCTCCGATACACCATTGTGTTGTGGTGTATACGGAGGAGTAAGCTATGAGAGTATCCCATTCTCTTTTAAATAATCTTGGAATTCTATGCTCAAGTATTCTTCTCCCCGATCAGATCGAAGGATTTTAATACTTTTACACGTTTGATTCTCGACTTCGCACTTATATTCCTTGAATTTCTCAAAAGCCTCAGACTTGTGTTTCAACAGGAACACATGTCCTAATCTTGAGAGATCATCGGTGAATGTAATAAAGTACGAGGAACCATTTCTAGCATGTGTAGATATAGGACCGCATACATCACTATGTATCAGTCCCAAGAGTTTAGTAGCTCTTTCTCTGTATGTAGTAAACGTAGTTTTGGTCATTTTACCTTTAAGACATGACTCACAAGTTTCATAAGATGTAAATTCGAACGAATTCGAAAATCCATCTTTATGCAACTTAGCTAATCGTGTCGCATTGATATGACCTAGTCTACAATGCTACAAGATGGCTTCGTTCATTTTTGAACTCTTCCCCTTGTGTGTGTTCTATACGTTTAGAACTATAGTTTGATTCAGAATGTATATACCGTTACACAACATACCAAACACAATCAACACTTGATTTAGAAAAATATTCATAACATTATCCTTTAATGTTAAATTATATCCTTCTTTAGTTTGCAAAGAAACTGATATAATATTACACATCATCTTTGGTACGTAGTAACAGTCGCTCAGAATCAATGTATTACAAGTTGGTAACACTAGGTGATATTCGCCAACTGCTTTGGCTGCAATAATTGTGAAGGGTTCCGTAGGGCGGCAACAAGGTTTCGGGAGGCATTGTCCATGCTGTTTTCAAATTTTTGCCGTTCTAAAGAACCCTAACCCTAGAATCATAACAAGAGATTTAGACGAACTAGCAATGCAAACAACTTTATATCTAAGTGAATGAGGAATACAACCTTTGTAGACTAGTCCTTCACTTCTAAAGCTCCTTGTAATAGTCCCTTCGCTCCAAGTAGTCAATACCCAAACTCTAGTAAGGGTTCATATGAAGAAATGAACAAGCTTGCTCAAAGTCTTTGAGGCCGATGATGATCTACGTCGAGGAGACTCAAGCACATGCTACCTCTTCAGTAATGGTAGATTAGTGAATCAAACACCCTAAACAAAATGGCTAATATAGTAGAGGATGATGAAGTAGGAAATTGGCTCACTTTAGATTAATTTTTCTCACAATATTTCACCACCCTTCCAAAAGCTAGAAACCTTTTTATGAGGAAGAAGAAGATGAAGATGAGATGATAATGAAACTCATGAGGTGAGAATATCAACCATGGGTGGGTTAGTGTCATACCCTAACTCATGTTGAGAATTAACTATAGCTAACAATAATGGTTAGGTTAATAAATATCTATAAGTAAAACAAAATTAGTGGACTTGGTCTATGGTTCCACAAGCTTCTACAAGCATGAACCCTGTGACTAATTACCATCCGATTTTGAATTACTTAGATAAATATAAACCCATCATTATATCAAGCACCCATGTATCATGTGGCATCTAGCATGACAAAAAATGTACATTAGTACTTATCATATAAATATTATATGCACACAAGTGAGAAAAAGAAATGTTTAAGTGATCTAATATTAGTTAATATAAGTTAATATATCAAATATATAATTATACATTAAATTATCAAACCGACCCTTGATTTAATAATCCGTCTATATCACATACAACCGACTAATATCATATGAATTAACTTATCGAATCAACACATGATCCGATAACCCGGCTATATCACATATAACCGACCGATGTCATATATCGCGAGAATAGAATGCAGTATAACATACGCACATTAATCTCAGTCCCGCACGTATCACATATGTGCTCCTACTTCGTTTCGCATGAACCAGGGATCCTCTGTGTAGGACTCTAAAGACTCGTCAATACGCCGGCAGTAGGTGATGATCATATTATACACCCACAAGCCGCAAGCGATCTGCTAAACGTAACGGCCATCCGGGTATTGAGCGATCAGAAGATCAACAAGCAGGCCTATTCATACTCCTGCGAATCCAATCAGTAACACTACCGTCCAATCCGGTCTCTTCGTCTGATATGTCGCATATCACAGCCTGGGGATGGTATAACGTCAGACCCCAATAGCCTGATAAGTCATGCCGATGCAAGGTCCATAACGGTTCGAGAAACTACTGATAATGCTTACCTATAGATCTCAACAACCATGTCCAGGGATTTCCTGTTATGGCCAATCAAGAATAGCGCAACATCAACCCCCAATACTGGGAGAGTTGAATCCCCACCTATCGCTCATTGCCTCCATGTGACTCAGGACTGTACCCAAAAACCACCTTTTTGCACGATCTCTTGAACGTGGTATTGTGAAAATCAAAGCACAGTGGGAATCATACAAGACTCTATGACGATCTCGGGTCGACAGACTAACCTGTACCAGTGTCACCAGAGAACTGCTATCTGACGATAGGTATAATACCATCTAAGAGTTCTCGGCGAGTCCATTCAGTGTACCAAGTCTCTACTGGGCACCCGTATACCTTCTCTGATGTCAAACACCACTGGATGTGGGATGATCCATCGCCCATCATAAGGGTTAAGAAGCGCATACGCTAGTCTACTCTGGAGTATCGATACCCTGTCTCGATACTCCCACGACTAGGAACAATTGAAGGATGTACTTGCCGACTACATCTGCCCCACTAGTATGATCCGCATCATAATCCTTGTAGTCAAGTAGTCATCCTAACAGCTTTATCAACATCTAATAGAGAGACAATAAGTGTATATGTTATGATAAATTGCAACCAGATAGCTTACTATCATGTCGAGCAAGAAAGTCCTCCCTATATATGTCCAAGCATCCACTACAATATACATCGCATGTACAGTAATGGCCTTTAGGGCATACATATAACTAACAATCTCCCACTTGCATTAAGGTCATTTGTTGTAGTATCTCATACTCAACATCCTATAGAAGTCTCTCTAGGGGAAGCCATTTGTGAGTGGATCTGCTGTGTTATCCTTCATGTCTACTCTCCTAACCTCGATTCGTTGGACATCAACCATCTCCCTGATCAGGTGATACTATCCTCAGAATATGTCTGGATCGTTGATGGGAACAGTGTTCCTAGGCCAAAAGCCACAACTCTATTGTAGTCACAATAACAGTTATTGGACGCTCAATGGTAGGAACCATGTTCATCTCATGAACCAGAAATTCTCAGACAGCCACTTTGGCAGCATCGTTGGAAGCGATGTATCGAGCCTTTATCGTCTACTATGTCATGGTATCTAGCTTGGAACTCTTCCAACATACCGTCCCTCCATTGAGGGTAAAGACAATGCCTATGACAGACTTTCAGTCGACCTTATCACTCTGGAAGCTCGAACCAAGAACATTCTTTTTAGTGCTTCTCAAGTAATTATGAATGTCCTACACAGCTGTCTAATGATTCTCCCAAGATCCGATTGATTCCTTATCACTATACCTAGTGAGTTAGCTATATCTGGTCTGATACATAACATCACATACATGATAGAGCCTACTGCCGAAGCATAGGGTATGCCTTGCACGCAAGCTCTCTCTAAATCAGTCTCGGAAGACATCTTTTTGGAGAGAGTGATTCCTGAGTAAGTGTACGAACCACCACGCTTAGAATCCTCCATACTAAACTCCTTTAGTATATTGTTATCGTACCTGGATTTAGGACACTCCCAACATCCACTTTGATCTATCATCATAGATCATAATCCACATGATATAGAAGGTATCATCCAAATCTTCCATGGAGAATCCTCATAATAAGAGGGGCTTGACCGAGTGTTGTATAGGAAACCATTTCCTATCAAGAGTATGTCATCTACGTACAATACGTATAAGACAACCTCACTCTCTACAACTTTCTTGTATATACAAGGTTCATATACCATTTTGATGAAGTCAAACTCTTTGACTGCCACATCAAAATAGATGTTCGATCTCCACGATGCCTGCTTTAATCCTGATGGACTTATGCATAGCTTCCAAAGTCTCAACTTTTCCATTTACACCAAGAATCTTCTCAAGATCTATTTGATCCCAATGGGTTTTACCCCTTTAGGTGCTACATTCGAAGTCATACTTTGTTGGTGTACATGGATTCCATCTTTGATTGGATAGCATCCAGCCTTTTCACAATGTCTCCACTTGTGATGGCCTGTTTGAACCTAATTGGGCCATCATCTACCATGATGCAATCCTCGCTCCCACTTTCACCGAGAAGACCGTAGTATATCTCAAGAGGATGAGGAACCCTACCAGATTGGCGGAGAGGCTGAGGTTCGTTGGAAACTATTGAATCTTTTGGTTTCACCAAATCATCAGTTGTTAGTTTGTTCCAGCTGGAACTCCTTCCAGTTCTACCTCATGACCACTAATTTCGTCATAAGAAATTACTTTTCTAAAAAGGTAGCACGCTGAGAAACAAAACATCTTTTGCTCCTCAGTGTGGCAGAAGATATTCCCTCGCAAATGTTTGGGATAACCTACCAAACTTATATAGAACTGACTTTGCCACAATCCTGTCAGGATTTTTCTTTTCAACATAGCCCGGACAACCCCATATCTTAACTCGTTTAAGACATGGTCTCTTCCCATTCCATATCTCATATGTTGTGGTGGGAACTGATTTAGATGGAACCCCATTCAATAGGTATGCAGCTTCTCAAGTGCATAACTCCAAAAGGAAACAGGTAACTTAGCAATACTCATCATAGAGTGTGGCATATCTCGTAGGGTGCGATACCTCCGCCCCGTTACACCGTTGTGCTATGGTGTATACGAAAGAGTAAGCTGAGAGAGAATCACATTCTCCTTTAAATAATCCATGAACTCCATGCCCAAGTATTCTCCTCCTCGATCACATCGAAGGACTTTAATTCTTATACCCTTCTGGTTCTTAACTTCAAGCTTATATTCCTTGAATTTCTCAAAAGTTTCAGACACGTGTTTCAACTGGAACACATGTCCGAATCTTGAGAGATCGTCGATAAATGTAATGAAGTACAAAGAACCATCCCTGGCATTTATAGACACAAGACCGTATACACCATCATGTATCCGTCCAAAAAGTTCAGTAATTCTTTCTCTGTTTCCAGTAAACGGAGTATTGGTCACTTTACCTTTGTAACAAGACTGGCAAGTATCATAAGATGAAAATTCGAACAGATTCTTATATTCATCTTTATGTAACTTAGCTGGTCGTGTCGTATTGATATGACCTACTCTACAATGCCACAAGAAAGATTCGTTCATTTCTGAAGTACTTCTCTTGTGTGTGTTGTACATACTTTGAACTGTGGTTTGATTTAGAACTTATATGCCATTACATAACGTGCCAGATCCAATCAACTCTTGATTCAGGAAAATGTTCATAACATTATCCTCCTATACATAATTATATCCTTCTTTAACTTAATAATGAAATTGATGTAATGTTGTATATCAGGTTTAGTATCTAATAACATTTGTTCTGAATCAATGTATTAATACAAGGTGATATTTACCAACTGGTTTGGCTGCAACACTTGCACCATTCTCTAACACTTAGAGACATATCACCCATTCTCAGTTCTCTACCTTCATTAGCCCATGTAACAAATTACATATGTGGGATCCTAATCTGGTATCTCATACCTAGGACATAGAGGATACTGAGAAACCGTTCTCGGTAATGAACACACGCAAAGAATATGCATCAACATGCACATTCTTCGAATGGGTGGCATGGGAATCGAGATATTCCCCTATTCCCTGCTCAGACGTATAATAATTATAAGATAGAGCAGAACTAACGTTCCCCAGCTCGGTATAATAAGCAGGTTCGGTTAATGCATCCAAATTATTATCTTGAATAAGACGTGGCCTGGTCGCTACCAGGAGAGAGAAAGAAGAAAACACTCCGCGTATACTCTTGCAAGATCAGATTGGTTATTATTTTCTCTAATCAGGATGGCTCCCACTGTTTTTATCAAATCTTCCTTCAAACCCTAAAAGGTAAGATTAGCCGGGATTAATTACACCCTACAAGTTCGCCAATCTTTCGGTCAGACCAGTGTCGGTACTTTGAGGGAGGTTCCCCGTGCTTTCACACGGACCTAACTAAAATAAACCTCATTTTCCCAGGGGCGTAACCCCTTTAATACCATTCTAGACACCTATTTGATCGGCTAATTGTAATGTGCAAAACACTCCCAAGAGTAACTCTTACTCACTGTGGGTATCGGGATCCAACTATCTCATCGAAGGTATGTAATCTCATTGCAAATTTCAACACTTGAAATTCGCGATAATAGTTTTTACCCCTAGCGTCCTATGACCTTGACGGAGGCCAAACTACCGATAGGGCACTAGTCAAGTTCAACCCGTTCATTTCTTGATTGAATGAGACCCACCCGCACGACCTTTGACAGAGGCCAAACAACGCCGTATGAATACCCTAATCCAATCGCATCTCATGCTGCAGATAAGTATTAATTAGCTACCATAGACAAGGCCTTAACAGAGGCCAAACTACCATAGCACGAATACTAAATACTACTTATCTGAAATGACGGAGGGCTACGACAGCATTTTAAGAAAACCTTTTGCGTAATGAACTTGATATCGTTGTAGAATCGAGTGATTTTGAAAAGGAGTGTTTTTTAGGCTTTTGCTACTTTTGCTAAAGAGGTCACTCCCGGTGAAGGGATCTCGGCTCTTTTCTATCGAATAAGGTGCAGGATATTTCACAAATACCACTATGCAAAGTAAGAACTCAAAAAGAAATCAAAAGATAAACCGAGTGGGTTGTACCAACTGCTAATTTCGCTAAAGAGGTCACTCCCGATGAAGGGATCTCGGCTCTTTCCTTATTGAATAAGGTGCTGGATATTCTACAAGGAATACCGCTATACAAAACAAGAACTAGAGCTACCAGTTTTTAAAACAAGTTTCTTCAACATCTTTAGCTTTCTTTTATTTCATTAATCTCATTAATTAAGTCCCATCAATTTTATGCTTCCTAAACATTACAGTAGAAATGAAAGCAACAATATTTATTATAGATCATATATATAAAATATAAGCATTCGTTTTAAAATATCAAGTGATCACATCACAGAATATCAGCAGCAGAAGAACACATATGAAATATTGGATATACTAGGAATTCCGTGTTTTAATTAAGCCAATAAAAAACGCGGATTCCACGGTCGCGATGCATAGCCAAACCCACATCCTTAGACCCCTACGAGAGCGGCAAGCAACCCTTCCTGTTCTAGAGTTAGGAGACCCCGTCTCGACACCTCGAGATGGTCTCCCACTAGACCCTAAAACCCGGCTACTTGTGCTCTCCTCCTTTTGTCTATCCTAATGCGGAAAAGTAAATAATATACATCAATGGTGACATCATCGTAAACCGGAAGTGCCCCAATAAAAGAATATTACATAAAATCTTTTACATCAATGAAAATGAAAAACTCTCATCTCACATTAAAAAAAACCCGGCTATTGAAAACACGACGATCCAATATAACATATCACAGCAACACATAACATAACATGTTAACAATGTAAGTAAATATGCGTATCCCAATTGTCGTTGACGTATAGCAACAAAACCGGCGATACACCACATATTACACTTACGGTCATAAAAAAGAAAGTAAAAAACTATAACAATTGGAATCTGTAACCTCCATAGACATCATAAACCCATTGTATCTTATACTTTGGATTTCATGCCTAACTAAATGAATTCCTTAGACATCACATGCCTAACAATTATAAACCCCGCATTTTAGTCTCGATATTTAAAACACTTTCCAATAATATATCGCGTAATTCAATAAGATTCCCGTTAACCTGATCGAATGCTCGTCGGAAACATTAGTAGACGGCCGCACCCCCGATGACGTCGACGAAGTGCAGTAAGGCGGAACACCGCGGCCGCGAGCACCCGAACGGATGCTTTTGGCAACGGGGTTCTCCTACAGTCACTTGGTCGGGGCTATAGGGCGTGGCTATCTAGTAAGGTTACCCGGCGAGTATCCGCGTACACTACGTAATTGCGACGGACTTTTAATCCACATCAAAATTCCGTTGCAACCGATCAAATGAGACTAACATGGTAGATTTATAAAATTCAAACTAGTTATCACATAACTAATTATTTGGATTCTAAATATTGTATCACAATCACAGATAGTTAGACGATGTTAAACTTTTCGATCGAATCAACAAACACCTAAAATTTACCAAAAAGCTCAACACTTGAGCGGAGTTTAAAAAGTACCCAGAACATGCCACAGCACCTATGAACCATCCGTAGAAGGGCCGACCCATGACTCAATCATGTCGCCGCGGAACTGCCGCAAACACTAGGGTATGACCGCGGTTTCGCGATCCAAAAAGTCGAGTTTGGGTATCGTTCTTCTAGAGGGTCCACAGAATCGCTTGCATGATTTTCTGAAGATTTTAAACCTGGAAAAAATCCAACTCTTGGAAAATTTCCAGCGGGTGAAAATATGATTTATAGATATCGTTTGAACTTTTTAACGTCATCTAAATAACCCGAATAGATGTTAGAATTATGATACAAAACACTCTGAATTGCCTTTGCAGAAAGTTAACATCACCTGCAAATTTAGCAAAAACAAGCAACACCTGAAACACCAAAACCCTGAGACTGGAACACCCTAAGAATTTGAAGCCAAACACCCACCAAAAAACCGATGAGCTCGGATTTTTTGCCTATGTGGCCGGCCATCTTCAGAGCAATTTGCTCCAAATTTCTATAGTGTTCATGTTATATCACATACAACATTCTGCACTTGCTAAAAAAATTTTTAGAGGACATTTAAAATTCGACAAAAACTAGGATTGTATATCGGGTGTTTCGGAGTTGTTTCAGTTTCGTAATTCTAACAAACAACGTTTAAATTTCTAGCTTGGCTCTGATACCACTGAAGGGTTTCGTAGGGCGGCAGCAAGGTTTCGGGAGGCATCGTCCATGCCGTTTTCAAATTTTTGTCGTACTAAAGAAGCCTAACCCTAGAATCTTAACTAGAGATTTAGACGAACTAGCAATGCAAACAAATTTACATCTAAGTGAATGAGGAATACAACCTTTGTAGACCGGTCCTTCACTTCTAAGGCTCCGTGTAGTAGTCCCTTCGCTCCAAGTAGTGAATACCAAAACTCTAGTAAGGGTTCACATGAAGAAATAAACAAGCTTGCTCGAAGTCTTCGAGGCCGAAGATGATCTACGTCGAGAAGACTCAAGCTCATGCTACCTCATCATTAATAGTAGATTAGTGAAGAAAACACCCTAAACAAAATGGCTAATATAGTAGAGGATGATGAAGTAGGAAATGGGCTCACTTTAGATTAATTTTTCTCACAATATTTCGTCACCTTTCCAAAAGCTAGAAAGCTTTTTATGAGGAAGAAGAAGATGAAGAGGAGATGATAATAAAACTCATGAGGTGCGAATAGCAACCATGGGTGAGTTAGTGTCATACCCAAACACATGTAGAGACTTATATATAGCTAAAAATAATTCTTAGATTAATAAATATCAATAAGTAAAACAAAATTAGTGGACTTGGTCAATGGTTCCACAAGCTTCTACAGGCATGAACCCTGTGACTAATTACCATCCAATTTTGAATTACTTAAATAAATATAAACCCATCATTATATCAAGCATGGTGTAAGTCTCATACACCCATGTATCATGTGGCATCTAGCATGACAAAAAAAATGTACATTAATACATGTCACATAAATATTATATGCACACAAGTGAGAAAAAGAAATGTTTAATTGATCTAATATTAGTTAATGTAAGTTAATATATCAAATATATAATTATACATTAAATTATCAAATCGACCATTGATTTAATAATACGGCTATATCACATACAACCGACTAATATCATATGAATCAACACTTGATCCGATAACCCGGCTATATCACATATAACCGACCAATGTAACATATTGCGAGAATAGAATGCTGTATCACATACGCGCATTAATCTCGGTCCCGCATATATCATATATGTGCTCCTACTTCGTTTCGTGTGAACCAGGAAAACTCTGTGTAGGACTCTAAAGACTCGTCAATACGCCGGTTGTAGGTGATGATCATATCAAACAGCAACAAGCCGCAAGCAGTCTGCTAAACGTAACGGCCACCCGGGTATTGAGCGATCAGAACATCAACGAGCAAGCATGCTCATACTCCTGTGAATCCAATCAGTAGCACTACCGTACAGTCCGGTATTTTCATCTGATATGTCGCAAATCACAGCCTAGGGGTGGTATTACGTCAGACCCTAATAGCCTGATAAGTCATGCCGATGCAAGGTCCATAACGGTTCGAGAAACTACTGATAACACTTACCAGTAGATCTCAGCAACCCTGGCCAGGGATTTCCTATTATGGCCAATCAAGTATAGCGCAACATCAACCCCCAAAACCTGGGAAGTCGAATTCCCTCCTCATTGCCACCATGGGACTTGGGACTGTACACAAAAACCACCTTTTTCCATGACCTCTTGAACGTGTTATAGTGGAAATCAAAACACAGTGGGAATCACACAAGACTCTATGACGATCTCGGGTCAACAGACTTGTAGGGTTCCTAGGCACACTAATGAGGTCTCACAAGTGATCAAACATGGCTAATTCAAAATTTTCCATGTGCCTACAAACCCTAATACAGATCGTTAACTAGATTTATAGGTGATGCGATGCAAGTAAACAACTTTAACTTAAAGGAAAGAAGCTACAACCTTTGTAGATCCGATCCTCCACCTCCTAGGCTCCGTGATGACGTCACTCCGCTGTCCAAATCGAATCCAGGACTCTAGCATCGGCTTCATCGGAAAAATGGGCGGGCTAGGTCGTCGACTTCGATGCCGAAGATGATCTACGTCGAGGCAACACAAGATCAAGCTCCAACTTCACCAAGCCATGAAACTTGTGAAGAAAACACCCTATACTACTTGGCAAGAGGTAGAGGATGAAGAAATAGGAAGTGGGTTCACTTTGGAATTGGATTTCTCACTCATTTTCACAAGTTGCCATTGATGGAGGCAAGCTTTCTTCATGTTGAAGATGAAGATGTAGAAAGAATATGATAAGTTATTTTCAAAATGGAAAATAATATCAATACTTATCATATGGAAACCATGATTAGGTGTAGAGAATAGACCATGGTTAGTTGGAATGGTTAGGGTTAAGCATAAGACAAATATGGTGGACTTGTTCAAAGCTTCATGAAGCTTCAACTATAAAACAAATCAAGCCACCATTTCTCATTATCTTTCCAAAAATGAATAAATAAATAAATAAATGAATAAGTAAATAAAATCAAAACCCTAACCATCACATAACCATGGTTTAATCTAAACATACACCCTAACATTCATGTATCATCAAACATGATACAATCTTGTGCACAAAAGTATATCACATATACAACTTGTGTACATCAAGTGAGAAAATCCAATTTAAGTGAACCAATACTAGTTAATGCAAAGTATTATATCAAATATATAATTATGCATTAAATCATTAAATCAATACTTGATTTAACGATCCAGTCATATCGCATATAACCGACTAGTATCCAATGTATCGGCTTATCGAATCAATCCTCGATTCGATAAGTAGGTTATATCGCATACAACCATTCGATACATTCATCGCGAGAATAGAATACGGTATCACATACACGCATTATTCTCGGTCCCGCACATATCTCATATGCGCTCCAATTTCGTTTCGCTTGAGCCAGGAAACCTCTGTGTAAGACTCTAAAGACTCGTCAATACGCCGGCAGCAGGTGATGATCATATCAACCACCCACAAGCTGCAAGCGGTCTGCTAAACGTAACGGCCACCCGGGTATTGAGTGATCAGAAGATCGACGAGCAAGCCCGCTCACATTCCAGTGAATCCAACCAGTAACACTTACCGTACAGTCCAGTCTGTTCGTCTGATATGTCGCATATCTCGCCTAGGGGTGGTAAACGTCAGACCCCAATAGCTCGATAAGTCATGCCGACATGAGGTCCATAACATTCGTGAAACTACTGATAACTCTTACCAGTATATCACTGCAACCCTGGCCAGGGATTTCCTGTTATGGCCAGTCGTGCATAGCGCAACATCAACCCCCAATACCGGGAGAGACGAATCCCCTCCTATCGCTCATTGCCTCCATGTGAATCGGGACTGTACCTAAAAACCACCTGTTTGCACAACTCAGTAGAGCCGTGGTAGGGTGGAAATCAAAGCACAGTGGGAGACACACAAGACTCTATGACGATCTCGGGTCAACAGACTAAGCTGTACCAGTGTCACCAGAGAACTGCCATCTGACGTGAGGTATAATACCATCTGGGAGTTCTCCGCGAGTCCGTTCAGTGTACCCAGTCTCCACTGAGCACCCTCATACCATCTCTGATGTCAAACACCAATGGATATGGGATCATCCATTGCCCATCACATGGGTCGAGAAGATATACGCTAGTCTACTCTGGAATATCGATGCCCCGTCTCGATATTCCCACGACTAGGAACATTGAAGGATGTACTCATAGACTACCCAGGCCCCACTAGTCTGATCTACATCATAGTCCTGGAAGTCGAGTACACATCCTAAGGGCTTTATCAACATGTAATCAGAGAGACAGAAAGTATATATGTTAAGATAAAGAGCAACCAGATAGCGTACTATCATGTCGAGCAAGAAAGTCCTACCTATATATGACCTAGCATCCACTACAATATACATCCAATGTACAGTAATGGCCTATAGGGCATACATATAACTAACAATCTCCTACTTGCACTAGGGCCATCTGTAGCAGTGGTTGCAGTATCACATACTCAACCATCCCATATAAGTCTCTCTTTGGGAAAAAGCCTTTGTGAGTGGATCCGCCGTGTTGTCCTCTAAATCTACTCCCCAACCTCGATCACCCTGGAGATCAACTATCTCCATGATCAGGTGATTCTTCCTCAGAATATGTCTGGGTCACTGATGGGACCAGGGTTCCTGGGCCGAAGCCACACTTCCATTGTCATACAATGATAGGAACCTAGTTCATCTTATGAACCAATATACACCCAAACTGCCTCTTTGGTAGTATCTTTAATAGCGATGTTACCAGCCTTTATCGTCTAGTTTGCTACGGTATCTAGCTTGGAACTCTTCCAACATACCGTCCCTTTACTGAGGGTGAAGACAATGCCTGTGACTGACATTCTGTCGTCCTTATCACCCTGGAACACTTCCAGTGATTCTCCCCAGGATCGATTGATACCATCTCACTACAACTAGTGAGAATCCTAACATCCATCTAGATCTATCTCATAGATCCAAAACCCAGGATTTAGGATTTATCACTTTGATCCTATATGGAGAATCCATGTGATAAGAGGAGATTGACCGTGCGTAGCATAGGAAACTCTTTTCCTATCAAGAGTATGTTGTCCACGTACAATACGAGGATGGCCACCTTACTCTCTACTACCTTTTTGTACATACAAGGTTCATCTACCATTTTGATGAAGTCAAACACTTTGACTATCACATCAAAACAGACGTTCCAACTCCGCGATGCCTGCTTTATTCTGTAAAGCAACTTGCACATGTTTCCGCTGCTCCCACTGTTTACGAAGCCCTCTGGCTGTATTCTTATAGACGTTCTCTTCTAAATCATTATTTAGAAAAGTAGTCATGGCACCCAACCACCAGATATCGTAGTCATGGTATGTAGCAATGGCAAGTAGGATCTGGATGGACTTAAGCATAGTCCCTGGAAAAGATTTCATCATTATCCACGCCTGGTCGATGACGAAAACCTTTAACAAGTCTAGCTTTGAAAGTCTCAACTTTTCCATCTACACCAAGTAATCTTCTCAAGATATACTTGCTCCTGATGGGGATTTAACCCTTCAGATATAGCAACCAAAGTCCATACTTTGTTGGTGTATATGGATTCCATCTCATATCGCTAAGCATCCAGCCATTCTTACAGAGTCCCTACTCTCGATGACCTGCTCGAATCTAGTTGGGTCATCATCTCATGATGCAATCCTTGCTCCCACTGTCATCGAGAAACCGAAGTATCTCTCAAGCAGGTGAGGAACCCTGCTAGATCGGCGGAGAGGCTGAGGTTCGTCTGGAACTATTGAATCCTTTGGTTCTGTCAAATCATCAGCTGCGGTTTTGTATAGCTGGAACCTTTCCAGTTCTACAGAACTGACCTTGCCTCGATCTTGTCCGGATTTTGCTTTTGACATAGGCCGGACAATCCCAAATCTTAACTTACTTAAGAGATGGGCTCTTCCCATACCATATCTCATATGGAGTGGTAGACACTGATTTGATTCGAACCTAATTCAATAGGTATGCAGTTTCTTAAGTGCACAACCCCAAAAGGAAATAGGTAACTCAGTAGTACTCATCATAGAGCACACTATATCCAATATGGTGCGATTGCTCCACCCCGATACACCGTTGTGCTGTGGTGCATTCAGAGGAGTAATACTGAGAGAGAATCTCATCTTCTTTTAGAATATCCAAGAATTCCATGCACAAGTATTCTCCTCCCTGATCTTATCATAGGACATAATACTTATACCTGTATTGGTTCTCTATTTCTAGCTTATATTCTGTGAATATCTCAAAAGCTTCGGGCCTATGTTTCAACAGGAACATATGTCTGAATCTTGAGAGATTATCAGAGAATGTAATGAAGTACAAAGAACCGGTCCTGGCATGTGTAGACAGGAGACCTTACATACATCATCATGTATCAGTCCCAAGAGATCACTAACTCTTTCTCTGTTTCCAATAAACAGGGCTATGGTCATCTAATCTTTGTGACATGACTGGCAAGTTTCACAAGATGTAAATTCAAACTGATTTAAATATGCATCTAAAATGCAACATCAGCCAGTCGGGTCGCATTGATATGACCTAGTCTACAATGCCTCAAGAAGGATTCGTTCATTTCTGAACTCTTCCTCTTGTGTGTGTTCTGTATACTAGGAACTGTAGTTTGATTTAGAACGTCAATGCTTTTAGATAACGTGCCTGAACCGATCAACTTTTGATATAGGAAATGTTCAAAACATTATCCATCAATACAAAATTTTATCATTTCTTTACTAATAAAGAGACTGATATGATTTTGTATATCAGGTTCGGTATCTAATAGCATTTGTTCAGAATCAATGTATTGGTAATATAGGATAACAGTGACCAACAGACTTGGTTGCAACACTTGCCCCGTTTTCTGTCTCATGAAACTTATCACCCGTTCTCAGTTTTTCTACCTTTTTGTAGCCCTATGTAACAGATTACATATCTGGGATCCTGATCCGGTATCAGATACCCAGGATGCAGAGGATACTGAGAAACAGTTATGTATAATGAACACACCCGAAGGAGATGCATCTCATGCACTTTCTTCGTTTGGGCCGCATGGGAATCCTGGTATTCCCCTATTTCCTGCTCTGTCTTATAACAATTATAAGTTGGATCGGGGACCGACGTTCCCCAGCTCAGTATAACAAGCGGGTTCGGTCAAAACATCCATATTATTATCTTGATTAAGGCGTGATATGGTCGCTACCTGGAGAGAGAGAGAAGAAAACACTCTGCGTGCGCTCTTGCAAGATTAGATTGGTTATATTTTATCTAATCAGGATGGCTCCCACTGTTTTTATCAAATCTTCTTTCAAACCTTAAAAGGGAAGACTAGCCGGGATTAATTACACTCTACAAGTTCGCCAATCTTTCAGCCAGGCCAGTGTCGGTACTTTAAGGGAGGTTCCCCGTACTTTCACACGGACCTAATTACAGTAAACTTCATTTTCCCAGAGGCGTAACCCCGTTGACACCTTTCTAGACACCTACTTGATCGGCTAATTGTAAAGTGCAAAACTCTCCCAGGAGTAACAATTACTCGCAGTGGGTATCGAGATCCAACTATCATATAGAAGGTATGCAATCTCATTGCAAATTTCAACACTTGAAACTCCCGATAACTGTTTTTACCCCTAGCACTTATGACCTTAACTATGGTCAACAAATCATAAGTACTAGTCAATTTCTACCCGTCATTTCGTGATTAATTAGACCCACCCGCATGACCCTTAACTAAGGTCAACAAAGTCACGCGACTGTCCTAACTACTCGCATCATATGCGGTGTAGGAAGACATCACTTAGCTACCGCACACTGTGCCTTAACTAAGGTCAACAAACACAGCACGAATACTAAGTACTCTACTTCCTAAAATGACGGAGGGTTGCGACTGGTTTTTAAGAAAACCTTTAATGCTTTGAACTTGATCTCATTGCGGAATCAAATGGTTTTTAAATGGAATGTTTTTGACGCTTTTCTAGTTTTGCTAAAGGGGTCACTCCCGGTGAGGGGATCGTCGGCCCTTTCCTCGTCGAATGAGGTGCGGGATATATCATATATATCACTGTGCATAGCAGAAACTATAGAAGCAATCAAAAAACAAACCGAGTGTGTAGCATCTTCCAGTTATTGCTAAAGGAGTCACTCCCGGTGAAGGGATCTCGGTCCTTTCCTCATCGAATAAGGTGCAGGATGTTCTATAATAAACACCGCGATGCAAAGCAAGAACTGTAGCTACCTGTTTTATTTTGAAATTCGATTCCACATCATCAATTAGGTTTATTTTCTTTCATTAATCTCATTAATGAATATCCCATCATTTAAGTCCACCTAAACATCACAGATAAATATAACGTACGCTTATGCCATCCGCATTCGCCTTGATATCCCGTCGGCACCGTTAGGTTAGGTAACTAACGTCAGAGCGAGGCAGGGCTAGCGCGGGTGTAAAACATAAGCAACGTCTATATAATATATCATATATACTATATACAGCATTTATCACAGAACATATCACATGATCACATCACAGATATCGCAGCAGAAGAATCATATAAAATATTGGATACACTAGAACATCCGTGTTTTCAATACGAGCCAGTATAGAAAACGGATTCCACGATCGCGATGAATAGCCAAACCCACACCTCTAGACCCCTACGAGAGCGGCAAGCAACCCTACCAATTCTAGGGTTAGGAGACCCGGACTCGACTCCTCGAGATGGTCTCCCACTGGACCCTAGAACCCGGTTACTTGTGCCTTCCTCCTTGGGTCTATCCTAGTGCAGAAAAGTAAATAATATACAAATGGTGACATCATCCGCAACCTGGAAGTGCCCCAATAAAAGAATATTACATAAAAGTTTTTACATGAATGAAAATGAAAAACACTCATCTCACAAAAAAAACCCCGGCTATTCGAACACGACGATCCAATATAACATATCCAGCAACACATAACATCACATGTCATCAACGTAAGTAAATATGCGCATCCCAATTGTCGTTGACATATAGCAACGAAACCGGTGATATCACATATTACACTTACGGTCACAGAAAAGAAAGTGTAAAACTACAACAGTTGGAATCCGCAAACTCTTTAGACTCGCATGCCTAGACCAGTGAATTCCTTAGACATCACATGCCTAACAATTATAAACCCCCCATTTTAGTCTCACTATCGAAAACTCTTTTCAATATCAAGTCGGGCAATTCAACAGGATTCCTGACATTCTGATCGAATGCTCGTCGCAAACTTTAGTAGGCAGCTGCACCCCCGATGCCGTCGACGAAGTGCACCAAGGCGGAACACCGCTGCCGCGAGCACCCAAACGGATGCTTTCGGCGACGGGGTTCTTTTACAGTCACTTGGTCGGGGCTATGGAGTGAGGCTGTCTATTAAGTTTACCCGGCGAGTATCCGCGTACACTACGTGACTGCGACGGATTTTTGATCGCATCAAAATTCCGTGGCAACTGATCAAGTGAGACTAAACTGCTATGTTTATAACATTCATTCAGTTATCTCATAACTACTTGTGAATTCCAAATGTTGTATCACATTCCGGATAAATAGAAAATGTTAAATTTTCCGATCGAATAATCGAACACCCAAGTTTTCCCGAAACAGCTCAACACATGAAATAAGTTTAAAAACATTCAGTTCATGCCTCAGTACCAACGGTCCAGCCGTAGAAGGGTCAAGCCAACGCCTCACATGTGGCACGCCGTACTGCCCCAAACCCTAAGGTTCAAAGGGCAGTTCAAGACGGTCACATAATCGAGTTAAGGTTTGTTATCTTCTAGAGGGACCATCGCGTTACTTGCACTACTTAGAACGTCATTAAACTATGGAAAAATCCAACAATTGGAAATTTCCCGGCAGGGGAAAAAGTGGGTATTTATATCCGGTCGAACTTTTTAACATATTCTAAAATTATCCGGAAAAGCACACAGACAAAATTAGACAATCCGATCGAAACACAGAGTCCCCAATACAACCCAGAAAACTCAACTCTTGAGTAAATATTAAAAATTCCCATAAAACTCAGCAATTAAATAAAGAAGTTACTGTGCAAAAATGGTTGACTGAAGAGACTAAATGGGCGCGGAACCGCCGCATTAGCATGCTAATGCCGCGGTTCCGCCGCTCTTTAGACACATCATTAGGTAATTTTTGCACCTTAATTCTTAGAATTTCCTGCTGAATTTTTTAAGCATTTTTAATCTACAAAATTCCACGAATTTCAAAAAATGTACAGAGAGCAAATTTGTGTTAGGGTTTCGGTTCGATCGGACTTCTAACTCCGTCTACGCATAGCCTAAGGCTCTAGCTAGGCTCTGATACCACTGTAGGGTTCCTAGGCACACTAATGAGGTCTCACAAGTGATCAAACATGGCTAATTCAAAATTTTCCATGTGCCTACAAACCCTAATACGGATCGTTAACTAGATTTATAGGTGATGCGATGCAAGTAAACAACTTTAACTTAAAGGAAAGAAGCTACAACCTTTGTAGATCCGATCCTCCACCTCCTAGGCTCCGTGATGACATCCCTCCGCTGTCCAAATCGAATCCAGGACTCTAGCATCGGCTTCATCGGAGAAATGGGCGGGCTAGGTCGTCGACTTCGATGCCGAATATGATCTACGTCGAGGCAACACAAGATCAAGCTCCAACTTCACCAAGCCATGAAACTTGTGAAGAAAACACCCTATACTACTTGGCAAGAGGTAGAGGATGAAGAAATAGGAAGTGGGTTCACTTTGGAATTGGATTTCTCACTCATTTTCACAAGTTGCCATTGATGGAGGCAAGCTTTCTTCATGTTGAAGATGAAGAAGATGTAGAAAGAATATGATAAGTTATTTTCCAAATGGAAAATAATATCAATACTTATCATATGGAAACCATGATTAGGTGTAGAGAATAGACCATGGTTAGTTGGAATGGTTAGGGTTAAGCATGAGACAAATATGGTGGACTTGTTCAAAGCTTCATGAAGCTTCAACTAGAAAATAAATCAAGCCACCATTTCTCATTATCTTTCCAAAAATGAATAAATAAATAAATAAATGAATAAGTAAATAAAATCAAAACCCTAACCATCACATAACCATGGTTTAATCTAAACATACACCCTAACATTCATGTATCATCAAACATGATACAATCTTGTGCACAAAAGTATATCACATATACAACTTGTGTACATCAAGTGAGAAAATCCAATTTAAGTGAACCAATACTAGTTAATGCAAAGTATTATATCAAATATATAATTATGCATTAAATCATTAAATCAATACTTGATTTAACGATCCGGTCATATCGCATATAACCGACTAGTGTCCAATGTATCGGCTTATCGAATCAATCCTCGATTCGATAACTAGGTTATATCGCATACAACCATTCGATACATTCAACGCGAGAATAGAATACGGTATCACATACACGCATTATTCTCGGTCCCGCATATATCTCATATGCGCTCCTATTTCGTTTCCCTTGAGCCAGGAAACCTCTGTGTAGGACTCTAAAGTCTCGTCAATACGCCGGCAGCAGGTGATGATCATATCAAACACCCACAAGCCGCAAGCGGTCTGCTAAACGTAACGGCCACCCGGGTATTGAGCGATCAGAAGATTGACGAGCAAGCCCGCTCACATTCCTGTGAATCCAACCAGTAACACTTACCGTACAGTCCGGTCTGTTCGTCTGATATGTCGCATATCTCGCCTAGGGGTGGTAAACGTCAGACCCCAGTAGCTCGATAAGTCATGCCAACATGAGGTCCATAACATTCGTGAAACTACTGATAACTCTTACTAGTATATCACTGCGACCCTGGCCAGGGATTTCCTGTTATGGCCAGTCGTGCATAGCGCAACATCAACCCCCAATACCGAGAGAGACGAATCCCCTCCTATCGCTCATTGCCTCCATGTGAATCGGGACTGTACCCAAAAATCACTTGTTTGCACGACTCATAGAGCCATGGTTGGGTGGAAATCAAAGCACAGTGGGAGACACACAAGACTCTATGACGATCTCGGGTCAACAGACTAAGCTGTACCAGTGTCACCAGAGAACTGCCATCTGACGTGAGATATAATACCATCTGGGAGTTCTCGGCGAGTCCGTTCAGTGTACCCAGTCTCCACTGAGCACCCGCATACCATCTCTGATGTCAAACACCAATGGATATGAGATCATCCATTGCCTATCACAAGGGTCGAGAAGATATACGCTAGTCTACTCTGGAATATCGATGCCCCGTCTCGATATTCCCACGACTAGGAACATTGAAGGATGTACTCATAGACTACCCAAGCCCCACTAGTCTGATCTACATCATAGTCCTGGAAGTCGAGTACACATCCTAAGGGCTTTATCAACATGTAATCAGAGAGACAGAAAGTATACATGTTAAGATAATGAGCAACCAGATAGCATACTATCATGTCGAGCAAGAAAGTCCTACCTATATATGACCCAGCATCCACTACAATATACATCCAATGTACAGTAATGGCCTCTACGGCATACATATAACTAACAAGACTAACATGTACCAGTGTCACCAGAGAACAACTATCTGACGATAGGTATAATACCATCTAGGAGTTCTCGGCGAGTCCGTTCAGTGTACCCAGTCTCCACTGAGCACCCGTATACCTTCTCTGATCTCAAACACCAATGGATGTGGGATCATCCCTCGCCCATCATATGGGTCAAGGAGCGTATATGCTAGTCTACTCTTGAGTATCGATGCCCTGTCTCGATACTCCCACGACTAGGAACAATTGAACGATGTAACATGTCCAGGGATTTCCTGTTATGGCCAATCAAGAATACGCAACATCAACCCCCAATACTGGGAGAGTCGAATCACCACCTATCGCTCATTGCCTCCATGTGACTCGGGACTGTACCCAAAAACCACCTTTTTGCACGATCTCTTGAACGTGGTATTGTGAAAATCAAAGCACAATGGGAATCACACAAGACTCTATGACGATCTCTGGTCGACAGACTAACCTATACCAGTGTCACCAGAGAACTGCTATCTGACGATAGGTATAATACCATCTAAGAGTTCTCGGCGAGTCCATTCAGTGTACCAAGTCTCCACTGGGCACCCGTATACCTTCTCTGATGTCAAACACCAATGGATGTGGGATGATCCATCGCCCATCATAAGGGTTAAGAAGCGCATACGCTAGTCTACTCTGGAGTATCGATACCCTGTCTCGATACTCCCGCGACTAGGAACAATTGAAGGATATACTTGCCGACTACCTCTGCCCCACTAGTATGATCCACATCATAATCCTGGTAGTCAAGTACTCATCCTAACAGCTTTATCAACATCTAATAGCGAGACAATAAGTGTACATGTTAAGATAAACTGCAACCAGATAGCATACTATCATATCGAGCAAGAAAGTCCTCCCTATATATGTCCAAGCATCCACTACAATATACATCGCATGTACAGTAATGGCCTCTAGGGCATACATATAACTAACAAATTGCACCATTCCTTAATACTAGAGACTTATCACCCTTTCCCAGTTCTCTGTAACAAATTACTTACGTGGGATCCCGATCCGGTATCTGTAGGGTTGTCTAGCGTGGCAGCAAGGTTTATGGAGGCATCATCGATGCAATATTTAAATTTTTGCCGTTCTAGGTAACCCTAACTCTAGAATCGAAACTAGAAAATCTGACGAAACGAATGCAAACAACTTTGGAACTAAAGTGAACAAGGAATACAATCTTTGTAGACCGATCCTTCACTTCATAAGCTCCGTGTAATAGTCCCTTCGCTGCGATCACGAACTCTCGGACTCTAGAGAGGCTCCCATGAAGAAATAAACAAGCTTGCATCGAGGTCTTCGAGGCCGAAGATGATCTACATCGAGGAGACACTAACCGAAGCTACCCCTTCACTAATTGTGGAATTAGTGAAGCAAACACCCTATACTAAATGGCTAGTAGTAAAGGATGATAAAGTAGGAATTTCGCTCATTTTAGATTTATTTTTCTCACAAGGTTTTATCACTTTTCATGAAGCTAGAAAGCTTCAATGAGAGGAAGAAGAAGATGATCAGGTGATGAAATGATGAATGAATTCATGAAGTTAGAAATCCTACCATGGTGAGTTAATATCTCATGCTTAACTCATGTAGATAATCAACCATGGTATATGGTTAATATAGGGTTAACAAATATCTTAAGCAAGACAAACAAGTTGACTATGTCAATGTTCTGCATGTTTCCACAAGCCATGACAAAATCCAAGTGTTTGAATTACTTCAAACAAATATAACCCTAATTTTAACCCTAGCATGGTATAAGTCTCATACATACATGTTGCAAGTGTAACCTAGAATGACATAAAAATATATATCACATATATATTTTGTGTGCAAAAAGAAAACAATACATTTAACATAACATTTCAGAAAAATAAGATATTATTTTGGGAAATTAAATAATTAAAATAACAAATATTAAGAATATTTTAATGAATGGAGATTAGTTTTAATGTTATGGTTTGATTATATACTAATAGATTGGAAAATTACATTGAATGCTGATTTTTAAAGAATTTGTGAGATTTAGACATGTTATGAATTATTATATAATTTATTATATACAAGTTCATGTCTAAGCTTGATTAATTTTCACTAATCTTGCATTATGCGTGATAATGCATCATTACATGGAACAAAACATTTTTCAATTTGTTTGAACCATGACTTCTTTCATTTTCCAAGCATGGCTTTGTTTTTAAAATGAGGTGAAAAGGGAAAAGAAAAAGGAGATAAAAGAAAAGAAAAGAAATGAATAAAGAAAGGATGTATGGGCATGAGAGAGAAGAGAGAGAGGTGAGGGGTCATTTGACCCTTGGCACATGCCTTTCATTTCATCATCTTCATCTTTTCTTCTCCCTCTCCTCAACCATGGCTGCCCTTCTCCTTCCACCAGCTACTACACCTCATAACAACACCAAAATGCACCAAAATCACAGATTCCTTTCACAAATTTCATGCACAAGCTCACTAGAAGCATGGGAGATCAAGAAAAATTGGATTTTGAGCTCTAGGGGATTCTAGGGTCGCTAAATGAGGTATTCCCTTCACCATTATTGTAGTAATTCATTCCTTTAGCTTCTAAGTTTAGTTTAGAATTGATACCACAAGTTTAGTTATGTTAGAAATTCTAAGATGAGGATTTAGGAGTATTTTGGTTAGTGAAGGTGTACTTAAGACTTAGTTAGAGACCACAACCCCTGTGGTGATAGTATATTAGACTAAATCAGAGATTAAAACCCCAAGACATGATTTTAGAAATCCCCGACATCGGATTTGTGTAGGAATAGTGATGACTTTAGAAATCTGTTATGACTCGGAGACCTAGAAAAATATACAGCGATTACATTGACACAATCAGGTGACCTATAAGCTACTGTGAAGACCCGAGAACCAAACCCCAAACCCTGGCCGCCAAAAATTCTTTTCTGGCCGCAATTTACTGCTAGGACTTGACCCCTGGGCCTCGTTCTTGGTCTGTGGTCCCTTTTTCCTTAAATTAGACCCTCCACATATGCATAATTGGCTAATTTCACCTGGGGTAAAATCTCGAAGTGTTTTTCATAGTTTCTGATTTCGGTTTGTGAATTCTGTGTACTTGAACTTTGGTATTTGTGTTTTATCTCGATCACTTGACGTTTGTATGTTGATATCGGGGGTTGTTTGGTTCTTTTGCGTGCGTAGACCATAGGTTTTAACCTATGTGCGATTCGTGCACCGTTTTGGTCTTCGTACACTATTCTGTTTACGATACTATGTGTTTGTATGTGTAGGCACCCTCGCTTGAACTTCGGGACGACAAGGAGGAGCGTGGAGTTATCGACTTTGGCAAGCAAATATCAAGGTGAGTAGATATATATATCTATGGGGGAAGTCGGGTGGATGGCGTATAGCACCCCCGCAGTTTCGTAGTATAGCTTGTAAATATGTTTTATATATATATATATATACGTATACTGTGAGATGTGATTGATTAGCAAGAAAGTGTTTTAGGAGTTCATGAGCTAGTTTTAGCGTAATTAGAAGTTGGTGTTTTTAGTTTAATTTCTTATTTGCGAAACCCTAGTGTAAAGGTACACACGCGCGCGCACACGTGATATGGTTTTAGGTGTATGTGTATATATGTGTGGATGCGTTAGTGTGTGTGTGTGTGTATACACACACACACACACACACATACATATATATACGTATACATGTATGATGAGGATAATATATGATACTTGGAGATGAGTCGATGTGATTGGGCATGATGCCGTGAGATCGGTGATGTGAATTGGGTCGTGTTGTGATATACTACATGATAGTATAGTGGATCGATGGGCGATGTGTTTGATTCACACGCGAATATATGTTTAGTGGTATCGGAATATACTAAACTGTATATAAATACCCCTAATTCAGGATATGTTCATAATGATACAAGATAAATAGTGAATTATTGTGATATTTGACCCGTACCCCAATTTGGGATGTCGTACGATGGATTTTACCGCACGATGTATAAATATGATGATAGATCCACCCTATTGACTCGAGGATATCGTATGATATATTTTATCGTATGTGACGCTATTGAGGTGGGATCACCGACTACTAGATATATCGACTCGGACTTAGATGGTTTTCCTAACCCTTTTGATTAGTCTCTTAGCTTAGTCCTATAGCTTATTTTGTAGATGTTAGACAGGGATTGAGTCATACTTATTTTCAGAAACTAAAGAATCATGGGTATTTTCAAAAGGCAACTCGAGAGATATTACGGATTTTTCAAAGGACGTACCTTTTCATAAAAACACCGAAGCCCCTGTTTCCTGAAAAGCACGATTTGTGCTATTCCAAATGCCAAAACTGTATGACTCGTATATATAAACGTATATCCTTAAATGTTGCGTTTACTAATCATCCTCCATTTAATTCATGTTATATTCATCGCATTGTATGCTTATACCTGCGTTTCTGTAGTCATTATAAACCTATGTTGTCAGGACACCAGCACCATTACCGATGATGCGAATGCCCACGAACACATGCTTGCTGGCTCACACAGATCATCATCGGTAATTGCCATGACACGTACACTTTAGAAGTATTACTTCATTGATATAACTTGCTAGCTGATAGTTCCAATATGTTATTGCTTTTATATGCTAGTTTAATTATTGCATTCCTTGTTTGATATCCGATGCATTCATATATTCATTTGCCATGCAATATTATGGGGCATTATGCCGGGAATTCATTGTTTATTTACTCTTGAGATTGGGATTTCGGATTTCCATGAGATTTCTGGATTTGGAGAAACCGCAAAGATTTTATAAACTTATTATCATTTTAAAGATAGAAAATTGTGGTTTTCTCGTGATATAATTTGAGAGGTGTCCGCCATAGGTTTTCTCGGCTCTTTAGCGGTATCATACACCTGATTCGAGGAGGAGGAGGAACCGTTTGCGGGTGCATGGAGGACCCGGTGCGGTACCTCGGGGCAAGGTGGCCGCAGATGATGGCTTGAGCCCAGCAGGAGAGCACTACCGACCAGTTATTTGTTACGCGGCGGATATCCAGAGGATACCGACGCAGTTGTGAGATTTGATGATTAGGGCCAGTCCGGATTGCCAGAGCCCGGGGCCAGTCCGGATTGCCGAAGCCCGGGGACAGTTCGGATTGCCGGAGCCCGAGATATTGAGACATTGAGATTTTATGATATGGGCCAATCCGGATTGCCGGAGCCCGAGATATTGAGATATTGGGAAATATATTTTGTGTCGATGGTTGACACGGATTCCTTGTTGATTTCATTGATGATACTTCGATTTTTATGCAGAAATCTCACTGAGATAAGAAAATAGTTTTCTCATTTAGATGTATTCTGTTTTCATGCATTAATACATCATATATATGATTTGTTGCTATCTGAGACACTGACACGAGCACTTGGTATTACACTTATGTGTAGATGTTTACCCTTGCCATTATTTAGATGCTTCAGGTTATATATTGAGGATAAATTATTGTATGATCTAGGATAGATTCATACATGCGATTTCTTCTCGGTGATGTTTTCTACTCACGAGTTGGAAACTCACCCCCGTTGTGCCACAGTTTCTTGCAGGTTTTGCCGTACAGGTTTTATTGCGGCTTTCTGGCACACTACTTATTTCCGGGTGATAGCTTTGGTAGGTGGGTTCACTTGTATCGTGACCACCGTAGTATCTGTATTTATATTCATTTGTATCTAGTAAACTACATCAACCAGACTTGTATTTTTGATAAACTTATAAGACCGGTGTATATTCTTTCGACCTTAGAGTCATGCGCTTGTATTATTATGGGTTTTTTCTGGTTTTCTTTAGGATATTGGTTTTCTTTCTGAGTTTTGGATCCTCGCCCTTCGGCGTTGTATATTATATCTCTTGCGTGGTTGTATCCGCCAATTGCCGAAGAGCTACCTCCTGCTTGGGGATGCCTTTGTTCATTATGTATATTATTCATGTTTGTACCCGTTTGGGGCCAGTATTTGGAAAGGAAACTCTGCCGAATTTTTTGGAAAAGACTTGATATTATAAAAATGCTTACTACGGCTAATTTGTTAAAACACATGCTTTAAAACTAAGTTTTTACTTCACACTCGTTCCAAATGGTTTAGATTTATGGGCTTTTGGCTTACTTGAATTAGGTGGGGTCCTATAGACTTCATATGGTTCAAGTGCCACTCAAGTGCTATTTCGGGTCGTGACACAAAAAGTGTACATGTAAAGATAAAGTGCAACCAGATAGCATACTATAATGTCGAGCAAGAAAGTCCTCCCTATATATGTCCAATCATCTACTATAATATACATCGCATGTACAGTAATGGCCTATAGGGCATACATATAACAAACAAATTGCACCATTCCCTACTACTAGAGACTTATCACCCTTTCTTAGTTCTCTACCTCTCTTTAGCCCATGTAACAAATTACATACGTGGGATCCTGATCTGGTATCTGTAAGGTTGTCTAGCGAGGCAGCAAGGTTTCGGGAGGCATCATCCATGCCATATTTAAATTTTTGCCACTCTAGCTAACCCTGACACTAGAATTGAAACTGAAAATCCGACGAAAAAAATGCAAACAACTTTGCAACTAAAGTGAACAAGGAATACAACCTTTGTAAACCGGTCTTTCACTTCATTAGCTCCGTGTAGTAGTCCCTTCGCTGCAATCACGAACTACCGGACTCTAGAGAGGCTCCCATGAAGAAATGAACAAGCTTGCATCGAAGTCTTCGGGGCCGAAGATGATCTACGTCGAAGAGACACTAACCCAAGCTACCCCTTCACTAATTATGGAATTAGTGAAGCAAACACCCTAATATCAAATGCAACAATTTAGCGAATCAACACATGATCCGATAAACTGGCTATATCACATATAATCAACGAATGTCACATATCGTGAGAATAGAATGCGGTATAACATAATCGCATTAATCTCGATCCCGCACATATCACATATGTGATCCTACTCCGTTTCGCTTGAGCCAGGAAACCTCTGTGTACTACTCTAAAGACTCGTCAATACGCCGGCAGTAGGTGATGATTATATTAAACAACCACAAGCCGCAAGCGGTCTGCTAAACGTAACGGCTACCCAGGTATTGAGTGATAAGAAGATCAACAAGAAAGCCTGCTCATACTCCCGCGAATCTAATCATTAACACTACCGTACACTCCGGTCTCTTCATTTGATATTTCGCATATCAAAAGCTTAGGGGTGGTATAACGTCAGACCCTAATAGACTAATAAGTCATGCTGATGCAAGGTCCATAACGGTTCGAGAAACTACTAATAATACTTACTAATAGATCTCAGCAAACCTGGCCAGGGATTTCTTGATATGGCCAATCAAGTATAGCGCAACATCAACTCCCAATACCGGGAGAGACGAAACCCTCCTATCGCTCATTGCCTCCATGTGACTCGAGACTATACCCAAAAACCACGTTTTTGCACGATCTCTTGACCGTGGTATGGTGGAAATCAAAGCACAGTGGGAATCACACAAGACACTATGACGATCTCGGGTCTACAAACTAACCTGTACCAGTGTCACCAGAGAACTGCTATCCGACTATAGCTATAATACCATCTAGGAGATCTCGGCAAGTCCGTCCAGTGTTCCCAGTCTCCACTGAGCACCCGTATACCTTCTCTGATGTCAAACACCAATGGATATGGGATTATCCATCACTCATCACATGGGTCGAGAAGCGTATACGCTAGTCTACTCTGGAATATCGATGCCCTGTCTCGATACTACCATGACTAAGAACAATTATATGGTGTACTTGTGGACTACCCTTGGCCCTACTAGTATGATCTCCATCATAGTCTTGGTAGTCAAGTACACAACCTAAGGGCTTTGTCAACATGTGAGAGCAAGACAACATCACGTATACAAGTCATCATGTTAAGACAAGGAGCAACCAGATAGCATAGTATCATATAGAGCAAGAAAGTCCTCCCTATATATGTCCAAGCATCCACTACAATATACATCCCATGTACAGTAATAGCCTCTAGGGCATATATATAACTAACAATCTCCCAATTTTACTAAGGTCATCTATTGTAGTATCCAATACCCAACAATATAGCAGTGGTTATAGTATCTCATACTCAACCATCTCAAAATCTCTCAAATAATATTTGGGGAAGCAGGCCTTGGTGAGTGGATCCTCCATGTTAACCTCAAAATCTACTCTCCTTATCTCGATCCCTTGGAGATCAACCATTTCCCTGATCAGGTGATACTTGCCTCAGAATATGTCTGGAACGCTGATGGGACCTTCGTTCCTAGGCCAAATACACAACTCCATTGTTGTCATAATAACAATTATTGGACGCTCGATGATAAGAACCATGTTCATCTCATGAACAAGAAATGCCCAGACAACCACTTTGGCAGCATCGTTGGTAGTAATGTATTGAGCCTTTATCGTCTAGTATATCACGGTATTTAGCTTGGAACTCTTCCAACATACTGTCCCTCTACTGAGGGCAAAGACAATGACTGTGACTGACTCTCAGTCGAACTTATCACTCGGGAAGCTGGAACCAAGAACTTTCTTTTAGTGATTCTCAAGTACTTTAAGAATGTCCTCCACAGCTTCCAGTGATTCTCCCAAGATCCGATTGATTCCTGATCACTACTCCTAGTGAGTCATCTACATCTGGTCTGGTACATAACATCACATACATGATAGAGCCTACAGCTGAAGCATAGGGTATCCCTTGCACGCGAGCTCTCTCCAAATCAGTCTCAGAAGACATCTTTTTGGAGAGAGTGATTCCTAAGGTAATGGGCGAACCACCAGCTTAGAATCCTCCATACTAAACCCCTTTAATATGGTATTAATGTACCTGGATTTGGCACACTCCCAACATCCACATAGATCTATCATCATAGATCATAATCCAAAAGATGTAGTAGGTATCATCCAGATCTTCCATGGAGAATCCTCGTGATAAGAGGACCTTGACCGAGTGTAGCATAGGAAACAATTTCCTATCAAGAGCATGTCATCTACGTACATTACATGGAAGACAACCTTATTCTCTACAACCTTCTTGTATATACAAGGTTCATCTACCATTTTTATGAAGTCAAACTCTTTGACTGTCACATCAAAACAGAAGTTCGAACTCCGCGATGCTTACATTGATCCTGATGGACTTAAGCATAGCTTTGAAAGTCTCAACTTTTCCATTTACACCAAGAATCATCTCAAGATCCATTTGCACCCAATGGGTTTTACCACTTTAGATGCAACATGCAAAGTCATAATTTGTTGGTGTACATGGATTCCATCTTCGATCGTATAGCATCCAGCCTTTTCATAGAGTCCCCACTCGTGATGGCCTGTCTGAACCTAATTTGGCCATCATCAACCATGATGCAATCCTTCCTCCTACTGTCACCGAGGAAACCGTAGTATCTCTCAAGTGGATGAAGAACCCTAGCAGATTCGCGGAGAGGCTGAGGTTCGTTAGAGACTAATGAACCTTTGTTTTTACAAAATCATCAGCTCTTAGTTTGTGTAGCTGGAACAACTTTCGGTTCTACCTCATGACCACAAATTTCTTTACAAGAAATACCTTTTCTAAAATGGTGCTATATTGAGAAACAAAACACCTTTTGCTCCTCAGAAAGGTAGAAGATATACCCTCGCAAATATTTGGGATATCCTAACATACTTACACAGAACTGACTTTTCCTCGAGCCTGTCTTGATTCTGCCTTTTAAACATAGGCCGGACAACCCCATATCTTAACTCATTTAAGACATGGTCTCTTCCCATTCCATATCTCATATGTGGTAGTAGGCCCTGATTTGGATGGAACCCTATTCAATAGGTATGCAGTTTATCAAGTGCATAACACCCAAAAGGAAACAGGTAACTCATCATTACTCATCATAGAGCGCGCCATATCTCATGTCAAGACCCGAAATAGCACGTGACTGGCAGTTGAATCATATGAAATCTATAGGACCCCATCTAAATCAACTAAGCCAAAAGCCCAGAAATCTAAAACCATTTTAAGAAGTAAATAAAGAAAGCAAGTTCTTTTGAAGTAAGAGAACATGTTTTAAAAAGCAAGGTTTTCAAATAAGTAAGCCAAATATGTATTTTTAAAACGTCTCGTCTGTTCTGAAAATTTCGGCAGAGTTTCCTTTGTGAATACTGGCCCCGAACGGGGTACAGCATGATAAAAGCATATATACAATGATAAAATGCATCCCCAAGAGAGAGCTAGCTCTTCGTCAATCGACGGTCACAACCACGCAAGCAGTAATATACAACGCCGAAGAGCGAGGATCAAAACTCAAAAGGAAACTCAAAATCAGCATGAAAACCATAATATTACAACGTGCGACTCTAAGGTCGAAATAATACATAACTGGTTTTCTATGTCTGAAATAATATACAAGTTTGGTTGATGGAATTACTAGATACAACTGAACAATAGATATACAATGGTGGTTCTGATGCAAAAGAACCCACCTACTAAAGCAAATCACCCGTAAGGGAAGCAGTGTGCCAGAAAAGCCGCAATAGAACCTGTACGGCAAAACCTGCAAGAAATTGTAGCACAACGGGGGTGAGTGGCCAACTCGTGAATCGAAAATATCACAGAGCAGAAATCGTATGTATGACACAATCCTGGGTCAATACGATCAGATACATATATAAACCTCAAATGAATAAGTCTGAAGTATGATAAGGTGGCAATGTAACATCTATACATGAGTGTAGTGCCAGGTGCTCGTGCCAGTGCCTCAGGTAACAATATAACATAAATATGAGATATGATCAATGTCATCTATATCATGAAGTCTATGAATATATGGATATCATCCAACTGTGTGATCAATATCGTCAATGTAAATATATGTAGGTGGAAATAGTCCACGTGTCACCCAATGACAATAAGCATCATGCATGTAAATATCATAAACATATGCATGGAAGTATGAGGATGTAAATCAATATGTGTCGCTCGAGACATTTCAAAATCATGGAACCTGAGTGTCAAGCATCGACACTCGAAAACATCATGAAACCTACGCCTAGTATCGGCACGTAAATCCTTATATATATAGGGCTCCGTCAGTCCGGATCGGCCCGTATCATCTCTCGTCTCCGGTCGGTATCCCCCAGATATCCGCCGAGCTCAAATAAGATCACTGGTAGGTAGTACTCCCCTGCCAGGATCAGCGTCCAACATATACGAGTCTTCTTGCCCCAGGGTACCTCACCGGGTCCACCATGTACCCGCAGACGGTGCCTACCGCTCCTCGAATCGGGATTCACATGCTACTCTCAGAATCGAGAAAATACATGGTGGACGCACTGAAATATCATATCAAGGGTAACTGGGTTTTTAAAACAGTACATACTCTCTTTTAAAATACCCACGGTTCCCAAATCCAGAAATATCATGGAAACAACATATCTCAATGCGTATAATCAGAAAGCATGATGTATGCGACATATAAAAGAAATGTAAGCATATCAGTATATCATGCAACATGAATAGTAATATGCACATATTTAGGGAAGACCGCTTCTTTAAAATGAATCAGTTTTAAAAGTATCTTGCGGTTCCCGAATCCTCAATTCATGCCAGAATCATCCATGTTTGTGCAAATGTGTATGTGCACAAGTATGAGTGTACAATATGTAGGTACACGAGTATGAATGTACAATAGGTATGCGCACAAGTATGAGTGTACAATATGTAGGTACACGAGTATGAATGTACAATAGGTATGTACACAAGTATGAGTGTACAATATGTAGGTACATAAGTATGCCATGCAAGGGTCGTATCCTGAATGCAACAGTACTACAGTGTAGTGACATGGCAATTATCGATGATGAAGTGTGTGAGCCGGCACGCAGGTGTACGTGGAACATACGCATCATCGATAATGGTGCTGGTGTCCTAACAGCATGGATTTGATATAGCAATAAACATACTTAACATGCAATGCGATGCAACAGTAAGAATCTGCGGCAAATGAATAATAAACACAACAGTGTAGAATCTACATCAATGTATCTATGTCATACTGTTTGGCCATTTAAAAGAAGGCAAATCGGGGTTTTTAGTAAAATAAAGGCTACGGTGTTTTTAAGAAAAGATGAGTCTTTTGAAAATATCCGTAGAATCCTTTTGTCTGTCTTCAAATACTCCCGATTCGTTAGTTTTTGAAATTGGTATGATATCGGCCTAGCCTAACATCTACTAGCAAAACTACAGCTCTAACTAACAAGTCAATCAGGAGGAGTATGGAAACCACCTAAATCTGAGTCGGTATATATATATATATATATATATATATAAATATAATAGTCGGTGATCCCGCCTCAAAGGTACCGCGTACGATACAATATCATATGACATCCTCGAGTCATGAGTACGGATCTTATCATCAAATAAAGCTCGTATGGTAAATCATCGTACGACATCCCAAAAGCTGGGTACGGGTCAGTATCAAATTCTTCTCATCAATTATCTAGTATCCTTACCATCATATCTCATGATCTGGGGTACTGATCTATGTCTAGTACAACCGATACCATCTATATAAATGCGTGTGTAAACCATACGTCCAAAGGCCCGCTAAAATCTCATGTCGTATCCTAAATACGAATCACATTATATCACCGATCACATGGCACTATGCCCAATCTCACCGACTCATCTCCAAATATCAAGCACTATCCTTATCATCCAGGTATAAGTATAACAAATAAGCATGTGTGCGCGTGTGGGTGTAAACCTATTCTAGGGTTCGCAACTAGGAACTATACTAGTTTACGACTACACCCTAATCTTACCATAGTATACCTAATCTCATCTCAATTATCCATACCGCACCTAATGCTATCAAACATATATATATAGTATACTAAAGCTCGAACTGTGGGGGTGCTATACGCCATCCACCCGACTTCCCCCGTAAATATAATCTACTCAACTTGCATCTTGCGTGTCGGTGTCGATGTCGCCTTCATCTTCTTCCTCGTAGGAAGCCCTCGAGAAGGTACCTACAAGGTAACACAATCGCAAAAGCATCTTAAAATCACATCGAGAAAACCAAACGACGCGCTAAGACCTATAGGTTAGAACCTATGGACTACGCATTCAAAACCATGAAACAACCCTCGATATCGTCGTACAAACGTCAAGTGATCGAGCTAAAACACAAATACGCAAATCCAGGATTCAAAATACGAGAAACGAGACAACGAATCAAAACAACAACTTAGGAAAAAGGTCTTAGATTCTACCCTAGGTCAAATCAGACAATTTTGCATGTACCTAGGGTCTATTTTACTGATGAGGGGACCACAGAACTAGAAAGAGACCAAAATCTCAAGATCTGGCCACAATTTGCGGCCAGAGGGATTAAATTTGCAGCCTGGACAAGGATTCAGGGGTTGGGGTTTTGGTGGTAGCTTCCTAGGTGCCTACATGTATCACTGTCCTTACAAAATAATTTTCAGAGTCTCGGAGTGATAGGAGATTTCATTTAACCTTCACAGAATCCACAATTTTCCGATATCGCATTTTCTAAATCCGTATTTCGGGGTTCTATTCTCTGTTTTAGGTTTGAATTCTAGCATTAGGGGGTTTGTTTGGTCTCTACTGAGCTTAATTTCACATTACAACCCAAAGTTTCCATAAACCCTAACTAGGGTTTTCAAACTTCACACAAACCACACAATATCGGTTCTAATCTAACATGGGGGTAAAAGTAATGGAAACACCAAGCTTATGGTTCATAAATACCTCATTTGGGAACTCAAGAAAATTCTTGAGTTGCCCCAAGTGGCCAAAATCCTTGCTTTCTTGGTCCAATGTGCTTCCCTTGAGCTTGTGCATCTTTTTAATGAAAAGGATAATGGGTTTTTATATGTTTATTGAGGTGATTTGTGGAGGTAGAGAGGGGGAGAGAATGAGGCAGCAGCAGCAAGGAGAGAGAAGAGAGAGAGGAAAATGAGTTAACAAAAGAAGATGGGATGGCTCAAGACAAAGTCAACCTAAACCTTCACCTTTCTCTCTCTCACCCATACCTATATATTATACTCTTTTCCATTCCTTTTCTTTTCTTTTCCCCTCTCTAATAAATCAATAACCATGCTATAAAACATGTTGGAAAGCCATGGAAATAAATGTAACAAGTGTAAAAATGGAATGGTGCATGTTTTGCACAAAACCCGGTTAAAATCCGATTAGCGATTTTTAATCGCGATTAGCACTAAATTAGCATATAATTACTCATAAAAACTTAGAATTTGCATAATTTACCTAAAACACCCTCTTTTAAATAATTTCCATAATTTTCCAAAATTTTCCCCATTTATCGGTATTTAATTATACCGTTCTATTAAAATATTCGATATTTTATTATTAAATTATAAAAATTCTCCAAAAATAATATTTTATTTTTTTAAAATGTTACAATCTTCCCCCCATAAAGAAATTCGGTCCCCGAATTTAATTTTTAAACCCCCAAATTCTAAAACATTTCAATAAACGACTAAGTCGTCGGGGCTCCGAAATGATCAATGCATAAAACGCATTATAGCGCAATACATGCGCATGAACAATGAGTAGATAACTCAAAATCAAAACTCCATCAAGCATCTCGCAATCATCAGAGTCATAGTAAAGACACAGAGGTCAAATTCGAAACAAAACCGATATGATATACATCATAATTATACATGTAGACATCAAATCTATACATGTAAATAACTGAAAGAAATGCATTCCAAACCTTTTTAAGTCGCTGTGCGATGAACATAACACTGCACAGTGGCGGACGTCTATTGTAAGAAAATAATCATATATGTATACTTATTCTTGTTTAATATGTACGTCCCGCCGTTTTGAAAACAATTTAGAAGGGTTCCCTTGTTTAAAACGCGTCGTGTCATATCAGACACATAGGTAAATAGTGAGACTATAGCTCGCTTTTTGGAAATCCCTACGATAACTATCAATGCATTCAAAATATATCCAGATACTGTCCTCTGACTAGTCCTGCTCAGTATGAAAACATATAGCAAATATCATTAAAACGTACTGCTCCATAAGAAATCAATCCCAAATGTATATAAGAATACCCTGTGCGTCTGGTGCGCATGGAAATCAAAATCCATATATGTACAATACATGTGCACAGAAACAACATCTAAGTGTAACGGGTGTGCACGAAAGATCTGTTATAGGCAACGTGTGTGCCTGACAGCAAAATCAGGTGCATCTGATATGCATGAAGAATCTCGATTTGGCGCATCCGGTGTGCGCCAAAATCGCATCTCAAAACATGCGCTCAACACGCGCGAAAATCCAAATCAGGTGCATCCGACATGCAGGAATAAAATCTAAATCATGTGTATCCAACATGCACAAAATCACAAAATCTAATATCAAGCGTAGAACATGCGCAAAATCCAAATCAAATGCACGGAGTGCAATAAATCAACATCAATATCAGAATCAAAATCGATGGTATACAATACGGATCAATCAAAATCAGGTATACCACGGTATACAATCTCACAACCATGTGCATCAGTGTGCACAAATCAAATCAAAACACTAAAAGTGTATGAAAACTATGCTGAAAGCATAAGTCAAATCACATGCATAACAAAGGCATGAAATCAAAATCAACGTATCGAATGGCATCAAATCGAAGTCAGGTGCAATGACTGTGCACAAATCATAAATCAACACCACGGTGTATAAAGCATACCTCTAGTGTAATAACTATGCGCAAAATATAAATACCCAGTAGGGGCAACCATGGTGCACGAAAACAGAAATCATGGAACTCAGCAATCAAGGTTAAATCATGCGAATAGATCGCCCAAAAACACCGAAATCCAAGGTGACGGATACGTTATAATCAATCACCCAATCACAAATCACAATTTCTGCCGTCGATATTTCCTCCTTCGAAGTCGAGAAGGTGTCGGTGCATCCAATGTTAACAGCGCAAGATATCTACTTGTCTCTTGCTCACGGTCTGGCGTCCTCTGTCTCTGGGCCCTTATCTTCTCTGTGGATTACCAATCTCGCAATCCATCGGCTCATCGGCCCTGTCAGGTGTGATAACGGGGACAATTCCGTCCTAATGCTTCTCTGGTCATCTCTCGATCAATCCTTACGACCACTCGTAAAGCAGCACGTCACTGGCGCCGACCTCTGGTCCTCTGAATACACATCACACATCTAATCCTGGGTGGAAATCTTATCGTAGCTGTGTCCTGGAAGGAATCCTGCTCAAGGTCTCTTCCGATCTCGCCTATGCCGAACTGTACAGAGGCTGGTACTCTTGCATAATCTTTTCTCGCTCTCTGGAGATCTGCGTCCTCAGCACAGGATTTCCTCGGAAGCTGGTCGCGTCCCAACGCCTCTGTAGACATATCCGACCTTTAATCTTAACGGGGAGTGACAACAGCTCGTTAGCATCTCGCACGAACTTCTTGTCCCACTTTTCTGTATCATCGTTCACTTCGACGTCACGTCTCTACCTGCGCACTGCAAATGTTCTCGGCTACGGTCAATCCGAAGTCTCTCACACGGACTCGAATTCACAAACTCGGTATCTTCATCATTCTATGGAAGATATCTAGCCGAACACGTCCTCGGAAACTCATCCCAACCTGCGGAGGTATACTCTATACTCCTCCATTCTTGGTCAATTCACAATGCACCTGGTTGAGGTCCTTTATCCGAACCTGGTCAACTATCTCGTCGACGATGCCGAGCTCTGGCCTGCTGGGTGTGCACAATATGACCACTCCTGGGTCCAAGTCTTCTCATATAGTAATCCAAAAAGGTCCTGTCGAGGTCTCTCTCAATTCTCGTTTCTGCCGAATTGCCCGGAAGTTACCATCCTTCACTATATCTTTTTCTTGTTCCGGAACGGCTGCATACTCATCACGACTCCTTCTAGAAGGTATATCTATAATCAACGCCTCTGCATGCGTATCGCATCTCTGATGTCAGCGGAGTGGAACGTCATCTTGTCGAATTCTCGTGCAACCTCTTTACTCCACTCTGTTTCAATGTCGACTAATTTGGACTCGTCTTCTCGTGGCTGCATGGACTGCGCTCCAACGGCTATACTCGTATCTGGAGTCTCCCAAGCAATGTATCCCATCACATGATATCCGAATGATGTCGAACCATCCGATCGATATGTTAAAACCTCACAATCCCCCAAGAGATCAACATCTTGAGTACAGTTTAATAGTATTCCGATACATGCCACAGCACCTGTGGACCAACCGTAGAAGGGCAAACCCAAGCCTCACAAATGGCACCGCTAAATTGCCACAAACCCTAAGGTTCAAAGGCGTTCCATAGTCATTACGTCGAGTTAGGGTTTCATTCTTCTAGAGGGCCCATAGCATTACTTGCATTTGTCTTTCGAATATTTTAAACTTGGAAATGGGTTCCTGACATTCGATGTCTCTATCGACTCTCAACGAATCTGCGTGAAGTCGTCTCTAGCTGGAATCAATCTATCTGATGAACTCGCATCGGGGTAAGCGAACGAACCACATGTCCTAGTCGTTCCTCCTTTGGTGACTAGCGACTTTCCATCGCATCTCTAAGTATATACTCATGCTGCAGTAGCTCCACCATCTGGGCAATATCTCGACATTTGCAGCAACAATTGGCTCATTCGTCTGTACGCTGAACAGCGCTTCAATCATAATGAATAAGCGTTATATCAATGGTCATCACATCCTGGCTAGCCTTTAGAAGTAGCCTGATCCTCTGGTGCTGATCTGCACGTCCGAGAAATATCGTAAAAGCGGTCTGTCAAACGCATCGTGGCGCGAAAACACAAATAAACGACGCCTCTATACGCAATCGTATGTCTCTGGAATTACTCCCTGGTCAGTCCTCATCCATGACGAGCTTGTGCTGACCGTGACTCTAGCCGTAGCTCTCTCTGCCCGTGTAATCGTGGCAGCAAAATCATAACCAGTACCGATAAGGATAGATCATAGGAACGAATATAATACTGTGCAAGGAAATGTACATCCTAAGGTTTTTTAAGAGGAGTAGCGTATTGTAAGTATGCCGCAGAACATACGTACGGTACGTCACTCTACTCAAGCTACCTACTCCATCAACCAAGGGTCATCCTACGCGACGAAAGTTCGGGTATAATACCCCCTCGACTAAGTCTAAGTTCCGTAAGGTCAAGCCTAAGTTCCGTTTATATATATCGCTCTAGGCTCCGCATAGTCAAACATACACTTGAACCAAGGTTTACCTAGCGCTTTGATACCAACTTTGTCATGACCCGAAATAACACGTGACTGGCACTTGAATTATATGAAGTCTATAGGACCCCATCTAAATCAAGTAAGCCAAAAGCCCAGAAATCTAAAACCATTTTAATGAGTAAATAAAGAAAACTAGTTCTTTTGAAGTAAGAAAACATGTTTTAAAAAGCAAGGTTTTCAAATAAGTAAGCCGAATATGCATTTTTAAAATGTCTCATCTTTTCTGAAAATTTCGGCAGAGTTTCCTTTGTAAATACTGGACCCGAACAGGGTACAACATGATAAAAACATATATACAATGATAAAATGCATCCCCAAGCGGGAGCTAGCTCTTCGTCAATCGACGTCACAACTCTAGGGTTACTAGGCACACTCACAAGGGTCTATAAGGAATCAACCATGCCCGATTTAAAATTTAGACGTGCCGAACAACCCTAACCAAGATCTTAGACTAGAGATTAGGCGAAACAAAGCATGTTAAACACTTTAACATCTAAGAGTTTGGGAATACAACCTTTGTAGTCCGGTACTTCACTTCTAAAGCTCCGTGTTGAGGTCCCTTTGCTGCGATCATCGAGTTTCCAGACTCTAGATAGGTTCCACGAAGAGAAAGATGTAAGCTTGCTTCCGATCTTCGATAACAAAGATGATCTACCTTGAAGTTTCTTTAACACAAGCTCTCACTCACAAATGAAGTGAACACCCTAATCTAAATGGCTAGGATAGATTAGGATGATGAAGTAGGATTTATGCTCTCATTTGTTTTCTTAATCTCACTCAAAATCATCACCAAGCAAAAAGCTAGAAAGCTTTCAAGGAAGAAGAAGAAGAATCAATTTACTTTTTGATGAATAATGAATTGTGTAATATCATTACAAATGCAACCATGGTTAAGTCAAGAAAGACTTAACCATTGTAGAGATCTAACCATAGTAAAGGCAGTGGGTTGGGTTAAGTAAATATCTTGCAAAATATCTAAACTAAATATCTTTGCAAGAAACAAAACAAAACCTTCTAAAAAGTTCTAGAAAAGATTAACTCAAATCAAATCCTAACCATGTTTAATCTCCACTAAACATGTTGCATTAATAACCATATCATGTTACAATATTATATATCACATATACAATATTTATTGTAACAAAATAAAATAATACAATTAACATATATCGCATATATATCAATGGATTACCCGAGTGAGAAAAAGAATCTTTTAGTGAGCTTATATCAGTTAATGTAATTTTAATATATCAAATATATAATTATAAATTAAATTATCGAATCAACACTTGATCCGATAATCCGGCTATTTCACAAATAACCGACTAATATAATCTGTATCAGTTCATCGAATCAACACTTGATCCGATGACCCTGCTATATCTCATATACCCGGCCGGTATCTCATATCGCGAGTGTAACGTTTTGAAAATCGTTTCGGTGAAATTTCGAAAGAAATCGGTAAAATAAGGGTGTTTTCGGTAAAAAGTCAAAATACAAATATCATTATTATAAAATTAAATATACATATTCTAGCTATGTAATTGCTAGTATTTGGTGTTTATTGAGTCACTGGTGAAATTTCAAATTTTCTGAAAAATTTTCCGAAATTAATTATTTTAATATTATTTTAAGGAGTCACTAATATATTTAATTAGGAAAAATTACAAATTGGAATGAGTTGAAACAAATTTTGTGCATCATTAAACATTAAATAAAATTTTATGTTGTGGTTTTTGAAATGAAATCGTTTACCAAAACGGTTTAGAAAATATCGAAGAAAAAGGTTTTTTTCGTTGAAATTAGTGTTAATGGGAATTGGGGTATAGCATTTATCTTTTTCCTAACCCACACACCCACACCTCACCCTCTCCCCATGTGGCCGGCCCCACCATGACAGCCCTCCCCCTCTCCCTCTCTCCAATCACTTCTTTTTTCCAAAAGAAAAGTAAAGAAAAGAGTAGAAAATGATAAGAATAGAGTGGACTTTGACTAAATTCAACTTTCCCCACCTCACTCTCTCTCCTCCCTCACCCAACCCCCCACCAATTCTGGCCGAAATTCTGTCCCTACAGCAGCAGCCCTATCCCCAAATCTCACTCCATTTTTGCATCAAAAAAATCCACAAAAATCACTTCAAATCCATACAAATTCAACTCTAATTCCAAATCCAAGTTTTACCCATTATTCCTTAGCATTTCAAGCATGGATCTTTGTGAAAAGAGAGCATTTTGGGAGGCTAGATCTTAAGTTTGATCTCATGGTTTGGAGGTATAATCCTAACCCAAGTGTTTAGATTTTGATAACCTACTTTAAATTAGTTTAATTAGCTAATTATGTGATTCCAATTTCAAGATTGAAATTGTGTGAATGTGTTTGAATGTAAATTAGGGTTTCTATCATGGGATTATGGTTGTGGTGGGTAGATTAATATGTTATGACATGTACAAATCTAGGCTAGTTGCTATATTACAAATTGCCACTTTTTAATCGTCCAATTTAAGCTATTTTGCTTACTACGTCTTTATTATTGCATTTGATGAAATTAAAAATCTAGTGAGGGTTGTATTTTAAATTAGGGTTTTTATTATATCATCAAGGTTGAAATGTATAGTTTGACATCTTAAAATATGTAAAACCTACTTTTGGTGTTAAATTGCAAATTGTTATATGTAAATTGTCCAAATTACTTAATTGTTGCAAACTAGGTTTTTGGGTTTAATGAAATTGATGAGAGTAAATTATGGAAATGATTTATATGACTTATTTAAGATATTTAATAAGTATATTGGCCTCTACATTCATTTAAACATCATGTTTTGTACAAAAACGGCGAATTGTGCTTGCTAGATTTTTCGGAAAAATGACTTTTTAAGTGAAATTGGGGTTTTTGTGAGTTTTAACCTATTTTATATTAAAATTAGTGTTCGTGAATGTGCAAATGAGTGTATTTGGGTTTTTCTCGATGGTCTGGCGTTTGTACACCGACGTCGAGGGTTTTTGGGTTGATTTGTGAAAGCAACCATAGGTTTGACTTATGTGGGATTCGTGTGTCGTTTTGGTCATGAGTCGGATTTTAATGCGATACGATGCGTTGTGATATGTAGGTACCCCCATGTGGACTTCGAGACGACAAGCAAGCGCGTGGCGACGTCGGCACCGGCGAGCGAAGACCAGGTGAGTAGATTTATATCTATGAGGAGAAGTCGGGTGGATGGCGTATAGCACCCCCGCAGTCCGTAGTGTAGCTCATATATATATATATATGTTTATATAGGTGTTTTATGATACGAGAATGTTCATTCATGTTATGTTTATGAGTTCATGGAGTACCTTTGGGTTAGTTGCGAAACCCTAGAGTAGTTGTTATACCCACATACGCACACACAGACTTGCATACTTTACTTTCTTGTGCGCAGATTGGGATTTGTATATATGTATATATGCATGGGTATGGGACTATGCATATGTACATTCATATACGCATGCCTGGATAATGAGGATAGTACTTGGGATTTAAGATGAGTCGATGAGATTTGACTGAGGCTGTGAGATCGGTGATATAGCAGGGTTCGTATTTGAGATACGACACGACGTTGTAGCGGGTCCTTGACGTAGTGTTTCACAAACGTCCATGCATACTTAGGCGGTTTCAGTATTGTACTAGACGTAGATCTGTACCCCGATCATAATATTTGATAAAGAGGATACCAGGTAAATAGTATGATGAATGTGATATTGACCCGTACCCAGATTTGGGGATGTCGTACGACGGATTTACGTACGAGCTATATTTTGATGATTGATCCGCACTCTTGACTTGGGATGTCTAGTTATAGATATGGTATCGGATATGATATTATTGAGGCGGGATCATCGACTAATATATATATACAGGTATGTATATGTATCGACTCAGATGTTAGGCGGTTTCCTTGCCTGCAGCCCAGCTTGTTAACTTAGTCCTTTAGTTTAGTTTAGTTGTTAGATTATATTCGATTCTTACCTATTTCGAAAACTAATGAATCGTGGGTATTTTAAAAGACAGCCCAAGGGATCCTACGGATATTTCAAAAGACGTATCTTTTCATAAAAACACCGTAGCCCCTATTTTCAAAACCCCATGATTCGTGTTATTTCAAAAGGCACCATTTGCAGGATTTATATTAGGGTAATGCAGATTAGTTATCGTTGTGTTTAGTATTTACCTCCCGCTCATTATTACTGTTCGCTCCGCATCGCATACTTATATTATAATTTCTTATTGCATTGTTGGTATCATACTGTTATTTATTGTTATGCCGCATTCATGGACTCTCATGCATATATTCACTTTTTACGTGCTATTGAGGTTTTGGATTCGGATTTCCATGAGATTTTCTGGATTTGGGGAAAACCGCAAAACATATACAAACTTCTTCTTTCTCTCTTTTAAATAAAAAGCGCGGTTTTTCCCATGATGTATGAGTTGTCCACCATGAGTTTGCTGATGGATTTCGAGACCCGATTCGAGGAGTTGGATGAACCGTTTCGGGTACATGGTGGACCCGGTAAGGTACCCCGGGGCAAGAAGCTCGTGGTGATGACGATGAGCCTGGCAGGGGGAGACTACCTACCGGTGATTTTACCCGACGCGTCGGATATCCGGAGGATACCGTCGTGGTCTTGAGATGGATGGTAGGGGCCGGTCTGGACTGACGGCGTCCTAGATATTGAGATTGAGACATTGAGATTTCGAGATATTGAGGTACTGAGATTTGATGATACAGTCCAGTCCGGATAGCCGGAGCCTGAGGTTTTGAGACATTGAAATTTATGTTTTGTGTCGATGCTAGAAACTGTTGATGCTGATTTCATTTATGATAGCTCATTTTAAAAATACAAAGGAAATCTCACTAATTTATGAAAACAGTTTCTTCATTTACATATATTCTGTTTTCATGCATTCATACCTTATTCATATGATATATTGCTACCTGAGGCACTGACACGGGCACATGAGATCACACTCGGGTTAGATATTACCCTAGCTATTATTATTGGCTGCATGTTATTCATATATTTGAGGATATATTATGATCTTTGACCTAGGTTGCGTTATTTATGCGATTTCTGTGCGTAGATGTTTTTATATTCACGAGTTGGCAACTCACCCCCGTTGTGCCCCAGTTTCTTGCAGGTTTGCCGTACAGGTTTCTTTACAGCTTGCGGGCATAGTTTCCTTCGGGTGATTTGCTAGTAGGTGGGTTTACTTGTATCGTACCCCCCATTATATAACTTGTATATTATTACTCTATTGTATCTAGAAGTTCCATCAACCAAACATGTATTTATTTTTGAGATAGAGACCAGTGATGTTATTCTTTCGACCTTAGAGTCACGGATTTTTATTTCTGTGGTTTTCTTGTGGTTTTGAGTTTTTGATCCTCGCCGTTGGCGTTGTATATTATATTGCTTGTGTGGTTGTGACCGTCGATTGACGAAGAGCTAGCTCCCGCTTGGGGATGCCTTTTATTGATTTCGTATACTATTCATGTTGTATCCCGTTTGGGAGCCAGTATTTACAAAGGAGACTCTGCCGAATTTTTCGGGAAATATTGATGTTTTTTTTTAAAACCGCATAATTCGGCTTATGCTATTAAAACTACTTGTTTAAATTGGTTTTCCTTCACTTTACTACTTTTCTAGGTTTGCATTTCTGGGTTTTCGGCTTACTTAGATTACGTATGCCTCGAGACGTTCGTAGTTTAAGTGCCGGTCATATTCCGTACTTTCGGGACGTGACAAAGTTGGTATCAGAGCGTTAGGTTTTACCTTCGGAGCGTAGGATGACCCTTGGTTGATGGGATAGGTGACTAAAGTAGAGTGATGTACCGTGGGTATGTTCCGCGGCATACTTACGATACGCTACTCCACTTAAGAAGCCTTAGGATGTACATTTCTTTGTTAAGTATTATATTCAATCCTGATCTAGCCTCATCGGTACCAGTTATGGTTTTGCTGCCACGATTACGGGCAGCGAGAGCTACAGCTGTTGGAGATAGTGCCCTCAGAGTCAATTATTAGGTCACAGGTACGTGATTGTAATGATTGAGGGAGGACCTATCCCGGTAGGACAGTCTTACTCGAGATGATAGTATGCTATCTGGTTTACCTTTATCATCGTGTACTGCTTTAAGTGACTTGACATGTCGCTATTACACGTTGATAGAGCCCCTAGGATTCTTGCTTGACCACCAGCAGTATGAGGGCGATCATATAAGTGGGAGCTGGGGGTCTACAAGCATATCCTTAAAAGGTCCCTAGTCGTGGGAGTTTCGAGACTGGGCATCGATACTCCATTAGTAGACTAGTGTATACAGTCGAGACCCCGACGAGGGGCGGTGGCCGGTCTCACAAGCCACTGGTGTCAGTTGGATCACCTAAGATGTATACAGGTGCTCATTGGGTTATGAGTACACCGGACAGGACTCGCCGGGAACATGCTAGTTGGTCATATACCAGACGTCAGATGGCAGTTCCCTGGTGACATGTGTGCAGGTTAGTTCATCGACCTGGGGATCGTCATTTGTCTCGTGTGAGTTCCCACTGTACTTTGATTACTACCCTACCACGGCTCAAAGGAGTCGTGCAAACAGGTTTTAGTTGGGTACAGTCCCGAGCCACATGGAGGCAGTGAGCGTATCTTCAGGGGTTCGTCTCTCCCGGTATTGGGGGTGAGGTCGTGCTGTGTCTAGGAGAGCCATTACACAAAGTCCTTGGCCAAGGCAAGGAGATTTACTGGTAGGTATTCCAGTAGTATCTCAGGGTGTTCTGGGCTACACTCCGACACGACTTGTACCGCTTTTGGGGGTCTGACTTTTACCAACCCCCTAGGCCCGCCATGCGATGCTCATAGACGAACGGACCGGACTGCACGGATATTGTCACTGACAGGCTCAGTTGGGTGTCGGGGTGAGCTTCCTCATCGACGTCCCTTTTGGTCAATAGCTGGTGGCCCGTCATGTATTGGCATATACCTCTGACGTGCTAGTGGTTAAATCCACAGCCATAGTATTGACGAGTCTTTAGAGTCCACCACATTTTCAGTTACTCAAGCTTTCGGGCGAAAGGTTGTAGAGGCCGTATGGAGATATGGCAAGGTCCGATCAGATACGTGCGGTATTGCACGGATCAGGATCGGACAGTTTGTACTATAGGCCGTATGGTTATATGGCAGGGTTTGATCAGATACGTGCGGTATTGCACGGATCAGGATCGAACAGATATTTCTAGCCGGTTTTGGTATAAGCCGGACCTAGTATAGTACAGTGTAGACTTTGTCTCATTGCATTTGTATTTCGATCGAAATACTGATGCGGGTGTGTATGCACAGTATCGGGGTTTTCCTGTAATTTATTACGGGACCAGTTTTCTGGAGTTGCCAGTTTGCTTTCCGTTTCGGCCAATTTCCATTGTTCCGTTCATTGGCCGAAGATTGGTGGAGGAGGGCTTATTTGCATTGTTGCAAATAGGCATTTGTGGAGGGGGTCTTTGCATCTTTGTTTTATCATGATAGCCTCTCATTGACCTTGACTTCTAGCTTCATGATTGCTTGACTTTTAGTGATCATCATGGTTGTTGATGATGAGTTTGGTGATGATGGTTGGATGAGTGTTGGTTTTGCTTGTGATCATTTCTTGATATCATGAGCTTTTCTCTCTCCCTTGCATTATGGTGGTGATTGATTAATCCTTGGCTCTCTCCTCACTCACACTCTCTCCCCATTCACAAGAGGGCCGGCCATTCTTAAGGAGTGGGGTGATTGTTTTTGGTGGGGCAATTTTTGGTTCTCTTCATTCTCCAAAAATCACACAAGAACCCTCTCCAAAAGTTCCTCTCTTTTCCTCCACAAAATGGCACAACTCCATAACCCCAAATGAGACTTCTTCTACTACACATTCTACAACGAACCTTGGGCACGTCGAGTAGCCGGCTTCGTGCCCGAGTTGCCTCGGCATTGAGGTGGGAGCCCGTAAACGAAGAAGGCGATGTGGTGCACTTCCGGCGACGAGGAGGAGACGGGACTTTTCCGCAGGAGATCGGGACCATGACGAGAAGACCGGAGGACTTGGATCGTCGGTATATCTCTACTCCCTTTCTTGTAGATAGCTTAGACTAGTTAATGGTTCGATCCGGGTGTTTAGTGCGCGGTGGTGCCGGTTGCTAAGTCCGCAAAAATTTAAGTTATTCACCGCTTCCGCATTCCGGCGTCGGATTGACGGCCGGGGCGCCGCCGTGCACTTACAGTGGTATCAGAGCCTCCCCATTAACTTAGTCTAGCTTTGTGTAATGTGTTTTTCAGTTCCGATCGATCGAAATGTCCGAAAACCCAAATACACCCACGACAGTTTCTGTTGAATTTTTTCAGTCTCCAAAAATTTTTCAGGTTGCATAAAAGTACTGTGCTAGATGAACTAAGAGCACTGTTCAAATTCGAGGCAATGATATTCCAACCAGAGCGCGGAAGCGCGGCCAAAACCCACTTATGGCCGCGCTTCCGCCGCAGTATGGAATAATCATTGGGCCGGATTTTTTCAGTGGGCTTCTGGGGATAAATTTGGGTTTCTGGAACATTTAAATTGGGCCCATATTTTCTGTAAATGCTGCAGTTTTGTTTTGGGGCCCACTTGTTATATTTTAATCGATCGGATATTTTAAACACATTTTTCACAGTATTTACATTATATCTGCGACCGTGAATGTCACTCGATCGGTAAATCCGGTCTAACTGCTATAGCCCGGTTAGACGGATTTGCGAACGTGACTTTCACGTTGATGTTCTATGTATTTGCTGTGATGTTGCGGATCGGTCGTGGGGATAGCCTGGATGCAATGCTAGTACAGTTTTGTTGTATTATGTACATTTGTTATTGCGGGGCGAGCGTCCGACATGTGGACTGCCGTCACTGCCTGTTTGTATTATTCTTTTGGGGCACGACCTGGTTGCGGTCGATGTACCCGGTGTATGTATATTTTACTTTCTGTACTAGGATTGCCCCGCGGAGGGGTGCACGGATAGCCGGGTTCTGGAGGGCAACAAGCCCGCATCTCATGGCATTGAGACGGAGGGGGCTTCGCTCTAGGATTGGCGGGCTATTCGCCGCACTCGTAGGGGGTACAGGTTTGACCCAGGAGGGGTGCCCAAGTTGCCGGATTCCGTGAAGTGCTGGGTGGTCCATTCACGGCGCTGAAGGGGGCTGCCTCGCTTCAGTTTTTGGCGGGTGACTTGCCGCGCCCGTAGGGGTCTAGGTTTTCATTGCACAGGCTATCCACACGACCAGGGGAACGTCGGGTTTCAGCGGCTCTGTGAAACCCGGGGATCCCAGATATCTGTATTGTTTCTGTGATGCTGTTCATTTTCTGTGATGTTGCATTTTATTCATGCCTTGAGCGAATATAATATATTGGTATATATATTAGTAGATGTTGTATATGTTTTGCATCCGCGCTAGTCCAGTCCCCGCTCTGTCGTTAGTAAGCTAACCTAACGGGTAATGACGGGACCCAGTGGCGAATGCGGATGGCATATACGTACATCAGTATATTTTCGTTCTTTTTGGTGTGATCAATTGATGGGACTGCGTTGATTCGGATCAATGCAAGTTAAAAACAAACCTAATCTGATGTTGTTGGAACACTTTTCAAAAAGCTGTTATTGCAAGGACGTTCACTTTTGTTTTGCATCGTGATATTCATTTGGAATATCCTGCTCCTCAGTCGACGAGGCAAGGGCCGAGATCCCTTCACCGGGAGTGACCCCTTGGACAAAAGTTTGCGTCAGAGCAATAACTTCACTATAGCCGATCACTTTTGCTTTGCATCGCGGTATTCATTTGGAATATCCTGCACCCCATTCTACGGGGAAAGAGCCGAGATCCCTTCACCGGGAGTGACCTCTTTAGCAATGGTTTTCGTCACTATATTTTTAAAAGCTATCCGTTCCTTCGACGATATCAAGTTCTTTACGTTAAAGGTTTTCGCCAGAAACCATTCGTAGCCCTCCGTCGTTTCATATGGGTGGTCAATAGTATTCAAGCTGTGTATGTTGGCCAAAGTCAAGGCACAGTGATTGGTAGCTATTGGGGTATTCATATGCAGCATAGATAGATGCGTTGGTTTGGGACAGTCGTACTGCCATTTTGGCCAAAGTCAAGGGTATGTACGGGTGGATTCAAATTAACCTGGAGAATGACGGGTAGAACTTGACATGTGACTTATGATATGTTGGCCAAAGTCAAGGTCATAAGAGCATGGGGCAGAAATCACATCGGGAGTTTCAAAAGAACTGAAACTTGCCAGATATGCGCATACCTTCTGGAGTGTGACACCGTGAGCGGATTCCGTCATGTTGTCATGCGATGAGAGTTGGATCCCGATTCCCACTGATGAGTTAGTTTACTCCTCGGGTAACCCCGACTAATTCTTCTTTCAGGTTTGGAGGAGAATTTGAGGTACAGTGGGAGGATTCCAGATTAGATAAATTGGTAACCATTCTGATCTAGGTTAGAGTGCACGCTGAGTGTTTCTTCTCTCTCTCTCTCTGGCAGCGACCATTGACCCGACCCTAGACTATGACTCCGTGACCAAGTTGACCGAACTTACTTAACACTGGCTTTTGGATTGTCAGAGTTGCAGACCTCATTGCCACTCCTACTTTTACCCTTTTCTCCAGGACACCCCGTATTACTACGAACGTCCACTTCCATTGGACAAAACCATCGTATGGTTAGATACGAACTCGAAGGAATTTATTCGAGGATGGTTTCAGGTTCTGGAGAAAACGGATAGGATTATTCAGTTGTCTTTTCCTTTTACCCTCTCTCAGGTTACGAGTACTCCTTGGTTTAGGGGTAGTACACCTATTACGCAAATTGGATTGTCTTCTTCCAAACCTTAGGCTGGTGCCGACCGGTAGGGAATGAAGAAAACCAATTAGCATAACGATGGTGTGCAGAAGGTATTAAGTTCAGACAAAGCAAGGGATTAGTAAGAGGGCAAAGTAAATTGCAACAGATATTCACGACCAAACCAAATATTTCGTTACCACTCCCACATCACCTTTGTATTTCTCCAGGACACTCCGTATCACTACGAAGATCCACAGTTTATTTGGATACTCCATCGTATGGTTATATACGAACTCGAATGGAACTTGTTCCAGTTCGGGGATGGATTCTGGTTCAGGAGAAATAGGAATAAGGTTTATTCGGTTGTCTTTTATCTTCGCCCTCTCTCATTGCGAGTGTTCCTAGGATTGGGACAGTACACCCATTATGCTTATTGGATAGTCTTCTTCCAAACCATAGGCTGGTGCCGAACGGTAGGGAAGGAAGAAAACCATTTGGCCTAAAAGGGTGTGCAGAAGGTAAAGACTAAAGACATATGAAGGGATTTGGAGAGGTGGCAAAGAACTATACGGTTACAGTCGTGAATCTGGAAGAGGCATTACTAGGAATACCAGGATACCCCATCGAAACATTTCAATGTTTCAGTTTCACTGTGTACTGTTAATAGAAAACTGATTTCCCGATTAGATACTTACTCCAGGGTATGTATTTACCAGATACAATTCTCACATCTGTATGGTTTTACAGATGATGAGTGGGAGTAAGTTATTGGGAATTGGGTGATCATCCTCATTATATCGGGATTCGTTGTAATCGGTGATATTTGAGGAAGTCACCTGGGTTGTTTGCCGGTTGGCAAATATTTGGTTTTGAATATCCGCTGTTATGTACCAATTTCAAATTGATATATCTGTACGTCTATTTTCATAGAGTGAGATATACCTTTATGAAATTATGTCTACGACATTTACCTATATCAGTGGATGGTTAGGTAAGGAGCATTAAACATCGGTGTAATTCTTCTTAACCATAAGTACAGTTTTCAACCTACGACACACAGTGAATGAGTTATCAGACTCAAGGGACTTATACAGAGTATTGTATGTTGTCCAGGGTCCATCAGGACAGAGGGGTTGGTCCTCGTACTACATTCAGTTTACTTATGACTTCTCTAGTTTTTAGACAGGTGTTTCGTGGAAACGCAGGGTCCGAATTTGGAGAAGTTATTGGTATTTGAATAGAGTGGAGAACCAGGTGTCACAAGTATCGGGATTCTTCAAAGTGATCGAAGATGTAGATACTTGTGTATGGTGTTCAGTTGATAGTAATGATTGAGAGAACTTGCTTATCTTTCAGGTTACTCATAATTGGAAATGCTTCCTAAGTTGAGTAACGCTGATCGGCCTCGTTCCATTTAGTTGACATGCGCTGGGGACAGCTGCATGATTTGAATCTGGTTCAATTATATCAGTGCCTCTGTTTCTATATTGGATATAGAACAGTTCATATCTTAACGATGTTAAGGTACGGGGAGTTGTCCGGTTCATGATTAAAACCAGACACTGGACAACTCAAGGCACGTTTCTGTAATGGCTGTTTGTGGGTTGACCCAGGCTATGACGTGGGTTGACTTTCTACCATCTGGATGAACAATAGCGATATTGTTCTAGACTCGCCACAGTTTTAATAAAAATGGATTTTTTCAGAAAACAGTAGTGGGAGTATGGTAGAACTGGAAGTGATTCCAGAACCACAAACGATTACTGAAGATTTGATAAGGAACCTAAAGATTCAATCTGGATTGACATTCCATTGGCCACTCCGCAGATAAGGTGGGTAACTTCAGGCACCCGAGAGGTACTACGGTAGCCTCAAGGACGGTGACAGGGAAGTTCTTGTTTACCCACAATTACCATTGCTGTTGTCCCAGGCTGCGAGACCCGGCGGGAGGATGAGTATAGCGTCATTCTAAACTAGTTTTAGAAGTGCACGTCTATATGACTCTGCCAGAGGGTTGTCGTAGTCAGTGGGAGCAGCGGAAGCATTGGTGGACAGGTAGCTTATGTCTATTTATAGACTAAAGCAGATGTAGCGGAGATAGATCATCTATTTCTGACGTGACAGTCATAGGTTTGACTTCATCAGAATAGGAGATGGATCTGTTGAGAAGGTAGTAGGGTGTGATGTCATGGTGTTTGGATGACATACACAGAGTAGGAAAGGAAACTCCTATACTACGATCGGTTATACTTTGGTCGTCACACAGTGGTTTCTCCACAAAGGAAATGGATTTTATATCAGACATACTGGTTACTAGATCTATGGTTTTAGATCTGGATTTGGGTGGTTTCCCAATCAGGGTACTTGACAGCATTCTAAGAGTATTTAGGATGGACGACTCCTGGCACGGTAGTGTACCTGCAGGTAATGGAGTCACCCTCTCCAAAGGTGTCTTACAGACTAAAGGGGAGAGGGACGTGCATGATTGGCAGATCACTTGCTTAGGCAATTGAGTCAATCATGAGATGTCAAGTACCACACCAGATGTTGTTCTTGCACTAGATGCAATAAGTTGACATTAATCCAGTCCTGGAGAAACAGTCGGAAGCAGTTTTAGAACATAAGTGGATGTTCTAGGGAGATGATAACGACAGCCTCATTCAGGAGACAGTTATCATTCCAGGCTTCCAAGGTGACATGGACGACAAGGAAGTTGTCAGAGTTGTAGTTTTCCTTCTAATGAGGGGCAGTATTTTGGACAGATGATCCAAGGCAATACTGAGGGAGGCATGGCGCAGGATACTGATTAAGTTCAGTTGACGATACAGTCTAAGAAGTTTGGATTTGGAGTTCATTTATGAGCTATGTCCCATCAGACATCCAGACACATTCTAAGACAGGTATTGCTCATTTCGGGAGATGGGTTTCTCCGCGAACATGAGATATAGAGAGACATAGAAAGAAACAACTAAGCGGATCCACTCACTGAGGCTATTCCTCGAACGCAATAGTTCCGCAAACGAGCTTTGTGAGACTGACTAGTAGAGGAGTTGGGTGTTCGGTATCACACGGGCTGTGAGTATGCGACATCGCAATAATTAGCCTTGAGTGCAAGTGGGAGATTGTTGGAGATAGTGCCCTCAGAGTCAATTATTAGGTCACAGGTACGTGATTGTAATGATTGAGGGAGGACCTATCCCGGTAGGACAGTCTTACTCGAGATGATAGTATGCTATCTGGTTTACCTTTATCATCGTGTACTGCTTTAAGTGACTTGACATGTCACTATTACACGTTGATAGAGCCCCTAGGATTCTTGCTTGACCACCAGCAGTATGAGGGCGATCATATAAGTGGGAGCTGGGGGTCTACAAGCATATCCTTAAAAGGTCCCTAGTCGTGGGAGTTTCGAGACTGGGCATCGATACTCCATTAGTAGACTAGTGTATACAGTCGAGACCCCGACGAGGGGCGGTGGCCGGTCTCACAAGCCACTGGTGTCAGTTGGATCACCTAAGATGTATACAGGTGCTCATTGGGTTATGAGTACACCGGACAGGACTCGCCGGGAACATGCTAGTTGGTCATATACCAGACGTCAGATGGCAGTTCCCTGGTGACATGTGTGCAGGTTAGTTCATCGACCTGGGGATCGTCATTTGTCTCGTGTGAGTTCCCACTGTACTTTGATTACTACCCTACCACGGCTCAAAGGAGTCGTGCAAACAGGTTTTAGTTGGGTACAGTCCCGAGCCACATGGAGGCAGTGAGCGTATCTTCAGGGGTTCGTCTCTCCCGGTATTGGGGGTGAGGTCGTGCTGTGTCTAGGAGAGCCATTACACAAAGTCCTTGGCCAAGGCAAGGAGATTTACTGGTAGGTATTCCAGTAGTATCTCAGGGTGTTCTGGGCTACACTCCGACACGACTTGTACCGCTTTTGGGGGTCTGACTTTTACCAACCCCCTAGGCCCGCCATGCGATGCTCATAGACGAACGGACCGGACTGCACGGATATTGTCACTGACAGGCTCAGTTGGGTGTCGGGGTGAGCTTCCTCATCGACGTCCCTTTTGGTCAATAGCTGGTGGCCCGTCATGTATTGGCATATACCTCTGACGTGCTAGTGGTTAAATCCACAGCCATAGTATTGACGAGTCTTTAGAGTCCACCACATTTTCAGTTACTCAAGCTTTCGGGCGAAAGGTTGTAGAGGCCGTATGGAGATATGGCAAGGTCCGATCAGATACGTGCGGTATTGCACGGATCAGGATCGGACAGTTTGTACTATAGGCCGTATGGTTATATGGCAGGGTTTGATCAGATACGTGCGGTATTGCACGGATCAGGATCGAACAGATATTTCTAGCCGGTTTTGGTATAAGCCGGACCTAGTATAGTACAGTGTAGACTTTGTCTCATTGCATTTGTATTTCGATCGAAATACTGATGCGGGTGTGTATGCACAGTATCGGGGTTTTCCTGTAATTTATTACGGGACCAGTTTTCTGGAGTTGCCAGTTTGCTTTCCGTTTCGGCCAATTTCCATTGTTCCGTTCATTGGCCGAAGATTGGTGGAGGAGGGCTTATTTGCATTGTTGCAAATAGGCATTTGTGGAGGGGGTCTTTGCATCTTTGTTTTATCATGATAGCCTCTCATTGACCTTGACTTCTAGCTTCATGATTGCTTGACTTTTAGTGATCATCATGGTTGTTGATGATGAGTTTGGTGATGATGGTTGGATGAGTGTTGGTTTTGCTTGTGATCATTTCTTGATATCATGAGCTTTTCTCTCTCCCTTGCATTATGGTGGTGATTGATTAATCCTTGGCTCTCTCCTCACTCACACTCTCTCCCCATTCACAAGAGGGCCGGCCATTCTTAAGGAGTGGGGTGATTGTTTTTGGTGGGGCAATTTTTGGTTCTCTTCATTCTCCAAAAATCACACAAGAACCCTCTCCAAAAGTTCCTCTCTTTTCCTCCACAAAATGGCACAACTCCATAACCCCAAATGATACTTCTTCTACTACACATTCTACAACGAACCTTGGGCACGTCGAGTAGCCGGCTTCGTGCCCGAGTTGCCTCGGCATTGAGGTGGGAGCCCGTAAACGAAGAAGGCGATGTGGTGCACTTCCGGCGACGAGGAGGAGACGGGACTTTTCCGCAGGAGATCGGGACCATGACGAGAAGACCGGAGGACTTGGATCGTCGGTATATCTCTACTCCCTTTCTTGTAGATAGCTTAGACTAGTTAATGGTTCGATCCGGGTGTTTAGTGCGCGGTGGTGCCGGTTGCTAAGTCCGCAAAAATTTAAGTTATTCACCGCTTCCGCATTCCGGCGTCGGATTGACGGCCGGGGCGCCGCCGTGCACTTACAACAGCTAGAGTTGCGGTCAGCACGAGCTCGTTACGAACGAGGACTGACCAGGGCGTGATTCCGGCGACACACGATTGCAGAGATGTGTCTTTCATTGTGTTTTCGCGCCACGAGCGTTGGGTGGATTGCTGTATGAGATTACTCGGACGTGCCGATTTGCACTAGAAGATTGAGCCACTGATAGAGGCCAGCCAGATTTTGATGACCGTGGATATATTTCCTATTCATGATGATTGAGGCACGGTTCAGCGTGCAGACGAGTGAGCCCGTTATTGCTGCGAACGACGAGATATCACCCCAGATGTTGGAGCTATTGCTATACGAGTTGTACGAAGAGATGATAGAAGGTCGCTAGTCACCCAGGGATGAATGACTAGGACATGTGGTTCGTTCGCTACCCTGATGCGAGGTCATCAGATAGATTGATTCCAGCTAGAGACGACTTCACGCGGAGACGTTGAGAGTCGACAGAGACGATCGAATGTCAGAAACCTATTATTCCAAGTTTATAGTAGTCGGAAAGACATGCAGGCAATTCTATGGTCCCTCTAGAAGAATGAAAGCCTAACTCGACATAATGACCGTGTGAAAGCCTTTGAACCTTTGGGTTTGCGGCGGTTCCACGGCGCCATTAGTGAGGCTTGGGTTTGCCCTTCTACGGCTGGACAACCGATGCTGTGGTATGTACTCGATAGTATTAAACTGTGCCCAAGATGTTGAGCCCTTGGGGGATTATGAGGTTTTGTCAATCGATTGGATGGTTCGACTTAATTCGGATGCTAGGTGGTGAGATGCATTTCTTGGGAGACTCCCGATACGAGGATAGCCGTTGGAGCTCCGTCCATGCAGCCACGACGAGACGAGTCTGAAGCGGTCGACATTAGAGAAAAATGGAGTAAGAGGTTCGTACAAGATCTGGATATGATGATGTTCCCCTCCACCGACATCAGAGATGCGATGCGCATGCCGAGGCAGAGTACTGGATATACCTTCCAGAAGGAGTCGCGATGGGTATGCAGCCGTTCCAGAGCAAGATGCAGATATAGGAAAGGACGATGACTTCCGGACAGTTGGCCGAGACGAGACATGGAAGAGACCGTGAGCAGGATTCCTTCCAGGACACTGATGCAATGATACTTGCACCCAGGATCAGATGTTTCACGTACATTCAGAGAGCCAGAGGCCGACGCCAGTGATATGCTGTCTTACGAGTGGTCGCGATGATTGACCGGAAGATGACAAGAGACGTGCCAGAACGGGATCATCCCCGTTAGCACACCTGACAGGGCCGATGAGCCGATGGACCGAGAGATTGGCAATTCACAGTGAAGACCTTGACCCAGGAGTGGTCATTGTTACGCACACCAGCAGGCCAGAGTTCATGATCATCGACGAGACGTCCCACTAGTGACCGCGACAGTTGGCCCGAGATTCTTAGAGGATGTGCTTGAGCGGGACTATTCCGCCATACTTGACTTTGCGTATTTTGGGCGATCTTTTCGCATGATTGATTTTGATGATTGAGTTTCATGATATTTGTTTTCATGGACCATGGTTGCACTTACTGAGTATTTACGATTTTTGCACAGTTGTTGCACTTGAGATAGTTTTCGTGCCTTAGTTTCTCATGTTTGTGATTATATGGATTTCATACAGTTGAGTTGATTTTGTGCATATGTACGCACACGATTTGGTTTTTGCACTCGGTATAGTTCATATATGCTTGCAGTGCAGTGTTATGTATGTTGTGCATTTAGATGCACTGGACTTCGATTTCGATTGTGATGTTCGATATTTGTTTTGTGCACTTTGAGCACCTGATTGGATTTTGCGCATGTTCGGCGCTTGATATTGGATTTCATGATTTCGTGCATAATGAATGCACCTGGTTTTGATTTTCGTGCATGATTGAGCGCATGTTTTGAGAAGCGATTTCGGTACAGACCAGATGCACTAAATTGAGATTCTTCGTGCATGTCAGATGCACCTGATTTTGCTGTCAGGCACCCATGTTGCCCATGACAGATGTTTCGTGCACACCCGATGCACTTAGATGTTGTTTCTGTGCGCATGTATGGCATATATATGAATTTTGATTTCCGTGTGCACCAGACGCACGTAGTACTCATACGCGTATTTTGGGATTGATTTTTCGTACAGAGCAGTACATTTTTATGATATTTACTATGTGTTTTCGTACTGGGCAGGACTAGTCAAAGGACAGTAGCTGAATATATTTGGCATTCATTTCCTTCAGATATTTACATATATAGATTTGATATTTACGTGTATAGTTTCGAGTTATATCATATTGGTTTTGTATTGGATTTGACATTTGTGTCTTTACCATGACTTCGATGATTGCGGGATGGTTGACGGAGTTTTGATTTGAGTTATATGCTCATTGCTCATGCGCATGCATTGCGCTATAATGCGTTTTATGTACTTATGGTTTCGGAGCCCCGGCGATTTGATGGTTTTGGCTGAAATATATTAGTATTTGGGGGGAGTTTTAATTTAAATTCGGGGACCGAATTTCTTTAAGGGGGGAAGATTGTAACGTTTTGAAAATCGTTTCGGTGAAATTTCGAAAGAAATCGGTAAAATAAGGGTGTTTTCGGTAAAAAGTCAAAATACAAATATCATTATTATAAAATTAAATATACATATTCTAGCTATGTAATTGCTAGTATTTGGCGTTTATTGAGTCACTGGTGAAATTTCAAATTTTCTGAAATTTTTTCCGAAATTAATTATTTTAATATTATTTTAAGCCGTCACTAATACATTTAATTAGGAAAAATTACAAATTGGAATGAGTTGAAACAAATTTTGTGCATTATTAAACATTAAATAAAATTTTATGTTGTGATTTTTGAAATGAAATCGTTTGCCAAAACGGTTTAGAAAATATCGAAAAAATGCTTTTTCGGTGAAATTATTGTTAATGGGAATTGGGGTATAGCATTTATCTTTTTTCTAACCCACACACCCACACCTCACCCTCTCCCCATGAGGCCGGCCCCACCATGACAGCCCTCCCCCTCTCCCACTCTCCAATCACTTCTTTTTTTCAAAAGAAAAGTAAAGAAAAGAGTAGAAAATGATAAGAATAGAGTGGACTTTGACTAAATTCAACTTTCCCCACCTCACTCTCTCTCCACCCTCACCCAACCCCCCACCAATTCTGGCCGAAATTCTGTCCCTACAGCAGCGGCCCCATCCCCAAATCTCACTCCATTTTTGCATCAAAAAAATCCACAAAAATCACTTCAAATCCATACAAATTCAACTCAAATTCCAAATCCAAGTTTTACCCATTATTCCTTAGCATTTCAAGCATGGATCTTTGTGAAAAGAGAGCATTTTGGGAGGCTAGATCTTAAGTTTGATCTCATGGTTTGAAGGTATAATCCTAATCCAAGTGTTTAGATTTTGATAAGCTACTTTAAACTAGTTTAATTAGCTAATTATGTGATTCCAATTTCAAGATTGAAATTATGTGAATGTGTTTGAATGTAAATTAGGGTTTCTATCATGGGATTATGGTTGTGGTGGGTAGATTAATATGTTATGACATGTACAAATCTAGGCTAGTTGCTATATTACAAATTGCCACTTTTTAATCGTCCAATTTAAGCTATTTTGCTTACTAGGTCTTTATTATTGCATTTGATGAAATTAAAAATCTAGCGAGGGTTGTATTTTAAATTCGGGTTTTTATTATATCATCAAGGTTGAAATGTATAGTTTGACATCTTAAAATAAGTAAAACCTAGTTTTGGTGTTAAATTGCAAATTTTTATATGTAAATTGTCCAAATTACTTAATTGTTGCAAACTAGGTTTCTGGGTTTAATGAAATTGATGAGAGTAAATTATGGAAATGATTTATATGACTTATTTAAGATATTTAATAAGTATATTGGCCGCTACATTCATTTAAACTTCATGTTTTGTACAAAAACGGCGAATTGTGCTTGCTAGATTTTTCGGAAAAATGACTTTTTAAGTGAAATTGGGGTTTTTGTGAGTTTTAACCTATTTTATATTAAAATTAGTGTTCGTGAATGTGCAAATGAGTGTATTTGGGTTTTTCTCGATGGTCTGGCATTTGTACACCGACGTCGAGGGTTTTTGGGTTGATTTGTGAAAGCAACCATAGGTTTGACTTATGTGGGATTCGTGTGTCGTTTTGGTCATGAGTCGGATTTTAATGCGATACGATGCGTTGTGATATGTAGGTACCCCCATGTGGACTTCAAGACGACAAGCAAGCGTGTGGCGACGTCGGCACCGGCGAGCGAGGACCAGGTGCGTAGATTTATATCTACGGGGAGAAGTCGGGTGGATGGCGTATAGCACCCCCGCAGTCCGTAGTGTAGCTCATATATATATGTTTATATAGATGTTTTATGATACGAGAATGTTCATTCATGTTATGTTTATGAGTTCATGGAGTACCTTTGGGTTAGTTGCGAAACCCTAGAGTAGTTGTTATACCCACATACGCACACACAGACTTGCATACTTTACTTTCTTGTGCGCAGATTGGGATGTGTATATATGTATATATGCGTAGGTATGGGACTATGCATATGTACATTCATATACGCATGCATGGATAATGAGGATAGTACTTGGGATTTAAGATGAGTCGATGAGATTTGATTGAGGCTCTGAGATCGGTGATATAGCAGGGTTCGTATTTGAGATACGACACGACGTTGTAGCGGGTCCTTGACGTAGTGTTTCACACACGTCCATGCATACTTAGGCGGTATCAGTATTGTACTAGACGTAGATCAGTACCTCGATCATGATATTTGATAAAGAGGATACCAGGTGAATAGTATGATGAATGTGATATTGACCCGTACCCAGATTTGGGGATGCCGTACGACGGATTTACATACGAGCTATATTTTGATGATTGATCCGCACTCTTGACTTGGGATGTCTGGTTATAGATATGGTATCGGATATGATATTATTGAGGCGGGATCACCGACTAATATATATATACATGTATGTATATGTATCGACTCAGATGTTAGGCGGTTTCCTTACCTGCAGCCCAGCTTGTTAACCTAGTCCTTTAGTTTAGTTTAGTTGTTAGATTAGATTCGATTCTTACCTATTTCAAAAACTAACGAATCGTGGGTATTTTAAAAGACAGCCCAAGGGATCCTACGGATATTTCAAAAGACGTATCTTTTCATAAAAACACCGTAGCCCCTATTTTCAAAACCCCATGATTCGTGTTATTTCAAAAGGCACCATTTGTAGGATTTATATTAGGGTAATGCAGATTTGTTATCGTTGTGTTTAGTATTTAGCTCTCGCTCATTATTACTGTTCGCTCCGCATCGCATACTTATATTATAATTTCTTATTGCATTGTTGGTATCATACTGTTATTTATTGTTATGCCGCATTCATGGACTCTCATGCATATATTCACTTTTTACGTGCTATTGAGGTTTTGGATTCGGATTTCCATGAGATTTTCTGGATTTGGGAAAAACAGCAAAACATATACAAACTTCTTCTTTCTCTCTTTTAAATAAAAAGCGCGGTTTTTCCCATGATGTATGAGTCGTCCACCATGAGTTTGCTGATGGATTTCGAGTCCCGATTCGAGGAGTTGGATGAACCGTTTTGGGTACATGGTGGACCCGGTAAGGTACCCCGGGGCAAGAAGCTCGTGGTGATGACGATGAGCCTGGCTGGGGGAGACTACCTACCGGTGATTTTACCCGACGCGTCGGATATCCGGAGGATACCGTCGTGGTCTTGAGATGGATGGTAGGGGCCGGTCGGGACTGACGGCGCCCTAGATATTGAGATTGAGACATTGAGATTTCGAGATATTGAGGTACTGAGATTTGATGATACAGGCCAGTCCGGATAGCCAGAGCCGGAGGTTTTGAGACATTGAGATTTATGTTTTGTGTCGATGCTAAACACTGTTGATGCTGATTTCATTTATGATACCTCATTTTAAAAATACAAAAGAAATCTCACTAATTTATGAAAACAGTTTCTTCATTTACATGTATTCTGTTTTCATGCATTCATACCTTATTCATATGATATATTGCTACTTGTGGCACTGACACGGGCACATGAGATCACACTCGGGTTAGATATTACCCTAGCCATTGTTATTGGCTGCATGTTATTCATATATTTGAGGATATATTATGATCTTTGACCTAGGTTGCGTTATTTATGCGATTTCTGTGCGTAGATGTTTTTCTATTCATGAGTTGGCAACTCACCCCCGTTGTGCCCCAGTTTCTTGCTGGTTTGCCGTACAGGTTTCTTTACAGCTTGCGGGCATAGTTTCCTTCGGGTGATTTGCTAGTAGGTGGGTTAACTTGTATCGTACCCCCCATTATATAACTTGTATATTATTACTCTGTTGTATCTGTAAGGTTCCTAGGCACTCTAATGAGGTCTCACAAGGCATCAACCATGCCAATTTCAAATTTTACGGGTGCCGAGAAACCCTAATACGGATCGTTAACTAGATTTCTAGGCGAAAACAATAAGTAGTTAACAACTTAACTAAAAGAACGGAAATACAACCTTTGTAGATCCGGTGCTCCACCTCCATAGCTCCGCAATGATGTCCCTCCGCTGTCCAAATCGGATCCCGGACTCTTGCGTTGGCTTCGTCGGAGAAATGGGCGGGCTAGGTCGTCGATGTCGATGCCGAAGATGATCTACGTCGAGGCATCACAAGATCAAGCTCCCACTTCACCAAGTCATGAAACTTGCGAAGAAAACATCCTATACTACTTGGCAAGAGGTAGAGGATGAAGAAATAGGAAGTGGGTTCACTTTAGAATTGGATTTCTCACTCTTTTTCATCAATCACCATTGATGGTCAAGCTTTTTCTTCTTGTGAAGAAGAAGAAGAAGATAATAATGTTATGATAAGAATAATCAAAATAGAAGAGAAAAATGAATTCTTATCATAAGCAAACCATGGTCAAGTGTAGAGAATAAACTAGGGTTAAGTGGAATGGTTAGGGTTAAGCATGAGACAAAATGGTCACTTAGTCAAAGCTTCATGAAGCTTCAACAACAAACAAAGTTAGCCACCATTTTCTCTTTATGCTTTTCATTTTCCAAAAAGAATAAATAAATAAATAAATATATAAGAAAATGAAAACCCTAACCATTACACAACCATGGTTTAACCTTTACACAAACCCAAGTTAGCATGCATCATCAAACATGATACAAACTTGTGCACAAAAACATATCACATATACAATGTGCACAAACAAGTGAGAAAAACCATTTAAAGTGAACCAATACTAGTTAATGCAAAGTAATATATCAAATATATAATTATGCATTAAATCATTAAATCAACACTTGATTTAATGATTCGTTCATATCGCATATAACCGACTAATATTCAATGTATCGGCTTACCGAATCAATCCTTGATTCGATAACTAGGTTATATTGCATACAACCAATCAATACATTCATCGCGAGAATAGAATACGGTATCACATACACGCATTATTCTCCGTCCCGCACATATCTCATATGCGCTCCTATTTCGTTTCGCTTGAGCCAGGAAACCTCTGTGTAGGACTCTAAAGACTCGTCAATACGCCGGCAGCAGGTGATGATCATATCAAACACCCACAAGCCGCAAGCGGTCTGCTAAACGTAATGGCCACCCGGGTATTGAGCGATCAGAAGATCGACGAGCAAGCCCGCTCACACTCCTGTGAATCCAACCAGTAACACTTACCGTACAGTCCGGTCTGTTCGTCTGATCTGTCGCATATCTCGCCTAGGGGTGGTAAACGTCAGACCCCAATAGCTCGATAAGTCGTGTCGATATGAGGTCTATAACAATTCGAGAAACTACTGGTAACACTTACCAGTAAATCTCAGCAACCCTGGCCAGGGATTTCCGGTTATAGCCAACCGAACACAGCGCAACATCAACCCCCTATACCGGGAGAGACGAATCCCCTCCTATCGCTCATTGCCTCCATGTGATTCGGGACTGTACCCAAAAACCACCGTTTTGCACGCCCTCTTGGACGTGGTAAGGTGGAAATCAAAGCACAGTGGGAACCACACAAGACTCTATGACGATCTCGGGTCAACAGACTACTCTGTACCAGTGTCACCAGAGAACTGCCATCTGACGTGAGGTATAATACCATCTGGGAGTTCTCGGCGAGTCCGTCCAGTGTACCCAGTCTCGACTGAGCACCCGTATATCATCTCCGATGTCAAACACCAATGGATATAGGATCATCCATCGCCCATCTGTATGGGTCGAGAAGGTACACGCTAGTCTACTCTGGTATATCGATGCCCCGTCTCGATATACCCACGACTAGGGACTTTGAAGGATGTACTTATGGACTACCATGTCCCCACTAGTATGATCCGCATCATAGTCCAGGTAGTCAAGTACTCATCCTAAGGGCTTTACCAACATGTAACAGAGAGACAATCAGTGTACACGTTAAGGTAAAGATCAACCAGATAGCATACTATCATGTCGAGCAAGAAAGTCCTCCCTATATATGTCCCAGCATCCACTACAATATACATCCTATGTATAGTAATGGCTTCTAGGGCATACATATAACTAACAATCTCCCACTTGCACTAGGGCCATCTGATAGCAGTGGTTGCAGTATCTCATACTCAACCATCCCATAAAAGTCTCTCTCTGGGAAAAGGCCTTTGTGAGTGGATCCGCCGTGCTGTCTTCTGAGTCTACTCTCCTAACCTCGATCACCCTGGAGATCAACTATCTCCATGATCAGGTGATACTGCCTTAGAATATGTCTGGATCACTGATGGGACGGACGTTCCTTGGCATAAGCCTCAACTCCATTGTCACACAATGGGAGGAACTAAGTTCATCTCATGAACAATATACATCCAGACTGCCTCTTTGGTAGCATCTTAAGTAGCGATGTATCCAGCCTTTATCGTCTAGTATGCCACGGTATCTAGCTTGGAACTCTTCCAACATACCGTCCCTGTACTGAGGGTAAAGACAATGCCTGCGGCTGACTTTCAGTCGTCCTTATCACCCTGGAACCCTTCCAGTGATTCTCCCCAGGATCGATTGATACCATCTCACTACAACTAGTGAGAATCCTAACATCCAATTAGATCTATCTCATAGATCCAAAACCCAGGATTTAGGAGGTATCACTTTGATCCTGTATGGAGAATCATTTTGATAAGTGGAGATTGACCGAGCGTAGCATAGGAAACTCCTTCCCTATCAAAAGTATGTCATCCACGTACTCTACGAGGATCATCACCATACTCCCTACTACCTTTTTGTATATACAAGGTTCATCTACCATTTTGATGATGTCAAACTGTTTGACTAATACATCAAAACAGATGTTCCAACTCCGCGATACCTGCTTTATCCTATAAAGCATCTTGTACACGTTTCCGCTGCTCCCACTGTCTACGAAGCCCTCTGGCTGTGTACTTATAGACGTTCTCTTCTAAAACATCATTTTAGAAAAGCAGTCATGGCACCCAACCGCCAGATATCGTAGTCATGGTATGTAGCCGTGTCAAGTAGGATCTGGATGGACTTAAGCATAGCCACTTGAAAAGGTTTCATCATTATCCACGCCTGGTCGATGACGAAAAGCTTTAACAAGTCTAGCTTTGAAAGTCTCAACTTTTCCATCTACACCAAGTAATCTTCTCAAGATATACTTGCTTCTGATGGGGATTTAACCCTTCAGATATAGCAACCAAATTCCATACTTTGTTGGTGTACATGGATTCCATCTCAGATCACTAAGCATCCAGCCATTCTTACAGAATCCCACTCCTGATGGCCAGCTCGAAACTAGTTGGGTCATCATCTCATGATGCAATCCTCGCTCCCACTGTCATAGAGTAACCGAAGTATCTCTCAGGTGGGTGAGGAACCCTACTAGATCGGCGGAGAGGCTGAGGTTCGTTGGAATCTACTGAATCCTTTGGTTCTATCGAATCATCGGCTGCAGTTTGTATAGATGGAACCTTTCCAGTTCTACATAACAGACCTTGCCTCGAACTTGTCCGGATTTTGCTTTTAGACGTAGGCCGGACAACCCCAAATCTTAACTAACTTAAGATATGGGCTCTTCCCTTTCCATATCACATATGAAGTGGTAGGCAACTGATTTGATCAGAACCCTATTCAATAGGTATGCAGCTTCTCAAGTGTATAACTCCCAAAAGGAAACAGGTAACTCAGTAGTACTCATCATAGAGCACACCTTATCACATAGGGTATGATTGCTCCGCCCCGATATACCATCGTGCTATGGTGTATATGGAGGAGTAATGCTGAGAGAGAATCTCATTCTCTTTTAGAATAGTCCAGGATTTCCGTGCTCAAGTATTCTCCTCCTTGATCTCATCATAGGACATAATACTTATACCCGTATTCTGGTTCTCTACTTCTAGCTTATATTTTGTGAACATCTCAGAAGGTTCGGACTTGTGTTTCAACAGGAACATATGTCTGAATCTTGAGAGATTATCAGAGAATGTAATGAAGTACAAAGAACCGGTCTTGGTATGTGTAGACAGGGGACCTTCATATATCAACATGTATCATCCCAAGAGTTCACTAACTCTTTCTCTGTTTCCAGTAAACGGAGCTATGGTCATTTAATCTTTGTGACATGACTGGCAAGTTTCACAAGATGTAAATTCAAACTGATTTAAATATGCATCTACATGTAACTTCAGCTAGTCGGGTCACATTGATATGACCTAGTCTACAATGCCTCAAGTAGGATTCGTTCATTTCTGAACTCTTCCTCTTGTGTGTGTTGCGTATACTAAAGAACTGTAGTTTGATTTAGAACTACAATGCTTTTAGATAACGTGCCTGAACCGATCAACTTTTGATATAGGAAATGTTCAAAACATTATCCATCTATACAAAATTTTATCATTTCTTTACTAATAAAGAGATAATATGATTTTGTATATCAGGTTCGGTATCTAATAACATTCGTTCAGAATCAATGTATTGGTAATACAGGGTGACAGTGACCAACAGACTTGGCTGCAACTCTTGCCCCGTTTTCTGCCTCATGAAACTTATCACCCGTTCTCAGTTCTTTACCTAGCAGTAGCCCTATGTAACAGATTACATATCTGGGATCCTGATCTGGTATCACATACCTAGGACGTAGAGGATACAGAGAAACAGTTCTTTGTAATGAACACACCCGAAGATGATGCATCAGCATGCACTCTCTTCGTTTGGGCGGCACGGGAAATCTGGTATTCCCTAATTTCCTGCTCTGTCTTATAACAATTATAAGTTGGAGCGGGACCAACGTTCCCCAGCTCAGTATAACAAGCGGGTTCGGTCAATACATCCATATTATTATCTTGATTAAGGCGTGATATGGTCGCTACCTGGAGAGAGAGAGAAGAAAACACTCAGCGTATGCTCTTGCAAGATCAGATTGGTTATTATTTTATCTAATCAGGATAGCTCCCACTGTTTTTATCAAATCTTCCTTCAAACCCTAAAAGGAAAGACTAGCCGGGATTAATTACACACTACAAGTTCGCCAATCTTTCAGCCAGGCCAGTGTCGGTACTTTGAGGGAGGTCCCCCGTTCTTTCGTACTAACCTAATTAATGTAAACCTCGTTTTCCCAGAGGCGTAACCTCGTTAACACCTTTCTAGACACCTACTTGATCGGCTAATTGTAATGTGTAAAACTCTCCCAGGAGTAACTCTTACTCGCAGCGGGTATCGGGATCCAACTATCTCATAGAAGGTATGCAATCTCATTGCAAATTTCAACACTTGAAATTCCCGATAATATTTTGCCCCTAGCACCCTATGACCTTGACGGAGGTCAACAAACCATAGGCTACTAGTCAAGTTCAACCCGTCATTTCTTGATCGAATTAAACCCACCCGCACGACCCTTGACGGAGGTCAACAAGGCCGCACGACTACCCTAATCCAATCTGCATCATATGCATAAGCAGATAAATACTCGTTAGCTACCGCACACTACGCCTTGACGGAGGTCAACAAACGTAGCACGAATACTAAATAGGACTTATCTGAAATGACGGAGGGCTACGACAGGTTTTTCTGAAAACTTATTGCGTAATGAACTTGATATCGTTGTAGGATCGAATGAATTTTAAAATGGAGTGTCTTTGAGGCTTTTCTAGTTTTTCTAAAGGAGTCACTCCCGGTGAAGGGATCGTCGGTCCTTTCCTCGTCGAATGAGGTGCGGGATATATCATATATATCACTGTGCAAAGCAAAAACTCTTAAAAGTAATCAAAAGACAAACCGAGTGTGTAACATCTGCCAGTTATTGCTAAAGGAGTCACTCCCGGTGAAGGGATCTCGGTCCTTTCCTCATCGAATAAGGTGCAGGATATATCATATATACCGCTGTGCAAAGCAAGAACTGTAGCTACCTGTTTTATTTTTGAAATTCGATTCTACAATATCTTAGGTTTCTTTTATTTCATTAATCACATTAATGAAGTCCCATCATTTAAGTACCTAAACATCACAGATAAATATGATGTACACTTATGCCATCCGCAGTCGCCTCGATGTCCCCTCGTGCACCGTTAGGTTAGGTAACTAACGACAAAGCGGGGCAGGGCTAGCACGGGTGTAAAACATAAGTAACGCCTATATAATATATCATATATACTGTATACTGTATCTATCACAGAACATCACATGATCACATCACAGATATCGCAGCAGAAGAATCATATGAAATATTGGATATACTAGGACGTCCGTGTTTTCAATACGGGCCAGTATAAAACACGGATTCCACGGTCGTGATGAATAGCCAAACCCACACCCCTAGACCCCTACGAGAGCGGCAAGCAACCCTACCAATTCTAGAGTTAGGAGACCCGGACTCGACTCCTCGAGTTGGTCTCCCACTGGACTCCAGAACCCGGTTACTTGTGCTCCCCTCCTTGGGTCTATCCTAGTACGGAAAAGTAAATAATATACAAAAGGTGACATCTTCCGCAACCTGGAAGTGCCCCAATAAAAGAATATTACATACAAGTTTTTACATGAATGAAAATGAAAAACACTCATCTCACATAAAAACCCCCCGGCTATTCAAACACGACGATCCAATATAACATATCCAGCAACACATAACATCACATGTCATCAACGTAAGTAAATATGCGCATCCCAATTGTCGTTGACATATAGCAACGAAACTGGCGATATCCCATATTACACTTACGGTCACAGAAAAGAAAGTGTAAAACTACAACAGTTGGAATCCGCAATCCGCACAGACATCGCATGCCTAATTAAATGAATACCTTAGACATCACATGCCTAACAATTATAAACCCCGCATTTTAGTCTCAAAATCGAAAACACTTTTCAATATCAAGTCGGGAAATTCAACAAGATTCCCGACATCCTGATCGTATGCTCGTCGCAAACTTCAGTAGACGGCAGCACCCCCTATACCGTCGACGAAGTGCACCAAGGCGGAACACCGCTACCGGGAGCACCCAAACGGATGCTTTCGGCGACGGGGTTCTCCTACAGTCACTTGGTCGGGGCTATGGAGTGAGGCTGTCTATTAAGTTTACCCGGCGAGTATCCGCGTACGCTACGTGATTGCGACGGACTTTTGATCACATCAAAATTCCGTGGCAACCGATCAAGTGAGACTAAACTGCTATGTTTATAATATTCATTCAGTTATCTCATAACTACTTGTGAATTCCAATTATTGTATCCCATTCCGGATAAATAGAAAATGTTAAACTTTTCGTTCGAACATTCAAACACCCAAGTTTTCCCGATACAGATCAACACATGAAACAAGTCTAAAAACATTCAGTTCGTGCCTCAGTACCAACGGTCCAGCCGTAGAAGGGTCAACCCAACGCCTCACATGTGGCACGCCGTACTGCCCCAAACCCGAAGGTTCAAAGGGCAGTTCAAGACGGTCACATAATCGAGTTAAGGTTTGTTGTCTTCTAGAGGGACCATCGCGTTACTTGCACTACTTAGAACGTCTTTAAACCACGGAAAGATCCAACACTTGGAAATTTCCCGACAGGGGAAAAGTTGGGTATTTATATCCGGTCGAACTTTTTAACATATTCTAAAATTTCCGGAAAGCCACATAGACAAAGTTAGACAATCCGATCGAAACACCGAGTCCCCAATACAACCCAGAAAACTCAACTCTTGAGTTCAGAAAAAAATATATCCCAGGAAAACCAGCACTGCAAAATAGGAATTACTGTGCAAAATTCAATGGGAGAAGAGACAAAATGGCCGCGGAACAGCCGCATTAGCACGCTAATGCCGCGGTTCCGCCGCACTTTAGAAAGATCATTAGGTAATTTTTGCATCGTAATTCTTATATTTACCTGCTTATTTTTCTGCATATTTTTAATTTGCAAAAATCCACATTTTACAAAAATGTCCAGAGAGCATTTTAATGTCGGGGTTTCGGGTCGATCGGACTTCTAACTCCATCTACGCATCGCCTAAGGCTCTAGCTAGGCTCTGATACCACTGTAGGGTTCCTAGGCACACTAGTAAGGTCTCACAAGGCATCGAACATGCCATATTAAAATTTTAACGTGCCGAGAAACCCTAAACTACGGATCGTTTGCTAGAAATCTAGGCGAAAAAGAACTAGTTAACACTTAACTACGGGAATACGGAAATACAACCTTTGTAGATCCGGTGCTCCACCTCCATAGCTCCGCAATTATGTCCCTCCGCTGTCCAAATCGGATCCTGGACTCTTGCGTTGGCTTCGTCGGAGAAATGGGCGGGCTAGGTCGTCGATGTCGATGCCGAAGATGATCTACGTCGAGGCATCACAAGATCAAGCTCCCACTTCACCAAGTCATGAAACTTGTGAAGAAAACATCCTATACTACTTGGCAAGAGGTAGAGGATGAAGAAATAGGAAGTGGGTTCACTTTAGAATTGGATTTCTCACTCTTTTTCATCAATCACCATTGATGGTCAAGCTTTTTCTTCTTGTGAAGAAGAAGAAGAAGATAATAATGTTATGATAAGAATAATCAAAATAGAAAAGAAAAATGAATTCTTATCATAAGCAAACCATGGTCAAGTGTAGAGAATAAACTAGGGTTAAGTGGAATGGTTAGGGTTAAGCATGAGACAAAATGGTCACTTAGTCAAAGCTTCATGAAGCTTCAACAACAAACAAAGTTAGCCACCATTTTCTCTTTATGCTTTTCATTTTCCAAAAAGAATAAATAAATAAATAAATATATAAAAAAATAAAAACCCTAACCATTACACAACCATGGTTTAACCTTTACACAAACCCAAGTTAGCATGCATCATCAAACATGATACAAACTTGTGCAAAAAAACATATCACATATACAATGTGCACAAACAAGTGAGAAAAACCATTTAAAGTGAACCAATACTAGTTAATGCAAAGTAATATATCAAATATATAATTATGCATTAAATCATTAAATCAACACTTGATTTAACGATTCGGTCATATCGCATATAACCGACTAATATTCAATGTATCGGCTTACCGAATCAATCCTTGATTCGATAACTAGGTTATATTGCATACAACCAATCAATACATTCATCGCGAGAATAGAATACGGTATCACATACACGCATTATTCTCCGTCCCGCACATATCTCATATGCGCTCCTATTTCGTTTCGCTTGAGCCAGGAAACCTCTGTGTAGGACTCTAAAGACTCGTCAATACGCCGGCAGCAGGTGATGATCATATCAAACACCCACAAGCCGCAAGCGGTTTGCTAAACGTAACGGCCACCCGGGTATTGAGCGATCAGAAGATCGACGAGCAAGCCCACTCACACTCCTGTGAATCCAACCAGTAACACTTACCGTACAGTCCGGTCTGTTCGTCTGATCTGTCGCATATCTCGCCTAGGGGTGGTAAACGTCAGACCCCAATAGCTCGATAAGTCGTGTCGATATGAGGTCTATAACAATTCGAGAAACTACTGGTAACACTTACCAGTAAATCTCAGCAACCTTGGCCAGGGATTTCCGGTTATAGCCAACCGAACACAGAGCAACATCAACCCCCTATACCGGGAGAGACGAATCCCCTCCTATCGCTCATTGCCTCCATGTGATTCGGGACTGTACCCAAAAACCACCGTTTTGCACGCCCTCTTGGACGTGGTAAGGTGGAAATCAAAGCACAGTGGGAACCACACAAGACTCTATGACGATCTCGGGTCAACAGACTACTCTGTACCAGTGTCACCAGAGAACTGCCATCTGACGTAAGGTATAATACCATCTGGGAGTTCTCGGCGAGTCCGTACAGTGTACCCAGTCTCCACTGAGCACCCGTATATCATCTCTGATGTCAAACACCAATGGATATGGGATCATCCATCGCCCATCTGTATGGGTCGAGAAGGTATACGCTAGTCTACTGTGGTATATCGATGCCCCGTCTCGATATACCCACGACTAGGAACTTTGAAGGATGTACTTATGGACTACCATGTCCCCACTAGTATGATCCGCATCATAGTCCAGGTAGTCAAGTACTCATCCTAAGGGCTTTACCAACATGTAACAGAGAGACAATCAGTGTACACGTTAAGGTAAAGATCAACCAGATAGCATACTATCATGTCGAGCAAGAAAGTCCTCCCTATATATGTCCCAGCATCCACTACAATATACATCCTATGTATAGTAATGGCTTCTAGGGCATACATATAACTAACAGTATCTAGAAGTTCCATCAACCAAACATGTATTTATTTTTGAGATAGAGACCAGTGATGTTATTCTTTCGACCTTAGAGTCGCGCGTTTTTATTTCTGTGGTTTTCTTGTGGTTTTGAATTTTTGATCCTCGCCGTTGGCGTTGTATATTATATTGCTTGTGTGGTTGTGACCGTCGATTGACAAAGAGCTAGCTCCCGCTTGGGGATTTCTTTTATTGATTTCGTATACTATTCATATTGTATCCCGTTTGGGAGCCAGTATTTACAAAGGAGACTCTGTCGAAATTTTCGGGAAATATTGATGTTTTTTTTTAAAACCGCATAATTCGGCTTATGCTATTAAAACAACTTGTTTAAATTGGTTTTCCTTCACTCTACTACTTTTCTTGGTTTGCATTTCTGGGTTTTCGGCTTACTTAGATTACGTATGCCTCGAGACGTTCGTAGTTTAAGTGCCGGTCATATTCCGTACTTTCGGGACGTGACAGCGAGAATCTAATACGGTATCACATAAATGTATTGTTCTCGGACCCGCACATATCATATATGTGCTCCTACTCCGTTTTGCCTGAGTCAAGAAACCTCTGTGTTGGACTCTAAAGAATCGTCAATACGCCGGCAGTAGGTGATGATCATATCAAACACCCATAAGCTGCAAGCGGTCAGCTAAACGTAACTGCCACCCAGGTATTGAGTGATCAAAAGATCAACAAGCAAGCCTATACTTTCTCCCGTGAATCCATTCAGCAACACTCCCGTACAGTCCGGTCTCTTCGTCTGATATGTCGCAAATCTCGCCTATGGGTGGTAAACGTCAGACCCCAGTAGCTTGATAAGTCGTGTTGATATGAGGTCTATAACAGTTCGAGAAACTACTGATAACACTTACCAGTAGATCTCAGCAACCCTGGCCAGGGATTTCCAGTTATAGCCAATCGAACACAGCGCAACATCAACTCCCTATACCGGGATAGACGAAACCCCTCCTGTCGCTCATTGCCTCGATATGATTCGGGACTGTACCCAAAAGCCACCTTTTTGCACGCCCTCTTGGACATGGTATGATGGAAATCAAAGCACAGTGGGAATCACACAAGACTCTATGACGATCTCGGGTCTACAGACTTACCTGTACCGGTGTCACCAGAGAACTGCCATCTGACGTGGTGTATAATACCATCTGGGAGTTCTCGACGAGTCCGTCTAGTGTACCCAGTCTCCACTGAGCACCCGTATCTCATCCTTGTTGTCAAACACCGATGGATATGGGATTATCCATCGCCTATCATATGGGTCAAGATGCGTATACGCTAGTCTACTTTAGTGTATCGATGCCCTGTCTCGATACACCCTCGACTAGGGACTGTTATAGGATGTACTCTTCGACTATCGTGGCCCCACTAGTTTCATCTCATCATAGTCCCAGTAGTCGAGTACATATCCTAAGGGCTTTATCAACTTGTAACATAGAGACAATCATAGTACATGTTAAGATAAAGTACAACTAGATATCATACTATCATGTCGGGCAAGAAAGTCCTCCCTATATATGTCCAAGCATCCATTACAATATACATCACATGTACAGTAATGGCCTCCAGGGCATACATATAACTAAAAATCTCCCACTTGCAGTAGGGCCATCTGTTGTGGTATCGCATACCCAACAATTAGCTATGGTTGAAATATCTCATACTCAACCATCACATAATAGTCTATACTGGGAAAAGGGCCTTTGTGAGTGGATCCGCGCTGTTGTCCTTTGTGTCTACTCTCCTAACCTCGATCTCCCTGGAGATCAACCATCTCCATGATCAGGTGATACTGCCTAAGAATTATATCTGGGTTTCTGATGTGACGAGGGTTCCTAGGCATAAGCCACAACTCCATTGTCACACAATGGTAGGAACGTAGTTCATCTCATGAACTTATATCTATATCCTGACTGCCTCTTTGGTAGCATCATTGGTAACGATGTATCCTGCCTTTAAATGTTTAGTAAGTCACGGTATTTAGCTTAGAACTCTTCCAACATACCGTCCCTCCACTGAGGGTAAAGACAATGCCTGTGACTGACATTCGGTCGTCCTTATCACCTTGGAACTTTTCCAGTGATTCTCCTCAGGATCGATTGATACCATCTCACTACAACTATTGAGAATCCTAACATCCATTTAGATCTATCTCATAGATATAAATACCTAGGATTTAGGAGTTATCACCTTGATCCTATATGGAGAATCCTTTGTATAAGCAGAGATTGACCGAGCGTAGTATAGGAAACCCCTTCCCTATCAAGAGTATGTCATCCACGTACTCTACGAGGATCACCACTGTACTCCCTACTACCTTTTTGTATATACAAGGTTCATCTACCATTTTGATGAAGTCAAACTTTTTGACTATCACATCAAAACAGATGTTCCAACTCCGCGATGCCTGATTTATCAAATAAAACAACTTATACATGTTTCCGCTGCTCCCACTGTCTATGAAGCCTTCTGGCTGTGTACTTATAGACGCTCTCTTCTGAATCAACATTTAGAAAAGCCGTCATGACACCCAACCGCCAGATATCGTAGTCATGGTATGTAGCCATGGCAAGTAGGATCTGGATGGACTTAAGCATAGCTTTGAAAGTCTCAACTTTTCCATGTACACCAAGTATTCTTCTCAAGATATACTTGCTCCTGATGGGGATTTAACCCTTCAGATAAAACAACCAAAGTCCATACTTGTAACGTTTTAAAAATAATTAAATAAATAATTAAATAAATAAAATTGTTTAAGTGAATTTTATGATTTTCGGTAAAGCAAAATGTATTTTTCGTAAAATCAAACCGCAATTGTTTTTCATTATAAATTCAAAAAATACCTATTTAATTATGTAATTACTAGTAAATAGTGTTTATTTAGCCACTTATAAATTTTTAGTTTAATAAAATATTTTTCCTAAATTAATTATTTTAAATATTAACATAAGCATTATTTTTACACTAAATTAGTGTAAATTACAAATTTAAATGGTTTTAATTTGTAAAAATGAACCATGGCATGTTAGAAATTAGTGTGTATCATGCAAAATTTATTTGCAAATTTTTCTTAATTTCTAGAGCTTTCTTGAGTTGCTATAGTAAATAAATAAATAAATAAATACATGAAAAGACTTTTAATGATGTTTCTCTTCTTGAAACTTCGACACACTTTGCACACTCTCTTCTTTCTCTCACTCTCCTCACTTAGGCCGGCCACAACCTCAACCATGGCAGCCCCCCCATTTTCCACCTCTTTTTTATTCAAAAATGATCAAAAATACATCAAAAATTCCATTAAACTTCCACAAAATCCTATTTATTTCATACCCTTTATTCCTTACTCATTTTTACATGGATTTTGGAGATGGAAAGCATGCATTTTGGAGGCTCATTTCTAGTTTGGATTTCATATTTTGGGAGGTACCCTCACGTGGACTGCGGGCGATGAAGAGGAGGATGGCGACACTGTCTTCGGCAGACATGGACCAGGTGAGTAGATGCATATCTACGGGGAGAAGTCGGGTGGATGGCGTTTAGCACCCCCGCAACGTAGAATAGGAATAATACTTATTGACATTAGGAAACCAGACGTGACCCTAGTAGGACCCTAGTATTGACCCTAGGCTGGACTAGACCGATTTAGGAAAACCATATCAGAGGATGAGTACCTAGGAAGAGATTCGTAGGTTTCAGATAGAAACACACCCACGCACACACTGAAACTCGACATGGGGTACGTGTATGTGGATATATATAGAACTAGGTATAGGTATATACATTTATATACAACACGTATAGGTGATTCATTGATGTGATATGATATCCGAGTTATGATGAAACAGTATAACTGGGCTCGATGCCATGATTCTTGACTATACAGTCGTAATAAAGTGTTAGCGGATCATTAGAGAATGAGATAATGAACTTGAATATATAAATTACAAAGAGTGGTGGTGATATTGATGTACATGGGACGCTAGAATAGTACTCGGACTATAACTTGTGACAGATCACGATCTGATATATGTATAACTTGATTACGACATTATATTGGTGTGACCTGATACCGATATCATATAAGTATGACCTAGTCACAATATGATACATATGACATTATACGAATGAAGAGACACCTAGGAGATACTTGACCGTACCCCGACATTGGGATGCCGTACGATGGATTTTACCGTACGAGGCTTAGATTTGATGATTGATCCGCACTCTTGATTCGAGGAAGCCGTACTACGTACGTGACGCTATTGAGGCGGGATCGCCGACTATTAGAGATAATGATTCAGACCTTAGGTAGACTCTAGTTTCTTACTGACTAGTCTATTAGGTTTAGTTCTTTAGGATGTTAGATGGACACTGGTTTAGGTTCGACTCACATAGTGGTAGTTGTACTCGTATCTCGCAGAGGAGTGGATAATGCACATCTGTATTTACATTCATACTGTAATCATCATGGTGCATGTTCTTTTATATGTTGCTATAATCAGTATAAACTTTACCTGTTAGGACACCAGCACCATTACCGATGATGCGCATATTCCACGCACACTTATTTGCCGGCTCACACACATCATCATCGGTAATTGCTATGTCACGTACACTTTAGATCATATTATCTTTTATTGATAGAATCAGTTAACAACTAAACCGATATAATATTGTGATCACTCTCTGATGTTAAGTATAAGACATGATATTCATTACTTAGACATTCATGCATTCATATTTTCGTGTTATCATGCAGTATTATGGGCATATGCCGACACTTATCATATAGTTACTCATGATTTTGAGATTTGGATTTCTATGAGATTTCTGGATTTTTGGGGAAAACCGCAAAAATATATAAAAACTTCTCTCTCTCCTCTTCTCTTTTTTTAAAATAAGATGCGGTTTTCTCGTGATGTATGTGTCGTCCACCATGAGTATTTCATGTTTTCTGTTGGATTTCGAGACCCGATTCGAGGTGTGGATGAACCGTCTCGGGTATATGGTGGGCCCGGTATGGTACCCCGGGGCAAGAAGATCGAGTTGTAGACGATGAGCCTGGCAGGGGAAGGCTACCTACCGGTGATGTCTGGCGCGGCGGATATCCGGAGGATACCGACCGTTGTCGTGAGATTTGATTATGGGCCGATCCGGACTGACGGAGCCCGAGGTATTGAGACTATGAGACTTGAGATTTACATGTTTGTGTCGATGCTTGACACGGATTTTCATGGATTTCATTGTTGAGATTTCAGATTCTTATACACATTTTACTATGATAACAGCCAAAGATTTCTTATACAGATATACCTGGATTTCAGGATTGCTTATTTTACATTCATGGTGCATCCATATCCATTCATATAACATAGTACTATATGAGGCACTGACACGAGCACGGAGTATCTGCACTTACACGTAGTATTACCCTGCTATTACTAGAGGATTGAGATTTAGTAGTGTATTATTATGACCTAGGATAGCGTCGTGCATTCGATTTCTTTTTGTTGATGTCTGCTACTCACGAGTTGGCAACTCACCCCCGTTGTGCCAAATTCTTTACAGGTTCGATGTACAGGCTTCCCGGGCAGTTTGCTGGCACATCTTTTATTTCAGGGTGATTTGCACGGTAGGTTGGTTCACTTGTATCTGAACCACCATTGTATTTTATTCATTCATTTGTATCTAGTAAGCTCCATCAACCATACTTGTATTAATTGATAAGTTTATTGGACTAGTCTTTTATTTCGACCTTAGAGTCGCGCATGTGTTATTCTGATCTGGTGGTTTTTGTTTTCTTTTGAGTTTTGAGCCTCGCCCGTTGGCGTTGTATATTATTGTGATTGTTGTGGTTGTCTCCGCCTGTTGGCGTTGAGCTAGCTCCCGTTGAGGATGCTTTTTATTGTTTATGTATATTATACTTGTTGTACCCGTTTGGGGGCCAGTTTTTACAGAGGAGACTCTGCAGAAATTTTTGAGAAAATTTGCTGATGATTTTAAACTTGTTTCCTTCATGTTTCTTTACTTCTTCTTCTTCTTTTATGGTTTAGATTTCTGGGCTTCGGCTTACTTAGGTTACGTTGCGCCTCTAGACGTTTCGTAATCTAAGTGCCGGTCACGTTCCGTACTTTCGGGTCGTGACAAAGTTGGTATCAGAGCGCTAGGTTTAACCTTGTATAAGTCTAGGTGACCCTTGGTTGATGGAGTAGGCGATTTAGGTAGAGTAACGTACCGTGGGTATGGTCCGCGGCATACTTACGATACGCTACTCTGCTTAAGGAGCCTTAGGATGTACATTTGTTTGCACCGTATTTCATTCGTTCCTTTGATCTATCTTCGTCGATGTCGGAGGGTGGTTCCTGTTACCACGGGGCGCACTGGCAGAGGGAGCTGCGGCTCGAATGCGATAACCATTAGAGTATTGGTTATTCTTGAGGATTGAAGCATTGCTTAGCGTGCGGACGAAGGGTATTCACATGCCGTCCAGATGAAGTTAAAGGGTTCGAACGATTATCAGAAAACCATTTTCCCAAGTTTAAGGTATTCGGAAGAACATGCAGGTATTTCGATGGACCCTCTAGAAGAATGAAACCCTAACTCGACATAATGACCCCGAGAACGCCCTTGAACCTTAGGGTTTACGGCAGTTCCGTGGTGCCATTAGTGAGGCTTGGGTTTGCCCTTCTACGGCTGGATCATCGATGCTGGGGTATGTACCGGATATTTTTAAACTGTACTTGAGTGTTGAGCTCTCGGGGAATTATGGGATTTGATGGATCGATCGAAAAGTTTAATGTAGTCCGGATATCATGTGAAGGGATCGACTACGTGGGAGACTCTAGATATGAGTATTGCCGTTGGTAGCGCAGTCAGCACAGCTACGAAGAGATGAGTTCGAAGCAATCGACATCAGAGGAAAGAGGCGCACATTGACGATAGTGTTTACGATTGTGATCTAGTGATTTGAATTTCATATTTTCATTGATTGGATTTTTGTATTTTGAGGATTTTTGTTCTACGATTGGTGTTTCATGTATGTACCTTCATTCTATATGTGTTTCATATATCAGTTGTATTGATGTTGTTTAGTACACACCCAGTACACTTGATTTGAGATTTTTGATTTGATTTCGTGCATAGGGGTTACACATGATTTTGACATATGTTTCGACCTAGTTTTCATGAATTTTTGTACCGTGATTTTGATTTTGATATTCGATATATGTTTTCGTGCACCATGTGCACCTGATTAGGATTCTTGCGCATACTTGGCGCACTTGATGAGATTTGGTGCACACCAGATGCACTAATTCGGGGTTTTGTGCAGATTAGATGCACCTGATAGTGAGTCGTGCATGCCCGTTGCACTTGACAGATGTTTTTGGTGCACACCTGTTGCACTTAGTTTTGTTTTGTGGATATTCATGGTATCTGTATTTGGTTTTGATTTCAGTGCGCACCGGACGCACATGACATTTTATTGATGTGATTAGGATTGATTTTAGTTTGAGCAGTATGTTTTCCTAATTATTATTACTTGATTTAGTAACCAGGCGGGACGTGTATGTTAAATAAAAGATATATATATATATAGCTATTTTTTTAAAATTAAACGTCCGCTACTTATACCGTGACACGTGCATTGCACGGCGATTTTCAAGAAGGGGTTTTTGTATGCTGCTTTATTATGATGATTCGGCGATTTTACTAGGATGCGAACTATATATAAGTTATAGATTGATGTATATTATGTTGGTTTTCATATTGGGTTTTGATATTTTATTCTCGCCATAACTCCGATGATTGCGTTATGCTTGACAGAATTGATTTTTGTTATATATTAATGATTTCGGAGCCCCGACGATTTGAGTGTTTTGCTAAATGTTTTAGTATTTGCAGGGGGAATTTTAATTTAAATTCGGGGACCGAATTTCCTAAAGGGGGGAAGATTGTAACGTTTTAAAAATAATTAAATAAATAATTAAATAAATAAAATTGATTAAGTGAATTTTATGATTTTCGGTAAAGCAAAATGTATTTTTCGTAAAATCAAACCGCAATTGTTTTTCATTATAAATTCAAAAAATACATATTTAATTATGTAATTACTAGTAAATAGTGTTTATTTAGCCACTTATAAATTTTTAGTTTAATAAAATATTTTTCCGAAATTAATTATTTTAAATATTAACATAAGCTTTATTTTTACACTAAATTAGTGTAAATTACAAATTTAAATGGTTTTAATTTGTAAAAATGAACCATGGCATGTTAGAAATTAGTGTGTATCATGCAAAATTTATTTGCAAATTTTTCCTAATTTCTAGAGCTTTCTTGAGTTGCTATAGTAAATAAATAAATAAATAAATACATGAAAAGACTTTTAATGATGTTTCTCTTCTTGAAACTTCGACACACTTTGCACACTCTCTTCTTTCTCTCACTCTCCTCACTTAGGCCGGCCACAACCTCAACCATGGCAACCCCCCCATTTTCCACCTCTTTTTTATTCAAAAATGATCAAAAATACATCAAAAATTCCATTAAACTTCCACAAAATCCTATTTATTTCATACCCTTTATTCCTTACCCATTTTTACATGGATTTTAGAGATGGAAAGCATGCATTTTGGAGGCTCATTTCTAGTTTGGATTTCATATTTTGGGAGGTACCCTCACGTGGACTGCGGGCGATGAAGAGGAGGATGGCGACACTGTCTTCGGCAGACATGGACCAGGTGAGTAGATGCATATCTACGGGGAGAAGTCGGGTGGATGGCGTTTAGCACCCCCGCAACATAGAATAGGAATAGTACTATTGACATTAGGAAACCAGACGTGACCCTAGTAGGACCCTAGTATTGACCCTAGGCTGGACTAGACCGATTTAGGAAAACCATATCAGAGGATGAGTACCTAGGAAGAGATTCGTAGGTTTCAGATAGAAACACACCCACGCACACACTGGAACTCGACATGGGGTACGTGTATGTGGATATATATAGAACTAGGTATAGGTATATACATTTATATACAACACGTATAGGTGATTCATTGATGTGATATGATATCCGAGTTATGATGAAACAGTATAACTGGGCTCGATGCCGTGATTCTTGACTATACAGTCGTAATAAAGTGTTAGCGGATCATTAGAGAATGAGATAATGAACTTGAATATATAAATTACAAAGAGTGGTGGTGATATTGATGTACATGGGACGCTAGAATAGTACTCGGACTGTTACTTGTGACTGATCACGATCTGATATATGTATAACTTGATTACGACATTATATTGGTGTGACCTGATACCGATATCATATAAGTATGACCTAGTCACAATATGATACATATGACATTGTATGAATGAAGAGACACCTAGGAGATACTTGACCGTACCCCGACATTGGGATGCCGTACGATGGATTTTACCGTACGAGGCTTAGATTTGATGATTGATCCGCACTCTTGATTCGAGGAAGCCGTACTACGTACGTGACGCTATTGAGGCGGGATCGCCGACTATTAGAGATAATGATTCAGACCTTAGGTAGACTCTAGTTTCTTACTGACTAGTCTATTAGGTTTAGTTCCTTAGGATGTTAGATGGACACTGGTTTAGGTTCGACTCACATAGTGGTAGTTGTACTCGTATCTCGCAGAGGAGTGGATAATGCACATCTGTATTTACATTCATACTGTAATCATCATGGTGCATGTTCTTTTATATGTTGCTATAATCAGTATAAACTTTACCTGTTAGGACACCAGCACCATTACCGATGATGCGCATATTCCATGCACACTTATTTGCCGGCTCACACACATCATCATCGGTAATTGCTATGTCACGTACACTTTAGATCATATTATCTTTTATTGATAGAATCAGTTAACAACTAAACCGATATAATATTGTGATCACTCTCTGATGTTAAGTATAAGACATGATATTCATTACTTAGACATTCATGCATTCATATTTTCGTGTTATCATGCAGTATTATGGGCATATGCCGACACTTATCATATAGTTACTCATGATTTTGAGATTTGGATTTCTATGAGATTTCTGGATTTTTGGGGAAAACCGCAAAAATATATAAAAACTTCTCTCTCTCCTCTTCTCTTTTTTTAAAATAAGATGCGGTTTTCTCGTGATGTATGTGTCGTCCACCATGAGTATTTCATGTTTTCTGTTGGATTTCGAGACCCGACTCGAGGTGTGGATGAACCGTCTCGGGTACATGGTGGGCCCGGTATGGTACCCCGGGGCAAGAAGATCGAGTTGTAGACGATGAGCCTGGCAGGGGAAGGCTACCTACCGGTGATGTCTGGCGCGGCGGATATCCGGAGGATACCGACCGTTGTCGTGAGATTTGATTATGGGCCGATCCGGACTGACGGAGCCCGAGGTATTGAGACTATGAGACTTGAGATTTACATGTTTGTGTCGATGCTTGACACGGATTTTCATGGATTTAATTGTTGAGATTTCAGATTCTTATACACATTTTACTATGATAACAGCCAAAGATTTCTTATACAGATATACCTGGATTTCAGGATTTCTTATTTTACATTCATGGTGCATCCATATCCATTCATATAACATAGTACTATATGAGGCACTGACACGAGCACGGAGTATCTGCACTTACACGTAGTATTACCCTGCTATTACTAGAGGATTGAGATTTAGTAGTGTATTATTATGACCTAGGATAGCGTCGTGTATTCGATTTCTTTTTGTTGATGTCTTCTACTCACGAGTTGGCAACTCACCCCCGTTGTGCCAAATTCTTTACAGGTTCGATGTACAGGCTTCTCGGGCAGTTTGCTGGCACATCTTTTATTTCAGGGTGATTTGCACGGTAGGTTGGTTCACTTGTATCTGAACCACCATTGTATTTTATTCATTCATTTGTATCTAGTAAGCTCCATCAACCATACTTGTATTAATTGATAAGTTTATTGGACTAGTCTTTTATTTCGACCTTAGAGTCGCGCATGTGTTATTCTGATCTGGTGGTTTTTGTTTTCTTTTGAGTTTTGAGCCTCGCCCGTTGGCGTTGTATATTATTGTGATTGTTGTGGTTGTCTCCGCCTGTTGGCGTTGAGCTAGCTCCCGTTGGGGATGCTTTTTATTGTTTATGTATATTATACTTGTTGTACCCGTTTGGGGGCCAGTTTTTACAGAGGAGACTCTGCCGAAATTTTTGAGAAAATTTGCTGATGATTTTAAACTTGTTTCCTTCATGTTTCTTTACTTCTTCTTCTTCTTTTATGGTTTAGATTTCTGGGCTTCGGCTTACTTAGGTTACGTTGCGCCTCTAGACGTTTCGTAATCTAAGTGCCGGTCACGTTCCGTACTTTCGGGTCGTGACAAAGTTGGTATCAGAGCGCTAGGTTTAACCTTGTATAAGTCTAGGTGACCCTTGGTTGATGGAGTAGGCGATTTAGGTAGAGTAACGTACCGTGGGTATGGTCCGCGGCATACTTACGATACGCTACTCTGCTTAAGGAGCCTTAGGATGTACATTTGTTTGCACCGTATTTCATTCGTTCCTTTGATCTATCTTCGTCGATGTCGGAGGGTGGTTCCTGTTACCACGGGGCGCACTGGCAGAGGGAGCTGCGGCTCGAATGCGATAACCATTAGAGTATTGGTTATTCTTGAGGATTGAAGCATTGCTTAGCGTGCGGACGAAGGGTATTCACATGCCGTCCGGATGAAGTTAAAGGGTTCGAACGATTATCAGAAAACCATTTTCCCAAGTTTAAGGTATTCGGAAGAACATGCAGGTATTTCGATGGACCCTCTAGAAGAATGAAACCCTAACTCGACATAATGACCCCGAGAACGCCCTTGAACCTTAGGGTTTACGGCAGTTCCGTGGTGCCATTAGTGAGGCTTGGGTTTGCCCTTCTACGGCTGGATCATCGATGCTGGGGTATGTACCGGATATTTTTAAACTGTACTTGAGTGTTGAGCTCTCGGGGAATTATGGGATTTGATGGATCGATCGAAAAGTTTAATGTAGTCCGGATATCATGTGAAGGGATCGACTACGTGGGAGACTCTAGATATGAGTATTGCCGTTGGTAGCGCAGTCAGCACAGCTACGAAGAGACGAGTTCGAAGCAATCGACATCAGAGGAAAGAGGCGCACATTGACGATAGTGTTTACGATTGTGATCTAGTGATTTGAATTTCATATTTTCATTGATTGGATTTTTGTATTTTGAGGATTTTTGTTCTACGATTGGTGTTTCATGTATGTACCTTCATTCTATTTGTGTTTCATATATCAGTTGTATTGATGTTGTTTAGTACACACCCAGTACACTTGATTTGAGATTTTTGATTTGATTTCGTGCATAGGGGTTACACATGATTTTGACATATGTTTCGACCTAGTTTTCATGCATTTTTGTACCGTGATTTTGATTTTGATATTCGATATATGTTTTCGTGCACCATGTGCACCTGATTAGGATTCTTGCGCATACTTGGCGCACTTGATGCGATTTGGTGCACACCAGATGCACTAATTCGGGGTTTTGTGCAGATTAGATACACCTGATAGTGAGTCGTGCATGCCCGTTGCACTTGACAGATGTTTTTGGTGCACACCTGTTGCACTTAGTTTTGTTTTGTGGATATTCATGGTATCTGTATTTGGTTTCGATTTCAGTGTGCACCGGACGCACATGACATTTTATTGATGTGATTGGGATTGATTTTAGTTTGAGCAGTATGTTTTCCTAATTATTATTACTTGATTTAGTAACCAGGCGGGACGTGTATGTTAAATAAAAGATATATATATATATATAGCTATTTTTTTAAAATTAAACGTCCGCTACTTATACCGTGACACGTGCATTGCACGGCGATTTTCAAGAAGGGGTTTTTGTATGCTGCTTTATTATGATGATTCGGCGATTTTACTAGGATGCGAACTATATATAAGTTATAGATTGATGTATATTATGTTGGTTTTCATATTGGGTTTTGATATTTTATTCTCGCCATAACTCCGATGATTGCGTTATGCTTGACAGAATTGATTTTTGTTATATATTAATGATTTCGGAGCCCCGACGATTTGAGTGTTTTGCTAAATGTTTTAGTATTTGGAGGGGGAATTTTAATTTAAATTCGGGGACCGAATTTCCTAAAGGGGGAAGATTGTAACGTTTTAAAAATAATTAAATAAATAATTAAATAAATAAAATTGTTTAAGTGAATTTTATGATTTTCGGTAAAGCAAAATGTATTTTTCGTAAAATCAAACCGCAATTGTTTTTCATTATAAATTCAAAAAATACATATTTAATTATGTAATTACTAGTAAATAGTGTTTATTTAGCCACTTATAAATTTTTAGTTTAATAAAATATTTTTCCTAAATTAATTATTTTAAATATTAACATAAGCTTTATTTTTACACTAAATTAGTGTAAATTACAAATTTAAATGGTTTTAATTTGTAAAAATGAACCATGGCATGTTAGAAATTAGTGTGTATCATGAAAAATTTATTTGCAAATTTTTCCTAATTTCTAGAGCTTTCTTGAGTGGCTATAGTAAATAAATAAATAAATAAATACATGAAAAGACTTTTAATGATGTTTCTCTTCTTGAAACTTCGACACACTTTGCACACTCTCTTCTTTCTCTCACTCTCCTCACTTAGGCCGGCCACAACCTCAACCATGGCAGCCCCCCCATTTTCCACCTCTTTTTTATTCAAAAATGATCAAAAATACATCAAAAATTCCATTAAACTTCCACAAAATCCTATTTATTTCATACCCTTTATTCCTTACTCATTTTTACATGGATTTTGGAGATGGAAAGCATGCATTTTGGAGGCTCATTTCTAGTTTGGATTTCATATTTTGGGAGGTACCCTCACGTGGACTGCGGGCGATGAAGAGGAGGATGGCGACACTGTCTTCGGCAGACATGGACCAGGTGAGTAGATGCATATCTACGGGGAGAAGTCGGGTGGATGGCGTTTAGCACCCCCGCAACGTAGAATATGAATAGTACTTATTGACATTAGGAAACCAGACGTGACCCTAGTAGGACCCTAGTATTGACCCTAGGCTGGACTAGACCGATTTAGGAAAACCATATCAGAGGATGAGTACCTAGGAAGAGATTCGTAGGTTTCAGATAGAAACACACCCACGCACACACTGAAACTCGACATGGGGTACGTGTATGTGGATATATATAGAACTAGGTATAGGTATATACATTTATATACAACACGTATAGGTGATTCATTGATGTGATATGATATCCGAGTTATGATGAAACAGTATAACTGGGCTCAATGCCGTGATTCTTGACTATACAGTCGTAATAAAGTGTTAGCGGATCATTAGAGAATGAGATAATGAACTTGAATATATAAATTACAAAGAGTGGTGGTGATATTGATGTACATGGGACGCTAGAATAGTACTCGGACTGTAACTTGTGACTGATCACGATCTGATATATGTATAACTTGATTACGACATTATATTGGTGTGACCTGATACCGATATCATATAAGTATGACCTAGTCACAATATGATACATATGACATTATACGAATGAAGAGACACCTAGGAGATACTTGACCGTACCCCGACATTGGGATGCCGTACGATGGATTTTACCGTACGAGGCTTAGATTTGATGATTGATCCGCACTCTTGATTCGAGGAAGCCGTACTACGTACGTGACGCTATTGAGGCGGGATCGCCGACTATTAGAGATAATGATTCAGACCTTAGGTAGACTCCAGTTTCTTACTGACTAGTCTATTAGGTTTAGTTCCTTAGGATGTTAGATAGACACTGGTTTAGGTTCGACTCACATAGTGGTAGTTGTACTCGTATCTCGCAGAGGAGTGGATAATGCACATCTGTATTTACATTCATACTGTAATCATCATGGTGCATGTTCTTTTATATGTTGCTATAATCAGTATAAACTTTACCTGTTAGGACACCAACACCATTACCGATGATGCGCATATTCCACGCACACTTATTTGCCGGCTCATACACATCATCATCGGTAATTGCTATGTCACGTACACTTTAGATCATATTATCTTTTATTGATAGAATCAGTTAACAACTAAACCGATATAATATTGTGATCACTCTCTGATGTTAAGTATAAGACATGATATTCATTACTTAGACATTCATGCATTCATATTTTCGTGTTATCATGCAGTATTATGGGCATATGCCGGCACTTATCATATAGTTACTCATGATTTTGAGATTTGGATTTCTATGAGATTTCTGGATTTTTGGGGAAAACAGCAAAAATATATAAAAACTTCTCTCTCTCCTCTTCTCTTTTTTTAAAATAAGATGCGGTTTTCTCGTGATGTATGTGTCGTCCACCATGAGTATTTCATGTTTTCTATTGGATTTCGAGACCCGATTCGAGGAGTGGATGAACCGTCTCGGGTACATGGTTGGCCCGGTATGGTACCCCGGGGCAAGAAGATCGAGTTGTAGACGATGAGCCTGGCAGGGGAAGGCTACCTACCGGTGATGTCTGGCGCGGCGGATATCCGGAGGATACCGACCGTTGTCGTGAGATTTGATTATGGGCCGATCCGGACTGACGGAGCCCGAGGTATTGACACTATGAGACTTGAGATTTACATGTTTGTGTCGATGCTTGACACGGATTTTCATGGATTTCATTGTTGAGATTTCAGATTCTTATACACATTTTACTATGATAACAGCCAAAGATTTCTTATACAGATATACCTGGATTTCAGGATTGCTTATTTTACATTCATGGTGCATGCATATCCATTCATATAACATAGTACTATATGAGGCACTGACACGAGCACGGAGTATCTGCACTTACACGTAGTATTACCCTGCTATTACTAGAGGATTGAGATTTAGTAGTGTATTATTATGACCTAGGATAGCGTCGTGCATTCGATTTCTTTTTGTAGATGTCTTCTACTCACGAGTTGGCAACTCACCCCCGTTGTGCCAAATTCTTTACAGGTTCGATGTACAGGCTTCCCGGGCAGTTTGCTGGCACATCTTTTATTTCAGGGTGATTTGCACGGTAGGTTGGTTCACTTGTATCTGAACCACCATTGTATTTTATTCATTCATTTGTATCTAGTAAGCTCCATCAACCATACTTGTATTAATTGATAAGTTTATTGGACTAGTCTTTTATTTCGACCTTAGAGTCGCGCATGTGTTATTCTGATCTGGTGGTTTTTGTTTTCTTTTGACTTTTGAGCCTCGCCCGTTGGCGTTGTATATTATTGTGATTGTTGTGGTTGTCTCCGCCTGTTGGCGTTGAGCTAGCTCCCGTTGGGGATGCTTTTTATTGTTTATGTATATTATACTTGTTGTACCCGTTTGGGGGCCAGTTTTTACAGAGGAGACTCTGCCGAAATTTTTGAGAAAATTTGCTGATGATTTTAAACTTGTTTCCTTCATGTTTCTTTACTTCTTCTTCTTCTTTTATGGTTTAGATTTCTGGGCTTCGGCTTACTTAGGTTACGTTGCGCCTCTAGACGTTTCGTAATCTAAGTGCCGGTCACGTTCCGTACTTTCGGGTCGTGACAATACTTTATTGGTGTATAAGGATTCCATCTCAGATCGCTAAGCATTCAACCATTCTTATAGAGTCCCACTCCTGATGGCCAGCTCGAAATTAGTTAGGTCATCATTTCATGATGCAATCCTCACTCCTACTGTCATAGAGAAACCGAAGTATCTCTCAGGTGGATGAGGAACCTTACCAGATCGGCGGAGTGGCTGAGGTTCGTTAGAAACTATTGAATCCTTCGGTTCTACCAAATTATCAACTGTAGTTTGTATAGCTGGAACACCTTCTAGCTCTACCTCATGACCATTAATTTCTTCACAAGAAATTCCCTTTCACAAAGGTGGCATGCTGAGAAACAAAAACACTTTTGTTCCTCGGTTAGGTAGAAGATAGTCCCTTGAGAATGCTTGGGATATCCAACAAACTTCTACAGAACTGATTTTGCCTCGACCTTGTACGAATTATGCTTTTAGACATAGGCTGGACAACCCTAAATCTTAACATACTTAAGATATGGGCTCTTCCCATTCCATATCACATATGAAGTGGTAGGCAACTGATTTGATTGGAACCCTATTCAAAAGGTATACAGCTTCTCAAGTGCATAACACCCAAAAGAAAATAGGCAACTCAGTAGTACTCATCATAGAGCACACCATATCACATAGGGTGCGATTGCTCCACCCAGATACATCGACGTGCTGTGGTGTATACGGAGGATTAATGCTGAGAGAAAATCTCATTCTCCTTTAGAATAGTCCAGGAATCTCATGCTCAAGTATTCTCCTCCCTGATCTCATCAAAGTACATAATACTTATACCCGTTTTTAGTTCTCTACTACTAATTTATATTCATTGAATTTCTCAAAAGTTCCAGACTTGTGTTTCAACAGGAACATATGTCCGGATCTTGAGAGACAATCAGTGAATGTAATGAAGTACAAAGAACCGATCCTGGCATGTGTAGACAGGGGACCTTCATACATCAGCATGTATCAATCCTAAGAGTTCACTAACTCTTTCTCTGTTTCCAATAAACAGAGATGTGGTCATCTTATCTTTGTGACATGACCGGCAAGTTTCACAAGATGTAAATTCAAACTAATTTAAATATGCATCTAAATGTAACTTCTGCTAGTCGGGTCACATTGATATGACCTAGTCTATAATACCTTAAGAAGGATCCGTTCATTTCTGAAATCTTCCTCTTGTGTGTGATCTGTATACTAAGAACTGTAGTTTGTTTCAGAACGTCAATGCTTTTAGATAACGTTGCCTGAGCCGATCAACTCTTGATATAGAAAATGTTCAAAACATTATCCAACAATACAAAATTATATCCTTCTTACTTAATAAAAAGACTGATATGATGTTGTATATCAGGTTCGGTATCTAATAACATTCGTTCAGAATCAATGTATTCTGGTAATACAGGGTGATAACTGCCAACTGCTTGGCTTGCAACAATTGCACCGTTTCCAACTCTTGAAACTTATCACCCGTTCTCAGTTCTCTACCTATCTGTAGCCCATATAACAAATTACATATGTGGGATCCTGATCCGGTATCTCATACCCAGGACGTAAAGGAAATTGAGAAACAGTTCTATGTAATGAACACACCCGAAGAAGATGCATCAACATGTACTTTCTTCGTTTGGGCGGCACGGGAATTCTGGTAATCCCTTATTTCTTGCTCTGTCTTATAATAATTATAAGTTGGAGCGGGACCAACGTTCCTTAGCGCAGTATAACAAGCGGGTTCGGTCAATACATCCGTATTATTATCTTGATTAAGGCGTGACATAGTCGCAACCAGGAGAGCGAGAGAAGAAAACACTCAGCGTGCGCTTTTATAAGTTTAGATTGGTTATCAATTTATCTAATCAGGATGTCTCCAACTGTTTTAGTCAAATCTTCCTTCAAACCCTAAAAGTAAAGACTAGCCGAGATTAATTACACTCAACAAGTTCGCCAATCTTTCAGCCAGGCCAGTGCCGGTACTTTGAGGGAGGTTCCCCGCGCTTTCGCACGGACCTAATTAAAGTAAATCTCGTTTTCCCAGGGGCGTAACCCCATTAACACCTTTCTAGACACCTACTTGATCGGCTAATTGTAATGTGTAAAACTCTCGCAGGAGTAACTCTTACTCACAGCGGGTATCGGGATCCAACTATCTCATTGAAGGTATCCAGTCTCATTGCAAATTTCAACACTTGAAATTCCCAATAATATTTTACCCCTAGCGTCCTATGACCTTGACGCAGGCCAACAAACCATAGTCCGCTAGTCAAGTTCAACCCGTCATTTCCCGATTGAATTAAACCCACCCACACGACCCTTGACGCAGGCCAACAAAATCGCACGACTACCCTAGCTCAATCGCATCATATTCTTTTACAGATAAGCATAAATAGCTACCGAACACTATGCCTTGACGCAGGCCAACAAACGTAGCACGAATACTATGAAATACTTATCTGAAATGACGGAGGGCTACGACAGGTTTTTCAGAAAACCCTTTGCGTAATGAACTTGATATCATCGTAGAATCGAGTGAATTTTTAAAATGAATGTTTTTGAGGCCCTTTCTAGTTTTGCTAAAGAGGTCACTCCCGGTGAAGGGATCGTCGGCTCTTTCCTCATCGAATAAGGTGCAGGATATTTCACAAATATCACTATGCAAAGCAAAAACTATATAAGCAATCAAAAGACAAACCGTGTTTGTAGCATCTGCTAGTTTTGCTAAAGTGGTCACTCCCGGTGAAGGGATCTTGGCTCTTTCCTTATCGAATAAGGTGCTGGATGTTCTACAAGGAATACCGCTATGCAAAGCAAGAACTAGAGCTACCAGTTTTTTTTAAACAAGTTTCTACAACATCTTTAGTTTTCTTTTATTTCATTAATCTCATTAATGAAGTCCCATTTTATTATGCTTCACAAGTATCACATTTGAAACGAAACCTGCAATATAACATATATCTCATATATATAATATAAACATTCATCTCAGGAAGTAATATGATCTCATCACAGAACATTGCAGCAGAAGAACATATATGAAATATTGGATATACTAGGACGTCCGTGTTTTAATACGAGCATGTATAAAACACGGATTCCACCGTCACGATGAATTGCCAAACCAACATCCCTAGACCCTTACGAGAGCGGCAAGCAACTCTGCCAATTCCTGGGTTAGGAGACCCGGTCTCGACTCCTCGAGATGGTCTCCCAGTGGACCCTAGAACCCGGTTACTTGTGCTCCCCGCCTTGGGTCTACCTAATGCGGAAAAGTAAATAATAAACAATGGTGACATCATCCTCAGCCCGGAAGTGCCCCAATAAATGAATATTACATACAAATGAATTTTACATGAATGAAAAAGAAAAACTCTCATCTCACATAAAACCCCCGGCTATTCAGAACACGACGATCCAATATAACATATCACAGCAACATATAATATCACATATCATCAACGTAAGCAAGTATGCGTATCCCGATTGTCGTTGATGTATAGCAACGAAGCCGACGATACACCACATACTACGCTTACGGTCGCTGAAAAGAAAGTGTAAAACTACAACAGTTGGAATCCGCAACCTCCTTAGACATCTCATGCCTAACCAAATGAATTCCTTAGACATCGCATGCCTAACAATTATGAACCCCGCATTTTAGTCTCATTATCGAAAACTCTTTTCAATATCAAGTCGGGCAATTCAACAAGATTCCCGACATCCTGATCGAATGCTCGTCGCAAACTTTACTAGACGGCCGCACCCCCGGATGCCGTCGACGAAGTGCACTAAGGCGGAACACCGTTGCCGCGAGCACCCAAACGGATGCTTTTGGCGACGGTGTTCTCCTACAGTCACTTAGTCGGGACTATGGGACGTGGCTGTCTATTAAGTTTATCCGGCGAGTATCCGTGTACGCTACGTGATTGCTACGGACTTTTGATCACATCAAAATTTCGTGGCAACCGATCATCTGAGACTGAACTGCTAGATTTATAACATTAAAATTAGTTATCTCATAACTACCTGTGGATTCCAAATATTGTATCTCATTCCAGATAAATAGACAATGTTAAACTTTCCGATCGAATAAACAAACACCCAAGATTTCCCAAATAGCTCAACACTTGAGCGGAGTTCAAAAAAGTATCCATCACATGCTACAGTACCAATGGTCCAGCCGTAGAAGGGTCAAGCCAACGCCTCACATGTGGCAACGCCGTACTGCCCCAAACCCTAAGGTTCAGAGGCGGTGCAGACGGTCACATAATCGAGTTAAGGTTTGTGTTCTTCAAGAGGATCCACCGCGTTACTTGCATGATTTTCCGAAAGTTTCAAACTCGAGAAAAAATCCAACTTTTGAAAATTTTCCGACAGGGGGAAAAATGAGTTATTGATATCCGTTCAAACTTTTTAACACGTTCTAAAATTACCCGGGAAAACTTAAACGAAGTTAAATTATCAGATCGAATCAACGAATACAGAAGATCTCCAGAAAACTCAACACTTGAGTAATATTAAAAATCCCCAGAAGCATCAGGAAATACCTACGGTTATTACTGTGCAAACACTATCCCTCAATCTTCATTTCTTGCCGCGGAACCGCCGCCAATGCCCTAGTTTGGCCGCAGTTCCGCGGCGCATTGATTGATTTAGGGGGTAGTTTTTCCCAGTAACCCTTAGAATTCCCTGCTTAATTTTTTGAATATTTTTAATCAGAAAAATCAACATTTTAAAAGAATTTCCAGAGAGTGGTCACAAAGCGACGTTTCGGGGTTCGATCGGACTTAAAACTTCGTCCAGACTTCGCCTAAAGCTCTAGCTTAGCTCTGATACCACTGTAGGGTTACTAGGCATACTCACAAGGGTCTACAAGGCATCAACCATGCCCGAATTAAAATTTAGACGTGCCGAACAACCCTAACCAAGATCTTAGACTAGAGATTAGGCGAAACAAAGCATGTTAAACACTTTAACTCTAAGAGTTTGGGATTACAACCTTTGTAGTCCGGTCCTTCACTTCTAAAGCTCCGTGTTGAGGTCCCTTCGCTGCGATCATCAAGTTTCCGGACTCTAGAGAGGCTCTATGAAGAGAAAGATGCAAGCTTGCTTCCGATCTTCGATAACAAAGATTAAGTTTCTTTAACACAAGCTCTCACTCACAAATGAAGTGAACACCCTAATCTAAATGGCTAGGATAGATTAGGATGATGAAGTAGGATTTATGCTCTCATTTGTTTTCTTAATCTCACTCAAAATCATCACTAAGCAAAAAGATAGAAAGCTTTAAAGGAAGAAAAAGAAGAATCAATTTACTTTTTGATGAATAATGAATTGTGTAATATCATTACAAATGCAACCATGGTTAAGTCAAGAAAGACTTAACCATTGTAGAGATCTAACCATAATAAAGGGTGTGGGTTGAGTTAAGTAAATATCTTGCAAAATATCTAAACTAAATATCTTTGCAAGAAACAAAACAAAACCTTCTAGAAGGTTCTAGAAAAGATTAACCCAAATCAAACCCTAACCATGTTTAATCTCCACTAAACATGTTGCATTAATAACCATATCATGTTACAATATTATATATCACATATACAATATTTATTGTAACAAAATAAAATAATACAATTAACATATATCGCATATATATCAATGTATTACCCGAGTGAGAAAAAGAATCTTTTAGTGAGCTTATATCAGTTAATGTAATTTTAATATATCAAATATATAATTATACATTAAATTATCGAATCAACACTTGATCCAATAATCCGGCTATTTCACAAAAAAACCGACTAATATAATCTGCATCCGTTCATCGAATCAACACTTGATCCGATGACCCGGCTATATCTCATATACCCGACCGATATCTTATATTGCGAGAATCTAATACGGTATCACATACATGTATTGTTTCGGTCCCGCACATATCATATATGTGCTCCTACTCCGTTTTTCCTGAGTCAAGAAACCTCTATGTAAGACTCTAAAGAATCGTCAATATGCCGGCTGTAGGTGATGATCATATCAAACACCCACAACAAGCGGTCAGCTAAACGTAACAGCCATCCAGGTATTGAGCGATCAGAAGATCAACAAGCAAGCCTGTACATTCTCCCGTGAATCCAATCAGAAACACCCCCGTACAGTCCGGTCTCTTCGTCTGATATGTCGCATATCTCGCATAGGGGTGGTAAACGTCAGACCCTAGTAGCTTGATAAGTCGTGTCGATATAAGATCTATAACTGTTCGAGAAACTACTGATAACACTTACCAGTGGATCTCAGCAACCCTGGCCAGGGATTTCCAGTTATAGCAAATCGAACACAGCACAACATCAACTCTCTATACCGGGAGAGACGAAACCCCTCCTATCGCTCTTTGCCTCCATGTGATTCGGGACTGTACCCAAAAGCCACATTTTTGCACGCCCTTTTGGACGTGGTATGATGGAAATCAAAGCACAGTAGGAATCACACAAAACTCTATGACGATCTCGGGTCTACAGACTAACCTGTACCAGTGTCACCAGAGAACTGCCATCTGACGTGGTGTATAATACCATCTGGGAGTTCTCGGCGAGTCCGTCCAGTGTACCCAGTCTCCACTGAGCACCCGTATACCATCCTTGATGTCAAACGCCGATGGATATGAGATCATCCATCGCCCATCAGATGGGTCAAGATGCGTATACGCTAGTCTACTCTGGTGTATCGATACCCTGTCTCGATACACCCTCGACTAGGAACTGTTATAGGATGTACTCATCGACTACCGTGGCCCCACTAGTATGATCTCATCATAGTCCCAGTAGTCGAGTACATATCCTAAGGGCTTTATCAAAATGTAACATAGAGACAATCAGAGTACATGTTAAGATAAAGTACAACCAGATAGCATACTATCATGTCGAGCAAGAAAGTCCTCCCTATATATGTCCAAGCATCCACTACAATATACATCATATATACAGTAATGGCCTCTAGGGCATACATATAACTAACAACAACTACGCAAGCAGTAATATACAACGCCGATGGGCGAGGATCAAAACTAAAAAGTAAACTCAAAATCAGCATGAAAACCATAATACTACAACGCACGACTCTAAGGTCGAAATAATACATAACAGGTTTTCTATGTCTGAAACAATATACAAGTTTGGTTGATGGAATTACTAGATACAACTGAATAATACATATACAATGGTGGTTCTGATGCAAAAGAACCCACCTACCAAAGCAAATCACCCGTAAGGAAAGCAGTGTGCCAGAAAAGCCGCAATGGAACCTGTACGGCAAAACCTGCAAGAAACTGTGGCACAACGGGGGTGAGTTGCCAAGTCGTGAATAGAAAAACATCACAGAGCATAAATCATATGTATGACACAATCCTAGGTCAATACGATCAGATACATATATAAACCTTAAATGAATAAGTCTGAAGCATGATAAGGTGGCAATGTAACATCTATACATGAGTGTAGTGCCAGTGCTCAAGCCAGTGCCTCAGGTAGCAACATATCATAAATATGAGGTATGATCAATGTCGACTATATCATGAAATATATGAATATGTGGATATCATCCAACTGTGTCATCAATATCATCAATGTCAATATATGTAGGTGGAAATCGTCCACGTGTCACCCAATGACAATAAGCATCATGCATGTAAATATCATAAACATATGCATGGAAGTATGAGGATGTAAATCAACACGTGTCGCACGCGACATATCAAAATCATGGAACCTGAATGTCAAGCATCGACACTCGGAAACATCATGAAACCTGTGCCTAGCATCGGCACGTAAATCATCATATACATAGGGCTCCGTCAGTCCGGATCGGCCCGTATCATCTCTCGTCTCCGGTCGGTATCCTCTAGATATCCGCCGAGCTCAAATAAGATCACCGGTAGGTAGTACTCCCCTGCCAGGCTCAGCGTCCAACATATACGAGTCTTCTTGCCCCGGGGTACCTCACCGGGTCCACCATGTTCCCGCAGACGGTGCCTATCGCTTCTCGAATCGGGTTTCACATGCCACTCTCAGAACCGAGAAAACACATGGTGGACGCACTGAAATATCATATCAAGGGTAACCGGGTTTTTAAAATAATACATACTCTCTTTTAAAATACCCACGGTTCCCAAATCCAGAAATATCATGGAAACAACATATCTCAATGCGTATAATCAGAAAGAATGATGTATGCGACATATAAAAGAAATGTAAGCATATCAGTATATCATGCAACATGGAATAGTAATATGCACATATTTAGGGAAGACCGCTTCATTAAAATGAATCAGTTTTAAAAGTATCTTGCGGTTCCCGAATCCTCAATTCAAGCCAGAATCATCCATGTATGTGCAAATGTGTATGTGCACAAGTAAGAGTGTACAATATGTAGGTACACGAATATGAATGTACAATAGGTATGTGCACAAGTATGAGTGTACAATATGTAAGTACACGAGTATGAATGTACAATAGGTATGTGCACAAGTATGAGTGTACAATATGTAGGTACACAAGTATGCCATGCAAAGGTCATATCGTGAATGCAACAGTACTACAGTGTAGTGACATGGCAATTATCGATGATGAAGTGTGTGAGCCGGCAAGCAGGTGTACGTGGAACATACGCATCATCGATAATGGTGCTGGTGTCCTAACAGCATGGATTTGATATAGCAATAAACATACTTAACATGAAATGCGATGCAACAGTAAGAATCTACGGCAAATGAATAATAAACACAACAGTGTAGAATCTACATCAATGTATCTATGTCATATTGTTTTGCCATTTAAAAGAAGGCAAATCGGGGTTTTTAGGAAAATAAGGGCTACGGTGTTTTTAAGAAAAGATGCGTCTTTTGAAAATATCCGTAGAATCCCTTTGCCTGTCTTTAAAATACTCCCGATTCATTAGTTTTTGAAATAGGCATGACATCGTCCTAGCCTAACATCTACTAGCAAAACTACAGCTCTAATTAACAAGTCAATCAGGAGGGGTATGGAAACCACCTAAATCTGAGTCACTCTCTTTCTCTCTCTCTCTCTCTCTCTCTCTATATATATATATATATATATAATATAATAGTCGTTGATCCCGCCTCAAAGGTACCGCGTACGATACAATATCATATGACATCCTCGAGACATGAGTGCGGATCTTATCATCAAACAAAGCTCGTACGGTAAATCATCGTACGGCATCCCAAAAGCTGGGTACGGGTCAGTATCACATTCGTCTCATCAATTATCTGGTATCCTTACCATCATATCTTATGATCTGGGGTACTGATCTAAGTCTAGTACAACCGATACCATCTATATAAATGCATGTGTAAAACACACGTCCAAAGGCCCGCTAAAATCTCATGTTGTATCCCAAATACGAATCACATTATATCACCGATCTCATGGCACTATACCCAATCTCATCGACTCATCTCCAAATATCAACCACTATCCTCATCATCCAGGTATAAGTAAAACAAATAAGCATGTGTGTGCGTGTGGGTGTAAACCTATTCTAGGGTTCGTTACTAGGAACTATACTAGTTTACGACTACACCCTAATCTAACCATAGTACACCTAATCTCATCTCAATTGTCCATACCGCACCTAATGCTATCAAACATATATATATATAGTATATATATAGTATACTAAAGCTCGAACTGCGGGGGTGCTATACGCCATCCACCCGACTTCCCCCGTAGATATAATCTACTAACCTTGCATCTTGCGTGTCGGTGTCGATGTCGCCTTCATCCTCTACCTCGTAGGAAGCCCTCGAGAAGGTACTTACAAGGTAACACAATCGCAAAAGCATCATAAAAACACATCGAGAAAACCAAACGACGCGCTAAGCCCTATAGGTTAGAGCCTATGGACTACGCTTTCAAAACCATGAAATAACCCTCGATATCGTTGTACAAACGTCAAGTGATCGAGGTAAAACACAAATACGCAAATCCAGAATTCAAAATACAAAATACGAGACTCCGAATCAAAACAGCAACTTAGGAAAAAGGTCCCAGATTCTATCCTAGGTCAAATCAGACAATTTTGTATGTACCAAGGGTCTATTTTACTGATGAGGGGACCACAGAACAAGAAAGAGACCAAAAGTCCCAGACATGGCCGCAATTTGCGGCCAGAGGGATTAAATTTACAGCCTGGACAAGGATTCAGGGGCTGGGGTTTTGGTTGTAGCTTCCTAGGTGCCTGCATGTATCACTGTCCTTACAAAATAATTTTCAGAGTCTCGGGGTGATACCAGATTTCATTTAACCCTCACAGAATCCACAATTTTCCGATATCGCCTTTTCTAAATCCGTATTCCGGGGTTCTAGTCTCTGTTTTAGGTCTGAATTCTACCACTAGGGGGTTTGTGTGGTCTCTACTGAGCTTAATTTCACATCACAACCCAAAGTTTCCATAAACCATAACTAGGGTTTTCAAACATCACCCAAACCACACGATATCGGTTCTAATCTAACATGTGGGTAAAGTAATGGAAACACTAAGCTTATGGTTCAGAAATACCTCATTTGGCAACACAGGAAAATTCTTGAGTTGCCTCAAGTAGCCAAAATCCTTGCTTTCTTGGTCCAATGTGCTTCCCTTGAGCTTGTGCATCTTTTTAATGAAAAGGGTAATTGGTTTTGAGATGTTTATTGAGGTGATTTGAGGAGGTAGAGAAGGGGAGAGAATGAGGCAGCAGCAGTCGCAGCAAGGAGAGAGAAGAGAGAGAGGAAAATGAGTGAACAAAAGAAGAAGGGATGGCTCAAGACAAAGTCAACCTAAACCCTCACCTTTCTCTCTCTCACCCATACCTATATATTATACTCTTTTCCTTTTCTTTTCTTTTCCCCTCTCTAATAAATCAATAACCATGCTATAAAACATGTAGGAAAGCCAAGGAAATAAATGTAACAAGTGTAAAAATGGAATGGTGCATGTTTTGTACAAAACCCGCTTAAAATCCGATTAGCGATTTTTAATCGCGATTAGCACTAAACTAGCATATAATTACTCATAAAAACCTAAAATTTGCATAATTTACATAAAACACTCTCATTTAAATAATTACCATAATTTTCCAAAGTTTTCCCCATTTATCGGTATTTAATTATACCGCCTTATTAAAATATTCAATATTTTATTATTAAATTATAAAAATTCCCCAAAAATAATATTTTATTTTTTTAAATGTTATATCTCATAGGGTGCGATACCTCCGCCTCGATACACCGTTGTGCTGTAGTGTATACGAAGGAGTAAGCTGAGAGAGATTCACATTCTCCTTTTAGAAACTCCAAGAACTCCATGCGCAAGTATTCTCCTCCTCGATCACATCGAAGGACTTAATTCTTCTACCCGTCTGGTTCTTTAACTTCAAGCTTATGTTCCTTGACTTTCTCAAAAGTTTCAGACTTGTGTTTCAACAGGAACATATGTCCGAATCTCGAAAGATGATCAGTGAATATAATGAAGTACGAAGAAACAACCTTGGCATTTATAGACATAGGACCGTATATATTATCATGTGTGTGTCCTAAGAGTTCAATAACTCTTTCTCTGTTTCCAGCAAATGGAGTATTGGTCATTTACCTTTGAGACAAGACTGGCAAGTATCATAAGATGAAAATTCGAACAGATTCTCATATTCATCCTTATGTATCTTAGCTGGTCGGGTTGCATTGATAAAACCCAGTCTATAATGCCTCAAGAAGGATTCGTTCATTTCTGAACTACTCCTCTTGTGTGTGTTCTACATACTCTGAATTGTGGTTTGATTTAGAATGTATATGCTATTATATAACATGCCTGATGGAATCAACTTTTGATTCAGGAAACTGTTCACAACATTATCCTCCAATACAAAATTATATGCTTCTTTAACTCATTAAAGAAAATGATGTAATGTTGTATATCCGGTTCGGTATCTAATAACATTTGTTCAGAATCAATATATCTAAATACAACGTGATATCTGCCAACTGATTTGGCTGCAACAATTGCACCATTCTCTAACACTTAGAGACATATCACCCATACTCAGTTCTTTACCTTTCTGTAGCCCATGTAACATATTACATATGCGGGATCCTGATCCGGTATCACAAACCTAGGACGTAGAGGATACTGAGAAACAGTTCTCAGTAATGAACGCACCCGAAGAAGATGCATCAACATGCACTTTCTTCGATTAGGTGGCATGGGAATTCGGATATTCCCCTATTTCCTGCTCGGACTTATAACAGTTCCAAGATAGAGCAGATCTAATGTTCTCTATCTCAGTACAATAAGCAGGTTCGGTAAATGCATCCATATTATTATCTTGATTAAGGCGTCACATGGTCACTACTAGGAGAGAGAGAGAGAGAGAGAAGAAAAACACTCTGCGCGTGCTCTTGCAAGATTAGATTGGTTATTAGTTTATCTAATCAGGATTGCTCCCACTGTTTTAGTCAAATCTTCCTTCAAACCCTAAAAGGTAAGACTAGCCTGGATTAATTACACCCTACAAGTTCGCCAATCTTTCGGCCAGGCCAGTGTCGGTACTTTGAGGGAGGTTCCCCGTTCATTCGCACGGACCGAATTAAATTAAACCTTGTTTTTCCAGGGGCGTAAACTCGTTAACACCTTTCTAGACACCTACTTGATCGGCAAATTGTAATGTGTAAAACTCTCCCAGAAGTAACTCTTACTCGCAGTGGGTATCAGGATCCAACTATCTCATAGAAGGTATACAATCTCATTGCAAATTTGAACACTTGAAATTCCCGATAATGTTTTGGCCTTAACCTCCTATGACCTTGACAAAGGCCAACGAATCATAAGATGCTAGTCAAGTTCAAACCGTCATTTCCTGATTGAATTAAACCCACCAGCACGACCCTTGACAAAGGCCAACAAGGTCCCATGACTACCCTAATCCTGCATCATATGCTTTAGGAGATACGTAATAGTCAGCTACCGCACACTACGCCTTGACAAAGGTTAACAAACGCCGCACGAATACTAAAAAATACTTATCTGAAATGACATAGGGCTACAACAGGTTTTTATGAAAACCCTTTGCGTAATGAACTTGATATCGTTGTAGAATCGAGTGATTTTGAAAAGGAGTGTTTTTGAGTCTTTTACTAGTTTCACTAAAGAGGTCAATCCCGGTGAAGGGATCTCGGCTCTTTCCTTATCGAATAAGGTGCAGGATATTTCACAAATACCACTATGCAAAGCAAAAACTATAAAAGCAATTAAAAGACAGCCCGAGTTTGTAGCATCTGCTAGTTTCGCTGAAGAGGTCACTCCCGGTGAAGGGATTTCGGCTCTTTCCTTATCGAATAAGGTGCTGGATTTTCTACAAGGAATACCGCTATGCAAAGCAAGAACTAGAGCTACCAGTTTTTAAACAAGTTTCTACAACATCTTTAGGTTTCTTTTTCTTTCATTAATTTCATTAATGAAGTCCCATCTGTTATGCTTCCTAAGCATCACATAAGAAACGAAAGCAGAAATATTTATTATATCTCATATATATAATATAGGCATTCGACTCAGAACATATCAAGTGATCACATCACAGAATATCAGCAGCAGAAGAATCACATATGAAATATTGGATATACTGGAAATTCCGTGTTTTAGTTAAGCTAGTAAAAATGCGGATTCCACGGCCGTGATGAATAGACAAACCCACATCCCTAGACCCCTCCGAGAGCGGCAAGCTACCTTACCAGTTCTAGAGTTAGGAGACCCGGTCTCGGCTCCTCGAGATGGTCTCCCACTGGACTCTAGAACCCGGTTACTTGTGCTCCCCGCCTTAGGTCTATCCTAATGTGGAAAAGTAAATAATATACATCAATGGTGACATCATCCTCAACCCGGAAGTGCCCCAATAAAAGAATATTACATACAAGTTTTTACATGAATGAAAATGAAAAAATCTCATCTCACATAAAAATCCCCGGCTCTTCGGAACACGACGATCCAATATAATATATCACAGCAACACATAACACCACATGTCATCAACGTAAGTAAATATGCGTATCCCAATTGTCGTTGACGTATACCAACGAAACCGTCGGTACACAACATATTACATTTACGGTCGCAGAAAAGAAAGTGAAAAACTACAATAGTTGGAATCCGCAACCACCTTAGACATTATAAACCCAATGTATCACAAACTTTGGATTTCATGCCTAACCAAATGAATTCCTTAGACATCACATGCCAAACAATTATAAACCCCGCATTTTAGTCTCGATATTGAAAACACTTTCCAATAACCTGTAGGGTAATTCAACAAGATTCCCGATATTCTGAATGAATGCTCGTCGGAAACTTTAGTAGACAGCCGCGCCCCCCCATGCCGTCGATGAAGTGCACTAAGGCGGAACACTACTGCCGCGAGCACGCGAATGGATGCTTTTGGCGACGGGGTTCTTCTACATCACTTGGTTGGGGCAATGGGATGTGGCTATCTATTAACGTTACCCGACGAGTATCCGCGTACACTACGTAATTGCGACGGACTTTTGATCAACATCAAAATCCCATGGCAACCGATCAAATGAGACTAAACTGCTAGATTTATAAAATTCAAACTAGTTATCTCATAACTACTTGTGGATTCCAAATATTGTATCACAATCACAGATAGCTAGACGAATTTAAACTTTTTGATCGAATAATCAAACACCCAAATTTCCCGATAAGCTCATCACTTGAGCGGAGTTCAAAACGTACCCAGAACATGCCACAGCTCCTATGAACCAGCCGTAGAAGGGTCAAGCAATGCCTCACCTATGGCACCGCTGAACTTCCACAAACCCTAGGTTTTGATAGCGGTTCTGACGGTCACAGAATCGAGTTAGGGTTTCGTTCTTCTAGAGGGTCCACAGAATCGCTTGCATGATTTTCTGAAAATTTTAAACTCGGAAAAAATCAAAGTCATGAAAAATTTCCAGCGGGGGAAAAATCGGGTTATTGATATCCGTTCGAACTTTTTAACATCGTATAAATAACCCAAATACATGTTATAATTACTCTTACAAAACAATCCGAGTTGCTTTTGCAGAAAGTTAACATCACATGAAAATTTAGCAAAAGCAAACAACACGTGAAACCCTAAAACCTAGAGACCGGAACACCCTGAAAATTTGAAGCCCATAATCCAATTTTGACCCGAGGTGGCCGGTTTTAAGTATGATGTGGCCGTTTTTTTTCACAAAACACCCTCAAATTTTCTTGGTGTTCATGTCATATCTGATACAGCATTCTGCAGTTGTTTAGAAAAAATTTTGAAGACCTTTTAAATTTGACAGAAACCAAGTTTTCGTATCGGGTGTTTCGGAGTAGTTTCAATTTCGTATTCCTAGCAAACATCGTCTAATTTTCTAGCATGGCTCTGATACCACTGTAGGGTTGTCTTGTGCGGTAGCCAGGTTTCAGGAGGCATCATCCGTGCCATATTTAAATTTTTGTTGTTCTAGCAAACCCTAACCCTAGAATCGAATCTAGAAAATCCGACGAAACTATTGCAAACAACTTTGCAACTAAGTTGAACAAGGAATACAACCCTTGTAGACCGGTCCTTCACTTCATTAGCTCTGTGTAGTAGTCCCTTCACTGCGATCGAGAACTCCCGGACTCTAGAGAGGCTCCCCTGAAGAAATGAATAAGCTTTCATCGAATTCTTTAAGGCCGAAGATGATCTACGTCGAGGAGACACAAACCCAAGCTACCCCTTCACTAATTGTGGAATTAGTGAAGCAAACACCTTATACTAAATGGCTAGTAGCAGAGGATGATGAAGTAGGAATTTGCTCATTTTAGATTTATTTTTCTCACAAAGTTTCATCACTTTTCATGAAGCTAGAAAGCTTCAATGAGAGGAAGAAGAAGATGATCAAGTGATGAATGAATTCATGAGGTTAGAAATGCAACCATGGTGAGTTAATATCTCATGCGTAACTCATGTAGAGAATCAACCATGGTGTATTGTTAATGTTGGGTTAAAAATATCTTAAGCAAGACAAACAAGTTGACTATGTCAATGTTCTACATGTTTCCACAAGCCATGAAAAAATCCAAGTGTTTGAATTACTTAAAACAAACCCTTAGCATGGTATAAGTCTCATACATACATGTTGCATGTGTAACCTAGCATGACACAACAATATATATCACGTATATATTTTGTGTGCAAAAAGAAAACAATACATTTAACATATATCACATATATATCAATGTATCATAAGTGAGAAAAATGAATACTTAAGTGAGCTAATATTAGTTAATGTAATTTAATATATCAAATATATAATTCTACATTATTATATTAAATAAACACTTGATTTAATAATCCGGCTATATCACATATAACCGACTAATATCAAATGCAACAACCTATCGAATCAACACTTGATCCGATAACCCTGTTATATCACATATAACCGATGAATGTCACATATCACGAGAATAGAATGCAGTATCATATACTCGTATTAATCTCGGTCCCACACATATCACATATGTGCTCCCACTCCGTTTCGCTTGAGCCAGGAAACCTCTGTGTAGGACTCTAAAGACTCGTCAATACGCCGGCAGTAGGTGATGATCATATCAAACACCCACAAGCCGCAAGCAGTCTGCTAAATGTAATGGCCACCCGGGTATTGAGCGATCATAAGATCAACAAGCAAGCCTGCTCATACTCGTGCGAATCCAATCAGTAACTCTACCGTACAGTCCGGTCTCTTCGTCTAATATGTCGCATATCAAATCCTTGGGGTGGTATAACGTCTGACCCCAATAACCTGATAAGTCATGCCGATGTGAGGCTCATAACGGTTTGAGAAACTACTGATAACACTTACCAGTAGATCTCAGCAACCCTGGCCTGGGATTTCCGGTTATGGCCAATCGAGCATAGCCGCAACATCAACTCCGAATACCGGGAGAGACGAAACCCCTCCTATCGCTCTTTGCCTCCATGTGACTCAAGACTATACCCAAAATCACCTTTTTGGATGTTCTCTTGACCGTGGTATGGTGGAAATCAAAGCACAGTGGGAATCACACAAGACTCTATGACGTATTCGGGTCTACAGACTCACCTGTACCAGTGTCACCAGAGAACTGCTATCCAATGATAGGTATAATACAATCTAGCAGTTCTCGGTGAGTTCGTCCAGTGTACCCAGTCTCCACTGAGCACCCGTATATCTTCTCTAATGTCCAACACCAATGGATATAGGATCATCCATCACCCATCACGTGGATCAAGAAGCTTAAACGCTAGTCTACTGCGGAGTATCGACGCCCTGTCTCGATACTCCCACGACTAGGAACAATTATAAGGTGTAATAGTGGACTACCCTTGTCCCCACTAGGATGATCTCCATCATAGTCCTGGTAGTCAAGTACACATCCTAAGGGCTCTGTTAACATGTGAGAGCAAGATAGCATCGCGTATACAAGTCAACATGTTAAGACAAAGAGCAACCAGATAGCATACTATCATATCGATTAAGAAAGTCCTCCCTATATATGTCCAAGCATCCGCTACAATATACATCCCATGTACAGTAATGGCCTCTAGGGCATACATATAACTAATAGTATCCAATACCCAGCACGTAGAGCAAACTGAGAAACTGTTCTCGGTAACGAACACACCCGAAGAAGATGCATAGTATGCTCCTTCTTCGTTCGAGTGGTATGGGAATTAGAGTATTCCCCTATTCCTTTCTCAGACTTATGACAGTCATAGGATAAAGCGGAACCTAGCCCAGTATAATAAGCGGGTTCAGTCAATACATCTATATTATTATCTTGATTAAGGCGTGTCATTGGTCGCTATCTAGAGAGAGAGAGAGAGAGAAGGAAACACATTAGCGTGCGCTCTTTACAAGATTAGATTGGTTATTATCTTATCTAATCAGGATGGCTCCCATTGTTTTTATCAAATCTTCCTTCAAACCATAAAAGGTAAGATTAGCCGTGTTGGCTATAGTGCCCTCAAGTCAATTATTGGATCGCAGGCACGTGATTGAAATGATTGAGGGAGGACCTATACCGGTAGAACAACCTTACTCAAGATGATAGTATGCTATCTGGTTTGTCTTTATCACGTGTACATGCTTTAGGTGACATTAAAGATCACTATTACTTGTTGATAGAGCCCATAGGATTCATGCTTGACTACCAGCAGTATGATGGCGATCATATAGGTGGGAGTTGGGTGGTCTATAAGCACATCTTTAAAGTTGTTGGAGATAGTGCCCTCAGAGTCGATTATTGGATCACAGGCACGTGATTGCAATGATTGAGGGAGGACCTATCCCGGTAGGACAGTCTTACTCGAAATGATAGTATGCTATCTGGTTTACCTTTATCATCGTGTACTGCTTTAGGTGACATGACAGGTCGCTATTGCACGTTGATAGAGCCCCTAGGATTCTTGCTTGACGACCAGCAGTATGAGGGCGATCATATACGTGAGAGCTGGGGTCTACAAGCATATCCTTAAAAGGTCCCTAGTCGTGGGAGTTTCGAGACAGGGCATCGATTCTCCAGAGTAGACTAGTGTATACAGTCGAGACCCCGACGAAGGGCGGTGGCCGGTCTCACAAGCCACTGGTGTCAGTTGGTTCACCTAAGATGTATACAGGTGCTCATTGGGTTATGAGTACACCGGACAGGACTCGCCGGGAACCTGCTAGTTGGTCTTATACCTGACGTCAGATAGCAGTTCCCTGGTGACATGTGTACAGGTTAGTTCATCGACCTGGGGATCGTCATTTGTCTCGTGTGAGTTCCCACTGTGCTTTGATTACTACCCTACCACGGCTCAAAGGAGTCGTGCAAACAGGTTTTAGTTGGGTACAGTCCCGAGCCACATGGAGGCAGTGAGCGGATCTTCAGGGGTTCGTCTCTCCCGGTATTGGGGGTGAGGTCGCGCTGTGTCTAGGAGAGCCATTACACGAAATCCTTGGCCAAGGCAGGAGATTTACTGGTAGGTATTCCAGTAGTATCTCAGGGTGTTCTGGGCTACACTCCGACACGACTTGTACCGCTTTTGGGGTCTGACTTTTACCAACCCCCTAGGCCCGCCATGCGATGCTCATAGACGAACGGACCGGATTGTACGGATATTGTCACTGACAGGCTCAGTAGGGTGTCAGGATGAGTTCGCTCATCGACGTCCCTTTTAGTCAATAGCTGGTGGCCCGTTACGTATTGGCTTATACCTATGACGTGCTAGTGGTTAAATCCACAGCCATAGTATTGGCGAGTCTTCAGAGTCCACCACACATTTAGTTACTCAGCTTTCGGGCGAAACGCTGTAGAAGCCGTATGGAGATATGGCAGGGTCCGATCAGATACGTGCGGTATTGCACGGATCGGGATCGGACGGTTAGTACTAGAGGCCGTATAGTTATATGGCACGGTTCGATCAGATACGTGCGGTATTGCACGGATCAGGATCGAACAGATTTTACTAGCCGGCTTTGGTTTAAGCCGGATCCTAGTATAGTACAGTGTAGATTTTGTCTCTTTGCATTTGTATCCGGACGGAATACAGATGCAGGTGTGTATGCGCAGTTTGGGGGTTTTCCTGTAATTTATTACGGGACAAGTTTTCTGGAGTTGCCAGTTTGCATTCCGTTACGGCCGGTTTTCTTTTGTTCTTTCCCGGCCGGACTTTTCCGATGGAGGGGGTTATTTGCAATTGTGCAAATAACATTTGTGGAGGGGGTTTCTTGCAATTGTATTGATTATGATATCTTTCATCCATGATGGTGCATTAATGAGATTAGAAAGGGTATGGGTTTGATGTTCATATGTTATCATGATGTTTTTAGATGTGGTCACCCCTTGCTTTCTACTACACTCACCTCCCTTCATGAGTTTTGATTTATCCCTTCACCATTCTCATTTTCATCATGGCCGGCCACAATTTTGGAGAGGGGAGAAAAATGAGAGTGTTTCATTTTGAGTGTGGCAATTTTCCTTGATCTCATTTCATGCTAGAAAAATGCAAGCACCATTTTTCTTATCTTGATTCCTCCATCTATCAAATGGCAACATCCACTACCCCAAAGAGACAAAGCACTACACTTCCTACAGCACATCTTGGGCATGTCGACTTGCCAGCTTCATGCCCGAGTTGCCTCGGTATTGAGGTGGGAGCCCGTAAAAGATGCAGGCGATGTGGTGCCCTTCCGGCGAGGAGGCGACGACCGGAGTTTCCGCAGGAGATCGGGACGACGACGAGAAGACCGGAGGACTCGGATCACTCGGTATATCTCTTCCCATCTTGTAGTTAGCTAGAACTAGTTTAATGGCCCGATCCGGGGTTTAGTGCGCGGTGGTGCCGGTTTGCTAAGTTCGCAAAATTAAAGTTTATCACCGTTTCCGCATTTGGCCGTCGGATTGACGGCCGGGACGCCGCCGTGCACTTACAGTGGTATCAGAGCCTCGCCATTAACTTCGTCTAGCTTTGTTTGATATATTTTACATTTCCGATCGACCAAAATTCCAAAACTTGCATTTTTGTTCACATCAGTTTTCTGTTGAAATTTTTTGGTCTCGAAAATTTTTTCAGGTTGTCTCAGAATGATGTGCAGGGAGTTCTAAGAACACTGGAAAAATTCGACAACACGATCCCTCCGTACGACCGCGGATCCGCGGCCATTACCACTCTGGAGGCTGCGGATCCGCCGCATGAATGAGGGATCATGTCATCATTTTTTTGCAGTGGGCTTGTGGGCTAAAAATAGGGGTTTTGGAATATTAAAATTGGGCCCAGATTTTCTGTGAGTGCTACAGTATTGCTTGGGGGCCCACTTGTTAATTTTTGATCGATCGGATATTTTAAACACATTATTTCACAGTATTTACATTATATCTGCGACCGTGAATGTCACTTGATCGGTAAATCCGGTCTAACTACTATAGCCCGGTTAGACAGATTTGCGAACGTGATTTTCACGTTGATGTTCTGTGTTTTGCTGTGATGTTGCGGATCGGTCGTGGGGGATAGCCTGGATGCAATGCTAGTACAGTGTTGTTGTATTATGTACATTTGATATTGCGGGGCGAGCGTCTGACATGTGGACTGCCGTCACTGCCTGTTTGTATTATTCTTTTGGGGCACGACCTGGTTGCGGTCGATGTACCCGTTGTATGTATATTTTACTTTCTGTACTAGGGTTACCCCGCGGAGGGGTGCACGGATAGCCGGGTTCTGGAGGGCAACAAGCCCGCAACTCAGGGCATTGGGACGGAGGGGGCTTCGCTCTCGAATTGGCAGGCTATTCGCCGCACTCGTAGGGGGTACAGGTTGACCCAGGAGGGGTGCCCAAGTTACCGGATTCCGTGAAGTGCTGGGTGGTCCATTCACGGTGCTGAAAGGGGCTGCCTCGCTTCAGGTTTTGGCGGGTGACTTGCCGCGCCCGTAGGGGTCTAGGATTTCATTGCACAGGCTATCCACACGACCAGGGGAACGTCGGGTTTCAGTAGTGGCTCTGTGAAACCCGGGGATCCCAGATATCTGTATTGTTCTGTGATGCTGTACATTTCTGTGATGTTGCATTTTATTCACACCTTGAGCGAAATACTATATATTGGTATATATATTAGTAGATGTTGTATATGTTTTTCATCCGCGCTAGTCCAGTCCCCGCTCTGCCGTTAGTTAGCTAACCTAACGGGTGATGACGGGACCCAGTGGCGAATGCGGATGGCATATACGTACGTCAGTATATTTTTCGTTCTTTGTGGTGTGATCAATTGATGGGACTGCATTGATTCGGATCAATGCAAGATAAACAAACCTAATCTGATGTTGTTGGAACACTTTTCAAAAAGCTGTTATTGCAAGGACGTTCACTTTTGTTTTGCATCGTGGTATTCATTTGGAATATCCTGCTCCTCAGTCGACGAGGCAAGGGCCGAGATCCTTTCACCGGGAGTGACCCCTTGGACAGAAGTTTGCGTCAGGGCATTAACTTCACTATAGCCGATTACTTTTTCTTTGCATCGTGGTATTCATTTAGAATATCCTGCACCCCATTCTACGGGGAAAGAGCCGAGATCCCTTCACCGGGAGTGACCTCTTTAGTAAAGGTTTTCGTCACTATATTTTCTAAAAAGCTATCCGTTCCTTCAACGATATCAAGTTCATTACGTTAAAGGTTTTCTCCAGAAACCATTCGTAGCCCTCCGTCGTTTCATATGGGTAGTCAATAGTATTCAAGCTGTGTTTGTTGGCCAAAGTCAAGGCACAATGTTTGGTAGCTGTTGGTTATTCATATGCAGCATAGATAGATGCGTTGGTTTGGGGCAGTCGTATAGCCTTGTTGGCCAAAGTCAAGGGCTTGTACGGGTGGGCTCAAATTAACCTGGAGAATGACGGGCAGAACTTGACATGTGACTTATGATTTGTTGGCCAAAGTCAAGGTCATAAGAGCATGGGGCAGAAATCACATCGGGAGTTTCAAAAGAACTGAAACTTGCCAGATATGCGCATACCTTCTGGAGTGTGATACCGTGAGCGGATTCCGTCACGTTATCATGCGATGATAGTTGGATCCCGATTCCCACTGATGAGTTAGTTTACTCCTCGGGTGATCCCGACTAATTCTTCTTTCAGGTTTGGAGAAGAATTTGAGGTACAGTGGGAGGTTTACAGATTAGATAAATTGGTAACCATTCTGATCTAGGTTAGAGTGCACGCTGAGTGTTTCTTTTCTCTCTCTCTGTGGCAGCGACCATTGACCCGACCCTAAGACTATGACTCAGTGACCAAGTTGACCGAACCTTCTTAATACTGGCTTTTTGGATTGTCAAAGTTGCAGACCTCATTGCCACTCCTACTTTTACCCTTTTCTCCAGGACACCCCATATTACTACGAACGTCCACTTCCATTGGACAAAGCCATCGTATGGTTAGATACGAACTTGAAGAAATTCGAGGATGGTTTCCGGTTCTGGAGAAAACGGATAGTATTATTCAGTTGTCTTTTCCCTTTTACCTTCTCTCAGGTTGCGAGTACTCCTTAGTTTAGGAGATAGTACACCTATTACGCAAATTGGATAGTCTTCTTCCAAACTTTAGGCTGGTGCGGAACAGTGTGGAATGAAGAAGACCAATTAGCCTAAACGGTGTGCAGAAGGTATTAAGATTAAGACAAAGTAAGGGATTAGTAAGAGGGCAAAGTAAATTGCGACTGATGTTCACGACCAAACCAAGTATTCCTTCGCCAATCCTAAATCACCTTTGTATTTCTCCGGGACACTCCGTATCACTACGAAGATCCACAGTTTATTTGGATACTCCATCGTATGGTTATATACGAACTCGAAAGGAACTTGTTCCAGTTCGGGGATGGATTCTGGTCCAGGAGAAATAGGAATAAGGTTTATTCGGTTGTCTTTTATCTTCACCTTCTCTCGCATTGCGAGTGCTCCTAGGATTAGGACAGTACACCCATTATACTTATTGGATAGTCTTCTTCCAAACCATAGGCTGGTGCCGAACGGTAGGGAAGGAAGAAAACCATTTGGCCTAAGAGGTGTGCAGAAGGTAACGACTAAAGACATATAAAGGGATTTGGAGAGGTGGCAAAGAATTATGCGGTTATAGTTGTGAATCTGGAAAATGGTAGAGGCATTACTAGGAATACCAGGATACCCCATCGAAACATTTCAATGTTTCAGTTCACTGTGTACTGTTAAAAGAAAACTGATTTCCCGATTAGATACTTACTCCAGGGTATGTATTCACCAGGTATGATTCTCACATCTGTATGGTTTTACAGATGATGAGTGGGAGTAAGTTATTGGGAATTGGGTGATCATCCTCATTATATCGGGATTCGTTGTAATCGGTGATATTTGAGGAGATCGCCTGGGCTGTTTGCCGGTCGGCAAATTTTTGGTTTTGAATATCCGCTGTTGTGCACCAATTTCAAATTGATATATCTGTACGTCTATTTTCATAGAGTGAGATATACCTTTTGATATTATGTCGATGACATTTACCTATATCAGTGGATGGTTAGGTAAGGAGCATTAAACAGCGGTGTAATTCTTCTTAACCATAAGTACATTTTTCAACCTACGACACACAGTGAAAGAGTTGTTAGACTCAGCGGACTTATACAGAGTATTGTATATTGTCCAGTGTCTATTAAGACAAAGTGGTTGGTCCTCATACTATATTCTGTTTACTTTTAACTTCTCTAGTTCTTAGACATGTGTTTCATAGAAACACAGGGTCTGAGTTTTGAGGAGTTATAGGTATTTGAATAGAGTAGAGAACCAGGTGTAGCAAGTATCGGGATTCTTCAAAGTGATCGAAGATGTAGATACTTGTGTATGGTATTCAGTTGATAGTAATGATAAAGAGAAATTGCTTCTCTTTCAGGTTACTTATAATTGGAAGCATTCCTAAGTTGAGTAACGCTGATCGGCCTCTTTCCATTTAGTTGACATGCACTGGAGATAGCTGCATGATTTGAATCTGGTTCAATTAAATCAGTGCCTCTGGTTCTATATTGGATATAGTACAGTTCATATCTTAACATTGTTAAGGTACGGGGAGTTGTCCGGCTTATGATTAAAACCAGACTCTGGATAACTCAAGGCACGTTTCTGTAATGGCTGTTTGTGGGTTGACCCAGGCTATGACGAGGGTTGACTTTCTACCATCTGTCAGATCAATAGAAATATTGTTCTAGACTCGCCACAGTTTTATTAAAAATGGATTTTTTCAAAAACAGTAGTGGGAGTATGGTAGAACTGGAAGTGATTCCAGAACCGCAAACGATTACTGAAGATTTGATAAGGAACCTAAAGATTCAATCTGGTTTGACATTCCATTGGCCACTCCGCAGATACGGTAGGTAACTTCAGGCACCCGAGAGGTACTCCGGTAGCCTCAAGGACGGTGACAGGGAAGTTCTTGTTTACCCACACTTGCCATTGCTGTTGTTCCAGGCTGCGAGACCCGGTGGGAGGATGAGTATAGCGTCGTTCTAAACTAGCTTTAGAAGTGCACGTCTATATGACTCTGCCAGAGGGTTGTCGTAGTCAGTGGGAGCAGCGGAAGCATTGGTGGACATCAGGCTTATGTCTATTTATAGACTAAAGCAGATATAGCGGAGATAGATCATCTATTTCTGATGTGACAGTCATGGGTTTGATGTCATCAGAATAGGGGATGGATCTGTTGAAAAGGTAGTAGGGTGTGATATCCGGGTTATGGATGACATACACAAAGTAGGAAGTGATATTCCTATACTACGATCGGTTATACTTTGGTCGTCACACAGTGGATTCTCCACAAGGGACTTGGACACAATATCAGACATACTGGTTACTAGATCTATGGTTTTAGATCTAGATTTGGGTGGTTTCCCAATCAGGGTACTTTGACAGCATTCTAAGAGTATTTAGAATGGACGACTCCTGGCACGGTAGTGTACCTGCAGGTAATGGAGTCACCCTCTCTAATGGTGTCTTATAGACTAAAGTAGAGAGGGATATGCATGATTGGCAGAACACTTGCTTAGGCAATTGAGTCAATCATGAGATGTCAAGTACCGCACCAGATGTTGTTCTTGCACTAGATGCAATAAGTTGACATTGATCCAATCCTGGAGAAACAGTCGGAAGCAGTTTTAGAACATAAGTGGATGTTCTAGGGATATGATAACGACATCCTCACTTGGGAGACAGTTATCATTCCAGGCTTCCAAGGTGACATGGACGACAAGGAGGTTATCAGAGTTATAGTTTTCCTTCTGACGAAGGGCAGTGTTTTGGACAGGTGGTCCAAGGCAATACTGAGGGAGGCATGGCGCAGGATACTGATTAAGTTCAGTTGACGATACAGTCGAAGAAGTTTGGATTTGAAGTTCATTTATGAGCTAGGTCCCATCAGACATCCAGACATTCTAAGACAGGTATTGCTCATTTCGGGAGATGGTTTTCTCCGCGAACTTGAGATATAGAGAGACATAGAAAGAAACATCTAGGCGGATCCACTCACTGAGGCTTTTCCTCGAACGCAATAGTTTCGCAAACAGGCTTTGTGCGACTGACTAGTAGAGGAGTTGGGTGTTCGGTATTACACGGGCTGTGAGTATGCGACATCGCAATAATTAGCCTTGAGTGCAAGTGGGAGATTGTTGGAGATAGTGCCCTCAGAGTCGATTATTGGATCACAGGCACGTGATTGCAATGATTGAGGGAGGACCTATCCCGGTAGGACAGTCTTACTTGAAATGATAGTATGCTATCTGGTTTACCTTTATCATCGTGTACTGCTTTAGGTGACCTGACAGGTCGCTATTGCACGTTGATAGAGCCCCTAGGATTCTTGCTTGACGACCAGCAGTATGAGGGCGATCATATACGTGAGAGCTGGGGTCTACAAGCATATCCTTAAAAGGTCCCTAGTCGTGGGAGTTTCGAGACAGGGCATCGATTCTCCAGAGTAGACTAGTGTATACAGTCGAGACCCCGACGAGGGGCGGTGGCCGGTCTCACAAGCCACTGGTGTCAGTTGGTTCACCTAAGATGTATACAGGTGCTCATTGGGTTATGAGTACACCGGACAGGACTCGCTGGGAACCTGCTAGTTGGTCTTATACCTGACGTCAGATAGCAGTTCCCTGGTGACATGTGTACAGGTTAGTTCATCGAACTGGGGATCGTCATTTGTCTCGTGTGAGTTCCCACTGTGCTTTGATTACTACCCTACCACGGCTCAAAGGAGTCGTGCAAACAGGTTTTAGTTGGGTACAGTCCCGAGCCACATGGAGGCAGTGAGCAGATCTTCAGGGGTTCGTCTCTCCCGGTATTGGGGGTGAGGTCGTGCTGTGTCTAGGAGAGCCATTACACGAAGTCCTTGGCCAAGGCAGGAGATTTACTGGTAGGTATTCCAGTAGTATCTCAGGGTGTTCTGGGCTACACTCCGACACGACTTGTACCGCTTTTAGGGTCTGACTTTTACCAACCCCCTAGGCCCGCCATGCGATGCTCATAGACGAACGGACCGGACTGTACGGATATTGTCACTGACAGGCTCAGTAGGGTGTCAGGATGAGTTCGCTCATCGACGTCCCTTTTAGTCAATAGCTGGTGGCCCGTTACGAATTGGCTTATACCTCTGACGTGCTAGTGGTTAAATCCACAGCCATAGTATTGACGAGTCTTCAGAGTCCACCACACATTTAGTTACTCAGCTTTCGGGCGAAACGCTGTAGAAGCCGTATGGAGATATGGCAGGGTCCGATCAGATACGTGCGGTATTCCACGGATCGGGATCGGACGGTTAGTGCTAGAGGCCGTATAGTTATATGGCACGGTTCGATCAGATACGTGCGGTATTGCACGGATCAGGATCGAACGGATTTTACTACCCGGCTTTGGTTTAAGCCGGATCCTAGTATAGTACAGTGTAGATTTTGTCTCTTTACATTTGTATCCGGACGGAATACAGATGCGGGTGTGTATGCACAGTTTGGGGGTTTTCCTGTAATTTATTACGGGACCAGTTTTCTGGAGTTGCCAGTTTGCATTCCGTTACGGCCGGTTTTCTTTTGTTCTTTCCCGGCCGGACTTTTCCGATGGAGGGGGTTATTTGCAATTGTGCAAATAACATTTGTGGAGGGGGTTTCTTGCAATTGTATTGATTATGATATCTTTCATCCATGATGGTGCATTAATGAGATTAGAAAGGGTATGGGTTTGATGTTCATATGTTATCATGATGTTTTTAGATGTGGTCACCCCTTGCTTTCTACTACACTCACCTCCCTTCATGAGTTTTGATTTATCCCTTCACCATTCTCATTTTCATCATGGCCGGCCACAATTTTGGAAGGGGAGAAAAATGAGAGTGTTTCATTTTGAGTGTGGCAATTTTCCTTGATCTCATTTCATGCTAGAAAAATGCAAGCACCATTTTTCTTATCTTGATTCCTCCATCTATCAAATGGCAACATCCACTACCCCAAAGAGACAAAGCACTACACTTCCTACAGCACATCTTGGGCATGTCGACTTGCCAGCTTCATGCCCGAGTTGCCTCGGTATTGAGGTGGGAGCCCGTAAAAGATGCAGGCGATGTGGTGCCCTTCCGGCGAGGAGGCGACGACCGGAGTTTCCGCAGGAGATCGGGACGACGACGAGAAGACCGGAGGACTCGGATCACTCGGTATATCTCTTCCCATCTTGTAGTTAGCTAGAACTAGTTTAATGGCCCGATCCGGGGTTTAGTGCGCGGTGGTGCCGGTTTGCTAAGTTCGCAAAATTAAAGTTTATCACCGTTTCCGCATTTGGCCGTCGGATTGACGGCCGGGGCGCCGCCGTGCACTTACAGGGCACGACCGGGTTGAAGTCGTTGTCACCGTTGTACATATTTTCTTTTCTGTACTAGGATTACCCCGTGATGGAGTGCTTGGATAGTCGGGTTCTGGAGGGCAACAGGTCCGCATCTCATGATATTGAGACGGAGTGGGCCTCACTCTAGAACTGGCGGGCTATTCGCCGCACTCGTAAGGAGTACAGGTTGACCCAAGAAGGGGTGGTCAAGTTACCGGATTCCGTGAAGTGCTGGGTGGCCCATTCAATTTGATGAAAGGGGCTGCCTCACTTTTGATTTTGGCAGGTAACTTGCCGCGCTCGTAGGGGTCTAGGTTTTTATTGCACAGGCTATCCACACGACCAGGGGAACATCGGGTTTCACTTGCGGCTCAAAGGAAACCCGGGGCTCCCAGATTATCTGTATTGTTTTGTGATGTTGTGTTTATCATACCTGGAGCGATTATTATTTATTGTTATATATATACTAGTAGATGTTGTATATATTTTGCACCCGCGCTAGTCCATCCCCAGCTCTGTCGTTAGTTAAGTAACCTAACGGGTGATGACGGGGCCCAGTGGTGAATGCGGATGGCATATACGTACATCATATTTTCGTTGTTTTCTGGTGTGATTAATTGATGCGACTGTGTTGATTCGGATAAATGCAAAGAAAACAGACCTAATTGATGTTGTTGGAACAAGTTTCAAAAGTTGTTAATACAAGGACGTTTTCTTTTGTTTTGCATAGCGGTATTCGGTTATGAATATCCTGCACCTCATTCGACGAGGCAAAAGCCGAGATCCCTTCAACGGGAGCGACCTCTTGGGCAGAAGTTTATGTCAAGGTAATAACTTCACTATAGTCGTTTACTTTTTTGCTTTGCATCGAGGTATTCAGTTGGGAAATATCCTGCACCTCATTCGACGAGGAAAGAGCTGAGATCCCTTCACCGGGAATTACCTCTTTAGCAATGGTTTTCGCCACTATATATTTGCTAAAAGCTATCCGGTTCCTTCAACAATATCAAGTTCATTACGTTAAAGGTTTTTCGCCGAAAACTATTCATAGCCCTGTGTCATTTCAGACGGGTAGCACTTAGTATTCATGCTATGTTTGTTGGCCTTCGACATGGCATAGTGTATGGTAGCTGCTTTTAACTTTTTTGTTGCATAGATAGATGAACTAGTTTGGCACAGTCGTACTACTATGTTGTCCTTTGTCAAAGGTACGTACGGGTGGGTTCAAATTAACCAGGACAATGACGGGTAGAACTTGACAAGTGACTTATGATATGTTGGCCTTCGTCATGGTCATAAGAGCATGGGGTAAAAATCACATTGGGAGTTTCAAACATACAGGAAACTTGCCAGGCATGCCCATACCTTCTGGAGTGTGATAACTTGAGTGGATTCCATTAGGTTATCATGCGATCATAGTTGGATCCCGATTCCTACTGATGAGTTAGTTTACTCCTCGGGTGATTTTAGATGATCCCGACTAATTCATCTTTCAGGTTTGGAGAAGAATATCAGGATACAGTGGGAGACATCCTGATTAGATAAAGTGATTGACTATTTTGATCTAGATTAGAGTGCACGCTGATTGTTTCTTTTCTCTCTCTTAGGCAGCGACCATGTCCCGACCCTAGATTACAACTCATAAACCAAGTTAACCGAACCTTCTTAAAACATATTGACTTTGGGATTGTCTGAGTTGCATACCTCATTGCCACTCCTACTTTTACACTTTTCTTTTCTCCGGAATATTCTGTATCGCTACGAAGATCCACATTTATTGGATAATCCATCGTATATTTACATACGAACTCGAAGAAACTTGTTTCAGAATAGAAAATGGTTTCCGGTTCTGGAGAAAATGAATAGGACTATTCAGTTGTCTTTTCCTTTTATCTTCTCTCAGATTGTGAGGGCCTATAGGATTAGGAGAGGGTACACCTATTGAGCTTATTAGATAGTCTTCTTGCAAACCATAGGTAGGTGCCAAAAGGAAGGGAAGGAAGAAAACAAATTAGCCTAAGTGAGCTATACAGAAGGTTATAAGTAAAGACAAATAAAGGGATTAGAAAGAGGGTAAAGTAAATTGCGACTGCTATCATTCACGACCAAAACGCGTATATCATCGCCACTCCTACTTCACCTTTGTATTTCTCCAGAACACCCCGTATCACTACGAAGATCCACATTTATTGGATAATCCATCGTATGTTATATACGAACTCGAAGGAACTTGTTCCAGTTCGAGAATGGATTCTGGCTCAGGAGAAATAGAATAAGGATTATTCAGTTGTCTTTTATCTTTACCTTCTCTCAGGTTGCGAGTGCTCCTAGGATTAGGAGAGTACACCTATTATGCTTATTGGATAGTCTTCTTCCAAACCATAGACTAGTGCCGAACAGTAGAGAAGGAAGAAAACCATTTAGCCTAAGGGTTGTGTACAGAAGGTAATGAGTAAAGACAAATAAAGGGATTTGGAAAGATACCAAAGAAATATACGGTTACAGTCAGGAATATGGATAATAGAAGAGGCATTACTAGGAATACCCGGATAACCCTTTAAAACATTTTGATTTTTCAGTTTCACTCTGCGTTGTTAATTGAAAAATGATTTCCCAATTAGATCCTTACTCTAGGGTATGTATTTATCAGGTTTGATTCTCACATGTGTATGGTTTTACAGATGATGAGTGGGAATAAGTTATTGGGAATTATATGATTATATCCTCATTATATCGGAATTCCTTGTAATTGGTGATATTTGAGGAAAACGGCTGGGTTTTACCTGATGGCAGATATTTGGTTTTGAATATCCGTTGTTATGAACCAATTTCAAAATGATATATCTGTACGTTTATTTTATAAAGTGAGATATAACTTTTTGAAATTATGTCCATGACATTTACCTGTATCAGTTGATGATTAGGTAAGGAGCATTAAACAGCGATGTAATTCTTCTTAACCATAGTACAGTTTTCAACCTACGACGCACAGGGTCTGGGTTATTCAACTCAGGGGACTTATACAAAGTATTGTATGTTGTCCAGGGTCCATTAAGACAAAAGTGTTGGTCCTCGTACTATGTTCTGTTTACTTATGACTTCTCCAGTTTTAGAAAAGTATTTCGTAGAAATACAAGGTCCATGTTTTGAGAAGTTATAGGTACAAGAATAAAGTAGAGAACCATGTGTTGCAAGTATCAGGATTCTTCAAGGTAATCAAAGATGTAGATACTTTTGTTTGGTATTCAGTTGATAGTAATGGTTTTGAGAACTTGATTCTCTTTCATGTTACTCATATCTGGAAGCACTCCTAAGTTGAGTAATGTTGATCAGCCTCTCTCCATTTAGTTGACATGCACTAGAGATAGCTGCATGATCTGAATCTGGTTCCAATTAAACCAGTGCCTCTGTTTCTATATTATACATAGAGTGGTTCATATCTTAACGATGTTAAGGTATATGGAGTTGTCCGGCTTATGCTTAAAACCAGACTTTCGATAACTCAATGCACGTTTCTGTAATGGTAGTTTGTGGGATATCCCGGGCTATGACGAGGGTTAACTTCTACCATCTGGAAGATCAATAGTGATATTGTTCTTGACTCGCCATAGTTTTAGTAAAATTGCCTTTTGAGAAAACAGTAGTGGGAGTATGGTATAACTGGAAGTGATTCCAGAACCACAAATGATTACAGAAAATTTAAAAGAACCTAAAGATTCAAGCAGGTTTGACATTCCATTAGCCACTCCGCAGATATGGTGGGTAACCTCAGGCGCCCGAGAGGTGCTCCGGTATTCTCAAGGACGGTGACCGGGTGGTTCTTGTTTACCCAAGCTTGCCATTACTATTGTTCTAGATTATGAGACCCGGTAGGAGGATGAGTATAGCGTCATTCTAAACTAGCTTTAGAAGTGCACGTGTATATGACTCTGCCATAGGGTTGTTGTAGTCAGCGGGAACAGTGGAAGCATAGTGGACAAGGAGCTTGTGTCTATTTATAGACTAAAGCAAGTATAGCGGAGATGGATCATCTATTTTTGATGTGACAGTCACAGGCTTTGACTTCATCAGAATAGGAGATGGATCTGTTAAGATGGAAGTAGGGTGTGATGTCCTGGTATATGGATGACATACACTTGCTGGAAGTGATATTCCTATACTACAATCGGTTATACTGTGGTTGTCATACAGTGGTTTCTCCACATAGGATATGGATATTATATTAGGCATTCTGGTTACTAGATCTATGATTTTAGATTTAGATTTGGGTACTTTGACACTATTCTAAAGGTGTTTTAGAATGGACGACTCTTGGCATGGTGGTGTACCTGCATGTGATGGAGTCACCCTCTCTGAAGGTGTCTTAAAGACTAAAGGGTAGAGGGATGTGCATGATTGGCATATCACTTGCTTAGGCAATTGAGTCAATCATGGATGTCAAGTACCACACCAGATGTTGTTTTTGCACTGGCTGCAATAAATTGATATATTAATCAAATCCTGGAGAAACGTTCAGAAGCAGTTTATGAACATAAGTAGATGTTCTAGGGATACGGTAACTGCAGCCTCCTTCGGGAGACGATTATCATTCCAGGCTTTCAAGGTGACCTGGATGACAGAGTGACTGTAAGCGTTATAGTTTTCTCTCTTACGAGGGGCAGTAGTTTGGACAGTTGGTCCAAGCGGATACTGATGGACTAATGGCACAGGATACTGATTAAATTCAGTGGATGATAGAGTCTAAGAAGTTTGCTGGATTTGGAGTTCATTTGTGAACTGGCTCCCTTCAGATATCCAGACATATTCTAAGATAGGTATTGCTCATTTTGGGAGATGGCTTTCTCCGCGAACTTGAGATAAAGAGGGACATAGAAAGAAAAATTGGAGCGGATCCACTCACTGAGGCTATTTCTCAAACACAATAGTTTTACAAACGGGCTTTGTGAAACTGATTAGTAGAGAAGTTGGGTGTTCGGTATCACACGGGCTGTGAGTATGCGACACCGCAATAATTAGCCTTATGTGCAAGTGGGTGATTGTTAGCTATAGTGCCCTCAAGTCAATTATTGGATCGCAGGCACGTGATTACAATGATTGAGGGAGGACCTATACCGGTAGTACAGTCTTACTCGAGATGATAGTATGCTATCTGGTTTGTCTTCATCATCGAGTACATGCTTCAGGTGCCATTACATATCACTATTACATGTTGATAGAGCCATAAGATTCATGCTTGACTACCAGTAGTATGATGGCGATCATATGCGTGGGAGCTGGGTGGTCTATAAGCACATTGTTAAAGTGTCCCTAGTCGTGGGAGTTTCGAGACTGGGTATAGATACTGAAAGAGTGGACTAGTGTATACGGATTTAGACCCTGACGAGGGGCAGCGGCCGGTCTCACAAGCCATTGATGTTAGTTGGTTCACCTAAGATGTATATAGGTGCTCATTGGGTTATTAGTACACTGGACGGACTCGCCGGGAACATGCTAGTTGGTATTATACCTATTGTCAGATAGCAGTTCCCTAGTGACATGTGTACATGTTAGTCTATCGACATGAGATCGTCATTTGTCTCGTGTGAGTTCCAACTGTGCTTTAATTACTACCCTACCATGGCTCAAAGGAGTCGTGCAAAAAGGTTTTAGTTGGTATTGTCCCGAGCCATATAGAGGCACTGAGCAGATCGTTAGGGGATTCGTCACTCCCGGTATTGGAGTTAATGTGGTGGTGTGCACGGGTGGGCATCATCAGAAATCCTCGGCCAGGGTAGACAAGAATTACCGATCTAGGATCGGTAGTTTCTCAGTTGGTGATAGGTTTCATGCCGACACTAAATGTCAAGTTATTAGGGGTCTGACTTTATCCACCCTCTAGACTCGATATGCGATACTCATAGACCAACGGACCGGACTGTTCGGATATTGTCACTGTTAGGCTTAGTAGGGTTTCAGGATGAGTTTGCTCGTCGGCTACCCTTTCGTTCAATACTTGGGTACTCGTTACGTACAGCTAGTGGCACTAACGTGCTTGTGGTTAAACCCACTGCCAGCGTATTGACAAGAATTTAGAGTCCTACATAGAGGGTTTCCCTGATTCGGGTGAAACGTTGAAGAGGCCGTATTGTTTTATGGCAGGCTTCGATCATATTCGTGCACTTGTGCACGGATCATGATCGGACGGATAATACTAGTGGGCTTTGGTTTAAGCCAGATCCTATTATTATATTGTTGGATTATTTTCGTCTCATTGTATTTGTATTCAGTCGAAATACGGATGCGAGTATGTATATACGGATGCTGGCTATTCTTGTAATTCGTTACAAGAAAACTTTAGGGTTTCAATTTCTTTTATTGTTTTAAACATTTAGTTTAAATGTTTTATTGTGTGAGGAAATTGTGACTCATTTCTTTTTTGCTTTAACTCTTGGTGCATGCACTTGGTGACCTATGGTGTTGTTAGTGTATATGCCCTAGAGGCCATTACTGTATTATACTAGTTTGTATATTACTTGATGGAAGCTTGGGATATTCACAGTTGTATATACAATCTTGCTCGAAATGGTAGTATGCTACTTGGTTTGTCTCTGCTTTAATATGTGCATGTGTTTCTTTTAGCATATTGCAGATATACATATTAGTAGAGCCCTTAGGATCTTTGCTTGATTACCGGCGTTGTGATGGTGCTCACACTCATGGGAGCTGGGTGATCTATAAGCACATCCTTATACAGGTCCCTAGTCGTTGGACTATCGAGACAGGGCATCGATACTCCGGAGTAGACTAGCGTATGCGCTTCTCATCCCAGCGTGGGAGACGGTCTGTCCCACAGCCGTCAGTACGTCGTACTTGAGATAGTATGCTGTCACGACCCGAAAGAGCACGTGACTGGCCCTTGAACCAAATGAAGTCTATAGGACTCCATCTGATCCAAGTAAGCCAAAAGCCCAGAAATCTAAAACCATTTTAAGAGTAAATAAAGAAAACTGGTTTTTAAAGAAGTGAAGGAAAACATGTTTGAAGTCAAGGTTTTTAAATAACTAAGCCGAATGTGCATTTTTAAAATGTAAAGTCTTTTCTAGAAATTTCGGCAGAGTTTCTTTTGTAAATACTGGCCCCGAACGGGGTACCACAAGAACAATATACATATACAATGATAAAGGCATCCCCAAGCGGGAGCTAGCTCTTCGTCAATCGACGGTCACAACCATGCAAGCAATATAAATATACAACGCCGAAAGGCGAGGTTCAAATCAAAAGAACTCAATAAGCATGAAAACCGCAATACTACTAAGCGCGACTCTAAGGTCAAATAATACATCACTAATGTCTAAGTCTGAAACAATATACAAGTTTTGGTTGATGGAAATTCTAGATACAAAGAATAATACAAGTACAATGGTGGTTCTTGATGCAAAAGAATCCACCTACCAAATGCAATTCACCCGCAAGGAAGTAGTGTGCCAGAAATGCCGCAAGAAACCTGTACGGCAAAACCTGCAGGAACTGTGGCACAACGGGGTGAGTTGCCAACTCGTGAATAGAGAATATCTACAAGCAGAAACCGAATGCAAGACATAATCCTAAGTCAACAATCAGTATAATATAACCCACAAGAGTACGTCTGAAGCATGATAAGGTGGCAAGTAACATCTAAACAAGTATGTAGTGCCAAGTACTCAGGTAATAACATGTCATCAGTATAAGGTATGTCTGCATGAAGTAAATATGAATATCAATACACATATATTAGCGTCCCATACCACTAATATTGGTGTAAGGGTATATATAACAGCGCCCTCATACCCTGTTATATATACAATGAAGTATGAACAATGTAAATCCAGTCTGTATGTGATCAAGTCTATATAAACGTGGAACCCGTCCACCCGTCACCCAATGACAAATAAGCATCATGTATGCAATTATGAGGATATAAACAAAACCATGGAAAAACATCATGAAACTCGTGCCTAGCATCGACACGTAAATCCTCGTCCATATGGGGCTCCGTCTGCGGTATCGGCCCTCGGCCCTGGCAGTACGGGTCATCCCATGTCCTCATCCATATGGGGCTCCGTCTGCGGTATCGGCCCTCGGCACCGGCAGTACGGGTCATCCCATGTCCCTCTCTCAACTCCGGTCGGTATCCTCCAGATATCCACCGAGCTCCAATACAATCACCGGTAGGTAGTATTCCCTCTGCCAGGCTCACCGTCTACAACACAGCGAAACCGTTCTCGCCCCGGGGTACCATACCGGGTCCACCATGTACCCGCAATCGGCCTCATCCGCCTCCTCGAATCGGGTTTCACATGTCGCTCTCAGCACCGAGAAAACACATGGTGGGCGCACTGAAATATCATATCAAGGGTAACCGGGTTTTTTTTAACACAATTATATATTCTCTTTTGAAATACCCACGGTTCCCAAATCCAGAAATATCATGGAAACAACATATCTCAATGCGTATAATCAAAACATGATGTATGCGACATGTAAGAAAGGTAAGCATATCATAAGTCATGCAACATGGAATAGTAATGTGCACATGTCGAGGGAAACCGCTCTTTTAAAACGAATCAGTTTTGAAGAACATCATGCGATTCCCAAATCTCTAATCAAGTCAGAATCATCTATGTTTGTGTACAGGTATAAGTGTACAATATGCCATGCAAGAATCATATCATGAATGCAACAGTACTACAGTGTAGTGGCATGGCAATTATCGATGATGAAGTGTGTGAGCCGGCAAATAGTGTACGTGGAACATAAGCATCATCGATAATGGTGCTGGTGTCCTAACAACATGATAATAATATAGCAATAAACATATGCAAGCAATGTGAATAGCATGAATATGTGGAAATCAAATAATCAACACCACAGTGAAGAATCTACATCAACAAGTATATATCATGCAGTTATGTCGTTTGAAATAAGACGAATCAGGATTTTTAGTAAAATAAGGGTTACAGTATATTTTAAGAAAGACACGTCCTTTGAAAAATACCCGTAGAATCTCTTTACTTGTTTTTTAAGATATTCCTGATTCGTAGTTTTTGAAATAGGTATGACTCAGATCTAGTCTAACATCTACTATGCAAACTACAGATCTAAGTACCAAGCCAATCGAGAGGGGTATGGAAACCACCTAAATCTGAGTCGATATATATATAGATATAATAGTCGGTGATCCCGCCTCAATAGTATCGCGTACGATACAGTATATCATATGACATCCTCAAGTCATGAGTGCGGATCTATCATCAATGTAAAGCTCTTACGGTAAATCGTCGTACGGCATCCCAATAGCTGGGTACGGGTCAATATCACACTAGCTCATCACATCTCAGGTATCACTATCATCTATCGCATAATCTGGGGTACTGATCTAAGTCTAGTACAACTGATACCATCAATATACTGCGTGTGCAAGCACACGTCCCAAGGCCCGCTAGAGATCACGTATCGTATCCCAAATACGAATCACATCAAATCACCGATCTTGCGGCACAAAGCCCAACATCATCGACTCATCTCCAATGTCATCCAATATCATCAACACAGTGCAAGTATAATGAATATGCAAGGGTGTGCGTGTAGGTGTAAATCTATTCTAGGGTTCGCGATTATGAACTACGCTAGTTACTTCTAACCCTACACTATCTATAGTACACCTAACTATCATATCCACGACACACTATAACTATCAAGCATAATATATATAGTATACTAACTACGGACTGCGGGGGTGCTATACGCCATCCACCCGACTTCCCCCAGTAGATATAATCTACTCACCTTGCATCATCTTTTGCGGACGTCACCACGCATTTGCTTGTCGTCCCGAAGTCTTCATGGGTACCTACACATCAAAGTGTCGTATATGCGCATTAAAACCAAATCCAAGCTAAAACGGCACATGAAATCCAAAACGATACGATAAGGGGGCCTATAGGTGAGAACCTATGGCACGCCTTCAAAACCATCAATAAATCCTCTATATCGTCGTATAAACGCCAAATACTCGAGGCAGAACACAATCCCCAATTGCAGAATTAAAAATATGGAATACGGAAACATGAATCCAAAACAGCAACTTAGGAAATATGTCCCAGATTTCACCCTAGGTCACTTTATACAAATCTATATATACCAGGGGTCTAAACTAAACATGTGGGAGCTACAGAACAAACTCGAGACCAAATGGTGGGACCCAGGCCATAATTGGCGGCCAAAGTGAATAAATTGGTGGCCTGGATAGGGAATTGGGGGCTAGGGCTTTGGTGGTAGCTCCCTGGGTGCCTGCACATATCTCTGTAAACTCAATTTTATTTTAGGATGTCCCGGGTGATAGCAGATCCTAATTAACCTTCACAGATTTCACAAATTTTCCGATATCGGTTTCTAAAATCCGTATTCTAGGTTTAGGCTTCAGGTTAGGGTCTCAATTCATGCACTGGGGTGTTAGTACAACCTCTACTGAGCTCAATTTCACCATACAACACAAAGTTCCCACAAACCCTAACTTGGTTATCCTCAAGTCCATAATATCACACAATATCGATTCAATCTAAACATGGGGGTATAAGTAATGCTAAAACTAAGTTGATGATCCAGAATTTACCTCATTTGGCAACTCAAGAAAATTCTTGAGTTGCCCCTAGTGGCCAAAATCCTTGCTTCTTTAGCTCCAAGTGTAGATCTAGGGATTGTGCACACTTTTAATGAATTGAGTTTGTGGTTTTGTGGTTGTTTTAGAGGTGTTTTAAGGGGTTGAAGAGGGGAGGGAGATGAAGGAGGGGCAGCAGCAGCAAGCAAGCAAGAGGGAGAGAGAAATGAGTGTTGAAAATGGAGGAGAATGGCTAAGTCTAGGGTCAATGAAGCCCATACCTCTCTCTCTCACCAACTACCCATTTCTTTATTCTTTTCTCTTTTCTTTTCCTTTTTAAAACCCTTCTCACTCAAATAGTAACCCCAAAACAAACCATGGCAATAAAAATGTAACACAAGTGTGAAAAAGTGATATGTGCATGTTTTGCACAAAAATGCTAAAAACCGATTAGCGATTTTTAATCGCGATTAGCACTAATTTAGCATATAACTAATCAATTAAACTTAGAAATGGCATAATTCTCTAATTTACCCTATTTTATAATTTTCCATAATTTTTCTAACATTTTTCCTATTTATTTGTATTTAAAAATACCAAAATATTAAAATATTCAATAAAATAATATTAAATTATTAAAAATTCCCAAAAATTAATATTTTATCTTTTTTAAATGTTACAATCTACCTCCCTTAAAGATATTCGGTCCCCGAATTTAAATTTAATCCCCCAATTACAAAAACATTTCAGTAAAAATCCAGTTTGTCGGGGCTCCGAAAACATCAATACATAGCGAATATCATAAAAATGTACTGCTCTACTAGAAATCAATCCCCAAAATGCATATATAAGAATATCCTATGCGTCTGGTGCGCAAGGAATCAAAATCCATATATGTGTCACACAGGTGTACAAAACAACATCTAGGTGCAACGGGTGTGCACGAAACATCTGTCATAGGCAGCGTGTGTGCCTGACAGCAACCAAATCAGGTGCTTGTAACATGCACGAAGAATCCCGATTTAGTGCATCTGGCGTGCACCAAAATCGTATATCAAAACACTAAAGGTGCATGAAAACTATGCCGGAAGTGTAAATCAAATCACTGCATAAGATAGGCGTGAAATCTCAATCAATATCTCAAACGTAATAACTATGCGCAAAACATAAATATCCAGTGGGTGCATGAAACAAATATCATGAAACTCAGTCATCAAAACTAAATCATGCAAACAGAACGCCCAAAATACCGAAATCCAAAACGACGGATACGTGATAATCGAATCACAAAATCACAAATTATAAATACCGTCTTCGGTAGTTCCTCCTTCGAGGTCGAGAAGGAGTCGGTGCATCCAATGCTAGCAGCGCAAGATATCTACTTGCCTCTTGCTCACGGTCTGGCGTCCTCTAACTCTGGGTCTTTATCTTCTCTGTGGATTACCAATCTCACAGTCAATCGGCTCATCGGCCCTGCCAGATGTGTTAACAGGGACGATTCCGTTCTGGCACTTTTCTGGTCATCTCTCGATCAATCCTCACGACCATTCGTAAAGCAGCATGTCACTAGCGTCGGCCTCTGGCTCTCTGAATGCACATAACACATCTGATCCTGGGTGCAAACATCATTGCAGCAATGTCCTGGAAGGAATACTGCTCAAGGTCTCATCCGACCTTGCCTAAGCCGAACTGTATGGAGGCTAGCTCTCTTGCATAATCTCTTCTCGCTTGATAGACATCTGTGTCCTCAGCGCAACATTCTCTCGAAAATTGGTCGCATCCCAACGCCTCTGTAAGCATATCAGGTCTCTAGTCTCGACGGGAAGTAATGACAGCTCGTCAGTGTCTTGCACGAACCTCTGGTTCCACCTGTCTCTATTGTCGTCCACTATGGCGTCATGCCATGCTATCTACGCACTGCACTGTTCTCGTCCACAGTCAATCCGAAGTCTCTCGCACGGACTCGAAATCACGTACTCTGTAGCTTCACCATTCTATATAAGATGTCTGGCCGAACAGTTCCTCGGGAACGCATCCCAACCATCGGAGGAATACTCAATACTCGTCTGTCCTTGATCAATTCGCAATGCATCTGGGTAAGTTCCTTTATCCGAACCTGGTCAACTACCTCGTCGACGATGCCGAACTCTGGCCTGCTGGGTGTGCGCAATGTGACCACTCCTGGGTCTAGGTCTTCTCATACCGTTTTCCAGAAAGGTCCTATCGAGGTTTCTCTCTCAAATCTCATTCCTGCCGGATTGCCCGGAAGTCATCATCCATTGCTGAAGCTAATTCTTATTCCGGAACGGCTGCATATTTATCGCGCTTCTTTCTAGAAGATATATCCATATACAACGCCTCTGGGTGCGTATCACATCTCTGATGTCAGCGGAGTGGGACGTCATCTCGTCGAAATCTCTTGCAAACTCTTTTATTCACTCTGCTTCAATGTCGAATGATTCGGACTCGTCTCATCATGGCTGCATGGACTGTGCTCCAACGGCTATACTCATATCTGGAGTCTTTCAAGCAAAGCATCCCACCACATGATATTCGAATGATGTCGAAACATTCGATCGACTCGTCAGAACCTTATAATCCCCCAAGAGATCAACATCTTGAGTACAGTTTCATAGTATCGAGTACATGCCACAGCGTCGGTGGTCCAGCCGTAGAAGGGCAAACCCAAGCCTCACAAATGGCGCCGCGGAACTGCCGCAAACCCTATGGTTCAAAGGCTTTCACACGGTCATTAAGTCGAGTTAGGGTTTCATTCTTCTAGGGGGTCCATAGAATAGCCTGCATGTCTTTCCGTATACTTTAAACTTGGAGAATGGCTCCTGACATTCGATCGTCTCTATCGACTCTCAACGTCTCCGCGTGAAGTCGTCTCTGGCTGAAAACAATCTATCTGATGACCTCGCATCGGTAAACGAATGAACCACATGTCCTAGTCATTTATCCTCAGGTGACTAGCGACTCGCTATCATCTCTCTAAGTATGTGCTCATGCTGCAGTAGCTCCAACCGTCTGGGTGATATCTCGTCGTTTGCAGCAACAACTGGCTCATTCGCCTGCACGCCGAACATCGCCTCAATCCTCCAGGAAAGGCGATACATTGGCGATCATCTCTGAATCGGTCTGCTCTAGATCCGAGTAAGACTCTCCACACTGGAAATCTTCAACTCAACTGGGCCCGCTCCGGCGCATAAATCAGACGAATCACCTTCGTGTCTCAAACCGGGTAGACTAGCTATCATCTGTCTCATATCTACCTGAAAGCTCCGGCAATCTCAGCTCGTAAGCTCCGAAAGCAACATCCTGTCAATCTCAGCAACAGCTGGTCCATCTGTCTGCACGGTAGGCGACATCATAATCTTTAAGGTATGCTGTACATCAACAGTCCTCTCTCAACTGGCAGCTCTAACAATGGCCCGATCATCCGGTGCAAAACCAAGCACTCGCCTCCACTAGAGGTCACAGTCACCAATACTAACTCGAGACATTCCCATGTCACCAGAAAACACAATGGTCGGCCCTCGTACCAGACGAGCTCGCACCGACCGTAATCCTAGCAGCAGCCCAAACTGCGCTCAAACATGGAGACAGGAACCTCAATCGAGTATCGAAGAGAGCAGATCAATGGCAAGAAAGAGAACAACAGATCCAAAGTGGATACATGATCATAAGAAGGAACAACATCAATGAAGGCATGATCATGAAACTAATAGTATCGAGGATCTCAAATGGATGTATAATCATGGATATGAAAAGAATCACTGATCTCGAAAATATGTACATCCTAAGGTTCCTTAAGCGGGGTGGCGTGTCGTAAGTATGCTGCGGAACATACCCACGGTACGTCACTCTACTTTAGTCGCCTATTCCATCAACCAAGGGTTATCCTACGCGACGAAAGTTCGGGTCTAATACCCCCTCGACTAAGTCTAAGTTCCGTAAGGTCAAGCCTAAGTTCCGTACATATATAAACGCCCTAGGCTCCATATAGTCAAACTTAGACTCGAACCAAGGTCAACCTAGCGCTCTGATACCAACTTTGTCACGACCCGAAAGAGCACGTGACTGGCCCTTGAACCAAATGAAGTCTATAGGACTCCATCTGATCCAAGTAAGCCAAAAGCCCAGAAATCTAAAACCATTTTAAGAGTAAATAAAGAAAACTGGTTTTTAAAGAAGTGAAGGAAAACATGTTTGAAGTCAAGGTTTTTAAATAACTAAGCCGAATGTGCATTTTTAAAATGTAAAGTCTTTTCTAGAAATTTCGGCAGAGTTTCTTTTGTAAATACTGGCCCCGAACGGGATACTACAAGAACAATATATATATACAATGATAAAGGCATCCCCAAGCGGGAGCTAGCTCTTCATCAATCGACGGTCACAACCACGCAAGCAATATAAATATACAACGCCGAAAGGCGACGTTCAAATCAAAAGAACTCAATAAGCATGAAAACCGCAATACTACTAAGCGCGACTCTAAGGTCAAATAATACATCACTAATGTCTAAGTCTAAAACAATATACAAGTTTTGGTTGATGGAAATTCTAGATACAAAGAATAATACAAGTATAATGGTGGTTCTTGATGCAAAAGAATCCACCTACCAAATGCAATTCACCCGCAAGGAAGTAGTGTGCCAGAAATGCCGCAAGAAACCTGTACGGCAAAACCTGCAAGAACTGTGGCACAACGGGGTGAGTTGCCAACTCGTGAATAGAGAATATCTACAAGCAGAAACCGAATGCAAGACATAATCCTAGGTCAACAATCAGTATAATATAACCCACAAGAGTACGTCTGAAGCATGGTAAGGTGGCAAGTAACATCTAAACAAGTATGTAGTGCCAAGTACTCAGGTAATAACATGTCATCAGTATAAGGTATGTCTGCATGAAGTAAATATGAATATCAATACATATATATTAGCGTCCCATACCACTAATATTGGTGTAAGGGTATATATAACAGCGCCCTCATACCCTGTTATATATACAATGAAGTATGATCAATGTAAATCCAGTCTGTATATGATCAAGTCTGTATAAACGTGGAACCCGTCCACCCGTCACCCAATGACAAATAAGCATCATGTATGCAATTATGAGGATATAAACAAAACCATGGAAAAACATCATCAAACCCGTGCCTAGCATCGACACGTAAATCCTCGTCCATATGGGGCTCCGTCTGCTGTATCGGCCCTCGGCCCCGGCAGTACGGGTCATCCCATGTCCTCATCCATATGGGGCTCTGTCTGCGGTATCGGCCCTCGGCCCCGGCAGTACGGGTCATCCGATGTCCCTCTCTCAACTCTGGTCGGTATTCTCCAGATATCCGCCGAGCTCCAATACAATCACCGGTAGGTAGTATTCCCTCTGCCAGGCTCACCGTCTACTACACAGCGAAACCGTTCTCGCCCCGGGATACTATACCGGGTCCACCATGTACCCGCAATCGGCCTCATCCGCCTCCTCGAATCGGGTTTCACATGTCGCTCTCAGCACCGAGAAAACACATGGTGGACGCACTGAAATATCATATCAAGGGTAACCGGGTTTTTTATTTAACACAATTATATATTCTCTTTTGAAATACCCACGGTTCCCAAATCCAGAAATATCATGGAAATAACATATCTCAATGCGTATAATCAAAACATGATGTATGCGACATGTAAGAAAGGTAAGCATATCATAAGTCATGCAACATGGAATAGTAATGCGCACATATCGAGGGAAACCGCTCTTTTAAAACGAATCAGTTTTGAAGAACATCATGCGGTTCCCAAATCTCTAATCAAGTCAGAATCATCTATGTTTGTGTACAGGTATAAGTGTACAATATGCCATGCAAGAATCATATCATGAATGCAACAGTACTACAGTGTAGTGGCATGGCAATTATCGATGATGAAGTGTGTGAGCCGGCAAATAGTGTACGTGGAACATACGCATCATCGATAATGGTGCTGGTGTCCTAACAGCATGATAATAATATAGCAATAAACATATGCAAGCAATGTGAATAGCATGAATATGTGGAAATCAAATAATCAACACCACAGTGAAGAATCTACATCAACAAGTATATATCATGCAGTTATGTCGTTTGAAATAAGACGAATCAGGATTTTTAGTAAAATAAGGGTTACAGTATATTTTAAGAAAGACACGTCCTTTGAAAAATACCCATAGAATCTCTTTACTTGTCTTTTAAGATATTCCTGATTCGTAGTTTTTGAAATAGGTATGACTCGGGTCTAGTCTAACATCTACTATGCAAACTACAGATCTAAGTACCAAGCCAATCGGGAGGGGTATGGAAACCACCTAAATCTGAGTCGATATATATATAGATATAATAGTCGGTGATCCCGCCTCAATAGTATCGCGTACGATACAGTATATCATATGACATCCTCAAGTCATGAGTGCGGATCTATCATCAATGTAAAGCTCGTACGGCAGCCCAATAGCTGGGTACGGGTCAATATCATACTAGCTCATCACATCTCAGGTATCACTATCATCTATCGCATAATCTGGGGTACTGATCTAAGTCTAGTACAACTGATACCATCAATATACTGCGTGTGCAAGCACACGTCCCAAGGCCCGCTAGAGATCACGTATCGTATCCCAAATACGAATCACATCAAATCACCGATCTTGCGGCACAAAGCCCAACATCATCGACTCATCTCCAATGTCATCCAATATCATCAACACAGTGCAAGTATAATGAATATGCAAGGGTGTGCGTGTAGGTGTAAATCTATTCTAGGGTTCGCGATTATGAACCACGCTAGTTACTTCTAACCCTACACTATCTATTGTACACCTAACTATCATATCCACGACACACTATAACTATCAAGCATAATATATATAGTATACTAACTACGGACTGCGGGGGTGCTATACGCCATTCACCCGACTTCCCCCAGTAGATATAATCTACTCACCTTGCATCATCATTTGCGGACGTCACCACGCATTTTCTTGTCGTCCCGAAGTCTTCATGGGTACCTACACATCAAAGTGTCGTATATGCGCATTAAAACCAAATCCAAGCTAAAACGGCACATGAAATCTAAAACGATACGATAAGGGGCCTATAGGTGAGAACCTATGGCACGCCTTCAAAACCATCAATAAATCCTCTATATCGTCGTATAAACGCCAAATAGTCGAGGCAGAACACAATCCCCAATTGCAGAATTAAAAATACGGAATACGGAAACATGAATCCAAAACAGCAACTTTGGAAATATGTCCCAGATTTCACCCTAGGTCACTTTATACAAATCTATATATACCAGGGGTCTAAACTAAACATGTGGGAGCTACAGAACAAACACGAGACCAAATGGTGTGACCCAGGCTGCAATTGGAGGCCAAAGTGAATAAATTGGCGGCCTGGAAAGGGAATTGGGGGCTAGGGCTTTGGTGGTAGCTCCGTGGGTGCCTGCACATATCTCTGTAAACTTAATTTTATTTTAGGATGTCCCGGGTGATAGAAGATCCCAATTAACCTTCAAAGATTTCACAAATTTTCCGATATCGGTTTCTAAAATCCGTATTCTGGGTTTAGGCTTCAGGTTAGGGTCTCAATTCATGCACTAGGGTGTTAGTACAACCTCTACTGAGCTCAATTTCACCATACAACACAAAGTTCCCACAAACCCTAACTTGGTTATCCTCAAGTCCATAATATCACACAATATCGATTCAATCTAAACATGGGGGTATAAGTAATGCTAAAACTAAGTTGATGATCCAGAATTTACCTCATTTGGCAACTCAAGAAAATTCTTGAGTTGCCCCTAGTGGCCAAAATCCTTGCTTCTTTAGCTCCAAGTGTAGATCTAGGGATTGTGCACACTTTTAATGAAATGAGTGTGTGGTTTTGGGGTTGTTTTAGAGGTGTTTTAAGGGGTTGAAGAGGGGAGGGAGATGAAGGAGGGGCAGCAGCAGCAAGCAAGCAAGAGGGAGAGAGAAATGAGTGTTGAAAATGGAGGAGAATGGCTAAGTCTAGGGTCAATGAAGCCCATACCTCTCTCTCTCACCAACTACCCATTTCTTTATTCTTTTCTCTTTTCTTTTCCTTTTTAAAACCCTTCTCACTCAAATAGTAACCCCAAAACAAACCATGGCAATAAAAATGTAACACAAGTGTGAAAAAGTGATATGTGCATGTTTTGCACAAAAATGCTAAAAACCGATTAGCGATTTTTGATCGCGCTTAGCACTAATTTAGCATATAACTAATCAATTAAACTTAGAAATGGCATAATTCTCTAATTTACCCTATTTTATAATTTTCCATAATTTTTCTAACATTTTTCCTATTTATTTGTATTTAAAAATACCAAAATATTAAAATATTCAATAAAATAATATTAAATTATTAAAAATTCCCAAAAATTAATATTTTATCTTATTGAAATGTTACATATGCGGGTGCTCGTTAGGTTACGAGTACACTGGACAGGACTCGTCGGGAACTGTCGGTTGGTATTATACCTATCGTCAGTTATCAGTTCCCAGGTGACATGAGTACAGCTTAGTCCGCTGACTTGACACTGTCACTTCGCCTCGAGTGTGTTCCCACTGCACTTTGATTACTACCCTACCACGGCTCAAAGGAGTCGTGCAAACAGGTAGTTTTTGGGTGCAGTCCTGAAGCACTTGGAGGCAGTGACGGTTAGACAGGATTTGTCTCTCCCGGTATTGGGGGTTGACATCACGCTGTGTCCAGGAGAGCCATTACACGAGTAGTCCCTGGCCAGGGCAAGCGAGATATACTGGTAGGTTTCCAGTGTTATCTCAGGGTGTTCTGGGCTACACTCCGACACGACTTGTACCGCTATTAGGGGACTGACGTTCACCGCCCCCTAGGCCCGCCATGCGATGTATCAGACGAACAGACCGGACTGTATGGAGATTGTCACATACAGGCTCAGTAGGAGTTCAGATGGGGTTCACCTCGTCAGTCTTCTTATCGACATCTACCTGGGGACCGTTACGTACAGCTAGTACCGCTTGCGGTCTGTGGTTAAACCCACTGCCAGCGTAGTGTCGAGTCTTTAGAGTCCCACACAGAGAGCTATTCGCCTTTAAGCAAAATGAGTAGAGGTCGCATGATTTGGCGACAGGGTTCGTTCGCATCCGCGCACTTGTGCACGTTTGCTGTCCGGACAGTTTATACTAGCGGGCTTTGGTTTAAGCCGGATCCTAGTATATGATTTGGGATTGGTTCTTCTCATTGTATTCGTGTTCCTTGGATCACGGATGCGGGTGCGTATGCACAGTTGCTTGAGATTGAGGGAGAGGACCTTGATTAGGGTTAATGGCTATTGTCATTTTATTAACCCTAATGCTTATGTGTGTATTATTGTTAATTGATATTAGTTTAATAATTGTGCATGGTTATGGTTGTTGACCATTTGATCCATCTTGACTTGTTGACCTTGTTGACACTTTGACCATCATCATTTCTTTTGGAAGATGCTTTTTGATCCTTGCAAATTGAAATGATAATGGTCATGTCATGATTAGCCATGACAATTATCTAGCTAATTATTTAACTAAAATAATATATACATATTAGTGAGAATGGTTCACACTATTCTCATTCTATCATTTCATTTCTCTCTCTTGTTCTTCCTCTCCCTCAAGCTCTCCCCTCTCATGTGTTGAGAAACACTTGAGCTTGAAGAAAAACCCTCTCTTGATCATCTCTACTCTCATCTAGGGTTGAAAGACTAGCACTTCTTGAACCCTAGTTACTTCTAGCTTGGAGTTGAAGCCAAAGGTTGAGGCTTTCGGGTGGATCTTTCTTTGACAGGAGAAGACGACAAGGTGACCTCCTTCCACTACTCCAAGGAGCAAGGAGAGAAGGACATAAAGCCCAAGGTATAACCTTTCTCGCACTTAGCTAGTTACTAGTTAGCTTTAGCAAGTTTTTGTTTAGCAAAGATCCTTCATAGTGTAGTCCATGTTGCCTAAGTTGATAAAAATCTGATTTTTATTCCGTTTTCCGCCTCCCCGCAAGTACCGGGGTGGGCAACGTGGACTTACAGTGGTATCAGAGCCTAACTAAACATAAACTAGCTAGGTAGTGAAGTGTAACGAAGTTCGAAACCGGAAAATCCAAAAACCGAGTTTTCAAAAACCCTAGTTTCTGTTAAAATTTTTTCTAGTCAAAACAAAATTTGTTATACACCAAAAATCGTCTCAGGGTTTTCTAAAGAAAACCACCAAACCCGGTCCAGTGATTCGTCTAAACCGCCGCGGAACCGCCGCCGTTTGGACTCTTCACTGAGTCGAATTTGGTGCAGTTTTCTTACGGCTTGGTTTTAGGATTTTTAAAATGGTTTATATGTGCCCAGATTTTCCAGAATAGAAAATTATTTTTGGGGGCCTATAAATCCGTATTTTTTCCGAACTTCACTACACTTTGACTATGACGGTTATATCTGTGATGTTTGCATGTATTGAACGTCGGCTAATCGGTATATGTCGATTAGTCGGGGTTATACATATCTGTGATCTGTGATTGATGATTGGTATGTGTATATGAATGGATTGGATTGTCGCGGATGAATAGCCGGGGTGGATGTGAAATGAGTGTTGCTTTTTCTTTCATTCATTGTAATATGTAAATTGATGTAATATTATTATTTGTTTGGCCGCAAAACCGGATCGGGGTTGTAGCCATCATTGTATAATTCTTTTTTACTGTTTTTTCTCCTAGGATAGACCCATGGAGGGGTGCACAAACTACTGGGTATCTCGAAGTGCCGAGTGGCCTACTCACGGTGGTGAGGGAGGTTGCTTCGCTTCGGGTACTTGGCGGGTAGTTTGCCGCACCCACAGGGGTCTTGGGTAGGGTATTTGGCTATTCACCGCGACTGTGTAATCCGCTTTTCGTTGCAGGCTCGAACGGATTGCGGATTCCTAGTATATCCAATGTATTCATCTGTGATCTGTAATGTCTATCATTGCTATATATTTATATATGATAACTATTTAAGCGTTGCTTATGTTTTACAGCCGCGCTAGCCCAGCCCCCGCTCTGTCGTTAGTTAAGTAACCTAACGGGTGATGACGGGGCCCCGTGGCGAATGCGAATGGCATAAGCGTACGTCATATTTTGGTTGTTTTCTGCAATGGTAGGATTAAATGATGGGACGCATTAAAAGAACTAATGCAAGAAAATAAACCAAGTAAAAGACGATTGGAACACTTTGAAAACCACTCGGTTCTTTTCAAAACTAAACTTTTAAACGCGGAGCTTGAACCACTCCTTTTAAAAGCTATCTCGTTCCATCGATTATATCAAGTTCACTACGTTCACGGTTTCGCCAAAACCATTCGTAGCCCTCTGTCGTTTCGTATGGATATCCAATATTATTCAAGCTATGTTTGTTGACCTTCGTCAAGGCATAGTGATTGGTAGCTGTTGGGTGTTCATATGTAGCATAGATAGATGCGTTGGTTTAGGACAGTCGTACTACCTTGTTGACCTTCGTCAAGGGTATGTACGGGTGGGTTCAAATTAACCTGGATAATGACGGGAAGAACTTGACATGTGACTTATGATTTGTTGACCATCGTCAAGGTCATAAGAGCATGGGGCAAAAATCCACATCGGGAGTTTCATAAGTACTGAAACTTGCTAGCGCTGCATACCATTTAAAGTGTGATGATTCTGGTAGGATTCCTTCGGTTTTATCACGCAATGATATTTGGATCCCGATCCTACTGTGAGTATATGCTACTCCTCGGGAAAACTCTCACTTAACGATCAATGCTATAAACCTAGTAGGTGTCTAGAAAGGTGTTAGCGGGGCTACGCCCACAGGGAAAAGAGGTTACTTAATTAAGGAACTTCGCGAAAGCGTTGGAAAACCTCCCTCGAAGTACCGACACTGGCCTGGCTGAATGGTTAAGCAAGTATTGTATGGTGAGATTGATCCTGACTAATCCTTTCTTTATGGTTTGAGAAGGGATTCGAGAGACAGTGGGAGCCATCCTGTTTAGATAAATTAAAAACCAATCTAAACTTGCAAGAGCATCATGCTAAGTGTTTTCTTCTCTCTCTCTTAATTGCAGCGACCCAGTGACCGCACCTAGGTTACATCTAGATAATAAGATGACTGAATCTGACTGTTATAACTGGCAAAGGTCTGTCCAGATGTCCATTGCCCAGGACAAGCTGGGACACCTCTTGACTGATCCAACCCCTGCCGTCTCAGGTCCAGTTTCCCCTGTCACGGATATTGATATTCGTAGGACATCGGAAGAAGACTGTGCAAAAGCCAAGTGCCTCGTGTTAGCCTCAGTTAATGGTATATACCAGAGGCAGCACGAGAAGATGGACTCAGCTTCTATCTTCCTCTATAACAATGTTTTATATGGAGAGCAATCTCGTATCACAAGATATGAGACCTCGAACGAATTGCTTCCAGCGAGGTTGGCTATCGGGTCATCTGTAGGGGGCAACGTCCTTACAGAGACCAGCTCTTTTGAGCTCTCGGACCTGAAGACCACGTTAAAGAACGGGTCAGATGCTGACTCAGTTCAACAGTCTGTACCTACTACCCTAAAGGAAACTTGGGAAGTAGAAAGAAAGGGAAGGGCAGAAGTTTCAGGAACGGATGTAGTAAAAGAAGGATGTTCCTATTGTTACGGGAATGAACATGGACAGAAGGATTGCAGGGCTTGTAAAGCCAGTAGCCAGAATTCGAAGCATGTTGTGGCTTCGGCTTCGGGTGTGTTTGTGATTGAGAACTGTATGTCAGTTAACCCTACTTCCTGGGTATTAGATACCGGATCAGGATCTCATATCTGTAATACGTTACAGGCTTTGAGAAACCGTAGGGTTATCAGGAAAGGTGATATGACTCTCAGGGTTGCTAACGGAATGAGTATGTATGCTGAATCTGTAGGGGAATATCATCTAGGACTGACAACTGGGCAGATATTGATTCTGCGTAACTGTTTTTATGTATCAGGTGCGACTTGTAATATCATATCTGTATCCTTAATTTCTAAGGAAGGATATGATTTTACTTTTGTAAGCGATGTAGTTAACATCCACCTAAATCAAGTTCTGATTGGGTCAGGTACATTACAAAACGGGTTATACGTATTGAATCAAGCTCAGATCTTCAGTGTCCAGAACACACTTAAAAGAAAGTCTCCGGAAACAAATCAGGCTTTCTTATGGCATTGTAGACTGGGTCACATTAATGAGACACGGTTAACCAAGTTACATAAAGAGGGATACTTGAATCCGTTTAAGTATCAGTCTTATGCCACTTGTGAATCTTGTCTCATGGAAAAGATGACAAAGACTCCGTTCACTGGACACGGAGAAAGAGCGAGCGAGCTCTTGGGACTCATACACAGTGATGTGTGTGGTCCAATGTCTACACATGCGCGAAGTGGTTATTCATACTTCATTACTTTCACAGATGATTTCTCTAGGTATGGGCATGTCTTCTTGATGAAGCACAAATCCGAGGCCTTTGAGAAATTTCAAGAATACAAGAATGAAGTTGAAAAACAAACAGGAAAAAGTATCAAGACACTGAGATCTGATCGAGGTGGTGAATACTTGAGTGCCGAGTTTCTGGGCTACTTAAAAGAGAATGGAATTCTCTCTCAGCTTATTCCTCCATACACACCACAACACAACGGTGTATCGGAAAGGCGAAATCGAACCCTATTAGATATGGTTCGTTCCATGATGAGTAAGGCTGAGTTGCCACGATCCTTCTGGGGTTATGCGCTAGAAACAGCTGCATATCTCTTGAACAAGGCTCCAACCAAGACTGTGCCTACCACCCCATATCAGATGTGGAGTGGGAAGAAACCCTGTCTCAAGTACCTTAAGACATGGGGATGTCCAGCTTTTGTAAAAAAGCAGCATGCGGACAAGCTCGAGGCACGTTCAGTACTGTGTAAGTTTGTGGGATACCCAAAGAACTCCAGGGGGTATCTTTTCTATTCCGCAGAGGAACAAAAGGTTTTTTTTTCTCAGCATGTCCACTTCTTGGAAACTGAATTTTTAGAAAATCAGATAAGTGGGAGCGCTATAGAACTGGAAGAAATTCCAGAACCACAAGCTATTACTGAAAGCTTGGAAGAACCAGAAGTCTCAAGAGAACCGGACATCCCAGCACCACTCCGCAGGAGTAGTAGGCAGTCTCATCCGCCCGAGAGATACTACGGTTTTCTCATAGACGGGGATAGAGAGGATTGCACCATGGATTATGGTGAGCCTACTAGCTTCCAGCAAGCCATCCAGACCGGCGACTCGGTAAAATGGCTGGATGCAATGCGGGCCGAGATGGAGTCCATGTACACCAACAAAGTTTGGACTTTGGACTTTGCTCCAGAAGGGGTAAAACCCGTAGGCTGCAAATGGATCTTCAGAAAGAAGATTGGTGTAGATGGACAGGTTGAGACCTATAAAGCTTGACTTGTTGCAAAGGGTTTTCGTCAAATACCTGGCTTGGACTATGACGAGACCTTTTCTCCAGTGGCTATGCTGAAATTCATTCGGATCCTTCTTGCCATTGCTGCCTTCCACGATTATGAAATATGGCAGATGGACGCAAAGACGGCTTTCCTAAATGGAATTTTAGAAGAGTGCGTCTATATGGATCAGCCGGAGGGATTCAATCAGAGTGGGAGCAGCGGTAGAGTGTGCAAGTTGCTAAAGTCCATCTATGGACTTAAGCAGGCATCGCGGAGTTGGAACATCTGCTTTGATGATACTGTCAAAGAATTCGACTTTATCAAAAATCCAGATGAACCATGCATTTACAGTAAGATTGTAGGGAGAACTGTAGTTTTCCTCGTCTTGTACGTGGATGACATTCTCCTAATAGGAAATGATATTCCTATGCTACAGTCAGTCAAAGGATTCTTGTCGCAGAGGTTCTCCATGAAGGACCTGGGCGATGCGAACTACATTCTTGGGATCCAGATCTATCGTGATAGATATAAGAGGATGTTGGGACTTTCACAGTCAAGGTACATCGACACCATACTGAAAAGATTTAGTATGGAAGATTCCAAGCGCAGTAATCTACCGGCTTGTCACGGGATCACCCTCTCCAAAGAGATGTCTCCCAAGACTGATTTGGAGAGGGATCGCATGTCTATTATACCCTACGCTTCTGCGGTAGGCTCTATAATGTATGCGATGTTGTGTACCATACCAGATGTAGCATACGCATTGAGCGTTGTAAGCCGGTATCAGTCAAACCCAGGGGAGAAACACTGGATAGCGGTAAAGAACATTCTCAAGTACCTGAGAAGGACTAAGGAGATGTTCTTGGTGTATGGCAGAAAAGAACTCCAGCTCGAGGCCTTTGCTGACTCCAGCTTCTAGAGTGACAAGGATGACTCCAAGTCCATGTCGGGTTATGTCTTTACCCTCAATGGAGGGGCGGTTTGCTGGAAGAGTTCCAAGTAGGTGATTGTTAGGATACGTGCGTGTTCAAGTTCTAGTTTAAATACCGCAATCAAGACCGTTTCGCTTGTAGCTAGCCGGTTGAGTACGGGTCGTCCGCAGGGAGATGGGAATCTTTTTCTATGTGTTTTTCGACGAGTTAAGTCCGGTTGTTCAGATTTTGCTTATAGTTATCTAAGTGTTGAGTTGATAATTAAAGAGAGCATGTTAGGGTTAGGATTAGGTTAGTTTGAGTTAGGAGTCTCCACATCTTTCGTTGCCCCTCTTAATATCGTGTTACGGTAATCGGCAACAACGGGGATTAGCACGACTAGGAAGGACTTTGCGAGTATAAGCTAGGCTTTCCAACGCATAAGTCTTCCTGTTGGTGCTTGTCCGTCCGTTCTTGGCTCTTAGCCATAACCTCCGGTTAATCCAACCACAACCGGTCTCACTACGGAATCACCGCTATCATGTAGGATAGGGTGCCGTAAGGAGCGGATTGTGGTTGGGTTAACGGGAGTTGATTTAAGCTGTTGGGCAAGGAAAGAGTGAGAGAGATTTCCTTCTCTCAAACTTCCCTTATCCTACCCTAACAAGAATGAACTACTCACACATCATAATACGGAAAAATAAAACAACACAAAAGAGGAAGATAGAAAGAAGGAGATTAGAAGAATACGACTAACTATTTGCGACCTCACCTTGGCGAGGATCAAGCTTAAGTATCATTGTCATATGTAAAGATAAAGAAAAAAGAGAAGAAAGAAACAACAAGGAAATAACAACAACTACTTAACGAATTTAAAGTTACAACAATTATAACAAGTAAAGAAAGAGACAAGCATGATAATAAAAATGATCTTCTTTATTCATCACTCTTCACTCAAAAGCTCACTTACAAGTTTAATGGAGAAGAGGTGAGAAGAGGAAGAAGAACATGGAAACTAAAACCTAGCAAAAGAACTACAAGAATTGGCCTCCTTCCTTCACAGAATTCTGGGGTATTTATAGGATGGAAAATGAGAGTCTAGGGCAACCATACGGGCTAAAATGAAAAGACAAAAATGCCCCCAAAAATACTGCACAGTTGGCGCCAAGATGGACGCGGAAGCGCGGACAAGACCCCCCTTTGGCCGCGCTTCCGCGGCCGTTTTGATGACTTGGGTCTGGGTCTTTTTGGTGGGACCCTGATCTGATGGGAGCTTCAATCTGGTATATGTATTTTCTCATAATTGCTTCCCGAATTTTCCAGAATTTCTGTTGAGGGAAAGGTGGACTTTTTGTCAAGATTTTGTCATGATTGCCTCGAGCTCCGCGTAGATCTCTTGGATCTTGTGCCACCATTGAGCCTTGTGCATAGATTTGACATTTTGTCTTCCTACTGGTATCTGGCAAAATACGGATGAGGGACGGAGACCGTGTTTTATCTGTGGTTGGCAAGAACCCGGATTTTTCGTGTTTTCCATGAATTTCATCGTTTTGGAACCGAGAACCTGTATCCTGCAATTGACTAGCAAACACGGCTCAAGAGTATCTACGGATATGCAATGTGATAAAAATTGGGCGGTATGAAAATGCAAAAATCTGATATGAACAAATACCCCCAAACTTATCATTTGCTCGTCCCGAGCAAAGTCCATTTATTCACAAAAAATTTCCTAACCTCACTTTCGCAGGGAACGCGATTGCACTGAGCATGTGCAACAAGCCGTTAAACCTCTAGGTGTCCCTAGTAGGAGGAGTGTTGTCTCCTGAGTGTTTTTAGTGGATACTACCCACAAAATCCGGTCAAGTTGGTTTGTAAAAATGACTAAGTTTCAAACCCTAAAGTTTTGTTTTAGAAAATAACAATTCTATAATCCTTAGTCTAGACTATCGAACCTTTATTTTTCACACCTCACATCTTATTTAACTACAGATTTTATATGTCTTTACGTTCAGTGCGGATAGTGTCGTTAAGTTCCAGAAGGATCGATTAGAGTCATCATGTCGCACAATAAAGCCCAGATAATAATTTTAAAAGGATCACATAAGTTTTATAACGAGTTAAGCATTTTTTAAGTTTCGTTTTCCAGTAAGGTTTCAACTTCAGAATTTCTATCTTCCTTAACAGGAAACTAAATCGTATTTTTCACTCCACCTTTTCTTGTTTTCATTTCATACACACCACTGTGAACGTGCAATAGTCTTTATCATAGAATAAAACCTTCACATCTCCGTTAAAATTTTTTTTTAAAAGCCTGTCTTTTATCAAGATTATTCTCACACAAAGAACCGTTAGAAATTTTAACTCGGAGAGAACACTTGCTTGACTTTGTTTTAAAACTGGACTTTCTAGGCTTCTTAGCGAGCTTTGGGCCAATGCTCCCAAACCAGTTGGTTTTAGGGCATTAGGTGTAGAAACACCCCAGCGGACTTAATTACTCAAGTTACCTAGGTCCAAAAACAAAAGACAGTTTGGCGTGAAAATCAGATGATTTAATACGAACGGAGATATAACCGGCAGTTCAAATATTTTTTGGATAAAAGACGTGTCTAGTGGGTTTGGTGTGTAATCATTCCAATCAAGTTTTAGATGGGTTATTTTTCAGACTTAGCTCCTATTACGGCATCAATAACATTCCTTCATATTCGCTTTACTTCATAAACTATTCTTGACATTACTTATTTCAGAACAAACCTATTTGATCCTCAGAAAATCATTTATCTGTTTAAAAGTTCAAACATGAAAGACTTGTCATCTAATTCCCAAAATCTTACGACACGTGTAGTGTGATGTAAAGACGTATATCAGCTATAGTTAACTTCAAAGGAGAGTTATCTTTCAGGTTTTCAAAATCCAAACAGAAGATCTAGTTATTCCTATTTTTTCAAACAAAAACCGTCGAATGTTGAATCAGAGTTCTTTCATAAGCTAACTTGACAAAGAAGTTTTTATATTTTTAGAAAATTTTCAAATTTTTATGGATTTTATGGATTTAATATGCAGATGCAAAATATACATATGAATGCGAAGGTAAGAAATGCGTACCGAGCGTACCCCCAAACTTAAACTGGACAGTGTCCTCACTGTCGTTGCATGAAGAGATCAGTTTGAAGGTTCAAAATTGTCGGTTAGTAATACACAAATTTTTATTTGTTTTTGTTTTTAAAGAAAAGAAAAAAAAGAATATACACAAATATAAACAAAATGGTTTGTACATACCCCCGAACTTATTTGGAACAGTGTCCACTGTCTTGGCTGGATAATCGAAGTTTGGAGGTAAGCAGAGGAAGATCAAGCAAGGTAAACCGGCTCCTGTAAGAACAGGAGCTCCTCTGTTGGTTCGGCGCTAAGGTATGGTTTGCATCGGTGTCCATTTACCTTGAAGAGTGAACCGTCCTTTGGATTTTCCAAATCCACAGCGCCGTGCGGATACACATTCCGCACAAAATACGGCCCTTTCCAGCGAGATCTGAGCTTTCCAAGATGGAAATGAAGTCGGGTGTCGTAAAGCAGTACCTGCTGACCAGGTACGAAGGTTTTGCGCACAAGGTGTTTATCATGAAACACCTTCGTTCGATTCTTAACGACAACCGCGTTGTCGTAAGCCTCATCCCTAAGCTCGCTCAGTTCGTTCAACTGCAGCTTCCGATGGCTGCCCGCGTCCTCAAGAGACAGATTCAGCTCCTTTATCGCCTAAAATGCGCGATGCTCGATTTCGATAGGAAGGTGGTAGGCTTTTCCGTACACAAGCCGATAGGGAGACATGCCAAGGTCGGTCTTATAAGCGGTTCTAAATGCCCAAAGGGCATCAGTGAGTTTCAGAGACCAATCCTTACGGTTCTTGGAAACCGTCTTCTCCAATATCTGCTTGATTTGCCAATTTGAAACTTCGGCCTGCCCGCAGGTTTGGGGGTGGTAGGGCGTAGAAAGCTTATGATTAATGGAGTATTTCCGCATTAAGGCTTCGAAAGTTTTATTGCAGAAATGACTTCCATTGTCGCTAATGATCGCTCGGGGGTGCCCAAACCGGGAGAAAATGTTTTCTTTAAGGAACCTAACGACAACCTTGTTGTCGTTAGTCCGGCTGGGCACAGCCTCGACCCATTTAGAGACGTAATCAACAGCTAGAAGGATGTACAAGTTCCCAAAAGAGATGGGAAACGGCCCTATGAAGTCTATCCCCCAAACATCGAAAATCTCCACAACCAAGATCGGTTGGAGCGGCATCTCGTTCCTCCGGGATATCCGGCCCATGTGTTGGCACCGGGAGCAAGTCTTGCAATAATCGTGAGCGTCTTTGAAAAGTTGTGGCCAGTAGAAACCACATTGCAAGATCTTCTCAGCTGTCTTTCTGGGCCCAAAATGCCCGCCACACGCTTGATCGTGGCAAAATGACAGCACACTCTTGAATTCCTCATCAGGGACACACCGACGAATAATCTGGTCGGGACAGTACTTGAACAAGTAGGGTTCGTCCCAGTAAAAGTGTTTTACTTGGGATAAGAAGCGAAGTCTGTCCTGACTTGACCATTCGGTCGGTAGTAATCCTGTGGCCAAATAGTTCACAATATCTGCGAACCAGGGTTCGCACGATACTGTCAAGAGTTGTTCATCCGGGAAAATGTCATTGATCGGAATTGGAAGCGAAGGCGAAGAAGGAAGTCGTGAGAGATGATCGGCAACCACGTTTTCACATCCTCGTTTGTCCTTAATGACAAGGTCAAACTCTTGAAGCAAGAGGATCCAACGGATTAACCGAGATTTGGCATCTTTCTTCGCAAAAAGATGGCGCAGAGCTGAATGGTCAGTGTAGACAATGACTGGAGAGCCGATGAGGTAGGGCCTGAACTTTTCTAAAGCAAATACAACGGCTAAGAATTCCTTCTCAGTTGTTGTATAGTTAAGTTGGGCGTCGTTCAGGGTCCGACTCGCGTAATAGATTACGTGCGGCATCTTGTTGATGTGCTGTCCAAGGACAGCACCGATGGCAAAGTCGGATGCATCGCACATAATCTCGAATGGGTGCGTCCAGTCAGGGGAAGAAAGAACGGGAGCAGAAGTGAGTGAGCGTTTCAGTGACTCGAATGCAGTCACACAGCTCGAGTTGAAGTCAAATGGTGTATCCTTGGCCAGCAAAAGAGTCAAGGGCCTAGCAATCTTGCTAAAGTCCTTGATAAACCGTCTATAGAAACCGGCATGGCCAAGGAAGGCTCGGATATCTCTGACGCAACGGGGAGGAGGCAGATTGGAAATGACCTCAATCTTTGCTTTGTCAACCTCTATGCCATTTTGCGAGATGATATGTCCTAAGACAATACCTTCGCGCACCATGAAGTGGCATTTCTCCCAGTTCAAAGTGAGATTCTTATCCTTACATCGGGTTAGGACAGCGTCAAGATGCAGCAAACACTCATCAAAGGAGTCGCCGAAAATGGAGAAGTCATCCATGAAAATCTCCAGAAATTTTTCCACCATGTCCGAGAAAATTCCCATCATACACCGCTGGAAGGTAGCGGGCGCATTGCATAACCCAAAGGGCATGCGTCGATATGCAAATGTGCCGAAAGGACAAGTGAAAGTGGTCTTGTCCTGGTCTTTTTCGGCGATAGGAATTTGATTATAGCCAGAGTAGCCATCAAGAAAACAATAGTACTCATGTCCGGCCAATCGTTCAAGCATTTGGTCAATGAAAGGTAGCGGAAAGTGGTCTTTCCGCGTTGCGGCGTTGAGTTTTCTGTAATCAATGCAAACTCGCCACCCAGTTTGGGTGCGAGTAGGGATTAACTCATTTGCCTCGTTGGTGATGACCGTGATGCCCGACTTCTTGGGGACAACGTGAATGGGGCTAACCCACTGGCTATCAGAGATAGGGTAAATGATACCACTATCTAGACATTTGACGATCTCCTTCTTCACAGCCTCCTTCATGACTGGATTAAGACGTCTTTGTGGATCCCGGGCTGGTTTGGCATCATCCATCAGATGAATGTGATGCTCAACGATCAGGGGACTGATCCCCTTGATGTCCGCCATGGACCAGCCAAAAGCTTGCCTGTTGCTGTGTAAGACCGTGAGAAGGGCTTTCTCTTGCTCGGGAGCTAGAGAAGCCGAAATGATGACAGGGAGGGTCTCGTTCTCACCTAAGTAAGCATACTTAAGGTGAGACGGCAACGGCTTGAGTTCGAGCGTTGGAGGTGAAATGATGGAAGGCAAGACTGGTGCAAGGGTCTCGAACTCAAAGGACTCCAGCAAAGGTTCAAAACGAGTGTAGGCAACCGAGTCGGAAGGTTCAGGTAACTCATCCGAAAAGTCGAAAGATTCAAACTCGGGTTGTGCGCGGCTAAGATCGTTCAAGAATGTGAAACACTCGTATTCGTTGTCGGGCGCAGAAGCAGCAGCAGGTTCGAAGAGAAACGCACTAGTGGCGTCAAGATTATCGTGTTCAAACAGAAACTCCTCGAATTCACACTCTTCTGGTGTGATCTCCTGGATCGAGCAAACATCCAGTATATGAGCATTAGGTTCGGCGGGCTGATTCCCCAACCTAAAATTGTTGAGTTCAATCGTCATATTTCCAAAAGAGAGGTTCATTGAACCATTGCGACAATTGATCACAGCATTTGAGGTTGCGAGAAATGGGCGACCGAGTATCACCGGAATTTGATTCCGGGGGTTCGCTACAGGCTGTGTATCTAAGACAATGAAGTCGACGGGGAATATGAAGTCCCCGACTTTTATTAACACATCCTCTAGCTCACCCCTAGGATGGGTGATCGATCGGTCGGCCATCTGGAGAGTGCAGTGGGTGGGTTTCAGCTCTCCGATGCCTAATTGCTCGTATACTGAATACGGAAGCAAGTTAACACTGGCACCAAGATCTAATAGTGCGCGGTTGATGTTCTTATCCCCAATAGTAATTGAAATCGTAGGACAGCCAGGGTCCTTCCGTTTTTGTGGTAAAGATTGGGTAAGGGCATCACTCACAGCACTAGCCAAGAAAACTTTCTTGGGTACCTGAGACTTCCTCTTTTTCGTGCACAAGTCCTTTAAGATTTTCGCGTAAGATGGGACTTGTTGGACAGCATCTAAAAGAGGAATGTTAATGTTAACTTGCTTGAATAACTCCAAAATCTTCTCCATTTGTGGATTTTGTTTGTTAGACCTCAACCGGTTTGGAAATGGAACATTTTGAAAATTGGTTGAGTCTAATGCTGGAGGAGGAGATTTTGGAGTTGGAACGGATCCCAGAATAGGTGTTTTCGTGGAGTGAGAAGTGGGTCCGTTCAGAGCAGACGAAGAGGAAGGAGAGCCTGTTAAAGAATGGAGAATAGGCTCAGAAGACGAAGAAGAAGAAGAAGAAGCAGCGGCCGGGGCAGCATCGTTGATCCGTTTGCCAATGTTGTTTTGCAGCACCCTCCCTGATCTCAGTGTGGTCACGGCACTCACATTATGGTTTTTTTGTTCAAGAGCAACATGTGCATTATGTGGGTGGCCGGGATTTGGAAGTGGCTGGGACGGGAGCTTCCCCTTCTCTCGCTCGCTCAAGGCCGCATTCAGTTGTGCAATCTGGGCCTCGATGGTCTTGATGCTTTGCCCGTGTGCGGCAGTGTGTTGCACTAAAGATTGAATCGAAGACTGGATGTTGGCGGTGGATTGGGTCGACTGTTTAACGAACGCCTCCAGACTTCGCTCGAGCGAGGAAACCTTATCGTTGTTGGACGGAACAAAGTTGTTGTTTGGTGGAAAAGAGTTGTTGGGTGCAAAGTTGTTCGTCTGGTTTTGGTAAGGTTGGGGTTGGAAGAGCTGCTGATACTGATGCTGAGTTTGTTGTGGCGCTTGTTGTTGCGGTGGAGGGGCCCTTTGGAAATTGTTGCCCTGGAATTGATTCTGATTCTGATTCCAGGAGAAATTGGGGTGGTTCCTCCAACCGGGATTATAGGTGGAAGAGTATGGATCATTCCTCGGTCTTTGCTGGAAGGCAGCATTAACCTGATCCTGTCCTTGCGGGGGTGGATTGTAAGGACACTCTTCGGTCAAGTGGGAAGGATCGGAACAACAAGCGCAGATGGTACGAAGGGGGAGAACAGGTGTGGGGGCAGGAGCAGAAAATTTGCTCTCTATCGCTTCAAGCTTTCGTGTTATTGCAGCCATTTCAGCTTTCATCGCAATAGAGACATCGAGTTGGTGGATTCCTACCCTAGACTGACCGGTAGAAGTGGAGGTAGAAGAAGAAGAAGTCGGTCTAGTGCTCTCCCACTGTAGCGTTTGCTCCGCAAGATCGTCAAAGAACTGCCACGCTTCCTCGTCAGATTTGGATAGGAAGTGGCCTTGACAGATGGTTTCCAGCAACTGCTTCGTTGCTGGGTTCAGTCCCTCGTATAAGGTTTGGCAGAGCTGCCATTTTTCTATTCCGTGGTGAGGACACTGAACAAGAAGGTCTTTGTATCGGTCAAAGCACTTCCAGAAGGGTTCAGAAGGAAGCTGGGAGAATTGGTTGATCTCATTTCGAATTCTTGCGGTCTTATGATTTGGGTAGAATTTTTTTAGAAACGCTTTAACAAACTCGTCCCAGCTGGTGATTGAGTGGGAAGCGGTGCTATACAGCCATTTTTCTGCGAGATCGCATAAAGTGAACGGAATGACCCGTAGACGTATAGCATCGTCCGACAGCTGGGTGGTTTTCATCATGGCACATACATTTTGAAATTTGTTTATGAAGATATAGGCATCTTCAGATTCAAGCCCATGAAAACGTGGAAGCATGTTGATGAAATGGGGCTTAATTTCAAAGTTGTCCCCATTGGCCGGAGGAAGAGAAAGGCAGGTGGGAAGTGCAGAACGGGTAGGGTAGAAACGATCCTGGAGCGCAATTCGCTGCGGCGCTACAACAGGCGGAGGTGGTGGAAGATTGGTCTCCGTAGGAGGTGGAGCCAATCCAGGGGTGGTTAAAGAGATGTTCGGATTAAATCCCGACATCGCGGAAGAAGAGGTTGGTGAAGGTGAAGGTGAAGGTGAAGATGTATGAACAGAATTCCGGTCAACGTCGGAGTTGGCCGGCAAAGGAAGAGGAGAAAGAGGAGTGGACGGAGTATCGACTTCGGAGTCGATCGCGTAGTCGGTCGCGACTAACGTAACGCGGACTAGACGGGCGCTAGTGTCCCGAGTCCAAGCGGACATACACTAAACGAGTTTAGTATAGTCAAAGCGGAGAAGGTGAGGGTAAGAAAACGTCAATGAAGAAAGGCGATGGGTGTTGGGTGAAAATGGATTTGGCGACAAAAGGGCAAGTTTTTATAAAAGTTTTTGATTTTTTTCTTTCTTTTTTTTTTAGAAAGAGATTTACAGAAGTATGTACGGAAATACGGCTTAAGCAATCACAAACAAGATATGCACAATCACACCTAGATCTAGGGTAACCTAGGTCTACTAGACCTGCTCCTGAACTTGATTGTCGAAGTTTAAACAGTGTCGAGAAACAGGCTTAAAAATACACTGATCACGAGGCCAGGTAAGTGCAGAGATAAGGGGAGGTTGTCCAACGCTTTCGCGAAGTTCCTTAATTAAATAACCCTTTCTCTTTCGGCGGTTGCGCCTTTTACACTTTCCTAGACACCCTGTAAACAATATACGGTTAAGCAAGATTCTAAACAAGGTTTATCTTCTCCTAATGAGCGCGAAGTCCTTAGGGCTGAAGTCTAGTATTTTTTAATTTACAATGGACAATGCATATGCTTTAGTGATTTCCGGGGTCCTGGGAAGGGTGATGAAATCCCCACCCAATCTGGATTGGTTTCAAGCCCCTTAAGTCCGTATTAAAGAAATGCAAAGCAGTAACAAATCAACTGCAAACAATTTTTATTTGCGGCGCAAAGAATCCTGCACAAGAACAGTTTATTGGAAGGGGGAGAAGAATTTGCGCAAAGAAGCCTGCAGAAAACACAATTTATTGGAGTCCAGAGGAGTGGGAGAGAGAAGAGGAGCTTACCCAGAAATATTGGCACCCTGAAGACACCAGGTTGCCGCGGTTCCGCGGCAATAAGGCCCTAATGCCGCGGTTCCGCGGCAAAGCTGTGGAGTTGGGACTCCAGTTTGCTGGTGTGGGCTCTGTTGGGTGTCTTCTGAGTCTCTGGATGTGTGGAGTTCTGATTTGATCACTGTATCTGCTCCAGATTTTGACAGTAGGCCGTATGCTTCATTTTTTTTTCATCGCGGTGTAGCCGCGAATTGTGGGTCTATCTACCCACGTCTTTGGCACTGTACTTGAACTCCGTATTATCCGACGTCTTTGGCTCCGATCTTGAACTTCGTATTCCCTGCACACTTGCACAAAAACTAATCAAGAATAACAAGATGGTTTTTACAAAGTATATATATATATATTTTTTTTTTGGTTTTTTTTTTATACTTACAAATTAACCCGAAATTACACAAGGAAATAAACTACCGTCTCCCCGGCAACGGCGCCATTTGATTGTTAGGATACGTGCGTGTTCAAGTTCTAGTTTAAATACCGCAATCAAGACGGTTTCGCTTGTAGCTAGCCGGTTGAGTACGGGTCGTCCGCAGGGAGATGGGAATCTTTTTCTATGTGTTTTTCGACGAGTTAAGTCCGGTTGTTCAGATTTTGCTTATAGTTATCTAAGTGTTGAGTTGATAATTAAAGAGAGCATGTTAGGGTTAGGATTAGGTTAGTTTGAGTTAGGAGTCTCCACATCTTTCGTTGCCCCTCTTAATATCGTGTTACGGTAATCGGCAACAACGGGGATTAGCACGACTAGGAAGGACTTTGCGAGTATAAGCTAGGCTTTCCAACGCATAAGTCTTCCTGTTGGTGCTTGTCCGTCCGTTCTTGGCTCTTAGCCATAACCTCCGGTTAATCCAACCACAACCGGTCTCACTACGGAATCACCGCTATCATGTAGGATAGGGTGCCGTAAGGAGCGGATTGTGGTTGGGTTAACGGGAGTTGATTTAAGCTGTTGGGCAAGGAAAGAGTGAGAGAGATTTCCTTCTCTCAAACTTCCCTTATCCTACCCTAACAAGAATGAACTACTCACACATCATAATACGGAAAAATAAAACAACACAAAAGAGGAAGATAGAAAGAAGGAGATTAGAAGAATACGACTAACTATTTGCGACCTCACCTTGGCGAGGATCAAGCTTAAGTATCATTGTCATATGTAAAGATAAAGAAAAAAGAGAAGAAAGAAACAACAAGGAAATAACAACAACTACTTAACGAATTTAAAGTTACAACAATTATAACAAGTAAAGAAAGAGACAAGCATGATAATAAAAATGATCTTCTTTATTCATCACTCTTCACTCAAAAGCTCACTTACAAGTTTAATGGAGAAGAGGTGAGAAGAGGAAGAAGAACATGGAAACTAAAACCTAGCAAAAGAACTACAAGAATTGGCCCCCTTCCTTCACAGAATTCTGGGGTATTTATAGGCTGGAAAATGAGAGTCTAGGGCAACCATACGGGCTAAAATGAAAAGACAAAAATGCCCCCAAAAATACTGCACAGTTGGCGCCAAGATGGACGCGGAAGCGCTGCCAAGACCCCCCTTTGGCCGCGCTTCCGCGGCCGTTTTGATGACTTGGGTCTGGGTCTTTTTGGTGGGACCCTGATCTGATGGGAGCTTCAATCTGGTATATGTATTTTCTCATAATTGCTTCCCGAATTTTCCAGAATTTCTGTTGAGGGAAAGGTGGACTTTTTGTCAAGATTTTGTCATGATTGCCTCGAGCTCCGCGTAGATCTCTTGGATCTTGTGCCACCATTGAGCCTTGTGCATAGATTTGACATTTTGTCTTCCTACTGGTATCTGGCAACATACGGATGAGGGACGGAGACCGTGTTTTATCTGTGGTTGGCAAGAACCCGGATTTTTCGTGTTTTCCATGAATTTCATCGTTTTGGAACCGAGAACCTGTATCCTGCAATTGACTAGCAAACACGGCTCAAGAGTATCTACGGATATGCAATGTGATAAAAATTGGGCGGTATGAAAATGCAAAAATCTGATATGAACAGTAGGAGACCGTTGCTGACTCAACTATGGAAGAGGAGTACATAGCTGCTTGCGATGCCGCAAAGGAAGCTGTCTGGATGAAGAAGTTCCTCACGGAGCTTCAGGTAGTTCCTACCATTGTTGATCGAATACCGCTGTATTGCGACAACAACGGAGCTATAGCTTTAGCGAAGGAACCCAGGTCCCATCAGAAGTCCAGGCACATTTTGAGGCGGTACCACCTGATCAGGGAGATCATAGATCGCCAGGAGATCGAGGTGAAGAGAGTTAATACGGAGAATAACACTACAGATCCACTCACGAAGGCCCTACCCCAGACTCAGTTCGAGCGGTTGATCGAGATGATAGGTCTTCGATACGCCAGTACATGGCCTTAGTGCAAGTGGGAGATTGTTAGTGTATATGCCCTAGAGGCCATTACTGTATCATACTAGTTTGTATATTACTTGATGGAAGCTTGGGATATTCATAGTTGTATATACAATCTTGCTCGAAATGGTAGTATGCTACTTGGTTTGTCTCTGCTTTAATATGTGCATGTGTTTCTTTTAGCATATTGCAGATATACATATTAGTAGAGCCCTTAGGATCTTTGCTTGATTACCAGCGTTGTGATGGCGCTCACACTCGTGGGAGCTGGGTGATCAATAAGCACATCCTTATACAGGTCCCTAGTCATTGGACTATCGAGACAGGGCATCGATACTCCGGAGTAGACTAACGTATGCGCTTCTCATCCCAGCGTCGGAGACGGTCTGTCCCACAGCCGTCAGTACGTTGTACTTGAGATAGTATGCGGGTTCTCGTTAGGTTACGAGTACACTGGACAGGACTCGTCGGGAACTGTTGGTTGGTATTATACCTATCGTCAGTTATCAGTTCCCAGGTGACATGAGTACAGCTTAGTCCGCTGACTTGACAATGTCACTTCGCCTCGAGTGTGTTCCCACTACACTTTGATTACTACCCTACCACGGCTCAAAGGAGTCGTGCAAACAGGTAGTTTTTGGGTGCAGTCCCGAAGCACTTGGAGGCAGTGACGGTTAGATAGGATTCGTCTCTCCCGGTATTGGGGGTTGACATCGCGCTGTGTCCAGGAGAGCCATTACACGAGTAGTCCCTGGCCAGGGCAAGCGAGATATACTGGTAGGTTTCCAGTGTTATCTGAGGGTGTTCTGGGCTACACTCCGACACGACTTGTACCGCTATTAGGGGACTGACGTTCACCGCCCCCCTAGGCCCGCCATGCGATGTATCAGACGAACAGACTGGACTTTACGGAGATTGTCACATACAGGCTCAGTAGGAGTTCAGATGGGGTTCACCTCGTCAGTCTTCTTATCGACATCTACCTGGGGACCGTTACGTACAGCTAGTGCCGCTTGCGGTCTGTGGTTAAACCCACTGCTAGCGTAGTGTCGAGTCTTTAGAGTCCCACACAGAGAGCTATTCGCCTTTAGGCAAAATGAGAAGAGGTCGCATGGTTTTGCGACAGGGTTCGTTCGCATCCGCGCACTTGTGCACGTTTGCTGTCCGGACAGTTTATACTAGCGGGCTTTGGTTTAAGCCGGATCCTAGTATATGATTTGGGATTGGTTCTTCTCATTGTATTCGTGTTCCTTGGATCACGGATGCGGGTGCGTATGTACAGTTGCTTGAGATTGAGGGATAGGACCTTGATTAGGGTTAATGGCTATTGTCATTTTATTAACCCTAATGCTTATGTGTGTATTATTGTTAATTGATATTAGTTTAATAATTGTGCATGGTTATGGTTGTTGACCATTTGACCCATCTTGACTTATTGACCTTGTTGACACTTTGACCATCATCATTTCTTTTGGAAGATGCTTTTTGATCCTTGCAAATTGAAATGATAATGGTCATGTCATGATTAGCCATGACAATTATCTAGCTAATTATTTAATTAAAATAATACACACATATTAGTGAGAATGGTTCACATTATTCTCATTCTATCATTTCATTTCTCTCTCTTGTTCTTCCTCTCCCTCAAGCTCTCCCCTTTCATGTGTTGAGAAACACTTGAGCATGAAGAAAAACCCTCTCTTGATCATCTCTACTCTCATCTAGGGTTGAAGGACTAGCACTTCTTGAACCCTAGTTACTTCTAGCTTGGAGTTGAAGCCAAAGGTTGAGGCTTTCGGGTGGATCTTTCTTTGACGGGAGAAGATGACAAGGTGACCTCCTTCCACTACTCCAAGGAGCAAGGAGAGAAGGACATAAAGCCCAAGATATAACCTTTCTAGCACTTAGCTAGTTACTAGTTAGCTTTAGCAAGTTTTTGTTTAGCAAAGATCCTTCATAGTGTAGTCCATGTTGCCTAAGTTGATAAAAATCTGATTTTTATTCCGTTTTCTGCCTCCCCGCAAGTACCGGGGTGGGCAACGTGGACTTACAGGTGTTGGGTCTTGTGATAATTCATTGTGACATGGATTGTTTTTTATTTTAGGGGCTAAGATTATTTTGTGGGATATTTTTGGTGAGGAGAGGCAGATCTTTTCTTGGTGGGGCATTTTCTTTAGTTGCTCAAGTGCTCACAAAATATCACACAAAATACTTAGCCATTTTCTTCACTTGCTACTTTCTTGAGCTCGCACTTTCCTCCATCGCAACTTCTTAAACTTCCACCCAAACCCTCTCATGTGTTTAGAATCCTTAGTTGTATTGAGACAAAGTATTCACACACTCTCTCTATTTCATCGTGGAAATCTAGGTTGGAAAACTAGATACCCGAGTTGCTTCGGTTTTGAGGTGGGAGCCCTTATTACTAATACTCGACATGGATCGTCTTCGATTGGGGAGAACGGAGATCGAACTTGATCGAGGAAGCCATGAGGAGCTTGGGACAGAGGTTGAAGACCGAAGGACATGGATCGATCGGTATAAACTCTCCAAACTCTTTTCATATAACTAATGTAGGGTTAATGGTACGATCCGTCGATTAAGGTTCCGTTAGCGCAGGGTTTTAAAAGTTTTTGTTCCATGTTTGGCCACGGATTGATGGCCGGGGCGCTGCCGTAACCCAACAAGCCGGGATTAATTACACCCTATAAGTTGGCCATTCGTTTGACTAGGAAGGTATTGGTACTCCGACAGAGTCTCACCATGCTTTCTCATGGAACTAATTAAATAACCTTGTTTCCGCAAGGGCATAATCCCGTTAACACTTTTCCTAGACACCTAATGGATCGGCTAATTGCGAAGTGCAAAAATCTCCCAGGAGTGACTCTTACTCGCAGTGGGAATCGAGATCAACTATCATATAGAAGGTATGCAATCTCATTGAAAATTTCAAGACATGAAATTCCCAATATTGTTTTTACCCCTAGCTTCCTATGATCTTGACGGAGGCCAACAAACCATAGGCCGCTAGTCAAGTTCAACCTGTTCATTTCTTATTTGAATTAAACCCACCAGCACAACCCTCGACGGAGGCCTACAAAGTTGCACGACTAACCTAAGCCAATCGCATCATATGCTACAGATAAGCACTAATCAGCTACCGCACACTATGCCTTGACGGAGGCCAACAAACACGGCCCGAAAACTAAATAGCACTTATCTGAAATGACAGAGGGCTACGTTGGTTTTTAAGAAAAACTTTAGCATAATGAACTTGATATCGTTGTAGAATCTAGTGATTTGAAAAGGAGTGTTTTTTGTTGCTTTTTCTAGTTTTGGTAAAGAGGTCACTCCGGGTGAAGGGATCTCGGCTCTTTTCTCATCAAATGAGGTGATGGAAATTCATCAAGGAATACCACCATGCAAAACAAGATTTAGAGAAGCTATTAAAACAAAACCGAGTGGTTTGTAGTATTTGCTAGTTTTGCTAAAGAGGCCACTCCCGGTGAAGGGATCTCGGCTCTTTCCTCATTTTATGAGGTGCTGGATATTCATCAAGGAATACCACTATGCAAAACAAGAACTACAGTTTCCTTTTTAAAAACTTATTATTCTACAACATTTTTAGGTTTCTTTTCATTTCATTAATCTCATTAATGAAGTCCCATCAGTTAATGTTTCCTAAACATCACAAAAAGTAGAACGTGCGCTTATGCCATCCGCATTCGCCACGGGGCCCCGTCATACACCGTTAGCTTACTTAACTAACGGCAGAGCGGGGGCTGGACTAGCGCGGATGCAAAACATAAGCAACGTTTATTATACATCATATATATATAAAGCATTTGTCTGATGCAGTTATATGATCAACATCACAGAACTTAGCAGTAGAAGACAACATATGAAATATTGGATATGCTAGGAGGTCCGTATTTTAAATTCAGCCAGTAATGAAAAACACGGATTCCACTGTCGTGATGAATAGCCAATCCCACATCCTTAGACCCCTACGAGAGCGGTAAGCAACCCTGCCAATTCTAGAGTTAGGAGACCCGGTCTCGACTCCTCGAGATGGTCTCCCATTAGACTCCAGAACCCGGTTACTTGTGCTCTCCATCTTGGGTCTATCCTAATACGGAAAAATAAATAATATACATCAATGGTGACATCATCCTCAACCTGGATGTGTCCCAATAAAAGAATATTACATAGAAATTTTACATGAATGAAAATAGAAAAACTCTCATCTCATATAAAACACCCGGCTATTCAATGACGACGATCCAATAAAACATATCACAGCAACACATAATATCACATATCATCTGTTAGTGTTTATGCCCTATAGGCCATTACTGTATCATACTAGTTTGTATATTATTAATGGAAGCTTGGGATATTCAGAGTTGTATTGATAGTCTTGCGAAAAATGGTCGTATGCTATTTGGTTTAATTCTACTTTAATATATGCATATGTTTTCTTTAACATATCGCTTATACATATTAGTAGAGCCCTTAGGATCATTGCTTGATTACTAGCGTTGTGATGGCAGTCACACTAGTGGGGGCTGGATAGTCTATAAGCAACATCCTATACAGGTCCCTGGTCGTAGGATTATCGAGACGGGGCATCGATACTCCGGAGTAGACTGGTGTATACGCTTCTCATCCCAGCATAGGGAGATAGTCTGTCCCACAGCTATCAGTACGTCGTACTGGAGATAGTATGCAGGTGCTCGTTAGGTTACGAGTATACTGGACAGGACTCACCGAGAACTGCAGGTTGGTTCTATACCCATCGTCAGATAGAAGTTCCCAAGTGACATGAGTACAGCTTAGTCCGTCGACTTGACACTGCTACTTCGCCTTGGGTGTGTTCCCACTGTACTTAGATTACTACCCATCCACTCCTCAAAGGAGTCGTGCAAACAGGTAGTTGTTGGGTGCAGTCCCGAAGCACTTGGTGGCAGTGGCGGTTAGACAGGATTCGTCTTTCCCGGTATTGGGGGTTGATATCGTGCTGTGTATGGAGAGCCATTACGCAAGGTCCCTGGCCAGCGAAAGCGAGATTTACTGGTAGGCTCCAGTAGTTTCTCAAGGAGTAATGGGCTTCACTCCGGCACGACTTATACCGCTATTAGGGGTCTGACATTTTACCGCCCCTCGGCCCGATATGCGATAGTCCTTGACGAACAGACCGGACTATATGGAGATTATCACATCAGGCTCAGTAGGAGTTCGGATGGGTTTCCTTATCGTCCTTCTTATCGGCATCTACCTGGGGACCGTTACGTATAGCTAGTACTGCTTACGGCCTGCGGTTAAACCCACAGCCAGCATTGCGTCGAGTCTTTAGAGTCCCACACAGAGAGTTTCTCTGCACCGGGCAAATGGTGTAGAGGCCGTATGGTTTTACGGCAGGGCCGCGATCACTTACGTACACTTGTCCACGTACTATGATCGGAAAGATAATACTAGCGGGCTTTGGTTTAAGCCAGATTCTAGCATTATACAGATGGATTTATTCAGTCAAAGGTTATCCGTGTTTTTCGGAAATACGGATGGGAGGGGCAGTCTCGTAATTTCTCGGGAAGCTTCTAGAAGAAGGTGACTCATTTGTGTTTATTTTCTTTTAGGATTTAAACTAAATGAGGTGGAGGATGGGGTGTAATTTACATTAAATGCTTAATGACTCATGTGGTGATTCACCTTTAGAATTAAAGGAAGAATGCTAGATATTATCAAGATAGATATTATTTTGCTTCATGATATTCTAGCATGAGTATTATTCATTTCATTATCACAAAATACTTCTCTCTCTTCAAGTTTTCATCTTCTTCCTCAAAACCTAAAAGCTCTCATGAGTTGAGAATCCTAGGGTTTAAAGTGACTATGTAATCCATATAAATACTCTACACCCTCTAGGACTTCTAGATTACCAAACTAGAAGTCGTAGTTATCTCATATTCGAGATAGGAGCTCGGACTATAGACTCTCGGGTGGATCGTCTTTGACTCGAGGAGGCCGTTGAGGTGCCCATGTTCCACAGAGCCTATGAGGTGTAGAAGACAGCGATGAAGACCCGAAGGACAAGTAACGTGAGGTATAACTTCAAATCCGAGTAGTTAAACCTCTCGTAGTTTGTTAGTAATGGTTTAGAGACGATCCGTGTGCTCAAGTTCGTGTTACGAAGTTTTGATAATTGTTTTTCATATTTTCCTCCTCACCGCGAACACGTAGGGTGCGTGACATGGACTTACAGTGGTATGAGAGCCTACTAAACCTTTATTAGCTTGTTACCAACTTATTAGAACTTCGATTGTCGGAAAAACACGAAAACTTAACCCCGGACCCCTCAAGTTTCTGTCGATTTTAAACATGTCGAAAAAATTATTTCAGAGGTTTGAAAATTCACAGCAGGGAATTCTAAGAATACTAGAGAAATACGAGTTACTAACTCGGTGAGACGACCGTGGAAGCGCGGCGGATTGGTGCAATTCGCCGCGGATCCGCGGCCGAGTCGACTCAGAGTCGACAGTTTTTCTTATTTTTGGGTGTTCTGTTTTCCTGTATATTTTGTTTCTGCCCAGGTGTTTTCAGTGCTGGCTTGCATTTGGGGTAGACACGGAAAAAGGTTGTCGACCGAAATTCTAAGTTATTTAATGTGTTCGTAAAACTCCGCTAATTGCTAGTATGTCGGTTAGTTGGGGGTTGCACATTTCAGTGATGGATATTGGTTTGTGGATATGAACTTCATTGGATTATCGTGGATGAATAGTTGGGGATGTGAGATGAGAGTTTTTATCTTTCATTCGATGTAAATTGTAATATGTTGTAATATTCTTTTGCAGGGCATATCCGGGTTGAGGTTGTAGCCACTGTTGTATTATTTCATTTACTGTTTTTTTTGCTGCTAGGATAGACCCAAGATGGGGTGCACAAACAACCGGGTATTTTGATGTGTTTAATGGCCTACTCACGTTGTTGAGGAAGACTGTTTCACTTCTGGTACTAGGCGGGTAGTTTGCCGCACTCGTAAGGGTCTAGTGTGGGGTTTGGCTATTCATCACGACCGTGTAATCCGTCTTTTGTTGCAGCCTCAAACGAAATGCGGATTCCTAGTATATCCAATATGTTCATCTGTGATCTGGAATGCTTATTATTGCGTCTGACGAATGTACAATATCTATATATGATAGGCATTGTTTATGTTTTGCATCTGCGCTAGCCCAGCCCCCGCTCTGTTGTCAGATAAGTAACCTAACGGGTGAATGACGGGGCCCAGTGGCGAATGCGGATGGCATAAGAGGACGTTGTATTTTCGTTGTTTTCTGCAATTATAGGATAAATGATTGGACACATTATATTAATGCAAAGAAAACAAACCAAAGCTGAATCGTTGGAACAAATTTAAAAGAATCCACTCGGTTATTTTAAAAGAGCAGAATTTTTTAATTACAGAGCTTTAACCACTCCTTTTAAAAAGCTATCAGGTTCCTTCGATTATATCAAGTTCGCTACATTCACGGTTTCGCCAAAACCATTCGTAGCCCTCCGTCATTTCTTGAGAATGGTCAGTAGTATTCAAGCTATGTTTGTTTGGGCCTTAGTCAAGATATAGTGATTGGTAGCTGCTGGGGTGTTCACATGTAGCATAGATAGATGCGTTGGTTTAGGACAGACGTATTACTTTGTTAGCCCTTAGTCAAGAGTATATACGGGTAGGTTCAAATCAACCTGGATAATGAAGGGTAGAACTTGACATGTGACTTATGATTTGTTGGCATTTAGTCAAGGTCATAAGTGCATGGGGCAAAAATCCACATCGGGAGTTTCGAAAGAAACTGAAACTTGCTAGTGTTGCATACCATTAGGAGTTTGATAATGTTGGTAGGATTCCTTCAGCATTATCACACGATGATATTTGGATCCCGATCCTACTGTGAGTATATGCTACTTATCGGGATATTTGTCACTTAACGATGAATGCTATAAACTATGTAGGTGTCTAGAACAGTGTTAGCGGGGCTACGCTTGCAGGGAAAAAAGTTATTTAATTAACGAACATCGCGAAAGCGTCGTAAAACCTCTCTTGAAGTACCAACACTAGCCTGCCTGAACGGTTAAGCAAGAATTGTACGGTGAGATCCGTCCTGACTAATTCTTCATTTATGGTTTGAGGAAGGATTCGAGAAACAGTGGGAGCCATCCTGTTTAGATAAACTTAAAACCAATCTAAACTTGCAAGAGTATCATGCTAAAGTGTTTTATTCTCTCTCTCTTAACTGCAGCGACCCTGTGACTATGACTAGGTTACATATAGATAACAAGTTGACTGAATCTAACTTTTACGACTGGCAAAGATCTGTCCAGATGTCCATTGCCTATGACAAGCTGGACCACCCTATTACTACTCAAGCCCCCACCGTCCCAGGTCCAGTTTCCACTGTCGCGGATATGGATATCCGTCAGACAAGAGAAAAGGACAGTGCGAATGCCAAGTGCTTCGTGTTGGCTTCAGTTGATGGTGTATACCAAAAGCAGCATGAGAAGATGGAGTTAGTTTCCATCTTCCTCCATAACAAAGATTTATATGGGGAGCAATCTCATGTCGCAAGTTATGAGACCTCGAACGAATTGCTTCAAGCGAGGTTGGCTGTCGGGTCATCTGTAAGGGACGACGTCCTTACGATGACTAGCTATATAGATAAGCTCACGGACCTATAGACCACGTTGGGAAACAGGTCATATGCTGACTTATTTCCGCATTCCCTACCCTCTACTTACACCCTGAAGGAAACCAGGGAGACACCCGCTCTGCTTAATAGGGGGACCTTCTTCTTCTGCATCCAAGGCAAAATCAAAGGGTGAGAAGAAGAAGACCTCCACAAAGCCGATATACGGTGTGAATGAAGCAGAAGGAAAGGGAAGAGCAAAAGTTTCAGGACTTGTTGTAGAGAAGGAGGGATGTTCCTATTGTTATGGGAAGGGGCATTGGCAGAAGGATTGCAGGGCTTTGGAAGCCAGTAGCCAGGATTCGAAGCATGTTGGGGCTTCGGCCTCGTGTGTGTTTTTGAGAACTGTTTGTCAATTAACTCTACTTCCTGGGTACTAGATACCGGATCAGGATTTCATATCTGTAATTTGTTACATTCTTTGAGAAACCGTAGAGTTATCAGGATAGGTTATTTGTCTCTCAGAGTTGCGAGCGGAATAAGCATGAATGCTGAATCCGTGGGGGAATATCGCCTAGGACTGACAAGTGGGCAGATATTGATTCGACGTAGCTGTTTGTATGTACCTAGTTTGACTTGTAATATCGTATCAGTATTCTCACTTTCAAGAGAGGGATATGATTTTACATTCGTAAGCAATGTGGTAAACATCCACCTAAATCAAGTTCTGATTGGGTCCGGTACGTTAGATAATGGTATATACGTATTAAATCAAGCTCAGGTTTTCAATGTCCAGAACACACATAAAAGAAAGTCTCCAGAAATAAATTAGGGTTTCTTATGGCATTGTTGAGTAGGTCACATAAATGAAACACGGTTGACTAAGTTACAAAGAGAAGGATATTTGAATCCGTTCGAATATCAATCTTACGCTACTTGTGAATCTTGTCTCATGGGAAAGATGACAAAGACTACGTTTACTAGACATGGAGTAAGAGTGAGCGAGCTCTTGGGACTCGTACATAGTGATGTGTGTGGTCCAATGTCTACACATGCAAGAGGTGGTTATTCCTACTTCATTACTTTTACGGATGATTTCTCTAGCTATGGGCATATCTTCTTAATGAAGCATAAATCCGAGGCCTTTGAGAAATTCTAGGAATACAAGAATGAAGTGGAAAAACAGACAGGCAAAAGTATCAAGACACTGAGATCTGATCGAGTTGGTGAATACTTAAGTGCCGAGTTTCTGGGATACTTAAAAGAGAATGGAATTCTCTTTCAGCGTACTCCTCCATACACACCACAACACAATGATGTATCGGAAAAGCGGAATCGAACCCTATTGGATATGGTTCGTTCCATGATGAGTAAGGCTAATTTACCGTGATCTTTCTTGGGTTATGCACTAGAATCAGCTGCATATCTTTTGAACCAGGTTCCAACCAAGACTGTGCCTATCACACCATATCAGATGTGGAGTGGGAAGAAACCATGTCTTAAACACTTTAGGACATGGGGATGTCCAGCTTTTGTTAAAAAACAGCATGCAGACAAGCTCGAGGCACGCTCAGTACAGTGTAAGTTTGTGGGATATCCAAAGAACTCTAAGGGGTATTATTTCTATTACGCAGAGAAACAAAAAGTTTTTGTTTCTCGTCATGCCCACTTCTTAGAAGCTGAATGTTTAGAAAATCAGAAGAGTGGGAGCGCAATAGAACTGGAAGAAATTCCAGAACAAAAAGATGTTACTGAAATTATGGTAGAACCAGAAATTTTAGAAGAAAGGGACATCCCAGCGTCTATCCGCAGAAGTAGTAGGCAGTCACATCCGCCCGAGAGATACTATGGTTTTCTCATAGACGGGGATCAAGAGGATTGCATCATTGACAATGATGACCATACTAGCTTCCAACAAACCATTTAAAGCGGCCACTCAGTAAAATGGCTGGATGCAATGCGGACCGAAATGGAGTCCATGTACACTAACAAAGTATGGACTTTGGACATTGCTCCAGATGGGGTAAAACCCGTAGGATGCAAATGGATCTTCAGAAAGAAGATTGGTGCTGATGGATAGGTTAAAACTTATAAGGCTAGACTTGTTGCAAAGGGTTTTCGTCAAAGAACTGGTTAGGACTACGACGAAACCTTTTCTCCAGTGGCTATGCTCAAATCCATTTGGGTCCTTCTTGCCATTGCTGCCTTCAACGATTATGAGATCTTGCAGATGGACATAAAGATGGCTTTTCTAAATAGTAATTTAGAAGAATGCGTCTATATGGATCAGCCAGAGGGATTCATTCAGAGTGGGAACAGCAGTAAAGTGTGCAAGTCGCTTAAGTCCATTTATGGACTAAAGCTTGCATCGCTGAGTTGGAACATCTGTTTTGATGATACTGTCAAAGAATTCAATTTTATCAAAAATCCAGATGAACCATGCATATATAGTAAGATTATAGGGAGAGCTGTAGTATTCCTCGTCTTGTACGTGGATGACATTTTCCTAATAGGAAATGATATTCCTATGCTACAGTCAGTCAAAGGATTCTTGTCACAGAAGTTCTCCATGAAGGACCTGGGTGATGCCAGCAACATTCTAGGGATCCAGATCTATCGTGATAGATCTAAGAGGATGTTGGGACTTTCGCGGTCCAAGTACATAGACACCATATTGAAAAGATTCAGTATGGAAGATTTTAAGCGCGGTAACCTACCGGCTTGTCACGGAATCACCCTCTCCAAAGAGATGTCTCCCAAGACTGATTTGGAAAGGGCTCGCATGTCGATTATACCCTATGCTTCTGCGGCAGGCTCTATAATGTATGCGATGTTATGTACCAGACCAGATGTAGCATATGCATTGAGCGTTGTAAGTCGGTATCAGGAAAGCCCAGGGGAGAAGCACTGGATAGCAGTAAAGAACATTCTCAAGTTCCTGAGGAGGACTAAGGAGATGTTCTTGGTGTATGGCGGAAAAGACCTCCAGATCAAGGCCTTTGTTGACTCCAGCTTTCAGAGTGACAAGGATGAGTCCAAGTCCATGTCGGGTTATGTACTTACCCTCAATGGAGGGGCGATCTGTAGGAAGAGTTCCAAGCAGGACACCGTTGCTGACTCGACGATGGAAGCGGAGTACATAGCTGCTTGCGATGCCGCAAAATAAGCTGTCTGGATGAAGAAGTTCCTCACAGAACTTCAGGTGGTTCCTACCAGTGTTGATCGAATACCTCTGTATTGCGACAACCACGACGCTATAGCTTTAGCGAAGGAACCAGGTCCCATCATAATTCTAGACACATCTTAAGGCGGTATCACCTGATCAGGGTGATCGTAGATCGCCGGGAGATCGAGGTGAAGAGAGTAGATACAGAGAATAACACTGCTGATCCATTCACAAAGGCCATTCCTAAGACGTAGTTCGAGAGGCTATTCGAGATGATAGGTCTGTGATATGCCAGTTCATGGCCCTAGTGCAAGTGGGAGATTGTTAGTGTTTATGCCCAAGAGGCCATTACTGTATCATACTAGTTTGTATATTACTTAATGGAAGCTTGGGATATTGACAGTTGTATTGACAGTCTTGCGAAAAATAGTAGTATGCTACTTGGTTTGTTTTTACTTTAATATTTGCATATGTTTCTTTCAACATATCGCTTATACATATTAGTAGAGCCCTTAGGATCTTTGCTTGATTACCAGCGTTGTGATGGCAGTCACACTAGTAGGGCTGGGTAGTCTATAAGCTACATCCTATACAGGTCCCTGGTCGTAGGATTTTCGCGACGGGGCATCGATACTCCGGAGTAGACTGGAGTATACGCTTCTCATCCCAGCATGGGGAGATTGTCTGTCCTACAGCCATCAATACATCGTACTGGAGATAATATGCAGGTGCTCGTTAGGTTACGAGTACACCGGACAGGACTCGCCGAGAACTGCAGGTTGGTTCTATACATATCGTCAGATAGCAGTTCCAAGGTGACATGAGTACAGCTTAGTCCGTCGACTTGACACTACTACTTCGCCTTGGGTGTGTTCCCACTGTACTTAGATTACTACCCCACCAAGGCTCAAAGGAGTCATGTAAACAGGTTGTAGTTGGGTGCAGTCCCGAAGAAGTTGGAGGCAGTGGCGGTTACACAGGATTCGTCTCTCCCGGTATTGGGGGTTGATATCGTGCTGCGTTTGGAGAGCCATTACGCAAGGTCCCTGGCCAGGGCAAGCAAGATTTACTGGTAGACTCCAGTAGTTTCTCAAGGTGTAATGGGCTTCACTCCGACACGACTTATACCGCTATTAGGAGTCTGACATTTTTCCGCCTCTTATGCCCGATATACGATAGTCCTTGATGAACAGACCGGATTGCACGGAGATTGTCACATCAGGCTCAGTAGGAGTTCGGATGGGTTTCCTCATCGTCCTTCTTATCGACATCTACCTGGGGACCATTACGTACAGCTAGTACCGCTTACGGCCTATGGTAAAACCCAGTGCCAGCGTAGTGTCGAGTCTTTAGAGTCCCACACTGAGAGTTTTCCTGCACCGGGCAAAAGGTGTAGAGTCCGTATGGTTTTATGGCAGGGCAGCGATCACTTACGTACACTTGTGTACATACTATGATCGGGCAGATAATACTAGCGGGCTTTAGTTTAAGCCAGATTCTAGTATTATACAGATGGATTTATTAAGTCAAAGATTATTTGTGTTTTTCGGAAATACGGATGGGAGGGACAGTCTCGTAATTTCTCGGGAAGCTTCTAGAAGAAGGTGACTCATTTGTGTTTATTTGCTTTTAGGATTTAAACTAAATGAGGTGGAGGATGAGGTGTAGTTTACATTAAATGCTTAATGACTCATGAGGTGATTCACCCTTAGAATTAATTGAAGCATGCTAGATATTATCTTGATATTATCAAGAGAGATATTATTATGCTTCATGATGTTCTAGCATGAGTATTATTCATTTCATTATCACAAAACACTTCTCTCTCCTCATGTTTTCATCTTCTTCCTCAAACCCTAAAAGCTCTCATGTGTTGAGAATCCTAGGGTTTAAAGTGACTAAGTAATCTATCTAAATATTCTACACCCTCTAGGAATTCTAGATTAGCAAACTAGAAGCCGTAGTTATCTCAGATTCGAGATAGGAGCTCGGACTATAAACTCTCGGGTGGATCGTCTTTGACTCGAGGAGGCCGTTGAGGTGCCCATGTTCCACAGAGCCTATGAGGTGTGGAGGATAGTGATGAAGACCCGAAGGACAAGTAACGTGAGGTATAACTTCGAATCCGAGTACTTAAACCTCTCGTAGTTTGTTATTTATGGTTTAGAGACGATCCGTGTGCTCAAGTCCGTATTACGAAACTTTGATAATTGTTCTTCATATATTCCGCCTCCCCGCGAACACGTGGGGTGCGTGACATAGACTTACATCATCAACGTAAGTAAATACGTGTATCCCGAATGTCATTGACAAATGTCAACGAGATTTGGGATACCCTACATATTGCATTTACGGTCGCAGAAAAGAAATGAAAACTACAATAATTAGAATCCGCATATCCTTGGAAATCATAAACCCAGAATATTTCATATTCTGGATTTCATGCATAATCCTATAAACCCCGCATTTTAGTCTCATATCGAAAGCTTTTTTCAGTAATTTAGTCGGGTAATTCAACAGGATTCCAGGCTACCCGATCGAATACTCGTCAGAAACTTTAGTAGATGGCCGCACCCCCGATGCCGTCGACCAAATACACTTAGGCGGAACTGTTGGGCTTCCTTTGCACCTATTCTAGGGTTTGGTACCATCACTCATGCCATTTTAGAAATTATAGAGGTGCAAAGCAAACAAACCATGAATCTTTGCTAGAAATATTAGGGTAACAAGTTTGTATCACATACAAAGAAGTATCTATCACAAAGAGTTTAGGATTACAGCCTTTGTAGTCCGTTACTTCGCTTCAGAGACCCCGTGTTGAGGTCCCTTCGCTGCGATCATCAAGAACTCCGACTCTCGAGAGGCTCCATCAAGTGAATGATGTATCTTGCTTGATGTCTTCTTGATCTAAGATGATCTAATTTGAAGAATCTCTAACACAAGCTTACACTTCACAAATGAAGTAATTTAAGAAGTGAACACCCTAATCTAAGTGGCTAGAATAGATGAGGATGATGAAGTAAGAATTTTACACTCTTTTGTTTTCAATTTCTCACTTAGAATCATCACACAATAAAAAGCTAGTGAAGCTTTTCAAGAGGAAGAAGAAGAACAAAAGTTTTTGTGATGAAATAATGAATTATTGTTGTGGTTACAATTGCAACCATGGGTTAAGAATGAGATCCTTATCCTTTGTAGAGAATAAACCATGGGTTGAGGGTTTGGGTTGGGTTAAACAATATCTCCACAAAATATCAAAGAAAAATGACAAAGTCAAAGCTTCATAAAGCTTCCACAAACCTCATCCAAATTGTTAACCCTAATCAAAACCCAAACTTGGTTTAAACTCAAAATCCATTTTGCATTTGTAACCCTAACATGTTACAGTATTATATTTCACATATATAATATATATATAACAAAAGAAAATAATACAATTAACATATATCACATATACATCAATGTATTATCCGGTGAGAAAAAAAATCAATAAAGTGAGCTTATATTAGTTAATGTAACATAATATATCACATATGTAATTATACATTAAATTATCGAATCGATACTTGATCCGATAATCCGGCTATATGACATATAACCGACTAATATAACATGTACCAATTCATCGAATCAACACTTGATCCGATGACCCGGCTATATCACATATACCCGTCCGATATCACATATCACGAGAATAGAATACGGTATCTCATATCGTATTAGTCTCGGTCCCGAACATGTCACATATGTGCCCCTACTCCGTTTTGCCTGAGCCAGGAAACCTATGTGAAAGACTCTAAAGAATCATCAATATGCTGGCAGTTGGTGATGATCATATCAAACACCCACAAGCTGCAAGCGGTCAGCTAAATGTAACAGCCACCCGTGTATTGAGCGATCAGAAGATCAACAAGCAAGCCTGTACATTCTCCTGTGAATCCAATCAGAAACACTCCCGTACAGTCCAGTTTCTTCGTCTGATATGTCGCATATCAAATCTATGGGTGGTAAACTTCAGACCCCAGTAACCGATAAGTCGTGTCGATATGAGGCTCATAACGGGTCGAGAAACTACTGATTACTCTTACCAGCAGCACTCCATATCAGCCCTGGCCAGGGACTTTCAGTTACAGCCAATCAAACACAGCACAATATCAACTCCCTATACAGGGAGAGACGAAACCCCTCATATCGCTCATTGCCTCCATGTGTTTCGGGACTGTACCCAAAAGCCACCATTTTGCATATCCTCTTGGATGTGGCAAGGTGGAAATCAAAGCACAGTGGGAATCACACAAGACTCTATGACGATTTCGGGTCTACAGACTAACCTGTACCAGTGTCACCGGAGAACTTCTATCTGACGATAGGTATAATACAATCTAGGAGTTCTCGGCGAGTCTGTTCAGTGTACCCAGTCTCCACTGAGCATCCGTACACCATCTTTGATGTCAAACACCGATGGATATGGGATCATCCATCGCCCATCATATGGGTCAAGATGCGTATACGCTAGTCTACTCTGGAGTATCGATGCCCCGTCTCAATACTCCCTCCACTAGGAATAGTTTTAGGATGTACTCGTTGACTACCCTGGCCCCACTAGTATGATCTTATCATAGTCCTAATAGTCAAGTACATATCCTAAGGGCTTTATCAACATGTGAGAGCAAGACAGTAAACCAATACAAGTCAACAGGTTAAGACAAAGTGAAACCAGATAGCACAGTATCATATTGAGCAAGAAAGTTCTCTTTATATATATCCAAGCATCCATCATAATATACATCGTATGTACAATAATGACCTCTAAGGCATATATACAACTGACAATCTCCCACTTGCACTAAGGCCAGCTGTTCTAGTATCTCATACCCAACATCCCGAAGAGTCTCTCAAATTGTATCTGGGGAATGGGCTTCGTGAGTGGATCCGCAGTGTTGTCCTTCGTGTCAACTCTCCTGACCTCGATCTCGCGGGGATAAACTATCTCCCAGATCAGGTGATACCGCCTCAGAATATATATGGACTTCTGATGGGACCTAGGTTCCTTAGCCAAAGCCACAGCTCCATTGTTATCACAATACAAAGGTATTGGATGATCAATTGACGGAACCACACCAAGTTCAGTGATAAACTTCTTCATCCAGACAGCTTCTTTGGAAACATCGTTGGCAGCGATGTATTCAGCCTCCATCGTCGAGTCTGCCATGGTTTCTTGCTTGGAACTCTTCCAACAAACCGCTCCTCCATTTAGGGTAAAGACAAATCCCGTGTGCGACTTAGAGTCATCCTTATCACTTTAGAAGCTCGAATCGGTAAAGGACTTCACTTGGAGTTCTCCGTTACCATATACCAGGAACATCTCTTTAATCCTTCTCAAGTACTTGAGAATGTTCTTCACAGCTGTCCAGTGACTCTCTCCTGGATCTGCTTGGTACCTACTCACTACACTTAGTGAGTATGCTACATCGGTTCTGGTACATAGCATCGCGTACATGATAGAGCCTACTGCCGAAGCATAGGGTATTCCTTTCATGCGAGCTCTCTCCAAATCAGTCTTGGGAAACATCTCTTTGGAGAGAGTGAGCTCGGAGATCGAGGGTTGGTTCCCACGCTTGGATTCTTCTATACTAAACCTCTTTAGTATGGTGTCAATGTACCTGGATCGGGACAATCCCAGTATCCGTTTAGATCTATCTCTATAGATCTTGATTCCCAAAATGTAGGAGGCATCACCTAGATCTTTCATTGAGAATCTTTGTGATAAGAAGAGCTTGACCGATTGCAGCAAAGGAATGTCATTTCCTATCAAGAGTATGTTGTCCACGTACAATACGAAGAAGACAACCTTATTATGTGCCACATTCTTGTATATACAAGGTTCATCTACGTTCTTGATGAAGTCAAAATCTTTGACTACAACATCAAAACAGATGTTCCAACTACACGATACCTTCTTTAACTCGTAGATGGATTTAAGCAGCTTGCATATCTTTCCGCTACTCCCACTATCTACGAAGTTCTCTGACTGAGTCATGTACACGCACTCCTCTAAATCACCATTTAGAAAGGCGGTCTTAACATCCATTTGGCAGATTTCGTAGTCATGGTATGCTGCAATGACAAATAAGATCCGGATGGACTTAAGCATATGCACTGGAGAAAAGGTTTCGTCATAATCCACACCTGGTCGTTGACGAAAACACTTTGCAACAAGTCTAGCTTTGAAAGTCTCCACATCTCCATCTACACTAAGTTTCGTCTTAAAGATCTACTTGTTCCCAATGGGGTTTACCCCTTCAGGAGCAACTTCCAAAGTCCATACTTTATTGGTGTACAAGGATTCCATCTCAGATCGCATTGCATCTAGCCACTTAATAGAGTCCCCACTCGTGATGGCCTGCTCGATGCTAGTTGGGTCATCATCTTCAATGATGCAATCCTCGCTCCCACCGTCTATGAGAAAATCGTAGTATCTCTCACGTGGATGAGGAACCATACTAGATCGGCGGAGAGGCTGGGGTTCGTTGGGAACTACTGAATCATCTGGTTCCACTAAATCTTCAGTTATAGGTTGTGGTGCTGGAACTTCTTCCAGCTCTACCACTTTGCCACTAATTTCTTTTACAAGAAATTCCTTTTCTAAAGAGGTGGCGTATTGAGAAACAAACACTTTTTGTTTCTTAGCGTGGTAGAAAATATATCCTTGGGAATTCTTAGGATATCCCACAAACTTGCAAAGAACTGGTTGTGCCTCGAGTTTGTCCGTAATTTTTTTTTGACATAGGCCGGACAACCCAATATCTTAACTCGTTTAAGATATGGTCTCTTCCCACTCTATATCTCATATGGTGTGGTAGGTACAGATTTAGACGGAACTTGATTCAATAGGTATGCCGCTGTCTCAAGCGCATAACCCAAAAGAAAATAGGTAACTCAGCAGTGCTCATCATAGAGCGCACCATATCTAATACGGTGCGATTCCTCCGCTCCGATACATTGTTACGCTGTGGTGTATAAGGAGGAGTAAGCTGAGAGAGAATCCCATTTTCTTTTAGATAATCCAGGAACTCATTGCTCATGTATTCTCCTCCTCGATCTGATCAAAGGATCCTAATACGTTTGCCCGTTGGTTCTCTACTTCGTGCTTATATTCTCTGAATTTCTCAAAAGCTTCAGACTTGTGTTTCAACAGAAACACATGTCCGTATCTTGAGAGATCGTTAGTGAATGTAATGAAGTATGAAGAACCATTCCTGGCATGTGGAGACATGGGACCACATACATCACTATGTATCAGCCCTAAGAGTTCAGTAACTCTTTCTCCGTGTCCAATAAACGGTGTTTTGGTCATTTTGCCTCTGAGACTTGACTGGCAAGTGTCATAAGATGAAAATTCGAACGGATTCAAATATCCATCCTTATGCAACTTAGCTAGTCGTGTCGCATTGATATGACCAAGTTTACAATGCCACGAGAAGGATTCGTTCATTTATGAACTCTTCCTCCTGTGTGTGTTTTGTACATTAAGTAATGTAGTTTGATTGAGAACGTATATGCCATTAAATAACGAATCTGATCCAATCAACTTTTGATTCAGGAATATGTTCATAACATTATCCTGTACTACAAGATTACATCCTTCTTTACTCAATAAAGAAACTTATATAATATTTCATATCATGTTCGGAATGTAATAGCATTCTTTCAGAATCATTGTATTACCATTTGGCAGCACAAGGTGATATTTGCCAACAGCTTTGGCTGCAACATTTGCACCATTCCCTACCTTTTTGTAGCCCATGTAACATATTACATATATGGGATCCCGATCCGGTATCTAATACCCAGGATGTTGAGTGAACTGAGAAACAGTTCTCGATAACTAACACACCTGAAGAAGATGCATCAATATGCTTATTCTTCGTTTGGGTGGCATGAGAATCCAGATATTCTCCAATTCCCTGCTCGGACTTATAACAATTATAAGTGGGAGCGGGACCAACGTTCCCCTGCTCAGTATAACAAGCTGGTTCAGTCAATACATCCATATTATTATCTTGATTAAGGCCTGATATGGTCGCTACCAGGAGAGAAAGAGAGGAAAACACTTTAGCGTATGATCTTGCAAGATTAGATTGGTTATTATCTTATCTAATCAGGATGGCTCCCACTGTTTTCATCAAATCTTCCTTCAAACCTTAAAAGGTAAGATTAGCTGGGATTAATTACACCTTACAAGTTCGCCAATCTTTCAGCCAGTCCAGTGTTGGTACTTTGAGTGATGTTCCCCGTGCTTTCGCACGGACCTAATTAAAATAAACCTCGTTTTCCCAGAGGCATGACCCCGTTAACACCTTTCTAGACACCAACTTGATAGGCTAGTTGTCATGTGTAAAACTCTCCCAGGAGTAACTCTTACTCGAGGTGGGTATCGGGATCCAACTATCTCATAGGAGGTATGCAATCTCATTGCAAATTTCAACAATTGAAATTACCGATAATGCTTTTTCCCCTAGCAACTTATGACCTTAAAATAGTCAATAAATCATAATTGCTAGCCAAGTTCAACCTGTCATATCCCTATTGAATTAAACCCACCCGCACGACCCTTAACATAGTGAACAAAGTCGTACAACTATCCTAATCCAATCATATCTTATGTTTTAGCAGATAAGCACTAATTAGCTACCGCACACTATGCCTTAACATAGTCAACAAACAAAGCACGAATACTAAGTAGTACTTATCTGAAATGACGGAGGGATACACAGGTTTTTCAGAAAACCATAAGCGTAATGAACTTGATATCGTTGTAGAAACAAGTGATTTTGAAAAGGAGTGTTTTTTTAGGCTTTCTAGTTTCGCTAAAGAGGTCACTCCCGTTGAAGAGATCTCGGCTCTTTCCTTATCGAATAAGGTGCAGGATATTTCATAAATACCGCTTTGCGAAGCAAGAACTATAGAAGCAATCAAAAACTAAACCGTGAGTTTGTAGCATCTGCCAGTTTTGCTAAAGTGGTCACTCCCGGTGAAAGGATCTCGGCTCTTTCCTCATCGAATAAGGTGCAGGGTATATCACATATACCACAATGAAAAGAAAAAACTGTAGCTACCCTTTTTGAAAATTTGATTCTACAACATCTTTTATGTTTCTTTTCTTTTATTAATCTCATTAATAAATCCCATCATTTATGCTTCCTAAGCATCACAGAAGAAACGAAAATACAATGTGCGCTTATGCCATCCGCATTCGCCACAATGTTCCTTTATGCGCCATTAGGTTACTTAACTAACAGCATAACGGGACGGGACTAGCGCGGGTGTAAAACATAAGCAACGTTTATTATATATCATATATATAATAATAAAGCATTCGTCTCATGCATATAATATGATCACATCACAGTGTATCAATAGCAGAAGAAACATATGAAATATTAGATAAACTAGGAGGTCCTGTTTTATTTCGAGCCTGTATAAAATATGGATTCCATGGTCACGATGAAAAGCCAAACCCACATCCCTAGACCCCTATGAGAGCGGCAAGTAACTCTGCCAATTCTAGGGTTGGGAGACCCTGTCTCGACTTCTCGAGATGGCCTCCTACTGGACCCTATAACCCGGTTGCTTGTGCTCCCCTCCTTAGGTCTATCCTAATGCGAAAAAGTAAATAATATACAATGGTGACATCAACCTCAACCCGGAAGTGCCCAAATAAAAGAATATTACATACAATGAATTTTACATGAATGAAAATAAAAACCCTCATCTCACATAAAACCCCGGCTATTCAGAACACGACGATCTAATATAACATATCACAGCAACACATAATATCTCATATCATAAATGTAAGCAAGTATGCGTATCCCGATTTCCGTTGATGTATAGCAACGAAGCCGGCAATACCCCACATACTATACTTACGGTCGCAGAAAAGAAAAGTGAAAAACTACAACATTTGGAATTCATCAACTTAGACATCATAAACCCGAAATATCACATATTACAGATTTCATGCCTAACTATATGAATTCCATATATTGTATGACATTCACAGAATATCAAGACGAAATTTAACGTTTCGATTGAATCAACATGCACTCAAAAATTACACCCGTGAGCTCAACACTTGAGCAAACTCAAAACACTCAAAAACCGTGCCACAGTGTCTATGGACCAGCCGTAGAAGGAGTTAACCAATGCCTCACCTATGATACCACGGAACTACGGCAAACCCTAAAGTTTGTTCGCGGTTCTGTGGGCATACAATCGAGTTATGGTTAGTATAGTCTTCTAGAGGGTCTATAGGGGTACTTGCACGATTTTACGAATATGATCAACTTCGGAAAATTACAACACTTGGAAATTTTAGTGGGGTACAAAATATGGTGTGTGAAGTTCGATCGAACTGCTAAAAATAGTCAAGCTTACCAATACAGTGTTAAATTATACGACTACGAAGCACTACGAATTAGCCCCAGGTCAAACTAATCATCACATGAAAATTGGGCTAAATAAACAATACTAGGAAACCCAATTAGAACACAAAAGAGCACAGATGAAATATGGAGGGCAGAGGAGGTAATGAGGCTGGGCAGACCGGATTCTTGGCCACCAAAATCCGAGCACCCCCCCTGTGTTTCACCCATGTTCATAGTTTGTCCCATATAACATTCTGCACCTGTTTGAAAAATTTTTAAAGGACTTTTTTGAAAATTTACAGAGAGCAAAATGGGGGTTTCATAATAGCGTATTCCGGAGACCATTTTGTTTTCGTATTTGTTTTAGCACCGTGTCTAAAATTCTAACTTGGCTCTGATACCACTGTTGGGCTTCCTTTGAACCTAATCTAGGGTTTGGCAGCATCACTCATGCCATTTTAAAAATTAGAGATGTGCAAAGCAAACAAACAATGAATCTTTGTTAGAAATATTAGGGTAACAAGTTTGTACCGCATACAAAGAAGTATCTATCACAAAGAGTTTAGGATTACAACCTTTGTAGTCCATTCCTTTGCTTCATAAGCCCCGTGTTGAGGTCTCTTCGCTGCGATCATCAAGAACTCCGACTCTCGAGAGGCTCCATGAGGTGAATGATGCATCTTGCTTGAAGTCTTCATGATCTAAGATGATCTACCATAAAGAATTTCTAACCCAAGCTTACACTTCACTAATAAAGTAATTAGAGAAGTGAACAACCTAATCTAAGTGGCTAGAATAGATGAGGATGATGAAGTAGGAATTTTACACTCTTTTGTTTTCAATTTCTCACTTAGAATCATCACACAACAAAATGCTCGTGAAGCTTTTCAAGAGGAAAAAGAAGAACAAAAGCTTTTGTGATGAAATAATGAATTGTTGTTGTGGGTACAATTGCAACCATGGGTTAAGAATGAGTTCCTTAACCCTTGTAGAAAATAAACCATGGGTTGAGTGTTTGGGTTGGATTAATAAATATCTCCAAAAAAATCAAAGAAAAATGACAATGTCAAAGCTTCATGAAGATTCCACAAATCTCATCCAAATAGTTAACCCTAATCCAAACCCTAACTTGGTTTAAACTCAAAATCCATGTTGCATTTGTAACCCTAACATGTTACAATATTATATATCACATATATAATATATATGTAACAAAAGAAAATAATACAATTAACATATATCGCATATACATCAATGTATTATCCGGTGAGAAAAAGAATCAATAAAGCGAGCTTATATTAGTTAATGTAACGTAATATATCACATATATAATTATACATTAAATTATCGAATCAACACTTGATCCGATAATCCGGCTATATGACATATAACCGACTAATATAACATGTACCAATTCATCGAAACAATACTTGATCTGATGACCCGGCTATATCACATATACCCGGCCGATATCACATATCGCGAGAATAGAATACGGTATCTCATATCGTATTAGTCTCGGTCCCGCACATATCATATATGTGCCCATACTCCGTTTTGCCTGAGCCAGGAAACCTCTATCTACACTCTAAAGAATCATCAATACGCCGGCAGTAGGTGATGATCATATCCAACACGCACAACCTGCAAGCGGTCAGCTAAACATAACAGCCACCCATGTATTAAGTGATCAGAAGATCAACAAGCAAGCCTGTACATTCTCTTGTGAATCCAATCAGTAAAACTCTCGTACAGTCCGGTCTCTTCGTCTGATATGTCGCATATCAAGTCTAGGGGTGGTAAACATTAGACCCCAGTAACCGATAAGTCATGTCGATGTGAGGCTCATAACGGGTCGAGAAACTACTGATAACTCTTACCAGCAGCACTCCATATCAGCCGTGGTGATGGGACTTCCAGTTATAGCCAATCGAACACAGCACAACATCAACTCCCTATACCGGGAGAGATGAAACCCCTCCTATAACTCATTGCCTCCATATGATTCGGGACTGTACCCAAAAGCCACCGTTTTGCACACCGTCTTGGACGTGGTAAGGTGGAAATCAAAGCACAGTGGGAATCATACAAGACTCTATGACTATCTCGGGTCTACAGACTAACCTGTACCAGTGTCAACGGGGAACTGCTATCTGACGATAGGTTTAATACCATCTAGGAGTTCTCGGCGAGTCCGTTCAGTGTACCCAGTCTCCACTGATCACCCGTACACCATCTTTGATGTCAAACACCGATGGATATGGGATCATCCATCGCCCATCATATGGGTCAAGGTGCTTATACGCTAGTCTACTCTGGAGTATCGATGCCCTGTCTCGATACTCCCTCGACTAGGAACCGTTATAGGATATACTCGTTGACTACCCTGGCCCTACTAGTATGATCTCATCATAGTCCTAGTAGTCAAGTACATATCTTAAGGGCTTTATCTTCATATGAGAGCAAGACAGTAAACAAATACAAGTCAACATGTTAAGACAAATTGAAACTAAATAGCATACTATCATATCGAGCAAGAAATTCCTCTCTATATATATCCAAGCTGTTAGTTGTATGTATGCCCTAGAGGCCAGTATTATACAGATGATGTATATTGGATGCTTGGACATATATAGAGATGACTTTCTTGCTCGACATGATAGTATGCTATCTGGTTACTCTTTATCTTAACATGTACACTTGTCTCTTTATACTGTCTTATAGTTACATGTTGGTAAAGCCCTTAGGATATGTACTTGACTACCTAGACTGTGATGCAGATCATACTAGTGGGGACATGGTAGTCCATAAGTACATCCTTCAAGGTCCCTAGTCGTGGGTGTATCGAGACAGGGCATCGATATACCAGAGTAGACTAGCGTATACGCTTCTCGACCCATGAGATGGGCGATGGATGATCCCATATCCATTGGTGTTTGACATCAGAGATGGTGTACGGGTGCTCAGTGGAGACTGGGTACACTGGAAGGACTCGCCGAGAACTCCCAGATGGTATTATACCTCACGTCAGATGGCAGTTCTCAGGTGACACTTGTGCAGGTTAGTCAGTAGACCCGAGATCGTCATAGAGTCTTGTGTGATTCCCAATGTGCTTTGATCTCCACCTTATCACGTCCATGAGGGCGTGCAAAACGGTGGTCTTTGGGTACAGTCCCGAGTCACATGGAGGCGATGAGCGATAGGAGGGGTTTCGTCTCTCCCGGTATTGGGGGTTGATGTTGCGCTGTGCTCGATTGGCCGTAACAGGGAAGTCCCTGGCCAGGGCTGATAAGAGATTTGCTGGTAAGTGTTACCAGTAGTTTCTCGACCCGTTACGAGCCTCACATCGGCATGACTTATCGGGTTATTGGGGTCTGACGCTTACCACCCCTAGACTTGATATGCGACATATCAGACGAAGTGACCGGACTGTACGGTAAGTGTTACTGGTCGGATTCGCAGGAGTGTGAGCGGGCTAGCTCGTCGATCTTCTGATCGCTCAATACCCGGGTGGCCGTTACGTTTAGCAGACCGCTTGCGGCTTGTGGGTGCTTGATATGATCATCATCTGCTACCGGCGTATTGACGAGTCTTTAGAGTCCTACACAGAGGTTTCCTGGCTCAAGCGAAACGAAATAGGAGCGCATATGAGATATGTGCAGGACCGAGAATAATGCGTGTATGTGATACCGCATTTCATTCTCGCGATATATGTTTTGATTGGTTATATTCGATATGACCTAGTTATCGAATCATTGATTCGATAAATCGATACATTGGATTCTAGTCGGTTATGTGCGACATGACCGGATCATTAAATCAAATGTTGATTTAATGATTTAATGTATAATTATATATTTGATATATTGCATTGCATTAACTAGTATTGGTTCACTTTAAATGGATTTTCTCACTTGATGTGCAAGAAGTATATGTGATATACTTTTGTGCACATATTTGTATCATGTTTGATGATACTTGATAATGTGGTTAAGTGTAAAGGATTAAACCATGGTTAAGTGATGATTAGGGTTTTGGTTTTTCATTTATTTATTTGTTTATTTATTTGGAAAGGATTTAGTTAAGAATGGTGGCTTATTTTGTTTCTATGTTGAAGCTTCTTGAAGCTTTGACAAAGTCCACCATCCTTATCTCATCCTTAACCCTAACCATTCCAACTAACCTTAGTTTAATCTCTACACTTGACCATGGTCAAGATATGATAAGTATTCATATTAGTTTTATTTTTTTAAATAGAACACTTATCATATTCTTTCTTCTAGCTTCATCTTCTTCTTCATCTTCAAGAATGAAAACTTGATGCCATCAATGGCAACTTGTGTTCTTGTGAGAGAAATCCAATTCTAAAGTGAACCCACCTCCTATTTCTTCACCCTCTACCTCTTGCCAAGTTGTTTTGGGTGTTTTCTTCACAAGTTTCACAACTTTGTGAAGTCGGAGCTTGAACTTGTGATGCCTCGACGTAGATCGTCTTTGACACGAAGCCGACGACTTAGCTCGCCCGTTTCTCCGATGAAGCCGACGATTGAGTTCGGGATTCATGATGGACAGTGAGAGGACACCCACGTGGAGCTAAGGAAGTGGAGAACCGGATCTACAAAGGTTGTAGCATCTAACTTTTAGTTAAGTAGTTAACTAGATTATCTTTTCGCCTAGAATTCTAGCCAACGATCCGTAGTCTAGGGTTTCTCGGCATCGTAAAATTTTGATTTGGCATGTTTGATGCCTTGTGAGACCTCCATAGTGTGCCTAGGAACCCTACACAAGCATCCATCATAATATTCATCGTATGTATAACAATGGCCTCTAGGGCATATATACAGCTAACAGGAACACTGTGGCCATGAGTACCAGAGTGGATGGTGTTAGCAACGAGGTTCTCCTAAAGTCACTTGATCGAGGCAATGGGGCATGGCTATCCAATAAAGTTATTCGGCGAATATTCCCGTACGATACGCGATTGCGACGGATTTTCGATCTGAACGAAATTTCATGGCAATCGATCAAAAGAGACTAAAATGCTAGATTTACAATCACTAACTAGTTTTCACAAAAGTAATTAACTATAGATTCCATGTATTGTATCACATATCAAACTTAAACCCGAAACGACGTAAAAAATACGACTACAAAACACTCCGTATTAGCCCCTTAACAAAATTAACATCACATGCAATTTTGGGCTAATCAAACATAACCTGAAACCCCAAAACAAAGCTGACAGAACGCCAAACAAATATGAGACCAAATGGAGCAAGGTGGGCCGGCGACGCCGATAAAAAGCCCGATCTCGCCGGTTTAGTATGGCTTTTTGGTCTCGTTTTTGTTCAATGTTCTAGTTATATCATATATAACATTCTTCAACTATTTAAAAACAATTAGTGACAATTTAAAAATCAACAGAAACTTGGTGTTCGGGTTTGCAGTTACAGAGTTGTTTCGGTTTCTTTATTTTAAAAACATCGTATAATCATCTAGCTTAGGCTTTGATACTATGAAAGTGTACGTTAGCACCACCATTGGATTTTACTAGCATCAAGTATGCCGTTTTCCAAAAATTAGGTGTGCTAAACTACACTAACCAAGATCATTAACTAGATGACTAGGGTTTATGCTAGATATCATAAAAACTATACTACAACCTTTGAGGGTCATGTCCTTCTCTTCAAATGCTCCGGGTTGTAGTCCACGCGACTCCACTAGGCTCCACTTAAAGATGGTACAAGCTCCCTTCGTGAGCTTCATGCCGAAAACAATCCACCCGTAGTCCACTAGTCCAAGCTACCTCTGTTAGTTATATGTATGCCCTGGAGGCCATTAATATACATGCGATGTATATTGTAGTGGATACTTGGACATATATAGGAAGGACTTTCTTGCTCGACATGATAGTATGCTATCTGGTTGCACTTTATCTTAACATGTACACTTATTGTTCTCTATTACATGCTGATAAAGCCCTTAGGATGAGTACTTGACTACCAGGATTATAATGCAGTTCTTACTAGTGGGGACAGGGTAGTCGGTAAGTACGTCCTTCAGATGTTCCTAGTCGTGGGAGATCAAGACGGGGCATCGATACTACAGAGTACACTAGCGTATGCGCTTCTTGACCCATATGATGGGCGATGGATGATCCCACATCCATTGGAGTTTGACATCAAAGAAGGTAAACGGGTGCTCAGTAGAGACTGGGTACACTGGACGGACTCGCCGAGAACTCCTAGATGGTATTATACCTATCGTCAGATAGCAGTTCTTTGGTAACACTGTTACAGGTTAGTCTGTCGGCCCGAGATCGTCATAGAGTCTTGTGTGATTCCCACTTTGCTTTGATTTCCACCTTACCACATTCAAGAGATCGTGCAAAACGGTGGTTTTTGGTTACAGTCCCGAGTCACATGGAGGCAATGAGCGATAGGAGCGGATTTCGTCTCTCCCGGTATTGGGGTTTGATGTTGCACTATGCTTGATTGGCCATAACAGAAAATCCTTGGCCAAGGTTGTTGAAATCTATTGGTAAGTTTTATCAGTAGTTTCTCGAAACGTTATGAGCCTCACATCGGCATGACTTATCAAGCTATTGGGGTCTGACGTTATACCACCCGTAGGCTGTGATATGCGACCTATCAGACGAAGAAACCGGACTGTACGGTAGTGTTGCGGATTGGATTCGCAGGAGTATGAGCAGGCTTGCTTGTTGATTATCTGATCGTTCAATACCCAGGTGGCCGTTATGTTTAGCATACCGCCTGCGGCTTGTGGGTGACTTATATGATCACCACCTACTGCCGGCATTTTGACGAGTCTTTAGAGTCCTACACAGAGGTTTCCTGGCTTAAGCGAAACGAAGTAGAAGCATATATAAGATATGTGCGGGACTGAGTTTAATACGAGTATGTGATATTGTATTCTATTCTCGCGATATGTGATATCGGTCGGTTATATGTGATATAACCTGGCTGTTGAATCAAGTGTTGATTCGACAAGTTGATACATATAATATTAGTCTATTGTATGTGATATAGCCGGATTATTAAATCAAGTGTTGATTTAATAATTTAATGTATAATTATATATTTGATATATTATCTTAAATTAACTAATATTAGCTCACTTAAGATTTCTTTTTCTCACTAGTGTACATTTAGTATATATTTGATATATATTAATGTATATTATTTTGTGTCATGCTTGATGCCACATGCTACATGGATGTATGAGACTCACACCATGCTTACAATATTGATTGGTTTTATTTATTTAATGTAAATAAAATTAGTTGGAAATTAGTCACATGGTTCAAGCTTTTGGAAGCTTGTAGAACCACTGACTTAGTACGCTAGTTTTGTTTTACATTAGATATTTATTTACCCAACCATTATCCTAAGCCATGGTTAATTCTCAACATGAGTTAGTATGAGATATTATCTCACCCATGGTTGTTATTCTCACCACTTGATTCATTCTTCACTTGCTTCATTTTTCCATGAGTGCTTTCTTCATCTCCTTCCTTAAGCATTCTAGCTTCATGAGAGGTGAAGAAAAGTGAGAAAATAATTTCTAAAGTGAGCAAAATTCCTACTTCATCAACCACTTCTCTACTAGCCATTTAGATTGGGTTGCTTTTTCACTAGTTCATCACTTAGTGAAGAGGTAGCTTGTGTTAGTGTCTCCTTGACGTAAATCATTTTCGGCCTCGAAGGTTTCAAGCAAGGTTGTTCATTTCAGCTTATGGAGCCTCACTAGATTCCGGGAGATCAATACTTGGAGCGAAGGGACTGCTACACAGAGCTATTGAAGTGAAGGACCGGTCTATGAAGGTTGTATTCCATGTTCACTTAGATGTAAAGATGTTTACATGCTTGTTCGTCTAATTCTCTAGTTTAGACTCTAGCGTTAGGGTTCTTTAGCGCGCCAAATTTTTGAAAACGGCATGGTCGATGCCTCCCGAAACCCAGCGGCGATACTAGGGAACCCTATAGTTGTATCAGAGCTATGCTAGAGAATTAGACGATGTTGTAGAATTAAAAAACCGAAACAACTCCGAAACACTGAAAATATAAACCCAGTTTCTGTCGAATTTTTCAGAGTGTCAAATTTTTTTTTAAGCAGTTGCAGAATGTTATATGAGATGTAACATGAACACGGTAAAAATTTGAACCCTCCTCGCCGGAAAATGGTCGGCCGCATTACATGAAAATCCGGCCTGGCCGGTTTTGCAACTTAGTTCTGGGTTCAATTTTTTAGGGTGTTCCAGTCTCTATGTTTTGGTGTCTCAGGTGTTGCTTGTTTTTTGCTGAAATTGCATGAGATGTTAACTTTCAGTAAAGGAAATTCAGAATGTTTCGTAATTGTAATTCTAACATCATTTCGGGTTATTTAGACGACGTTAAAAAGTTCGAACAGATATCAATAACCCATATTTTCCCTCGCTGGAAATTTTCCAAGAGTTAGATTTTTCCAAGTTTAAAATCTTCAGAAAATCGTGCAGGTGTTTTCTATGGACCCTCTAGAAGAACGAAACCCTAAATCGATTCTGTGACCATCGGAACCGATGATGAACCCTAGAATTTGTGGTAGTTCCGCGGCGCTATTGGTGAGGTAAGGGTTGACCCTTCTACGGTTAGTCCATAGGTGCTGTGTCATGTTCTGAGTATTTTTTAAACTCCGCTCATGTGTTGAGCTCTTTGGGAAATTTTGTGTGTTTGTTTATTCGATCGAAAATTTTAACATCGTCTAGCTATCTGTGATTGTGATACAATATTTGGAATCCACAATAATTAGTTATGTGATAACTAATTTGAATTTTATAAATCTAGCAAGTTAGACTAATTTGATCGGTTGCCACAGGATTTTGATGTGGATCAAAAGTCCGTCGCAATTATATAGTGTACATGGATACTCGCCGGGTAACCTACTAGATAGCCACGCCCCAAAGCCCCGACCAAGTGACTGTAGGAGAACCCCGTTGCTAAAATCATCCGTTTGGGTTCTCACGACCGCGGTGTTCCACATAAGTGCACTTCGTCGACGGCATCAGAGGGTGCGGCCGTCTACTAAAGTTTCCGATGAGCATTCGATCAAATTGTCGGGAATCTTGTTGAATTACCCGACTGATTATTAGAAAGTGTTTTCAATAACTAGACTAAATGCGGGGTTATTGTTAGGCATGTGATGTCTAAGGAATTCATTTGGTTAAGCATGAAATCCATAGTATGTGATACATTGGGTTATTGATGTCTAAGGTGGTTGCGGATTCCAATTGTTGTAGTTTTTCACTTTCTTTTCTGCGACCGTAAGTGTAATATGTGGTGTATTGCCGGTTTCGTTGCTATATGTCAACGACAATTGGGATACACATATTTACTTACGTTGATGACATGTGATGTTATGTGTTGATGTGATATGTTATATTGGATCATCGTGTTTGAATAGCCGGGTTTTTTTATGTGAGATGGGAGTTTTTCATTTTCATTCATGTAAAAACTTGTATGTAATATTCTTTTATTGGGGCACTTCCGGGTTGAGGATGATGTCACCATTGATGTATATTATTTACTTTTCTGCATTAGAATAGACCCAAGGCGGGGAGCACAAGTAACCGAGTTTTAGGGTCCAGTGGGAGGCCATCTCGAAGAGTCGAAACTGGGTCTCCTAACTCTAGAATTGGGAGGGTTGCTTGCCGCTCTCGTAGGGGTCTAGGGATGTGGGTTTGGCTATTCATCACGACCGTGGAATCCGTGTTTTTTATTGGCTTAATTTAAAACACGGAATTCCGAGTATATCAAATATTTCATATGTGTTCTTCTACTGCTGATATTCTGTGATGTGATTACTTTGTATATTGAGACGAATACTTATATTATATATATCATATATAATTAATATTGATTCTTTCGTTTCTTCTGTGATGCTTAGGAAGCATAATTGATGGGACTTCATTAATGAGATTAATGAAATAAAAAAAACCTAAAGATGTTGTAGAATCTTGTTTTAAAAACTGGTAGCTCTAGTTCTTGCTATGCATAATGGTATTCCTTGTAGAATATCCAGCACCTTATTTAATAATTAAAGAGCCGAGATCCCTTCACCGAGAGTGACCACTTTAGCAAAACTAGTAGAAGCTACAACCAACTCGGTTTTGTTTTTGATTGCCTTTTTAGTTCATGCTTTGCATAGTTGTATTTGTGAAATATCCAGCACCTCATTCAATGAGGAAAGAGCCGAGATCCCTTCACCGGGAGTGACCTCTTTAGCAAAAATAGTAAAAATCTCAAAAACACTCCTTTTCAAAATCACTCGATTCTACAATGAGATCATGTTTATTATGAAAAGGGTTTTCTTAAAAACCTGTCGTAGCCTTCCGACAATTCAGATAAGGACTATTTAATATTCATGCTGCGTTTGTTGGCCTCTGTCAAGGCGTAATGTGCGGTAGCTGATTAGTGCTTATCTGCAAAGTATGTGATGCGATTGGATTAGGGTAGTCATACGACCTTGTTGGCCTCTGTCAAGGGTCGTGTGGGTGGGTTTAATTCAATCATGAAATGTACGTGTTGAACTTGACTAGCAGCCTATGATTTGTAAGCCTCTTTCAAGGTCATAGGACGCTACGGACAAAATATTATCGGGAATTTCAAGTATTGAAATATGCAATTAGATTGCATACCTTCTATGAGATAGTTGGATTTAGATACCCACTGCGAGTAAGTGTTACTCCTGGGAGAGTTTTACACATTACAATTAGACGATCAAGTAGGTGTCTAGAAAGGTGTTAACGGGGTTACTCCTATGGGAAAACGAAGTTTATTTTAATTAGGTCCGTGCGAAAGCACGGTGAACCTCCCTCAAAGTACCGACACTAGCCTAGCCGAATGATTGGTGAACTTGTAGGGTGTAATTAATCCCGGCTAGTCTTACCTTTTAGGGTTTGAAGGAAGATTTGATAAAAACAGCTGGAGCCATCCGGATTTGATAAAATAATAACCAATCTGATTTTGCAAGTGCGCACGCAGAGTGTTTTCTTCTCTCTCTCTCTTGGTAGCGACCATGTCATGCCTTAATTAAGATAATAATATGGATACATTGACCGAACCTGCTTATTATACTGAGCTGGGGAACGTTGGTTCAACTCTATCTTATAATTGTTATAAGTCCGAGCAGGAAATAGGGGAATATCCGGATTCCTACGACACCCAAACGAGGAATAAGCATGTTGATGCATATTTTTCGGGTGTGTTCGTTACCGAGAACTATTTCTCAGTATCCTCTATGTCCTAGGTTGAGATACCGGATCGGGATCCCATATATGTAATAAGTTATATGGGCTACAAAAAGGTAGAGAACTGGGATTGGGTGATATGTCTCTAAGTGTTAGAGAATGGTACAATTGTTGTAGCCAAATCAGTTGGCCAATATCACCCTGTATTACCAAATGGTAAATACATTGATTCTGAACAAATGTTGTTAGATATCGAACCTGATATACAACATTATATTAGTTTTCTTTTAATGAAGGATATAATTCTGTATTGCAGGATGATATTGTGAACATTTTCCTTAGTCAAGAGTTGATTGGATCAGGCACGTTATGTAATGGCATATACGTTCTAAATAAAACCACAGTTCAAAGTATACCTAACACATATAAGAGGAGTAGTTGAGAAATGAACGAATCCTTCTTGTGGCATTGTAGACTAGGTCATATCAATACGATACGACTAGCTATGTTACATAAGGATGAATATTAGAAGTCGTTCAAATTTTTATCTTATGATACTTACCAGTCTCGTCTCAAAGGTAAAATGACCAATACTCTGTTTACTGGAAATGGAGAAAGAGTTACTGAACTCTTGGACTGATACATGGTGATGTATACGGTCCTATATCTACAAATGCCAGGGATGGTTCCTCATACTTCATGATATTCACTGACCATCTCTCAAGATTCGGACATATGTTCCTGTTGAAACACAAGTCTGAAACTTTTGAGAAATTCGAGGAATATAAGCTTAAAGTAGAGAACCAGATGGGTGGAAGTATTAAAGTTCTTCGTTGAGATCGGGGAGGCGAATACTTGGGCATGGAGTTCCTGGATTTTCTAAACGGAGAATATGATTCTCTCTCAGCTTACTCCTATGTATACACCACAGCACAACGGTTTATCGGGGCAGAGGTTCGCGCCCTATGAGATATTGTTCGCTCTATTATGAGTACTGCTGAAATGCCTGTTTTCTTTTGGAGTTATGCACTTGAGAAGTTGCATACCTATTGAATGGGGTTCCATCCAAATCACTGCCTACCACACCATATAAGATATGGATTGGAAAGAGACCATGTCTTAAACGAGTTATGATATGGGGTTGTCCGGCCTATGTTGAAAGACAAACTCGAGGCAAGGTTAGTTCTGTATAAGTTTGTTGGATATCCCAAACATTAGTGAGGGTATATCTTCTACCACACTGAGGAGCAAAAGGTATTTTATTTCTCATCATGCCACCATTTTAGAAATGGAATTTCATGTGAAGAAATTTGTGGGCATGAGGTAGAACTGGAAGGAGTTCCAGCTAGACAAACTAACAGCTGATGATTTCGTGAAACCAAAGGATTCAATAGTCTCCAACGAAGCTCAGCCTCTCCACGAATCTGGTAGGGTTCCTCATCCACCTTTGAGATACTACGGTTTCCTCGGTGACGGTGGGAGCAAGGATTGCATCATGGTAGATGATGACCCAACTAGGTTTAGGCAGGCCATCATGAGTGGGGACTCTATGAAATGGCTGGATGCTATGTAATCAAAGATGGAATCCATGTCCACCAACAAAGTATGACTTTGAATGTTGCACCTGAAAGGATAAAATCCATTGGGAATAAAAGGATCTTAAGAAGATTCTTGGTGTAGATGGAAAAGTTAAGACTTCAAAGCTATGCTTAAGTCCATCAGAATGAATGCAGGTATCGCGGAGATGGAACATCTGTTTTGATGTGGCAGTCAAAGAGTTTGACTTCATCAAAATGGTAGATGAACCTTGTATATACAAGAAGGTTGTAGAGTGTAAGGCTGTCTTCCTCGTATTGTACGTAGATGACATACTCTGGATAGGAAATGGTTTCCTATGCTACATTCGGTCAAGCTCCTCTTATCCCGTGGATTCTCCATGGAAGATCTAGATGATAGCTACTACATCTTGTGGATTATGATCTATGGTGATAGATTTAAATGGATGTTGGGAGTGTCCCAAATCCAGGTACATTAACACCGTACTAAAGGGGTTTGGTATGGAAGATTGTAAGCATGGTTGTTCGTCAGGAATCACTCTCTCCAAAAAGATGTCTTCCAAAACTGATTTGGAGAGAGCTCGTGTACAAGGGATACCCTATGCTTCGGCAGTAGGCACTATCATGTATGCGATGTTATGTACCAGACCAGATATAGCTAACTCACTAGGTGTAGTGATTAGGAATCAATCGGGTCTTGGGAGAGTCACTGGATAGCCGTGTAGGACATTCTTAAGTACTTGAGAAGCACTCAAGAAATGTTCTTATTGTTTTGGTAACGATTAACTCTAGTTGGAGTCCTTACCAATTCGAGCTTCCAGAGTCATAAGATCAACTGAAAGTCAGTCACAGGCTTTGTCTTTACCGTCAGTGAGGGGACGGTATGTTGGAAGAGTTCCAAGCTAGATATTGTGGCATACTAGATGATAAAGGCTGGATACATCGCTACCAACGATATTACCAAAGTGGTTGTCTGGACATTTCTTGTTCATGAGATGAACAATGTTCCTACCATGGAGCGTCCCAATAACTGTTATTGTGACAACAATGGAGTTGTGGCTTTACCCTAGGAACGCAGGTCCCATCAGCGTTCCAGACATATTCAAAGGACAGTATCACCTAATCAGGGAGATACTTGATCTCTAAGGGATTGAGGTTAGGAGAGTTAACGCGAAGGATAACATGGCGGATCCACTCATAAAGGTATTTCCATAGAGAGACTTGTTTAGGACGTTGAGTATGATATACTACAACAAATGACCTTAATGCAAGTGGGAGATTGTTAGTTATATGTATGCTCTAGTGGCCATTTCTGTACATGCGATTTATATTGTTGTGGATGCTTGGACATATATAGGGAGGACTTTCTTGCTCGACATGATAGTATGTTATCTGGTTGCACTTTATCTTAACATGTACACTTATTGTCTCTATATTAAATGTTGATAAAGCCCATAGGATGAGTAATTCACTACCAGGATTATGATGCAGATCATACTAGTGGGGACAGGGTAGTCGGTAAGTATATCCTTCAGATGATCCTAGTCATGTGAGTATCGAAACGGGGCATCGATACTCTAGAGTAGACTAGCGTATGTGCTTCTTGACCCATATGATTAGAGATGGATGATCCCACATCTATTGGTGTTTGACATCAGAGAAGGTATACGGATGCTCAGTGGAGACTGGGTACACTAGACGGACTCGCCGAGAACTCATAGATGGTATTATACCTATCGTCATATAGCAGTTCTCTGGTAACACAGGTACAGGTTAGTCTGTCGACCCGAGATCGTCATAGATCTTATGTGATTCCTACTGTGATTTGATTTCCACCTTACCACGTTCAAGAGATCGTGCAAAACGGTGGTTTTTGGGTATAGTCCCGAGTCACATGGAGGCAATGAGCGATAGGAAGGAATTTCGTCTCTCCCGGTATTGGGGGTTGATGTTGCACTATGCTTGATTGGCCATAACAGGAAATCCCTAGTCAGGGTTGCTGAGATTTACTGGTAAGTGTTATCAGTAGTTTATCGAACCGTTATGAGCCTCACATCGGCATGACTTATCAGGTTATTGGGGTCAGACGTTATACCACCCACAGGATGTGATATGCGACATATCAGACGAAGAGACCAGACAGTACAGTAGTGTTACTGATTGGATTCGCAGGAGTATGAGCAGGGTTGCTTGTTGATCTTCTGATCGCTCAATACCCGGGTGGCAACTATATTTAGCAGACCGCTTGCGGCTTGCAGTTGACTGATATGATCACCACCTACTGCCGGCGTATTGACAAGTCTTTAGAGTCCTACACAGAGGTTTCCTGGCTCAAGCGAAACGAAGTAGGAGCACATATGAGATATGTGCAGGACCGAGATTAATACGATTATGTGATACCGTTTTCTATTCTCGCGATATGTGATATCGGTCGGTTATATATGATATAACCGGGTTGTCGAATCAAGTGTTGATTCGGCAACTGCATACAATTGTTATTTGTCGGTTGTATGTGATATAGCCGGATTATTAAATCAAGTGTTAATTTAATAATTTAATGTATAATTATATATTTGATATATTATCTTACATTAACTAATATTAGCTCACATAAGTTTTCTTTTTCTCACTAGTGTACACTTAGTATATATGTGATATATATTAATGTACATTATTTTGTGTCATGCTAGATGCCACATGCTATATGGGTGTATGAGACTCACACCATGCTAACAATAATGATGTGTTTTATTTATTTAAAGTAAATCAAATTAGTTGGAAATTAGTCACATGGTTCCAGCTTTTGGATGCTTGTAGAGCCATTGACTTAGTCCACTAGTTTTATTTTACATTAAATATTTATTAACCCAACATTTATCCTAAGCCATGGTTAAATCTCTACATGAGTTAGTATGAGATATTATCTCACCCATGGTTGCTATTCTCACCACTTGATTCATTCTTCACTTGCTTCATTTTTCCAAGAGAGCTTTCTTCATCTCCTTCCTCCAGCTTTCAAGCTTCATGAGAGGTGAAGAAAATTAGTGAGAAAATAATTTCCAAAGTGGGCAAAATTCCTACTTAATCAACCGCTTCTCTCCTAGCCATTTAGATTGGGTTGTTTCTTCACTAGTTCATCACTTAGTGAAGAGGTAGCTTGAGTAAGTGTCTCCTCGACATAGATCATTCTCAGCCTCGAAAATTTCAAGCAAGCTTGTTCATTTCACCTTTGGAGCCTCACTAGAGTCCGGGAGATCACTACTTGGAGCGAAAGGACTACTACACGGAGCTATTGAAGTGAAGGACCGATCTACAAAGGTTGTATTCCTTGTTCACTTAGATGTGAAGATGTTTGCATGCTTGTTCATCTAATTCTCTAGTTTAAATTCTAGCGTTAGGGTTCTTTAGCGCATCATTTTTTGGAAAATGGCATGGTCGATGCCTCCCGAATCCTAGCGGCAACACTAGGGAACCTTGCAAACTCTTCACTAAACTCTTTAGTGAAGGAAACATGCTAGTTTAAATTAATGATTCAAACTAGGATGGTGAAGTAAGGGTGTAGTTTGCTCACTAGGGTTCTTACAAGCTCAACGGTTCAGAACTCATGTGAAGGATTGAGCTTGGAGGTGAGGTGAGCAAAAATAGAGAGAGCTAGAGAGCAAGAGCTCAAGAAAATAGACAAGGCAAATATGAGCTCAACTCAAGAATGAGTGTAGAAAGACAACCCCAAGCTCACACATTATTTAAGCATGGAATAAAATGCAATACAAATAATGAACCATGCTTCAATAGTGCAAACAAATGAATAAAGAAATATAAAACCCTATACGTTGCCCAAGCTCTCAAAAGTCTCCCAATTTTTCTTTTCATTTTCTATTTTCTAAAAATAGAAGATCCATGCCATGATTCGTTTTAATATATATATATATATATATATATATATATATATATCTTATATATTAATATATATATATATATATATATATCTTATATATTAATATATATATATATATATTCTGAAGAATGATTAGTGAGCTAATAATATTAGTTAATATATAATTATATCAAATATAATATATATCAAATTATTAAATCAACACTTGATTTAATAATCCGGTTATATCACATATAACCAACTAATATCATCTATCTTTATATCACATTATCAAATCAACACTTGATTCAATAATTCGTTTATATCATATATAACCTAACTGATAACAGATAGCCGCCGGATTACAATATGGTATCTCATACTCGTATTTAATCAGGCCCCGCACATATCAGCATATGTGCCTTACTTCATTTCGCTTGAACTAGGAAACTTCTGTGTGGGACTCTATAGACTCGTCAATACGCCAACAGTACGTGATGATCACATCAATCACCCATAAGCCGTCAGGGGTACTAGCTGAACGTAACGGCTACCCAAGTATTGAGAGATTAGAAGCTAAACAAGCAGGCTTGTCCAAAATCTCATGAAACCTATAAGTAACACTTACCATATAGTCCGGTCTTTTTGTCTGATATGTCGCATATCGAGTCTAGGGGTGATAACGTCAGACCCTAATAACTTGATAAGTCATGCCGATATATAGCTCATAACGGTTCAAGAAACTACTGATAATACTTACCAGTAAATCTCATCAACAGCCCTGGCCAGGGACTTACTGTTATAGCCAATTGAGCATGGCGCAACATTAACGCCTAATACCGGGAGAGTCGAAACCCCTCCTATCGCTCATTGCCTCCATGTGACTCAGGACTGTACCCAAAATCCACATGTTTGCATGACTCCTTTGAGCCGTGGCAGGGAGGAAATCAAAGCACAGTGGGAGCCACCCAAGACTCTATGACGATCTCGGGTCTACAGACTAACATGTACCAGTGTCACCTGAGAACTGCTATCTGACGATAGGTATAATACCAACTAGGAGTTCTCGGCGAGTCCTGTTCGGTGTACCATTCTCCAATGAGCACCTGTGTACAATCTTTGATGTCACACATTAATGGTTATGGGATCAACCATTTCCCTATAAAGGGTCATGAAATGTACACACTAGTCTACTCTGCAATATCGATGCCCTATCTCGATATCCCCTCGACTAAGAACCTTTTAAATGATTTACTTATAGACCACCCTGGCCCCACTAGTATGATCTGCATCATAGTCATGGTAGTCATATATGTAGGACTGCCTAGCACGACAGCAAGGTTTCGGGAGGCATCGTCTATGCTATTTTCAAAACTTTACCATGCTAAATAACCCTAACCCTAGAATCTTAACTAGAGATTTAGACAATACAACATGTAAACTACTTTACATCTAAGTGAACATGGAATACAACCATTGTAGACCGGTCCTTCACTTCAATAGCTCCATTTAGTAGTCCCTTCACTCCAAGTAGTGATCTTCCGGACTCTACAATGGCTCCACAAGATGAAAGGAACAAGCTTGCACGAAGTCATCGAGGCCGAAGATGATCTATGTTGAGGAGACACCAACCCAAGCTACCTCTTCACTAATTATTGATTAGTGAAGTTAACAACCTAAACTAAATGGCTAATCTACTAGAGGATGATGAAGTAAGATTTTTGCTCACTTTGAAATTAATTTTCTCACCGGTTTTCTTCACCTCTCAAAAATCTAGAGAGCTCACTCTTGATGAAGAAGAAGATGAAGCCATTGATGTTGTGGTAACCATGGGTGAGAAATATCTCATATAACTCATGTAGAGACATAACCATGGCTTGAGTTAATGGTTGGGTTAATAAATATCTAGTGTAAGACAAAACTAGTGGACTAAGTCAATGATTCCACAAGCTTACACTAAGCTCACCCATGTGACTAATTTCTAACTAATATTTGATTTACTCTAAATAAATAAACCCTACATTATCATGAGCATGGTGTGAGTCTCATACACACATGTTGCATGTGGCATCAAGCATGACAAAATAAGAAATACAATTAATATATATATCATATTTATTAAATGCATAAGTGAGAAAAAGAAAAACTTAATTGAGCTAATATTAGTTAATGTAAATTAATATATCAAATATATAATTATAAATTAAATCATTAAATCAACACATGGTTTAATAATCCGGCTATATCTCATATGACCGAGTAATATTATTTGTATCAACTTATCGAATCAACACTTGATTTGATAACCCAGCTATATCTCATATAACCGACCGATATTATAAATCGCGAGAATAGAATACGGTAACACATACTCGTACTAATCTCGGTCCCGCACATATCACATATATGCTCCTACTTCGTTTTACCTGAGCCAGTAAACATCTGTGTAGGACTCTAAAGACTCGTCAATACGCCGGCAGTAGGTAATGATCATATCAGGCACCTACAAACCGTTAGCCGTACTAGCTGGACATAATGGCTACCCGGGTATTGAGTGAACAGAAGATCAACAAGCAAGCCTGCTCATACTCCTGTAAATCCTGTCAGTAATACTACCGTATAGTCCAGTCTCTTCATCTGATATATCGCATATCCAGTTTAGGGGTGGTAAACGTCAGACCCCAGTAACCGATAAGTCGTGCCGATATGAAGCTCATAACGGATCGAGAAACTACTGATAACACTTACCAGTAGATATCCTTATCAGCCCTGGCCAGGGACTTCCTGTTATAGCCAATCAAGCAAAGCGCAACATCAACCCCCAATACCGGGAGTGACGAATCCCCTCCTATCGCTCATTGCCTCCATGTGATTCGGGACTGTACCTAAAAGCCACCGTTTTGCACGTTCTCTTGAATGTGGTAAAGGGGAAATCAAAGCACAGTGGGAATCACACAAGACTCTATGACGATCTCGGGTCTACAGACTAACCTGTACCAGTGTCACCAGAGAACTGCTATCTGACGATAGGTATAATACCAACTAGGAGTTCTCGGCGAGTCCGTTCAGTGTACCCAGTCTCCACTGAGCACCCGTATACCATCTATGATGTCAAACACCAATGGATGTGGGATCATCCATCGCCCATCATATGGGTCAAGAAGCGTATACGCTAGTCTACTCTGGAGTATCGATGCCCTGTCTCGATACACCCTCGACTAGGAACAATTAAAGGATGTACTTGTGGACTACCCTGGTCCTACTAGTATGATCTCCATCATAGTCCTGGTAGTCAAGTACACATCCTAAAGGCTTTATCAACACATGAGAAGAAGACAGTATCACATTACAAATCTATATCTTAAGACTAAGAGTAACCACATAGCATACTGTCAAGTCGAGCAAGAAAGTCCTCTCTATATATGTCCAAGCATCCACTATAATATACATCATATGTACAATAATGTCCTCTATGGCTTATACATAACTAACAATCTTCCACTTGCACTAAGGCCAGTTGTTGTAGTATCTCATGCCCAACATCCCGAAGAGTCTCTCAAATTATATCTGGAGTATAGCATTCGTGAGTGTATCCGCTGCGTTGTTCTTTGTGTCAACTCTCGTGACCTCGATCTCCCGGTGATCAACTATCTCCCGGATCAGGTGATACCACCTCAGAATATGCCTGGAACGCTGATGGGACCTGGGTTCCTTAACCAAAGCCGCAGCTCCATTGTTATCATAATACAAAGGTATCGGATGCTCGATGGACGGAACAACACCAAGTTCGTTTATGAACTTCTTCATCCAGACAGCCTCTTTGGTAGCATCGTTGGCAGCGATGTATTCAGCCTCCATCGTCAAGTCTGCCACGGTTTATTGCTTGGACCTCTTCCAACAAACCGCCCCTCCATTAAGGGAAAAGACAAATCCCGAGACCGACTTAGAGTCGTCATTATAACTCTGCAAGCTCGAATCGGTAAAGGACTCCACTTGGAGTTCACCGTTACCATACACCAAGAACATCTCTTTAGTCCTTCTCAAATACTTGAGAATGTTCTTAACAACTGTCCAGTGATTCTCTGCTAGATCTACTTGATACCTACTCATTGCACTTAGTGAGTATGCTACATCGGGTCTGGTACATAACATCGTACACATGATAGAGCCTACTGCCGAACCATAGGGTATCCCTTTCATGCGAGCTTTCTCCAAATCAGTCTTGGGAGACATCTCTTTGGAGAGAGTGAGTCCTATGATCGTAGGTAAATTCCTACGCTTGGAATCTTCCATTCTAAATCTCTTTAGTATGGTGTCTATGTACCTAGATTGGGACAATCCAAGTATCCGTTTAGATCTATCTCTATAGATTTTAATCCCTAAAATGTAGGTGGCATCACCTAGATCTTTCATTAAGAATCAGTGTGATAAGAAGAGCTTGACCGAGTGCAGCATAGGAACATCATTTCCTGTCAGGAGTATATCAGCCACGTACAATACGAGGAAGACAACCTTACTCTCTCCCACGTTCTTGAATATACAAGGTTCATCTACGTTTTCTATGCAGTCAAACTCTTTGACTATCACATCAAAACAGATGTTCCAACTCCGCGATGCCTGCTTTAACCCGTAGATAAATTTAAGCAGCTTGCACACATTCCCGCTGCTCCCACTGTCCACAAAGCCCTCTGGCTGAGTCACGTACACGCTCTCTTCTAAATCACCATTTAGAAAGGCGGTCTTAACAACCATTTACCAGATTTCGTAGTCATGGTATGCAGTGATGGCAAGTAGGATCCGAATGGACTTAAGTATAGCCACTGGAGAAAATGTTTCATCATAATCCACATCTGGTCGTTAACGAAAACCTTTTGCAACAAGTCTAGCTTTGATAGTCTCAACTTTTTCATCTACACCAAGTTTCTTCTTAAAGATCCATTTGCTCCCAATAGGTTTTACCCCTTCGGGAGCAACATCCAAAGTCCACACATTGTTGGTGTACATGGATTCCATCTCAGATCGCATTGCATCCAGCCATTTCACAGAGTCCCTACTCGTGCTGGCCTGCTCGAAACTGGTTGGGTCATCATCTACCATGATGCAATACTCACTCCTACCATCAATGAGAAAACCGTAGTATCTCTCAGGTGGATGAGGAACCCTACTAGATCGGCGGAGAGGCTAAGGATCGTTGGGAACTATTGAACCTCTGGTTCCACTAAATCTTCAGTTATAGTCTGTGTAGCTGGAACTTCTTTCAAATCTACCTCTTTGCCACTAATTTCTTTTACAAGAAATTCCTTTTCTAAAAAAGTTGCATGTTGAGCAATAAACACCTTTTGTTCCTCACTGCGGTATAAAAAATATCCATATGAATTCTTTGGATATCCCACAAACTTGGAAAGAACTGATCATGTCTTGAGTTTGTCCAGATTTTGCCTTTTTACATAGGCCGGACAACCTGATATCTTAACTCGTTTAAAATATGGTATCTTCCCACTCCATATCTCATATGGTGTGGTAAGTACAGATTTAGATGGAACTTGATTCAATAGACATACTGCTGTCTCCAGGGCATAACCCTAAAAGGAAATAGGCAACTCAGCGGTGCTCATCATAGAGCGCACCATATCCAATATGGTGCGATTCCTCCGCTCCGATACACCGTTGTGCTATGGTGTATACGGAGGAGTAAGCTGAGAGAGAATCCCATTCTCTTTTAGATAGTCATGGAATTCCATGCTCAAGTATTCTCCTCTCCGATCATATCGCAGGATTTTAATACTTTTACCCATCTGGTTCTCGACTTAATGCTTATATTCTTTGAATTTCTCAAAAGCTTTAGACTTGTGTTTCAACTGGAACACATGTCCGTATCTTGAGAGATCGTCAGTGAATGTAATGAAGTACGAGGAACCATTCCTGGCATGTGTAGACATGGGACCACATACATCATTATGTATCAGTCCTAAGAGTTCCGTAACTCTTTCTCCGTGTCCTGTAAACGGAGTTTTGGTCATCTTTCCTTTGAGACATGACTGGCAAGTTTCATAAGATGATAATTCGAACGGATTCAAATATCCATCCTTCTGTAACTTAGCTAGTCGTATGGCGTTGATATGACCTAGTATACAATGCCACACGAAAGATTCGTTCATTTTTGAACTCTTCCTTTTGTGTGTGTTCTATACATTAAGAACTGTGTTTTGATTCAGAACGTATAAACCATTACATAACGCACCAAACTCAATCATCACTTGATTTAGGTAAATATTCATAACATTATTCTCTACTACAAAGTTATATCCTTCTTTATCTAATAAAGAAAGTGATATTAAATTGCATATCATAGAGGGCACGTAATAACATTCGTTCAAGATCAAAGTATTCCCATTTGGTAATACAAGGCGATATTCACCAACTGCTTTTGCTGCAACACTTGCACCATCCCCTACTTTTAGAGAATGATCACCTATTCCCGGTTCTCTACCTTTCTTTCGCCCAAGTAACATATTACATATGTGGGATCCCGATCCAATATCTAATACCCAGGACGTAGTGTGTACTACGAAACAGTTCTCGGTAACTAACACACCCGAAGAAGATGCACCAACATTCTTATTCTTCGTTTGGGCGGCATGGGAATCCGGATATACCCCTATTTCCTGCTCGGACTTATAATAATTATAAGTTGGAGCGGAACCAACATTCTCCTGCTCAGTATAACAAGCGGGTTCGGTCAATACATCCATATTATTATCTTGATTAAGGCCTGACAAGGTCGCTACCAGGTGAGAGAGAGAAGAAAACACTTAGCGTATGCTCTTGGAAGATGAGATTAGTTATTATCTTATCTAATCAGGATGGCTTCCACTATTTTTATCAAATCTTCCTTCAAATCCTAAAAGGTAAGACTAACCGGGATTAATTACACCTTACAAGTTTGCCAATCTTTCAGCCATTTCTGTGTCGGTACTTTGAGGGAGGTTCCCCGTGCTTTAAAACGGACCTAATTAAAATAAATCTCGTTTTCCCAGGAGCATAACCCCGTTAGCACCTTTCTAGACACCTGCTTGATCGGCTAATTGTGATGTGTAAAAATCTCCCAGGAGTAACTCTTACTCGCAGTGTGTATCGGAATTCAACTATCTCATAGAAGATATGTAATCTCATTGCAAATATCAACACTTGAAATTCCCGACAATATTTTGCCCCAAACGATCTATGACCTAGGCAAGGTCAACAAACCATAAATCGCAAGTCAAGATCAACCCATACATTTTATGATTGAATTAAACCCACCCACACGACCCTTGACGATGTCAACAAGGCCGTATGACTGCCCTAATCCAATCGCATCTCATGTTTTAGCAGTTAAGCATTAATCAACTACCGTACAGTACGCCTTGACAAGGTCAACAAACATAGTACGAATACTAAATAGTCCTTATCTGAAATGACGGAGGGCTACGACAAGTTTTTAAGAAAACCTTTTGCGTAATGAACTTGATATAGTCGTAGAAACAAGTGAATTTTAAAAAAGGAGTGTTTTTTAGGCATTTTACTAGTTTTGCTAAAGAGGTCACTCGCGGTGAAGGGATCTCGGCTCTTTCCTGTTAGCTATAGTACCTTCAAATCTATTATTGGATCTCAGGCACGTGATTGCAATGATTGAGGGAGGACTTATACCGGTAGAACAAACTTACTCGAGATGATAGCATGCTATATGGTTTGTCTTTATTATCGTGTACATGCTTGAGGTGACACTACAAATCACTATTACATGTTGATAGAGCCCATAGGATTCTTGCTTTACTACCAGCACTATGATGGCGATCATATACGTGAGAGTTGGGTGGTCTATAAGCACATCCTTAAAGTGTCCCCAGTTATGGGAGTTTCGAGACTGGGCATCGATACTCTGAGAGTAGACTAGTGTATACGGATCAAGACCCCGATGAGGGGCAGTGGCCGGTCTCACAAGCCATTGGTGTCAGTTGGTTCACCAAAGATGTATACAGGTGCTCATTGGGTTATGAGTACACCGGACGGACTCGCCGGGTACATGCTAGTTGGTATTATACCTATTGTCAGATAGCAGCTCCCTAGTGACATGCGTACAGGTCAGTCTATCGACCTGAAATCGTCATTTATCTCATGTGAGTTCCCACTGTGCTTTGATTACTACCCAACCATGGCTCGAAGGGGTCGTGCAAACAGGTTTTAGTTGGGTATAGTCCCGAGCCACATGGAGGTAGTGAGTGGATCGTCAGGGGATTCGTCTCTCCCGGTATTTGGGGTTGATGTCGCTGTGTACACCGGTGGCCATCACCAGAAATATTTGGCCAAGGTAGTCGAAAATTACTGATCTAGGATCGGTAGTTTCTCAGGTGGTGATGGGCTTCATACCGACACTGAATATCAAGTTATTAGGGGTCTGACTTTATCTACTCGCCAAGGCTCGATATGCGATACTCATAGACGGACGAACCGGACTGTATGGATGTTGTCACTGTTAGGCTCAGTAGGGTTTCAGGATGAGTTCGCTCATCGGCCTCACTTTCGCTCAATACCTAGGTAGCCATTACGTACAGCTACTGCCACTGACATGCTTCTGGTCAAACCCACTGCCAGCGTATTGACGAGTCTTTAGAGTCCCACACAGAGGGTTTCCCTAGTTCGGGCGAAACGTTATAGAGGCTGTATGGTTTTATGGCAGGGTTCGAACATATACGTGCACTTGTGCACGTATCATGTTCGGTCGGATAATACTAGTAGGCTTTGGTTTAAGCCGGATCCTAGTATTATATTTTTGAATTACATTCGTCTCGTTGTATGCGTATTCAGTCAGAATACGGATGCGGGTATGTATATACGGATGAGGGGTATTCTTATAATTCGTTACAAGATTACTTTAGTTGATGCCATGTCTTTTTTGGATTAAACATTTAGTTTAAATGTTTATTGTGAGGTGTAAAGTGTGAGTGCAAGTTTTGTCTTGACTAAGATATTTGTGTGTGGGTTTTTTTGTCAATGCTAGGATATTTCGTGATGGCTATGATTTTTGTTATGGGTATTATTTTTGAGGGGCAGATTATTTTTTGTGCTCGGCTTTTCCTTTTGCTCTCCCTCAAAAATAAACACAACACTCATTTTTCTTGAGCTCACACTTTTCACTCCATGGGCATCTTCTTCAACCTACACCCATCCCTCTCATGAGTTGAGAATCATTGGGTGTTTTGAGACAAAGCATTCACACACTATCTTTACTTCGTCTTGGGCATCTACGCTAGCAAACATGATGTCCGAGTTGCTTCGGTTTTGAAGCGGGAGCCCATATTACTAATTGTCGACGAGGATCGTCTTTGACGAGAGAGACCGGAGATCGAACTTCATCATAGGCAGCCGCGACGAGCTAAGGACAGAGGTTGAAGACCGAAGGACACGGATCGATCGATATAACCTCTTTAAACTGTTTATAGTTAACTAGTATAGGGTTAATGGCACGATCCGTAGTTTAGGGTTCCAGTAGCGCCAAATTTTAAAAGTTTTTGTTCAGCATTTGGCCACGGATTGATGGCCGGAGCGCTGGCGTAGCCTTACATGGTATCAAAGCCAACCCATTAACCTCATACTTTTTGGTTTAGACAATGTTAAAGTATCAAAACCGAAACAACCCTAAATCAATACCCGATATATTCTAGTTTCTGTCAAATTTTTACGAGTCTTCTAAAAATATTTTAGCAACTGCAGTAGAGTACTCAGGTGACAACAAGAACATACCCCAAATACGAACAACTTCCACCCTAATTGGGCCGAGCACATCGAGGTAAAAACCGAGGAGGCCGGTCAATTCATTGCATTTTGGCTTCGTGTTTTGGGTGTGGTCTAGACTCTGGAATATTGGTTTATTGGTATTGCTAGTTTAGGCCAGTTTTGATATGGATTTATCAAGTTGTTTTAGGGCTATTCAGGCTTATTTCGAAGTCGATATTTCTAACATTGTTTAAAATTTACAGTACTTACATTACTATCTGTGATCGTGAAAGTCATTCGAGTGGTACAACTTGTCCAATTGCTATAGTTCTTTTAGACGGGTTTGCGAACGTGACATTCACGTTGATGTTCTGTGTTGAGCTATGTTTGTTGCGGAATCGTCGTGGTGGATAGCTGGTATGCAATGGTAGTATAGTTTAGTTTTATTTGTACACTTGATATCGCAGTAAGAGCGTCCGACATGTGGACTTCCGTCACTGCCTGTTTGTATATTATTTATTTGGGGCGTGACCGGGTTGAGGTCGATGTCTCCATTGTACATATTTTCTTTTCTTTACTAGGATTACCCCACGATGGAGTGAACGGATAGCCGGGTTCTGGAGGGCAATAGGTCCGCATCTCATGGCGTTGAGAAGGAGGGGGTATCACTCCAGAATTGGCAGGCTATTCGCCGCACTCGTAGGGGGTACAGGATGACCCAAGGAGGGTTGCTCAAGTTACCCGATTCCGTGAAGTGCTAGGTTGCCCATTCACTTTACTGAAAGGGGCTGCCTCGCTTATAGTTTTGGCGGGTAACTTTCCGCACTAGTAGGGGTTTAGGTTTTCATTGGACAGGCTATCCACACGACCAGGGGAATGTCGGGTTTCACTTGTGGCTCAAAGGAAACCCGGGGCTCCCAGATTATCTGTATTGTTCTGTGATGCTTATTGCTTATCTGTGATGTTGCATTTATCATACATGGAGTGATTATTATATATTGTTATATATATATACTAGTTGATGTTGTATATGTTTTACACCCGTGCTAGTACAGTCCCCGCTCTGTCGTTAGTTAAGTAACCTAACGGGTGATGACGGGCCCCAGTGGCGAATGCGGATGGCATATACGTACATCATATTTTCGTTCTTTTGTGGTGTGATTAATTGATGGGACTGCGTTGATTCAGATCAATGCAAGGAAAAGAGACCTATTCGATGTTGTTGGAACAAATTTTAAAAAGCTGTTATTGCAAGGACGTTTTCTTTTGTTTTGCACAGCGGTATTCGGTTATGAATATTCAGCACCTTATTCGACGAGGAAAGGGCCAAGATCCCTTCATCGGGAGTGACCCCTTGGACAGATGTTTGCGTCAGGGTAATAACATCACTATAGTCGATTACTTTTTGCTTTGTATCATGGTATTCAGTGAGAATATCCTGCACCTCATTCCACGAGGAAAGAGTCGAGATCCCTTCGCCGGGAGTGACCTCTTTAGCAAAGGTTTTCGCTACTATATATTTTTAAAAAGGTATCCGGTTCCTTCAACGATATCAAGTTCATTACATTAAAGGTTTTTTGCCAAAAACCATTCGTAGCCATCCTTCATTTCAGACGGGTAGAACTTAGTTTTCATGTTAAGTTTGTTGACCTTCGTCAAGGCATAGTGTATGGTAGCTATTTGTTACTTTTCTGTTGCATAGATAGATACGTTGGTTTGGGACAGTCGTACAGCCTTGTTGACCTTCGTAAAGGGCGAGTACGGGTGGGTTAAAATTAACCAGGACAATGACGGGTAGAACTTGACATGTGACTTATGATTTGTTGACCTTCGTCAAGGTCATAAGAGCATGGGGTAAAAATCAAATCGGGAGTTTCAAACATACAGGAAACTTACCAGGCATGCGCATACCTTCTGGAGTGTGATAACTTGAGTGGATTCCATCAAGTTATCATTAATGATAGTTGGATCCCAATACCCACTAATGAGTTAGTTTACTCCTCGGGTGATTTTAGATGATCCCGACTAATTCTTCTTTCAGGTTTGGAGGAGAATTTAAGGATACAGTGGGAGACTTCCTGATTAGATAAAATGATGAACCATTCTGATCTAGGTTAGAGTATACGCGGAGTGTTTCTTTTCTCTCTCTCTTTGGCAGCGACCATGTCCCGAACCTAGATTATAACTCAGTGACCAAGTTAACCGGACTTTCTTAAAACACTTGCCTTTGGATTGTCAGAGTTGCATACATCATTGCCACTCCTTCTTTTACACTTTGCTTTTCTCCAGAACATTCCGTATCACTACGAAGATCAACATTTTTATGGATATGACCATCGTATAGTTACATACTGTTGGAGATAGTGCCCTCAGAGTCAATTATTGGATCACAGGCACGTGATTGCAATGATTGAGGGAGGACCTATCCCAGGAGGACAGTCTTACTCGAGATAATAGTATGCTATCTGGTTTACCTTTATCATCGTGTACTGTTTCAGGTGACCTTACAGGTCGCTATTACACGTTGATAGAGCCCGTAGGATTCTTGCTTGACGACCAGCAGTATGATGGCGATCATATACGTGGGAGCTGGGATCTATAAGCACATCCTTAAAAGGTCTCTAGTCGTGGGAGTTTCGAGACTGGGCATCGATACTCCATTAGTAGACTAGTGTATACAGTCGAGACCCCGACGAGGGGCGGTGGCCGGTCTCACAAGCCACTGGTGTCAGTTGGTTCACCTAAGATGTATACAGGTGCTCATTGGGTTATGAGTACACCGGACAGGACTTGCCGGGAACCTGCTAGTTGGGATTATACCATACGTCAGATAGCAGTTCCCAGGTGACATGTGTACAGGTTAGTTCATCGACCTGAGATCGTCATTTGTCTCGTGTGAGTTCCCACTGTGCTTTGATTACTACCCTACCACGGCTCAAAGGAGTCGTGCAAACAGGTTTTAGTTGGGTACAGTCCCGAGCCACATGGAGGCAGTGAGCGGATCTGCAGGGGTTCGTCTCTCCCGGTATTGGGGGTGAGGTCGCGCTGTGTCTAGGAGAGCCATTACACAAAGCCCTCGGCCGAGGCAGGAGATTTACTGGTAGGTATTCCAGTAGTATCTCAGGGTGTTCTGGGCTTCACTCCGACACGACTTGTACCTCCTTTGGGGGTCTGACTTTTACCAACCCCCTAGGCCCGCCATGCGATTCTCATAGACGAACGGACCGGACTGTACGGATATTGTCACTGACAGGCTCAGTAGGGTGTCAGGATGAGTTCGCTCATCGACGTCGCTTTTGGTCAATAGCTGGTGGCCCGTCACGTATCGGCTTATACCTCTGACGTGCTAGTGGTTAAATCCACAACTATTGTATTGACGAGTCTTTAGAGTCCACCACACTTTCAGTTACTCAAGCTTTCGGGCGAAACTCTGTAGAGGCCGTATGGAGATATGGTAGGGTCCGATCAGATACGTGCGGTATTGCACGGATCAGGATCGGACGGTTTGTACTAGTAGCCGTATGGATATGTGGCAGGGTTCGATCAGATACGTGCGGTATTGCACGGGTCAGGATCGAACGGATATTACTAGCCGGCTTTGGTTTAAGCCGGATCCTAGTTTAGTACAGTGTAGATTTTGTCTCTTTGCATTTGTATCCGGACGGAATACAGATGCGGGTGTGTATGCACAGTATCGGGGTTTTCCTGTAATTTATTACGGGACCAGTTTTCTGGAGTTGCCAGTTTGCATTCCGTTCCGGCCGGTTTTCCTTTGTTCTTTCCCGGCCGGACTTTTCCGATAGAGGGGGTTATTTGCAAGTTTGCAAATAACATTTTGTGGAGGGGTTTATTGCAAAAGGATTTATTATGAGAGCATCTTTTGATACCATTCTTTTCTACATCATTCTTTTGCATTTATTATGATATGAATGGGTATGGTTTGGATGTAAGTTTGATGATGATGATGTTTGTATATGATCACCTTCCACCTTTATCCTACAATGACCTTCCTTCATATCTTTGGTTCAACCTCCACCATTCTCACCATATATGTGGCCGGCCAATTTTTTTGAGAGAGAGAGAGCTTTGATTTTGGTGGTGTGGCAAATTTCATTCATCTCATTTTTGATACAAGGAAAAATGAAAGCACCATTTTTCATACCTTCATACCTCCATCTTCAAAAGGCAACCAATACCCCAAAGTGAGACATGCACTCTACACTACATTCTATAGCACATCTTGGGCATGTCGACTTTCCAGCTTCATCCCCGAGTTGCCTCGGTATTGAGGTGGGAGCCCGTAAAAGATGCAGACGATGTGGTGCCCTTCCGGCAAGGAGGCGACGACCGGAGTTTCCGCGGGAGATCGGGACGACGACGAGAAGACCGGAGGACTCGGATCACTCGGTATATCTCTCACCCTTTCTCTTGTTTGCTAGTATCGGTTAATGGTTACGATCCGGGTTTATTGTCCGCGGTAGCGCCAGTTTAAAAGTTAAGAAAATTTTGATTCCGCATTTTGGCCTCGGATAGACGGCCGGGGCGCTGCCGTCGCGCAACATGGTATCAGAGCCACGCCATTAACCTTGTCTAGCTTGTTCTAATGTGTTTTACTTATCCGATCGACCAAAATTCCAAAAACCGCGTTTTGCTTGCATCAGTTTTCTGTCGATTTTTTTCCAGGCTCGAAATTTTTTTCAGGTGATTGCAGAATGATGTACAGAGAATCCTAAGAACACTGCAAAAATTTGGTAGCTTGATCATTCCATACGACCGCGGAACCGCGGCAATAACCCCTCTTTTGCCGCGGTTCCGCCGCAGGAATAGTGTATCATTCCACCAATTTTTTGCAGTGGGCTTTTGGGCTTAAGATAGGGGTTTTGGAATATTAAAATTGGGCCCAGAATTTCTGTGAGTGCTACAGTATTACTTGGGGGCCCACTTGTTAATTTTTGATCGATTGGATATTTTAAACACATTATTTCACAGTATTTACATTATATCTGCGACCGTGAATATCACTTGATCGGTAAATCCTGTCTAACTGCTATAGCCCGGTTAGACGGATTTGCGAACGTGATTTTCACGTTGATGTTCTGTGTTTATGTTGTGTTGTTGCGGATCGGTCGTGGGGGATACCCTGGATGCAATGCTAGTACAGTTTTGTTTTATATGTACATTTGATATTGCGGGGCGAGCGTCCGACATGTGGACTGCCGTCACTGCCTGTTTGTATTATTCTTTTGGGGCACGACCTGGTTGCGGTCGATGTACCCGGTGTATGTATATTTTACTTCCTGTACTAGGATTGCCCCGCGGTGGGGTGCACGGATAGCCGGGTTCTGGAGGGCAACAAGCCCACATCTCATGGCATTGGGACGGAGGGGGCTTCACTCCAGGATTGGCGGGCTATTCGCCGCACTCGTAGGGGGTACAGGTTGACCCAGGAGGGGTGCCCAAGTTACCGGATTCCGTGAAGTGCTGGGTGGTCCATTCACGGTGCTGAAGGGGGCTGCCTCGCTTCAGGTTTTGGCGGGTGACTTGCCGCGCCCGTAGGGGTTTAGGTTTTCATTGCACAGGCTATCCACACGACCAGGGGAACGTCGGGTTTCAGCAGCGGCTCTATGAAACCCGGGGCTTCCAGATATCTGTATTGTTCTGTGATGCTGTATATTTCTGTGATGTTGCATTTTATTCATGCCTTGAGCGAAATATAATATATTGGTATATATATTAGTAGATGTTGTATATGTTTTACATCCGCGCTAGTCCAGTCCCCGCTCTGCCGTTAGTTAGCTAACCTAACGGGTGATGACGGGACCCAGTGGCGAATGCGGATGGCATATACGTACGTCAGTATATTTTCGTTCTTTGTGGTGTGATCGATTGATGGGACTGCGTTGATTCGGATCAATGCAAGATAAACAAACCTATTCTGATGTTGTTGGAACACTTTTCAAAAAGCTGTTATTGCAAGGACGTTCACTTTTGTTTTGTATCGTGGTATTCATTTGGAATATCCTGCTCCTCAGTCGACGAGGCAAGGGCCGAGATCCCTTCACCGGGAGTGACCCCTTGGACAGAAGTTTGCGCCAGGGCATTAACTTCACTATAGACAATTACTTTTGCTTTGCATCGTGGTATTCAGTTGGAATATCCTGCACCTCATTCTACGGGGAAAGAGCCGAGATCCCTTCACCGGGAGTGACCTCTTTAGTAAAGGTTTTCGTCACTATATTTTTATAAAAAGTTATCCAGTTCCTTCAACGATATCAAGTTCATTACGTTAAAGGTTTTTCGCCAAAAACCAGTCGTAGCCCTCTGTCATTTCAGATCAGTATTGCTTAGTATTCGCGCTGCGTTTGTCGTTGCTATTCGCCGAGGCATAGTGTGCGGTAGCTTTGTTGTGCTATTCTGTCGCATGGATATGTGGATTGGTTAGGACAGTTGTACGACTTTGTTGATTATTCATCAAGGGTCGTGCGGGTGGGTTTAACGCAATCAAGATAATGACGGGCTGAACTTGACTAGGACCTTTTGATTTGTTGATTATTCGTCAAGGTCACTTGGGTCCTAGGGGTAAAAATCACATCGTGGGTTTCAAAAGAACTGAAACTTGCCAGGCATGCGCATACCTTCTGGAGTGTGGTGACTTGAGTGGATTCAGTCAAGTTATCATGCGATGATAGTTGGATCCCGATTCCCACTGATGAGTTGGTTTACTCTTCGGGTGACCCCGACTAATTCTTCTTTCAGGTTTGGGGAAGAATTTGAGGTTACAGTGGGAGGTTTCCAGATTAGATAAAATGATAACCATTCTGATCTAGGTTAGAGTGCACGCGGAGTGTTTCTTTTCTCTCTCTCTTTGGCAGCGACCATTGACCCGACCCTGGACTATGACTCAGTGACCAAGTTGACCGAACCTTCTTAACACTGGCTTTTGGATTGTCAGAGTTGCAAACCTCATTGCCACTCCTACTTTTACCCTTTTCTCCAGGACACCCCGTATTACTACAAACGTCCACTTCCATTGGACAAAACCATCGTATGGTTAGATACGAACTCGAAGGAATTCGAGGATGGTTTCCGGTTCTGGAGAAAACGAATAGGACTATTCAGTTGTCTTTTCCTTCTACCTTCTCTCAGGCTGCGAGTACTCCTTGATTTAGGAGTAGTACACCTATTACGCAAATTGGATAGTCTTCTTCCAAACCTTAGGCTGGTGCCTAACGGTGGGGAATGAAGAAAACCAATTAGCATAACGATGGTGTACAGAAGGTATTAAGTTAAGACAAAGCAAGGGATTAGTAAGAGGGCAAAGTAAATTGCGACTGCTATTCACGACCGAACCAAGTATTTCTTCGCCAATCCTAAATCACCTTTGTATTTCTCTAGGACACTCCGTATCACTACGAAGATCCCAAGTTTATTGGATAATCCATCGTATGGTTATATACGAACTCGAAAGGAACTTGTTCCAGTTCGGGGATGGATTCTGGTTCAGGAGAAATAGGAATAAGGTTTATTCGGTTGTCTTTTATCTTCACCTTCTCTCGCTTTGCGAGTGCTCCTAGGATTAGGACAGTACACCTTTTATGCTTATTGGATAGTCTTCTTCCAAACCATAGGCTGGTGCCGAACGGTAGGGAAGGAAGAAAACCATTTGGCCTAAAGGGGTGTGCAGACGGTAATGACTAAAGACATATAAAGGGATTTGGACATATGGCAAAGAGATATACGGTTACAGTTGTGAATCTGGATAATGGTAGAGGCATTACTAGGAATACCAGGATACCCTATCGAAACATTTCAATGTTTCAGTTCAACTGTGTACTATTAAAAGAAAACTGATTTCCCGATCAGACACTTACTCCAGGGTATGTATTTACCAGGTATGATTCTCACATCTGTATGGTTTTACAGATGATGAGTGGGAGTAAGTTATTGGGAATAGGGTGATCATCCTCATTATATCGGGATTCGTTGTAATCGGTGATATTTGAGGAGATCACCTGGGCTGTTTGCCGGTCGGCAAATATTTGGTTTTGAATATCCGTTGTTATGCACCAATTTCAAATTGATATATCTGTACGTCTATTTTTATAGAGTGAGATATACCTTTTGAAATTATGTCTATGACATTTACCTATATCAGTGGATGGTTAGGTAAGGAGCATTAAACAGCGGTGTAATTCTTCTTAACCATAGTACAGTTTTCAACCTACGACACACAGTGAATGAGTTGTTAGACTCAGGGACTTATACAGAGTATTGCATATTGTCCAGTGTCCATTAGGACAGTGGGTTTGGTCCACATACTATATTCTGTTTACTTTTAACTACTCTAATTCTTAGACATGTGTTTCGTAGAAACACAGGGTCTGAGTTTTGAGGAGTTATTGGTATAAGAATAGAGTAGAGAACCAGGTATTGCAAGTATCGGGATTCTTCAAGGTGATCCAAGATGTAGATACTTGTGTATGGTATTCAGTTGATAGTAATGAGAACTTGCTTCTCTTTCAGGTTACTCATAATTGGAAGCATTCCTAAGTTGGGTAACGCTGATCGGCCTCCTTCCATTTAGTTGACATGCACTGGAGACAGCTGCATGATTTGAATCTGGTTCAATTAAATCAGTGCCTCTGGTTCTATATTGGGTATAGAACAGTTCATATCTTAACGATGTTAAGGTACGGGGAGTTGTCCGGCTTATGATTAAAACCAGACACTGGACAACTCAGGGCGCGTTTCTGTAATGGCTGTTTGTGGGTTGACCCAGGCTATGACGAGGGTTGACTTTCTACCATCTGGAAGATCAATAGTGATATTGTTCTTAACTCGCCACATTTTAAAAAGAAATGGTTATTTTTCAGAAAACAGTAGTGGGAGTATGGTAGAACTGGAAGCGATTCCAGAACCGCAAACGATTACTGAAGATTTGATAAGGAACCTAAAGATTCAATCTGATTTGACATTCCATTGGCCACTCCGCAGATACGGTGGGTAACTTCAGGCACCCGAGAGGTACTCCGGTAGCCTCAAGGACGGTGACAGGGAAGTTCTTGTTTACCCACACTTGCCATTGCTGTTGTTCCAGGCTGCGAGACCCGGTGGGAGGATGAGTATAGCGTCGTTCTAAACTATTTTTAGAAGTGCACGTTTATATGACTCTGCCAGAGGGTTGTCGTAGTCAGTGGGAGCAGCGGAAGCATTGGTGGACATCAGGCTTATGTCTATTTATAGACTAAAGCAGATATAGCAGAGATAGATCATCTATTTCTGATGTGACAGTCATAAGTTTGACGTCATCAGAATAGGGGATGGATCTGTTGAGAAGGTAGTAGGGTGTGATATCCGGGTTTTGGATGACATACACAAAATAGGAAGTGACATTCTTATACTACAATCGATTATACTTTGGTCGTCACACAGTGGTTTCTCCACAAGGGACTTGGACATTATATCAGACATACTGGTTACTAGATCTATGGTTTTAGATCTAGATTTGGGTGGTTTCCCAATCAGGGTACTTTGACAGCATTCTAAGAGTATTTAGAATGGACGACTTCTGGCATGATAGTGTACCTGCAGGTAATGGAGTCACCCTCTCTAAAGGTGTCTTATAGACTAAAGTAGAGAGGGATGTGCATGATTGGCAGATCACTTGCTTAGGCAATTGAGTCAATCATGAGATGTCAAGTACCACACCAGATGTTGTTCTTGCACTAGATGCAATAAGTTGATATTGATCCAATCCTGGAGGAACAGTCGGAAGCAGTTTTAGAACATAAGTGAATGTTCTAAGGATATGATAACGGCAGCCTCTTTTAGGAGACGGTTATCGCTCCAGGCTTCCAAGGTGACATGGATGGAAGAGTGGCCGTCAGAGTTATAGTTTTCCCTCTGACGAGGGGCAGTATTTTGGACAGGTGATCCAAGGCAATACTGAGGGAGGCATGGCGCAGGATACTGATTAAGTTCAGTTGACGATACAGTCTAAGAAGTTTGGATTTGGAGTTCATTTATGAGCTAGGTCCCATCAGACATCCAGACATTCTAAGACAGGTATTGCTCATTTCGGGAGATGGCTTTCTCCGCGAACATGAGATATAGAGAGACATAGAAAGAAACTTCACAGCGGATCCACTCACTGAGGCTATTCCTCGAACGCAATAGTTTCGCAAACGAGCTTTGTGAGACTGACTAGTAGAGGAGTTGGGTGTTCGGTATCACACGGGCTGTGAGTATGCGACATCGCAATAATTAGCCTTGAGTACAAGTGGGAGATTGTTGGAGATAGTGCCCTCAGAGTCAATTATTGGATCACAGGCACGTGATTGCAATGATTGAGGGAGGACCTATCCCAGGAGGACAGTCTTACTCGAGATAATAGTATGCTAGCTGGTTTACCTTTATCATCGTGCACTGTTTCAGGTGACCTTACAGGTCGCTATTACACGTTGATAGAGCCCCTAGGATTCTTGCTTGACGACCAGCAGTATGATGGCGATCATATACGTGGGAGCTGGGATCTATAAGCACATCCTTAAAAGGTCCCTAGTCGTGGGAGTTTCGAGACTGGGCATCGATACTCCATTAGTAGACTAGTGTATACAGTCGAGACCCCGACGAGGGGCGGTGGCCGGTCTCACAAGCCACTAGTGTCAGTTGGTTCACCTAAGATGTATACATGTGCTCATTGGGTTATGAGTACACCGGACAGGACTCGCCGGGAACCTGCTAGTTGGGATTATACCATACGTCAGATAGCAGTTCCCAGGTGACATGTGTACAGGTTAGTTCATCGACCTGAGATCGTCATTTGTCTCGTGTGAGTTCCCACTGTGCTTTGATTACTACCCTACCACGGCTCAAAGGAGTCGTGCAAACAGGTTTTAGTTGGGTACAGTCCCGAGCCACATGGAGGCAGTGAGCGGATCTGCAGGGGTTCGTCTCTCCCGGTATTGGGGGGTGAGGTCGCGCTGTGTCTAGGAGAGCCATTACACAAAGCCCTCGGCCGAGGCAGGAGATTTACTGGTAGGTATTCCAGTAGTATCTCAGGGTGTTCTGGGCTTCACTCCGACACGACTTGTACCGCCTTTGGGGGTCTGACTTTTACCAACCCCCTAGGCCCGCCATGCGATTCTCATAGACGAACGGACCGGACTGTACGGATATTGTCACTGACAGGCTCAGTAGGATGTCAGGATGAGTTCGCTCATCGACGTCCCTTTTTGTCAATAGCTGGTGGCCCGTCACGTATCGGCTTATACCTCTGACGTGCTAGTGGTTAAATCCACAACCATTGTATTGACGAGTCTTTAGAGTCCACCACACTTTCAGTTACTCAAGCTTTCGGGCGAAACGCTGTAGAGGCCGTATGGAGATATGGCAGGGTCCGATCAGATACGTGCGGTATTGCACGGATCAGGATCGGACGGTTTGTACTAGTAGCCGTATGGATATGTGGCAGGGTTCGATCAGATACGTGCGGTATTGCACGGGTCAAGAACGAACGGATATTACTAGCCGGCTTTGGTTTAAGCCGGATCCTAGTTTAGTACAGTGTAGATTTTGTCTCTTTGCATTTGTATCCGGACGGAATACAGATGCGGGTGTGTATGCACAGTATCGGGGTTTTCCTGTAATTTATTACGGGACCAGTTTTCTGGAGTTGCCAGTTTGCATTCCGTTCCGGCTGGTTTTCCTTTGTTCTTTCCCGGCCGGACTTTTCCGATGGAGGGGGTTATTTGCAAGTTTGCAAATAACATTTTGTGGAGGGGTTTATTGCAAAAGGATTTATTATGAGAGCATCTTTTGATACCATTCTTTTCTACATCATTCTTTTGCATTTATTATGATATGAATAGGTATGGTTTGGATGTAAGTTTGATGATGATGATGTTTGTATATGATCACCTTCCACCTTTATCCTACAATGACCTTCCTTCATATCTTTGGTTCAACCTCCACCATTCTCACCATATATGTGGCAGGCCAATTTTTTTGAGAGAGAGAGAGCTTTGATTTTGGTGGTGTGGCAAATTTCATTCATCTCATTTTTGATACAAGGAAAAATGAAAGCACCATTTTTCATACCTTCATTCCTCCATCTTCAAAAGGCAACCAATACCCCAAAGTGAGACATGCACTCTACACTACATTCTATAGCACATCTTGGGCATGTCGACTTGCCAGCTTCATCCCCGAGTTGCCTCGGTATTGAGGTGGGAGCCCGTAAAAGATGCAGACGATGTGGTGCCCTTCCGGCAAGGAGGCGACGACCGGAGTTTCCGCGGGAGATCGGGACGACGACGAGAAGACCGGAGGACTCGGATCACTCGGTATATCTCTCACCCTTTCTCTTGTTTGCGAGTATCGGTTAATGGTTACGATCCGGGTTTATTGTCCGCGGTAGCGCCAGTTTAAAAGTTAAGAAAATTTTGATTCCGCATTTTGGCCTCGGATAGACGGCCGGGGCGCTGCCGTCACGCAACACATACGAACTCGAAGGAACTTGTTTCAAATTTGAGGATGGTTTCTGGTTCTGGAGAAACTGAATAGGACTATTCAGTTGTCTTTTCCTTTTACCTTCTCTAAGGTTGCGATGGCTCCTAGGATTAGGAGAGGGTACACCTATTACGCTTATTGGATAGTCTTCTTCCAAACCATAGGCAGGTGCCGAAAGGTGGGGAAGGAAGAAAACCAATTAGCCTAAGTGTTGTGTACAGAAGGTAATAAGTAAAGACAAATAAAAGGATTAGAAAGAGGGCAAAGTAAATTGTGACTGTTATCATTCATGACCAAACCACGTATTTTCATCGCCACTCCTACTTCACCTTTAGATTTCTCCAGAACACCCCGTATCACTACGAAGATCCACAGTTATTGGATAATCCATCATACTCGAAGGAACTTGTTCAAGTTCGAGGATGGATTCTGGTTCAAGAAAAATAGAATAATGTTTTTTCAGTTGTCTTTTATCTTTACCTTCTCTCAAGCTGCTAGTACTCCTAGCATTAGGAGAGTACACCTATTACGCTTATTGGATAGTCTTCTTCTAAAGCATAGGCTGGTGCCGAACGGTAGGGAAAGAAGAAAACCATTTAGCCTACAGATGGTGTACAGAAGGTAATGTGTAAAAATAAATAAAGGGATTTGGAGAGATGGCAAGAAAATTGAAGGGTTCCGGCAGCGCTCCGGCCGTCAAAACGCGGCCAAAATACGGAACAAAAATTTCTAAAACTGGCGCTACCGTTACCCGATTTACGAATCGACCTTAAACCTAAACTACCAAACTAACTAAGAGTTAGAGTCGTTATACCGAGTTGATGCGAGTCCTTCGGTCTTCATTCCAAGCTCCTAGTGGTTCTTTAACGATGTTTGGTTGCCAGTCTTCCTTCGTCTCTGATGATCCACCCGAGGGAAACGGCGCAAGCTCCAACCTCATCGAACGAGGTAACCGACACTCCAAAGTCGCTAGTGATGGATAGTGGGGGTGTAGTAGCGTGTCACTATATTTTTCTCTCTACCCATGAGCTCAAGAGAGCATCCATAGAAGATGAATGGAGTGAGGAAAACATTGGCATGAAGAACAGATAAAATGGCTAAGTCTTTTTGGTGAACTTGAGAGAGTGAGAGAGTGGGCTAATGTAATAATGTAAAAACCATCAACTAAATGAAATGAGCCCCATTTCCTTAAGAAATTGGCCGGCCCCCCTCTCTCTCCCATCCAAAAAAAAGGCTTACCAATTAACGAATAAACAAAGCACAAACCATACCTTGCTCCTTGCTGAAGACTATGCATAATACTATGTACATGCCACCTCAAACCCACCACCTCATTTATAAGACAAATGAATTTCCATAAATGGAAAATCATACAAATGAGGTGGCACCTTCTAGAAGCTATTCCATAGAAAATATGGAATACTTCCCCGTACATGTATCGAAATACATATACGCGTATTCGTACAAAAATACGAATAGCCAAGAGAGAAAATGAATAGTGAACAATAATACTAGAATACATATATATAAATAAATATGTAAATTATTAAATCAAAACCCGATTTAACAATCCGGCTTAATCCTAAGCCGCTAGTATTATCAACCGTCCGATTAAAGTCTGCACAGCTTTTGCACATATTTAATCGGACACCTGTATGTATCAACATACGTCATGTACACCATATCGCCTGAACCGTTAAAACCTTCTGTGTGGGACTCTAAAGACTCGTCAATACTCTGGCAGTAGGTTTAACCACAAGCACGTCAGCGACACTAGCTGTACGTAACGGCTATCCAGGTATTGAGCGAAAGGGAGGCCGACGAGCAAACTCATCCTGAACCCCTACTGAGCCTGACAGTGACAATATCCGTACAGTCCGGTCTGTTCATCTAAGAGTATCGCATATCGAGTCTAGGGGGTAGATAAAGTCAGACCCCCAACAACGCGATATTTAGTGTCGGTATTAAACCCATCACCACCTGAGAAACTATCGATCCTGGATCGGTAATTCTCGTCCACCGTGGCCATGGATTTATTTTGATGGCCATCCATACACAACGTGACATCAACCCCCAATACTGGGGGAGACGAATCCCTAACGATCCGATCACTGCCTCCATGTGACTCGGGACTGTACCCAACTAAAACCTGTTTGCACGACCCCTTTGAGCCATAGTAGGATAGTAATCAAATCACGGTGGGAACTCACACGAGACAAATAACGATCTCAGGTCGACAGACTAAACTATACACATGTCACCTAGGAACTGCTATCTGACAATAGATATAATACCAACTAGCAGGTTCCCGGTAAGTCCATCCAGTGTACTCATAACCCAATGAGCACCTGTATACTATCTTAGGTGAACAAACTAACACCAATGGCTTATGAGACCTGGCCACCGCCCCTTGTCGGGGTCTCGATCAGTATACACTAGTCTACACTGGAGTATCGATGCCCGATCTCGATACTCTCACGACTAGAGACATTTAAGGATTTGCTTATAGACCCCCAGCTCCCACGTATGTGATCGCCATCACAATGCTGGCAGTCAAGCAAGAATCCTATGGGCTCTATCAACATGTATATGATGATAAAGACGAACCAGATAGTATACTATCATATTGAGTAAGACTGTTTTATCAGTATAGGTCCTCACTCAATCATCATAATCACAAGTCCGCGACTATAATAATTGCCTTAAGGGCACTATAGCCAATAATCTCCCACTTGCACTTAAGGCCAATTATTGCTATATCGCATACTCACAGCCTGTGTGATACCGAACACCCAACTTCTCTACTAATCTGTTTCGCAAAGCCCGTTTTCGAAAATGATTGCGTTCGAGAAATAGCCTAAGTGAGTGGATCCGCTCCAATGTTTCTTTATGTATCTCTCTTAATCTCAACTTCGTAGAGAAAGCTATCTTCCGAAATGAGCAATACCTGCCTTAGAATTTGTTTGGAAATCTGATGACCCAGTTCACAAATGAACCCCAAATCCAGCAAACTTCTTAGACTGTATCATCCACTGAATTTAATCAGTATCTTGGGCCCTGCCTTTCCTCAGTATCCGCTTGGACCACCTGTCCAACATATTGTCCCTCTGAAGAGGGAAAAACTATAACTCTGACAGTCACTCTGTTATCCATGTCACCTTGGAAGCCCGATATGATAACCATCTCCTGAAATAGGTTGTCCTTACCATATCGCAAGAACATCCGTTTATGTTCAATAACTGCTTCCTAATGTTTCTTCAGGATCGGATTAATATATCTGCTTATTGCATCTAGTGCAAAAGCAATATCTGGTGTCGTACTTTACATTTCATAATTAACTCAATTGCCTAAGCAAGTGATATGCTAATCATGCAGATCCCTCCCCCTTTAGTCTGTAAGACACCTTTAGAGAGGGTGACTCCAACACCTGCTGGTACACCACCATGCCAGGAGTCGTCCATTTAATGTTAAAGTACCCAGATTAGGATACTTCCCAAATCTAGATCTAAAACCATAGATCTAGTAACCAGAAAACCTGATATTTTATCCATATCCTGTGTGGAGAAACAACTTTGTGACAACCACAGTATAACCGATCGTAGTATAGGAATATCTCTTCCTATCAAGTGCTTGTCATCCCAATACCTGCACATCACTCTCTACTACCTTCTTACCAGATACATCTCCTATTCTGATGAAGTCAATGTTAGTTATATGTATGCCCTAGAGGCCATTACTATACATAGGATGTATATTGTAGTGGATGCTGGGACATATATAGGGAGGACTTTCTTGCTCGACATGATAATATGCTATCTGGTTACTCTTTACCTTAACGTGTATACTCATTGTCTCTCTGTTACATGTTGGTAAAGCCCTTAGGATGTGTACTTGACTACCTGGACTGTGATGCGGATCATACTAGTGGGGACATGGTAGTCCATAAGTACATCCTTCAAGGTCCCTAGTCGTGGGTGTATCGAGACAGGGCATCGATATACCAGAGTAGACTAGCGTATACCTTCTCGACCCATATAGATGGGCGATGGATGATCCCATATCCATTGGTGTTTGACATCAGAGATGATATACGGGTGCTCAGTGGAGACTGGGTACACTGGACGGACTCGCCGGGAACTCCCAGATGGTATTATACCTTACGTCAGATGGCAGTTCTCTGGTGACACTGGTACAGAGTAGTCTGTTGACCCGAGATCATCATAGAGTCTTGTGTGGTTCCCACTGTTCTTTGATTTCCATCTTACCACGTCCAAGAGGGCGTGCAAAACGGTGGTTTTTGGGTACAGTCCCGAGTCACATGGAGGGAATGAGCGATAGGAGGGGATTCGTCTCTCCCGGTATAGGGAGTTGATGTTGCGCTGTGTTCGATTGGCTATAACCGGAAATCCCTGGCCAGGGTTGCTGAGATTTACTGGTAAGTGTTACCAGTAGTTTCGCGAATTGTTATAGACCTCATATCGACACGACTTATCGAGCTATTGGGGTCTGAGGTTTACCACCCCTAGGCGAGATATGCGACATATCAGACGATCAGACCGGACAGTACGGTAAGTGTTACTGGTTGGATTCACAGGAGTGTGAGCGGGCTTGCTTGTCGTTCTTCTGATCGATCAATACCCGGGTGGCCGTTACGTTTAGCAGACCGCTTGCGTCTTGTGGGTGTTTGATATGATCATCACCTGCTGCCGGCGTATTGACGAGTCTTTAGAGTCCTACACAGAGGTTTCCTGGCTCAAGCGAAACGAAATAGGAGCGCATATGAGATATGTGCGGGACCGAGAATAATGCGTGTATATGATACCGTATTCTATTCTCGTGATGAATGTATCGATTGGTTGTATACGATATAACCTAGTTATCGAATCAAGTATTGATTCGATAAGCCGATGCATAGGATACTAGTCGGTTATATGCGATATGACCGGATCGTTAAATCAAGTATTGATTTAATGATTTAATGTATAATTATATATTTGATATATTACTTTGCATTAACTAGTATTGGTTCACTTTAAATGGATTTTCTCACTTGGATTGTGCACATTGTATATGTGATATACTTTTGTACACAAGTTTGTATCATGTTTGATGATACAAGCTCACTAGGGTTTGTGTAAAGATTAAACCATGGTTGTATAATGATTAGGGTTTTCATTTTCTTATTCATTTATTTATTCTTTATTCTTTTTTGGTAATGAAAAGCATAAAGAGAAAATGGTTGCTAATTTTGTTTCATATTGAAGCTTCATGAAGCTTTGACCATATGACCATTTTGTCTCATGCTTAATTACACTCAACCATGATTCATTCTCTACACATAACCATGGTTTGAATATGATAAGTATTGATTTTCTTTTCCTTTTTTAATTAACACTTATCATATTCTTTCTTTCTTCTTCTTCTTCTTCACTTGAAGAAAGCTTGCTTCAACAATGGCAACTTGAGCAAATGAGTGAGAAATCCAATTCTAAAGAGAACCCACTTCCTATTTCTTCATCCTCTACCTCTTGCCAAGTAGTAGAGTGTGTTTTCTTCACAAGTTTCATGACTTGGTGAAGTGGGAGCTTGATCTTGTGATGCCTCGACATAGATCATCTTCGGCACGAAGCCGACGACCTTGCCCGCCCATTTCTCCGATGAAGCCAAAGCTAGAGCCCGGGATTCCATTTGGACAGCGAGGAGACTTCATTGCGGAGCCATGGAGGTGGAGAACCGGATCTACAAAGGTTGTATTTTCGTTAACTCATAGTTAAGTTGTTAACTTTTTATCGGTTTCGCCTAAACTTCTAGCCAACGATCTAGTCTAGGGTTTCTCGGCACCGTAATTTTTGAAATTGGCATGGTTGATGCCTTGTGAGAACTCTTGAGAGTGCCTAGAAACCCTACAGTGGTATCAGAGACTAGCTAGAGCCTTAGGCGAAGTGTAGACGAAGTTTGAAGTCCGTACGAACCCGAAACCCTAATGCAATAGCCTTCTCTGTACTTTTTTCAAAAACTGGGATTTTTCCAGATTAAAAATGCTTAAAAAATTCAGCAGGGAATTATAAGAATTACGGTGCAAAATTTAATTCATGAACAGTGCAAACGGCGGCGGAACCGCGGCAGAAGCCTGCCTTCTGCGGCGGTTCCGCGGCAAGATGATGACGTCATACTCCCCTTTTTGCACAGTAATTCCTATTTAATTATGCTGAGTTTTCTGGAAATTTTTAATTTGACTCAAGAGTTGAGTATTCTGGGGTTGCTTTGGGAATTGATGATTCGATCGGATTATCAAATTTTGTCTGTGTGGCTTTCCGGATATTTTAGAGTATGTTAAAAAGTTCGACCGGATATAAATACCCAATTTTTCCCCTGTCGGGAAATTTCCAAGTGTTGGATTTTTCCGTAGTTTAACGACATTCTAAGTAGTGCAAGTAACGTGATGGTCCCTCTAGAAGACAACAAACCTTAACTCGATTATGTGACCGTCTTGAACTGCCCTTTGAACCTTCGGGTTTGGGGCAGTACGGCGTGCCACATGTGAGGCGTTGGCTTGACCCTTCTACGGCTGGACCGTTGGTACTGAGGCACGAACTGAATGTTTTTAGACTTATTTCATGTGATGAGCTGTTTCGGGAAAACTTGGGTGTTCGCTTGTTCGATCGGAAAGTTTAACATTTTCTATTTATCCGGAATGTGATACAATAATTGGAATTCACAAATAGTTATGAGATAACTGAATGAATGTTATAAACATAGCACTTTAGTCTCACTTGATCGGTTGCCACGGAATTTTGATGTGATCAAAAGTCCGTCGCAATCACGTAGCGTACGCGGATACTTGCCGGATAAACTTAATAGACAGCCTCACTCCATAGCCCCGACCAAGTGACTGTAGGAGAACCCCGTCGCCGAAAGCATCCGTTCGGGTGCTCGCGGTAGCAGTGTTCCTCCTTAGTGCACTTCGTCGACGGCATCGGGGGTGCGGCCGTCTACTGAAGTTTGCGACGAGCATTCGATCAGGATGTGGGGAATCTTGTTGAATTGCCCGACTTGATATTGAAAAGAGTTTTCGATAATGAGACTAAAATGCGGGGTTTATAATTGTTAGGCATGTGATGTCTAAGGTATTCATTTGATTAGGCATGCGATGTCTATGCAGATTGCGGATTCCAACTGTTGTAGTTTTACACTTTCTTTTCTGTGACCGTAAGTGTAATATGTGATATCGCCGGTTTCGTTGCTATATGTCAACGACAATTGGGATGGACATATTTACTTACGTTGATGACATGTGATGTTATGTGTTGCTGGATATGTTATATTGGATCGTCGTGTTTGAATAGCCGGGGTTTTTTATGTGAGATGAGTGTTTTTCATTTTCATTCATGTAAAAACTTGTATGTAATATTCTTTTATTGGGGCACTTCCAGGTTGCGGAAGATGTCACATTTTGTATATTATTTACTTTTCTGCACTAGGATAGACCCAAGGAGGGGAGCACAAGTAACCGGGTTCTGGAGTCCAGTGGGAGACCAACTCGAGGAGTCGAGTCCGGGTCTCCTAACTCTAGAATTGGTAGGGTTTCTTGCCGCTCTCGTAGGGGTCTAGGGGTGTGGGATTGGCTATTCATCACGACCGTGGAATCCGTGTTTTATACTGGCTCGTATTGAAAACACGGACGTCCTAGATATCCAATATTTCATATGTTTCTTCTGCTGCGATATCTGTGATGTGATCATGTGATGTTCTGTGATAGATACCGTATATAGTATATATGATATATTATATAGGCGTTGCTTATGTTTTACACCCGCGCTAGCCCTGCCCCGCTCTGCCGTTAGTCACCTAACCTAACGGTGCACGAGGGGACATCGAGGCGAATGCGGATGGTATAAGTGTACGTCGTATTTATCTGTGATGTTTAGGTACTTAAATGATGGGACTTCATTAATGTGATTAATGAAATAAAAGAAACCTAAGATGTTGTAGAATCGAATTTCAAAAATAAAACAGGTAGCTACAGTTCTTTCTTTGCATAGCGGTATATGAGATATATCCTGCACCTTATTCGACGAGGAAAGGACCGAGATCCCTTCACCGGGAGTGACTCCTTTAGCAATAACTGGCAGATGCTACACACTCGGTTTGTCTTTTGATTGCTTTTAAGGGTTTTTGCTATGCACAGTGATATATATGATATATCCCGCACCTCATTCGACGAGGAAAGGACCGACGATCCCTTCACCGGGAGTGACTCCTTTAGCAAAACTAGAAAAGCCTCAAAAGCACTTCATTTTAAAATCATTTGATTCTACAACGATATCAAGTTCATTACGCAATAGGTTTTCAGAAAAACCTGTCGTAGCCCTCCGTCATTTAAAATAAGTGCTAGTTAGTATTTGTGCTACGTTTGTTGGCCTGCGTCAAGGCGTAGTGTGCGGTAGCTAACTAGTATTTATCTGCTTATGCATATGATGCAGATTGGATTAGGGTAGTCGTGCGACTTTGTTGGCCTGCATCAAGGGTCGTGCGGGTGGGTTTAATTCAATCAGGAAATGACGGGTTGAACTTGACTAGCGCACTATGGTTTGTTGGCCTGCGTCAAGGTCATAGGACGCTAGGGGCAAAATTATCGGGAATTTCAAGTGTTGAAATTTGCAATGAGATTGCATACCTTCTATGAGATAGTTGGATCCCGATACCCGTTGCGAGTAATTGTTACTCCTGGGAGAGTTTTACACATTACAATTAGCCGATCAAGTAGGTGTCTAGAAAAGTGTCAACGAGGTTACGCCTCTGGGAAAACGAGATTTACATTAATTAGGTTCGTGCGAAAGCACGGGGGACCTCCCTCAAAATACCGACACTGGCCTGGCTGAAAGATTGGCAAACTTGTAGTGTGTAATTAATCCCGGCTAGTCTTTCCTTTTAGGGTTTGAAGGAAGATTTGATAAAAAGCAGTGGGGGCCATCCTGATTAGATAAAATAATAACCAAATCTATTCTTGCAAGAGCGCACGCTGAGTGTTTTCTTCTCTCTCTCTCCAGGTAGCGACCATATCACGCCTTAATCAAGATAATAATACGAATATTTGACCGAACCCGCTTGTTATACTGAGCTGGGGAACGTTGGTCCCGCTTCAACTTATAATTGTTATAAACAGAGTAGGATATTGGGAATTACCAGAATTCCCGTGCCGCCCAAACGAAGAGAGTGCATATTGATGCATCATCTTCGGGTGTGTTCATTACAGAGAACTGTTTCTCTGTATCCTCTACGTCCTGGGTATTTGATACCGGAACAGGATCCCAGATATGTAATCTGTTACATAGGGCTACAGATAGGTAGAAAAACTGAGAACGGGTGATAAGTTTCATGAGGCAGAAAACGGGGCAAGTGTTGCAGCCAAGTCTGTTGGTCACTGTCACCCTGTATTACCAATACATTGATTCTGAACGAATGTTATTAGATACCGAACCTGATATACAAAATCATATCAATCTCTTTATTAGTAAAGAAAGGATATAATTTTGTATTGTTGGATAATGTTTTGAACATTTCCTAAATCAAAAGTTGATCGGATCAGGCACGTTATCTAAAAGCATTGATGTTCTAAATCAAACTACAGTTCTTTAGTATACTGAACACACACAAGAGGAAGAGTTCAGAAATGAACGAATCCTTCTTGAGGTATTGTAGACTAGGTCATATCAATGCGACCCGACTAGCTAAAGTTACATATAGATGCAAATTTAAATTAGTTTGAATTTACATCTTGTGAAACTTGCCAGTCATGTCATAAAGATACGATGACCATAGCTCTGTTTACTGGAAACACAGAAAGAGTTGATGAACTCTTGGGATGATACATGTTGATGTATGTAAGGTCCCCTGTCTACATATGCCAGGACTGGTTCTTTGTACTTCGTTACATTCTCTGATAATCTCCCAAGATTCAGACATATGTTCCTGTTAAAACACAAGTCCGAACCTTTTGAGATATTCACAGAATATGATTTAGAAGTAGAAAACCAAAATACGGGTATAAGTATTATGTCCTATGATGAGATCAGGGAGGAGAATACTTGTGCATGGATTGTTTCCGTATTCCGTATTTTTAATTCTGCAATTGTGGATTGTGTTTTGCCTCGACTATTTGGCGTTTATACGACGATATAGAGGATGTGTTTATGGTTTTGAAGGCGTACCATGGGTTTTAACCTATAGGCTCCTTATCGTATCGTTTTGGATTTCATGTGCCGTTTTAGCTTGGATTTGGTTTTAATGCGCATATACGATACTTTGATGTAGGTACCCATGAAGACTTCGGGATGACAAGCAAATGCGTGGTGACGTCCGCAAATGAGACGCAAGGTTAGTAGATTATATCTACAGGGGGAAGTCGGGTGGATGGCGTATAGCACCCCCGCAGTCCGTAGTTAGTATACTATGTAGCGTATATTTATGTTAATTATAGTGTGATATGGTTAGTTAGGGGTAGAAGTAACTAGCGTAGTTCCTAGTTGCGAGCCGTAGGATAGATTTGCACCCACACGCCTACACTTGTATGTTCCTTATACTTGCACTTTGTTGATGATATTGGACGACATTGGTGGTGAGTCGATTATATTGGGCCTTGTGCCGCAAGATCGGTGATTTGATATGATTCATATTTGGGATATGACTTGTGACTCTTGCGGGCTTGGGATGCGTGTTTACCCCCGCATGCATACTTTATTGATGGTATCGATTTGTACTAGACATAGAGTAGTACCCCAGATTATATGATCTGATGATAGTGATACCTGTTATGTGATGAGATAGTGTGATGTTGACCCGTACCCAGCTATTGGGATGCCGTACGATGATTTACCGTATGAGCCGATATTGATGATAGATCCGCACTCATAACTCGAGGATGTCCAACGATATATTATTGAGGCGGGATCACCGACTATATATCTATATATTTATCGACTCAGATTTAGGTGGTTTCCATACCTCTCCCATTTGACTTGATACTTAGATTTGTAGTTGCATAGTAGATTCTTCACTGTGATGTTGATTATTTGATTTCCGCATTTTCATGCTATTCGCATTGCTTGCATGTGTTTATTGCTATTGTTATCATGCTGTTAGGACACCAGCACCATTATCGATGATGCGTATGTTCCACGTACACTATTTGCCGGCTCACACACTTCATCATCGATAATTGCCATGCCACTACACTGTAGTACTGTTGCATTCATGATATGACTCTTGCTTGGCATATTGTACACTTATACCTGTACACAAACATAGATGATTCTGACTTGATTAGAGATTGAGGACCGCAAGATATTCTGTAAAACCGATTCATTCTAAAGGTGCGGTTTCCCTTGACATATGCACATTACTATTCCATGTTGCAGACTTCTGATATGATTACCTTTCCTTACATGTCGCATACATCATGGATTGATTGCATAGCACATCGCATTGGATTTACTTCTTGATGTTGGATTTTCATATGATTTCTGGTTTTGAGGACCGTGGGATTATTTAAGAAAGGATGCTCTATTTTGAAAAACCCGGTACCTCGTGATATGATAGTTTGGTGCGTCCACCACGCGTTTTCTCGGTGCTGTGACGTGTGCTTGAAACCCGATTCGCGGAGTGGACGATCCGTTTGCGGGTTCGTGGTGGGCCCGGTATGGTTCCCTTCGGCAAGATGATCGATGGGTTTTGCCGATTGAGCCTGGAGGCGGGCGAGTACTTACCGGTGATTGTATTTGAGCTCGGCGGATATCTGGAGGATACCGACCGGAGTTGAGAGATGGGCGTACTGCCGGGGCCGAGGGCCGATTCCGCAGACATAGCCCGCGGGACGATCCGGACTGACGGAGCCCGATGGATGAGGATTTACGTGTCGATGCTAGGCATGGGTTTCATGATGTTTTCCATGATTTTATTATATCCTCATATTCGCATACATGATGTTATTGTCATTGGGTGACGGGTGGACGGATTCCACGTATGTACAGATATAGATCATACCGACTGGAGTTACTTTGATCACTTTTCCCTTGTATATATAACAGGGTATGAGGGCGCTGTTATATATACCCTTACACCAATATTAGTGGTATGGGACGCTAATATATGTGTATTGATACTTCATCATTTTTACCTCATGCAGACATACCTTATACTGATGACATGTTATTACCTGAGTACCTGGCACTACATACATGTTTAGATATTACTTTGCCACCTTATCATACTTCAGATGTACTCTTGTGGTTATATTACTGATTGTTGACCTAGGTTTATGTCTTGCATTCGGTTTCTGCTTGTAGATATTTCTATTCATGAGTTGGCAACTCACCCCCGTTGTGCCACAGTTCTTGCAGGTTCTGCCGTACAGGTTCCATTGCGGCATTTCTGGCACACTACTTCTTGCGGGTGAATTGCTTTTGGTAGGTGGATTCTTTTGCATCAAGAACCACCATTGTATTTATTTTATCCATTGTATCTAGAATTTCCATCAACCAAAACTTGTATATTGTTTCAGACTTAGATTTTAGTGATGTATTATTTGACCTTAGAGTCTCGTTTAGTAGTATTGCGGTTTTCTTGTTTTTGGAGCTTTCTTTTGAGTTTAATCCTCGCCATTCGGCGTTGTATATTATTATTATTGCTTGTGTGGTTGTGGCCGTCAATTGACGAAGAGCTAGCTCCCGCTTGGGGATGCCTTTTATCATTGCATATATTGTTATTCTTATTGTATCCCATTTGGGGCCAGTTTTACAAAAGAAACTCTGCCGAAATTTTTAGAAAAGACTTTACTGTTTTTAAAATGCATATTCGGCTTAGTTATTTAAAAACCTTGATTTCAAACATGTTTTCTTCACTTCTTTAAACCAGTTTCTATACTTATGCTTAAAAAAATGGTTTTAGATTTCTGGGTTTTTGGCTTACTTGGATCAGATGGAGTCCTATAGACTTCATATGGTTCAAGGGCCAGTCATGGGCTCTTTCGGGTCGTGACAAAGTTGGTATCAGAGCATTAGGTTGACCTTGGTTCGAGTCTAAGTTTGACTATATGGAGCCTAGGGCGTTTATATATATACGGAACATAGGCTTGACCTTACGAACTTAGACTTGGTCGAGGGGGTATTAGACCCGAACTTTCTTTGCGTAGGATGACCCTTGGTTGATGGAATAGGTGACTAAAGTAGAGTGACGTACCGTTGGTATGTTCCGCGGCATACTTACGACACGCCACTCCGCTTAAGGAACCTTAGGATGTACATATTTTCAAGATCAGTACCTCTCTTTATATCCATGATTATACATCCATTTGAGATCCCCGATTCTATTAGTTTCATGATCATACCTTTATTGATGCTGTTCCTTCTTATGATCATGTATCCACTCTGGAGCTGTTGTTCTCTTTCTTGCCATTGATCTGCTCTCTTCGATACTCGATTGAGGTTCCTGTCGCCATGTTGAGCGCAGTTGGGCTGCTGCTAGGGTTACGGTCAGTGCGAGCTCGTCTGGTACGAGGGCTGACCATTGTGTTTTCTAGTAACATGGGAACGTCTCGAGTTGGTATTGTTGATTGTGACCTCTAGTGGAGGCGAGTGCTTGGTCTTGCACCGGATGATCGGGTCATTGTTAGAGCTGCCAGTTGAGAGAGGACTGTTGATGTGCAGCATACCTCAGAGATTATGATGTCGCCTACCGTGCAGACAGATGGACCAGCTGTTGCTGAGATTGACAGGATGTCGCTTCCGAAGCTTACAAGCTGAGATTGCCGGAGCTTTCAGGCAGATATGAGACAGATGATAGCTAGTCTACCCGATTTGAGAGACGAGGGTGATTCGTCCGATTTTTGCGCCGGAGCGGGCCCAGTTGAGTTGAAGATTTCCAGTGTGGAGAGTCTTGCTCAGATCTAGAGCAGACCGATTCAGAGATGACCGCTTACGTATTGCCTTTCCTGGAGGATAGAGGCGCTGTTCGGCGTACAGGAGAATGAGCCAGTTGCTGCTGCAATGACGAAATATCGCCCAGATGGTTGGAGCTACTGCAGCATGAGCATATACTTAGAGATATGATGGACGGTCGCTAGTCACCTGAGGACTAATGACTAGGACATGTGGTTCGTTCGTTTACCGATGCGAGGTCATCAGATAGATTGTTTCTAGCTAGAGACGACTTCACGCAGGTTCGTTGAGAGTCGATAGAGACGATCGAACGTCAGGAGCCATTTTCCAAGTTTAAAGTATACGGAAAGACATGCAGGTGATTCTATGGACCCTCTAGAAGAATGAAACCCTAACTCGACTGAATGACCGTGTGAAAGCCTTTGAACCTTAGGGTTTGCGGCAGTTCCGCGGCGCCATTAGTGAGGCTTGGGTTTGCCCTTCTACGGCTGGACCACCGACGCTGTGGCATGTACTCGATACTATTAAACTATATCCATGATGTTGATCTCTTGGGGGATTATGAGGTTCTGACAAGTCGATCGGATGATTCGACATCATTCGAATATCATGTGATGGGATGCATTGCATGGGATACCCCAGATACGAGGATAGCCGTTGGAGTACAGTCCATGCAGCCATGATGAGACGAGTCCGAATCAGTCGACATTGAAGCAGAGTGAAGAAAAGAGTTCGCAAGAAATTTCGACGGGATGACGGCCCACTCCGCTGATATCAGAGATGTGATACGCACCCAGAGGAGTGGTATATGGATATATTTTCCAGAAAGAAGCGCGATAAGTATGCAGCCGTTCCGGAATAAGAATTAGCTTCAGCAATGGATGATGACTTCCGGGCAATTCGGCAGGAATGAGATTTGAGAGAGGAACCTCGACAGGACCCTTCTGGAAAACGATACGAGAAGACCTAGACCTAGGAGTGGTCATATTGCGCACCACCCAGCAGGCCAGAGTTCGGCATCTTCGACAGGGTAGTTGATGAGGTTCGGATAAAAGAACTTACCCAGATGCATTGCGAATTGATCAAGGACGGACAAGTATTGAGTAGTCCTCCGATAGTTGGGACGCGTTCCCGAGGACCGGTTTGGCCAGACATCTTCTACAGAATGATGAAACTACAGAGTACGCGATTTCGAGTCCGTGTGAGAGACTTCGGATTGACCGTGGCCGAGAAACAGTGCAATGCGTAGATAGTATGGCGTGACGTCATAGTAGACGACGATAGAGACAGGTGGAACCAGAGGTTCGTGCGAGACACTGGCAAGCTGTCATTTCTTTCCGTCGAGACCAGAGACTTGATATGCTTACAGAGGCGTGGGGATGCGACCAGTTTCCGAGAAATGTTGTACTGAGGACACAGATGTCCATCAAGCGAGAAGAGATTATACAAGAGAGCTAGCCTCCGTACAGTTCGGCTTAGGCAAGATCGGAAGAGACCTTGAGCAATATTCCTTCCAGGAAATTGCTGCAATGATGTTTGCACCCAGGATCAGATGTGTGATGTGCATTCAGAGAGCCAGAGGCCGACGCTAGTGACATGCTGCTTTACGAATGGTCGTGGGGATTGATCGAGAGATGACCAGAGAAGTGCCAGAACGGAATCGTCCTCGTTAGCACATCTGACAGGGCCGATGAGCCGATTGACTGTGAGATTGGTAACCCACAGAGAAGATATGAACCCAGAGTCAGAGGACGCCAGACCGTGAGCAAGAGGCAAGTAGATATCGTGCGCTACTAGCATTGAATGCACCGACTCCTTCTCGACCTCGAAGGAGGAACTACCGAAGACGGTATTTATGATTTGTGATTTTGTGATTCGATTATCACGTATCCGTCGTTTTGGATTTCGATATTTTGGGCGTTCTGTTTGCATGATTTTGTTTTGATGACTGAGTTTCATGATATTTGTTCCATGCACCCATTGGATATTTATGTTTTGCGCATAGTTATTACGTTTGAGATATTGATTGAGATTTCACGCCTATCTTATGCAGTGATTTGATTTACACTTCCGGCATAGTTTTCATGCACCTTTAGTGTTTTGATATACGATTTTGGTGCACACCACATGCACTAAATCGGGATTCTTCGTGCATGTTTCATGCACCTGATTTGGTTGCTGTCAGGCACACACGTTGCCTATGACAGATGTTTCATGCACACCCGTTGCACCTAGATGTTGTTTTGTACACCGGTATGACACATATATGGATTTTGATTCCTTGCGCACCAGACGCATAGGATATTCTTATATATACATTTTGTGGATTAATTTTTAGTAGAGCAGTACTCTTTGATGATATTCGCTATGTATTTATGTTTCGGAACCTCGACAAATTGGGTTTTTACTGAAATGTTTGTTGTAATTGGGGGTTTAAATTTAAATTCGGGGACCGAATTTCTTTAAGGGGGGTAGATTGTAACGTTTCAAAATAATAAAATATTATTTTTGGGAAATTTTATAATTTAATATTATTTTATTGAATATTTTAATATTTTGGTATTATTAAATGCAACTAAATAGGAAAAATTTGAGAGAAATTATGGAAAATTCTAAAATAGGGTAGGTTAGAGAATTTTTCCATTTCTAAGTTTAATTGATTAGTTTTATGCTTAATTAGTGCTAATCGCGATTAAAAATCGCTAATCGGTTTTTAGCATTTTTGTGCAAAACATGCACATATCACTTTTTCCCACTTGTGTTACATTTTTGTTTGTCATGGTTGTTTTGGGTTACTATTTGAGTGAGAAGAGTTTTAAAAGAAATGAAAATAAGGAAAAGAAAAGAGAAAAGAATAAAGAATTGGAGGGTTGGTGAGAGAGAGGTATGTGCTTCATTTGACCAAGAGACATAGCCATTTCCTTCACTAGTTTCTCTCTCCCTCTCCCTTGCTTGCTGTTGCTGCTTCTCCTTCATCTCCCTCCCTTCTTCAACCCCTTTAAACACATCCAAAACAACTCCAAAACCCTATCTTCTCTTCACTAAAAAGGTGCACGAGCTCGAGACAAACACATCGGACCAAGAAAGTTTGGATTTTGGCCACTAGGGGCAACTCAAGAAAATTCTTGAGTTGCCAAATGAGGTATTTTCTGGACCTTAAACTTATTTTATGCATTTCCTTTACCCTCATATTAAGATCGAATCGATATTGTGTGATATTGTGACTTGTGGATAACCTAGTTAGGGTTGTGATGATTTATGGGTTGTAATATGAAATTGAGGTCAGTAGAGGTTATACCATCACCTTAGTGTATGAATTGGAAACCCAAAACCTGAAGCTTAAACCAGAATACGGATTTTAGAAACCGATATCGGGGAAATTATGAAATCTGTGTAGTGTTTATGGAATCTGCTATCATACGAGGTATCCTAAAATAAATTTGAGTGGACAGTGAGATGTGCAGGCACCCAGGAAGCTAACCCCAAGACCCCAGCTCCCACTTCTTCTTTCCGGCCGCCAATTTATTCCCATTGGCCACAAATTGCGGCCTGGGTCCCACCATTTTGGCTCGTATTGGTTCTGTAGCTCCTACATGTTCATGTTAGACCCTTGGTATATATAGATTTGTATAAAGTGACCTAGGGTGAAATCTGGGACATATTTCTTAAGTTGCTGTTTTGGATTCATGTTTCCGTATTCCGTATTTTTAATTCTGCAATTGTGGATTGTGTTTTGCCTCGATTATTTGGCGTTTATACGACGATATAGAGGATGTGTTTATGGTTTTGAAGGCGTACCATGGGTTTTAACCTATAGGCTCCTTATCGTATCGTTTTGGATTTCATGTGCCGTTTTAGCTTGGATTTGGTTTTAATGCGCATATACGATACTTTGATGTCGGTACCCATGAAGACTTCGGGATGACAAGCAAATGCGTGGTGACGTCCGCAAATGAGACGTAAGGTGAGTAGATTATATCTACAGGGGAAAGTCGGGTGGATGGCGTATAGCACCCCCGCAGTCCGTAGTTAGTATACTATGTAGCGTATATTTATGTTAATTATAGTGTGATATGGTTAGTTAGGGGTAGAAGTAACTAGCATAGTTCCTAGTTGCGAGCCGAAGGATAGATTTGTACCCACACGCCTACACTTGTATGTTCCTTATACTTGCACTTTGTTGATGATATTGGACGACATTGGTTGTGAGTCGATCATATTGGGCCTTGTGCCGCAAGATCGGTGATTTGATATGATTCATATTTGGGATATGACTTGTGACTCTTGCGGGCTTGGGATGCGTGTTTACCCCCGCATGCATACTTTATTGATGGTATCGATTTGTACTAGACATAGAGTAGTACCCCAGATTATATGATCTGATGATAGTGATACCTGTTATGTGATGAGATAGTGTGATGTTGACCCGTACCCAGCTATTGGGATGCCGTACGATGATTTACCGTACGAGCCGATATTGATGATAGATCCGCACTCATAACTCGAGATGTCCTACGATATATTATTGAGGCGGGATCACCGACTATATATCTATATATTTATCGACTCAGATTTAGGTGGTTTCCATACCTCTCCCATTTGACTTGATACTTAGATCTGTAGTTGCATAGTAGATTCTTCACTGTGATGTTGATTATTTGATTTCCGCATTTTCATGCTATTCGCATTGCTTGCATGTGTTTATTGCTATTGTTATCATGCTGTTAGGACACCAGCACCATTATCGATGATGCGTATGTTCCACGTACACTATTTGCCGGCTCACACACTTCATCATCGATAATTGCCATGCCACCACACTGTAGTACTGTTGCATTCATGATATGACTCTTGCTTGGCATATTGTACACTTATACCTGTACACAAACATAGATGATTCTGACTTGATTAGAGATTGAGGACCGCAAGATATTCTGTAAAACCGATTCATTCTAAAGGAGCGGTTTCCCTCGACATATGCACATTACTATTCCATGTTGCATGACTTCTGATATGATTACCTTTCCTTACATGTCGTATACATCATGGATTGATTGCATAGCACATCGCATTGGATTTACTTCTTGATGTTGGATTTTCATGTGATTTCTGGTTTTGAGGACCGTGTGATTATTTAAGAAAGGATGCTCTATTTTGAAAAACCCGGTACCTCGTGATATGATATTTTGGTGCGTCCACCACGCGTTTTCTCGGTGCTGAGACGTGTGCTTGAAACCCGATTCGAGGAGTGGACGATCCGTTTGCGGGTTCGTGGTGGGCCCGGTATGGTTCCCCTCGGCAAGATGATCGATGGGTTTTGCCGATTGAGCCTGGAGGCGGGCGAGTACCTACCGGTGATTGTATTTGAGCTCGGCGGATATCTGGAGGATACCGACCGGAGTTGAGAAATGGGCGTACTGCCGGGGCCGAGGGCCGATTCCGCAGACATAGTCCGCAGGCCGATCCGGACTGACGGAGCCCGATGGATGAGGATTTACGTGTCGATGCTAGGCACGGGTTTCATGATGTTTTCCATGATTTTATTATATCCTCATATTCGCATACATGATGTTATTGTCATTGGGTGACGGGTGGAAGGATTCTACGTATGTACAGATATAGATCATACCGACTGGAGTTACTTTGATAAATTTTCCCTTGTATATATAACAGGGTATGAGGGCGCTGTTATATATACCCTTACACCAATATTAGTGGTATGGGACGCTAATATATGTGTATTGATACTTCATCATTTTTACCTCATGCAGACATACCTTATACTGGTGACATGTTATTACCTGAGTACCTGGCACTACATACATGTTTAGATGTTACTTTGCCACCTTATCATACTTCAGATGTACTCATGTGGTTATATTACTGATTGTTGACCTAGGTTTATGTCTTGCATTCGGTTTTTGCTTGTAGATATTTGTATTCACTAGTTGGCAACTCACCCCCGTTGTGCCACAGTTCTTGCAGGTTCTGCCGTACAGGTTCCATTGCGGCATTTCTGGCACACTACTTCTTGCGGGTGAATTGCTTTTGGTAGGTGGATTCTTTTGCATCAAGAACCACCATTGTATTTATTTTATCCATTGTATCTAGAATTTCCATCAACCAAAACTTGTATATTGTTTCATACTTAGATTTTAGTGATGTATTATTTGACCTTAGAGTCTCGTTTATTAGTATTGCGGTTTTCTTGTTTTTGGAGCTTTCTTTTGAGTTTAATCCTCACCATTCGGCGTTGTATATTATTATTATTGCTTGTGTGGTTGTGGCCGTCAATTGACGAAGAGCTAGCTCCCGCTTGGGGATGCCTTTTATCATTGCATATATTGTTATTCTTATTGTATCCCATTCGGGGCCAGTTTTACAAAAGAAACTCTGCCGAAATTTTTAGAAAAGACTTTACTGTTTTTAAAATGCATATTCGGCTTAGTTATTTAAAAACCTTGATTTCAAACATGTTTTCTTCACTTCTTTAAACCAGTTTCTTTACTTATGCTTAAAAAATGGTTTTAGATTTCTGGGCTTTTGGCTTACTTGGATCAGATGGAGTCCTATAGACTTCATATGGTTCAAGGGCCAGTCACGGGCTCTTTCGGGTCGTGACACTTATAGTCTAAAACAGCAGCAATGGCAAGTCTGGGTAAACAAGAACCTCCCTGTCACCGTTACTGAGAAGACCGAAGTACCTCTCGTGTGCCTGAGGTTACCCACCAAATCTACGGAGTGGCTAATGGAACATCAAATCCAATTGAATCCTCAGGTTCTATTAAATTTCCAGTAATCGTTTATTGTTCTGTAATAACGTCCTGTTCTACCATACTCCCATTTGAGTTTTCGAAAAAAATCCATTTTACTAAAACAGTGGCGAGTCAAGAATAATATAAATATTGATCTTCCTGATGGTAGAAAGTTAACCCTCGTCAATGCCCGGGATAACCCACAAACAGCCATTATTAAAATGTGCCTTGAGTTTATCCGGATTCTGGTTTTAAGCATCAGCCGGACAACTCCCTGTACCTTAACATCGTTAAGATATAAATTGATTCTATATATATCTGATATAGAAACAAAAGAACTAATTTAATTTGAACCAGATTCAAAATCATGCAACTGTCTCCAGTGCATATCAACCAAACAGAAAAAGGACAATCAGCATTACTCATCTAGGAGTGCATCCATATATGAGTGACCCGAAAGAGAAGCAAGTTCACAAAATCATTACTATCAATGGAATACCAAACAAAAGTATCCACATCTTCGACTTTCTCGAAGAATCCGGATACTTCTAAGAATTGGTTCTCTACTTTATTCTTATACATATAACTTCTCAATATCTGGACTTTGCATTTCAACGAAATACTTGTCTAGAATTGGCGAAGTCACAAGTAAACAGAATATAGTACGAGTACCAACCCCATTGTCCTAACGGACACTGGACAACATACAATACTTTGTATAAGTCCTCTGGGTTCAATAACTCAAATTCTGTGTGTCGTAGCTTGAAAAACTGTACTTTGGTTATGAAGAGTTACACCTTTGTTGAATGCACCTTACCTAATCACCAACTGATATAGGTAAATATCATAGACACAATATCAAAAAGTTATATCTCACTTTATAAGATAAATGTACAGATATATCAGTTTGAAATTGGTGCATAACAACGGATATTCAAAACCAAATATTTGCCATCCGGCAAAATCCTGATGATTTCCTCAAATATCACCAATTACAACGAATTCCGATATAATGAGGATCTAATCACCTAATTCCCAATATCATACTACCACTCACCATCCACAGTAGCATGCAAATGTGAGAACTGATATGGTACGTACATACCCTAGAGTTAGATTCCAATTAGGAAAATAGTTATCAATTAACATCACATAGTGAGACTGAAACATGAAAATATTTCAAAAGGGTTAACTGGTATGTAGGGTTCCTAGGCACACTCAAGAGGTTCTACAACTGATCAGCCATGGCAAAATCAAATTTTCCATGTGCCGAGAAACCCTAATGTTAGATCGTTAACTAGAGGTAAGGCGAAACATGCAAGTAAACAACTTTATTGCTAAGTGAAAGGGACTAGAACCTTTGTAGATCCGGTCCTCCACTTCTCTAGCTCCTTGTTGACGTCCCTCCGCTGCGATCATCGGAATCCTAGACTCTAGCGTCGGTTTCATCGGAGAAATGGGCGGGCTAGGTCGTTGACTTCGATGTCGAAGATGATCTACATCGAGGCGACTCTAACTCAAGCTCCATCTTCACTAGGTCATGAACCTTGTGAAAAAAACATCCTATACAACATGGCAAGTGGTAGAGGATGAAGAACTAGGAAGTGGGTTCACTTTGGATTTGGATTTCTCACTTGATTTCAACACTTGAAATTTTTCAAGAAAGGTTTTCTTTTCTTCATGAAGAAGAAGAAGAAAAGAATGGAAAAAGGAATTAATTGAAAAGAATAATCAAGTGAAGTTATCATGTTGCAACCATGGGTGAGATTAACTCATGTAGAGAATAAACTAGGGTTTAGGTAATGGTTAGGTTTAAGAATAAAAACAAAATGGTTTTGACCCTTTTCAAAGATGCTTGAAGCTTCTAGCAAATAAATAAGAAAGCCACCATTTTGTTTTCATAAAATAAATAAAGTATATAAAACCCTAATAATTTACCTAAACTTGGTTTAAAGCATACACACCCAAGTTTGCATGTATCATCAATCATGATACAAACTAGTGCACAAAAATATATCACATATACAACTTGTGCACATCAAGTGAGAAAATGAATCTTAAATGAAACAATATTAGTTAATGTAAAGACTAGTATTATTCTCGGTCACAAAATAAATAAAGTATATAAAACCCTATTCATTGACCTAATCATTTACCTAAACAATATTAGAAAATCAATCTTAAGTCACAAGTAATACTGGTATTATTCTCGGTCCCGCACATATCTCATATGCTATTTCGTTTCGCTTGAGCCAGGAAACCTCTGTGTAGGACTCTAAAGACTGGTCAATACGCCGGCAGCAGGTGATGATCATATCAAACACCCACAGGGCACAAGCGGTCTGCTAAACGTAACGGCCACCCGGGTATTGAGCGATCAGAAGATCAACGAGCAAGCCCGCTCACACTCCTGTGAATCCAACCAGTAACACTTACCGTACAGTCCGGTCTCATCGTCTGATATCTCGCATATCTTGCCTAGGGGTGGTAAACGTCAGACCCCAATAGCTCGATAAGTCGTGTCGATATGAGGTCTATAACAGTTCGAGAAACTACTGGTAACACTTACCAGTAAATCACAGCAACCCTGGCCAGGGATTTCCGGTTATAGCCAATCGAACACAGCGCAACATCAACTCCCTATACCGGGAGAGACGAATCCCCTCCTATCGCTCATTGCCTCCATGTGATTTAGGACTGTACCCAAAAACCACCGTTTTGCACGCCCTCTTGGACGTGGTAAGGTGGAAATCAAAGTACACTGGGAATCACACAAGACTCTATGACAATCTCGGGTCAACAGACTACACTGTACCAGTGTCACCGGAGAACTGCCATCTGACGTGAGGTATAATACCATCTGGGAGTTCTCGGCGAGTCCGTCCAGTGTACCAAGTCTCCACTGAGCACCCGTATATCATCTCTGATGTCAAACACCAATGGATATGGGATCATCCATCGCCTATCTGTATGGGTCGAGAAGGTATACGCTAGTCTACTCTGGTATATCGATGTCCCGTCTCGATACACCCACGACTAGGGACCTTGAAGGATGTACTTATGGACTATCATGTCCCCACTAGTATGATCCGCATCATAGTCCAGGTAGTCAAGTACACATCCTAAGGGCTTTACCAACATGTAACAAAGAGACAATCAGTGTACACGTTAAGGTAAAGAGCAACCAGATAGCATACTATCATGTCGAGCAAGAAAGTCCTCCCTATATATGTCCAAGCATCCACTACAATATACATCCTATGTATAGTAATGGCCTCTAGGGCATACATATAACTAACAATCTCCCACTTGCACTAGGGCCATCTGATAGCAGTGGTTGTAGTATCTCATACTCAACCATCCCATAAAAGTTCTTTCTGGGAAAAGGACTTTATGAGTGGATCCGCCGTGTTGTCCTCTGAGTCTACTCTTCTAACCTCGATCTCCATGGAGATCAACCATCTCCATGATCAGGTGAAACTGCCTTAGAATATGTCTGGATCACTGATGGGACCAGGGTTCCTAGACCAAAGCCACACTTCCATTGTCACACAATAGCAGGAACCTAGTTCATCTTATGAACTATTATACACCCAAACTGCCTCTTTGGTAGTATCTTTAATAGTGATGTTACCAGCCTTTATCGTCTAGTATGCCACGGTATTTAGCTTGGAACTCTTCCAACATACCGTCCCTTTACTGAGGGTAAAGACAATGCATGTGACTGACTTTCAATCGTCCTTATCACCCTGGAACCTTTCTAGTGATTCTCCCCAGGATCGATTGATACCAACTCACTACATCTAGTGAGTATCCTGACATCCAATTAAATCTATCTCATAGATCCAAAACCTAGGATTTAGTAGGTATCACTTTGATCCTATATGGAGAATCATTGTGATAAGCGGAGATTGACCGAGCGTAGCAAAGGAAACTCCTTCCCCAACTAGAGTATGTCATCCACGTACTCTACGAGGATCTCCATCATACTCCCTACTACCTTTTTGTATATACAAGGTTCATCTACCATTTTGATGAAGTCAAAATCTTTGACTATCACATCAGAACAGACGTTCCAACTCCGCGATGCCTGCTTTATCCTATAAAGCAACTTGTGCACGTTTTCGCTGCTCCCACTGTCTACGAAGCCCTCTGGCTGTGTACTTATAGACGCCCTCTTCTAAAACATCATTTAGAAAAGCTATCATGACACCCAACCACCAGATATCGTAGTCATGGTATGTTGCCGTGGCAAGTAGGATCTGGATGGACTTAAGCATAGGCCCCAGAAAAGGTTTCATTATTAGCCACAACTGGTCTACGATGCAAACCTTTAACAAGTCTAGCTTTGAAAGTCTCAACTTTTCCATATACACCAAGTAATCTTCTCAAGATATACTTGCTCCTGATGGGGATTTAACCCTTCAGATAAAGCAACCAAAGTCTATACTTTGTTGGTGTATAAGGATTCCATCTCAGATCACTAAGCATCCATCCATTCTTACAGAGTACCTACTCTCGATAGCCTGCTCGAAACTAGTTGGGTCATCATCTCATGATGCAATCCTCGCTCCCACTGTCATAGAGAAACCAAAGTATCTCTGAGGTGGGTGAGGAGCCCTAATAGATCGGCGGAGAGGCTGAGGTTCGTTGGTAACTATTGAATTATCAAATCATCTGCTGTAGTTTGTATAGCTGGAACCTTTCCAGTTCTACATTACAGACCTTGCCTCGAGCTTGTCCGGATTATGCTTTTAGACATAGCCCGTACAACCCCAAATCTTAACTGACTTAAGAGATGGGCTCTTCCTTTATCATATCAAATATGAAGTGGTAGGCAACTTATTTGATTTGAACCTGTCACGCCCCGCTTCCCAAAATACGGAATACGAGGGGTAGACAAGGCCAGCCATGCTCCTACGGTCAAGGAAAAGTCCTGCCGTAGTCACACTTCGGCTTCTAGTTTCTCATGGTAAACAGTATATATTGCACAGGTAATGAGAAATGCAGTAACTGAAGGAAACAATATAAAGACTGACCTGAAGTGGAACAAATGAAGGCAACACGGGAGGGAAAGTAAAGAAGTCTGTAATGCACGTCTAGTTCTGGTCCAGGCTAAAATCTTCTCCTCACACTGAGCATGCATACTCAGGTCGTCAGAGCGACACAATAGCAATATAATGTATATAATCAAGTAACAGTTCTAACAGTGGTAAAGGATATGAATAACAGTAAATCAATGACAGTATGAAAATGAATGTGCAGTAATCAATGCAGCGGAAAAGTAAAGCAGTATAACAATATGTCACGAATGTCAACACGGTATAGAAGGAATGTAAATGACAGTAACCCTATCAGTCTCTAAGTCCCACTGCACAGGTCAATAAGCCTATCGTCAGTCCAAGTGTGAGAGTCAACCACTCGCGAGTGTCCTCCACCCAAGGGTAGAACCGAAGGGCAAGGGACCACGGGCCCAACATGTAACGAATGTATCACGGTGTCTATAGCACATACCCTGTAAATCTCCATATAACTCCCTAAATATATAAGCCGGCATGGGACTCCCGAGATTCTGTTGAATTCACACTTGAACTACCCCACACCCCGAGGTCTATATCAAACACTAACCATCAATCTAAATACTAATCGATCCGTGACAAGTCTGCGCGAGAACTGGAGGCAGGGCCTCCATCAAGCACGTCCCGACTAATACCTAAGATAAATGGCAGTGTCTGGTCTCCTATCTGTGACACCCGTGCGAACGCTTCCATAAATGTCCCATTCCACTTATTAGTCACACGTGCACGCATCCCACAGACGTCGACAATGCAATATAATAATATGGTCACTGATTGTGCACAAGTACGTATCACTTTCACTTAATCACGAATACACGAACACTGACGTACTTGCCATAATCATCACTAAAATCTAACACTGGGTGAATGCACGATATCACTAGGTTATCACTACAATGACATAGGAATGATATGATGCATGAACAGTATATAAGCACAATTAAGGGATCATAAAAACAACAGTCTATCACTTGCACAATTTATCTTGAAACATATGTATATAATTTAGCGGAAAGATAAACAGGTAGTATTTAATATGTTCAGTTATCTATCCTTAGAATTTTGTTTCAAGCCAATCGGGTTCCAGGATCAAAAGTTGTAACCATTTCATTTTAAGCGCGCGCGGCTGGAAATCCAAATTTCAGAATCAGGAATCCATTTCGCAACGCATTTTAACCCCAGTTGGGATCATAATTTAGCGACGCTACAGTTGGATGAATTCTAGGATTTTCAGTAAAGTTTTCAACTCAACAAACGGATCTTCAATCGCGTCTGTACATTAGGAGTTATACTCAGTTTAATATTAACATGTCAATTCTGATTCTGTTGGGACTGTTATGCGTCCCGATCTTTTAAATTCCAGATTAAATAGTAAATGATAACGAAACAGGATGAAACTAATTGTGTTCTCTAGCTATCAGAGTTACCTACAGTAAGCAGCGGAGTTCCGCAATCTACGAGTTAAGTAATTCCTGTGGTACCAGTTACAGGACAGCAAGCAACACTTTGAGTCGCTCTGGACTGCAGTCCAGAGTCGTACTCCGATCCAATTATCACCACAGTTTAAGTAAAGGTATGTCTGGGAATTAGTACAGGATTAAAGTTCGTCGAGTTGGCTTCGATTTGAGCCCTCGAACGCACCAATCTAATATGTATATGATTTATGATGAATTTAACTATTTTCAGGTGCAACAGAATTTCAGTTTTACGATCAAACTTGGGGGTAGTCATTTTAACTGTTAACCGTCGTATTTTCTAATGAAATTTGCACACATTAATCATCTCTACAAGGGCCAATATAATATGTCCAGTTCCGTCAAATACGATAATGATTTTCTATGGGAACAAGCATCGAACATTTTTGTGACAATATATAACATCAAGCAAACATGGAATATATCTACGATTCTAATTTGTAATATATACGGAATAGCATGAAAGCAAGTAAGAACTTGCCTGGAACGTCTTGGGGTTGTACGGCAGCGACGCGGTCTACTGTGATGGCCCGACGCGATCACGACAAGTATTTGCCTCGGCTAGATCTTGGCTCGGCCTCGGAACTTGGACTAGGCTTGAAGCTCGGGCATGGCATCAAAGGCCCGGTTGCTGGGGTCTTGACGGTGAGTGTAGTGGTTCACAGAGCGGTATTGCCTAACTCAAGTATCTTCTTCCAAGGTGATGCTCTCAATTTCAATCTACATGCTATGGCCTCACTGAATATTCCTCCCTTTTGGACTAAGATAAAACATTAATTGTCATTTGAGTGTTTGTGTGAGAGAGATAGAGACTGTGAGTGAGAGAGAGTTAGAGAGAGAGAGCTGGAGTAGACAGGGAGAGAGAGAGGAATGTAGAGAGAGGAAGATGGGCTGAGTGTTAGAGAGAGAGAAAGAGGGGGCAGAGTGAGAGAGATGCAGAGAGGGTAGTGATGGGGGAGAGAGAGAGATGCAGGGTGAGTGAGAGTTAGAGGGGTTTTACAGAGGGAGAGAGAGAGAGTGAGCAGTGAGAACGAGAGAGAGACAGTGAGAGGGAGATCTGAGATTAGAGAGAGAGGTCAGAGAGGGCGCAGAGGGTCTGAGAGAGAGAAGGAGCGACGAGAGGGATGGTGAGAGAGTGTGACGGCGACGACGACGTCGACGATGACGATGACGCGGGAGAGGTCGACGACGAGACTAGAAGCTTGCCGGCGTCGGGGCAGGGGACTCGGGGTGCAGATGAGTGGGTGCAGGGGAGTGGAGTTGATGGGGAAAGTGATGATGATGAAGAGGCGTCGATGGGGTGGCCGGAGGTGCGATGTGCTCGCGGGGTCGGGACGTGAGTTGTAGAGAGGGGAGTCGTCGGGAGAGGAGAAAGGAAGAGAGGGAGACGGGGAAGTGAGGGTTATAGAGACGGGGAGACGAGGGGTGAGCAACGCGGTTGTAACGCTCGTCGCGCGTGATGGGCGGCGACGTGGGCGCGGGCGGAGGAGGCGGCGCGAGAAGCGGATCGCGCGCGTTACCGTTGGGGATTTTAAACGAAGATGAACAGTAGCGGGGTCGGGTCTGAGGGGAAGGCGGGCGTGGGCTGAAGGAGAGAGGGCCTGGGCCGACGAAAAACAGAAAAAGAATTTATTTGGAGAAGAAAGTGGGCTGGGCTGCTGGGCTCGAAATAGAATAAAAGAAGTGATAGGAAAAAGGGAACGGGCTTAGGAAAATATTTTAAAAGGGAAAATATGGTTTATAAATGAATGGGCCGAGGCTGTTTTTTATTATTAAAAGAGATTTACTTAGAAAAATCAAGTGGGCTGGGAAGATATTTGATAAAATTGGATTGGGTTTAATAAAGGGGTGAAGGGAAAAAGAATATGTTTATAAAAATAATTATAATGGGCTGCTGGGCTAAGGAAATAGGGAAAAATAATTGGTGTAATTAGATGTGAGTTATGCCGAGGTTGAGGAATAAGCCAAAGAAAATAATGGAGTTCGGGGCTCGGTAAAATAAGGAATTTTAAGGGGAAAGAGGGAGTGAGCTTGGGGATATGGAAAAGTGTATACTAGGGTTTAGGTTTTATTGATGAAGGAAAATGGGATTTAGAAGAAATAAATTTATAATTAAAATAAATAAAATTACAAATAAGAATAAATAGAATTCTTAGAGTGATAACTTACAGATTATAGTATAAAAGGGACTGGGTATTACATCATACCACCCTTACAAAAATTTCGTCCTCGAAATTTAAAGAAGTAATAGGTTATAGAACATAAGCGAAAGCCATCATAGTGGCAAACTAATATATAAGGATTTACTAAGAATCCGCGGACGAAGAAACTTGAAAATATATATATGTAAGTAAGAACAACATACTGAATGGTAGGTCTAATAAATATAAGGCAGGAACAACTATAAGGGTAAATACATGTATACAAGAATTTAGGTAACAATAGCGAATAATAATACTCGAGGCTTGTTCGATAAATTCGAACCCAAATATGCGCACATATAAGTATATCGAAAGTAGCAATATAGAAATAATAAGTATGAGACACAATCATTTATATTAGTAAACACAGGCACAACACTCGAAAATATAGTAATGAAAATGAGGTAGTGAAAGCTTAGTCGATAGGTTAAAACATTTTAAGGTAATTTGTCAATCGAATAGTTTTAAATCAACTTAGAAAACTCACGTAACGGGGAACATGGAACAATATATACGCAATGTTAGTTTGCGCTACTGAAAACGAGAGGAAATAATAGCGTACTAAAAATATATAAAACGGAGTAATTAATAACACGTACTCTTTTACAAAATACTGAAAACTAAATTTCCGAATAACAGTGTTCCTAAATATAGCTAGGGTAACAGGGAAACACAAAGAGGTATAGGTCTAGCTAGGATAATGATTACAAGGGAAGGTAGCTCATTCAGAAGGTCGGAGTATGGCGGCTTTGGGCTGAAGACCAAGGACATTGGGATTGGGTCAGCACGGAAAATAAGGGTGAGCAGTAAAGGGCTATAAGGAGAAAATGTATGGGGAGGATACTGGTCAGTACAACACACGAATCAAGATTTGAAGGATTAGCGAACTCGGAAGTTTCTCCAAAATTTCTCCTCCCAGAAGGATTACAAACGAGCACAGACGAGGGATGAAGGGTGACTCATTCCAAGGATCGGGGTGTGGTACTTTCTAATCGAAACGGGGTGAAAACTATACAATGAGTAGTGATAGACAGTCAGGGATCTCAGCAGAAAAGTAAATGGATATGGGCAATAAACAGGTATCAAGCGAACCAATAATCAAAAGGTTTACAAACTCAGCAGATTTAATTTATTCAAGAAGATTTGAAACACGGCATCCCCAAAGGCGGAAAGTGGCCTTAAACTATACACAGTTTATTTGGCCAGAAGGACAGCATTAAAAGATATTCCGTCAGTCTCGGTCGTGGAGATTCAGTAGGTTGCGGTAGGCTCGAGCACTCAGGTAGGGGCGTCCATTACCATATTGCCTCGCAGGTATCTCTATCGGAAGTCTCACCACAGGATCTTGATTTTCTGGTCCTTCCTCCTTGGGTGGAGCTTCTTCATCGAGGTCCGATTCCAAGTGTCCCTCCCCTTCTGGGTTTTTCTCCATGGGGTCTTCTTCCACTGGATTTTCTTCTATTGGATCTCCCTCGGGATCTTCCTCTATCGGATCTTCCTCTATCGGATTCTCTTCAGGATCTCCTTCTTCTTTGTCGGAATCAGCTATCACGTTAAACTCTGGGGCTGCTACTCCTTCGTCTTCTGAGTCGTTGTTTCCGAAGTTGGCATGGGGACCGTTGATCTCGTCATCAGGACTCATCAGTGTGCGATCTACAGAAACGCATGACTGTGCATCCTCATCTAGATGCGGCGCTGCTCCAGGGTGGGCCATGGTCTGAAAAGAAAGAGTTATGATTAGGCACTGGGACACATCAAGGAAATAGCTCAGGGTATGAAGTATAGGAAAATATGCGGTTCCTGGAACTGAAAAATCAGGATTAAAATACTGTGATAATGAATAGAGATAGATAAAGAGAAAGCAAGAGAATGACACATATATTACGATTCAAACTTTATTGTATTCAACCAAAAGTTCAACGGATATAAGATCCCAACTGGAAAAATATTCATAAGAAGGTGACAACATTTTTACTGAAAGTAGATAACATGAAAATCCTCCTTCGATAACTATAACGTCGCATTCTTGTCGCGCGAGTTGAATCTTGCGTTAGGTCTGCCTTATCGTCGAAGTTCGAACTACGTGATAATCCTCACTTGGCCGAAGTGGGGAGTGTGGACGAGTTTCTTCCTTGCAGTTCTTTCCTTTCTGGGCAGCCGTTGATGAGGTGTTGGTTGGAGCCACATATCAGACATTTCCCTTGAGCACGGCGACAATCTCTCTGAAGGTGTCCTGGCCTCTTACAATATCCACAGCAAGGGTTCTTCTGATGCTTCTGTTGATGCTTCATCTTCTTCTCCTTCCCTCGTTCAATAGGGATCCCTTTATGATAGGATGCTCCCGCTGATGCCTGATTCACCTGTCTTCTCAGTCCTTCAGCTAATAAGTCGTTTGTTCGCTCCTGGGCTTCCTTTAAACCTTGTAGTACACTAAGGATCTCAACGGTCTGATTCTGGGGAGCTGATAAAGACGAAGGGTCGTTGGAAGACATGATCCTGAAATAACAATTTTGAGGATGATTTAAGTCACAAGATTACGGATCAAAATGGATAGGACAAAGATTCAAAAATATCAGAGATGCTGAATTTATTATAAGTGGAGAATCAACTGTATGACTTTAAGTCACTTGATTAGATTACGATAGTGCAATTGCAACCACATAACCTTATCAAGTCACCCGGAACCATAGCGAATGGATAGCTGAACACACGATATGAATATGGATCAGGAATGACAAGTTTACAATCTAGACTGAGTGATGTCTTAGATTGCCAAACCCTACACGGAAAACTGCAATCCCAATCGATGCAAAACCTGGGCTCTGATACCAACTAAACCATGTCACGCCCCGCTTCCCAAAATACGGAATACGAGGGGTAGACAAGGCCAGCCATGCTCCTACGGTCAAGGAAAAGTCCTGCCGTAGTCACACTTCGGCTTCTAGTTTCTCATGGTAAACAGTATATATTGCACAGGTAATGAGAAATGCAGTAACTGAAGGAAACAATATAAAGACTGACCTGAAGTGGAACAAATGAAGGCAACACGGGAGGGAAAGTAAAGAAGTCTGTAATGCACGTCTAGTTCTGGTCCAGGCTAAAATCTTCTCCTCACACTGAGCATGCATACTCAGGTCGTCAGAGCGACACAATAGCAATATAATGTATATAATCAAGTAACAGTTCTAACAGTGGTAAAGGATATGAATAACAGTAAATCAATGACAGTATGAAAATGAATGTACAGTAATCAATGCAGCGGAAAAGTAAAGCAGTATAACAATATGTCACGAATGTCAACACGGTATAGAAGGAATGTAAATGACAGTAACCCTATCAGTCTCTAAGTCCCACTGCACAGGTCAATAAGCCTATCGTCAGTCCAAGTGTGAGAGTCAACCACTCGCGAGTGTCCTCCACCCAAGGGTAGAACCCAAGGGCAAGGGACCACGGGCCCAACATGTAACGAATGTATCACGGTGTCTATAGCACATACCCTGTAAATCTCCATATAACTCCCTAAATATATAAGCCGGCATGGGACTCCCGAGATTCTGTTGAATTCACACTTGAACTACCCCACACCCCGAGGTCTACATCAAACACTAACCATCAATCTAAATACTAATCGATCCGTGACAAGTCTGCGCGAGAACTGGAGGCAGGGCCTCCATCAAGCACGTCCCGACTAATACCTAAGATAAATGGCAGTGTCTGGTGTCCTATCTGTGACACCCGTGCGAACGCTTCCATAAATGTCCCATTCCACTTATTAGTCACACGTGCACGCATCCCACAGACGTCGACAATGCAATATAATAATATGGTCACTGATTATGCACAAGTACGTATCACTTTCACTTAATCACGAATACACGAACACTGACGTACTTGCCATAATCATCACTAAAATCTAACACTGGGTGAATGCACGATATCACTAGGTTATCACTACAATGACATGGGTATGATATGATGCATGAACAGTATATAAGCACAATTAAGGGATCATAAAAACAACAGTCTATCACTTGCACGATTTATCTTGAAACATATGTATATAATTTAGCGGAAAGATAAACAGGTAGTATTTAATATGTTCAGTTATCTATCCTTAGAATTTTGTTTCAAGCCAATCGGGTTCCAGGATCAAAAGTTGTAACCATTTCATTTTAAGCGCGCGCGGCTGGAAATCCAAATTTCAGAATCAGGAATCCATTTCGTAACGCATTTTAACCCCAGTTGGGATCATAATTTAGCGACGCTACAGTTGGATGAATTCTAGGATTTTCAGTAAAGTTTTCAACTCAACAAACGGATCTTCAATCGCGTCTGTACATTAGGAGTTATACTCAGTTTAATATTAACATGTCAATTCTGATTCTGTTGGGACTGTTATGCGTCCCGATCTTTTAAATTACAGATTAAATAGTAAATGATAACGAAACAGGATGAAACTAATTGTGTTCTCTAGCTATCAGAGTTACCTACAGTAAGCAGCGGAGTTCCGCAATCTACGAGTTAAGTAATTCCTGTGGTACCAGTTACAGGACAGCAAGCAACACTTTGAGTCGCTCTGGACTGCAGTCCAGAGTCGCACTCCGATCCAATTATCACCACAGTTTAAGTAAAGGTATGTCTGGGAATTAGTACAGGGTTAAAGTTCGTCGAGTTGGCTTCGATTTGAGCCCTTGAACGCACCAATCTAATATGTATATGATTTATGATGAATTTAACTATTTTCAGGTGCAACAGAATTTCAGTTTTACGATCAAACTTGGGGGTAGTCATTTTAACTGTTAACCGTCGTATTTTCTAATGAAATTTGCACACATTAATCATCTCTACAAGGGCCAATATAATATGTCCAGTTCCGTCAAATACGATAATGATTTTCTATGGGAACAAGCATCGAACATTTTTGTGACAATATATAACATCAAGCAAACATGGAATATATCTACGATTCTAATTTGTAATATATACGGAATAGCATGAAAGCAAGTAAGAACTTGCCTGGAACGTCTTGGGGTTGTACGGCAGCGACGCGGTCTACTGTGATGGCCCGACGCGATCACGACAAGTATTTGCCTCGGCTAGATCTTGGCTCGGCCTCGGAACTTGGACTAGGCTTGAAACTCGGGCATGGCATCAAAGGCCCGGTTGCTGGGGTCTTGACGGTGAGTGTAGTGGTTCACAGAGCGGTATTGCCTAACTCAAGTATCTTCTTCCAAGGTGATGCTCTCAATTTCAATCTACATGCTATGGCCTCACTGAATATTCCTCCCTTTTGGACTAAGATAAAACATTAATTGTCATTTGAGTGTTTGTGTGAGAGAGATAGAGACTGTGAGTGAGAGAGAGTTAGAGAGAGAGAGCTGGAGTAGACAGGGAGAGAGAGAGGAATGTAGAGAGAGGAAGATGGGCTGAGTGTTAGAGAGAGAGAAAGAGGGGGCAGAGTGAGAGAGATGCAGAGAGGGTAGTGATGGGGGAGAGAGAGAGATGCAGGGTGAGTGAGAGTTAGAGGGGTTTTACAGAGGGAGAGAGAGAGAGTGAGCAGTGAGAACGAGAGAGAGACAGTGAGAGGGAGATCTGAGATTAGAGAGAGAGGTCAGAGAGGGCGCAGAGGGTCTGAGAGAGAGAGGGAGCGACGAGAGGGATGGTGAGAGAGTGTGACGGCGACGACGACGTCGACGATGACGATGACGCGGGAGAGGTCGACGACGAGACTAGAAGCTTGCCGGCGTTGGGGCAGGGGACTCGGGGTGCAGATGAGTGGGTGCAGGGGAGTGGAGTTGATGGGGAAAGTGATGATGATGCAGAGGCGTCGATGGGGTGGCCGGAGGTGCGATGTGCTCGCGAGGTCGGGACGTGAGTTGTAGAGAGGGGAGTCGTCGGGAGAGGAGAAAGGAAGAGAGGGAGACGGGGAAGTGAGGGTTATAGAGACGGGGAGACGAGGGGTGAGCAACGCGGTTGTAACGCTCGTCGCGCGTGATGGGCGGCGACGTGGGCGCGGGCGGAGGAGGCGGCGCGAGAAGCGGATCGCGCGCGTTACCGTTGGGGATTTTAAACGAAGATGAACAGTAGCGGGGTCGGGTCTGAGGGGAAGGTGGGCGTGGGCTGAAGGAGAGAGGGCCTGGGCCGACGAAAAACAGAAAAAGAATTTATTTGGAGAAGAAAGTGGGCTGGGCTGCTGGGCTCGAAATAGAATAAAAGAAGTGATAGGAAAAAGGGAACGGGCTTAGGAAAATATTTTAAAAGGGAAAATATGGTTTATAAATGAATAGGCCGAGGCTGTTTTTTATTATTAAAAGAGATTTACTTAGAAAAATCAAGTGGGCTGGGAAGATATTTGATAAAATTGGATTGGGTTTAATAAAGGGGTGAAGGGAAAAAGAATATGTTTATAAAAATAATTATAATGGGCTGCTGGGCTAAGGAAATAGGGAAAAATAATTGGTGTAATTAGATGTGAGTTATGCCGAGGTTGAGGAATAAGCCAAAGAAAATAATGGAGTTCGGGGCTCGGTAAAATAAGGAATTTTAAGGGGAAAGAGGGAGTGAGCTTGGGGATAAGGAAAAGTGTATACTAGGGTTTAGGTTTTATTGATGAAGGAAAATGGGATTTAGAAGAAATAAATTTATAAATAAAATAAATAAAATTACAAATAAGAATAAATAGAATTCTTAGAGTAATAACTTACAGATTATAGTATAAAAGGGACTGGGTATTACAGAACCCTATTCAATAGGTATGCAGCTTCTCAAGTGCATAACTCCCAAAAGAAAATAGGTAACTCAGTAGTACTCATCATAGAGCACACCTTATCATATAGGGTGTGATTGCTCCGTCCCGATTCACCGACGTGCTGTGAGAGATGCTGAGAGACAACCTCATTCTCCTTTAGAATATTCCAGGATTTTCGTGCTCAAGTATTCTCCTCCTTGATCTCATCAAAGGACATAATACTTATACCTGTATTTTGGTTTTCTACTTCTAACTTATATTCTGTGAATATCTCAAAAGCTTCGGACTTATGTTTCAACAGGAACATATGTCTGAATCTTGAGAGATTATCAGAGAATGTAATGAAGTAAAAAGAACCGGTCCTGGCATGTGCAGATAGGGGACCTTACATACATCATCATGTATCAGTCCCAAGAGTTTACTAACTCTTTCTCTGTTTCCAATAAACAGAGCTATGGTCATTTAATCTTTGTGACATGACTGGCAAGTTTCACAAGATGTAAATTCAAACTGATTTAAATATGCATCTAAATGTAACTTTAGCCAGTCGGGTCGCATTGATATGACCTAGTCTATAATACATCTAGAAGGATTCGTTCATTTCTGAACTCTTCCTCTTGTGTGTGTTCTGTATACTAGGAACTGTAGTTTGATTTAGAACATCAATGCTTTTAGATAATGTGCCTGAACTGATCAACATTTGATATAGGAAATGTTCAAAACATTATCCAACAGTACAAAATTATATCCTTTCTTTACGAATAAAGAGACTGATATGATTTTGTATATCAGGTTCGGTATCTAATAACATTTGTTCAGAATCAATGTATTCTGGTAATACTGGGTGATAGTGACCAACAGACTTGGTTGCAACACTTGCACCGTTTTCTGTCTCATGAAACTTATCACCCGTTCTCAGTTCTCTACCTGTCTGCAGCCCATGTAACGGATTACATTTGCGGGATCCTGATCCGGTATCTAATACCTAGGACGTAGAGGACACTGAGAAACAGTTCTTTATAATGAACACACCCGAAGGAGATGCATCATATGCACTTTCTTCGTTTGGGCGGCATAGGAATTCTTGTATTCCCCTATTTCCTGCTCGGTCTTATAACAATTATAAGTTGGAGCGGGACCAACGTTCCCCAGCTTAGTATAACAAGCGGGTTCGGTCAATATATCGGTATTATTATCTTGATTAAGGCATGATATGGTCGCTACCTGGAGAGAGAGAGAAGAAAACACTCAGCGTATGGTCTTGCAAGATCATATTGGTTATTTTATTTCATCTAATCAGGATGGCTCACACTGTTTTTATCAAATCTTCCTTCAAACCCTAAAAGGAAAGACTAGCCGGGATTAATTACACACTACAAGTTCGCCAATCTTTCAGCCAGGCCAGTGTCGGTACTTTGAGAGAGGTCCCCCGTGCTTTCGCACGAACCAAATTAATGTAAACCTCATTTTCCAAGAGGCGTAACCTCGTTAACACCTTTCTAGACAACTACTTGATCGGCTAATTGTAATGTGTAAAACACTCACAGGAGTAACAATTACTCGCAGTGGGTATCGGGATCCAACTATCATATAGAGGGTATGCAATCTCATTGCAAATTTCAACACTTGAAATTCCCGATAATTTTGCCCCTAACGTGCTATGACCTTGACGAAAGCCAACAAACCATAGCCCGCTAGTCAAGTTCAACCCGTACATTTCTTGATTGAATTAAACCCACCCGCACGACCCTTGACGAAAGCCAACAAAGCCGTACGACTACTCTAATCCAATCGCATCGTATGCAGCAGATAAGCAGCATATAGCTACAGCACACTAGACCTTGACGAAAGCCAACAAATGTAGCACGAATACTATATACAACTTATCTGAAATGACGGAGGGCTACGACAGGTTTTTCCTAAAACCTATTGCGTAATGAATTTGATATCGTTGTAGAATCAAATGATTTTGAAATGGAGTGTTTTTTAGGCTTTTCTAGTTTTGCTAAAGGGGCCACTCCCGGTGAAGGGATCGTCGGCCCTTTCCTCATCGAATAAGGTGCAGGATATATCATATATACCACTATGAAAAGCAAGAACTATAGAAGCAATCAAAATACAAACCGAGTGTTGTAGCATCTTCCAGTTATTGCTAAAGGGGTCACTCCCGGTGAAGGGATCGTCGGCCCTTTCCTCATCGAATAAGGTGCAGGATGTTCTACAAGGAACACCGCGATGCAAAGCAAGAACTGTAGCTACCTGTTTTTGAGAAATTCGATTCCACAACATCATTTAGGTTTCTTTTTCTTTCATTAATCATATTAATGAACTCCCATCATTTAAGTCACCTAAACATCACAGATAAATACGACGTACACTTATGCCATCCGCATTCGCCTCGATGTCCTCTCGTGCACCGTTAGGTTAGGTAACTAACGGCAGAGCGGGGCGGGGCTAGCACGGGTGTAAAACATAAGTAACGTCTATATAATATATCATATATACTATATACAATATCTATCTGAACAAATCACATGATCACATCACAGATAACGCAACAGAAAATAACATATGAAATATTGGAAATACTAAGACGTCCGTGTTTTATTTTGAGCCTTAATAAAACACGGATTCCACGGTCGTGATGCATAGCCAATCCCACACCCCTAGACCCCTACGAGAGCGGCAAGCAACCCTACCAATTCTAGAGTTAGGAGACCCGGACTCGACTCCTCGAGTTGGTCTCCCACTGGACTCCAGAACCCGGTTACTTGTGCCCGCCTCCTTGGGTCTATCCTAATGTGGAAAAGTAAATAATATACATCAACGGTAACATCTTCCGCAACCTGGAAGTGCCCCAATAAAAGAATATTACATACAAGTTTTTACATGAATGAAAATGAAAAACACTCATCTCACATAAAAAAAACCCGGCTATTCAAACACGACGATCCAATATAACATATCCAGCAACACATAACGTCACATGTCATCAACGTAAGTAAATATGCCCATCCCAATTGTCGTTGACATATAGCAACGAAACCGGCGATATCACATATTACACATAAGGTCACTGAAAAGAAAGTGTAAAACTACAACAGTTGGAATCCGCAACACCTTTAGACATCGCATGCCTAATCAAATGAATTCCTTAGACATCGCATGCCTAACAATTATAAACCCCGCATTTTATTCTCAAAATCGAAAACTCTTTTCAAATCAAGTCGGGCAATTCAACAAAATTCCCGACATCCTGAACGAATGCTCGTCGCAAACTTTAGTAGACGGCCGCACCCCCGATACCGTCGACGCAGTGCACCAAGGTGGAACACCGCTGCCGCGAGCACCCGAACGGATGCTTTTGGCGACGGGGTTCTCCTACAGTCACTTAGTCGGGGCTATAGGGCGTGGCTATCTATTAAGTTTACCAGTGAGTATCCGCGTACGCTACGTGATTGCGACGGACTTTTGATCGCATCAAAATTCCGTGGCAACCGATCAAGTGAGACTAAAGTGCTAGATTTATAACATTCAAATCAGTTATCTCATAACTACTTATGGATTCCAAATGTTGTATCACATTCCGGATAAATAGAAAATGTTAAACTTTCCGATCGAACATTCAAACACCCAAGTTTTCCTGAAACACCTCAACACATGAAATAAGTTTAAAAACATTCACTTCATGCCACAGTAGCAACAGTCCAGCCGTAGAAGGGGCAAGCCAACGCCTCACATGTGGCACGCCGTACTGCCCCAAACCCTAAGGTTCAAAGGGCAATTCAAGACGGTCACATAATCGAGTTAAGGTTTGTTGTCTTCTAGAGGGTCCATCGCTTTACTTGCACTACTTAGAACGTTCTTAAACCACGGAAAAATCAAACACTTGGAAATTTCCCGGCAGGGGAAAAATTGGGTATTTATATCCGGTCGAACCTTTTAACATATTCTAAAATTACCCGGAAAAACACATAGACAAAATTAAACAATCCGATCGAATCATCGAGTCCCCAAAACAACCTAGAAAACTGAACTCTTGAGTGCAAATTAAAATTTCCCAAAAAACACAGGAATAACAGAAGGACATTACTGTGCAAACCACGTGCAGTGATTGACCATTATGGCCGCGGAACCGCCGCCCAAGCCAGGGTGGGGCCGCGGTTCCGCGGCGCGTTGAACGATTTGGGTGCACGTGCTGCACAGTATTTCCTAAAAAACCTGCTGATTTTTTTGAGAATTTTTAATCTGGAAAAATCCACTGTTACAGAAAATGTACAGAGAAGGGTTTCGGATTAGGGTTTCGGGCTCGATCGGACTTCTAACATCGTCTACACTTCGCCTAAGGATCTAGCTATGCTCTGATACCACTGTAGGGTTCCTAGGCACACTCATGAGGTTCTACAACTGATCAACCATGGCAAAAACAAATTTTCCATGTGCCGAGAAACCCTAATGTTAGATCGTTAATTAGAGGTAAGGCGAAACATGCAAGTAAACAACTTTATTTCTAAGTGAAAGGGACTACAACCTTTGTAGATCCAGTCTTCCACTTCTCTAGCTCCGTGTTGACGTCCTTCCGCTGCGATCATCGGAATCCCGGACTCTAGCGTCGGTTTCATCGGAGAAATGGGTGAGCTAGGTTGTTGACTTCGATGCTTTAGATGATCTACGTCGAGGCGACTCTAACTCAAGCTCCATCTTCACTAGGTCATGAACCTTATGAAGAAAACACCCTATACAACATGGCAAGTGGTAGAGGATGAAGAAATAGGAAGTGGGTTCACTTTGGATTTGGATTTCTCACTTGATTTCAACACTTGAAATTTTTCAAGAAAGGTTTTCTTTTCTTCATGAAGAAGAAGAAGAAAAGAATGGAAAAAGGAATTAATTGAAAAGAATAATCAATTGAAATTATCATGTTGCAACCATGGGTGTGATAAACTCATGTAGAGAATAAACTAGGGTTTAGGTAATGGTTAGGTTTAAGAATAAAAACAAAATGGTTTTGACCTTTTTCAAAGATGCTTGAATCTTCTAGCAAATAAATAAGAAAGCCACCATTTTGTTTTCATAAAATAAATAAAGTATATAAAACCCTAATCATTTACCTAAACATGGCTTAAAGCATACACACCCAAGCTTGCATGAATCATCAATCATGATACAAACTAGTGTACAAAAATATATCACATATACAACTTGTGCACATCAAGTGAGAAAATCAATCTTAAATGAACCAATATTAGTTAATGTAAAGTAATATATCAAATATATAATTATACATTAAATTATTAAATCAACAATTGATTTAATGATCCGGTCATACTGCATACAACCGACTAATATCAAGTGTATCAATATATCGAATCAACATTTGATTCGGTACCCCGGCTATATCTTATATAACCATCCGATGATACAAATCGCGAGAATAGAATTCGGTATCACATACTGGTATTATTCTCGGTCCCGCACATATTTCATATGCGCTCCTATTTCGTTTCGCTTGAGCCAGGAAACTTCTGTGTAGGACTCTAAAGACTCGTCAATACGCCGGCTGCAGGTGATGATAAAATCAAACAACCACAAGCCGCAAGCTGTCTGCTAAACGTAACGGCCACCCGGGTATTGAGTGATCAGAAGATCAACGAGCAAGCCCGCTCACACTCCTGTGAATCCAACCGGTAACACTTACCGTACAGTCCGGTCTCGTCGTCTGATATCTCGCATATCTTGCCTAGGGGTGGTAAACGTCAGACCCCAATAGCTCGATAAGTCGTGTCGATATGAGGTCTATAACAGTTCGAGAAACTACTGGTAACACTTACCAGTAAATCTCAGCAACCCTGGCCAGGGATTTCCGGTTATAGCCAATCGAACACAGCGCAACATCAACTCCCTATACCGGGAGAGATGAATCCCCTCCTATCGCTCATTGCCTCCATGTAATTCGGGACTGTACCCAAAAACCACCGTTTTGCACACCCGCTTGGATGTGGTAAGGTGGAAATCAAAGCACAGTGGGAATCACACAAGACTCTATGATGATCTCGGGTCAACAGACTACTTTGTACCAGTGTCACCGGAGAACTGCCATCTGACGTGAGGTATAATACCATCTGGGAGTTCTCGGCGAGTCCGTCCAGTGTACCCAGTCTCCACTGAGCACCCGTATATCATCTCTGATGTCAAGCACCAATGGATATAGGATCATCCATCACCCATCTGTATGGGTCGAGAAGGTATACGCTAGTCTACTCTGGTATATCGATGCCCTGTCTCGATACACCTACGACTAGGGACCTTGAAGGATGTACTTATGGACTACCATGTCCCCACTAGTATGATCCGCATCATAGTTCAGGTAGTCAAGTACACATCCTAAGGGCTTTACTAACATGTAACAGTGAGACAATCAGTGTACACGTTAAGGTAAAGAGCAACCAGATAGCATACTATCTTGTCGAGCATGAAAGTCCTCCCTATATATGTCCAAGCATCCACTACAATATACATCCTATGTATAGTAATGGCCTCTAGGGCATACATATAACTAACATGGTATTCCTAGTAACGCCTCTTCCATTATCCTAAATCATGACAGTGACCATATACTTACCTGCCCTCACTCCAATCCCTTTAGTATGTCTTTACTTATTACCTTCTGTACACCTCCTTTACGCTAATTGGTTTTCTTCATTCCCTACCCTTCGGCACTAGCCTAAGGTTTGGAAGAAGACTATCGAATAAGCATAATAGGTGTACTCTCCTAATCCTATGAGCCCTCGCAACCTTAGAGAAGGTAAAGAAGAAAAACATCTGAATAATCCTATCCAATTTCTCTTGAACCGGAAACCATCCCCGAATCTGGAATGAATTCCTTCGAGTTCGTATGTTACTATACGATGGCATATCCAATGGAAGTGGATATCCGTAGTGATACGGAGTGTTCTAGAGAAAAACAAAGTTGATGTAGGAGAGGCAGGGGTATACACGGTCTTTGTCGTGTGTTCGCAATTTCCTTTGCGATTATTCTAATCCTTTTATATGTCTTTACTTATTTCCTTCTGTACACCACAGTTAAGCTTGTTGGTTTTCTTCTTTCCCTACCGTTCGACACATGCCTATGGTCTGGAGGAAGACTATCCAATAAGCTCAATATGTGTACCCTCTCCTAATCCTAGGAGCCCTCACAACCTGAGAGAAGGTAAACAGAAAAGACAAACGAATAATCCTATTCAATCTCTCCAGAACCAGAATCCATCCTTGAAAAAGTTCCTTTGAGTTCGTATGTAACTATACGATGGATTTATCCATTGAAAGTGGATGATCGTATTAATATAGGGTGTTCTGGAGAAATGCAAAGGTGATATAGAAGTGGCAATGAAAGATGCGACACTGTGACATTCCAAAAGCCAAAGTGTTTTAAAAAGGTTCGGTTAACTTGGTTCATGAGTATTAGTCAAGGGTCGGGTCATAGTCGCATACAGAGAGAGAGAGAGAGAGAAAAGAAATACTCAGCGTGCACTCTAACCTAAATCAGAATGGTTAATCATTTTAAATAATCAGGATGGCTCCCACTGTTTCCTCGAATTCTCCTCCAAACCAAAAAGGAGAAATAATCGGAATTACCCGAGGAGTAATCCTACTCATCAGTGGGATTCGGGATCCAACTCTCATCACATGATAACTTGTTGGAAGCCACTCAAGTCACCACATACTAGAAGGTATGCGCATGCCTGGCAAGTTTCCTGTATGTTTGAAACTCCCGATATGATTTTTACCCCAAGCGGTTTATGGCCTTAACAAAGGCCAACAAATCATAAACCACAAGTTAAGTTCAACCCGTCATTATCTTGGATTACTCTAGACCCACGCGTACAAACCCTTGACAAAGGCCAAAAAGGATATACGACTGTCATAGATAATCGTAACTTAATGCAACAGACAAGCAATATCTAGCTACCGCAGACTACGCCTTGACAAAGGCCAACAAACGCACCACGAATACTAGGTACCACCTGAATAAAATGACGGAGGGCTATGGCTGGTTTTTGGCGAAAAACCTTTGACGTAATGAACAGCACTGTGCAAAGTAAAAGAGAACATCTGTAATGTCAGTTTTTTAAAAACTTGGTTCCAACAACATCATATAAATATGTTTGTTTTATCCTTGCATTGATAAGAATCTATGCAGTCCCATCAATTAATCACACCAGAAAAGAACGAAAATAAAATGTACGTATATGCCATCCGCATTCGCCACTGGGTCCCGTCATCACCCGTTAGGTTACTTAACTAACGACAGAGCGGGGACTGGGCTATCGTGGGTGCAAAACATATACAACATCTACTAGTATATATAAATATATATATAACATTCGTCCCAGGAATGATACAAAGCAACATTACAGAAACATCACAAAAGCAACAAAGAATAGTGGATAATCTGAAGCCCCGTGTTTCACTTTAGCCGCAAGTGAGACCCGACGTTCCCTGTCGTGTGGATAGCATGTGTAATGAAACCTAGACCCCTACGAGCATGGCAAGTTACCCACCAAAACCAGAAATGAGGCAGCCCCTTCAGCAACGTGAACGGACCACACAACACTTCACGGAATCCAGTAACTTGAGCACCCCTCCTGGGTCATCTATACCCCCTACAAGTGTGGTGAATAGCCCTCCAATTCTAGAGTAAGGTCCCCTCCGTCCCAACGCCATGAGATGCGGACCCGTTGCCCTCTAGAATCCGACTATTCATGCACCCCACCGCGGGGTAATCCTAGTACAGAAAAGAAAATAATATACAAGGGTGACATCGACCTCAACCCGGTCAGGCCCCAAAAGAATAATATACAAACTGGCAGTGACGGCAGTCCACATGTCGGACGCTCGCACCGCAATATCAAATGTACAAATGAAATAAAACTGTACTAACATTGCACAATTGCTATCCACCACGACGATCCAACCAACATCACAGCACAACACAGAACATCAACGTGAATATCACGTTCGCAAATAGAAATGTATGTACTGTTAAACGCACGCTTAAAATATCGATCGACTAAATTCCAATTTGGCCCCAATAGAAAAAACAAGACTTCACTGAAACCTAGGCCAAGACAGTATATATTAAAAATCATAATTCCATGTAACTGAGCTACAGAGAAAATTTAGAAGCTCGTCGCCGCTAAATGGCCGCGGTGTAAGTGCACGGCGGCGCCCCGGCCGTCAATCCGATGCCGGAATGCGGAAGCGATGCTTTTCTTTAACTTTTCAAACCGGCACCCCCACGCACTATAAACTCGGATCGTGCCATTAATCTAGTCCTAGCAATCTAGAGAGCGGGTATAGAATCTATACCGAGTGATCCATGTCCTCCGGTCTTCTCGTCGTCATTCCGATCTCCCGCGGAATTTCTGGTCTCCACCTCCTCGCTGGAAGGGCACCACGTCGCCGGCTTCTTTTACGGGCTCCCACCTCTAGACCGAGGAAACTCGGGCATGAAGTTGGCGAGTCGACATGCCCAAGATTTGCTGTAGAAAATCTGTAGAACTTATGTCTCTTGGGGTTGTATAGAAGTTGCCCTTTTGTGGAGGAGAATGATACTTGGAATTTTGTGATGAAAAATGGAATTTTGCAAGCACCATGAGAACAAAGCCTCACCCTAAAAAAAATTTGGACAGCCCCATACTTGACCGGCCATGCATGGTGGGAGAGGAGAGAATGAGAGAGGGAGCATGTGTATCACAAAGGAGTGAGCCAATAATGCAAGAGAGAAAATCAAATGTGATCATGAAAAGAAATCATTATAAACAAAACCACACTCCACCAACCATCATCATCATAACAAAGGTCAAGCCATCATAAAAGAAGAAGTCAAATGGTCAAGGGATGGTGCAACCATCATGACACTACAAGATGCAAATAACACCATCCACAAATGCAAATAAGCCCTCCTCCACCAATCTTCGGCCAATGAAAGATACAAATGAAAATGGATGAAACGGAAAGCAAACTGGCAACTCCAAAAAACTAATCCCGTAATAAATTACAGGAAAACCCCGCTACTGTATATACACACCCACATTTGTATTCCGACCGAAATACAAATGCAATGAGAAAAAATCTACACTGTATAATACTAGGATCCGGCTTAAACCAAAGCCCGCAAGTATTATCTGTCCGATCATGGTCCGTGCAATACCGCACATATCTGATCGAACCCTGCCATATCTCCATACGGCCTCTACAGCGTTTCGCCCGAAAACTTGAGCAACTGAATGTGGGGGACTCTAAAGACTCGTCAACACCTTGGTTGTGGATTTAACCACTAGCACGTCAGAGGTAGAAGCCAATACGTGACGGGCTACCAGGTATTGACCAAAAGGGACGTCGATGAGCGAACTCATCCTGACACCCAACTGAGCCTGTCTGTGACAATATCCGTACAGTCTGGTCCGTTCGTCTATGAGCATCGCATGGCGGGCTTAGGGGGTTGGTAAAAGTCAGACCCCCAAAAGTGGTACAAGTCGTGCCGGAGTGTAGCCCAGAACACCCTGAGATACTACTGGAATACCTACCAGTAAATCTCCTGTCTTGGCCATAGACTTTCATGTACTGGCTCTCCTAGACACAGCGCGACCTCACCCCCAATACCGGGAGAGACGAACCCCTGAAGATCCGCTCACTGCCTCCATGTGGCTAGGGACTGCACCCAACTAAAACCTGTTTGCACGTCTCCTTTGAGCATGGTAGGGTAGTAATCAAAGTACAGTGGGAACTCACACGAGACAAATGACGATCCTCAGGTCGATGAACTAACCTGTACACATGTCACCAGGGAACTGCTATCTGACGTCAGGTATAAGACCAACTAGCATATTCCCGGCAAGTCCTGTCCAGTGTACTCATAACCCAATGAGCACCTGTATACATCTTAGGTGAACCAACTGACACCAATGGCTTGTGAGACCGGCCACCGCCCCTCGTCGGGGTCTCGACTGTATACACTAGTCTACTCTGGAGTATCGATGCCCTGTGTTGAAACTCCCACGACTAGGGACCTCTTAAGGATGTGCTTATAGACTACCAGCTCCCACGTATATGATCGCCCTCATACTGCTGGCAGTCAAGCAAGAATCATAGGGGCTCTATCAACGTGTAATAGCGACCTGTCAGGTTACCTAAAGCAGTACACGGTGATAAAGATAAACCAGATAGCATACTATCATCTCGAGTAAGACTGTCCTACCGGGATAGGTCCTCCCTCAATCATTGCAATCACGTGCCTGTGATCCAATAATTGACTCTGAGGGCACTATCTCCAACAATCTCCCACTTGCACTCAAGGCTAATTATTGCGATGTCGTATACTCACAGCCCGTGTGATACCGAACACCCAACTCCTCTACTAGTCAGTCTCACAAAGCCAGTTTGCGAAACTATTGTTTTTGAGGAATAACCTCAGTGAGTGGATCCGCTTTGATGTTTCTTTCTATGTCTCTCTATATTTCAAGTTCGCGGAGAATGCCATCTCCCGAAATGAGCAATACTTGTCTTAGAATGTGTCTAGATGTCTGATGGGACCTAGGTCATAATTGAACTCCAAATCCAAACTTCTTAGACTGTATCGTTAACTGAACTTAATCAGTATCCTGCGCCATGCCTCCCTCAGTATCTGCTTGGATCACTTATCCAAAATACTGCACCCCGTCAGAGGGAAAACTATAACTCTGATGACCACCCTGTCGTCCATGTCACCTTGGAAGCCTGGAATGATAACTGTCTCCTGAACGAGGCTGTCGTTATCATATCCCTAGAACATCCACTTAAGTTCTAAAACTGCTTCCGATCGTTTCTCTACGATAGGATTAGTATCAACTTATTGCATCTACTGCAAGAACAACATCTGGTGTGGTACTTGACATCTCATGATTGACTCAATTGCCTAAACAAGTGATCTGCCAATCATGCGCATCCCTCTCTACTTTAGTCTATAAGACACCTTTAGAGAGGGTGACTCCATTACATGCAGGTACACCACCGTGCCAGGAGTCGTCCATTCTAAATACTCTTAGAATGCTGTCTAGGTACCCAGATTGGGAAACTACCCAAATCTAGATCTATAGATCTAGTAACCAGAATGTCAGGTACAATATCCAAGCCTTATATGGAGAAACCACTGTGTGACGACCAAAGTATAACCGATCGTAGTATAGGATTATCACTTCCTACTCTGTGTATGTCATCCAAATACCAGGACATCACACCCTACTACCTTTATAACAGATCCATCCCCTATTCTGATGGAGTCAAACATATGACTATCACATCAGAAATAGATGATCTATCTCCGCTATATCTGCTTTAGTCTATAAATAGACATAAGCCACCTGTCCACCATGCTTCCGCTGCTCCCACTGACTACGACAACCCTGTGGCAGAGTCATATACACGTACACTTCTAAAGTTACTTTAGAACGACGCTATACTCATCCTCCTGCCGGGTCTCGCAGTCTGGAACAACAGCAATGGAAAGTCTGGGTAAACAAGAACCTCCTTGTCACCGTCCTTGAGGCTACCGGAGTACCTCTCGGGTGCCTGAGGTTACCCACCGTATCTGCGGAGTGGCCAATGGAATGTCAAACCAGATCGAATCTTTAGGTTCCTATCAAAATCTTCAGTAATCGTTTGTGGTTCTGGAATCACTTCCAGTTCTACCATACTCCCACTACTGTTTTCTGAAAAAATCCATTTTACTTAAAACTGTGGTGAGTCTAGAACAATATCACTATTGATCTTCCAGATAGTAGAAAATCAACCCTCGTCATACCCTGGGTCAACCCACAAACAGCCATTACAGAAACATGCCTTGAGTTATCCAGAGTCTGGTTTTAAGCATATGCCAAACAACTCCCCGTACCTTAACATCGTTAAGATATGAACTGTTCTATATCCAATATAGAAACAGAGGCACAGATTTAATTGAACCAGATTCAAATCATGCAGCTGTCTCCAGTGCATGTCAACTAAATGGAAGGAGGCCGATCAGCGTTACTCAACTTAGGAATGCTTCCATTTATGAGTAACCTGAAAGTGAAGCAAGTTCTCTTAATCACTACTATCAACTGAATACCATACACAAGTATCTACATCTTCGATCACCTTGAAGAATCCCGATACTTGTAACACCTGGTTCTCTACTTTATTCAAATACCTATAACTTCTTAAAATTCGGACCCTGTGTTTCAACGAAACACCTGTCTAAAAAGTAGAGAAGTCATAAGTAAACAGAATATAGTACGAGGACCAACCCCTCTGTCCTCATGGACACTGGACAATATACAATACTCTGTACAAGTCCCTTGAGTCTAAAAACTCACTCTCTGTGTGTTGTAGGTTGAAAACGTAACTTATGGTTAAGAAGAATTACACCGCTGTTTAATGCTCCTTACCTAACCATCAACAGATATAGGTAAATGTCATAGACATAATTTCAAAAAGGTATATCTCACTCTATAAAAATAGACGTACAGATATATCAATTTGAAATTGGTGCATAACAACGGATATTCAAAACCAAATATTTGCCGTCCGGCAAACAACCCAGGTGAATTCCTCAAATATCACCGATTACAACGAATCCCGATATAATGAGGATGATCACCCAATTCCCAATAACTTACTCCCACTCATCATCTGTAAAACCATACAGATGTGAGAATCAAACCTGGTAAATACATACCCTGGAGTAAGTATCTAATCGGGAAATCAGTTTTCGTTTAACAGTACACGGTGAAACTGAAACATTGAAATGTTTCGATGGGGTATCCCGGTATTCCTAGTAATGCCTCTTCCATTATCCAGATTCACAACTGTAACCGTATATCTCTTTGCCACCTCTCCAAATCCCTTCATATGTCTTTATTCATTACCTTCTATACACCCCTTTAGGCCAAATGGTTTTCTTCCATCCCTACCGTTCGGCACCAGCCTATGGTAGGAAGAAGACTATCCAATAAGCATAATGGGTGTACTGTCCCAATCATAGGAACACTCGCAATGCGAGAGAAGGTGAGGATAAAAGACAACCGAATAAACCTTATTCCTATTTCTCCTGAACCAGAATCCATCCCCGAACTGGAACAAGTTCCTTTCGAGTTCGTATATAACCATACGATGGAATATCCAATAAACTGTGGATCTTCGTAGTGATACGGAGTGTTCTGGAGAAATACAAAGGTGAAGTGGGAGTGGTAATGAAATACTTGGTTTGGTCGTGAATAGCAGTCGCAATTTACTTTGCCCTCCTTCTAATCCCTTTCTTTGTCTTTACACAATACCTTCTGTACACCGTTTAGGCTAATTGGTTTTCTTCATTCCCTACCGTTCGGCACCTGCCTATGGTTTGGAAGAAGACTATCCAATTTGCGTAATAGGTGTACTATCTCCTAAACCAAGGAGTACTCGCAACCTGAGAGAAGGTAAGAGGAAAAGACAACTGAATAGTCCTATTCGTTTTCTCCAGAACCGGAAACCATGCTCGAATAAATTCTTTCGAGTTCGTATATAACCATACGATGGTTTTTTCCAATGGAAGTGGACGTTCGTAGTAATACGGGGTGTCCTGGAGAAAAGGGTAAAAGTAGGAGTGGCAATGAGGTTTGCAACTCTGACAATCCAAAAGCCAGTGTTTAAGAAGCTTCAGTCAACTTGGTCACTGAGTCATAGTCTAGGGTCGGGTCAATGGTCGCTGCCAAAGAGAGAGAGAACAGAAACACTCAGCGTGCACTCTAACCTAGATCAGAATGGTTACCAATTTATCTAATCTGGAAACCTCCCACTGTACCTGTTGGGGTAAAAATTTACACCCCGGTTGACCAAGTCAAAATCCAAGTCAACTCCAAGCTAAGTGGGCCCAAGCCCAGATCCAGTGGGACCATGCCCGGGTCGAGCCCGAACATGAAGCGGCCGGCCTCCCCCCACGCCAAGATAAAAATTTTGTAATAAACAATTTTGTTGTATTTCTTTTATTTTATTTTATGGATAAATGTAAGAAAAATAGGCATAAAGCCAAATTTTTGTAAAGCCCATGGCTTATGTGCAAAAAGAAGTGGCACATGAGCCATGGGATGGGCAAAATGCCATTTTGTGAAGCCCAAGGGGCTATGTGTAAAGTGTATAGCCTATAAAGGCAAAGATAATGAAATATCTCAACAACTTTTTCTCTCTCTTAAAATTTTCTTCAGATCTGAGATCTTTTCTCCTTCTTCAAGGTTCCAAAACCTTCCTTTTTCTCTTGAATTAAACCAAGAGTTTTACTCTTCTTTTTACAAAACAAATTAGTTTTTCACCACAAAACCCATAAAGGGGAACTCAGATCTTCCATTAGATCTCAAAAAGAAGAGATTTTTAGAAATCCCATATCTCTTGATCTTCAAGATCCAGCTAAGAGAGGAGGAGGAAGAAGAACATCGTTCACTAAACCAAAAAAAACACACACTCAGGAGTCCAACTCCTCTCTGATTTCTCTTCTGAGAAATTTTTTTAGGCTAAAAGCCTCTTTTTCTTGCCGGCGCTCAAGCGTAGAGCGCCCACGTGCTGACACGTGGCGCGCTTGAGCTCAAGCGCAAGTGCTCTAGCGCAAGTCGCCCCCGTGCCGACACGTGGCGCGCTTGCGCTCCAGCGCCCAGCGCTCAAGCGCAGAGCGCCCACGTAGCGACACGTGGCACTCTAGCGCCTGAGCGAACAGCACCTAGGCGCACAGCGCCCAAGGTGCTGTCCCCACGCATCCTTTGGATGTCTTTTCCCCTTTTTATATATACACATGTATATCTGTACATATGTATACATATTTACATACAGACATACTCCACGACACTGTCCCTGTTAGAAAAAAATTTCTAACGGGGCGCTGCCCCGCACCCCGCAAGGGGGCTGCTAGCCCCCTTGACCCCCAGCCAGCTATTCGGGTAGCAGGACCCCCGTAAAAAACTCTGCGTGGCTCCCGATATATCCAAAACCCCTTTTCGAAAGAAAACACACGTACACTGCGCATTAAGTTCGCATGACCAGTTTAACCCGTTAATCGGAGGTTCCCTCGCCCCAAAGGCGAAGGGTAATTAACGTCAGCTTAGTCCGCGGCTGCCGGAGATTCGGATCCCCATAATCTTTAAACCCCGGCCTACCCTAGGCAAGGGGAATCTGTAGTACGCCTGAGAAGCGTGCGCGTATTCCCATCTCAATGGGGTGATGAAAAACACCCTACAGATTCTGGCACGCCCGGTGGGACCAATCTCTCTTCCCATATTTCGGGTTAAACGTTCATGCGAACTCAATCAGTATACATATCGATTGCCTATACTGAAATGATGTTCTTTCTTCCATGCAGCTATCAACCTTCGACGACAATGTCTCCCCAGACGAATTCAGCTTCCAACGTGACCCCGATTCCGTACGTGGTCAAGATCAACGCTCGTGTGGTTCTCCCCACGAGCCTCAGTCGACAGTGGGAGGAACCGCCCCGCCAGTTTGGCTCCGTCATCATCTTCCCTGCCGGAAGCGCTCATCTGGCGGAGATCCCGGCGGAACAGGTGGCCAAACCGGTCTCAAGGGGTAAGAGGCTGAATGTCGTGATCGCCAAGGCACCACAACCGAAACTTAAGACGGTATCTGAACGATTCTCTGGTGCTCCAGCGGGGTGCAAGAACTTCGGTACAAAGGGAAAAATCAAATGTTGCGGACGAGCTCAGGCGATGACTCCAACAAATGCACAATCGAGCGTATCTCCAAGGCCCTCCATCGCCCGGTCTGCGGCGTCTTCCCATAGAGCTGAAGTCTGCCAGGTGCTTAGAACAGAAAAGTTAAGGCAGAAGCGGCTAAGGTATCGAGCCAACAAGAGGGCCAAGGCTTCGGCCAAATGGAATCATGTGAAGTTCCAAGTGCAGGGTTGCCCCGCGACGACGGCTGGGTCGGACGTAAGAATCAGCAATTCCTTCGAGCCTCTGAAGTGGGTTCAGAAAAATGCCATGACCGCCAGAATCAAGAAGACAGCGGTCCGAACGATTCTACAAAGAGACGTGTCCCGGCCCCAACAGAAAAAGTATGACACTGTCTCTTCAAGAGTCTATCAAACACTCTGTGCCGTACGAAAGCAGCGGGGCAGACCCAGAAAAGAAGCGCCATCACCATTCAAGAAACTGGTTAGGTCAGCCGCCTTCAATCGACTACCAGCTACCGAAACATGGGGGTCAAGACAACGATCCGTGAAATCAGCCGCCAATGATAGAAAGACGGCCGGATATATCATCCATACGGTCTATATGGCGGGCGGGCGCCCCAGCGACAACCTTCGCAGCAAAAGCAAGGATGGGGCCACCACATCCCAGGCCCAATCTATCCTGAATGTGGTTGCCGCTGCCCAAGAACAGCCGCCCCCGCTGGATGAAGAAAACCCTCTCGATGAGGATGATAGGCAGAAAGACCCCTCGGTCCATGCAGAGTCAAGCTCGGACAGCGAGGAAGAGCCGACTTTCCGCCCCAGGACTGCGGAGCAAGAGCTGCTTCAAGAGCTTTGAAAACAGCTCAGGAGCAAAGATAAAGAGATGGCCAAGCTCTATTCGAAGATTGACGACTTAACGAACGTGGTGATGCAGCTTATGGCTCAAATTGCTCGAGCGCCTCCCAATCAAGCACAAGCCGCTGGTAATCAGCCGGGTGATGACAATCCGAGACAGCCAATGCCTGTTCCTTCGGGTCCCAGACTGGTCGAGCCACATGAAAGCCGGCCACATTCCGCTTCTGGGGACGCCTTGGCCCCAGATAGCACCATCCCTCTAACACAGGATTGGATAATGGATTTGGTCACCAGCAAGGTTAAAACATTGGTGGCCGAAGCTGAAGCTCAAAAAGAAATCGGCAGTAGTGGGCGGCCATATCCCGCGCAGTACGATCTGATTGAGTTCCCAAGCGGCTATGTCATTCCTAAGTTCGGAAGATTTGATGGAACAGGGAATGCAAATCAGCACGTCGCCCACTTCAAAGCATCGTGCGGAAATACCGGGGGCAATGACGCGCTCCTTCTTCGTCAGTTTGTCAACAGCCTGATCGGTGTCGCTTTCGACTGGTACGCGAGCATACCAGACGGGTCCATCATTACCTTTGCCCAAATGGAGTCTCTGTTTCAGCAAAGGTTCATGAGTGTCAGTGATAAAATCTCCATTGCCGACCTTGTGAGGACCAAACCGGGGAAAAATGAAGGCAACACCGACTTTATCGCTCGATGGCGTAATCTCACAGTCAAGTGCGAACCGCCGTTGGAGCAGGACCAATCCGTCAGCCTTCTCATTGGGAACCTCAGCAATTGGATGGTCCCATTCTTGTGTACGGCGGGCCTCAAGACATTTCAGGAGCTAACCAAGAAAGTCCAAATGCTGGAACGCTCGAAGCAAGAGTCCCCGCCGGATTCTCAGAGAGACAAAACTTAGAAAAGCAAGCGGGACGACAACCGTAGAAGCGGGAGTTCCAGCAGTACCAATGTCTTCAATGCGTCCGACAATGAAGAAAAGCGAAGGGCGGCCGAATCCAAAACTAACCGGTCTCGAAAGCCATTGCTGGGAGGAGATGGGCCTTCCCTAGAGGAGAAAAAGAACAAGGTTTACTCTTTCAGAAGGGACAAGGTCCGCAAGATATTTAAAGATGCCTTGAACAACGGCCTACAATTGCCGAAGTCGAAAAGACGCCAAGAAGCAAAAATGACCGACAATCCTCTGTATTGCCCGTACCACCGAGTAGTGAGCCATGCGATTGAGGATTGCTATATCTTCAAAGACTGGGTCGAGAAGCAGTACAAGGCTGGAGAGATCGAGCTGTCCAAAAGCGTGTTGGTGAACAGTCAAGTTGCAACCACCAACTTTATACAGACAGAAACTGAAGCCTTCTGGGAGCAGACAGCCGAACCCGCTGCCCTGAGAAATGAAACGGACTCATCGCGGCCTCCGTGGAGTACGCACATATCTAATAAGATGAAGAAGATGATAAAGCTACTTCAGAAAGAACCCAGGACGGAATGGGAAGGGCAGAAGAAGCCTACCAGTCCAGCTGCCAATGCGGCTCCATCAGGCTCAAAATCCAAGAAGCTCAAGAAGAAGAAAAGTGCAGTTCGGCGTGAAAAAGAGTCTGCAGGGAGATCAACCATTCAAAAATATATCGATTCCCTCGAAGAATATGAACAAAAGGAAAGAACATTGATTCAATTGAAGGAGTTCTTCCCTGTACGAGCGGCTGAAATTCTGGAGGAGTTAGAAGAAGACTCCAATGAAGAGATCCCAGTAGTGACCTGCTATGCCATCCATCTTGGCAGCGACTCCGAGGATGAGCTCTGTTTTCCCGAAGAGAACGAGGAGCTCACCACAAAGGCCAATCAAATCCAGCTCAGAAGCGGCAGGGCTCTACCGCAAAATCAGGGAAACGCCCCAAATGGGAAGGAAAAACAAGTCGCTAATGAAGAAGATGGCAGAGAACCGGCTGATGAAAACATAAGTCCTTCCTCGGTGGACTATAATGTCTTGGCACATCTCCGGAAGCTTCCGTCTCTCCTGAGCATCTACGACGCCTTGGTCCTATCTAAGGAGCTTAGAGATGTTCTCATTCACGCTCTACAAAACCCCGAGCGGTATCAGGCTCACTTTGCGGAAATTAATATGAAAGAAGCCCAGCATGCTTGGCATGCCGCCGCAGTCACATTTAAGGATGAAGACTTGCTACTCGGAACGGCTGAGCATAATCGGCCGCTTTACGTGACCGGGTACAGCGACGGAGATCGAATTAATCGCATATTGATTGATCCGGGGTCCTCAGTGAACATCATGAACTTGCGAACTCTGAAGAGTTTATCAATGGACGTCCGACACCTGTCAAGGGAAAGGATTGTCATTCAAGGCTTCAACCAAAATTGCCAGCAAGTTCTAGGGTCCATAGCTCTGCCATTCAAATTCGGGGATCTGCAAACTGAAGCTAAGATATACGTGATCGACGCCGACACGTCTTATAAGATTCTCTTGGGGCGGCCGTGGCTCCACGATTACGGCATCATTCTGTCAACTCTCCATCAATGCATGAAGTATACTAAAAATGGCGAAGAAAGACGCATTGACGGAGACATCCAACCATTCGGTTTGTATGAAGTCCGATATGAAGATTCTCGGTACTTTATGAACCACCAAAATGCTAAGCCACAACTGACTGAGGATAGACCAGCCCCAAGGCTCAAAAGCAAATCTACGCTAGCTGTCACTTTCAAAAGAAAAAATGCCCAAGTGCGCCCGCATTTCGGTAGCGACACTGATGAGTCCGACGCTGGAAGCCCGTCCTTCCATAAAACCCACCCTCGTTTCAGCAGCGATACGGATGAATCCGTCTTTGAAGCCCTATCTAGGAGTAAAGTCCGCCCTCATCTTGGAAGCGACACTGAAGAGTCAGAGGAGGAGGACCTGTCGTGCAACAGCGGTGCAGATTGAACCCCCACGCAACAAGCGAAACTACGAGAGACCTTTGAAGTTACAGAAGGGTCCCTAGCCGTTACAAGGGTACCAGAGCAAATGTGTAAAGAGCTCGATGCATTATCAATCTTCACCGTGGACCAGCTGAAAACTTTCTACGTTCCCGGGAGGAAAAGTGGACAGAAGGGCATCTTGTTTTATGGGTCAAACCCCGTTGCGCACCCGGACGATTTGTCTGTCGCGTGCCTTCCATATGAGAGAGGCATAAAAGCCGTCCTCAATCCCAGATACTATGCACCCGAGATGCGGGAATACTTTAAGAAGTGCGGATGCCGGTTATATCAAACGGAGTCCGAAGCAAAGTTTTACGAAGGGCTATGGCATCCGCCCCAGGTCCGAGCACTCATCGATGGACGAATTCCAGATAGACGGGGCATGGGCTACATTCAACCTGATTCCAAAGCGTGCTACATGATCCATGTTGGTGAGGCCAGCGAAAGATCAAATGATGACGACGAGATAGCCGAGCCAGAAGAAGCTCCTCAAGAGCTCGAAGATGGCGGACAAGCAACCTTTGACGAGTTAACCGAGATTGTCTTAGGAACGCCCGATAATCCAAGGCCGACCTACATCAGCTCGCACTTGTCAGAGGAAATGAAAGCGCAGATAATTGCCCTGCTGCATGAGTTCGTCGACTGCTTCGCGTGGACATACAAACAAATGCCTGGCCTTTCCCCTGAAGTGGTCGTACATAAGTTGGCTATATCTCCTGATGCTAAGCCAGTCAAACAAGCTCCACGAAGAATGAGAAGGGAACTAGAAGAAAAAGTCATCAAGGAAACCAAGAAGCTCATCGATGCCGACTTCATCAGGGAAGAGAAATATGCGGACTGGATCGCATGCATAGTCCCAGTGAAGAAGAAAAATGGGCAGATCCGAGTTTGTGTCGACTTCAGGGACCTCAACAAGGCATGTCCTAAAGACGACTTCCCGCTACCGGTCATGGAAATGATGGTCGATGACACCTCAAATTACGAACTGTTCACCTTTATGGATGGCTCATCTGGATATAATCAGATCAAGATGTCGCCTAAGGATGAGAAACACACAGCATTTCGAACCCCGATCGGAATATGTTGGTACAAGGTAATGCCATTCGAACTGAAGAACGCAGGTGCTACATATCAAAGGGCAATGACCAATATCTTCGATGTGTTAGTTATATGTATGCCCTAGAGGCCATTACTGTACATTGGATGTATATTGTAGTGGATGCTGGGACATATATAGGGAGGACTTTCTTGCTCGACATGATAGTACGCTATCTGGTTGACCTTTACCTTAACGTGTATGCTGATTGTCTCTCTGTTACATGTTGGTAAAGCCCTTAGGATCTGTACTTGACTACCTGGACTATGATGCGGATCATACTAGTGGGGACATGGTAGTCCATAAGTACATCCTTCAAAGTCCCTAGTCGTGGGTGTATCGAGACGGGGCATCGATATACCAGAGTAGACTAGCGTATACCTTCTCGACCCATACAGATGGGCGATGGATGATCCCATATCCATTGGTGTTTGACATCGGAGATGATATACGGGTGCTCAGTAGAGACTGGGTACACTGGACGGACTCGCCGAGAACTCCCAGATGGTATTATACCTCACATCAGATGGCAGTTCTCTGGTGACACTGGTATAGAGTAGTCTGTTGACCCGAGATCGTCATAGAGTCTTGTGTGGTTCCCACTGTGCTTTGATTTCCATCTTACCACGTCCAAGAGGGCGTGCAAAACGGTGGTTTATGGGTACAGTCCCGAGTCACATGGAGGCAATGAGCGATAGGAGGGGATTCGTCTCTCCCGGTATAGGGAGTTGATGTTGTGCTGTGTTCGATTGGCTATAACAGGAAATCCCTGGCCAGGGTTGCTGAGATTTACTGGTAAGTGTTACCAGTAGTTTCTCAAACAGTTATAGACCTCATATCGACACGACTTATTGAGCTATTGGGGTCTGACGTTTACCACCCCTAGGCGAGATATGCTACATATCAGACGATCAGACCGGACTGTACGGTATTGTTACTGGTCGGATTCACTGGAGTGTGAGCGGGCTTGCTCGTCGATCGTCAGATCGCTCAATACCCGGGTGGCCGTTACGTTTAGCAGACCGCTTGCGGCTTGTGGGTGTTTGATATGATCATCACCTGCTGCCGGCGTATTGACGAGTCTTTAGAGTCCTACACAGAGGTTTCCTGGCTCAAGCGAAACGAAATAGGAGCGCATATGAGATATGTGCGGGATCGAGAATAATACGATTATGTGATACTGTATTCGATTCTCGCGATGTGACATTGATCGGTTATATGCGATATAGCCGGGTTATCGGATCAAGTGTTGATTCGATAAGTTGTTACTAATGATACTAGCCGGTTATATGCGATATGACCGGATCGTTAAATCAAGTGTTGATTTAATGATTTGATGCATAATTATATATTTGATATATTACTTTGCATCAACTAGTATCGGTTCATTTTATAATGGATTTTCTCGCTCGGATGTGCGCATTAAATATGCGATATGATTTTGTGCACATGTTTGTATCATGTTTGATGATACATGGTTTTTGGTTAAGTGTATAGAATTAAACAAAGGTTAAGATGATGGTTAGGGTTTATTATTTGTTATTCATTTATCTTATTTAATTATCCATTTATTTATGATAAATGAATAAAAGAAAATGAAATGAAATGGTTGCTAATTTTGGATTCTAGTTGAAGCTTCTTGATCTTTTGACTAAGTGACCATTTTGTCTCTAGCTTGACCCTAACCATTCCTTTAACCATGATTAGCTCTCTACACTTTACCATGGTTCACTTATGATAAGAATGGATTATTCTTTTCATTTTAAATAAATCTTATCATATATTTTAGCTTCTTCTTCTTCTTCCTTCAAGTGAAGAAGCTTGAGGTCATCAATGGTGATTGATGAAAATGAGTGAGAAATCCAATTCTAAAGTCTACCCACTTCCTATTTCTTCATCCTCTACCTCTTGCCAAGTAGTAGAGTGTGTTTCCTTCACAAGTTTTCATGGCTTGGTGAAGGTGGAGCTTGATCTTGCGATGCTTCGACGTAGATCATCTTCGGCACGTCGTCGACGACCTAGCCCGTCCATTGTCCGATGAAGCCGACGCTAGAGCCCGGATTAGATTTGGACAGCGGAGAGGACCTCATCTCGGAGCCGTGGAGGTGGAGGACCGGATCTACAAAGGTTGTATTTCCGTTTTCCCATTAGTTAAGTGTTAACTAGTTTTGTTTTCGCCTAGTTTTCTAGCAAACGGTCCGTAGTCGGGTCTCTCGGCACCCGTAAATTTTTATATTGGCATGTTTGATGCCTTGAGAGACCTCCATAGGGTGCCTAGGAACCCTACAGTGGTATCAGAGCCTAGCTAGAGCCTTAGGCGAAGTCTAGACGGAATTTGAAGCCCGAACGAACCCGAAACCCACACGGCAATATGCTCTCTGGACGATTTCGTAAAACGTGGATTTTTCCATATTAAAAATTTCTAAAAAATTCAGCAGGGAAAAATAAGAATTACTATGCAAATCTTTTTGGTTGAACAGTAAATCTCGCGGCGGAAGCGCGGCAGATGCCTGCATTCTGCGGCGGTTCCGCCGCACCTTGATGACGTCATCCTACACTATTTGCACAGTAACTCTTATTATTTTATTCTGGATTTTCTGGGAATTTTTAATACTGTTTCCAGAGTTGTATTTTCTGGGATTGTTTTGGGGATTCGGTGTTTCGATCGGGGTATCAAATTTTGTCTGTGTGGCTTTCCGGATAAATTTTAGAATATGTTAAAAAGTTCGACCGGATATGAATACCCAACTTTTCCCCTGTCGGGAAATTTCCAAGTGTTGGATTTTTCCGTAGTTTAACGACGTTCTAAGTAGTGCAAGTAACGTGATGGTCCCTCTAGAAGACAACAAACCTTAACTCGATTATGTGACCGTCTTGAACTGCCCTTTGAACCTTCGGGTTTGGGGCAGTACGGCGTGCCACATGTGAGGCGTTGGCTTGACCCTTCTACGGCTGGACCGTTGGTACTGAGGCACGAACGGAATGTTGTTAGACTTGTTTCATGTGTTGATCTGTATCGGGAAAACTTGGGTGTTCGAATGTTCAATCGGAAAGTTTAACATTTTCTAATTATCTGGAATGGGATACAATAATTGGAATTCACAAATAGTTATGAGATAACTAAATGAATGTTAAAAACATAGCACTTTAGTCTCACTTGATCGGTTGCCACGGAATTTTGATGCGATCAAAAGTCCATCGCAATCACGTAGCGTACGCGGATACTCGCCGGGTAAACTTAATAGACAGCCTCACTCCATAGCCCCGACCAAGTGGCTGTAGGAGAACCCCGTCGCCGAAAGCATCCGTTCGGGTGCTCGCGGTAGCGGTGTTCCGCCTTGGTGCACTTCGTCGACGGTATCGGGGGTGCGGCCATCTACTGAAGTTTGCGACGAGTATTCGATCAGGTTGTCGGGAATCTTGTTGAATTGCCCGACTTGGTATTGAAAAGTGTTTTCGATTTTGAGACTAAAATGCGGCATTTATAATTGTTAGGCATGTGATGTCTAAGTAATTCATTTGGTCAGGCATGCGATGTCTGAAAAGATTGCGGATTCTAACTGTTGTAGTTTTACACTTTCTTTTCTGTGACCGTAAGTGTAATATGTGATATCGCCGGTTTCGTTGCTATATGTCAACGACAATTGGGATACGCATGTTTACTTACGTTGATGACATGTGATGTTATGTGTTGCTGGATATGTTATATTGGATCGTCGTGTTCGAATAGCCGGGGGTTTTTATGTGAGATGAGTGTTTTTCATTTTCATTCATGTAAAAACTTGTATGTAATATTCTTTTATTGGGGCGCTTCCAGGTTGCGGAAGTTGTCACCCTTTGTATATTATTTACTTTTCCGCACTAGGATAGACCCAAGGAGGGGAGCACAAGTAACCGGGTTCTGGGGTCCAGTGGGAGACCAACTCGAGGAGTCGAGTCCGGGTCTCCTAACTCTAGAATTGGTAGGGTTGCTTGCCGCTCTCGTAGAGGTCTAGGGGTGTGGGTTTGGCTATTCATCACGACCGTGGAATCCGTGTTTTATATTGGCTCGTATTGAAAACACGGACGTCCTAGTATATCCAATATTTCATATGATTCTTCTGCTGCGATATCTGTGATGTGATCATCTGATGTTCTGTGATAGATACAGTATATAGTATATATGATATATTATATAGGCGTTACTTATGTTTTACACCCGCGCTAGCCCTGCCTCGCTCTGGCGTTAGTTACCTAACCTAACGGTGCAGATGGGACATCGAGGCGAATGCGGATGGCATAAGCGTACGTTATATTTATCTGTGATGGTTAGGTGGACTTAAATGATGGGATATTCATTAATGAGATTAATGAAAGAAAATAAACCTAATTGATGTTGTGGAATCGAATTTCAAAATAAAACAGGTAGCTGCAGTTCTTGCTTTGCAATGTGGTGTTCATTATAGAACATCCTGCACCTTATTCGATGAGGAAAGGCCCGAGATCCCTTCACCGGGAGTGACTCCTTTAGCAATAACTGGCAGATGCTACACACTCGGTTTGTATTTGATCGCTTCTATAGTTTCTGCTTTGCACAGTGATATATATGATATATCCCACACCTCATTCGACGAGGAAAGGGCCGACGATCCCTTCACCGGGAGTGACCCCTTTAGCAAAACTAGAAAAGCTTCAAAAACATTCCATTTAAAAACCATTTGATTCCGCAACGAGATCAAGTTCAAAGCGTTAAAGGTTTTCACAAAAACCAGCCGCAACCCTCCGTCATTTTAGGAAGTAGAGCACTTAGTATTCGTGCTACGTTTGTCGACCATAGCAGAGGCGTAGTGTGCGGTAGCTAAGTGATGTCTTCCTACACCGCATATGATGCGATTAGTTAGGACAGTCATGTGGCTTTGTTGACCTTAGCCAAGGGTCATGTGGGTGGGTCTAATTAATCACGAAATGACAGGTAGAACTTGACTAGTACCTATGATTTGTTGACCTTAGCCAAGGTCATAGGTGCTAGGGGTAAAAATATTATCGGGAATTTCAAGTGTTGAAATTTGCAATGAGATTGCATACCTTCTATGAGATAGTTGGATCCCGATACCCGCTGCGAGTAAGAGTTACTCCTGGGAGAGTTTTATACATTACAATTAGCCGATCAAGTAGGTGTCTAGAAAGGTGTTAACGAGGTTACGCCTCTGGGAAAACGAGGTTTACATTAATTAGGTTCGTGCGAAAGCACGGGGGACCTCCCTCAAAGTACCGACACTGGCCTGACTGAAAGATTGGCGAACTTGTAGTGTGTAATTAATCCCGGCTAGTCTTTCCTTTTAGGGTTTGAAGGAAGATTTGATAAAAGTCAGTGGGAGCCATCCTGATTAGATAAAATAAAAACCAATCTATTCTTGACAGAGCGCACGCTGAGTGTTTTCTTCTCTCTCTCTCCAGGCAGCGACCATATCACGCCTTAATCAAGATAACAATACGGAATATTGACCGAACCCGCTTGTTATACTGAGCTGGGGAACGTTGGTCCCGCTCCAACTTATAATTGTTATAAGACAGAGCAGGAAATTGGGGATTACCAGAATTCCCGTGCCGCCCAAACGAAGAGAGTGCATGCTGATGCATCATCTTCGGGTGTGTTCATTATACAGAATTGTTTCTCAGTATCCTCTACATCCTGGGTATGTGATACCAGATCAGGATCCCAGATATGTAATCTGTTACATAGGGCTACAGATAGGTAGAGAACTGAGAACGGGTGATAAGTTTCATGAGGCAGAAAACGGGGCAAGTGTTGCAGCCAAGTCTGTTGGTCACTATCACCCTGTATTACAAATACATTGATTCTGAACGAATGTTATTAGATACCGAACCTGATATACAAAATCATATCAGTCTCTTTATCAGTAAAGAAATGATAAAATTTTGTATTGTTGGATAATGTTTTGAACATTTCCTATATCAAAAGTTGATCGGTTCAGGCACGTTATCTAAAAGCATTGATGTTCTAAATCAAACTACAGTTCTTAAGTATACGGAACACACACAAGAGGAAGAGTTCAGAAATGAACGAATCCTACTCGAGGTATTGTAGACTAGGTCAGATCAATGCGACCCGACTGGCTGAGTTACATTTAGATGCATATTTAAATCAGTTTGAATTTACATCTTGTGAAACTCGCCAGTCATGTCACAAAGATAAGATGACCATAGCTCCGTTTACTGGAAACAGAGAAAGAGTTAGTAAACTCTTGGGATGATACATGTTGATGTATGTAGGTCCCCAGTCTACACATGCCAGGACTGGTTCTTTGTACTTCGTTACATTCTCTGATAATCTCTCAAGATTCAGACATATGTTCCTGTTGAAACACAAGTCCGAACCTTTTGAGATATTCACAGAATATGATTTAGAAGTAGAGAACCAATATAAGGGTAAAAGTATTATGTCCTTTGATGAGATCAAGGAGGAGAATACTTGTGCACGGAAATCCTGGATTATACTAAAGGAGAATGAGATTCTCTCTCAGAATTACTCCTCCGTATACACCATAACACGATGGTATATCGGGGCGGAGCAGATACACCCTATTGGATATGGTGTGCTCTATGATGAGTACTACTGAGTTACCTTTTTCCTATTGGGTGTTATGCACTTGAGGAGTTGCATACCTATTGAATAGGGTTCGAATCAAATCAGTTGCCTACCACTTCATATATGATATGGAAAGGGAAGAGCCCATATCTTAAGTTGGTTAAGATTTGGGGTTGTCCGGCCCAGGTCTAAAACCATAATCCGGACAAGTTCGAGGCAAGGTCTGTTATGTAGAACTGGAATAGTTCCAGCTATACAAGCTAAAGCAGATGATTTGGTAGAACCAAAGGATTCAGTAGATTCCAACGAACCTCAGCCTCTCCGCCGATCTAGTAGGGTTCCTCACCCACCTGAGAGATACTTCGGTTTCTCTATGACAGTGGGAGCGAGGATTGCATCATGAGATGATGACCCAACTAGTTTCGAGCTGGCCATCAGGAGTGGGACTCTGTAAGAATGGCTGGATGTTTATCGATCTGAGATGGAATCCTTATACACCAACAAAGTATGGACTTTAGTTGCTATATCTGAAGGGTTAAATCCCCATCAGGAGCAAGTATATCTTGAGAAGATTACTTGGTGTAGATGGAAAAGTTGAGACTTTCAAAGCTAGAATTGTTAAAGGTTTTCGTCATCGACCAGGCGTGGATAATGATGAAACCTTTTCCAGTAGCTATGCTTAAGTTCATCCAGATCCTACTTGCCACGGCTACATACCATAACTACGATATCTGGCGGTTGGGTGCCATGACTGCTTTTCTAAATGATGATTTAGAAGAGTGCGTCTATAAGTACACAGCCAGAGGGCCTCGTAGACAGTGGGAGCAGCGGAAACGTGTGCAAGATGCTTTATAGGATAAAGCAGGCATCGCGGAGTTGGAACATCTGTTTTGATGGATTAGTCAAAGAAGTTGACATCATCAAAATGGTAGATGAACCTTGTATAAACAAAATGGTAGTAGGGAGTATGGTGACGATCCTCGTAGAGTACGTGGATGACATACTCTTGATAAGAAAGGAGTTTCTTATGCTACGTTCGATCAATCTCCGTCTGTCACAATGATTCTCCACATAGGATCAAAATGATACCTCCTAAATCCTGAGTTTTGGATCTATGAGATAGATCTAAACGGATGTTAGGATTCTCACTAGTTGTAGTGAGATGCTATCAATCGATCCAGGGGAGAATCACTGGAAGGGTTCCAGGGTGATAAAAACGACTGAGTGTCAGTCACATGCATTGTCTTAACCCTCAGTAAAGGGATGGTATGTTGGAAGAGTTCCAAGCTAGATACCGTGACATACTAGACGATAAAGGCTGGATACATCGCTACTTAAGATGCTACCAAAGAGGCAGTCTGGGTGTATATTGGTTCATGAGATGAACTTTGTTCCTCCCATTGTGTGACAATGGAGTTGTGGCTTATGCCAAGGAACGCAGGTCCCATCAGTGATCCAGACATATTCTAAGGCAGTATCACTTGATCATGGAGATGGATGATCTCCAGGGTGATCGAGGTTTGGAGAGTAGACTCAGAGGACAACACAGCGGATCCACTCACAAAGGCCTGTTCCTAGAGAGAGACTTCTATGGGATGGTTGAGTATGAGATACTACAACCACTGCTACAGATGGCCCTAGTGCAAGTGGGAGATTGTTAGTTATATGTATGCCCTAGAGGCCATTACTGTACATTGGATGTATATTGTAGTGGATGCTGGGACATATATAGGGAGGACTTTCTTGCTCGACATGATAGTACGCTATCTGGTTGACCTTTACCTTAACGTGTATGCTGATTGTCTCTCTGTTACATGTTGGTAAAGCCCTTAGGATCTGTACTTGACTACCTGGACTATGATGCGGATCATACTAGTGGGGACATGGTAGTCCATAAGTACATCCTTCAAAGTCCCTAGTCGTGGGTGTATCGAGACGGGGCATCGATATACCAGAGTAGACTAGCTTATACCTTCTCGACCCATACAGATGGGCGATGGATGATCCCATATCCATTGGTGTTTGACATCGGAGATGATATACGGGTGCTCAGTAGAGACTGGGTACACTGGACGGACTCGCCGAGAACTCCCAGATGGTATTATACCTCACGTCAGATGGCAGTTCTCTGGTGACACTGGTATAGAGTAGTCTGTTGACCCGAGATCGTCATAGAGTCTTGTGTGGTTCCCACTGTGCTTTGATTTCCATCTTACCACGTCCAAGAGGGCGTGCAAAACGGTGGTTTTTGAGTACAGTCCCGAGTCACATGGAGGCAATGAGCGATAGGAGGGGATTCGTCTCTCCCGGTATAGGGAGTTGATGTTGTGCTGTGTTCGATTGGCTATAACAGGAAATCCCTGGCCAGGGTTGCTGAGATTTACTGGTAAGTGTTACCAGTAGTTTCTCGAACAGTTATAGACCTCATATCGACACGACTTATTGAGCTATTGGGGTCTGACATTTACCACCCCTAGGCGAGATATGCGACATATCAGACGATCAGACCGGACTGTACGGTATTGTTACTGGTTGGATTCACTGGAGTGTGAGCGGGCTTGCTCGTCGATCTTCAGATCGCTCAATACCCGGGTGGCCGTTACGTTTAGCAGACCGCTTGCGGCTTGTGGGTGTTTGATATGATCATCACCTGCTGCCGGCGTATTGACGAGTCTTTAGAGTCCTACACAGAGGTTTCCTGGCTCAAGCGAAACGAAATAGGAGCGCATATGAGATATGTGCGGGACCGAGAATAATACGAGTATGTGATACTGTATTCGATTCTCGCGATGTGACATTGATCGGTTATATGCGATATAGCCGGGTTATCGGATCAAGTGTTGATTCGATAAGTTGTTACTAATGATACTAGCCGGTTATATGCGATATGACCGGATCGTTAAATCAAGTGTTGATTTAATGATTTGATGCATAATTATATATTTGATATATTACTTTGCATCAACTAGTATCGGTTCACTTTATAATGGATTTTCTCGCTCGGATGTGCGCATTAAATATGCGATATGATTTTGTGCACATGTTTGTATCATGTTTGATGATACATGGTTTTTGGTTAAGTGTATAGAATTAAACAAAGGTTAAGATGATGGTTAGGGTTTATTATTTGTTATTCATTTATCTTATTTAATTATCTATTTATTTATGATAAATGAATAAAAGAAAATGAAATGAAATGGTTGCTAATTTTGGATTCTAGTTGAAGCTTCTTGATCTTTTGACTAAGTGACCATTTTGTCTCTAGCTTGACCCTAACCATTCCTTTAACCATGATTAGCTCTCTACACTTTACCATGGTTCACTTATGATAAGAATGGATTATTCTTTTCATTTTAAATAAATCTTATCATATATTTTAGCTTCTTCTTCTTCTTCCTTCAAGTGAAGAAGCTTGAGGTCATCAATGGTGATTGATGAAAATGAGTGAGAAATCCAATTCTAAAGTCTACCCACTTCCTATTTCTTCATCCTCTACCTCTTGCCAAGTAGTAGAGTGTGTTTCCTTCACAAGTTTTCATGGCTTGGTGAAGGTGGAGCTTGATCTTGCGATGCTTCGACGTAGATCATCTTCGGCACGTCGTCGACGACCTAGCCCGTCCATTGTCCGATGAAGCCGACGCTAGAGCCCGGATTAGATTTGGACAGCGGAGAGGACCTCATCTCGGAGCCGTGGAGGTGGAGGACCGGATCTACAAAGGTTGTATTTCCGTTTTCCCATTAGTTAAGTGTTAACTAGTTTTGTTTTCGCCTAGTTTTCTAGCAAACGGTCCGTAGTCGGGTCTCTCGGCACCCGTAAATTTTTATATTGGCATGTTCGATGCCTTGCGAGACCTCCATAGGGTGCCTAGGAACCCTACAGGATGTCCTAATTCATAAAGTCGTCGAATGTTATGTTGATGATCTGGTCGTTAAGACTGAAACCAAGGCCGATCATATCCAGGATCTTAGGACCGTTCTCACCAGACTGAGGGAATTTGACCTGAAGATGAATCCTCTGAAATGCGCTTTTGGCGTGTCATCGGGAAAATTCATGGGCTTCATAGTTCGACATCGAGGGATCGAAGTTGACCCATCAAAGATAAAGGCCATCATGGAGATGCCCCCTCCGAAAAGTCTGATGCAGCTAAGATCTTTTCAAGGCAAGCTTGCTTATATAAGGAGGTTTATCTCAAATTTATCAGGGAAATGTAGGCCCTTCTCAAAGCTCATGAAGAAAGGAGCTCCTTTTATCTGGGATGCTGAATGTCAAGCAGCGTTCGAAAGCATCAAACAATACTTGTTGCACCCTCCAGTACTGGCCGCTCCCATTCCAAATAAATTATTGATTCTCTATACTGCCGCGCTAGATGAGTCACCCGGTGAGCTCCTTGCCCAGAATAACGAGGAGGGAAAAGAAAATGCCCTCTACTATCTCAGTCGAACTTTAGTCGGGGCGGGACACAACTATTCCCCAATCGAAAAGCAATGCCTGGCTCTGATATTTGCTGTGAAGAAGCTGAGGCACTATCTGCTCGCTCATCGGGTTATGCTGATCTCCAAGGTCGACCCGCTCAAACACTTGATGACCAAAGTAAGCCTAGCCGGCAGAATGGCAAGATGGGCTGTCATGTTACTTGAGTTTGACATAGTTTATACTCCTCAGAAAGCAGTGAAAAGGCAAGCTTTTGCAGACTTCCTCGCCGCTCATCCTATACCAGAAGGGTCGCCGCAAAATTGTGAGTTACCCGACGAACAAGTGCTGCACCTCGAGGGAGATGAGCCTTGTTGGGAGCTCTACTTCGATGGGGCCTCATCGATAAGGACCTCCAGTAAATCAAGCGTCCCGGAGATAAAAGCAGGGATAGGATTGGTGTTCATCACACCATCAATGGGAACCCTACGGCGTTCTTTCGCTCTCACCGAGCATCGGACAAACAATGAAGCTGAGTATGAAGCTCTGATAGCTGGTTTGGAGCTCGCCATAGAAATGGAAATCCGTCGGCTACGAGTTTACGGTGACTCCCAGCTCGTCGTCAACCAAGTAAGCGGTGATTATAAAATATACAAACCCGAGTTAGCTCGGTACAGAGGCCGAGTGGTGGAACTCATGAAACGGTTCACTCATATTGAACTAATGAGAGTCCTAGAGCGTTGAATGGAAAGGCTGACGTACTCACTCGCTTAGCCAAGGAGCTGGCTGATCCTGACATGGACGAAATTCTGATCACAGTCAGGAGCCGACAAATTCTGCCCCCAGTCTCTCTACGAGAAGAGGAAAGCGCGGAACAGAAGAGCAGTCCTGCCGAAGAAGCTTCGATCATCTAAGATGAGCCCGATTGGAGAGAACCCTTCAAAGAGTACCTCCGATACGACAGGCTGCCCGAAGAAAAATCTGCGAGGATTCAGCTGAAGAAGAGAGCTCTCCGATACGTGTTTGTAAATGATATGTTATACCGCAGGTCATATGACCAACTCTGGCTCAGGTGCCTGTCATCGGCCGAAGCCCAAATGTCATGAAAGAAGTTCACTCAGGCGTTTGCAGTGCTCACCAATCTGGCCCCAAGATGCGACTGCAGATTAAACGGCTTGGGTATTACTGGCCCACCATGATACGGGATTGCGGAGAGCATGCAAAGAAATGTTATATCTGCCAAATTCACAGTGATTTTATTCACAAGCATCCCAATCCATTGCATCCTACGGTGGCGTCGTGGCCCTTCGAAGTCTGGGGCACCGACATTGTTAGCCCAATTGATCCTCCGTCATCCAAAGGCCATCGGTTCATACTGGCCGCGACAGACTACTTCTCCAGATGGGCTGAAGCTGTCCCGCTAAAAGAAGTCAAGACAAAAGATATTCTGACATTCTTCCAGCATAATATTCTATACCGCTTCGGTACACCAAGAAGAATCATTTCTTACAACGGGCCTTCTTTCAAGAGCTTCAATGTCTCAAGGTTCGCTACTCAGCACAAGATAGACTGGAGATATTCCTCCATCTATAATCCAAGAGCCAACGGGCTAGCCGAAGCCTTCAATAAGACTCTATGCAAGCTCCTGAGGAAAAATGCTTCAGCCAACAAGAGAGACTGGAATCTCAAACTTCAAGAGGCGTTGTGGGCATATCATACCACGCACCGTACTCCAACTCAGTCCACTCCATACTCATTGCTCTTCGGAGTGGAGGCGGTCCTCCCCCTCGAAGTCGAAGTTCCAAGCTTAAGAATGGCCTTTCAGCACGAGTTGACGGAGGAGGAAAACGTGCTCCTTCGACTTGAAGAGCTCGATGCCCTCGAAGAAAAGAGGCTCGCGGTGCAGCAAAATCTGGAGCTATACCGAGCCCAAATGTCATGGGCCTATGACAAGATAACTCGTCTCCGCGCTTTCAAGAAAGGTGAATTGGTGTTGGTCCTCAAAAGACCGATCATCCCCAATCGACATGCCAAGGGAAAATTCGAGCCAAACTGGGAAGGACCATACGTCATTGAGAAAGTGTTCGACGGAGGATCCTACCAACTGATAAGTGCCGAGGGAGAAAGGCCCATGCCACCCATCAATGGCCGATATCTCAAGAAATACTGCACGTGAATGCTCCAAGTCGGAGGCGAATTGAGCACATTAGCCCTACGGTCTGGATCATACATCCTGCAAAACCGTATACAATCCACGGGCGTAAATGACCCCTATCTCTCCCAAATCTTGCCGGTGAGACTACTTTTAAAGTCCCACCAGCGGCAAAAAAAAAGAAGAAAAGAAAAAAAAGGGAAAGAAATAATAAAAAAAAAAAAAATTAAAAAAAAAATTAAAAATTAATTAACGGTATGTCCACAAGCAAAACGGGCACGGATGAAAACCCGAAAGGGCTCCGTGAGTAAAAACAGCAGGACTACCGGCGAGTCTGTGAAAACCCGAAAGGGCGCAAACTCGTGAAAAGAGATGAAATACACTCGCAAAGTCCTCTCGACCTTATGAGGAGAAAACCCCTGCGTGAGATCCTTACGACTCACAAAGGAGCAACACACTTAAGAATCCTCACGATTCCTAAGGAGAAAATACACCTGCGGGATACTTACGACTTGTAGGGAGAAAATGCTTTTATGGGACCCTCACGGCCCATAAAATTGAAAAGCCTCAGGTGATAGGGACCCAAACCTGTCTCCTAAGCCATCGTTCCCCAACGGGCAACGGCAAATGATGAGCCGCTCCTGGCATTTCGCTTCAGTGTTAGCGGTGCTGATGCCGACCAAAAACCCAAATCCCAAGTCCTCCCAAGGCAAATGATGAGTTGCTCCTGGCATTATTCCAGTGCAGCAATGCTGATGCTAAATAAGATTCAAATTCCAAGTCCCCAAACGGCAAATGATGAGTCGCTCCTGATACCATATTCCGGTGTAGCGATGCAGACGCCAACCAAAATCCAATTTCTCAAAGTTTTCTGGCCCTACGGTGGGTCCCCAAGTTGACCATCGTATATAATCCACGGGCTCAAATAATTCTCATCATACCCATGCCCCACCGTAATCACCAGTTACGCGGCTGGTCTCCGCTTTGGAAATGATGCTCCATTGATAAGACCCACTCATGTGTCCTCACGATATAAGAGGAGAACAAACCTTTGTGGGATCCTTACGACTCATAAAGGAAAAACACACTTAGGAGTCCTCACGACTCCTAAGGAGAAAATACACATGCGGGATCCTTACGACTCGTACGGAGAAAATGCTTTTATGAGACCCTCACGACCCATAAAATTGAAAAGCCTTAGGCGATAGGGATCTAAACCTGTCTCCTAAGCCATCGCTCCCCAATCCCCAAATGGCGAATGATGAGTCGCTCCTGGCACCATACTCCAGTGCAGCGATGCAGACGCCAACCAAATTCTAAATCCCATACCCCAACGGCGAATGATGAGTCGCTCCTGGTACCATATTCCCGTGCAGCGATGCAGACGCCGACCAAGTTCCGAAATTTTTCCGGCCCTACGGTCTGGATCATACATCCTGCAAAACCGTATACAATCCTCGGGCGTAAAACAATCCCAACCTCTCCCAAGTCCTACCGGTGAGACCATATTCAAAGTCCCCAAAAAACAAAAAAAAAACAAAAAAAAAACCAATTCCCAAATGCTCCCGGGGCAAATGATGAGTTGCTCCTGGCATTATTCCAGTGCAACAATGCAGATGCCAAACAAAAACCAAAATCCCAAAATCCTCTAAATGACAGATAATGATTCGCTCCTGGTACCATATTCCAGTATAACGATGCTGATGTCAACCTGAATCAAAATCAACAAGTCAACTTTCACTCCGACACTGCAAAAAGCGGAGCAAGTCAGAATCCAATCTCGACACCGCAAGAAGTGGAGCAAGTCAAGTCTACCCCTGACACTGCAAGAAGCAGAGCAAGTCAAATCAAGCATCGACCGTCCAAGTCACAAAAAGGGCAGCATCGACCGTCCAAGTTGCAAAAAGGGCAGCACCGACCGTCCACGTCGCTAAAAGGGCAGCACCGACCGGCCGCGTCGCTAAAATGGCAGAACCGACCGTCCACGTCGCTAAAATGGCAGAACCAACCGTCCACGTCGCTAAAATGGCAGCACCGACCGTCCACGTCGCTAAAAGGGCAGCACCGACCGTCCACGTCCCTAAAAGGGCAGCACCGACCGTCCACGTCGCTAAAAGGGCAGCACCGACCGTCCACGTCGCTAAAATGGCAGCACCGACCGTCCAAGTGGCGAAAAGGGCAGCACCGACCGTCCACGTTGCTAAAATGGCAGCACCGACCGTCCACGTCGCAAAAAGGGCAGAACCGACCATCCAAGTCGCAAAAAGGGCAGGATCGACCGTCCAAGTCGCAAAAAGGGCAGCATCGACCGTCCAAGTCGCAAAAAGGGCAGCGCGGGATTCCTACAAAGCGGGAACCAGATCACTCTGGGCCAGGGAAAACGTCTATCACGGACACTCCGTCTCGGAGACATGTCAAGCAACGACCGTCCATGTCGTAAAAAGGGCAGTGCCAGCTTCCCAAAAAGCGGGAACCAAAGCAGGTCGCCTCCACGTGAAAGAAGATCCATCAATTTCATGCACACGGCCCACATATGTGGTGTGCATTTATTGATGGGGGGCAATTTGTTGGGGTAAAAATTTACACCCCGGTTGACCAAGTCAAAATCCAAGTCAACTCCAAGCTAAGTGGGCCCAAGCCCAGATCCAGTGGGCCCATGCCCGGATCGAGCCCGAACATGAAGCGGCCGGCCTCCCCCCACGCCAAGATAAAAATTTTGTAATAAACAATTTTGTTGTCTTTCTTTTATTTTATTTTATCGATAAATGTAAGAAAAATAGGCATAAAGCCAAATTTTTGTAAAGCCCATGGCTTATGTGCAAAAAGAAGTGGCACATGAGCCATGGGATGGGAAAAATGCCATTTTGTGAAGCCCAAGGGGCTATGTGTAAAGTGTAAAGTCTATAAAGGCAAAGATAATGAAATATCTCAACAACTTTTTCTCTCTCTCAAAATTTTCTTCAGATCTGAGATCTTTTCTCCTTCTTCAAGGTTCCAAAACCTTCCTTTTTCTCTTTAATTAAACCAAGAGTTTTACTCTTCTTTTTATAAAACAAATTAGTTTTTCACCACAAAACCCATAAAGGGGAACTCAGATCTTCCATTAGATCTCAAAAAGAAGAGATTTTTAGAAATCCCATATCTCTTGATCTTCAAGATCCAGCTAACAGAGAAGGAGGAAGAAGAACATCGTTCACTAAACCAAAAAAAAACACATACTCAGGAGTCAAACTCCTCTCTGATTTCTCTTCTGAGAAATTTTTTTAGGCTAAAAGCCTCCTTTTCTCGCCGGCGCTCAAGCGCAGAGCGCCCCCGTGCCGACACGTGGCGCGCTTGTGCTCAAGTACAAGTGCTCGAGCGCAAGTCGCCCCCGTGCCGACACGTGGCGCGCTTGCGCTCCAGCGCTCAAGCGCAGAGCGCCCACGTACCGACACGTGGCACTCTAGCTCCTGAGCGTACAGCACCTAGGCGCACAGCGCCCAAGGTGCTGTCCCCACGCATCCTTTGGATGTCTTTTTCCCTTTTTATATATACACATGTATATCTGTACATATGTATACATATTTACATACACACATACTCCACGACACTGTCCCTGTTAGAAAAAAATTTCTAACGAGGCGCTGCCCCGCACCCCGTGAGGGGGCTGCTAGCCCCTTGACCCCCAGCCAGCTATTCGGGTAGCGGGATCCCCGTAAAAAACTCTGCGTGGCTCCCTATATATCCAAAACCCCCTTTCGAAACAAAACACACGTACACTGCACATTAAGTTCGCATGACCAGTTTAACCCGTTAATCGGAGGTTCCCTCGCCCCAAAGGCGAGGGGTAATTAACGGCAGCTTAGTCCGCAGCTGCCGGAGATTCGGATCCCCACAATCATTAAACCCCGGCCTACCCTAAGCAAGGGGAATCTGTAGTACGCCTGAGAAGCGTGCGCGTATTCCCATCTCAATGGGGTAACGAAAAACACCCTACAGTACCGTCAAATTCTCCTCCAAACCTAAAAGAAGAATTAGTCGGGATGTCCCGAGGAGTAAACCAACTCATCAGTGGGAATCGGGATCCAACTATCACCGCATGATAACGTGACGGAATCCGCTCACGCTATCATACTCCAGAAGGTATGCGCATATCTGGCAAGTTTCAGTTTCTTTTGAAACTCCCGATGTAATTTTTGCCCCATGCTCTTATGACCTTGACGAAGGTCAACAAATCATAAGTCACATGGCATGTTCCACCCGTCATTGTTCATGTTAATTTGAACCCACCCGTACAAGCCCATGACGAAGGTCAACAAGGATATACGACTGTCCCAAAGCAACCCATCTATCTATGCAACAGAAAGGTAACAAGCAGCCACCATACACTATGTCTTGACGAAGGTCAACAAACATAGCATGAATACTACGTGCTACCCGTCTGAAACGACGGAGGGCTACGAATGGTTTCTGGCGAAAACCTTTAACGTAATGAACTTGATATCGTTGAAGGAACCGGATAGTTTTTAAAAATATAGTGACGAAAACCTTTGCTAATGAGGTCACTCCCGGTGAAGGGATCTCGGCTCTTTCCCCGTAGAATGAGGTGCAGGATATTCCAACTGAATACCACGATGCAAAGCAAAAGTAACTGGCTATAGTGAAGTTATTGCCCTGACGCAAACTTCTGTCCAAGGGATCACTCCCGGTGAAGGGATCTCGGCCCTTGCCTCGTCGACTGAGGAGCAGCATATTCCAACTGAATACCACGATGCAAAACAAAAGTGAACGTCCTTGCATTAACAGCTTTTTGAAAAGTGTTCCAACAACAACAGATTAGGTTTGTTTAACTTGCATTGATCCGAATCAACGCAGTCCCATCAATTGATCACACCAATAAAGAACGAAAATAATGACATACGTATATGCCATCCGCATTCGCCACTGGGTCCCGTCATTACCCGTTAGGTTAGCTAACTAACGACAGAGCGGGGACTGGACTAGCGCGGATGCAAAACATATACAACATCTACTAGTATATATATAATATATAATTTTCGTTCAAGGCGTGATTGATTGTTAGAATTAAAGTTTACCGCAATCAAGACGGTGTCGCTATGTAGCTAGCCGGTTGAGCACGGGTCGGTCCACAGGGAGATGGTGGTATTTTACCTTCTTGTCTTAGACGAGTCAATAAAGAATTTGTGTATGTTTGTTTCTAACCTATGTGGTTATTTGCAAGTATAAAGTTGTTAAGAAAAGATACGAGATTATAAGCTAAAGAAATCCGTATTCAAAACCTTTGAGCCGAATCTTGACCAATTGAAGCTAGAGCAATCGGCAACAACGTGGATTAGGGGATTTAAGCGCGGTATTCGTGGAATACGGCTTATTTACCCTTGTCCTTCCGTTCTTGTCTCTTGCTTTCGCCTCCGGCCAAACCGAACGCAACCGGTCGCGGTTAGAAATCACAGTTACTTTGTCAGGGTATGGTGCCTAACGGAGCGCTTGCGTATGGTTTGGGCGGAGATCAATGGAAAATACGGGAAAAGGAAATGGGTAAAGAAATGTTAACTTATAATACCGTATTTCTTCTTAACAATAATAATTACATTCATTCACAAAAGAGAACCAAAAAGAGAGAACAAAGAGAAAAGAACAAAGAAAAGAAAAGATTACAAACAAGTAATTAAAGTGCATGAATATAAATTGCAAGAAAGTAAAGCAAGGTAATAAAAATCAAGTAATAAATAAGCAAATAAAAAGAACAAGAAACTAGGACTCAAGACAAGCATGTGATCAATAGCCAACCCTTAAACTTGCAAGCTCAATCAAGAGGTTGCAAGATCAAGGGAAGGGTAGAGAACGCATGTGAAATGAAGTGCTAATTCCATGAAAGAATACGACCCTTGAGATCAATAACTAACCCTTAACCATTCAAGCTCAATGAAGAGGTTGAATGATCAAGAGAAAGCAAGAATCTCAAGGGGAAGAAGAAACAAAAGAGAATGATACAAAAGCCTTCATCTTCATTGATCTCCCACTCAAAAAGCTCTCACTACAATTTTCATGGAAAAAGAAATGAAGAAGAAGAAGAAAAAGAACTAAAACTACAAAAGAATGGAGAACAAAGAATGACCCTTGGCTTTGCTCAAGCCTGCTGTATTTATAGGCAGGGAAAATGAAATCTAGGGCAACAAACTGGACCCACATGAAAAGACCATCCTACCCCCCAAAGCCCGTGCCCTGAACCCTGTGTACAGCCGCGGATCCGCCGCCTATGCCCCCTATTGGCCGCGGATCCGCGCCCCTACAGTAGGGTTAGGGTGTGGGCAACTTGGTACTTCCCTGGTCTGCTGTCCCCTGTTGTCTGGTACATGTATTTTCTGATAATTTCATCCAGAATATCTTCAGATTCTTAGTCCAAGATTGCATTATCTTTTTCACTTTTGACTTCTATCTCCCTCGAGCTCCGTGCACCCATTGATTCTTGTGCAGCCCCTCTCGTGCTCTGTGCTTGTCCGAGGCACGAATGACCGCTGTCATATGCCTTGTCCCTTGAACCGGTACGCAGCACCGGACGGATATGGATGACCGGAACCCGGCTTTTATCTGTTGTCAACAGATGTTCTGTATTTGGTGTAACTGTGGAGATTTTGTCTTGTATTGCAATATTTGTACTGGAAACCTGTATTCTGTAAATATGTAACAAACACGGATTAAAAGTACCTACCTATAAACACACGAGCATAAGAATGGGCGGTATAAAATGCAGTATTCTGTGATGAACAGTGATAAAATGCAACATCACAGAAATATACAGCATCACAGAACAATGCAGATATCTGGGATCTCCGGGTTTCACAGAGCCGCTACTGAAACCCGACGTTCCCCTGGTCGTGTGGATAGCCAGTGCAATGAAAATCCTAGACCCCTACGGGCGCGGCAAGTTACCCGCCAAAACCTGAAGTGAGGCAGCCCCCTTCAACAATGTGAATGGACCACCCAGCACTTCACGGAATCCGGTAACTTGGGCACCCCTCCTGGGTCAACCTGTACCCCTTACGAGTGCGGCGAATATCCCGCCAATTCTAGACTGAAGTCCCCTCCGTCTCAATGCCATGAGATGCGGGCTTGTTGCCCTCTAGAACCCGGCTATCCGTGCACCCCTCCGCGGGGTAATCCTAGTACAGAAAGTAAAATATACATACAACGGGTACATCAACCGCAACCTGGTCGTGCCCCAAAAGAATAATACAAACAGGCAGTGACGGCAGTCCACATGTCGGACGCTCGCCCCGCAATATCAAATGTACATAATACAACAAAAACTGTACTAGCATTGCATCCAGGCTATTCCTCACGACCAATCCGCAACATCACAGCACAATCACAGAACATCAACGTGAATGTCACGTTCGCAAATCCGTCTAACCGGGCTATAGCAGTTAGACAGGATTTACCGATCAAGTGACATTCACGGTCGCAGATATAATGTAAATACTGTGAACTGATGTATTTAAAATATCCGATCGATTAAATTTTACCAAGTGGGCCCCAACCACTAATGTAGCACATAAAGAAATTTTGGGCCCAAAAAGAATGTTCCAAAACTCCTATTTCCCTGCAAAAAGATCACTGTGAAAAATTGGTGCACTGAAGACACTGTAATGCGGCGGAACCGCGGCCAGAAGGGGGGTATAGCCGCGGTTCCGCGGTCATCCTACAGTATCAGCTTACCAAATTTTCACAGAAGTCTTATCTTTCTCTGTACATCATTCTGCAACTAACTGAAAAAAATTTCGAGACAAAAAAATTTCGACAGAGAACTGTTGCATGGAAAAACACGGTTTTGGAATATTTGTTCGATCGGAAATGTAAACACACTAGACAAAGCTAGACTAGGTTAATGGCGAGGCTCTGATACCACTGTAAGTGCACGGCGGCGCTCCGGCCGTCAATCCGATGCCGAAATGCAGAAGCGATGCTTTTCTTTAACTTTTCAAACCGGCACCACCGCGCACTATAAACCCGGATCGTGCCATTAATCTAGTCCTAGCAATCTAGAGAGCGGGTAGAGAAGATATACTGAGTGAACCATGTCCTCCGGTCTTCTCGTCGTCGTCCCGATCTCCCGCGGAATGTCCGGTCTCCACTTCCTCGCCAGAAGGGCACCACATCGCCGGCTTCTTTTACGGGCTCCCACCTATAGACCGAGGCAACTCGGACACGAAGTTGGCGAGTTGACGTGCCCAAGATTTGCTGTAGAAAATCTGTAGACCTTATGTCTCTTGGGGTTGGATAGAAGTTGCCCTTTTATGGAGGAGAATGATACTTGGAGTTTTGTGATGAAAAATGGAATTTTGCAAGCACCATGAGAACAAAGCCTCACCCCAAAAAAAATTTGGACAGCCCATACTTGACCGGCCATGCATGGTGGGAGAGGAGAGAATAAGAGAGGGAGCATGTGTATCACAAAGGAGTGAGCCAATAATGCAAGAGAGAAAATCAAATGTGATCATGAAAAGAAATCATTATAAACAAAGCCACACTCCACCAACCATCATCATCATAACAATGGTCAAGCCATCATGAAAGAAGAAGTCAAATGGTCAAGGGATGGTGCAACCATCATGACACTACAAGATATAAATAACACCCTCCACAAATGCTTATTTGCATCTCCACCAATCTTCGGCCAATGAAAGATACAAATGAAAATGGCCGAAACGGAAAGCAAACTGGCAACTCCAAAAAACTAATCCCGTAATAAATTACAGGAAAACCCCGCTATTGTATATACACACCCACATTTGTATTCCAACCGAAATACAAATGCAATGAGACAAAATCTACACTGTACAATACTAGGATCCGGCTTAAACCAAAGCCCGCTAGTATTATCCGTCTGATCATGGTCCGTGCAATACCGCACATATCTGATCGAACCCTGCCATATTTCCATACGGCCTCTACAGCGTTTCGCCCAAAAACTTGAGCAACTGAATATGGGGGACTCTAAAGACTCGTCAACACCTTGGTTGTGGATTTAACCACTAGCACGTCAGAGGTATAAGCCAATACGTGACGGGCTACCAGGTATTGACCAAAAGGGACGTCGATGAGCGAACTCATCCTGACACCCTACTGAGCCTATCAGTGACAATATCCGTACAGTCCAGTCCGTTCGTCTATGAGCATCGCATGGTGGGCCTAGGGGGTTGGTAAATGTCAGACCCCCAAAAGCGGTATAAGTCGTGTTGGAGTGTAGCCCATAACACCCTGAGATACTACTGGAATACCTACCAGAAAATCTCCTTCCTTGGCCAAGGACTTTAATGTACTGGCTCTCCTAGACACAGCGCGACCTCACCCCCAATACCGGGAGAGACGAACCCCTGAAGATCCGCTCACTGCCTCTATGTGGCTCGGGACTGCACCCAACTAAAACCTGTTTGCACGTCTCCTTTGAGCGTGGTTGGTTAGTAATCAAAGTACAGTGGGAACTCACACGAGACAAATGACGATCCTCTGGTCGATGAACTAACCTGTACACATGTCACCAGGGAACTGCTATCTGACGTCGGGTATAAGACCAACTAGCATGTTCCCGTCGAGTCCTGTCCGGTGTACTCATAACCCAATGAGCACCTGTATACATCTTAGGTGAACCAACTGACACCAGTGGCTTGTGAGACCGGCCACCGCCCCTCGTCTGGGTCTCGACTATATACAATAGTCTACTCTGGAGTATCGATGCTCTGTCTCGAAACTCCCACGACTAGGGACCTTTTAAGGATGTGCTTATAAACTACCAGCTCCCACGTATATGATCGCCCTCATACTGCTGGCAGTCAATCAAGAATCCTAGGGGCTCTATCAACGTGTAATAGCGACCTGTCAGGTCACCTAAAGCAGCACACGGTGATAAAGATAAACCAGATAGCATACTATCATCTTGAGTAAGACTGTCCTACCGGGATAGGTCCTCCCTCAATCATTGCAATCACGTGCCTGTGATCCAATAATTGACTCTGAGGGCAATATCTCCAACACGCGGAACTGCCACCAATAGGGGGTAAGTGCGGCGGTTCCGCGGCGCCTTGGAGGCTTCAGGAGCTCAAATTTTTTCTGTAACCTTAAAATTGCCTGCACGGATTTTTAAGCCTCTGGAAATAATTTTTTGAACACTTTTGAAAATCGACAGCAAACGAAAAAATGAAATCGTTATTTTGGCAATTTCCTTCGATCGATCTCTTAAGCACGTTTAAACAAGCTAGTAAAGGGTTTAAAGGGTGGCTCTGATACCATGAGAGGTTCCGGCAGCGCTCTGGCAGTCAAAACGCGGCCAAAATGCGGAACAAAAATTTCTAAAACTGGCGCTACCCTTACCCGATTTACGGATCGACCTTAAACCCAAAACTAGCAAATAAACTAAGAGATAGAATTGTTATACCGAGTTGATCCGAGTCCTTCGGTCTTCATTCCATGCTCCTAGCGGTTCTTTGACGATGTTTGGTTACCGGTCTTTCTTCGTCTCCGATGATCCACCCGAGGGAAACGGCACAAACTCCAACCTTGTCGAACGAGATAACCGACGCTCCAAAGTCGCTAGTGATGGAGAGTGGGGCTGTAGTAGTGTGTCACTATATTTTTCTCTCTACCCATGAGCTCAAGAGAGCATCCATAGAAGACGAATGGAGTGAGGAAAACTTTAGCATGAAGAACAAAGAAAATGGCTAAGTCTTTTTGGTGAACTTGAGAGAGTGAGAGAGTGGGCTAATGTAATAATGTAAAAACCATCAACTAAATGAAATGAGCCCCATTTCCTCAAGAAATTGGCCGGCCCCCTCTCTCTCTCCCATCCAAAAAAGGTCTCACCAATTAATGAATAAACAAAGCACAAACCATACCTTGCTCCATGCTCAAGACTATGGATAATACTATGCACATGCCACCTCACACCCTCCACCTCATTTATAAGACAAATGAATTTCCATAAATGGAAAATCATATAAATGAGGTGGCACCTTCTAGAAGCTATTTCGTAGAAAATACTAAATACTTCCCGGTACATGTATCGAAATACATATACGCGTATTCGTACAAAAATACGAATAGCCAAGAGAGAAAATGAATAGTGAACAATAATACTAGAATACATATATAAAAATACATATGTAAATTATTAAATCAAAACCCGATTTAATAATCCGGCTTAATCCTAAGCCGCTAGTATTATCAAGCGTCCGATTAAAGTCTGCGCAGCTTTTGCACATATTTAATCGGACACCTGTATGTATCAACATACGTCATATAGACCATATCTCCTGAACTTTGAAAACCCTCTGTGTGGGACTCTAAAGAACCGTCAATACTCTGGCAGTGGGTTTAACCACAAGCACGTCAGCGGCACTAGTTGTACGTAACGGCTACCCAGGTATTGAGCGAAAGGGAGGCCGACGAGCAAACTCATCCTGAACCCCTACTGAGCCTGACAGTGATAATATCCGTACAGTCCGGTCTGTTCGTCTAAGAGTATCGCATATCGAGTCTAGGGGGAGGATAAAGTCAGACCCCCAACAACGCGATATTTAGTGTCGGTATGAAACCCATCACCACCTGAGAAATTATCGATCCTGGATTGATAATTCTCTTCCACCGTGGCCATGGATTTATGGTGATGGCCATCCGTACACAACGTGACATCAACCCCCAATACCGGGGTAGACGAATCCCCGACGATCCGATCACTGCCTCCATGTGGCTCGGGACTGTACCCAACTAAAACCTGTTTGCATGACTCCTTTGAGCCGTGGTAGGGTAGTAATCAAAGCACAGTGGAAACTCACACGAGACAAATGACGATCTCAGGTCGACAGACTAAGCTGTACACATGTCACCTGGGAACTACTATCTGACAATAGATATAATACCAACTAGCGGGTTCCCGGCGAGTCCGTCCAGTGTACTCATAACCCAATGAGCACCTGTATACTATCTTAGGTGAACAATCTAACACCAATGGCTTGTGAGACCTGGCCACCGCCCCTTGTCGGGGTCTCGATCAGTAAACACTAGTCTACACTGGAGTATCGATGCCCGGTCTCGATGCTCCCACGACTAGGGAAATTTAAGGATTTGCTTATTGACCCCATGCTCCCACGTATGTGATCGCCATCACAATGCTGGCAGTCAAGCAAGAATCCTATGGGCTCTATCAACATGTATATGATGATAAAGACGGACCAGATAGCATACTATCATCATGAGTAAGACTGTTTTATCGGTATAGGTCCTCACTCAATCATCATAATCAAAAGTCCGCGACTATAATAATTGCCTTGAGGGCACTATAGCCAACAGAAATATACGGTTATAGTTGTGTATCTGATAATGGAAGAGGCATTTCTAGGAATACTCGGATACACCTTCGAAACATTTTCATGTTTCAGTTTCACTATGCGTTTTTAATAGAAAACTGATTTCCCAATTAGATCTTTACTCCATGGTATGTATTTACCAAGTTTGATTCTCACATCTGTATGGTTTTACAGGTGATGAATGGGAGTTACTTAATTGGAATTAGGTGATTATATCCTCATTATATCGGAATTCGTTGTAATTGGTGATATTTGAGAAAATCACCTGGGGTTTTGCCTGACGGCAAATAATTGGTTTTGAATATCCGTTATTATGCACTAATTTCAAATTGATATATCTGTACGTTAATTTCAAAAAGTGAGATATAACTTTTTGAAATTATGTCCATGACATTTACCTATATATCAGTTGATGGTTAGGTAAGGAGCATTAAACAGCGGTGTAATTCTTTATAACCATAGTACAGTTTTCAACCTACGACGCACAGGATTTGAGTTATTCAAATCAGCGGACTTATACAAAGTATTGTATGTTGTCCAGTTTCCATTAGGACAAAGGGATTGGTACTCGTACCATATTCTGTTTACTTATGACTTCTTTAGTTTTTAGACAAATATTTCATAGAAATACAAGGTCCAAGTTTTGAGAAGTTATAGGTATAAGAATAAAGTAGAGAACCATATGTTGCGAGTTTCGGGATTCTTCAAGGTGATCGAAGATGTAGATACTTGTGTTTGGTATTCAGCTGATAGTAATGATTTTGAGAACTTGCTTCTCTTTCAGGTTAATCATATTTGGATGCACTCCTGGTTGAGTAATACCGATCGGCCTCTCTCCAATTAGTTGACATGCACTGGAGACAGCTGTATGATTTGAGTCTCGTTCCAATTAAATTAGTGCATTTGTTTCTATATTGTATATAAAATGGTTCATATATTAACGATGTTAAGGTATATAGAGCTGTTCGGCTTATGCTTAAAACCAGACTCTGGATAACACAAGGCACGTTTCTGTGATGGTAGTTTGTGGGTTAACCCAGGCTATGACGAGGGTTAACTTTCTACCATCTGGAAGATCAATAGTGATATTGTTCTTGACTCGCCACAGTTTTAGTAAAATGGACTTTTTCAGAAAACAGTAGTGGGAGTATGGTAGAACTGGAAGTGATTCCGGAACCACAAACAATTACTGAAAATTTAGTAGAACCTAAAGATTCAATCAGGTTTGACATTCCATTAGCCACTACGCAGATATGGTGGGTAACCTCATGCACTCGAAAGGTACTTCGGTATCCTCATGGACAGTGACAGGGAGGTTCTTGTTTACCCAGACTTGCCATTACTGTTGTTCTAGACTATGAGACCCGGCAGGACGATGAGTATCGCGTCGTTCTAAAATAGCTTTAGAAGTGCACGTGTAAATGACTCTGCCAGAGGGTTGTTATGGTCAGTGGGAGCAGCGGAAGCATAGTGGACAAGTAGTTTGTGTCTATTTATACACTAAAGCTGGTATAATGAAGATAGATCATCTATTTCTGATATGAAAGTCATAGGCTTTGACTTCATCAGAATATGAGATTGATCTGTTAAGAAGGTAGTAGGGTGTGATATCCTGGTATTTGTATGACATGCACGATGTAAGAAGTGAAATTCCTATACTACGATCGGTTATACCGTGGTTGTCACACAGTGGTTTCTCTACATAGGATATGGATATTATATTAGGCATTCTGGTTACAAGACCTATGGTTTTAGATCTAGATTTGGTTAGTTTCCCAATTCGGGTACTTGGACAGTATTCTAAAGGTGTTTTAGAATGGACGACTCCTGGCATGGTGGTGAACCTGCAGGTGATGGAGTCACCCTCTCTGAAGGTGTCTTACAGACTAAAGGGGAGAGGGGTTGGCATGATTGGCATATCACTTGCTTAGGCAGTTGAGTCAATCATGAGATGTTAAGTACCACATTAAATGTTATTTTTGCACTAGCTGCAATAAGTTTATATTAATCCAATCCTGGAGAAACGTTCGGAAGTAGTTTATGAACGCAAGTCGATGTTCTAGGGATTTGGTAACTGTAAGTCCATGTCACGCACCCCACGTGTTCGCGGGGAGGCGGAATATATGAAAAAAATTATCGAAGCTTCGTAAGACGGACTTGAGCACACGGATCTTGTCTAAACCATTACTAGCAAACTACGAGAGTTTTAACTACTCTGATTCGAAGTTATACCTCATGTTACTTGTCCTTCGGGTCTTCATCGCTGTCCTCCATACCTCGTAGGCTCTATAGATCATGGCCACCTCTACGGCCTCGTCGAGTTAAAGAAAATTCACCCGAGAGTCTATAGTCCGAGCTCCTATCTCGAATCTGAGATAACTACGACTTCTAGTTTGCTAATCTAGATGTCCTAGAGGGTGTAGAGTATTTAGATAGATTACTTAGTCACTTAAACCCTAGGATTCTCAACTCATGAGAGCTTTTAGGGTTTGAGGAAGAAGATGAAGACTTGAGGAGAGAGAAGTGTTTTGTAATAATGAATGAACTATTCTCATTTGTGAATATCATAAAGCATAATAATATCATCAAAATAAATATCTAGCTAATATTCATCATGCATCATTTATTCACAAGGTGAATCATCTAATGAGTCACCTAATGAGTCATGGATCATTTAATGAAACTTACACCTCATCCTCCACCTCATTTAGTTTAAATCACAAAAGAAATAAACACAAATGAGTCACCTCCTTCTTGAAGCTTCCCGACAAATTACGAGACTGCCCCTCCCATCCGTATTTCCGAAAAACATGGATAATCTTTGACTGAATAAATCCATCAGTATAATACTAGAATCTGGCTTAAACTAAAGACCGCTAGTATTATCTGCCCAAACATAGAACGTCCACAAGTGTACGTAAGTGATTACGGCCCTACCGTAAAACCATACGGCCTCTACACCTTTTTCCCGTTGCAGGGAAACTCTCTGTGTGGGACTCTAAAGACTCGACACTACGCTAACAGTGGGTTTAACAATAGGCCGCAAGCGGTACTAGCTGTACGTAACGGTCCCCAGGTAGTTGTCGATAAGAAGGACGACGAGGAAACCCATCTGAACTCCTACTGAGCTTGATGTGACAATCTTCGTACAGTCCGGTCTGTTCGTCTAGGACTATCGCAAATCGGGCCTAGGGGGCGGTAAACGTCAGACCCCTAATAGTGGTATAAGTCGTGTCGGAGTGAAGCCCATTACACCTTGAGAAACTACTGGAGCATCTACCAGTAAATCTCACTTGCCCTGGCCAGGGACCATGCGCAATGGCTCTCCATACACAGCGCGATATCAACCCCCAATACCAGGAGAGATGAATCCTGTCTAACCGCAACTGCCTCCAAGTGTTTCGGGACTGCACCCAACTACTACCTGTTTGCACGATTCCTTTGAGCCGTGGTAGGGTAGTAATCTAAGTACAGTGGGAACACACCCGAGGCGAAGTAGTAGTGTCAAGTTGATGGACTAAGCTGTACTCATGTCACCTGGGAACTGCTATCTGACGATGGGGAAAAAACCAACCTGCAGTCCCCGGCGAGTCCTGTCCGATGTACCCGTAACCTAACGAGAACCTGCATAATATCTCCAGTACGACGTACTGATGGCTGTGTGACAGACTATCTCCCCATGCTGGGATGAGAAGCATATACACTAGTCTACTCCAGAGTATCGATGCCCCATCTCGATAATCCTACGACCAGGGACCTATATAGGATGTTGCTTATATAGACTACCCAGCCCCCACTAGAGTGACTGCCATCACAACGCTGGTAATCAAGCAAAGATCCTAAGGGCTCTACTAATATGTATAAGCGATATGTTAAAAGAAACATATGCACATATTAAAGTAGAAACAAACCAAGTAGCACACTACCATTTTTAGCAAGACTGTCAATACAACTGTGAATATCCTAAGCTTCCATTAAGTAATATACAAACTACTATGATACAGTAATGGCTTCTAGGGCATAAACACTAACAATCTTCACCTTGTACTAGGGCCATGTACTTGTAAGTCTACGGTAGTGCCCCGGCCGTCTACAGACGCCAAATGCGGAACAAAACTTTTTTAACTGGCGCTATCGTATACTTTAACCCGGATCTGCCATTATTGCTAAACTAACAAACTGTAAAGAGTGTAGAAAGGTTATACCGAACGATCCGAGTCCTTCATTCTTTAACCATCATCCCACGCTCCGTCGCGGCTGCTCCGATCTCGTCGATCTCCGATCTGCTCGTCCAGGTGGCACCACATCACTGATTCTTTAAACGGGCTCCCGCCTCTGACTCGAGGCAACTCGGTCGTCAAGTTTGCTAAAAGAGACGACCAAGAATGATGTAGAGAATGAGTAGATGACTTTGTCTCACTTCGTCCAAAACCGTGGACGATCGGTTAATGAAGTTGCCACTCGAATCGGGTGATGGAATGAAATGAGCGGTGAAATTCCATGCACCCCAAATGCTATCATAATCTTTTTACAAATGAATCTAGTAACCAAATGAGAGAGGGGAGGGGCCGGCCTTATAAAGAGAAGGAGGAGGGTGAGTGTAGGAGGAGGGGAAGGTAACCATAAGAGGATGAAGCTTATCTTGATCATTAATGAAAACAATGAGTCACTAAGATACAATGAATCTAATAAACTAGTCACCATAAGCATTAATTGAACCATTAAAGCAACCATGAGTCACTAAACACCACACCATTTCTAGAACCTTCTAGAAGAATCCACACTCATCTCAAGAAAAGACAAATCCGTCTTTAACCGAATGTTAAAAGACGGCTGATAGAAAACTAGAAACTGGCAACTTTCAAAAGTGATCCTGAAACGACTTTCAGGATAACCCCGTAACTGTATAAATATACCCGCATTTGTATTACGACCGAATACAAATGCAACTGAGACAAAGATATTATACCTACTCAATATAATACTCGGATCCGGCTTAAACCAAAGCCGACCAGTATCATCTGCCCGAAAAATAACACGTGCGTAAATGCACTTGTATTTTCCGAACCCTGCCATAAAACCATACGGCCTCTACAACGTTTCGCCCGAACTTGGGAAACTGTCTGTGGGAGACTCTAATGACTCGTCAGTACCCTGGCAGTGGGTTTAACCACAAACCGTCAGCGGCACTAGCAATGCGTAACGGCTGCCCATGGACTGACCTCAAGGGAGGCCGATGAGCGAACTCATCCGGAAACCCTACTGAGCCTAACAGTGACAATGTATATACAGTCCGGTCCGTTCGTCTATGAGTATCGCATATCTGCCTAGGGGGCTAGCAACGTCAGACCCCCAATAGCAGTATAAGTCGTGTCGGAGTGTAGCCCAATAACACCCTGAGATACTACTGGAGTACCTACCAGTAAATCTCCTGCCATGGCCATGGACATTGTGTAATGGCTCTCCTAGACACAGCACGACCTCGCCCCCAATACCGGGAGAGACGAATCCCCTGCCGATCCGCTCACGTGCCTCCATATGGCTCGGGACTGTACCCAAAAGCTACCTGTTTGCACGACTCCTTTGAGCCGTGGTATGGTAGACATCAAAGCACAGTAGGAACTCACACGAGACAAATGACGACCTCAGGTCGATGAACTAACCTGTACACATGTCACCAGGGAACTGCTATCTGACGATAGGTATGGTACTAACTAGCAGATTCCCGGCGAGTCCTGTCCGGTGTACTCATAACCCAATGAGCACCTCTATACATCTTAGGTGATCCAACTGACACCAGTGGCTTGTGAGACCAGCCACCGCCCCTCGTCGGGGTCTCGACTGTATACACTAGTCTACTCCGGAGTATCGATGCCCTGTCTCGAAACTCCCACGACTAGGGACCACAATTAAGGATATGCGTATAAACCACCCAACTCTCACGTATATGATCGCCATCATACTGTTGGTGGTAAAGCAAGATCCTAAGGGCTCTTTCAAAGTGCAACATGTAATCAGTCACCTGAACATGTACACGACTGATAAAGGCAAACCAGATAGCATACTATCATCTCGAGTAAGACTGTCCTACCGGTATAGGTCCTCCGCAATCATTACAATCACGTACCTGCGATCCAATAATTGACTATGAGGGCACTATCTCCAACAATCTCCCACTTGCACTCAAGGCTAATTATTGCGATGTCGACTACTCACAGCCCGTGTGAAACCGAACATCCAACTCCTCTACTAATCAGTTCACAAAGCCCGTTTGTAAAACTATTGTGTTCGAGAAATAGCCTCAGTGAGTGGATCCGCCTAGAAGTTTCTTTCTATATCTCTCTAAATCTTAAGTTCACGGAGAAAGCCATCTCCCGAATCGAGTAATACCTGTCTTAGAATATGTCTGGATATATGATGGGACCTAGTTCATAAATGAACTCCATATCCAAACTTCTTAGACTGTATCAATCACTGAACCTAATCAGTATCCGGCACCATGCCACCTACAGTATCCTCTTGGACCACCTGTCCATAATACTGTCCCTCTTCGTCAGAGGGAAAAACTATAACTCTGACAATCACTCTGTCAACCATGTCACCTTTGAAGCTTGGAATGATAACCGTCCCCCGAAGGAGGCTGCCGTCATCAAATCTGTAGAACATGTTTTTATGTTCTATAACTGCTTCCTTATGTTTCTCCAGGATTGGATTAATACAAACTTATTGCATCTAGTGCAAAAACAACATTTGGTGTGGTACTTGACATCTCATGATAGACTCAATTGCCTAAGCAAGTGATCTGCCAATCATGCACATCCCTCTCCCCTTTAGTCTATATGACACCTTTAGAGAGGGTGACTCCATCACCTGTAGGTACACCACCATGCTAGGAGTCATCTATTCTAAAAACCATTAGAATATTTGTCAAAGTACCCACATTGGGAAACTACCCAAATCTAGATCTAAAACCATAGATCCAGAAACCAGAATGTCAAATATTATATCCATATCCTGTCTGGAGAAACAACTGTGTGACGACCACAGTACAACCGATTGTAGTATAGGAATTTTACTTCCTACTCTATGTATGTCATCAAGATACCATGACATCACACCCTACTACCTCCTTAACAGATCCATCCCCTATTCTGATTGAAGTCAAACCCATGACTGTCATATCAAAATTAGATGATCTATCTCCGCTATAACTGCTCTAGTCTATAAATAGACATAAGCTACTTGCCCACTATGCTTCCGTTGCTCCCACTGACTACGACAGCCCTCCTACCGGGTCTCATAGCCTGGAACAACGGTAGTGTCAATTCTGGGTAGATAAGAACCTCCCTGTCACCGTCCTTGAGGCTACCGATGTACCTCTCGGGTGTCTGAGGTTACCCACCATATCTGCGGAGTGGCTAATGGAATGTCAAACCTGATTGAATATATAGGTCCTATTAAATTTTCCGTAATCGTTCGCGGTTCTGGAATCACTTCCAGTTCTACCATACTCCCACTACTGTTTTCTGAAAAAGATCCATTTTACTTAAAACTGTGGCGAGTCAAGAACAATATCACTATTGATCTTCCAAATGGTAGAATATCAACCCTCGTCATAGCTAGGGTCAACCCACAAACAGCCATTACAGAAACGTGCCCTGAGTTATCCAGAGTCTGGTTTTAAGCATAAGCTGGACAACTCCCCGTACCTTAACATCTTTTAAGGTACGATCCATTCTATATCCAATACAGAAACTTTGGCACTTATTTAATTGGAACCAGATTCAAATCATGCAGCTGTCTCCAGTGCATATCAACTTAATGGAAAGAGGCTAATCAGCATTACTCAACTTAAGAATCCATCCAATTATGAGTAACCTGAAAGAGAAATAAGTTTCTCAAAACCATTACTATCATCTGAATGCCAATCACAAGAATCTACATCTTCCATCTCTTTGAAGAATCTCGATACTTGTGACACCTGGTTCTCTACTTTATTCTTATACCCACAACTTCTCAAAACTTAGACCTTGTATTTCTATGAAACACTCGTCTAAATACTAGAGAAGTTATAAGTAAACAGAACATAGTACGAGGACCTACCCCTTTGTCCTGATGGACACTTGGACAACATACAATACTCTGTATAAGTCCGCTGAGTTAAACAACTCAAAACCTGTGCGTCGTAGGTTGAAAACTGTACCCTGGCGATTTCCTCAAATATCACCAATTACAACGAATTCCGATATAATGAGGATAATCACCTAATTCCCAATAACTTACTCCCACTCATCATCTGTAAAACCATACAGATATGAGAATGAAACCTGGTAAATACATACCCTTGGAGTAAGTGTCTAATCGGGAAAACAGTTTTCCTTTAACAATGCACTGAAACATGAAAATGTTTCGTAGGGGTATCCTGGTATTCCTAGTAATGCCTCTTCCATAATCCAATTAATGACTTCAACCGTATATTTTATTGCCATCTCTCCAAGTCCCTTTATTTGTCTTTAATCGTTACCTTCTGTACACCATCGTTAGGCTAAATGGTTTTCTTCCTTCCCTACCATTCGGCACCAGCTTATGGTTTGGAAGAAGACTATCCAGTAAGCATAATAGGTGTACCCTCCTAAACCAAGGAGTACTCATATCTTGAGAGAAGGTGATGATAAAAGTCAACAGAATAATACCTTATTCTTTTAAAGGTGAAATAGGAGTGGCGATGAAGTACGCGGTTTTGGTCGTGAATGATAACAGTCGCAATTTACTTTGCCCTCTTTCTAATCCCTTTATTTTGTCTTTACATATTAACTTCTGCACACCCTACTTAGGCTAATTGGTTTTCTTCATTCCCTACCATTCAGCACCTGCCTATGGGTTGGAATAAGACTATCCAATATGCATAATAGGTGTACTCTCCTAAACCAAGGAGCTCTCGCAAACTGAGAGAAGGTGATAATAAAAGACAACTGAATAAACCAATTCTATTTCTCCTGAACCTTGATCCATCCTCGAAGAAGTCCCTTCGAGTTCGTATATAACCATACGATGGATCTATCCAATGGAAGTGGATGTCCGTAGTAATACGGGTGTTCTGAGAAATGCAAAGGGTAGAAGAAGGAGTGGCAATGACTTATGCAACATAGACAATCCAAAAGCCAGTATTTTAAGAAGGTTCGGTCAACCTGGTCACTGAGTCATAGTCTAGGGTCGGTCAAAGGTCGCTGCCAAAGAGAGAGAGAAAACACTCTGCGTGCACTCTAACCTAGATCAGAATGGTTATCACTTTATCTAATCCGGAAACCTCCCACTGTCCTGTCAAATTCTTCTCCAAACCTAAAGAAGAATCAATCGGGATCACCCGAAGAGTAAACCAACTCATCAGTGGGAATCGGGATCCAACTCTAATCGCATGATAACGTGACGGAATCCACTCGCGTTATCACACTCCAGAAGGTATGCGCATGCCTGGCAAGTTTCAGTTTCTTTAGAAACTCCCGATGTGATTTTTACCCCATGTTCTTATGATCGTGACTAAGGGCCAGCCCATCATAAGTCACATGTCAAGTTCTTCCCATCATTATCTTGTTAATTTGAACCCACCCGTACTCGCCCTTGACTAAGGGCCAACAAGGCTGTACGACTGTCCCAAACCAACGCATCTATCTATGCAACATATGAACACCCCAGCAGCTACCAATCACTATGTCCTAGCTAAGGGCCAGACCAACATAGCTTGAATACTACTGACCATTCATATGAAATGACGGAGGGCTACGGCTGGTTTTTGGCGAAAAACCTTTAATGTAATGAACTTGATCTCGTTGAAGGAACCTGATAGCTTTTTAAAATATAGTGGCGAAAACCTTTTGCTAAAGAGGACATTCCCGGTGAAGGGATATCGGCTCTTTCCTCGTGGAATGAGGTGCAGGATATTCCACTGAATACCGTGATGCAAAGCAACTTGTAATCGACTATAGTGAAGTTATTACCCTGACGCAAACTTCTGCCCAAGGGGTCAGTCCCGGTGAAGGGATATCGGCCCTTGCCCCGTCGAATGAGGTGCAGGATATTCCACTGAATACCGCTATGCAAAACAAAAGGAAACGTCTTTGCAATAACACTTTTTAAATTTGTTCCAACAACTGTAAACAGGTTTGTTTTACTTTGCATTGATCAGAATCAACGCAGTCCCATCAATCAATCACACCAGAAAAGAACGAAAATAAAATGTACGTATATGCCATCCGCATTCGTCACTGGGTCCCATCATCACCCGTTAGGTTATTTAACTAACGACAGAGCGGGGACTGGACTAGCGCGGGTGTAAAACATATACAACATCTAATAGTATATAATCCAATATACAATAATCGCTCCAGGCGTGATAATATGCAACATTACAGAAAAGTAATATGCATCACAGAACAATACAGATATTCTGGGATCCCCGGGTTTCACAGAGCCGCTGCTGAATCCTGACGTTCCCCTGTCGTGTTGATAGCCTGTGCAATGAAACCTAGACCCCTACGGGTGCGGCAAGTTACCCGCCAAAACCTGAAGCGAGGCAGCCCCCTACAGCATAGTGAATGGATCACCCAGCACTTCACGGAATCCGGTAATCTTAGGCACCCCTCCTTGGGTCAACCTGTACCCCCTACGAGTGCGGCGAATAGTCTGCCAATTCTAGAGTGAGGCCCTTCTGCCTCTCAAAGCCATGAGATGCGGACCTGTTGCCCCCCAGAACCCGGCTGTCCGTGCACTCCGTCGCGGGGCAAAACCTAGTACAGTAATGAAAAATAGTACAACAGGTACATCAACCGCAACCTGGTCGTGCCCCAAAAGAATATTATACAACAGGCAGTGACGGCAGTCCACATGTTGGACGCTCGCCCCGCAATATCAAATATACAAATAAACTCAAACAGCACTATCATTGCACACTGCTATCCACCACGACAAATCCGCTACATCACAGCACAACACAGAACATCAACGCGAATGTCACGTTCACAAACCCGTCTAAAAGAACTATAGCAATTAGACACGGTTTACCGATCAAATGACATTCCCGGTTGGAGATATAATGTAAGCACTGTAAACTAACATGTTTAAATTTCGATCGACTAAATATCACAAAGTGGGCCCCACACAAATCTGCTGAACAGTAATAAAATCTGGGCCCAAAAGAAATATACCAAAAACCCCAATTTCCAGAGGAGAACACACTGTACAAATTTGGGAGCATGATCTCACCAAGTGGCCGCGGATGCGCGGCCAAACCATGGGTTTGGCCGCGTTTCCGTGGCGGTTTGGTGGAATCACGTGCCCAAATTTTGTCGGTGCTCTTATAAAACCCTACACAGATTTCTGTGATATGTGGAATATTTTTAGGACACCATTTAAAAACAACAGAAACTGTCAAATTGAAAAATGCGGTTTTTGATTTCCGGTTTGATCGATGTTTTAAACGCGTTAGCACAAGTTAGTATAGCAAAATGGTTAGGCTCTGATACCAATGTAAGTCTACGGTAGCGCCCCGGCCGTCTACAGACGCCAAATGCGGAACAAAACTTTTTTAACTGGCGCTATCGTATACTTTAACCCGGATCTGCCATTATTGCTAAACTAACAAACTGTAAAGAGTGTAGAAAGATTATACCGAACGATCCGAGTCCTTCATTCTTTAACCATCATCCCACGCTCCGTCGCGGCTGCTCCGATCTCGTCGATCTTCGATCTGCTCGTCCAGGTGGCACCACATCACTGATTCTTTAAATGGGCTCCCGCCTCTGACTCGAGGCAACTCGGTCGTCAAGTTTGCTAAAAGAGACGACCAAGAATGATGTAGAGAATGAGTAGATGACTTTGTCTCACTTCGTCCAAAACCGTGGACGATCGGTTAATGAAGTTGCCACTCGAATCGGGTGATGGAATGAAATGAGCGGTGAAATTCCATGCACCCCAAATGCTATCATAATCTTTTTACAAATGAATCTAGTAACCAAATGAGAGAGGGGAGGGGCCGGCCTTATAAAGAGAAGGAGAAGGATGAGTGTAGGAGGAGGGGAAGGTAACCATAAGAGGATGAAGCTTATCTTGATCATTAATGAAAACAATGAGTCACTAAGATACAATGAATCTAATAACCTAGTCACCATAAGCATTAATTGAACCATTAAAGCAACCATGAGTCACTAAACACCTCACCATTTCTAGAACCTTCTAGAAGAATCCACACTCATCTCAAGAAAAGACAAATCCGTCTTTAACCGAATGTTAAAAGACGGCTGATAGAAAACTGGAAACTGGCAACTTTCAAAAGTGATCCTGAAACGACTTTCAGGATAACCCCGTAACTGTATAAATATACCCGCATTTGTATTACGACCGAATACAAATGCAACTGAGACAAAGATATTATACCTACTCAATATAATACTCGGATCCGGCTTAAACCAAAGCCGACCAGTATCATCTGCCCGAAAAATAACACGTGCGTAAATGCACGTGTATTTTCCGAACACTGCTATAAAACCATACGGCCTCTACAACGTTTTGCCCGAACTTGGAAAACTGTCTGTGGGAGACTCTAATGACTCGTCAGTACCCTGGCAGTGGGTTTAACCACAAACCGTCAGCGGCACTGTAAGTCCGTGTTGCCCACCCCGGTGCTTACGGGGAGGCGGAAAACATAATAAAAATCGGATTTTTAATGACTTAGGCAACATGGACTATGCTTGTGAGGATCTTTGCTAAACATAAACTAGCTAACCCTAACTACAAAGTAGCTAAGTGAAGAAAGGTTATACCTTTGGTCTTTAGTCCTTCTCTCCTTACTCCTAGGTATGGTAGAAAAGGATCACCTTGCTTGTCTTCTCCCGTCAAAGAAGGATCCACCCGAAAGCCACCACCTTTAGCTTCAACTCCAAGCTAGGAGTAACTAGAGTGCAAGAAATGCTAAGACTTGAACCCTAGAAGTGAGTAGAGAAGATCAAGAGAGGGTTTTTCTCAAGCTTTTTGTTTCTCAACACATGAGAGGGAGAGAGCTTGAGGGAGAGGATGAGCAAGAGAGAGAAAAGATATGATAGAATGAGAAATATAGTGAGCCATTCTCACTAATATGTGAGGATAATTTTAATTAGATAATTAGCTTGAAAATTGTCATGATAAATCATGAATTGACCATTATCATTTCATTTTTGCAAAGATCAAAGAGCATCTTCCAAATGAAATGATTATGGTCAAGTTGTCAACATGGTCAATAAGTCAATGAAGTCAAATTGTCAACAACAACCATGCACAATAATTAAGCTAATTATCAATTAACAATAATCCACACAAAATCAATAGGGTTAATAAAATGACAAAGGCCATTAACCCTAAACAAGGTCCTCTCCCCCAATCTCAAGCAACTGTGCATACGCACCCGCATTCGTGATCCGAGGAACACGAACACAATGAGAAAAACCAATCTCAAATCATATACTAGGATCCGGCTTAAACCAAAGCCCGCTAGTATAGACTGTCCGGACAGCAAACGTGCACAAGTGCGCGGATGCGAACGAACCCTGTCGCAAAACCATGCGACCTCTACTCATTTTGCCTAAAGGCGAATAGCTCTCTGTGTGGGACTCTAAAGACTCGACACTACGCTGGCAGTGGGTTTAACCACAGACCGCAAGCGGCACTAGCTGTACGTAACGGTCCCCAGGTAGATGTCGATAAGAAGACTGACGAGGTGAACCCCATCTGCACTCCTACTGAGCCTGTATGTGACAGTCTCCGTACAGTCCGGTCTGTTCGTCTGATACATCGCATGGCGGGCCTAGGGGGGCGGTGAACGTCAGTCCCCTAATAGCGGTACAAGTCGTGTCGGAGTGAAGCCCAGAACACCCTGAGATAACACTGGAAGCCTACCAGTATATCTCGCTTGCCCTGGCCAGGGACTACTCGTGTAATGGCTCTCCTAGACACAGCGCGATGTCAACCCCCAATACCGGGAGAGACGAATCCTGTCTAACCGTCACTGCCTCCAAGTGCTTCGGGACTGCACCCAAAAACTACCTGTTTGCACAGCTCCTTTGAGCCGTGGTAGGGTAGTAATCAAAGTGCAGTGGGAACACACTCGAGGCGAAGTGACAGTGTCAAGTCAGCGGACTAAGCTGTACTCATGTCACCTGGGAACTGATAACTGACGATAGGTATATTACCAACCAACAGTTCCCGACGAGTCCTGTCCAGTGTACTCGTAACCTAACGAGCACCCGCATACTATCCCAAGTACGACGTACTAACGGCTGTGGGACAGACCGTCTCCCACACTGGGATGAGAAGCGCATACGCTAGTCTACTCCGGAGTATCGATGCCCTGTCTCGATAGTCCAACGACCAGGGACCTGTATAAGGATGTGCTTATAGATTACCCAGCTCCCACGAGTGCGAGCGCCATCACAACGCTGGTAATCAAGCAAAGATCCTAAGGGCTCTACTAATATGTATACCCGCAATATGCTAAAAGAAACACATGCACATATTAAAGCAGAGACAAACCAAGTAGCATACTACCATTTCGAGCAAGATTGTATATACAACTGTGAATATCCCAAGCTTCCATTAAGTAATATACAAGCTAGTATGATACAGTAATGGCCTCTAGGGCATATACACTAACAATCTCCCACTTGCACTAAGGCCATGTACTGGCGTATCGAAGACCTATCATCTCGATCAGCCGCTCGAACTGAGTCTGGGGCAAGGCCTTGGTGAATGGATCTGCTGTGTTATCCTCTGATGCAACTCTCCGGACCTCGATCTCCTGGCGATCTACGATCTCCCTGATCAGGTGATACCGCCTTAAGATGTGTCTGGATTTCTGATGGGACCTGGGTTCCTTCGCTAAAGCTATAGCCCCGTTGTTGTCTCAATACAGAGGTATTGGGTCAACAATGGACGGAACCACCTGAAGTTCTTTCAAGAACTTCCTCATCCAGACAGCTTCTTTTGCGGCATCAGATGCAGCGATGTATTCCGCTTCCATAGTCGAGTCAGCAACGGTTTCCTGTTTGGAGCTCTTCCAACACACCGCCCCTCCATTGAGGGTAAAGACAAAACCCGACATGGACTTGGAATCATCCTTGTCACTCTGGAAGCTGGAGTCAGCAAAGGCCTCAATCTGCAGGTCTTTTCCGCCATACACCAAGAACATCTCCTTAGTCCTTCTCAGGTACTTGAGAATGTTCTTTACTGCTATCCAATGTTTCTCCCCAGGGTTTGACTGATACCTGCTTACCACACTCTGTGCATAAGCCACATCCGGTCTGGTACACAACATCGCATACATTATAGAGCCTACCGCAGAAGCGTAGGGTATAATAGACATGCGATCCCTCTCCAAATCAGTCTTGGGAGACATCTCTTTGGAGAGGGTGATCCCGTGACAAGCCGGTAGATTACCGCGCTTGGAATCTTCCATACTGAATCTCTTCAGTATGGTGTCGATGTACCTGGACTGCGAGAGTCCTAATATCCTCTTGGATCTGTCACGGTAGATCCGGATACCCAGAATGTAGGAGGCATCACCCAGGTCTTTCATGGAGAACCTGTGTGACAAGAACCCCTTGACA